>OY728131.1:1988119859-1989594359 GCA_963277665.1 Viscum album | reverse complement strand
TTGTGTGGGTAATCGTGGATTGACTGACGAATGTATCTTATTTCATTCCTATCATGTAAACCCTCACTATCAATGATTTGGGTAATCTGTATATATGATAGATTTTTTAGTTTCGTGGTATTCTATGGAGTAACATTTCAGATCAAGATCCATATTTTAAATCATTGTTCTGGAAGGGCCTTCATAAGGCCATGGGATCATATTGTCTTCTGATTACAACATATCAACCATAGAATAATAGAAATTCTATGCACATGATTTGGATTTTAGAGGATATGTTGTGAGCTCGTGTTATGAACATCAGTTGTTCATGGGAGTAGAATATGGAACCCGGGGAGTTCTCTTATAATACTTTTTTACATGCATAGATCCAAATGGATCCTTTCAAGGATTTATACATAACTTCATGTTATCTTTTGTGCTTGGTAAAGGTGGGTGAGTCAGCATTCCTTAGACCAGTCTCATGTAGGAGTCATATGAGTAGTTTTAGTTGATTAGAAATCAATTGAAAACCTCATAGATCGGGAAGATATTTATGATGACCATTGGTGATAACCTATATATTTTGATGTTAGTTATATAGTCTTTTTAGGAGAGTTTTATAGGCTTAGGTAATGTCATATCTGAAGTTGTTTTTCATGATCTTTGATTTAGTCAAGAGAATTGGTCCTATGGAATACTAATTGGCTTCTCCATAATGGTACAGTTTCATACATGACATGTTTCATGTGTCCTGTCTTTATATATTTCACCTAGATCCTTCTCATGAGATATATATTGATTATATTTAGATTTATTTTGATGCATCCTTTTAAGAGAATCTGATTTGTATCATAGAATTTATAGAAAATAATCTCTAAGAAAATATTATTCCTCTACTAGGAGTACAATGGAATAATGGGTGTGTTCACCAGGAGACCCAAGATAGGGATTCTGATATGTAGGATTAGTTTCTGGGGTTTTCATCGATACCACTTAGTAATGTATGGGATAAAATATCAGGGACGATTTATTATATGGTGGAGAGGTTGTAAGATCTCACCCTTCTCTAGACACCTTATATCCCTAATTTTTTTAAACCATTTTGAATTACATAAATGACCCATGTTCTAGGTTTAAAATTATTTTTTAGAGGTTCTCAAGGGATAAAAGAATCTATAATCGTGATGGATAAAAGTGGGATTTATCTTGGAGTAAACTTTAGTAAAATTGCCTCATAACTGGGTGAGGTAGTAGAATGGTAAGGCTATAGGAATCCCACCAGCTAGTTGGTGAGACCCACTAGCCATTCGGATGATTTTAGGTAGCATTGTTCTCCTATATGAGACCCATTGGCCATCTGATGAGGTTTTTAGTTATGTAGTTATTCTTATGAATAACACTAGTTGGTTGGTGAGGGCCATTAGTTATCTAATGGCATCAGTCTAGGATAGATTAATATAGTGAAAAATCATATTTATTCCTCCCAAACCCACCATTAATCATATTATTAACATTCATTTGGCCATAATTTTTATTTTATAAATTTTAATGGTTCTATACGGTTTATTTATCTTCTTCAACATGTTTCCTTGATTCTTTGATCCGTTCTGCAAACCGAATGACATTAATTCATGATTTTTCTCATATTTTTTGAATTGATTTTGTTTTTAACTTGGATCTTCTTATTCCACCATTGATTTAGTAGATAAATCAATTTCCATAGGGGATCTAGGTGTTTCATGTTGATCTAGAAGTTTGATCTGGTGAATTTTTTTCTTTCTTATGAATTAGGTTGTTTGAAACAACTCTTTAAGGTATACATTTTTATCTAGTATGTGCACAATAAATGTTCAAACTAGAATGACTACCCATGACCAAATTCAATCAATATTATATTATATATACTTAAATACCATTCTTATGCAATCCATGGACCCTATTGAGTTGGACGGTGATTAATACTTGGATGTGTGGACTCATAAGGGGTTTTCATATCCTTTAACAAGGATTTGAACATGGAAATAATGACATTATATTTGTTTAACCAAATTAGGAAATTGTCTATGGAATGGGGTTAACTCATTAATAGAAAATTTCCATGAATCATATGTCTCGTAAGTAGATATATGGTATATAATTGAATGATTAACAATGGCTTCAATACATAAATCTATAATGATTGTGAAATGGTCATTAGGATTTTATGGAATGATAATCAAATTTTACATACATTTAATATGAAAAGATAACTTGAAAAAAGGGTTAATTGGAATGAAATTAAAATTTATAATGATAATGAATAATTGGAAAGAATTAAAAAATACATAAAATGTTAGAATGTTTGTCATGTATGGTGATTTTATATACATTATCTATAACATGGTGTACAAGGGGGGATATGAATGTTGGATTGATTCTTAAAGGTGAGATGCATGTTATCATAATTTCTAAGGGTGAGATTCATGGATATATAGTTCTTTGAGGTGAGATGTGTGGTTGATTGATTATAATTGGAAAGATGTTGTTTGATTGATTCGTGAGGGAGTGGTTCATGTTGTATATGATTATTGAGGTTGACATGTTTGATTCCTTATTTTATGAGGTACTGATGTATAGTATCATATAATTAAAATAGGAGATAATAGAGGAATTAAAGGGAACTAATTTATATTCATTTTCTCTGGTTTTCAAGGAAAGAACATCTTACATCAAGTCTAGGAAGGATTTGGCTAATCCTAGGTTTCATCCTGGAGCTTTAGGGTTTACATGTTTACTTGGGTGTTCTATATTAATTTCGAGATTAATTATCCAATTTATTATACTCCTTCATGCACTATTTTTTTGGTTTGTTTTATTTTGACACCATTATTTGTGGACTATTGAGTTTACCCAGATCTTACCCAATCCTCCATTTGGTACCCAAAAAACATCATGGATGTTGGTCTGGATGAGGGAAAGGGTCATACACTTAATTTTTTGTTTGGTTTCTTACTGAGACTAGATCATAGATATGGGATCGATAAAGGGTTTCAAAACCATTTATGGGAGTCTTTTTTATTTGATTCTATCTTTTTTCTTGTATGTGTTTCAATATGGAATTTATTTTGGCATGACATGGTATATTATGTCTAGATTGATTTTCATTTTTTCTGTTTAACTATTTGATTTTTTATATTTATTTTTTTTTGTCATGTTTCCATTATTTCTATTACATTGTATATAAGGGTATAGTCTCCCCAATATATATATGATCCTTACTTCTAGTCGATAGGCTCCAGCCTATGGGGATGTGCACGTGTGGTTATGTGGTGACCCTTATCAATCGTGTGAGGGAGAATCAAACCCAGCATGTTACACTGCTGATGAATGAAGAGTGGGGGATATGGGGTTGTTAGCCACCCATATTGTTCCAATCCTAAAATTTAAGGACACCCAAGGTCTCCGAGGCACAGTCATTTTATCCAAATCGGGTGTGGTGAATAAGAAAACACAAAACAAATACGTATATCACATTCTTACACAATCCCACACACATGGATTCAAACAAAAAATACCTAGAACAACCACCATCAGGACATAGATGTATATAATGCTTCCAAGATATTCCTCTAATGTAGAAAAAACACCCCACAAGGATCACATAAAAGGATATAACCTAGGATCTGATTTCCTTTTTTAATTTAAAGATCATCCTCCAATCATTATTCATTTAATTATCAGTTTAAATTCACACCAATGGAGTATTTACCCATATAAAAATTTATATATAAACAATTATTCCATTTTCATGAAACCAATATTGAGAAACCACCTCATCCTGTCTCTACATTTCACCTGGGACACCAAGATACAAAAAACATTGAAAAACATACCACACACAACCACGGTCACCAATCCAAACACAACCAAGGCCTCTAAGGCACATAAAACAAATCATGAATAAAACCAGAAGATTTAACACAGTCTTTATATTTGATATATATATCTGTGTGTGTGTGTGTGTGTTTATTTAACAATTTAAATTAATTTTCAAATCAATCCACCACTACAAGTCATAATCCCCTAACAATCACATTTAATATATCACAAACATAAAGAAAAATACTTGTAACCACATGCAAAAAACATCTTTTAATTTCATTTTCATTTGTTTGGTTTATTGTATTAATTATTCAAATTTATAAAAAACTATAAATAAAAATAAAAGGGATGATAATCATATAAACTCACATGAAAGGGATAGAACATTAACCACTAACACTAAATAAGCTTTTAAATTCACTATGCAATATTAAGAAAGAGTTGATGAACTATAGGGAAAAAACCACACAATGGATCCATGAATAAAAAATGAATGTAACAATTTACCATTAAAATCATATCCCAAAAAACCCTAAAAATTGAAATTAATAATTGTCTCTATGAATCCTTCAAAGAAATATCGAATAACATAGAGAGAAATGTAAGAATTAATCACCTTAATTAATTGATATTTAATCTCTATTATCCTTGAGTGAACACCAAAGATCAAAGACATTTAATTATTCAAAAACATCATATAAATATCCTCATGATTCAGAGAATTAAATTTATAATGAGGGTGATTAGAGGGAGGATGAAATTTCTAGGTACACCAAATAATTCCCCATTCACAGTGTGAATGGTTTTTTCATACATGAACATCACATAATTTTCATCCACGGAGAAAACAATATTCTCAATCTAATAAGATCAAGTTGGGTTTCACACTATGAAAATATTGAATAAAGAACCATAAAAAACTCCAAAATAAGTATTCATGTAATGAAAAAACATTTCACACTTTGAATAAAAATAAAGTATAAAATACAGAAAATAGATGTGACTCAACCTTGTAAAACTTTATTTATGGCTTGAACCTATGATTCACAATGTGAATCCCCCGATATAGTTCTATATTTTACCCTAGAAACTCTTATCCCTTGCTAATTCCCATCTTAAGGCTCCCAAAACCTAAAACTAAAAAGTAAATGGGTTGAAAGGGTCTAGACTGGTATAATAGATTCCTATCAAATTATTATCGTCCTAAAGAATAAAAAATAACCAGAAAAATGATCTAAAAACAACTACTATAAAACACCAAACACTCCCCTACGATATATATCTAGGAAAATTAAAATAGGATCTCAAAACATAACAGTAAGATTTCAAAAATCCATCACAAAATTCTAACATTGAAAAAACTGAAACATTGAAGAATAGACAGCTTCAGGTGCTGGGTGTACATCTATGGATCCTACTACCATAAAATATCCTCTAGATCCCTATTCTTCCATATTACTCAATAAAACATTATAGTAAAACCTCAAATCACCATAACTTGATGGTTTTGATACTCAATTATTCATTCCACAAACGTTGCATCATCCCTGATATCTATCTCCCCCAGTGGATCACATGGGAATAAATGTGAACATATAGGTTAAGATGGGTTATGTAGAAGACATCATGATCTTTTTACATCTCTGGATGTAGAACTAACTGATAATCTACCTCACTAACATTCTATGAAATCTAGAAGGGTCCAAAAAACCTGGGTGAGATCTTGCCTCCCTGACCAAATCTCTACTGACCTTGTTAAGATGAAACCTTTAGGAAAACAATTTCTAAAAAATAAATCTCCTATTGTCTCTCTCTTCAATTGACATAACCATTTTTTGCATTATTTAACTACCTTTATCCTCACATGAACCACTTGGATCTTCTCCATAATTATTTTCATCAAACTGTGACTAAGAACCGTAGCCTCTCTAATCATGATTATCTCAATGAAGATCAAGAAAACCTCTTATAAAATGCCTCAAAAGGGGAAATGATGATGGAAGATTGTAAAATATTAATATAAAAATCAACCAATGTTAGTTGTTTCACCCACGATCCAATTAAATCCAATATTTATTCCCACCATATATCATCCATCATTTGGACGGTCCACTTTGTCTTCCCATCTGAAAGGGGGTAGAAAGTACTACTAAAGAGGAATTAAGATCCAAAGGAATGTTACAAAACCCTACATACTTTTTATGTAATGTGAGGGTACTAGTAAAAATGATGGTCCTTATGAATCTATGAATCCTTACGACATTATCTTTGTACTGTATCACTTGAACATCCATGTTAATCGAATCCTATATTTCAAACAAAGTTAACTATAATAATCATTTGGTTTGTGATCATATAGAAAGCATAATTTCCCCCTCAGTAAAATGGAATCCCTTTAATAAATACATTGACATATCCTCCCAATTATACTCAAGTATAGTCAATGGTTATTTCAAAAAATCAAGGACATGATGTTCTACCTTAACTTTCTTGCATACTGGACTTCAGATCACAAACATTGTAATAAATTCATTATCCTTAGACACCAGAAATACCTCCTAAATCCATAATATATCTTATAAATGTTGGACTATAACAGTAGAGGTGATGTATGAAACTAATGGATGACTCACATATAAATCATCAATGGGATGGACATCATTCCCTAGAACATATCCCAATGTTTTTCATCTTCCAACCATCCACAAAGGGAATCACCATAAATAGGCCAATCACATATCACCTCTACCAATGTGTATCCACACTAAATCATACCCCTAAAAAAATTTGGATATACCATTATCTATAAAATGTATCATTATACATCAACCTCTTATTCTATAAGATTTAAAGCCACTAACTCCCCCATATCACTCCACGAATCCATATATTATCAAATATCTTCCCATAACATTATGCTTAGTGAATATGCCATGAAGTTTTCCATTTTTTTATGTATTATAGATAATAAATTCATAGTCTTAGAGTAACTCCATACACTTCTGTTTTTATAGATTCAGATCATTCTAAGAGAAAACATACCTTGGCCTTTTTTGATCTGTGAAGACCATAAAGCATTCCTTGATGAGAAAATGCCATCATATATTCTTAGAAAACACTAATTATTCAATATTTAGATCATGGTATTCATTATTACACTCATGGGGGTATATATTATCATAACTATTTAATATTATTATCCACTTTCATCAAGTCATATACTAAAGACAAATGTGCAACATCTTAGAAAACCTGAAATATCACACACTCCTTACGAAATTGAAGAACTAGGGAGTTTAGTAGAAACTCTAATAGGTATTATAATTCATACAATAATTGTTTATTCCAAACTAAATCATATCCTTTCATGTTTATTATAGTTAATGAGGTTAAAATGCAATAGAAATCATGCATGAACCTCTAATAATAACCAAAAATACCACTAAATCTAAAAACCTATGTCGTGTTCTCTTGTGACTCCCAAGAAACAACTAACTCATCCCTTGTTATATCAATCACTAATACCTATTAAGACACCACCTTTTTGTGAAAATACACCTATCAGATCTATAAATTATACTTGGAATGTTTCTCATAAAATTAGTGGTGTTAACGAGTCTGAAAATAATCATCATGTTATTGACATTCTCTTTCTTTGATCACGAATATATGATAATTTTGTCAATGTACATGACAAAAAAAGTCCAATATCTCATGAAATATGGATTTAATCATCCCTATGAATAAATTTAGTGAATTCATGTGATAAAATAGTTGAATATGAACTCAATGTATCCATACTAGTAATGGAAAGGAGTCTTTAGGATGTATGCCTCATTCATAATCAGTTGATGATATACATACTGTAGATTGATCATAGAAAACTAGTTATATCTCATAAAATAGTACGATAGATCATGAATTCTTATAAGAGGGTAAAAAATCATGATTATTACATTGTTCAACATCCAGAATACTATTCAAAACCTTAGACTAATGTTCAACTTCTTATAAAATAAAAATAGAACTACCCCATGGTGATACTTTAGGCCTGATAAATCTATTTCACATCAAATCATCAATTTAAATCCTTATCTATCACAACATCAAGGGTTCTATAAAAATAAGGATATATCAAAATCAATGTGTCATGAGGTTTCAACTCTATCCCAAACTCGACATCGCATTGAAGGGGTAATGTGAAACCTACTTAAGGAAAACATCCATAAACTCTGTAACAACCCTTAGGGCATCTACCACTTGGGCCCCACTAGCTATGCCAATGGCTCATAAATCAGGGAAATAATGGGATCCACTTTACTATGGTATATTTAGAAACTTCACTCACTAGTGAACACATCACATCATCCTTCCATGTTAGAAAATTCAATTATCTTCTAGAAATAGTCAACCAACATATGGAATAAATATTATCAATACATGCCCAAAATGTAATAATATATTTTAATCAACCTCAAATTAAATCTTCTAATGACTTATGTTTCCCTGTCATCTATATACATCCCTTTAACAAATCATATATACTATCCTAGACTCTGATTATTATGGATAACACCATGGGACAAAAAAGTCTCTCCATGTCTATTCCCAATGATGAGACCAATGTGTGTAAAAAAATAGTATCAAGATACATAATACAAAACGTATATTATATTTTATAGGATAAAATTATCATTCATCGAATAACCCTTGTCCCCTCTGGAAGTGACACCTCTATCACATGCATCTGGAATTGGTCGACTCCTTTGACTTGTTGCTGATGACCACCACATCCTCACTCTGGCTTGGGTCCCTAACAAGGAGGAGAGTCATGGGGATATAATGTAACACATATATAGTTTTAAAAAATAAATCTTAAAATAATCTTATTTATTTAATATCTTTCATTTCAAGCTACACCGTGTTAAGCTTCCACTACACACAAAATGGGATTAGCATGCATTATACACAACACTAAGCTTATATGAAACATAATTTTATTAATATAATTATTTAAAGAATACAATTATAACTTAGATGCTAGAATATAGGATATTAATAACATTAAAAGAATTGTGAAATTATGGTTTACACATGTAACACCATTTTCAAATAAAATGGAAAACTTTTTTTAAAAAAACTATTTAAATGAACACAAGTGAGTTTTATACCAATAAAATAAATAGAATAAATCTTTTTGGAGTATATTAATTAAATATTTATAATATATTTAATGTAATGTTTAACATTCAGAATATGTGATTTCTAGATATGATATAATAATAAATCTAATTTTATACAAAAAATGATGTATTTTTAAAAAAGGACAATCTTACTGCATTTTAATGGAACACTTGTTTGAATATAGTTTTCACACATTTATAAATTTTATTAGACAAAATAGAATTCTTATATTAATTTGGGATTTCAAAATTTTATTTTGGTGAGTTTTGGGTAATTTTCTATTAGGATTCATGTTTTGATGAATGGTGAAAAATATTGCATTTTAATTGAAAACAAATTTATCATCTAGATAATTAATAATATTAAATAATATTTTCAATTGGGTTTAATATATACTTATATATAATTTTTTCTTTAATACAATGAAGGTCATTGGAATCAATTACTCCTTGAATTTGGATGTAAAACATCAATCTTTTGAATACTTAGACATTACAAACGGGTTTTCTCACCTAATTTATGAGATTAATTTTAAAATATTTCAAGAAATTAATGTGTTTATATTTATTAAAAATGTTTTACATGTTTGGTCTAAGATGGTACAAATTTATAAAATAGGCCCCTTTTATTCTTTGAAAAAATAAATGTTGTAATTTTTATTACCATGGTTACTGTTAAGACATGAAATTAAGGGTAAAAATAATATTATAAATATTATAAAACGACACTAAAACTTTCCCAAATTTATTGTATGAATTTAATTTGACCCTTAGCACATAATTTTCCAAATTTAATAATTTAATGGACACTTTTAAAAGAAAATTTCTTGGATATTATTAAAATCAAAGAGAGTGAAAAAATTCTACACTCTTACTTTAAAAAAAATATAATATTATTAATATGGGGTAAAATAGAAGATATGATCATCTATATATATTATTATTAAATTTAAAAGTTTTATATACATCATGGAAACTTATTTTTATATTGAATAAATAATTTTCATAAATATTTACCCAATGATGATGTAGTAATTATTCAATTATTGAAAAACTCAATTACCCCAAAATGGCTCGAAGGCCTTTATTTTTATTTTATTATATATAATCCCCCTTTTTAAGGGTTTAAGGGGAACCCGTACATGACTAGTAGGCCCAAGGCACAAGGCCAGACATGACCTCTAATACATGACCTGAAGGCCTAGAGGCATACCATGCCCAATACATGAACCGAAGGCCCAGCCCACTAGAACTTCCCCTCCCCAGCTTCTGCATCATTGATTGCATTTATCTCCCCACCTGCATTGTTGATCGGCTATCATTACCCTGTACAAAGCTGCACGGTGCCTGGTCCCGATGGCGGTTGTCATACCCTCTCATTCTTCTAATCCGGTTAGCTCTGCTTCTTGTGACTACTACTGGTGCTCTGATCCTCATCTGGGGTCTGCTCTGTGTGAACTGGGCTACTTCATGGTCTTTAATGGCCCGAAGGCCATGTGTGTAGAGACCCGAATCTTGACTTACATTGACATTACATTACATTTGCGGAATACTTAGTACATAACAAAAACACACACACAAGGATCGTAATAGTTTAGTGTCTTTGGAAACTCGGAACGTAATCTTCTAATCGCGGTGAAAGATCTTAAACATCTCCTATAAAGATCTTCCTTTTTTTACCTAAAACCTTTCTTTATATCCTGGGGAAAAGAAAACATAAAAGGGTGAGCTCAAATGCTCAGTAAGGGTAAACAAAAGAAATATCGATCACATCATATACATAAGCACATAACTTTTGGAAAATCTTAACTTGCAAAAGAGATCATAATTTCAAAACATGGGGTAAATCATGGCAGTGGAATTTAATCACAATAATCATAACTTAAAACATGAAACTTTGTGGCATTCACACATAATCATAGAGAATCATTTATTGTTAGTCAAGACTCATTGCCAAGACTATCTTAGTGGACAAAGTCCCTTTCTGAATCGAGTAACCCTCTTTTCAGTCCTGTTTCACTGAACCGGTATAACCTACCATTCCAGCCCTGTCTATCTCATGAGATATAAAATCCTTACCCAATGCATTGGAGGGAGATATAGGTCCCACCCATCTTATAATGAATCCTTTCTTATGTGTGCCACATAATCATAAATCATACATCATCGCATAACACATGTAACCAAAATGGGATTCTTGAAACATCATGACATCATAAAACAAATCATATAAGGAAAATGACTTCATTAAAATAATTCCCTCACAACATAATAAAATCAACGTAATAATAGAGATAAAAACAGAACCCTATATTATCTTAGATGGAAAATAATTTTGATAAAACATTTGAACTCCATTCTTGAAGAAAATATCATTTCTTCTTCAAAAACATTTTTCCTTTCATAACATGTCATACGACATTAAAATAAAAGAAGTTGATTAAAAATAAACTTGAAAACTTGTAAAGGAAGATTCTTGGAAATAATGTTTTAAAAATACATTCATGCCGTGTAAGTTAAAAAAAACATTATTCGTACTTTTGTCGGAAAAGTCAAAAAGTAACTCGTACGAAAAACGACAAAAGATTCATTTCATATCTTTTACTAAAAACTCACCGAAGGGTAAAATTGGATATAAACAATTATAGGTGGATGGAAATAATATTACACATTGAGGGAAAATGGATGTCGATAATAGAATACACCCCAGTAATTACCAAAGTAAAAACAATCTCGGATAAAAGTGAGATTGTGATATTTCCCTTACCTTAGGTCCGATTTGCTTCGTAAGTGTCCGAACCTCCTGTATAATGATTTAAATCATGTTATTGACTTATTCCAGAATCATATTCATTGTTATTATATCATATATGGTCCACTTATGACTTTATATTACCCGTTCTTTTGTAAATTCATGTTAAAGTAGCATTTTGGGTAAAATCGTCTCATTTGTCGTTTGTGTTTTTAACTTGTAATTATTCATATGATTACTTAGATCATGATTACTTAATTCCAGAATATAAAACATGATTTATATATATATATTCAGAATATACATATATAATAAATCAGTAAATGGAAAGAAATACACCGTTCATGGAGACGGTAGTCCGTACGTACGCATGAACGTTGTTTTCGTTTCCTTATTGAATTGAATGGAATTAAGTAGATGACATACATATAAATATAAATAATTACAGTATCATTATTAGGTAATATATTTCATTAGTACTTATTATATATACTTTATAATCATTCATTAATGGTTAATCATTGAGAATGAATCTCATCGCGTCGTGGAGACGGTAGTCCGTACGTACGCACGAGCGATGATATCGTTCTCATGGTCGTGGAATTGCGTTGAAGTGTATTTATACTATTTCAGTATCAATATCACTTTATAATAATCATATATAGTTACTCATTAAACCATTATACCCATCCTTGTAAGGTGGTGGTGGAAAATAGATTACACCACGGCGTGGAGACGGTATTTCGTACGTACGCACGCGCGGTGATTTCATTTTTTCCGTAGGATGGATAGAAGGTGAATTAGGGTTGTTTCATACTTATAATAACATATCAGTATATGAGTGATACTGATGTTATTACTTCATAATGAAACAACCTAAGAAGAATAAGTGGAAGAAGAAATAAAGATGAAAGAATTGGTAACGGTAATTACCTCTTCTTTGAAGCGCCTCTTTGAGACCTCCTCTTAGGGAACTAAAATTGGTCTTTGAGGAAGACCAGAACCTCTAGGATGTTGCTAGGGAATTGGAGAAGAGATTTTGGCAGGGGTCGGCCGAGCTTGAGTGCTCAAATTGGTGTGAGGAGGAGGGGGAGGAGGTGCCCTTTTATAAGGGAGGAGAGGGGCACCTTAGGAATATCTCAAAATATTATTTTATATTAAAGTCAAAATCGGTTTATAATGGTTCCAAAGGGTCTTATTTCGAAGCTAAAGTGGGGAAGGGTAGAAATACTATCAACCAATAGGATTTAGACATGTTTAGGATATTATTTTAACCTTATCAATTATATTTAACTCTAAGTTAAATAATTTAACTTTTATCGTGTCTTTTTGTTTTCTTTCACTATATGGTTAATACACTTACTCTAACATGACAAACGAACCCCAAATTGTTTATTACTAATTAATATATCCTTATCTAAGTCGTTTGGCCGAACCTTAGATTTTTAGGAATAAAATAACAATTAATAATATAATATTTGATTTAAAAACTATTTTGTGTCAATTTTCACACTATTTGATATATGATTTTTGTGAAAGTCATAACAGAATTATATGTTCGAACCAAGTTGATTAAAGAAACACTAATATATCATAGTAACCTAGAAAATTAATGGAATTCATAAAAAGTCTCAAATTACATTTATTTTGGTGTTTATAACATCAATTATGTCAATATTTCATAAATAAGTTAATTACTACATCATCATTGTGTCATAAATAAATTAAATTATTTAATGTCTAAAAATTACAAATAAACTACCATTATGTAGGAAATCTTTTTATCTTTCTAATGAATATTTATAGTCGAATTTATCTTATGTATAACCCCATATTAAAAATGATTTATTTATTAAACTTTGATTTTAACTATTTTAACCCTTCTTTAAATAAATTAATAATAAATGTCCTAATCTAATCCAAGTGGGCCTAAATGGTCATCTTTTATTGATAAGGTTGTTTTTGGTCGAATTACACTTATCCAATAGAATTAGGACATGTGTTAGGGTAATAGTAATATCAAATTTACCCTTAGTTACCCTATTTACTATTAACCGCGGTAAAAAAAGTAAAAAGTTACTATTCACCAAAAAATTATTTTCATCTCATTGAACCACATTTTACTTACTGACATCAACCGTGTCTCTCGGATTTTTGAAATTTCATTCACAGAAGTGGTAAAATTAAGTTTTATGAAAAATTCAGTTTTATAACTACCACTTAGTAGTTTCACTATTCATCAAAAATTGATGTTTTTCAGAACAATGCCAAAATTTCATCCTAAGCTATATTTTATATTCCGAATTCAAAAATAAAGTCTATTTTACCAAATTCATAACATAGAAGTTTCATTAATTATTTTTATAATTAAATCCCGCTGTTAAAACAAATAGCGTGTTTTTAAGAAACAATATCTATCAAAAGATTGACACTTGATTATGTCTGGTTTAAATGTGAAATTACAACCAATGACCAACATTGTATTAAATTGTAAAAATATATTCTAAATATACTTTAAAACCACTCAAATTAATAATTTATCACTATTAATAATTTCGATTAAAAAAGTTGTTTTTAATTAAAATTTAGTAATTTTCACTATTCATCAGAATATGAAAGTTATCCGAACTGTACCAAAATTTCACCTTAGGCTAAATTTGATACTCCGAATCCAAAAATGAAATCCATTTTGAAAAATAAAATTTACAAAATTTCAAAAAGTGGTTATTACTATTCATAACGGCTAGTTTTAATAACATTTTAATAGCATATCGCTGTTTAGTGAAACTCGTTATTGCGTACTACACACGCTATCGAGGAAGGTCGCGATTGCGTGTAATGAAAGGCAAGTCAAGGATCCGTGTTGTGCAAGCTCCTTTTGGTGTAGCGTACAACACAAGACATTAGTGAAATAAAAAGAATATTTTTCATAAAATCTCGGGCTGTTACATTCCACCCCTCTTAAAATGAATTTCGCCCTCGAAATTCGTCGGGGTTATAAATGGTTTACTATTCTAAAGTTTCTTTAATAGAATCCCACATTGTAAAAAGGAATACCAAAACTTGGCTTTAAAAACTAAAGTATGAAATGTAACGATTACCCAACTAAACTAATCGTTGGGTTTCCACATAGGTAAAAATATGGATATGGAAGAGAAATCTAACCATCATGTTCTAATGGAGAGTGGTAGAGAACATGGCTATGGAAAATCCAGTAATCACAAATCCATAGATTTGTGATGATATAAGGTACCATCTGATTCATCAGGTATAAGATCACTAGGACAACATTTTTGGTTTTCAAGATCATTTCCCTAAAGTTGAAAATTTGAATTAGAATAAATACTTACTTTATTTTGGTACAATCTCACTGTTGTTCGTGCCTTGAACAATTTCCACTTAATCTCTTAAATAAATGAAGTTGAATTTTTTATTCGTGAAGTGTTAGCAGATTATGTGATAGAACGACGGGTCATTCCATCTGTCTTAAACAAAAGGTTAGAAAAAATTATATACATAAGTCGGTCTATAGTGAGATTAATCATATATGGTTCCTAAAATGGGCTCATACTTCATATATCATACTGCTTAATATAATAAAACTAGTTTCTACTAAACAGGGACATCCTGTAGGCCAGTGGTAGGCGATAAAGGCCAATCGCACTTCGGTTGTGGGTTCGATTCCCACAGCCTTGTCCGACGCGATGGGCTGTCGCCCGTCCTGCAGGTTGTCCTTTTTCTAAAACTATATTACTATAAAATCCCATCAATAATATCGAAAAAACTTCTATCCTTAAACAATACTAACTTATGTCCAACATAATCCATTCTAATCTGCAGTCCACTCTCACAATATAGTGAAAACGATTACCAGAGATTTAATACTATCGTTAATCCCCATATATATGTCTTTTTGGTCACATTCCAAGCATTCAAAGGCCTTAATCATGTATTCTCTTGAATACCCATTGAACCATAGTGAAAACTTGAATGTAGTTAAAAGTTAACACCTTCCACATACCAAAATCCTCAAAATTGTATATACTCAAACCATGATATCACTTAGTCCTTATATTAATCATGAGCTCATGAATACTATTAAACATTTCATTTTCTCGTTTTCCCTTCATTATGCACATATCATCTTATTTCCAAAATATATCAATCACTTTGAATACCACATCAATAAATATTGCAATACTCAATGATACAACATTATTTCAAAATCCCATTACATAAACACTTAATCATTCCACCACATCGTTGTCATATTCAACATTGCCAATAGTGATTGCATGTGACTTCCCATTGTCCTTTGCCTTCAGTGGTTGCTCATGTTGATCATCACTAACCCTTGGATTAGGGCATTTATTAGCATAATTCCCCATTTCCTTGCACTTGAAGCATTGAAGTGTTGGTGGTGCGTTCTCTGCAGTGTTTGATTTATTCACATCATTAGAAACCCTTTTTCCATTACTTCGACACTCAGCTGCTCGGTGACCTTCTTTTCCACACTTAAAACATTTTCTAGTCCCTTTAAGACAATCTCCACCATGATTCTTTCCACACATTGTGCATAAGGAAACATTCATCTTCTTTTCACCATTATTCTGAGAATTCTCCTTGAACTCCATCTTTCGTTTTTTGTCAAAACCATGAGATGGATATGTAACACCAACTTCCATTTCTACCTTGATAGCACAACGCACAATTTCTTCATAGCTACTGAAGTCTCTTATAGCTAATGCCCTTCGAAGACTTGGTTTTAAGCCACTGAAAAATCGATCAACTTTACTTTCAGGTTGGATAATAATGCCAGATGCATACCTTGCAAGTCTTGTAAAATTCGCTTCGTATATACCAACAGATTCATCATCCTTTTGCTTTAGTTCAAGAAACTCCTTCTCCATCTTTGTTCGAAGAATACGAGGGAAGTACTTATTGAAAAATAAGTTCCTGAACTCATCCCATTCCAAGGACTCAATTTCATCTCTTTGCCTTGTATTCTTGATAAGATTCCACCATTGATCAGCTTCACCTTCCAAACGATATACTGCTAAGATGACTTTATCATGTTCAGAACATTGAAGAACTGAAAATAACTTTTCAGTGGTACTGATCCATTGTTCAGCAACAAGTGGATTAGAAGACCCACTGAAAGAAGGTGGACGTTGCCTCATGAAGGACTCAATAGAATATTGTTCCCTTATCTGCTCATTTGGAAGTCCAAAATGATTCATAGCTTGTGTAAGTATAGCAATAAGATTTTGCACTCCATCTCCCATAACATTAGTTTGTTCAGGAGGACAATCATTGCATTGTCCATTGCATTGATCAACACGGTTCCTTCGGGTTCCAGCCATCGTCTAAAACCCAAAAAGAATAGTGTGAGAGGAAAAAATAATGCTAGGGAAAACAACATAATAAAGGGGGAGAACCTTCAATATCTAACATCTTAGGTTTAATTATATGATCGTTAGCGTAGTTCTAGTACTATAACTTATACGTCTACTTAACCTTAGGGACATCCCTAGACATACCGTAGAAATATCTCTAGGGATCTCACTAACGTTTTCACATCCTAGTTTCCAAAGTTTGACTAAACCTTTCCTCTGATACCAAGTGTAGAGACCCGAATCATGACTTACATTGACATTACATTACATTTGCGGAATACTTAGTACATAACAAAAACACACACACAAGGATCGTAATAGTTTAGTGTCTTTGGAAACTCGGAACGTAATCTTCTAATCGCGGTGAAAGATCTTCAACATGTCCTATAAAGATCTTACTTTTTTTACCTAAAACCTTTATTTATATCCTGGGGAAAAGAAAACATAAAAGGGTGAGCTCAAATGCTCAGTAAGGGTAAACAAAAGAAATATCGATCACATCATAAACATAAGCACATAACTTTTGGAAAATCTTAACCTGAAAAAGAGATCATAATTTCATAACATGGGGTAAATCATAGCAGTGAAATGTAATCACAATAATCATAACTTAAAACATGAAACTTTGTGGCATTCACACATAATCATAGAGAATCATTTATTGTTAGTCAAGACTCATTGCCAAGACTATCTTAGTGTACAAAGTCCCTTTCTGAATCGAGTAACCCTCTTTTCAGTCCTGTTTCACTGAACCGGTATAACCTACCATTCCAGCCCTGTCTATCTCATGAGATATAAAATCCTTACCCAATGCATTGGAGGGAGATATAGGTCCCACCCATCTTATAATGAATCCTTTCTTATGTGTGCCACATAATCATAAATCATACATCATCGCATAACACATGTAACCAAAATGGGATTCTTGAAACATCATGACATCATAAAACAAATCATATAAGGAAAATGACTTCATTAAAATAATTCCCTCACAACATAATAAAATCAATGTAATAATAGAGATAAAAACAGAACCCTATATTATCTTAGATGGAAAATAATTTTGATAAAACATTTGAACTCCATTCTTGAAGAAAATATCATTTCTTCTTCAAAAACATTTTTCCTTTCATAACATGTCATACGACTATAAAATAAAAGAAGTTGATTAAAAATAAACTTGAAAACTTGTAAAGGATGCTTCTTGGAAATAATGTTTTAAAAATCCATTCATGCCGTATAAGTTAAAAAAAACATTATTCGTACTTTTGTCGGAAAAGTCAAAAAGTACCTCGTACGAAAAACGACAAAAGATTCATTTCATATCTTTTACTAAGAACCCACCGAAGGGTAAAATTGGATATAAACAATTGTAGGTGGATGGAAATAATATTACACATTGAGGGAAAATGGATGTGGATAATAGAATACACCCCAGTAATTACCAAAGTAAAAACAATCTCGGATAAAAGTGAGATTGTGATATTTCCCTTACCTTAGGTCCGATTTGCTTCGTAAGTGTCCGAACCTCCTGTATAATGATTTAAATCATGTTATTGACTTATTAAAGAATCATATTCATTGTTATTATATCATATATGGTCCACTTATGACTTTATATTACCCGTTCTTTTGTAAATTCATGTTAAAGTAGCGTTTTGGGTAAAATCGTCTCATTTGTCGTTTGTGTTTTTAACTTGTAATTATTCATATGATTACTTAGATCATGATTACTTAATTCCAGAATATAAAACATGATTTATATATATATATTCAGAATATACATATATAATAAATCAGTAAATGGAAAGAAATACACCGTTCATGGAGACGGTAGTCCGTACGTACGCATGAACGTTGTTTTCGTTTCCTTATTGAATTGAATGGAATTAAGTAGATGACATACATATAAATATAAATAATTACAGTATCATTATTAGGTAATATATTTCATTAGTACTTATTATATATACTTTATAATCATTCATTAATGGTTAATCATTGAGAATGAATCTCATCGCGTCGTGGAGACGGTAGTCCGTACGTACGCACGAGCGATGATATCGTTCTCATGGTCGTGGAATTGCGTTGAAGTGTATTTATACTATTTCAGTATCAATATCACTTTATAATAATCATATATAGTTACTCATTAAACCATTATACCCATCCTTGTAAGGTGGTGGTGGAAAATAGATTACACCACGGCGTGGAGACGGTATTCCGTACGTACGCACGCGTGGTGATTTCATTTTTTCCGTAGGATGGATAGAAGGTGAATTAGGGTTGTTTCATACTTATAATAACATATCAGTATATGAGTGATACTGATGTTATTACTTCATAATGATACAACCTATGAAGAAGAAGTGGAAGAAGAAATAAAGATGAAAGAATTGGTAACGGTAATTACCTCTTCTTTGAAGCGCCTCTTTGAGACCTCCTCTTAGGGAACTAAAATTGGTCTTTGAGGAAGACCAGAACCTCTAGGATGTTGCTAGGGAATTGGAGAAGAGATTTTGTCAGGTGTTGGCCGAGCTTGAGTGCTCAAATTGGTGTGAGGAGGAGGGGGAGGAGGTGCCCTTTTATAAGGGAGGAGAGGGGCACCTTAGGAATATCTCAAAATATTATTTTATATTAAAGTCAAAATCGGTTTATAATGGTTCCAAAGGGTCTTATTTCGAAGCTAAAGTGGGGAAGGGTAGAAATCCTATCATCCAATAGGATTTAGACATGTTTAGGATATTATTTTAACCTTATCAATTAGATTTAACTCTAAGTTAAATAATTTAACTTTTATCGTGTCTTTTTGTTTTCTTTCACTATATGGTTAATACACTTACTCTAACATGCCAAACGAACCCCAAATTGTTTATTACAAATAATATATCCTTATCTAAGTCATTTGGCCGAACCTTAGATTTTTAGGAATAAAATAACAATTAATAATATAATATTTTATTTAAAAACTATTTTGTGTCAATTTTCACACTATTTGATATATGATTTTTGTGAAAGTCATAACAGAATTATATGTTCGAACCAAGTTGATTAAAGAAACACTAATATATCATAGTAACCTAGAAAATTAGTGGAATTCATAAAAAGTCTCAAATTACATTTATTTTGGTGTTTATAACATCAATTATGTCAATATTTCATAAATAAGTTAATTACTACATCATCATTGTGTCATAAATAAATTAAATTATTTAATGTCTAAAAATTACAAATAAACTACCATTATGTAGGAAATCTTTTTAGCTTTCTAATGAATATTTATAGTCGAATTTATCTTATGTATAACCCCATATTAAAAATGATTTATTTATTAAACTTTGATTTTAACTATTTTAACCCTTCTTTAAATAAATTAATAATAAATGTCCTAATCTAATCCAAGTGGGCCTAAATGGTCATCATTTATTGATAAGGTTGTTTTTGGTCGAATTACACTTATCCAATAGAATTAGGACATGTGTTAGGGTAATAGTAATATCATATTTACCCTTAGTTACCCTATTTACTATTAACCGCGGTAAAAAAAGTAAAAAGTTACTATTCACCAAAAAATTATTTTCATCTCATTGAACCACATTTTACTTACTGACATCAACCGTGTGTCTCGGATTTTTGAAATTCCATTCACAGAAGCGGTAAAATTAAGTTTTATGAAAAATTCAGTTTTATAACTACCACTTAGTAGTTTCACTATTCATCAAAAATTGATGTTTTTCAGAACAATGCCAAAATTTCATCCTAAGCTATATTTTATATTCCGAATTCAAAAATAAAGTCTATTTTACCAAATTCATAACATAGAAGTTTCATTAATTATTTTTATAATTAAATCCCGCTGTTAAAACAAATAGCGTGTTTTTAAGAAACAATATCTATCAAAAGATTGACACTTGATTATGTCTGGTTTAAATGTGAAATTACAACCAATGACCAACATTGTATTAAATTGTAAAAATATATTCTAAATATACTTTAAAACCACTCAAATTAATAATTTATCACTATTAATAATTTCGATTAAAAAAGTTGTTTTTAATTAAAATTTAGTAATTTTCACTATTCATCAGAATATGAAAGTTATCCGAAATGTACCAAAATTTCACCTTAGGCTAAATTCGATACTCCGAATCCAAAAATGAAATCCATTTTGAAAAATAAAATTTACAAAATTTCAAAAAGTGGTTATTACTATTCATAACGGCTAGTTTTAATAACATTTTAATAGCATATCGCTGTTTAGTGAAACTCGTTATTGCGTACTACACACGCTATCGAGGAAGGTCGCGATTGCGTGTAATGCAAGGCAAGTCAAGGATCCGTGTTGTGCAAGCTCCTTTTGGTGTAGCGTACAACACAAGACATTAGTGAAATAAAAAGAATATTTTTCATAAAATCTCGGGCTGTTACAATGTGGCCCGAAGGCCTTTGAAGGCTCGAAGGCCGTGAGACCCGTAGGCCTAAACCGGTGACCCGAAATCCCTAATCAGGTAAATGTCAGGCTGCTACAGTACCAAAAAGTGCCTACTACAGTACTGCTATAGTACATCTACAGTGCCTACTATAGTGTCTACTGTAGTACTGATACAGTGCCTACTCAATTAAGTAATAATAAAAATATTAAAATATATTAAAATATAATTATTTATGGTGATTATAAAATTTTATAGGTTAATATGACATATTAGGTGTGTATTAAATGAATTGGTTAAAATTTATCTTTTGTATTAATTTTTTTAAAGTTAATGTAATGAATAGTGTCAAAATTGATAGTAATGATATGCCATGAAAATATAATTTTATTAAATTATTTAAAAATCATAAAATAACATAAGGAAGAAGTTAAAATCTATTGTATAAAATATCATAAATTTATTATTTTTTGTTCAATATACACCTTATAAGTAAAAAACTCTACATTTTAATATTGAATATGTCATTATAATAGTTAAAACTAAAAAAGGCTAACTACGGATTAATCAAAAATATAAATTTTAAAATTACCCCAAAACTTGTATAAAATATATTGGTTTTTGAGAACAAAATGTTATAATTTCATATCTTTGAATTAATTTCCTTTTAATTTTATTGATATTGTTATTTAATTTAATATAAGTTGATATTTTTATGAATTCCAAAAGTTCCTTTCACTCTCATTATAAAAGGAAACCTCATCACTCGTCTCGTTTCATCTCATTAATTATTCTAGCTCGACCAAAATCTACAAAATTATGTTCTCCACTTCCCTAGACACATTATAGAGGTGATAATACTCCAAAATGATCAACTCTATATACTTTTAGATGAGATCTAAATGATCCATTTCAAAGAATATAAGTTTTGAACATATATGAAGAATTTCAGGACTTAATGTAAGATATTTCTGTCTCACTTTTATTTTTGTGAGTCACATACCTTATAAAAAATTATTTCTATTTTATGGTGTGTATAATTTTTATCAATTTATTTTATGAGTATTATTCTGAATATTATGTTATTTTCACATCCCTATAATTTTCTTTCTTTTTTGGTAAATATGATTCAACTGAATAAAAAACTGACAAGTGATTATTTCATAATCTCATCAAAAATTAGGATTGTTTAATTTTAAATTACCATTGTGTAATATTTAACTTTTGCATAAAATTTCTCCAAAAATGTTTTAAACATTGTATTTACTATTCTTCTATGAATATTTAAAGTTATTTTACCCATGTTTTATATTTTTACAAAATGGGTTGAAAAAAATATTTTTTCATTTTATAAACAATGCGCTTTGTGACTTTACCAAAAAAAAATATATGGAAGGAATATTTTTTGAAATTACTTGGAATGAATGGAATCTTACACCATCATGACACCATAATGATTTTAATCTTCCTTTTCAATCTTACAAGGTTATTTTCAAATAAAGTATTTCCTTTTAAAATTGCACAACATTTTAAGAAAATAAAAAATTTGCAACGTAGAAGAGATATTTTCCTAAACAATTAATTTCAACTGATCTCTAAACCTTAAATTCCATATATGATAACACTCTTTGATGTTACTTATATTTTAATGTTGATATTTTCTAGGTTAATATTCTTATTATTACTATGGTTGGTATATTTTTATAATGGAATGATATTTATGAATACCATTTCATTTATATGGGTTGTGTTAGGGTTGAATGATGTTTAAGAAACCCATATAATTAGAAGGGTTTGGATATGATGACTAATTTATATTATTATGGCACGAACACATTTGAGATTCATCATGTGATGTGTGGGACATATATCACCGTCTAGTGAAATGGGTAATGATAAATGTTATATGGGCACAAAGGGTACACATGAGGAAAAATTGATCATCCATCAATAGGGTACACGAGAGGTCATCCCAAGTCTATAAAAAGAGGGTATATGGGAGTTAATCCTAAGAAAAAAACTATAAGGTACATGGGAGTTCATACCAAGCCTGAATTTGGTAGACATGTGATAATCCCAAGCCTAACATACTATGATTTTCATGGTAGGTATCATTGACATAAGATATTATAATATTATGTGAATGCCAAAGATTCAATGTCTTATTCCATTGTTATACTCTCATGGATAAAGTGATCTTATTATCTTATGATTAATCCCATGTGAATTTCAAATCATTATTCCATGACTCATGTACATGATCATTGATATTCAGAGTATGACCATAAAATTTTATGCTCAGGTTTTCATACACTTATGTTCGTGTTATTTTTACATTACTTCTATGTTTACCCTTACAGAACATCTGAGCTAAACCATTCTTATTTTTTCATTCCCTAGTTTATTAAGAATGGTATTCAATTAGTATTAATAAAATGGATTATCGTTATGGTATATTTTGAAGATATTTCTCCGAAATAGAATAACATGGTCCATATTTCCAAAAGAACTAAACTAATATGGTTGTTGGGTATCTATTTGTGTAATATATGATATATTCCTAAAATTCGATGTAATTTCTATGTATGAAAATCATAGGTCATTATAGTTGGTCTCAAAGTAATGGTTTAATCATCCTTTAGAAAATAGGATTAGAAAACAATCAAAATATCCTTAAGGATAAGTATAAGTATAGGTTAAAATCATATAATTTTGGTAACAATGATGAATAACCTAGGATTGAACATAATGTGTTATATATTGAAGGTAATTTTCCTTGGTTAGGAGTTTTTATTAGTGAGATTAGTGTTTCTCAAGCTATTATTTTTTGGGGTTTTAGTCAATGGTCGGTACCCAAATGAACCATGTTAATTATAAATACAATTGAAAATAAAATCATTTTTCTACTGATCAGACAAATGTTATGTGAGATAAACTGAGAAATATTATTGCTATACTCACAAAAGATATGAGTCATTATATACTTCAAAATGAATAGATGAAGGAAACAATTTCTATTGAGTACTTCAGCAGGCAACAAACACCTTCTTTTAGAGGGAATTTTGATCCACTTATTTCTAAATAATAGATTGCTACCACTGAAAAGATATTTTTTGTGTCCTTCTATGTTCATAACATGAAAACATCATTTTAAATGTTTATCAATTGGAAGGTGAAGCTGACCAGTGGTAGAATCTTATTATGAATAAGAGGTTACAAGAATGAATTGAATCTATGGAATCAAAATATTTTAAGAGGATATTTCTCAGTAAGTACTTCACTTATATTATACAAAAAAATATAGAAAATGGACTCCATGATTATAAGAAAAAGGATGATTAATCTATTTGTACCTACGAAGATAATTTCATAGGACTTTCAAGGAACAGTTCTGGGTAAATCATTATCCATGAATTAAAATTTAAACGATTCTTTTGTTTCCTAAAACCAATTATATGAAAGTCCATGGATATAAGATACATTATTACCTATGGAGAATTCTTTCTATGTTCAATGATGATAGAAATGTAAATTATATATTCATTCTATTACACTAATTTTGACATGAAAGTGTAGATCATGCCTCATGAAAAATTAAATGGTGGAAAAAAAATTAGTTATCTGTATGCCAGAAATGTGGGAAGAAGCACTTAGGTGAATACTTGAAAGGGACATGAGGGTGTTACAATTGTGTAAAGGAAATTCATTGAGTGGATGGATTCCAAATTGATTGTATAAAGGTATATAATGATGTGAATAATGATAAATCTCAACAAAATACAACTTATACATTTTATTTTTTCAATTGTAAGGCGTTCAGGCATTATGCTAACAAAGAAACAAATCTAATGACTAATGTTGATGATAAGAAACAAAAACCTCTGAAGAAAAATAATAAAAGAAAATATAATGATATCACAATAGATGAAGTGAAGCATGGTAATTAGGTAATACTAATCCTTATCTCCTTATTTGATAAATTCTTGTTAGACATTGTATGATTTGACCCTATGAAAATATTATTGTTCATCTGTTAGTGAAATTTCATGTGATTATCTACTAGTATTCAATAATAACTAAATCAATCATTCATTTTGAACAATAATGAACCCAATAATCACATGAACATGTTTTTATAGTAAAAGAGATTATATAAGGAATAATTATTCACATGTGTATTCAATATGGTTTTATAGAATACACGATGAAGGTATTCACATGTTAGGTATCTGACAAACAGTATCTACTTTATTATATATGGGGGATCAATGCTAAAATATTTTTGATAAATTATGTGACATTATTTCTAATGTTTTAGAAATTCATATTTTAGACGGTTTATTATATTAACCATTTATATAATGATGTGTGATAAACTTCAGATGATGTTTTATAGATTAAACTTTCATCTTGACATATGCGGATTTAGGCATATTAGATAACATAAACTAAACTTTTTTGGATAATAATAGACCTAATGACCAATCATTATATTTATGGATCTCATGATATGATAATAGTTCAGAAATGAAAAATTCACCTTCATTTCTTGAAATAATATATGATGTGAAAATTGATCAAGGCACAATGATAGGATGAGATTCTTCTTATGAAATAAAATTTAGTAAAGTTACTATTTCTTCTTATGATAATTATTCAAATCTAGGTAAAGGATCCTAAAACCAATATTTTTAGCCTAGTTCCTTCTTTTCCAATGAATGAAATGACCCCTTAGATCATCATATATTTATGGATTTGTGATTGTTAACTTTTCTTATCATGGTCTCTATCACTCTCCATCAGAACATGATAGTTAGATTTATCTTCTATGTTCGTTTTTCACATTCCACCTATGTTATCCTATGTGGAAACATGGTTTTGAGTTACTTTGGGAAACCATTATGTTTCCAACATTCCCTTTTTAATGGTATTTCTATTATTAATTTTTACAAAGTGGGTTTCTATGATAGGAACATTCATGTAATAATCCTTTGATAACTGAAATGAATTTTGAGGGAAAAATCATTTTAAGAGGGGTAAAATGTAACACCAAAATCTTTTTATAAAATATTTTTTAAAATAATCTTATTTCTCTAATATATATTATTGCACGCAACACCATGTTAAGCCTGTTATACAAGTAACACTGTCTTAGCCTACGTTACATGAAACACTATGTTTCTATAAAACATTATTATATAATTATAATTACTTAAATAAGAAATTGATATCCTAGACATTATAATAGAGTATAATAAATTTATATACATAATTATGATTCTGTGGTTTACACATGTAAACCACTTTTAAAATTAAAAGGAAATATTTTTCTAAAAAACTATTTAAATGCACACAAGTGTATTTTATACCAATAAAATAATAAAATCACTCTTATTGGATTATATTAATGATATATATATAATTAAATTAAACTTTTAACATTTATACTATTTTATTTTTCTATACATGATATATGAACAAATCCAATTTTATACATAAAATATGTATTTTATAAAAATAATATTTCACCACCTATTGATGGTGGACTTGTTTTAAATAAAATTTTTGAAAATTTTATAAATTATATTTGACAAAATAAACTAATTATTTTAAGGTGATATATCATCATTTAATTTGGTTTAATTTTTTTTTGTTTTTTAATAAGTTTCATGTTTTGATGAATAGAAAACATAATTCATTTTAATTGAAAATAGATTTCTCAAATTAATAATTTATAGTTTAAAATTATATTTTTAATTTGATTTAAAGTATAATTAGATGAAATTTGTGTTATTTAACCCATTTAAGGTCATTTTAATTAATTTCACATTGATTTTTGATATAAATTCATTTCTATATTTTGAATGTTTTCACTTTAAAAAGATTTTTTCTCACCCCGTTTACATGAATACTTTTAAATTAATTTTATCCAATTATATGTATTGAATTTTAAAAAATCGATTCCATATTTGGAAATATAAGGTCCAAATTTATTAAATAGTTAACTTTTATTTTTGGAGAATATAACTTTAGTAATTTTTATTACCATGATGAAAGGTAAAATTATAAATTAAGGGTAAAAATAACATTATAAATATTAGAAGAAAAAAATCTAATACTTTAAAAAATGTTATTGGATGAATCTAATTTTACCCTGAACACATATTGTTCTAAAATAAATAATTTAATCAATACATGGCCAAAAAAATTACTTTAATATTATTAAAATAAAAGAGAGTGAAAAAATGTCACACTCTTACATTTAATCTGTATATTATTTTTAATATGTGATTAAATAGAATATATTATATAATATATATTATTATGAAATATAAATGTCTTAAATAAATCATGAAAATTTATTTTAAATTTTGATTGAAGAAATAGTTATCATAAATATTTACACAGTGATGATGTGGTAATTATTCAATTAATAAAAACCTCCACTAAGAAATACTAAAAATATTAAAAGAAATATGATTTTAATTAATTAAGGTGATCGAAAAAATTTATAGGCGATTATTACATATTAGAGGGGTATTAGATGAATTTATTTGAATTTATATTTATATGTAGATTTTTTTAATGTTAGTGTAATTAATAGTTTCAAAATTTACACGAATGATATTTTATATACATAATTTTTTATTAAATAAATTAAAAGTAATAGAAATAATTAGGATAATGGGGATAAATTATGGTGGAAAATATAATAAATTGACCATTTATGGTTCAATTTAAACCTTATAAGTAAAAATATCTACCATATAAAATTAAAAATGTTTTTACTGTAGTTAAAATTAAAATAGGATAACTAAGGATTAATAAAAGAGATAAGTTTTAAAATAACACCTCAAAATTTATAACAAATATTGGTTTTATAATATTAAAACATTATAATATATTTTATAAAAATAAATTTTCTCTTAGAGGTATTTTAATTTATTTTTAATTTAATATAAATTAATATTTTGAGAAATTTCAAAAGTTCTCCTCACCCTCATTATAAAACTACACCTCCCCCTCATCTCATTACACATCTTGGAGTATTATAGCTTAGGAATCCTCTAAAATATTCTCTTCTTCACTTACTTATCCATTTTATAGAGGAGACGATCTTTCCAAAAGACGAGTCATATAGTCTTATAGAGGAGTTATAATGTAAACATTTCTAATAATATGAGGATTGAACGTATATGAAGGAAGTCAACAATTAAGCTAAAAGATATTTTTCTCTCTTTTATTTCTATGGGGCACATGCTTTATACACTACTTGTTTCAATTTTTTGGTGTATATACTACCCATGAATTTATTTTATGATCATAATTTTAAAGATTATGGTATTTTAATATCTATATAATTTTCTTCCATTCATGGGGATTACAATTATACTGATTATAAAGTGATAAGTGACTATTTCACAGTCTCATCAATAATCAAGATTGTTTCATTTTAAAACACACTTGTGGAATTTTCATCTTCTGTGTCCATGTTTTGGAAAAAAATTTAAAAATGTTTTTACCATTATCCTATGTATATTTAATTATTATTTTTAACCATTATTTTCTATTTTACAAAATAGTTTGAAAAGAATATTTTTGTCATTTTCTAAATAGAACTCTTTGCGACTTTACCAAAAAACATATGGAAGGAATGTTTTTTTAAATTATATGAGATGAATGGAATATCATATAGTCATGAAACCATTTTTATTTCAATATTCTTTTACTATATTATACGGTTATTTTTAAGGAAATTTTATTTTAAAATTACGTTGAGTTGTAATAAATGAAAACATTTTCAAAGAAGAAGGTATATTTTCCTCATGAATTATTTTCAAGTGATCTCTTAAAATATTTTTCCATCTATGGTAAAATTCATTGATTTTACTTATGTTTTAATGGGAATTTTTTTCTTGGATAGTAACCCTATTGATCCAATGGTTAGTTTATGTTTATGATGGAATGATATTTCTAGAACCCATTTCTTTTCCAGGAGTTATGTTATGCTGGAATAATATTTAAGAAACCCATATAACTATATGGGTACTGATATGATGAATGATTTATGTTCTTTTGGAAAAAAAATCTATGATTTTAACTATGTGATGAGTGGGACCTATATCTCTCTCCAATTCATTAGTTAATGATAAACGTTCTATGAGATCAAATGGTACATGGGAGGTCATCCTAATCCCACAATAAGAGGGTACATGGGAGGTCATCCTAAGTTTATAACACGAAGATACCCAAAAGGTCATCCTAATCCTGAATCTAGAAGGTACAAAATAGTTCATACCTAGACCAATGTAGTTACATAGGTTATTATCCCAAGACTAACAATAAATGAATGTTTTGGTAGGTATCATTAACATGTGATATTATAAACTTATGTGTATACTAAAAATTACCTGTATTATAACATTTTTATACTCTCATGGATCATGTGCTTTGATTATATTGTGAATCAAGTCTTATTAATAACCAATATTTATTCCATGACTCATGTATATGACCTTTTATATGTATGGTATTATTTTAAAATGTTAAGATCATTTTTTATACCCTTATGTTCATATTTCACTTACATAACTTCCATGTTTACCCTTACTGAGCATATAAGCTCACCCTTTCTTATGTTTCTATAACTTACGTTATAAAAAAAAGTTTTTATGTAAGAGTAATAATGGGGAATATTGTTATGGCTAATATTGAAGAAATTTCACCAAATTAAATGATTGTGTTCCCTGTTTCTATTGTTACTAAACTAATACATTCCATGGGCATATGTTTGTGTAATGTATTAAAAATTATGAAAAATGATGTAATTCCCATGTATGAAAATCATGGTACATTATATATTAGCTATTAACTACATCTCTTTATGGATGATTATAAAACTAATATGCCTAAACTGTAATAAAATGATACTAAAACTATCTCGATGGTAATTACCACTACTTTATGAAGGTGGAATAATCACTTGATCCATATTGACTCTCTATAGTTTAAGGAATCTTCCTATGATAGTGAAAATAATATCTATAGAAAAACAATAAAATAATATACTTCCCTATAGATTCATGGGAACTTGTATCCATCATAAAAATTAATTTATTTATCGAGATATAATAAAAAACAATTATTATAATATTAATTTGTAATGACTTTTGTTTCATAAATTTTATCAAAACAAATTGTATGGGGGCACTCATTAGCCCTAGTTGGGTGTTCCTTATACTAATAAGGAGTTATTATAAAATAAATGGGATAAATAAAATAAATATGGTAGAAAATAAGTATCCATATCCTTATTGTTACGTCTTTAGAAACAAATAATTTTGTAAATCAGGAATATGATTTCTAGAAGCTGATACATCATTCAACAGTTTGAAGAGACATGAGTTAATGTTGTTGGATAGTAAAATTCCTACCTTGAAACTCTATGAGTATTGGTTTATCCATATATTAGACTATGAAAATAGGTTTCAGGTAACCTTTCCACTAGAATACTCGAGTGACTGGGTATTTTGAATTTAATAGTGAGGACTACTTGGGTTCTTTAAACGAGTGGAAGGAATTTATTAATTTAATTAATAAGTAATTTTTAATTATTAATCAATATAAAAGTATTAATCTACTAGTGATAATTTTCATATAAAAATTAATTAATATCACATACTCGCTGTGATAAATCATTAATAATAACATGTCAAAAATAGAATGAGTTTCCAAGATAATTATATACACAAGTTGAAAGTAATACTATATATGAAAATAAAAGTGATGGAGTGCCCACTACCTGTTGAGTCACCTCAGAAAGAGAAGGGTATGAAATATTCATACAAGAGACACCTGTATATTTCATTTAATATTTACTCCATAATTCTATCATAAATTACCAATTATTTTTAGTGACAACATTTAGACATATATGATTTCAAATGTCATATAATCTCTAAGAATCGTTCATGGATAAAGTAAAGAAAGATATGAATGAGGTCAGTATCACACTGCATACATGTAAATTGAAATATGGATCACAATATTTAAATAAATCGCATTATTATATCTCTATCACCCACATACATAATTTTTTAAAATTAAAAAATTAAAATTATGGATAAGAATCATTCATCACATTTTTGGTATGCTTCACCAAGCATATAAGTACATAAAAAATATTAATCATTTATTATTATAGTGTACATGATAAAACATAACATAAATGGCCAATGGGAAGTGTGGGTAAAAACAACCTTTATAATATTCTTTAAATAAAAGAGGATGTTCATTATATATGAGTTTATTTGCTTTTTCTGTATTGAGATAATTCTATAGAAGATTAAATGAAATAAAGTAGATGTAAACGGATGCCTCCACTTATTGTATATTTAAAATTTTATGTGATGTTTCTTTCTTGAATATTGGGAATTAAATATAATATTCCCATAAATTATTTTTATTTAAATACATCAAAAAACGTATAAAATAACGTTTACAATGAGTAAGCTGAATTCTCCAAGTAGCTGAGAAAGAGTGATTCCCATATCTACAATGAGAATTACAAAACATCCAATTACCAATATTAATGATTATTAACAAAACAAATTTATGTATTATAAAAAATCATCTCATGTGTCTACTGGAAATAAGGATAACTTATTATATATTGAAATGAATGTTGTTGTTGTTTTGTATATAATACTCAGTTAGTAGTTTAGAAATGCTTGAATAATTATAAATAACTAATAAATATAAAATGTAGCACCCAATAATACCTAGTTCTTGGAATATAATTATTTTTGGAATAAAAAAATTAGTTTCAAAGTATATTTTGTCACATTGGATCCAAATACCATAGGAATCACTAACAAATTTACTTGTTTAGCTTTGGAAAAAGAAACCTTTGGAAATAAAGGTACGCCACAAGTATTTTGATATTCTCTCCGTTAGAGAGTGTGAACTATTACAAGGTTAATCTGAAGATAATATTATATAATTCATAATATTACATTGTTTTTTAATAGAATATTATAATGATGTATAAAATATGCATGGTTAGAATAAATGAGTTTCTTCAAGAACGTGTGCATAAGAATATCTTACCTAAGCATTCATTGATGATTATAATGTATTATGGAGTATCTACTAAATTTCCATTTCATTATACATGTAATAGGTATAATGTTAGTAAGTGGGATTGATGAAGTGTATTACATGAAAACACTAATCATTAAAATGTAGCATAGAGTACTTAGAAATTGAAAATTTCTTTATACATATCAAATCCCTGATATAATAAGAATTAGAGTCAATGTTACGATTCATTTGTATTTTAATAACTTTTTTTCAAGGCATGCTTCAAAAATAGATTAATAATTCCATAAACATATTCCAACTATACTAAAAAATGGGTATCATATGAGTTTTATTATGATATGGATCTACTATATCATAAGATCATGTGGTTAGTTTCAATGAGTTTGTTATGAATATAAATTAACATTCATCAAGAAAAATACAATGTTAATCTAATGTAATTGTCCATAAAACTATTTTAATGATATTATTGAAATCCCTAACATATAAATATTATAGTTATGTGAAATACTATATTTTTATTTAAGGAATAACATATAAATTTGATATAGTGTGAGAAATATTGACTTGGATTTTGGAGATTCAGAACTATATAGCATGGGAACAAGTTCTATAAGAGATAATGGGAAAGGAATGTTTTAAAGACACATAATGTGTAAGAAGGATAAAACTATGGTAACAGTTTTATATTATTTTTGGATGGTTATACATCATTTATTGAGAATAATGGATCCTAAAAGGATTTAATAATTGGTAACATGATAATATTATCAAGTTTTAATTAAAATTCAATAATGGATTCCATGTATCAAAGTAATGGTGATTTATATTTTGAATGTTTCAAATTCTGATATTGTGGTGGTACTCAAAAGAAACATTACTGAATTGTAAAATTATGGTAAAAATAAATCTTGATTGGTAATAATAATTCATCATGACTAAATCAATAAGAATTTTACTTATCAAAACCACATTCTATTATCATTTTATTTGTAATTGGATATCAAAACAACCTTTCTTTGAATGTGTATATATTATACAACTAATTTTTTTTACCACATCATAAAATACCAATATGGGGTGAAAGTTACTACCACTAAATTATGGATCATAGTATGAAATAGGGTCATTTAATATTCATTTGGAATTAATTTTCCCATATTTTTTACAAGAGGCTAGTGGGAGCATTACTATTTTCCATCTAATATATTTTGATAACATATGGAAATACAGTTACTGGTCTTATAGTTAGTTAATATCATAATAAAAAAAATCTCCAAAGATTGAATTCAAGTAGATACCTATGTTATATGAAGAAATATCTATTATGATAGATCTAATAGTTTCTTAGACTAAGTGAATATTACATATACTAACAGGGTATTAATAAAATACAAGTTGAACCAATTTGAAAGAGAATTGTTACCAATGTCACAATGCATAAATCTATATAAGAATATGTGTATGAGATATAGTAGGATATTGATATGATATTTAGAATTAAATACATTTTTTTAATGTATAAATTTCAAATTCCATACTATGTACAATATAGGATACTCTAAACATATACATTATGGTAAAAAATATCATTATCTTGGTGAACTACATTAGAAGAAATTATAAATATATATCTCTATTTGAGAGTGTATAAGAGATTTTTTCATTATACTTAGAGAGGAAGGCACACTAGTTATATGTAAAAACAAACTAGTCTTACTTTAGATCAATATGTTCTAGTATCATAGTCATTATAAGGTAATGAGAAAGATAATATCATTTTATCTAGTGGTATCCATATCTATAACTATTGAGTGCATTGTGGCTTCTAATGTATTTATATAAGTAGTTTAAAATATGAAAAAAATTAGTTTTAGTTCCATTAATTGCACCTAGAAATTTTATATTATCGTAATATAAATTTTGATACATTTAAAATTGGTATGTGCCAAGATTTCATGTTTTGAATTTGTAAAAAATGAATACACTTAGGGATATCATCTTGTAATGAACAGGCCTAAGATTATATTCAACACAACACTTGAACCAATTTTCCAAAAGTCTAAAAAGTTAATACTTATCCCCATAGGTTATTTGGAAGTCATAAGGAATCATAGGTAATCATTTGGGAAATTTTTTCCAAAATCAGATATATAAGATCAAAATAAAATAAGATAAAAGTGAATATAAATAAACAACATGCCAAAAAGGTCATAACCAACTACCATGATCCATCCCATCAACATATAATTGATCAAAATATATAAACAAAGAGATACATAGGTATGAAAAAGAAGAAACAAAACAAACTAATAGAAAAGCATGAAAAACCAAACCACTCAAGACGAGCCTAAAAACAAACTCTAGGAAACCTCGGGTTTCTCACCGCTTCCCACCTCACCCAAAATGATCCACAATGAACAATATAGATCCAATCAAAAACATGGAACCTAAAATGATATCGGCATGAGTTTAAAATACATGTATATCACCACAACCCACTAAAACTATGAAATTATCTTCATAAAGAAATTCATCTATGCTACTTTAGAAATATATATAAAAAGTAATATTTACATATATATGACGTAAGGAAAAAAACAATTCGAGAATAATCTCTATCAAAACCTTTCCCCGTGTTTTTATAAAAACAAAACATACATGTTTTAAAAACAAATCTATCTCATTAATTTATTTGTGTAAATCTATATGTACACATTTCATTTATCAAAACAAATCTCATATTTTATTCAAATTAAAATGTTTACTTTAAAAATTTCCCAAATGAATCTATCAATATTCCAAAACCCATTTTAAAAAAACATTAAACCACTCCCACAAGGGTCTTTAAAGTCTAAAAAAAGTTTTCACAAACATAATTGAAGACCCATTTTCAAATAAAAAACACAAATCACATGGGTTAATCACAACAAAAAGGCACCAAAAACACACTAATATATATATATATATATATCACAATAAATAATAAAACGAAACACAAGAAATGAAGGAGCCATATCAAAGAAAGTAGGGGAAATAATGCAATCAAGAACTGTATCAAAATACCCTTATTCATATACTCACTATGCTAATAAATGATTCATGGTCCTACATAAAGTCTTTAATTTTCCAATAATGTCACCATATATGGGTATAACCACCTGAACTAGATACACATATATTCTAAGTCCATACCATCATCCACTTAGTCTACAAAAGCATCCTTGAAATGATAAACCCCACTTATCCCTATTTCAGGCAAAGGGGCCACTAGTGATGTGTGAACCAACTACAGGAAATAAATTAGATATTCCCCTTAGTACCAGCCATTTATTGAACAATCAAGGAAGTTTTAAATAGAGAAAAAATCCATGTTTACCCACAATGTATAACCATAACTACTCTTACCCCAAAAAACTAATGATGGGAATCCCTATACACTTAAAATTCACACATGGTGTGACAAACACCTTCCCACAAAATTGGATAAATAAGTATCGCATAATTATCAGAAATCCACATAGGGGGAACATAGAAATTAGACAATCAAGGTGTCATCCACATAAAAATTTTAAAACACATGTTTCAAATGGAGTATTAACCCTAAAACATTACTCATACGTCCAAGTAATTTTCTTATTTCATGAAGAACTTCCAAACATCATTTGTAAAATGTTAGAAATCATCCAAACCATTAAAACATTTCAATGTCACCCTTATAAAAAGAATTATATTCTTTGAAAACTATAAACATGGAAAAACCCATTATTTACATCACACTTTCAATAAACACCACTCAATATATTTTAATAGGTCTAAATAAATTACCTCTTTCTATTAAAAAATATCAAAGCTACCCTTAAATAAGGGTATTTACATTTAAAAACTAAACTATTAAAAAAATACCCATTTTCCATAAAACCAGTTTAAGAGGGACACTTTGAAATTTCACAAGGGTTAAACTAAACACACAATTAAAAATACATTAATTCATCCATTTTATTAATCATTTTGAGGTCCACACCACAACTCAAAACCATATTACCAATAAAACCATTATTTTCCCACATATAAATTATTACTAGGCCAAACCCCATTTCTCATCTTTAAAATAATTTCAAAAAGACCCAAATAAATTTTATAAGAGAATATCATTATTAAAAATTCCATTTCAAAATAGATAATATGGAATCATCAAAAAAACAATCAATTCCAATCTTAGAACACATCAATATTATTTCAAAACATCACAAGGATATGGAATATATTTATACATGCATGAAATAGGAATATCAAAAGATAAAGCATATTAGAATTCCAAAACGAATCAATTTTATAGTAACACCTTCCTAAAATAAGCTGGAACCAATCCAAAACTCCCTGAATGATGCCTCCTTTGATGGTGACCATGCCCATGAGATTAGAAACGGTGTCTATCATTCATAGACACTAAAATAAACATCATTAGAACCATACATAACCCTAAAATTTGTCCATATGATAACTATGGTTCTTGGGGGAATCAAAATCCAAGAGAGAAGAGAGGGAGAACGATGATGCAGGAAAGAGATAAATAATCACCTCAAAACAACTAGGAAAATTCCAAAGAGAGGATGATAATACAAGATAGAGGATATTGGAGCTCCTCCTTAGATCCAAGAGGATCAGTAAATGCATGATTATGGGAATATGGGCGAATACATCCTAATATTGAGATGGGTAAAATGGTAAAAACCAAATTTTTAAACACTAGGACAAATCACATAGTTTTTATTCGTGTTTATGAGAGATTTATGCAATCATTGTAAGAGGCACTATATTTCAAAAATGAAAAAACTTATTGTTACTTTTGAGAGGACACACTATTTCCAAAACCTTTCTCCTCACTCCAGAACCACCCCATGCCTCACAAAACTACTAAAGAGATTTATAAAGTTTGAAAAACCCTGTATAAGCTATACAAAATGGCCCTATCCAAAGAATAATACCACCTACATGGGAACCATACAGTTTGAAAAACCATGTGGGATAACCACACACTTCCCAAAAATCCTCCAAACATTCTAATTCCTGACTCGTGACAAACCGAAACTCCACACCACCGACAGAAAGACAAAAAAATCATAATTAAAATAATAATGACACCATGGGTGTCATAGACTCCCCAACATGAGAGATTCTTCCCGAAGAAAGTCCCTATTGAAAATAAATACAAGAGGAAACAAAATATCCAAAAAGGATTCGACAAATGGAACCACTCAACACACTAAACCTCAGAACTAACAACTAATATCTTTAAGAATATGAAGTTGATCAATCAAAAATCACCAAACGTCTACATGATTAACCGAAATAGAACCCTAATCAAGAAATTCCTACTAAACATACGAGACCTAACATGATTTCCACACCATTTAGAGTTTCTATAAAATGGTCTCCCCACTATTTAATGTTCTACTAACATCATGGTACTAAATGAATAACAATCATAAGATGCATCCTCAAATAATGAACCACATCGATAGAACTTTTCTATCAACCAATAATTGCTCCCAAACCCCAATAAATGATTAAAATCCACAAAATACTGACAAAATATTGAGAATAGTTCTCACATTGTGTCACAACACATGCACAAACCTGGGGAAAAAACATGGATCACCCACACTTGGTGCCTCACAAAAAGTCTATATCCAAACACCATCAAGTATACCAAACTATAATAGTATTCCACACACCCTAGTCACCCCATTCGGTCACCCAAGTATACTATGATTTCTAAAACTCTGAGAACCCAAAAAGATCAACTCAATAATGAGCGTGACCAATATTTACAAAAATAGATCACCCAAACTACAAGTCTTAACTAAATGACACTCATAGCCTACGAAACCACTTCCATGGGGGTGGGAGTGGAGGGAAACATTCCTCAATAAAAAATTCACACAACATACCAAAGTTCAAATCAACCATCATGAAATTGAAAAGGGGTACCATCCGCAAGACGCCTCCCATAGGGAAAACATCCACAAAAACTATCCACAATAGTTGAAGCTCAAAAACCAAATCACAACCATCAAAATAATTTCATCCTAATGAAACACTATAAAAGAAACTTTCACTAAAACCTATCTGGAAAAAGCAAAGGAATCATTGATTCCCTCAAACTTTAGATAAAACATAAAGTACAACACTCACATACTCTCACAAGGATGGTTTTTTGTCCACCATAGCATTAAAAGTGTGGGTAGGAACCTAGAACTAAGAAAATATTTCAAGCATTCTATGGGACAATAAAAGCATCACAATACACATAAATTTTCAATTCCCACCTCAAACACAACCAAAAAAACTCATTCTCAATCAATGAATCAAAATAAAATAACAAGCCCCAATGAGGTACCCAAAAAACCCCCAATAATGGTATACACAATCACACTAAATGAATTTTTTTTATGAAAACTCCATTTTGATAATGGAATTTTGACAATAACCCTCCACCAACGTATTTTCCAAAAATAAAGTCATTATTCATTGACACTAAAAAAACCTTGGTGGAGACCACACATTTCCAAAATAAGAAAAACCACACAAAATTCATTTACAAATTCAATTTATTTTGAAAAATAGGAACCAATGAATTCTTCTGAAACCCAATTATAATTTTTAAAACCATTCACATGGAAAAGAAACCATTTTTAAAACAATTAATAAAACCATGGGAATTTTACCTTCTTATTTCTATTTAAAAACCATTTTTAAAAAATAAAAATTTCCCAAAAAATTCCTTACCTTGGAAAATAAGGTTAATAAAAAGAAATGTCCACATAAGAACAACACAAGCATTCAAACAAGGTTTACAAAAACCATATAAAAAAGCCATAAAAACACTTGTAAATACACCTCTAATAAGTGGAAACAAATTTTTGTGAATCCATATTCAAGAGGAGTCCAGTGCTAGATAACTAAGAAGAAATAGTGCCATACACTCACTGGACCATGGGTGACCATAAGCTGATCACGAAACACAATCCACCAAAGAGGGTGAATTGAATTCATAAACACTAAATGGTTTCCCAAACAAATCATTAAAACCATGAATATCATGGTCTTTTATATTCCACCATGAAACCACTAGTGACCCCCTATATCATGTTCATCCTCATAGTGGATAAAAATATGAATCACAACAAAAATAGATCAGAAAAAACTAAAAGATATCTCGGATTCACAATTAGAAACACTAAAACCTAGTAAATGTTGAGGTGCATGTTATATAAGAGTAATACAGTATATCCCCACCCATACCACTCATGCTCCAACAACCATTATATCCCTTCTACCAGGACATCCCAAAATAACATGGTCTACATAAGAAGTTTATATTCCTACTCTGGGAAAACACAAACATGCCTGCGATACCATTCTATGATGAACCATCCAAGGATTCCAACGAACCTACCACCCCACCTGATTCACCAAAAGGCTTAAAGGACATTCCCTATACCCATGGGATGAAGAAAATCACCCATTGATCTGAAGAAAACGTTTTGGAATAGATTTCACATATCTGAGATGAAAAAAGAAATAAGTCAAAGTAAATAAAAATCATTCCAAACTGGTTATAACCAACTACCATGATTTAGCTCTTAATTATATAAATGATCAAAAAACATAAAAAAATTGATAAAGATATAGGAAGAATAAGAAACCAAACTAACCAAATGAAAACCACTAAAAACCAACCAACATGAGCTAGGGCCAAACCGAAACACCCATCAACCTGCAGTTTCTCCCCACTATCCACTTCACCAAACATTATTCCTGATGAAAAAGTAGGATCCAACCAAGAACCTATAAATAAAAAAGATATTTTCTTGACCTAAAACTATCATTAGGTCACCACAACCTGCCAAAACATTTAAATTCACATCCAATGGAAATTAATCATTTCTAATTTGAATATAACACTTAAAATTAATATTTATAAACTTATGTTATATAGAAGATAAAACAATTATATAATATTTTCTATGTAACCCCTTTTTACCCATTTTTCAATAACACCAAACTCAAACATTTTGAAAACAAAGGCATTGACCTATGCCATTTCCAAAATCTATTTGTACACATTTAATTTCCCAAAAACAACTCCCATGTTTTATTCAAATGAAAAAAATTTATTGAAAAATTCCACTAACTGAAGCCATCCATGTGCCAAATCCCATTTTAAACCCCACATTAAGTCACTCATATAAGAGTCCTTCAAAAATAAAAATGGGTTTTCACAAATATCGTTAACGAATCATTTTCAGAGGAAACAACCCGACTCACACAGGTTAAGCACAACTAACAGGCACCACAAGAACACACACAAATATATATATATATATATGTATATATATATCACAAGGAAAAATAAAATTAAACATAGGAAATGAAGGATCCATAAGAATGAAATCCTGGGAAATGTTACAATGAAGAGTTATATAAAACTACCCTGAATCACATACTCAATAAAAAATGTGTCATGGTCTTACATAAATCCACTAAAATTCCAATAATATAACCATATATGAGTATAAAACCCCAAAATAACTACATGAATATGATATATCCATACCATCATCCAGTTAGGCCACACAATCATCATTGGAATGTCAAACCCCACTTTGTCCTATTTCACACTAAGTGTCCACCAGTGGTGTGTGATCCTACTAGAAGAAATAAATTTGATCTTCTACTTAGTAACTAACATCCCATGACCAATCAATTAAGTGATTCATATTGTAACAAGGAGAGGCTACCCACAAGGAATAACCATAACTACACTCACCCCTAACACCAAATTATGGAAATCTACATAAATCTAACATGGACAGAAGTCCTAAAAGGAACATTACAAAAAATGTGAAGAAAAAAGAATCACATAGTTATCAAAAACCCACAAAAGTTTCCTAAAAGCAAGGGGAAGTCCAGGGTTCAATCCAGAAACACTATTTAAAAACAAATTTTCAAACATGACTTTAACTCTAAATAATGACCAGTATTTCCAAGCCCTTCTCAAATTTCATAAAACACTTCCAAACCCTATTCAGAAAATGATGAAAATAACTCAAACCCTTAAAACAATTCAAAGTCACCCTTATACAATGTTTATCTTCGTTGAAAACCCAAAACATGGATAAAGAAATTATTAGCATCACAACTTCCATTAAACACCACTTAAAACATTTTAAGTGTTCTAAATAAATAACCATTTTCTCTAAAAATGATTCAAAGACACCCTTTAGTAAGGGCCTTTTCTTATTAAGAACAAACAATTATAAAAGGAGAAAGATTTTCGATAAAACAATTTTAATAAATAATCCATGTAATTTTACAAGGGAAAAACTATAAACACCTATCAATTAACCATTCAAAATACATTAGAATTCCACTTTTACAAATCATATTGAGGCCCACGCCTCAAGTAAAAACCAAATTCCATTTTAAACCATTTTTCCTCATCGAAAAAAACTGGGAAAAAACCCATTTCCCAACATTAAAACAATTTAAGAAATACCAAAAATAATTTCATAAAAGGTATGAATAATTTAACATATTTTTTCAAAAACACAATTATGGAATTCTCAAGAAAAACCATAATACCAAGTTTAAAACACACTAAAGTGGTTTCAAAGAATCACAAGGATGTCCCATATATTTATATTTGCATGGAAGTGGAATTTAGAAATCTCAATCAAAATATAATTCCTATAGTAAACCATTTTATAGTAACACCTACCTCAAAGAAGCGGGAACGATGCCAAAACGTTCGTAAATATGTCACCTTTGATGATGACCGCACCAAGAAGATTGGAAATAGTTTATAAAAACCCTAGTCACCAAAATCCTCATCATTATAACCACCAATAACCATAAAATTAATCCACATGATATCCTATATTCATATGGTAATCTAAATTCAATAGATAAGGTATGGATAAGGAATAATAATGGAAAGAGAGGAATAATCACCTAAACATGGTATAGAAAACACAAATAATGGGTGAAAATCCAATATGTATGAGGTTGTAAAAAATCCTTGGATTCATGAGGGTTGGAAAATGAGTGGTGTGTAGAATATGGTTGAAAAACTCTTAAAATTTAGAGTTTTAAAATTGGTAAACCCTTATTTTTAAACACATGGAAAAATTGCACAATTTGGCCACATGGTTAGGCAAACTGTGTACCCACCGTGTCGGTGCCACTACATCCCAAAAACCTTAAGCCACATGGTTACTCTTGAGAGGCCACAAGGATTCCAAAAAGATTTTCCTTACTCTAGAACCACCCTAATCTTCAAAGATGTTTTAGGAGATCCAAAGAGTTTGAGCAACCGGGTGATCTAATCATGCTCTACACAGAATCCTCAAAAAATAGAAATTCCCACCTCAAAACAATCCAAAACACCAAGTCACACATTGAAAGGTAAAATTAGACCAAAATAATAACACAATGACACCAACGGTGTCACACTTCTCTTGAGGAGTCCTATTCATGGAGTTAAATTCACAAAAGATGAATAACAACACATTAGAGAGGTGGTAGTTCCAACGACTAAAGCCATATCTTAGTTTAAGCATGATATTATCATATGAGACATAAAAATGTTAGTTAGGAAGTATGATATCGTGCATGTGGTGGTGTTTTAAAATTAGGTTCTCTATATACAACTTGAACAATAGTTTCAATTAATATATCATATATAAAGTGAGTTATTCATGATGTACACTTACTATAATAGTGTTGATATTTTTTCATCCACTATTTAAATTCAAATATCTATATACTATTTTTCATTTCAAAAGGATATGGTTGTTATTTAACTATAATGAGAACCACAAGATATTATGAAATTAATCATAATTATATTTCCTATAGAAAAGATACTTAATGATGACGAGACACAAGTTATGTTTGACCATCATGTGCTAGGAGAATGTAAGCATAAGGATATATTATCATAATTTTTGAAAATGGTGATCTTGAGTATATGTGATCAATAGGACATGCCTTCCAATATTAACACCAAATTTTTTAGGTTTTCATTAATATTTTCAATATATAAACTAGTGTAATAGTATCCTAACTTGAGCTTATTATTAGTGAATGAAATTTGTTTATGTAATTTTATGCGAGTTGAAAAATATGGCATTGATTTCATAGTGAGGTAGCTTGTACTAGGTATATAATTGTTGGTATATCATTTATTGAATAGTAAATTTATAATTTTTAACTTATAAAAGGAAGTGGTATCTTGAGCATGTGTTATTGGGATGGTAGTACAATCACTAAATACATGGTCATGGTAGAGGAAGGTATGTTTTTCTAGTTATGTTAATGAGAAATAATGAAAAAATGATGATGTAACAATTGTTTGTACTACATTGTGAGATATCAAGAGACAATGAGATTATATTACATGTTGTGTGTTTGTAGGAAAATTTTTCATTTCTATGACTTTTACTCATCTCTTTATGAGCCTTGATGGGCTGTTAGACTCTGGTCTTAGTCATTGAATGGTATTCACTATTATCAAGATAAGTTCCTAGAGCTTCAAGCACTAAGAATATTCAAAATTATAACATATTTTGATGAATAAGAGTTTAGGTTATGATGATCCCAACCACAAGGGTCTGAGTGATGTTTAGGAATATATGGCAGACATGAAATAAAAAATTCATATTAATAGAGTCTATAATAATTATTATTTAATTTATTTATTAAAATTATTCAAAAGATATTCATATTAATTTATGAAATAAAATTATATGAATGAATGTTATTTTAATATTTATGATTTTTTAATATTTTATGGAATGTCAAATCGAGTTAATGATTCATTTTTATCATGTAATATATTTATTATATTTCATGTAAATGATGAAAATATAAATAATATTTATGAACCAGTAAATCGATCATATAATGTAATTTATAGAAAATTCAGTCAGTAAAAAATATCAATGATCTAGGGAGACTTTTCCATGTATTTTAGGACGCTTCTATAAATGTAGGAGGGGACACTCATGCAATGAACTATTCTTCACGTGATGGAAAATAGACTCTCTCTATACTCTATCTTTACACCTAGAGAGAGAAGTCATTGATCAGAGAAACTGAGCTGAGTTTTCTATATGTATCTAAGGATTGATGTTGGGATGTTTATCGAGACAATGAAGGAATCATTGGATCTATATTATAGAACATGGATTTGTAATATCAACATTCCTAAAGGATTTTGAATTTAATATGGATGATAAAAAGGTATTCATCATTAATTCCTCTGAGAAGTGGTCACTGATGATGAGAACTTGAATAAAACATCTGAATGAATGAGGTAACTATTCATTTTATTTTTGTGATTAAATCTTTCACACAACATCCTTGACTTTCGTACTAGGATTTGTTTCACCAGAGATGACATTGTGATGCATATCTAGTGATGAAATCATTTAAATCATCATCCCATATTGTTTCACTATGATCCTTGGTTACATTAATTAAATCTATAATTTAACATTTTTAATAACTTCGATAGTTCACATGGCTTGGGTTCACTATTTAGTAAATTTTTTTCTAACCATATAGGTGTAACTAGATACACATTGAGGGGGGTGGGGTAGATTGTAAAACCTTGTATCAACTATTTGACCACCTAAAAATGTGTGATAGTCCCTTCATGGCTATGTTATAAGATTTCTGCTAACCATGTGTAAACCATGTAAAAGGAACAACTTACCCATTTCAAATATATTTTTTTAAAATGACTAGGGAATGGAATTTAATGATAAAAAATCATTAAATAAAGAATCCCATACCTAAAAAGAACATTGTGAGTGTGAAAAGGACATATGAACATTGATTCTCATAAATCCAAGAAATATTTGAATCGTGATGAATGTTGATGTTATTTGATGACTTTTAAATGTGTTGAATGAAAAGGAATATACTATGAATGAATCAATATATTTTGAAGATAATATCATAAAATATACATTTTGGGGTTGATATTACTTTGTGGAAAATGTAATATATATTGGGAACCCTAAGGATTCATTCCCCAATAAACATATTCTCAGCCCAAAACTCTGGATGATGTTAGGTTTCCAACATAGTGTAGAATTTAACCTAGAGCATCTATCGATGCTAACATAGTATTGTAAAAGTAATATTTAGAGTATATCAGGACCAAGAAAACCCTTATCAAATGTTGAGAGTATGTTTATTATCTAATTTCACACCATATTCATCATTTTAAGACAACTCCAAGTCATAAATAGAAACTGTATTAACTTTTAGGTATTATACCATCTATAATGTCGTGTAGAGAAAAGTCTTGATATGTAATTTTTTCTCACACAATCCCATAAAATCTAATGCATGATAAGTTTACGATTCAATATAGTGTGAGGTGAAAATAGATGTTATGAACTCTAAGTAATATAATATGAATCACGATTTTCTACTTGAAAGTAATTCAAAATTTGATGATATTAAGGATCTGTCACCAGGACAACACATCCTACATCGTATTCTGAGGTAGCATATAGTAGAACATGACCTGCATCACACTCTGATAACACATACACACGTAAAAGTAATTCCAAGTCACAATGAATGATTTGATAGTAGACGGTGAAACATATATATAACACCACTATATTTTGTAAAATATTTCCTTTTAAATAATTTTATTTCTTCGAAAAATTATGTTAAATAAAACATTGTGTTAAAATGAATAGAAATACACAATCAAAATATTATTATGGAATGTGATAGTTATAACCTAGCCATTAAATTAGTGGTTATGAATATTACTAAATAAATTATGAAATATATATAAATTTTCAAATAAATATAAATATACTGATAAAATATAAGTAAATAGTCTCTCAATTTTTTGTAATGTCATATTATTCTTCATAAATACATCTTCTTCAAAAATGATTTTATTACTTTTTTTTGACAATGTTTTATAATTAATTTTTTTAATTTTTTAAAAATAAATTCTAATAAAAATAATTTTTTTAAATAATTAAATAAAAATTAATGTACGATGAAGTTTGGGAATTTTCATGAAAGGATTGATTCTTCAACGAATGTGGAAAAATATTGAATTTTATTGAAAATTGTATTTTTGTTTCAAAAATTTACAAAGTAAACCATTATTTTTAAAATCGTTTCAAAGTAAAATTAGTTCTATTATATTATTAATAACCAAATTATATATTTTATAATCACGTTTATGGTTGAATTTTGTTTAAAAATATTTTTGTAACAAAAAAATAAATTTTCCTAAAATATTATTTTTGTTGCATTTAAAAAATTTATATTAAAATTAATTTTTATCACTTATAGGAAATGAATATTATGAAATGGGAATTATTTTCATTATATTAATTTAAAATCAGTCTAAAGAATATTATTTTTTATATTCTTATAAAGAAGATAAATTTTTGATTAAGTGAAAAAAAAAATAGTTTTTGTGAAATACAGTATCATTTATATTATCATTAAGATGTAAACATAATATAAAAAATTATGAAACCTATATAATTAATCAATTATTATAGAATAAAAAAAACATATGAATGTAATAAAAATATATAAATTATAATTTCTTCTATGATAATTATGAAAATCATTTTCTGTGGCAACATAGAGCTTGAAGAAGACTGAAAAGTAAAATTTGGTACACAAAACAAAATATTTTAGATAAAATATGTCGATATAGTTTTTTATTAAATATTAATTATTATTGATTATTTGTATAGTTATATTTTTTTGAGTTTTATAACAAGTGGGTTATCTTAATACTTGTGCAATGCTTATATAAGTTTGAAAATATCGAAATAAAAAATTAAATAAGTTGACATTACATAGGCATTAGTTAAAATTAATATATAATAAATATAAATGGATATTTTATAATAACAAAATAATTTTCATGATGGTCATTTATTTATAATTTTTATGTATTAAATAAATACCAGAAACTATTTCACAATGTTGGCATATCATTTGTATAATTAATAGAAAAATAAAATAATAAATATTTAAATTACTAAAACTGAAATAGTTTTTAATAATAAGTGTTTCCCATGAATTTTTAAAATATATATTACATAATATCTATGTTTTGAATTATATTTCATTCCCCCTTTTCCTTGATTAATTTAAATTCCAATTAAATGAATAATATCAATGTTGACATTAGTGATATTTTATCAAATTAATATTTTATTAAATTATTAATTAATCATAAAATTGTTAAATAAGACATGGTGGATATTATATGGTCTAATATTTAGTAATTATTACATTTATTGGAAAATTTTCTCTGTTAATTTTAAAATTACATCCCTTAGTATTAAAAAACATTCGCACCGTAGTTAAAATTAAAATTGGCCAACTAAGTGTTAATCAAAATCATAAAGTCTAAAATGACACAAACATTTTCTAAATTATATATTTTGATGTCATCATAACAATATAATAACTTATATTTGAATCCCTGGCTATTATGAGGGATTTTTCATGAGAATTAATTTATTATAATTTAATATTTTGAGTAATTAGAAAATTGCCCCTCACCTCAATTAGAATATGAAACCTCCTACCTAACCTATTTACACAAAATATATACTTATATCTCCAAAAAATATATAAATTTATATTGTAAAATTACATATATATTTATATATATATTATAGGTTCTTATATTCGTAAAATTTTATCCTTGTCGCCATTTAGAGGGGATATAATGGAGTCATTACAAAGAGGAGGTAATTAGCTTCACGTATCACTTTCTTTTCAACTTATTTAACTAAAATAAATCTAACCAATTTTTTATAATTTAATAAATTCAGTATCCTAAATATAATTAATTATTATTATTATTATTATTAAACCATAGTAATTCAACCTCTTTCCCATCAAATTTGAAGTGAAAGTATCTCTTGTGTGTACATACGGCTAACTGTATCCACGTAGTGATACTATCAATTTTTTATCACCACCTTTTATGGATAAGTATTTCAACGATTTTAATGTTTATATATGATATTTATGAAATAATTATTTTTATAAAATTATAATATCACATTTCTTTATTACCATGTAACCAATTGAAATACAATAATGTCACATGTGCTTACACGTAGACTATCACATCCACAAAGAAATGGGATTCACTTTTCATTTCTATTTAACTTGTATTGTAATGGGGATAAATTAAAAGAATATATATATTAAATAATAAATTATAATGATTTTTGAATTGTTAATTAATATTTACATTTCTTTCATTCCATCTTTTGAAAGGTTAAAACAATGTTCAGGCTTATGTACAACCTATAATCCCCTTGAATGGTGTAACTGATTTTCTCCAACATTTATGGATAACTATAAAAAATGTATTTAATTTAAATATATGATATTATTTCATGATAAAATTATTTAAAATTATAGAAGTAGTATAAAATTACATTTACCACAACTACCAAAATAAATACTCATGATGAAAGAAATAGTTAACACCTGAAAAAGATGATTTTAAAGAGATTTTGATAAAACTTTGTGTTGAAATGTTATAATGGGATGATATATGATATTATAAGTTTAAAAATGACTCTATTATAGAATTATGTTGAATTTAAATTTATTAATCATGATGTTAGAGTACATTCAAATCTAGCTTACTTGAGGTAATGTATTTCTGAACACTTTTTTGGGGGACACATATGCTATATTCAACATGTTTTTCATTTATAAAGTGAATATATTACCCCATTGAAATTTTATATAAAGATTATAATTATTTGTATTATATATGATTTATATTTTCCAATTATTACTTAATAAAGATTATGATTCTTATTTTTCCAATGTGGTAAGGGGTTTTCATCTCACTTTTTGTTCTGTCAGACATATGCCTTATACAACACTTGTTTCTTTTGTATGGTATATATAATACACATTATAGTTTTTTATAATTATTATTATAATTATTTTTAATTACATATTCATATATGAATATTTATTTCATGGGTATTACAATCCAAATTTTACCAAATCACTAAGGGTTTTATGTTTCAATATCATCGTTTTTCAGGATTGTTTATGATTAAGTTCCCAATGAAGAAATATTTCGATTTATATTTTAATAAAATCATGAATTTTTTTATTATATAGTTATTTATTGATAATACATGTTATTATTTCATTTTACATATAGTTTTCAATCAAAATACCACTAAAAAGTTAATTAAAATCATCTTCTTCTCACTTTTAGTTTTGTGAGAAAAATGCCTTATACACCACCTGTTTCTTTTGTATGGTGTATATACTACTCATGAATGTATTTTTTCTTTATTTTATATTAATTTCTAATTACATATCAATATATTTATATTCATTTTGGGGTATTACAATCCAAATTTCAACAAATCACTAAGGGGTTTTTGTTTCAATCTCATCATTTATCAGGATTTTTTATGATTATGTTTCCAATAAAGAAGTATTTTGATTTATGTTTCAAGAGAATAATTAATTATATTTTTCTCTAGTAATTTTTTGAAAATACATATTTTGATTTCATTTTCCTTATATTTTTTACTCAAGTGACTAAAATCATTTTTTAAATTCAAATCAACTTCATTTGACACTTCGGTCAAAAAACATTTGTCTTCTATATCCATGATTTCTAAAAATGTTTTAAATAATTTTTTTGTTATCATATGATTTTTTAAAGTATTTTTTACCCATATTTGAATTTTTAGATATGATTCAAATGTAATTTTTGTTTCAAATGATGTACCTTTGGAATTTTCTTACATAAGTATGTCAGGGATTATTTTTTAACATATACGTAATTGGAATATTATTCCCACACATAGTGAATTTGTATCATTTAAATCTTCTTTTTTAGGGTTTAAAGTTTCTTTTAAAATTATGTTTCCTTTATATTTTAATTTTTTTTAATGTGATTTCAAAATAGAATGTTTTCCCATTAAAATGTTTTAATGATATTTTAATTTTAATTTTATTCATCAAAGACAACAACCTTTGATTTAACTTATGATTTAAAATAGATATGATCCAAGGATACCATATTTATTATTTATCTAGATAGTTTATGAATATTATGGCATAATTTTTATGAAACATGTTTCTTTTCCAATAGTTATTCTATTATGAAATAATAAAAATTTTATGAAACCAATTTCTTTTATAAGAGTTATACTATGGTGAAATTTCAATAATACCCATTTATTTTCATGTGTTTTGATATGATGAATTCTTTTTGATTTTCTATCATGCATTTTTGTGATTTTCATTATGTGATGTGCGGGACGTATATCTCAATCAATTTCATTGGGTAAATATTGATATCTCATGAGATAAGTAAAATGAGAATGGGGAGTGAACCTTGTTCTATAAGGGACATGTTCAAATATGACAGTATTGAGATTTATTCTTAACTACTATGTTGAATTGAGGAGTGAAACCATTCCACTATGATAGTTTTAGAAAAACACATTTACTACTAAGGAAATGAATTTCTTTTCTTATGTGTTTTCCATAATTATATGTATTATGATAATGTTATTCTCCCAATGGATCATATTATTTGTTTAACTTATGATTTATGTCTTATAATATTTAATTATTTATTCCTTGACTGAAGGTTATGATATATTATATAAAGATTATGGCTTTAAAATGATAAGATCATATTCTCATAACCTTTTTTATCATGTTATTCTCATGTGATCAATGATATATCCCTTTTTTAACCTTAATAAGAATATGTGCTCACCATTTTCATGTAATTACTTTTTTTGGGTTATGAATAAAGGTATTATGTATGATATATCTAATAAAGGAACTAGTTATGATGAAAAATGTGAGAGATGTTGTAGATATTTTATGAGAACGTTATTTATGTTTCTAGGTCTCCAAGGAAACTATAAATAAATGATTCCAACATGGATCATTATGATATTTATTTGTTATTCTCATAATAATATTTAATATCTATAATTGGTATCATATCTAGGTTTAGTTAACCTTATGAAACTATAATGTGAAATATTTATTGAGTACCTTGGGGATAATTATTTTTATAGGATAAAATCGTAACGTTTTAGTGATGACCATAGATAAAAAAGGATAACCCTAAGTTAATATATTTTAAGAAGATGGTTTCATGATTTAGACATATTTGGAAGTTATATTTTAGGATTATTGGATAGATTACTCATATTATTATAGTTTGAAACATACACATTTATTTTTGGTTTTAGTCAATGGAAGGAACAAATATAAATCATTTAATCAATGAATATATTAGACAATACAATAATTTTCCACCTAAAAAATGAGACAGATAAAAGAGGTTTAATCCTTTTTATTATTCTAAATAAAATTGCATCATATGTTATTAATAGCATAAAAATTGGTTAGTGTCAATGTAATTAAAATGAGTTGAAATTTTTGATTTATATAATTTCAGGTGGATACAATCATGGAGATAAGAGTGCTAAATTTCCTTCATATGTATAATTTGTGAATAAGAATATAGAATAGTATCTTAATTGGAGGGTGTGATTTTTTATATGTGGAAATAAAACATATAGATTATTGAATTACTACAGATTTCAATGCCTTATATATGGTGAACCAGGGCTTTATCAAAGTAAATTTACACTCGTAAATGCAACCACCAAGACTAAGGAAGAAAATATGCTATTAAAAACCATTTAATTGAAATTATTCCGGATTTTATGTTTTTATATTCATGAATTTTATCAATGATATGTCAGATATAAGTATCATGAAATATCTAGGTATTGTTCAAAATTAATTTTTTATTAAAATTTGAAAAATATATTGCATGGTAAAAACTACCTAGAAATGTGATAATATTTAGTTAGTATAAAAATATGGCTAAAATTTATGGGATAGTGTTTATAACCTTAATATTGGATAGTTTTTTGATGAAAAATAGAGTTAGGTTTTCTTTGATGAAGTTTATTGATTTTTTGATTTTAGGGAAATAGTTTATGACATTATTTTCAAAATATAGATTTTTTTTTCAAGATAGTATAATCTTTGAGTTAGGGATACCGTTATTTTCTTATAGTTTTATGGTTGATAATAAGTTATAATGTTTAGAAACCAAATTTTAGGTTTTAAGTGATAGTATTTTGGGGTAATTTGAAAATTTTACTAGGTTTTTGTAAGAATAATCTATCAATATTTAAATAACCCTTTGGGTGAATATATGAATTTATGTTTTCTCAATATTTAACCAATTATATTGTAAGATATAGTTAATTATGATGGTTGAAAATTGATTCATTGATGAGGTGATATTTTAGAAGATATCTAAGTTTAATTTAAGAACTAAATTTTATGTTAGTATCTATATTTGATTAATTATATTTTTATAATGATTACTATATTTAAATAATATGAAGTGATTTATTATGGTGATAATTGATATTTGGGATATGTTCCATGTGGTTGGTGTATATGTAACCCTTATGTTTAACAAGTTATTTAACATAAAATATTATTTGGGGTGAGTGAAGTTTAATTTTTGAATATGTAAGTTGAAGGGTATGATATAGCCGTTGAGGTTAAAAAATCATTAATATTGAGGTTATTAAGGTAAATTAGAATGTATAATTTTTTTTTAAAATTATATAACTAGAACCTTTGTTATTATTCTACAAAATTTTGGTGACAAATGTATTATTTAATGTTTAAATCATTTTGAAGATTACATTTTTTTTAAACATTTTTTGTTTTTTTAATGACCAAAAATAAGAGGAATATCATGATATTCCTTTTTTATCTTATAGAAGTTTATTTTAGAACTTCATGCATAAAAACACATCTTAAATACTCATTTATTGGTGGCATTTTTGGGATTGTGATGGAAATTAATTAAAGGATGAAATTATAATTTTAAAGTAAGTATATTATTTATGTTCTTAGTCTATATTCTAAAAGAGTGCCTCGACTCCTAGAAAATGATTTTAATATATATTTTTCACATACAACCTTAAATTTTAATGAATTTATTGTCTTTTAACCCCTCACTGATTCTTGCTTTTGTTGTTGTAAGCTTTCTTGTGATAAAGTTCTATGCCACTCTATATTAGTCCTTGAGAATTATGTTTCTCTTCCATGCCCATATTTTCTTATACCTCGAGTTTCCTTTTATTTAGAAATATATTATTGTGGTGACCTTCGTACTTTCTTTCCTATATTTTTATGGGATGTTCTATTAACCGTTTTTATGATGTGGGTTTTGAATAAAAGACTTTTAAAATATCAAACCTTTTATTATTGATAGAAAGTTCAAATTGAAATGAAAAAATTGGTTAAAGGGTCATGAATATAACACGTTGATGTTTTAGAAAATATTTCTGTTTAAGTAATTGTATTTCGTTGATACATTGGTTATTATCAAATCTCATGTTTAAACAAACCATGAAACACTATTAAAATATTATTATTTAATGTGATATTTATAACAAAGACATTAAATTTAAAGGTATGAATATGATTTACTATTTTATGAAATATATATAATTTTATTACTTAAAATAAATATATTGATAAATTTTTTTAAAATATTAACTTATTTTTTAATGTTACAATATGCTCCAGAAATTTCATTTCTTCAAAAAGAATTTTATTTGTCTTTGTGAGAAAATATTATAATGATTATTTTGAAATTATAGAATTGTTAGTTAATAAAAAAAATATTATTTTTTAAATCATAATAAATAAATTATTTTTGGTGAATTCATAATATTTTTCTGAAAAGAATGGTTTTTTATTGAATAGTTAAAAATATAGAATTTTATTGAAAAATGTATTTTTGTGTCAAAAATTTTAAATTACCACTTTGTGTATAAAATGTTTTAGTAAAATTAGATCTATTAATTTATTAATAATGAAAAAATTCATTGGAACCAATTTTATGATTGAATTTGTTTTAAAAAAATTTTATATATAAAATGGAATTTTTTTAGAATCTAGTTTCTTGTATGTTTTATGTGTTTATATTATAATTTATTTATATCATTTATAAGAATATAATATTACGGAATGGAATTTTTTTTTGTTATATAAAGTCAAATTTATCCTTTGATGATTTTTTCAAAAAAAATTTCAAGAAGTTAAACTTTTAGTGAATAGTTTAAAACCATAGATTTTATGAAATACGGTGTCTTTTATGATATCCCAACGACATAAACATAATATAAAAAATTTATGAAACATATGGAATGAATTAATAATTATAAAATAATTCAAATATAATACATAATTAATTTAAAAAAAACCTAAATTATAATTTATTCCATGATAAATATGAACATTATTTTCAGTGTCAACAGAGAGCTTGCACAATGTTAGAAATGTGAAATTTGGTACTGAATGATAACTTTTGATCTTGAAAAAGTAATTAATTGATTTTTTGTTAAATATTAAGTATTATATATGGTATTTATGATTATAAAAACATTTTTTAATTATATAACAACTGTATTTCCCCAATGCTTGTGCAATGCTTGTGTAATGCTGGAAATGTCAAAATAACTTATTAAATAAGTTTCTCATGACATAGATATAATTTTAAATACATATTTAAGAAATATAATTGTTTATTTTGAGCCTAATAAAATTATTTTCATGATGTTAATTTATTTTAAAAAATTTGGTATTTAATAAATACCTTAAATTCATGCATGATACCGACACAACATTTATTTAATTAATATAAAAATAAAATAAATGAATTTTAAAAAATTGAAACTAATATATTTGAAATTATTAATTTTACCAAGAATTTAATAGATCTATATGAAATATTATGAATTTTTAATGTATTATATTCTGAACATCCCTTTTTATTGATTTATTTTATATTAAATTAAAAGAATGATGTAAAAATTGACATTAATGATATATTATCAAAATAATATTTTATTAAATTATTTAAGAACCATAAAATCTTTAAATAATAAATTTTTGAGATTATATGACAGAAAATTTCACAATATTTCCAATTATGGTCTAATTTTAACGTTATTTGTAAAAATTACAACAATTAATATTGAAAATATTGTTACTATAGTTAAAATTTAAATTGGTTAAATAAGTGTCAATCAAAATGATAATGTTTAAAATGGAAGAAACATTTATAAATTCTATTTATTGATGATATTACAACACTATACCACCATATCTTCACTCCCCTAACCATTTGGAGGCGTTTGTCATCATAATTAATTTATTATAATTTAAACTTTTGTGAATTTCCAAAAGTGATCCTAACATCAATTATAAAAGAGAACATACATTCTCACTTATTTACCCCACATTAAAAGATATATATTAATAAAATAAATATTAATTTATATTATAAACTTCCAATTACAAATTATAGAGGCTTTAGTCTTCCAAAATGACTAACCTTGGATACCTGTAGAGGAGATCTAAATGTGTCATTTAAACAAGTGGTAATCACCTTAATCGGACACTTTCTTTTCTACATCTTATTTACCTCTTAAAAATATGTGGTATTTATCATAAAATAATAAATTAAGTATCTTATATATAATTATATGTTATTATGATTATGAAGGCAACACTATTCTCCATCTTGCCCCTCAAATGGGAAGTGAATGTATCACCCGTTCATACATACAACTTACTATTTCCATATAGTGATACCATCCATTTTTCATCACCATATATTATGGATGAGTATTATGATAGGTTTTAATGTTTTTATATGATATTTATGAAATAATTATGAAATCACATATACCTTACTACCGTCCAATCCATTGGAAAATATTACGTTATTCGTGTGTATATGTGGACTACCACCTCTACTAAGAGATGTGATTCTATTTTATTCTCCATTAAAATTGGACAGTAATAAGGATAGATTTTATGAACATATATGATGTATATAACATGAAAATTATTTTTTAAATGGTAATTATTGTTTGAATTATTTTCATTTCATCTTTCAAAAGGTGAAACTAACATTCATGTGTATGTACGACAAACTATCTCCATGAACGATGCAATTCATTTTTATAATTTTTTTAATGAATATAAAAATATATATAATAAATATATGTGAAATCATATAATTATTAAAATCAATAATATTATGTAAATAAGTTAAATTTACTTGGAAAAGAACTACCAAACAGAAATACTCAAGTTAAAAGAAATAGTTATCACCTGAAAATGATGATTTTAAGGAATTATTGATAAAAGAGGTGTTGAAATAATATAATGGGGTCAATTATGATATTTTTATTATGAAAATAAAACTTTTATTGAATTATAAAAAATTTCAATTTATTATACATGAGGTTATATTACAAAATATGAAAGGAAAACTCGAGGTGAGATATTTCTAGTCCCTTTATTTGTGGGAGACCTCTTCTATAATCACCACTTGTTTCTTTTGTTTATTGCATATACATACACATTGACATGATATATAATTAATATAATTCATTTAATAATATTTAATCTCTATTTTTATGTTATTCTTTAAAGGGGATTATGATTCAAAAGTTCCAAAAGTGGTAAGGTATTTTCATCTCACTTGTATTTTTTGTGGGACACGTGCCTTATACACGAATTTTTTATTTAGTATGGTTTATATAATTGACTCAAATATATTTTATGCTCATTATTATAGTTAAAAGGATTTAAATATCCTTATAATTATATTTATTTCATGGGTCTTACAGTCCAAATGTTTCAAAATCGGTAAGGGTATTATGTTATAATTTCATTGTTTATAAAGATTTGTTATGATTGGGTTTCTAATGATAAAATATTATGATTTATATTCAAATAAAATCATTAATTTTATATTCCTCTAGTTATTTATCTAAAATACAAGTCTTCCTTTCATTTTACTTATATTTTGTACTCAATATAAGAAAAATAATTTTTTAATGAAAATCAATTTCATTTTCTTCATCGATTCAAAAACGGCTTTATTCAATATCATTTTTTCTAAAAAAGTTTCAAATAAGGTTTTTACCATTATACCCTGATTTTATATATTCATTTTTAACCATGTTTTACTTTTAAAAATATTGTTTTAAAGGAATATTTTTATTTTTTTCCAAATGAGGCACCTTGTAACATTTCTGAAAAAATAATGGAAGGATTTGTTTAACTTATAAGACATGAAAAAATTTTCCTACCACCATGATTAAATTTTTATTTTAACATTCCCTTACATGTTTACATGGTTATTTAAAAAAATTAAGGTTTCACTATTTTAAATTGGTGATTTCATAATGGAAAGTTTGTTTTCCTCAATAATTGTTTAATGCTCTTTCAATTAAATATCTATTCTTCATAGAAAAAACGCTTGATTTCTCTTTTGTTTTACGTGGTATAAGATCCCATGATACAATAATTATTATTTATTTGTATGGGTTATGAATAAAATGAAAAAAAATTATGAAACCCATTTCATTTTGATGAGTTATACTTGGACTAAATAATGAAATTTCTATGAAACCCATTTCATTTCAATGGGTTATTATATGATGAAATGTTTATGAAACCCATTTATTTTCATGGGTTATGATATGAGTAATTTTTTATGATATTTTCTCACACATATATATGGTTTTCATTATGTGATATGTGGGACCTATATCTCCCTTCAATTCATTGGTTAATATTGATATATCAAGAGATAAACAAGAATGGAATTGGGGGTGAAACCAATTCAATAAGGGAAATTATCCACTATGATAGTTCTGGGAGTCAAATTTGAGTACTAAAATGTATTTTAGAGTGAACCCATTCCACCATGGAAGTCTAGGAAGATATTATTGACTAATAAAGAAATGATTTTCAATGATTTTGTGTATGATGTTATTCCATGACTTAAGATAAATATTATATATAATGGACCATGTACATTTATTTACCTTATGATTCCTATCATATAAAATACCACGATTTATTAAATGACTCAATATTATGATCTATTATATTTAGGGTAATATTTTCAAATGTTAAGGTCATGTTATCAAATCCTTTTCCTCATATTATGTTCATTTGATCATTGATATCTCATTTTTTTACACATATCGGGCAGATGAGCTCATCCTTTTTTTAACTTCTCTTCCCTAGGTTATGAATAATGGTATTTTTTATTATATATATAAGAATGGATCTTTTTATTATAAAATAAGTGGGATATGATGATGATATTTTATGAACTAGTTTTTTATGTTCTGAAGATACAAAATTTGTTTGAAATAAAAGATAATAGCATGGTTCATTATACTATGTAATAAATATTAATCTAATAAGATATAATATCTATTTATAAAAATTATGGGTCATTATAATAACAACATGATAGAATTTTCATGTGGGGGGGATCGGAAGAAAAATGAGTGCATTGGTGCATGTCAATTAGAACTATGCCCATAATGATTTTCGATGTGGGATAGAGTGGTGACATATCACATTATGATCATGATAGTGGAACTGGTCATAAGATGTGACATGACTTGGCTGATAGTGAAGTGGGGTTCTACATAGGCACTGTATGATGGACATTTCTAAAGAGAGATGAGTGAATTGGAACTGATCAACTGAACCTCTTCTAACATGGATTCACATGGTGGGATGTAGGGGTGATCTACCTTATTGGCCTGGTGGAAGCATAACTTCCATACTAAAGATAGAGTGTTATTATTACAGACTGGGGGTAGTGTGTAAGAATATTTTCATCATATCATAATAAAGATTTCTCTATCAAGCCTTTGGTTTATCCCATCCAAAGGGTATTTGGGATAAACTCAGGTGTGTCTCCTGGTTATCAAGAACATGGGTCTTCAGGATATAAATATATAATTAAATAGATACATTGGGAAAATACCATTATTTATGGTGAGGTATGAGTATTTTCACACTAGGGTGCCTATGTGTATGTGGTTTTGGGGGCTTGTATTCCCATATACCAAATATAGATCAATAATTCTGTTATTAATCACTATTAATTATCATTAATTTCAATAGTAATTACAATTTTAGTAAAAATATTTATTAATTATTATTAGTTATAGAACTAATTAAATATTAATTACATTAATAATTATTGATAATATTTATTAAATACATTATTATCTATTAACTACCTTAAAATTATTATTATTTTAATTAAATTATTATTCATTATTATAAATTATTATATTATTAATTTTTTTTAATTGCATGATTATTTTTAATTATTTTAAATTAGTGTTGATTATTATTAAGTGTATTTTTATTCTTAATAATAATTAATTATTACTATGTAATTACTAGTTAGTATTAATTATATTTTTATTTATAATTATTAATAATGAAAATATAGTTATATTATTATTTACATTATCACTTATTAAGAGTTGTGAAATTAGAGGCTTTTGTGAGTGGTAAAGTCACCACACAATTCTGTATATGACTGGTGTTCAAACCCTGAAAACCTCCCTTATGAAAATTTCTTAGCCATTAATGGCTGATGATGTTGGCAATGATATGGGAAGAGGTGTAAACTAGGGAATACGTTGATAGGGTGTAGGATGTAACTAGGGGCTCTTAGGGCCTGGATTATGGTATTTCAGTCGTAGAGTCTTTTATTTATTAATTGTAATGGTCTATTTATAGAGTGGGTCATCCCTTGGAGGGGGTGCGACCTATCCTTTCTTGTCAATTGGGGTGTGTTTTTTAATGTTTCTTATAACACCCAAGACCCTAAATTATTATTATTTATTATGAAGTACATTATTAATTATTTTAATTTATATCATCATTATTTATTATATTATTAATATCATTATTGATTATTAATAATGAATTTTTAGTAATTGTTAATAATATATCATCATTAATAATATTTTATTATTAATAAAAAGTTAATAATGTGTCATTATTAAAAATATAAAATTATTTTAATCCTAGAATAGAGAAAATTGAATCCCATGTCAAAAAACTATAAATATTTCAAGGATTTCATGCTTATAAAATCGATTTATGGGATAGATTTTATGTAATATTTTCAAAATAATTTAATGAATGTGACACTGAATAAAAACATTAAATAATGTTTATAATATTTTCACACACAAAAAACAAGAAAATATTTTTTAAAATAATTGAGGATGATCACCCCCATAGTGTTACTAAATTTTTTTCAGACATTTCACTTGGTGAGAAAACACATTTAATAAAAATCAATGAAGATACATCCCCTGGTACCTTCTTTTTTTTGAAAGAAAGTACCATCCAGGATAACCCAATCCCTTCACCGAATATTCCACCATAATTTTGGGGATTACATTGGTTATAAATTCATTTTGGTAGTTCATTTATTAATATACATTAATTTTATAATTTTACAGAATTACCTTTCCTCACTAAGCATCACACTGCCCTACACATAAGAGCTTCTCATCACAAAGTGAAAACATAACCAAACAAATCCTAATAAAACTCATAATTAAAATAAAGTCAAACGAAATTATAGTATCTGGACTAAACATTTTAATTCCTACATTTTGGACATCACCTTCAAGAACACATTTATATCTACTGACACACATCACATCCTCTAAAAAAGAAATAAGGTTTTCAGTATCACTCATAAAAAACCAAGTTATATATAAAATAGTAACCCTTCAAAAGAATTAGTTGGATTGAAAAAAACCACCCTTTGGAATAAACAGTTTGGTGACAAAGCACTACTCAGAAAAATGAGATGATGGGTGTCAAACCATTATATTTTAAAATAATTAAATAGGTTATCATCATAAAATAATCAAGAAAAATACCTTCCATATCATTGTTTGAATCCATCAAATGATTTGAGAAATGTAATGGGAAGAGAGATGAGGACTCACAATAAAGGAAAATCATATTTTCCACCAACCATCCAAAATTCACTACTCAAAAAAATAGATCTTGAAAAACCTCTAGACCATAAAAAGTTCATCCCAATGAAGGAATAAACTTCAAATAGTAGTAATGGATTACTAAAAGGATCCCAACCCTATAAATGATTCTTGAAACCAATGGTTTGGTATAATTGAGGAATCATAGTTTCATTCCACATATAACCAAATATCCAATATTTAAAAATATTCCTTATGTTTTTTCATTCATATATCAATATGGTAAATAATTTAGACTTTTAAAATAACTCCACCCTTAACAAAAATCATGGTGCACATATAAATTATGAAATGAATAATTTATAGAAATAATAACCACCAAATTGTATAACATTATTAAAAATTATAAGTAAAATAGATACAACGATACTCAGAATAGATAGAAAAGAATAAATTTAGAATCACCTACGTCAAAATAATCACTAACACTAAAAACCCGTTAAAAAGTCAATCTACAAAAACCCACAATACAGTAGATCATTTAAGCTAGACACACCCTCCATTCAACCTCCAAAAAATGGAATAATATCAAAAAAACAAGAAAAACCCTCTCAAGAAAATCAACTAACTTCCCTTTGGATTCATTTATGGGCACTCATGATCTTAATTTCATACACACACAGGGATATAAAAATCAATAGAGAGGAATAATACCTTCAAATGGTCACCATGAAACTATTTATAAGCACATTTCTTAACCATGTCTATAAAAACTTTCTAATAAACACTAAAAACTAGAGAATTAAACTCATTTGATCACCATGAAATATAAATATAGTGGGTAAAAAGCACTAACTACATAAAAAAATTCCAAAAAATCAAAACTAATATCAAATAAAATAATAAAACACTCCATATTTCCTACACTATACTAAAAACACTATTTAGTAATGTATTTTATAGTTATTAACAATAGTTAAAAATTTTATTAAATGATTCATGGTAGTTTTTAAAAAACATCACATATTCTAGTGTTGATGATTATTCCATGATGAATTTAAAATACCATAGTGAATCATTTCCTGATGGTTTTTTGTTGTGGTATTTAATATTTAATAAAGTTATTATATTTATAGTTTTATAATGAAAATATTCATAAAAAATATTTAGTGGTGTTTTTTATATAATAGTTTTGGGCCCCCTAGACCAAGGGGTAGCTCAATCCCTCGTGGACTAGGCCCATTTGTCCCATCCCAAGCCTCCTCATCCCAATCCTAGTCTAACTAAGCCCATCCGGGGCCCGTAAAACCCACTTGGCCAATATTTGGCACACTAAGCCCAGAACTAGTCTAGCCTAATCCCCGACACACCCCATCCTTGGCCTATCTCGGGCCCACCATGCCTCTTCTCACCTAGACATTCCCAACATAATTAATCATATATATGTGTAGGGTGATATTTGAACCTCTTAATTCTTCATTATTCAATAGAGTCATTACCACTTCATTGATTCATTCATGAGGTCACTAAACAAGATTTAATATAATTACATACATATAGATAAATATATATAAATACATACATCCATACATATATATATCTATATATATAGATATATTTATCCATAATTTATATATACATATATATAAAAATATAATTACATAGACATTTTTATAAATATAGTGATCTATAAATTTATAAATATATTAATATATATGTGTAAATATCTATTAAATATATATATATTAGTAAACATTCATAAATGTATATAAATAAATATATAGATATATAATTATATATAATTTTATAATAATATTTTTATTTTTGATGTGGACTATAATGAAGAAACTCCTTGACTAATGAAATTAAGAAAAAATTACCAAATTATAGTGATATGTGTTTACATTTTTATCTAACAACCATTTCATTCAAATAAAATTGGATAGAATCAAGAAACACCATAGTTTAACAACTCAAACCCTTGTTCACATGATGTTGTGAAATTAAATGTTTCTCTTGGAAAGTATATGTGATGATATAGTTGATGGAGTACAAATCATTAATTCATTTTATCTATTGTGGGAGTAATTCTAAATAGGTATAAAACTACTTATTTTAAATATTTTCAATAACACGAGTTGATTCAAATTAATTATAAACAATCCTTTAATAGTGTGGCATCCCAATTTTGGTGTATTGAAAGAGAAAAAACATTGTATATTCCAATTAAGAAGTATTACCGCATCCATCATAGTAACAACCAATGAAATCACCTTGATTATTTCTGATGAATCATCTACGTCTAACCTCTCTTAAATTTCGTTTTGATGCTCCATCAGTTCTTATCTTTATTTATCCTTTTATTAATAGATAATAAGAAATATTTATAACTCCCCTAGGTTTCATATAATTATCCTTAACTACAAATCAATTAGATATATGGAAATATATCATTGAAGTATCATTATGATCAGATTATTTGTGTGAAGCTTTCCTAATACTTACAATGATATGAAATATGGAAACACTGACTAAATTAGTCTTATTGTGAAAAATAATTATGTTTTTACAATGAAACAAGTTAATATCCGGACACCCATAATCATGGATATAGGATTAAAAATGTATCATGTACATTATTTAATTTGATATTGATAAATGTGACAGAATTCTACACATCCAAAATATACATTAGAAGAAAATATTAGATCACTTGCATACCCAAGGACCATTTAGGTTTATATTTTTAGAGAATTAGGAAAATTATCAAATAAAATTACACATGTCTTTAGTGATATTTTTTCCACTATACCCTTCATTTATTATTCCAGATTATTTTTCATCATTTTATATAAGAAACCCCTCTAAAAACAACATTATTCATAACGAAGGGAAAAACATAAGAATGGTCAGATCAAGAGCCCATTAAGGGTAAACATAAGTGTTAACAATTAAATTTTATCAGTGATCATAAGGTAAGAATACTGTTGTGATTAAATAATCAAATTTCACGAGGATAACATAATAAAATATATACCCATCAAAATCTGGATCACTAAACATGTTCCATAGAATAAATATTTATCAAAAACAATATTCATGAGAATCAATAATCACAATCCATGTGATGTAAATATTGGTCAAATTAACCATAAAAACTAATAAAAATTATATAGAAATCATTTTGGTATCTTGGAACATTATCTTCATTAGTTGTGTTCCCTCATGCTAGATATAACCGGAGCCCAGTTAAATCCATTGAAGAAACCTTCCAGGGTAACCCCATCCTCATTACTATCAAAGATAGGGGACATTACCCAATTCTTTAAAGAGAATTATAGGAATAACCTATAATCATAAATAATTTCCAATTACCATATAATAATATAAAACATAGAATCCTAAATTTTGATCATCAATATTTTAATAATAGCTTTCATTACATTATAACTTGATTTACCTATGAAAATGAAGCATATTTAATAAAAATATATTTAAAACCCATCATAATAAATATTGATAAATAATATGGTTGTTATCATAATATCATGTTCCCATTGAATCATTATAATCATTAAAGTAGGTATAAATATAAAAAACCTTTTAATGATAATTTAAAGCAATTATTTGAAAATATTAGAAAAAATACCCTTTCCATTTGGCACCATTAAAAATAAAAAAAAATATTTTTTTCATTAGAAAATGTATATTAGACGAAAATAACCAATGAAAATCGAATGTTAATCTTTAATGTAAGGAAAATTTATGATATGAGGAAAATATTTTGAAGTCGTAAAATTTAAAAGTAAATTTTCTTTTTAAAATTTTGTAAAGAGAGTTAAAAGTGACGCATATGAAAAATGTTCAAAAATATCCATTGAAACATTTAATTTAAGATAAATGATTATGGAAAATGAATTTTGTAAATCATTTATGGTTATAAAATATTAATATTAAAATTAGATAATGAATATAGACGACAATATTGGGTAAATGTATTACAAAACTTTCAAATGTAGTTTTTATAGAAATACCCCTTTAAGAACATTAAAAACCCAAAACCATTTGAATAAAATAACATGACAAGGTAAATAAAATTACATGAGTTTAAAAAGATTAATTATATTATATTTTGTATCAGATTAAACATCATATAAATGAATATAGGATTATCAATCAAAATATGTCTCAATGAAGGATGTTTGAGATGAGAAACCCTAACGGCTTGGGTAATGATTGAATAAAAAACCCTTAAATTTAAGAACATAACATGATTCTATAAAACCAATAATATATATGAAATAATATGTTATAACATATTCATGTGGAAATATTTAACCCATATAAAATAAATCAGGGATCATAACCTAAAATATATCTTAATAAATTGAAATTGGGACCATTAAAATCTAATACATCTTTTATAACACTTGAATCAATATATAATGAAAGGGAAAAATAAAAAAAAATTAAATAACACTATAATTGATTAATTCATGATACAATATATTAATAGGTATCATATTCATGTTATACTAGAAATTGGGGGAATAATATGAGACATGTCTCAAAGAAATAGTTTTGAGATGATAATCCTTACAATGGTTGTATCACTGAAGATATAATTTATCAAAGAAGTGATTATGTGTAAAATTTATAAAGAAAACCTAAATTAAAAATTAAAAATTATACATTCATATATAATTTCATAAATAATATCTACATAACATTGTCGATGAAGTAGATGTATAACCCAATGAATGAAATTGAGTTAAGAAACCCCTTACCTCGACTGTCTTCTCAACACATACATTATTTAAAGCATGCATAATAAATATATATTAATTATCAATTTGTTTACAACCATTTTATAGGTTTATTAATTTATCATTATATATTTTATTTTCATTATTTCAATAAAAATTTTGTCACTTAATTAGTCATGTCCATGTCATGAGTTTGGAGGATGTTCGATTGGAAAATGACTTTGGTAGGATGACCGTTGGAAAAGGGGTCATTATTTCATCATATAAAAATTATTAATTATGAAATTATTATCCTTTTTAAATATTAAATAAATTTTTATAATAACCCATAAAAGCTATACGTTAAATAATAATCAAATCACTTCATGGTGGCGGTATTCTACACGTACGCACGAGCAGTGTTATCATTTTTAATGGGTGTAAGGGTGAGAAGGATTGTAATATAATATAGTTACCTTATTAAAATTATTTCATTAATATCATATATATTTATTAAATATATCATAATAACCATCATAGTCAGGTGGTGGTGAAAATTGAAAGACATCACTTCATTGAGGTGGTAATCAACACATACATATGAACAATGTTTTCATGCCACAAAGGATGGAAAATGAGATGAATGAGGTTATTAAATTAATATAATAACATATCAATATATGGTTTATATTGGTGTTATTATATTTTAATGGTTAATATATAATTATTTTTTGTATATTAATTTGTAAAATGAAAACTCACAGTCTACGAAATTACCTCTACCTTGAAGAACCTCCTTTTTATATATCCTTAAGGACCTAAGGGATGGTCTATTAAGAAGACCAGAAAATATATATTATATACACGGAATTAAATATTTGTTTTTGTGTTTTTTTCGGAGTTATGTGGATCACAGTGTTTGAGTAAGAGTGGATAGGTGTTTTCTTTATATAAGAACAAGGGTCCCTTGGAATAATATATGGTATTGAATAAATATAAATTAATTTTCATGTTCATATATCTAAAAATTGATATATTTAGAGGATTGGATGATTATGATTCCAAATAATCTGATAAAAAATCTATTTATGTTTGGGTGATCCTATAACCCCTGTATTTTAGTTTTAATAGCTCATTAATCATTTTAACAATTACAACGATAATAATGTTTTTTAATATTTATGGGTTAAAAAAGTTAAAAAAAGGATAGGTGACTGATTAAATAAAAAAATATTTATTATTATAGAAAATATCACATTCAATTGGAACAATATTCTATTTTTATGAATTCTAAATCATTTAATAAAATATTTTTTAACGTAAAATATTATTTATAATTTCCCGACGTTAATCATTGAATAATCTTGATTTATGTAAAGAATTCACATTGAGGGTATTTTATGGTTTATATTTTTATATAATTAAGCAATAACATTTACATTACATCTCAAAAATTACAAAGTTGACACTTTTACTCTATCCAATGTTTCACAAAAATAAAACACCTTAAATAAAACAAGAGTTCTTTTCTTGATATAAATCATCTGGAATACTTCATTTCTTTTACCCTTACTTAGACCCTATGAATAAAATTCAAAAATATGGGATGAGAAAAAATATCTCAGTATGAATTATAAAATATGGAAATAAAACATTATCCCATTAATAAATACAAATAAAAGAAACTATACTTTTCAATCATTACATACCTCATGAAATCATAAGATTTATGAATAACACACAGAAATCATAAATCATAAAGGTACCTTATGGAATAATTATAAAATGTACAATGTAGCTATCACATATACATAGGGATTTACACTTGGAATACCCATCACAGTATATTCCCAAAATATCTTAGGATAAACATCGCATTTACCTCGGTCCCATTACCCAATGCATTGGAGAGCTCTCTCGGGCTCACCTGCCCTAGGTTTATCATGGAACCACCCATATAGGTAAACAATACCCAATAACCATAACATATTCATAACACATATTAGAATAATAAAGTAAAGATAACATTTCCACATTCCAATCACAATATATCAAATCAAGATATTGAAATAAACAATGCTTTCTCAAATCATTTTCAAAACCATTTAAAATATTTATTAAAGAGATTTTTAATCAAAGTGTCCCATAAAACATTGAATATTTTAAATGAATTATCATTTAAAAACATTAATGATCATATAAATAAATCCTAAAAACGATTTCTAAAAAATGGACATTAATGAGAAATATTTAGAAGAATAAATCATTTAAACATTTAAAACGATATTTTAGTTAAAGAGTTTTTTACAAAATGAGAGACGCTTGAATACAATAATTAAGGAATAAATTTTAATTAGAACTTAATAATATCCTAATAATAAATTTATTCATGATATAATATTCCAAAAAACAGTATATACACCATATAAAAGTGAATTGGTGCATAACGACAATGATGTCTCAATGAAATGTAAATTGAGACAAAATCCCTTATAAAAACTGTATCCTTAGATTGTGTATAAATAAATTTTTAATGTGTGAAAAATATAAATACACTCAATATTATTGGATATTTAGTGTAAATACATCATAGTAAATTCACACAAGTTCTTTTTAAGACAAAACCAATGACCTTGATTTTTAACTCAATGAATGAAAATTGAGTTAAATTTACTCTTATCAAGTTCAAATTGATGGCTTGAGAATTTATCAATGGTGTGATTATGTGTATAAAAATTATATCCACAGAGAGGGGAGTGTAAATTTCAACATAAATAAATAAATAGTGATTAACACATAATAATATCATTACCTAATTAAGAATTAAAAGATTAACCAAAGAAATGGAAATTGGGTTAAAAGGTTCCCAACCTCATTTGGTAAGTTACAAAACATACAAACCATGAAAGAAGGATCATAAAATGAAGATTTAAATACCCCTAAATTGAAGTATATTACACAATTAATACACTCATTGGAGGTACATACACCACAAAAAATTAAATAGTGGCAAATATTGCATGAATCTCACAGGAATGAAATGTGAGATGAAAATCTCTTACCACGTTGTAATAAATCGAGTCGTATGACAAAAGTTAACAACCACCAACTGATTCACAAAATTACATGAATATAAAAATTATCATGATAATATTTATCAAATTCCAGTACATAATACACTACAATCAATAAATTAGTGGTGAACAATGGAAATCTCACAGAACTAACAGTGTGATAAGAAACCCCTTACCTCATGTCCGACTAGACTCATATGTTCTGCGTTCTTCATGAATAATAATATTAAGTTTATTTATACTTTCTGAAGAACATTTTAAATTTTTATTATTCCTTTTATATCACTTATTACATTCTTATAACAATTAGTTAATTATTTGAGATTATATCAGACATTTGGTAGATGTTCAGAACTTTAGTCAAAAATGAACTTGTTATAATTACAAATTGTCCATGTGGTCAAATGTCTATTATCTACAAAATTATATTCATGATTTAGATATAATATATATATATAGTTTATATGTATTTATAACATTTCATATCATTTGGAGTTTATAAATTAAACGCACCGCTCTTGGAGACGGTAAGTTGTACGTACGCATGAATGCTACTTTCATTTCTATTTAATATTTAAAGATATGAAAACATAATAATTCAGAGGTATATTATAATTCCAAAATAATATAATACTATATATATGTTTCATAATTTCATTAACTCAATATTTTATGTGTCCCATGTATTTCATAAACCAATCATATAACCTTGAGGGGCAATAGTCCACACTTCCTCAAATGAAATTATCGTGTTTACACATATTGGAAATCATAAAGGTATATTTGTAAATAAAAATTACAGAAGAATGTAGAAAACATAAACATAATATATATCATATATAAATACATTTCCATCTTAAATTCCACCATGATAGGCAATAAAAGATAATTTAACAATCATCTCTTTGTGAGGCGTTTGTTTTCCATCCACAGAAACAGTATGTTCTTCACCCATTAGATAGATGTGTGTGTAAGTGTAATTTTATTCCTTATCCTAAAAACATCCTAGTATATTTAATATACTGTTTTTGTTATTAAATAAAGGAATAAAATGATTTTAGGGGATGGAGAAGAAAAATAAAATAAAAGAAGTTAAGAGAAATTGTTACCTTTAATTTGGGTAACCCACTTCGGTTTGAACCAAAAGGACTTCTTGAAGTGCCCTATGCCAAAGGAAAGGCTTCCAGAAGGAGGATAGGTATATTGAGAGATTTTTTGGGTAAGGTTTGGATGATACAAGGGGCTTGAGAGGAGTGAGAAATGGGATAGAAGTGGTGTCCTTTTATAAGAGAGAGAAGGGGCTCTTTAGGAATGTTTGAAAATGTTATTTTATTATAAACTTATCCTCGGTTACAAAAGGTCAAAAACTCATTAATGTTGAATATAAGATGATTCATGTTATAAATAAAATCATATAGTAAGAATTTAATAGGTTTTGGATATTTTTGTAATATTAATAATCTTATTTATTTAAATTATTTATTAATGAGGTAAATACTTCATCATTATTGTGTCATAAATAATTTAATTTATTTGATGTCTAAAACTTATAAAAAAATACAATAATGTAAGAAATATTATTAACTCTCTAATTAATATTTATAGTCGTATATGTTACTTATATGTCCAATGTAAAAATTTATATACTGAAAGATATTTGTTAATGTCATTTTTGTCTTTATTTTAAGTTAATTAAAATAAAGCGTCATTATCACTCTTAAGTGACTATATGGGGTCCCAAAATCGACCCAAGGATGCCCATGGTCACCCATGACTCATCCAATAAGGTCAGTAGAAGTGTTAATGTAATTTATTACTATTATAATATTCTTTTTACCATGAATTAGCATATTTACCTTTAACCGTGGTAAATAAAAGTCAAACGTTACTATTCACAAAAAAATTATTTTCATCTTATTGAACAAAATTTTACTTAATAATAACAAACATTTATGTAGTATTTTCTTTATTTAATTCAAATAAGTGGTAAAATTTCATTTAAATGAAAAAGTCAGTTTTTTAACTTCTACTAAGTGGTTTTACTATTCATCAAAAATTAATGTTTTTCAAAAAAATACCAAAAATTACACCGAATCTGTATTTGATATTCTAAATTCAAAAATAATTTATATTTTACCAAATTAAAAACATATAAGTTGTGTTAACTAATTTAAAATCAATTCCCGTTGTCGAAACAAATAGCGTGTTTTTAAGAAACAATAATTATCAAAAGATTGACACTTGTTTATGTACAATTTCAATGTGATATTAATTCCAATGAAAAAAATTGGATAAAATGGTAAAAATATTATCTAATTAAACTTTAAAACCAATTATAAAGGTAATTTAACCATATAAAGAAATTATATTAAAAGTCATTTTTGAATTAAAGTAAAATATTTTTCACAATTAATAAAAAAATGAATTTTATCATAAAAATACAAATAATTTACCCAATGTAAATTTTAATGTACTAAATCTAAAAAAATATTTTTCTGTTTTTAAATAAAACATATAAAAGTAAAATAAACTAGATTTAATGAGGGTTCTCCATTAAAAGGCTTTAAATCGACATTTTAATGAATATTAGAGTATTTAAGGTGCTAGAATTTTTTGGATAAATGTAAAAACATTTAACAAACATATATAATCATATTGTAGTTAGTTCTATTCATCCCTACCATTAAAATAGCTAAGTGTTAACTACTATTTAAAATAATAATATTATATTATTATTTTTCAGTATGACTCAGCATTGTGGGCAACGCATGATTTCAAAGAAACCCAATGTTGGGTATCAGGTATGCCATCAAATTATAGCAACCCCTTTAAAATAAAATTAATATTTAACTCAGAAATATTAATAAATATGAAAATTTCTTAATCATTATTTACCTGGGATGTAACATTATTATAGTCATTTTCAGAATTATTCACATAGTTTGACTTTAAGGTCATCAAGATAGTAATTTAATAAAAATATAAGCTTTTAAAAAATAAATAATATGTTATATATAAATATTTCAAAAAAATATTTAACATGAAAAATAATCCACTTTTTATTAATATTAATGTTTTTAAAATAAATTACATTATTACAATTAATTATGACAAGAAAATAATGATTAACTATTTGAAAAAATTATATTATGATTACAATTAAGGAATCAATTTTATAAAATTCAATCCCTTTATATTTTATAAATAAATTTTAAAATAAACCTGTAAAATGTGACGAAAAATGGTTTTCCGAGAAAATGATTTTTTTATATAAAAATAGTTTTTATATGAAAACTAATCATAATGTGAATTCCAATGACACTGATTTTATTATGGTTAATAAAAGTAAAGAAATTAAATTTTAAAATAAATTTAAAAAGTATGAACTAGTAAATACATAATGGATAATACAACTTTCTATAAAATATTTATTCTTTCTTAATAAACTGAAAATTTATCTTTTCCAAAAAATAAAAAAAATATCATCATAATATAATTTGCATAAGATTATTTCAAAAATTATATCCTATTTATCAAATAGAATTTATAAAACTAGTATAATTGTATTTTATATTCTCTCACAGAAATCAATAAAAATCATTTTTCATGAAAACATATTTTTGAAGAATTAAACGACTTTAGAAAAAAATGAGTGCCTATTTCATAAGAATTAATCAACATAAATTTATTCAGTATGAAATTATTTTAATATATTTTATTATTTATTTACTCTAATTTATATCATATAAATGAATAAGTAGGTTAAATTGGTCATATATAAATTATAATATTTCACAATTAAATTAATCTTGTTGTTCTGTGTCACGAATGCTATCAATGATAGCATTATTTAAAAATATTAGGGTATAGCCTTCTCCCCCATTAATAAATATATCATTCGTAATTTTATCTTTAGGTCTGTAATCTAGATATTAATATTTGAAAATACCTTTTTTGAAAACCCACACCATTAAAATAGTCAATAGAAATTCTTTTTTGAAAATTATTAATGGGAAAAATAAATATCATTTATAATAACAAAGAGCTAGGTTTCTTAATAACAGACAATTATTGGGAAGTAAAAATATAAAATTGGAAGAAAAAATTAATCATGAAATAATTATAGATTATATAGTGAAAACTGACCATAATAAAGAGAATGATCATGAGAAAGTTAATGATCACAAAAACCATAAACCAGGGAAGTGTGAAAATGAAAACCAATTCATCAAAAATTATGTAAATAAGTTACATTTTTATTTCATGATCGTTTTTTCAGAGTTAAAGAATTAATTTGATATCTTGACTAAGAACATAAGAAAATATACTTACTTGAATTTATTAAAATCTGTAAATTTAATTTCATTCTTTGGTTGCATGTTTCAATCAATTTCCACCTTTATCTTATCATTTAATCAAAATGATTAGTATGCATATTTAATTCTTGATGCACTATAATAAACTTCTGATCGAACATACATTATATAAAAGGATGAAAATAATTTAGTCTTTTATTTACTAAAACCAAAAAAATTGACAAAAGAAATTATAACACCCTAAATGAAAAAAATTAATATGAATAAATAATAATATAATCATTAACATTTTAAAGAAATACCCAAAGTTAAAATTAAATCATTCCATAAATAATAAACCCTATATACAAAAATAATTTAATTTAGAAAATATTAAACTCAAAGTTTAACTTATAAAATTTATCTTACAACCCCAAAATTATATAGCATTCTTCTAAAATAATCTATCATGTCTAATCACATGATACACCAAAGAGTTACTTGTGCTTAAACAAATTAGAAAATATGTTCAAATATAATTAATCAATTTTAAATCCAATTAATTATAATATTATAAGGGATGTATATGTTGTTTAAATTGTGATCAAACATAAAATTTCAAACCAATTATAGTATCTATTACTCTTAAGGTAACCTCACACGAAAACATCCTAACCAGTAAAGTAATTAAAATTGTTACTCTAATACAAACACTAAAGAACATGAACCTGCACTCCTAGATCTAGTGATAAAAATTAATATTTATATTTATAGACATGATACTGATATAAATGACATTATTTTATCCATCTAAAACATTAAACATCAAAAAAAATATTGGATCACTTACACACCCCATGAACTTTTAGGTTTAGAATTTTAGTGAATTCAAAAAAACTCTTATATAACATTGACCAGGTCTTTAAGAGATATTTTTTTCCAATGTATCTAGAATTTAATATTAAAATTTTATTATTCTTCATCTCCCAAAATAAACCCTTCTAGACATATCATACCTAAAATCATTATTTATGACATAGGGAAAACAAACATAAAAAAGAGTGAGAACAAAAACTCAGTAAGGATAAACATATGAGTTAACAATTACATATAATTAGTTATCATAAGATGAGAATATGGTTATGATGACATAGTTAATGAATGTGAACATAACAAAAAATTATCCATACCAATAAAAACCTATATCATTAAACATGTGATTTAGAATAAATATTTATCAAAGTAAATAGTCATCAGAATCAATAGTCACTATTAAGGTAATGTTATTCTTGATCAAAGGAACCATTAAAAACTAATATTAACCATAGATAAAACATGTTTCTCTCTTGAAACATTATCTTTATCACTCATTCTACCTCATGTCATTAAAAACTAGAGTCCAATTAAATCCATAAGAGAAACCTTCCTGGTTAACTCCTTCTTTATTGTCTTTAAAAATAAGGAACATTACCCAAAGCGTTGAAGATCTATATTGAGCTAACCTGTTGTATAAGCTTTATCAGTATCACTCATCATCATGACCCATATCAGGGTCATCCATTATCATAAAGAATTTCCATGTACTATACATGAATATAAAACATGTAATCTTACATTCTCATCATCAATATTTTAATAATATAATGTATTCTTTTATATCATGATTTACCCATAGAAATGAGATGGGTTTCTTTAAAATATATTTAAAATATCATAGAGATCCCTCTATAGAAAGAATATGGAATTTATCATAAGAACATATTACTATTGAAGTATAGAAATAAATGAATTATGTTGAAATATATGAAAATGCTTTTAAAAGAACATTTAAAACATTTATTTGAAAATAGATGGAAAATCGCTTTCATTTTGTACATTTAAAAGCCAAAAATTAAAATAATATTGGAAAATGTATTTTATTTGAAAATAACCATGGAATATTTCAAGGATAAGATTTAAATAATGTTATTGTAAAGACCCATAAATTCCAAGGAAATTTTTTTTCTTAATTTTCTTTGGAATTTTACAAGAACACAGTTTCTGACGGCACCTGATTCCGAGGCCCGGTGTGCCCGGAATCATTTTCCGATGTTTGGCTCGGGTACGTTCAGTGAACGAATGAGCGGGTTTTTCTAACTTTTGAACTGGTTTTCAGAATCGAATTCTGAGGGCACCGATTGAATCGCAACGCCGGTAATTGCTTAGAAACGCCTCTTCCGGAGTTGCGTTTTCTCGGGTGTGGTTTTTAATTTTTCGGCTTAAAGTTATGAAATAAAATAAATTGTACGACAAACATTATTTTATTTAACTTAAGCCGCTTGGAAGCCACTTAAAGTAGCTTAAGATGAGTTGATGCCGATTGGGTGCTATCCAGAAATATCCTACCCTCTTGGTAGGATATTTGTGAGGTGGGGCCCGTACGAGCCCCACCGTTTCATTCCGCTAAGTAACGCACTCGCGAAAACCCGTCATTATGAAAGTCAACTGACGCGTTTTCTTAATTTCTTAACGCACCAATTAATTGGGAGGTTTTATTCGTTGAATTAATTGGATGAAATAATTTAATCATTTCTTAACCTGTTTTCAATCCGTTGGCGTAATAATAAAATAAGACCAACGCGCGACTTCTAGAAAAATGCTCATTGAAAGGTTTTGACCACTTTGTGCCTTCATCCTCCTTCCCGAAGAACACGAAGAACGCGAAGAATGCCGTCACCCTCGGAGATTGACGACGCTTCTTCCGAAAAGTTCTTCCCCGCAACGATCTCTGATCACCAACTGCTTGAGTTAGGAGATTACGGGTTTCTTTTGAATCTTCTTTGTTGTTTATAACAACACATGGATTTAATCGATATAATTAAATCTTCATGTTCTTGAACCTCGGAGTTCGTCGACGCGTCACTGTATTCCGCGAAGACGCGACGCCCTTCCGCGACGACGCGACGCCATTCCGCGATGACGTGACGCCCTTCCGCGACGACGCGGTGCCCTTCCGCGACGACGCGACGCCTTTCCGCGACGCGACGATCACCTCCTTCCGCGACGATCAAATCCGCGAAGAACGCGCGTGCGACGACTTGACGAGGTAGGGATTTGTTGTGAAACAATTTATATTCCCATGATCGTCTCTTTTAAAATGAAGAACCCGGTTCATAAGAACAATTTTAATTCATTAAAATTGTTTTGGTTATGTTTTTCTATGTGTTGATAAATCCTCCCAATTGTTGTCGCCTAACGCGAAGGGTGCGGGCCAAACAAACACGGCCCGACAACCCTCCGCAGTTCTTCGTTGTTGTGCGGATTTAGCGGGCGATGACAAAACATGGCGCAAGGGCGACTTGATGTTTCCGCAGGGAAGAACGGGACCCAGGAGGAGCAGCGGCACAAACGGGAAGGAAAACGGACCACCGGAGCAACTCCAGTGGCCCGCGGAAGTCTCCAGCGTCGCGGGTCGCCGGTGCGGCGGCGCCGGCGGCCGGAGGCGGTGGTGCCCCGGCGCGCCACCGGACAGGGCCGCCGCGGCTGAAGCCGCGGAGGTGGCGTCCAGCGGACCCGCGGCCGCGCGGGTCCGGCTCGCCCGCACGGGATGCGGTAGAAGCTGTGTCCGCTGATGTCCAGCGCGACCCCTCGAGGGCCGTGACATCCTCATCCCGCGGGGGCGGCGCCCCGCGGCTGCCACGCTCAGCCGCTCGGCCGAGCCGAGCCGGGCCGACCGGCCCGGCCGGGCCGCACCCTGGCCGGACAGGACCGGGTCCAGCCGGGTCGAGTCGACCCGGTTCGGGTCCACCCGGTTCGACCGACCCAGGGGGGTCGGGCCGGGTCAGCCTGGGCCCAGACCCCCTGTTCCCGGACCTTTCGATCTTTTGCCCGTAACTTGAGCTACGGGCCTCCAAACGACCTGTCGTCAGCCGAAATGCGATCCTTCAATCGAGATGGTAGTTTTGGTATATCGCACTCAAGGTTCCGGAATACTTTGTGTTCGGCCGGGTTGGTTCATCCACGAAACCAACCGGGCCCTCGGAGCGTAAACGTTCATATCTTGAGCTCCAGACGTCCGATCGACATGTAGTCAACTTTGATGGATTCCACTAAGGGAGAAGGATATTTTGGCTTACTCCACTTCAGGTTTGGACACAGTTGATGTACGGTCGGGTTGGTTTTAACTTAAAAACCAATCGTGCTCTCGGGACGAAAAAGCCAATAACTTCCAGACTGGGCGTCCGATTGACGCACCGTCTGTTGCGTTGCGTTCCTGTTGATGATACGGAACTTTTGGCATCCTCCGCCCGAGTTTTGGATGCAGTTGGGTTATATCCGGGTTGGATTGTGCCCAAAATCCACCCGGGCCCCTAGAACGGAAAAAGATGATATCTTTCAGACCGGACGTCCGTTTGACGAACCGTCAGCGGCATTGGTGATCTCGTCGAGAAACAGTCCCTATGAGTATACCATAAGAGAGTTCGGGGTACAGTTGAGATACGGCCGGGTTGGTTCGCTTACGAAACCAACCGGCCCCCTAGGATGAAAAGGCTGATAACTCACAGACTGGGTGTTCGATTGACGCGCCGTCTGTTGTGTTGAGACACCTGTGACGAGGAGGTCCTTTGAGATAATTATTAGTGGGACTTGTGATGTTTTGGAGTATCGACCAGTAGCTCGTGGAGCAGACCCTCCCGGAGACGAGCGTGCGGAGTACAGAGACGGTGTAGCCGGTTGAGACCAGATGACTCCTTGTCCGATTTGACTCGGAGTGACTTGCATAGCCCAGTGGGGAGCACTACTTGGTGAGGTGGCAGACCAACGGCGGAGGAGCACTACTGTGTGAGGTGGCAGACCCATGGCGGGAAGCACTACTGTGTGAGGTGGCAGGCCCGAGATACTCAACAGGAGGAGTACCTCAGCTGTCTTAGGTTAGTGAGCAGTACCTCAGAGTCATGACAGGACAACTGTACACTCTAGAGACGAGGTTCTTCGGCAGTTACAGTTTTGATAATGAAAATCCTGGTTTGAGGTAAGTCTATGACCTTTCTGTTTCCTCATGATTGAGATGGGTTACTTGTTAACTTGGGTATATGTGTGGGCATATACCTGGGTGGTGGTTATCCGTTGATTTCATAATCCCTGTGTTTTCTCATGATTGAGATGGGTTACTTGATAACTTAGGTATATGTATGGGCATATACCTAAGTAGAGGTTATCTGTTGAGATCTTCTTTGTGGTTATCCTTGTTGGTTTTAGTGAGACCTTGAGGGTCTCGGGGTCCCTACTGAGTATCGTTATACTCTCCCCTGCACGGGCTATGCCCGCACCACATTGTGTTGGTTGCAGACGACGAGCAGTGCTGACGGAGGCCGAGTGTTCGAGGACTGGACTGTACCCGGAGGTGGACTACACGACGAGTCAGTACCCGGAGGTGGACTACACGACGAGTCAGTACCCAGAGGTGGACTACATGATGAGACGACACACGGAGGAGGTTGACATATGAGAGCGTGGAGGAGGCTATCTGTACCTACCCTTTAGGTAGGACCCGTGGAGGACGACCAGGAGCTGCGCCATCTGTACCTACCCTTCAGGTAGGATCCGAGGAGGATGACCCAGGAGCCGCTTCTGTCCTTCCAGTTGTTATATTTTATGTTGTACTTGTTCAGTTGTAGTTGTACCTTCTTTTGGGTTTGTATTATGGCCCATTTACTTTTCAGCACATCTCTTGTACTTAGTGTTTACTTTCTCTGCTTGCTTACTCTGTGGTGCTTGTTTACTTTTATGAAGGCAATGCCTTCCCAGTTATCAGGATTTACACCTTTGGTGCTAGTCTCCAGCCCCTGGCCTATGGAAGGCGGGCTTGGGGTAGTCACAGCACGGGCCCCGAGGACGGTTCGTGACAAATTGGTATTAGAGGAGTTTGGTTCTACCATAGAACATGGGATTCTGATCTTTTTTTCCTTTCTATGAAGGAATAGTGTTATGAGTACCGAGTGTGGTTTTCAGTTCAGGGAGTCCAGTGTTGGTGCGGGCGGCCGATGTATCCATACACTAGGACCCTGACAACTGGCTTCTGACTTTGAGGACGAAAACACTGATTGCGTGTGTGTTTCCAGAAGTTTTTAAATGTCAGCTCAAACCGGGTCATCTCACCAGGAATAATCTTTTGACCATGTCACGTTGTTTCATTCAGGATTCCTCCCCATGGACGACCAGCTAGAGCCCTGAGAGTGGTACGTACTGACAGCCCGCCGAGTGATGAGGCCTCAGTACAGGTCCCTATCCCAATTGAGGCACCAGTGGTACTACTACCCATTGGGCCACCGATGCCACCAGCCCCAGCAGCAGAGGATGCACGGCGCTTGAGCGCACTGCATGAGTTCCAGTGCTAGAGGCCACCCAGGTTCCAGGGAGGGACGGACCCGCAGGCGGCTGAGGATTGGTTGGAGGCTGTGGTGAGAGTCTTCAGGCTAGTGGGGACGCTGACAAATTTCATGGTGATCCCTGCTTCCAGCCTTCTTCAGGCATCAGCAGGCAGATGGTGGAGCCTGATTCTTTAGATGCATGACGAGGTGACACTTCTATGTGAAGACTTAGAGAGCCTGTTCCGGGTAGATTTTGTACCAGACACCCTTTGAGCGGTGCGTATATAGGAGCTACTTCAGCTGCGGTAGGGCAGCATGTCAGTGGCGCAGTACTCAGCGAGATTCACAGACCTCTCGTGCAACTCTACAGAAATGGTACGAGACCCATTCTTCAGGTCCCGAACCATCGAGCAGGGGCTCAGTGTAGAGACCTGAAGCTTGACGTACATTGACATTACATTACTTTTTCAGAATACTTAGTACATAACAAAAACACACACACAAGGATCGTAATATTTTAGTGTCTTTGGAAACTCGGAATATAATCTTCTAGGCCTGGTGAAAGATCCTCAACATCTCCCATAAAGATCTTCCTTTTTTATACCTAAAACATTTCTTTATATCCTGGGGAAAAGAAAACATAAAAGGGTGAGCTCAAATGCTCAGTAAGGGTAAACAAATGAAATATCAATCACATCATATACATAATCACATAACTTTTGAAAATCTTAACCTGTAAAAGAGATCATAATTTAATAACCTGGGATAAATCATTGCAGTGAAATGAAATCACAATAATCATAACTAAAAACATTAAACTTTGTGTCATACACACATAATAAGAGAGAATCATTTCTTGTTAGTCAAGACTCATTTCCAAGACTATCTTAGTGGAAAAAGTCCCTTTCTGAACCGAGTCACCCTCGTTTCAGTCCTGTTTCACTAAACCGGTATAACCTACCATTTCAGCCATGTCTATCTCATGAGATATAAAATCATTACCCAATGCATTAGAGGGAGATATAGGTCCCACCCATCTCATAATGATACCATTCTTATGTGTTCCACAGAATCATAAATCATACATCCTGGCATAACCCATGTAGTAAAAAATGGGATTCTTAGACAACATGACATCATAAAACAATTCATATAAGATAAAGGAATTCATAAAAATATTTCCATCACAACATAATCAAATCCATGAAATAATAGGGATAGAAACAGATCCCTATATTATCTTAGATGAAAATAATTTTGATAAAACACTTGAACTCCATTCTTGGGGAAAATATCCTTTCTACTTCAAAAACACTTTTCCTTTCTTAACATGTCATACAATTCTAAACTAAGAGAAGTTGATTAAAAATAAACATGAAAACTTGTAAAGGATGCTTCTTGGAAGTAATGTTTTAAAAATCCATTCATTCCGTATAAGTTAAAAAAATCATTCTTCGTACTTTATTCGGAAAAGTCAAAAAGTACCTCGTATGAAAAACGACAAAAGATTCCTTTCATATCTTTTACTAAAAACTCACCAAAGGGTAAAATTGGATTTAAACAGTAGTAGGTGGATGGAAATAATATTACATATTGAGGAAACATGGATGTGGATGATAAAATACACCCCAATAAATACCAAAGTATAAAAAATCTCGGATAAAAATGAGATTGTGATATTTCCCTTACCTTAGGTCCGACTTGCTTTGTATGTTTCCGAACCACCTGTATAATGATTTAAATAATGTTACTGACTTATTGCAGAATCATAATTATTTTTATGATATCATATATGGTCATATTCTTAGCTTCTTAGTAGTAATATTTCATTGCTACTTGTTATTCGGGTGTTTAAAACTTTTTGTTCTTATGCGTGTTTTGTCGAATAAATTCTTATTATTTTCTTTAGGTTATAGATACCTCATTTCCAGAATGGTATTAGTGTAATATATATCATATTCATTCAATTCATTTCATTTATATAATCACTATGAAATTAAGATCATGTAGAACGAGTCACATCACATCATGGAGACGGTATTCCGTACGTATGCACAAGTGATGATATCGTTCCTATGATAGTGGAATTGTATTGGAGTATATGTATACTATTTAAGAATCAATATCAATTTATAATAGTCATATATAGTCATTATTTACACCATTATACCCATCCAAGTAAGGTGGTGGTGGATAACAGATTACACCACGGCGTGGAGACGGTATTCCGTACGTACGCACGCGCGGTGATTTCTTTTTCTGTAGTATGGATAGATGGTGAAATAGGGTTGTTTCATACTTATAATAAAATATCAGTATATGAGTGATACTGATGTTATTACTTCATAATTAAACAACTAAAGAAGAATAAGTGGAAGAAGAAATAATGATGAAAGAATCGGTAACAGACATTACCTCTTCTTTGAAGTGCTTCTTTGAGTCCTTCTTTTAGGGCACTAAAATTGGTCTTTGGGGAAGAACAGAACCTCTAGGATGTTTCTAGGGAAGTGGATAGGAGAATTGGGCATGGGTTGGCCGAGCATGAAGGCTCAATGTTGTGTGAGGAAGAGAGGGAGGAGGTGCCCTTTTATAAGGGAGGAGAGAGGCACCTTTGGAATAACTAAAAATATAATTTTATTATAAAGTCAAGTTCGGTTTTAAATAGCTCCAAATTGATTTATTTCGAGGCTAAGGTGGGGATGGGTCGAAATCCTCTCATCCAATAGAATTTAGACATGTTTAGGTTCCCTTTTTAACCTTATCATTTAGATTTAACAATAAGTTAAATAATTTCACTTTTACCGTGTCTTCTTGTGTTCTTACACTATAAGGTTAATAAACATACTATAAGAAGCCAAACGAACCCCAAATTGTTTATTATTAATATATATAACCTTATCTAAGTCATTTGGCCGAACCTTAGATTTTTTGGAATACAATAATAATTAATAATATAATATTTGTTTTAAAAACTATTTTATGTCAATTTTGACACTATTTAGTAATTGATTTTTGTGAAAATCATTACAGAATGATATGTTCAAATAAAGTTAATTAAATCAATACTAACATGTCATAGGAACCTAGAAAATTAGTGGAATTCATAAAAAGTCTCAAATTATATTTATTTGGGTATTTATAACATCAATTATGTCAATATTTTATTAATAAGATAATTACTGCATCATTGTTGTGTCATAAATAAATTAAATTATTTAATGTTTAAAAATTAAAAATAAAATACAATTATATAGGAAATATTTTTAACTTTTTAATGAATATATATAGTTGAATTTATCTTATGTATAACCCCATATTAAAAATGTTTTAGTAAATACACTTTGATTTTAACTCTTTTAACCCTTCTTTAAATAAATTAATAATAAATGTCCTAATCTAATCCAAGTGGGCCTAAATGGTCATATGTTTTTCCTAAGTTTGTTTTTGGTCGAATTACACTTGTCCAATAGAATTAGGACATGTGTTAGGGTAATAATAATATCATTTCTACCCATAATTACCCTATTTACTTTAAACCGTGGTAAAAAAAGTAAAAAGTTACTATTCACCAAAAAATTATTTTCATCTCATTGAACCACATTTTACTTACTGACATCAACTGTGTCTCTCGGATTTTTGAAATTCCACTCACAGAAGTGGTAAGATAAAGTTTTATGAACAATTCAGTTTTTTTTAACTACCACTTAGTGGTTTCACTATTCATCAAAAAATTGAATGTTTTCAGAAAAATACCAAAAATTAGGCCTAAACTATATTTGATATTGTGAACTCAAAAATTATTTCTATTTTACCAAATTCAAAACATATCAGTTGCATTAATTAATTTAAAAATTAATTCCCGTCGTCAAAACAAATAGTGTGTTCTTAAGAGATAATAACTATCAAAAGATTGACACTTGTTTATGTCTGGTTTAAATGTGAAATTACATCCAATGACCGTCATTGTATTAAATTGTAAAAATATATTCTAAATATACTTTAAAACCACTCAAATTAATAATTTATCACTATTAATTATTTCGATTGAAAAAGTTGTTTTTAATTAAAATTTAGTTATTTTCACTATTCATCAAAATATGAAAGTTATCCGAAAATCACCAAAATTTCACCCTAAGCTAATTTCGATATTAAGAATCCAAAAATGAATTCCATTTTGAAAAATAAAATTACAAAATTTCAAAAAGTGGTTATTACTATTCATAACGGCTAGTTTTAATAATATTTTAATAGCATATTGTTGTTTAGTGAAACTCGTTATTGCGTACTACACACGCTATCGAGGAAGGTCGCGATTGCGTGTAATGCAAGGAAAATCAAGAATGCGTTTTGTGCAAGCTCCTTTTGGCGTAGCATACAACACAAGACATTAATGAAATTAAAAAGAATATTTTTCATAAAATCTTGGGGTGTTACATTCTACCGCCCTTAAAATGAATTTCACCCTCGAAATTCGTCGGGGTTATAAATGGTTTACTACTTGAAAGTTTCTTTAATGGAAACCCACATCGTAAAAAGGAATACCAAAACTAATATTTAAAAACAAAAGTTTGAAACGTAACGGTTACCCAAATAAACTAATCACTGGGTTTCCCCATAGGTGAAAATATGGATATGGAAGAAAAATCTACCCATCATGTTCTGATGGAGAGTGGTAGAGAACATGGCTATGGAAAAGCCAACAATCACAAATCCATAAATTTGTGACTATCTAAGGTACCATCTAATGAATCAGATATAAGAGCACTACGACAACATTTTTGGTTTTCAAGATCATTTCCCTAAAGTTGAAGAATTTGAATTAGAATAAATAATTACTTTATTTTGGTACAATTTCACTGTTGTTCGTGCCTTGAACAATTTCTACTTCATCTCTTAAATAAATGAAGTTGAATTTGTTATTCGTGAAGTGTTAGCAGATCATGTGATAGAATGGCGGGTCATTCCATCTGACTCAAACAAAAGGTTAGAAAAAGTTATTAAATATACATAAGTCATTCTATAGTGAGATTAATCATATATGGTTCCTAAAATGGACTTATACTTCATATATCATACTGCTTAATATAATAAAACTGGTTTCTACTAAACAGGGACTTCCTGTAGGTCAGTGGTAGGCGATAAAGTCCAGTCGCACTTCGGTTGTGGGTTCGATTCCCACAGCCTTGTCCGATGCGATGGGCTGTCGCCCGTCCTGCAGGATGTCCTTTTTCTAAAACTATAACATCCCATCAATAATATCAAAAAAACTTCTATCCTTAAACAATACTAACTTATGTCCAACATAATCCATTCCAATCTTTAGGCTTATCCATAATACTGCAGTCCACTCTCATAACATAGTGAAAACGATTACAAGAGATTTAATACCATCGTTGATCCCCATATATCATAAGATATGTCTTGTTGGTCACATTCCAAACATTCAAAGTCATTAATCATGTATTCTCTTGAATACCCATTGAGCCTTAGTAAAAACATGAATGCAGTAAAAAGTTAACACCTTCCACATACCAAAATCCTCAAAATTTTATATACTCAAACCATGATATCACATAGTCCTTATATCAATCATGAGCTCATGAATACAATAAAACATCTCATTATCTTCTTATCCCTTCATTATGCTCATATCATCTGTTTACCAAAAATGTCTCAATCACTTTTCATGGTTACCGGTACAATAAAATTATTGAAAACCACAATAGATCAAAACATAAATATTCCAATATTCCACGATACTATATACAACATTATTTTGGAATCCCATTACATAAACACATAATCATTCCACCACATCGTTGTCATATTCAACATCTCTAATAGTGATCGCATGTGACTTCCCTTTGTCCTTTGCCTTAAGTGGTTGCTCATGTTGATCATCACTAACCCTTGGATTAGGGAATTTATTAGCATAATGCCCCATTTCCTTTCACTTGAAGCATTGAAGTGTTGGTGGTGCTTTCTCTGTAGTGTTTGCTTTATTCACATCATAAGAAACCCTTTTTCCATTACCTCGACACTCAGCTGCTCGATGACCTTCTTTTCCACACTTAAAACATTTTCTAGTCCCTTTAAGACAATCTCCACTATGCTTCTTTCCACACTTTGAGCATAAGGAAACATTCATCTTCTTTTCACCATTATTCTGAGATTTCTCCTTGAACTCCATCTTTCGTTTCATGTCAAAACCATGTGATGGATATGTAACACCAACTTCCATTTCAACCTTGATAGCACAACGCACAATTTCTTCATAGCTACTGATGTCTCTTATAGATAATGCCCTTCGAAGACTTGGTTTTAAGCCACTGAAAAATCGATCAACTTTACTTTCAGGTTGGATGATAATGCCAGATGCATACCTTGCAAGTCTTGTTAAATTTGCTTCGTATATACCAACAGATTCATCATCCTTCTACTTCAGCTCAAGAAACTCATTTTCCATCTTTGTTCGAAGAATACGAGGGAAGTACTTACTGAAAAACAAGTTCTTGAACTTGTCCCATTCCATGGACTCAATTTCATCTCTTGGCCTTGTATTCTTGATAAGATTCCACCATTGATCAGCTTCACCTTCCAAACGATATACTACTAAGATGACTTTATCATGTTCAGAACATTGAAGAACTGAAAATAACTTTTCAGTGGTACTGATCCATTGTTCAGTAACAAGTGGATCAAAAGACCCACTGAAAGAAGGTGGATGTTGCCTCATTAAGGACTCAATAGAATATTGTTCCCTTCTCTGCTCATTTGTATGTCCAGAATGATTCATAGCTTGTGTAAGTATACCAATAACATATTTCACACCATCTCCCATAACATTTGTTTGTTCAGAAGGACAATCATTACATTGTCCATTGCATTGATCAACACGGTTCCTTCGGGTTCCAGCCATCGTCTAAAACCCAAAAAGAATAGTGTGAGAGGGAAAAAATCATGCTAGGGAAAACAACATAATAAAGGTGGAGTACCTTCAATATCTAACATCTTAGGATTAATTCTATGATCGTTAGCGTGATTCTAGTACTACAACCTACATGTATACTTAACCTTAGGGACATCCCTAGACATACCTTAGAAATATCTCTAGGGATCTCACTAACGTTTTCGCATCCTAGTTTCCAAAGGATGACTAAACATTTCCTATGATACCAACTGTAGAGACCTGAAGCTTGACGTACATTGACATTACATTACTTTTGAGGAATACTTAGTACATAACAAGAACACACACACAAGGATCGTAATAGTTTAGTGTCTTTGGAAACTCCGAATATAATCTTCTAATCCTGGTGAAATATCTTCAACATCTCTCATAAAGATCTTCCTTTTTTTATACCTAAAACCTTTCTTTATATCCTGGGGAAAAGAAAACATAAAAGGGTGAGCTCAAATGATCAGTAAGGGTAAACAAAAGAAATATCAATCACATCATATACATAAGCACATAACTTTTGGAAATCTTAACCTGTAAAAGAGATCATAATTTCATAACCTGGGATAACTCATGGCAGTGAAATGGAATCACAATAATCATAACTAAAAACATTAAACTTTTTGGCATACACACATAATCATAGAGAATCATTTCTTGTTAGTCAAGACTCATTTCCAAGACTATCTTAATGGACAAAGTCCCTTTCTGAACCGAGTCACCCTCATTTCAGTCATGTTTCACTGAACCAGTATAACCTACCATTCCAGCCATGTCTATCTCATGAGATATAAAATAATTACCCAATACATTGGAGGGAGATATAGGTCCCACCCATCTCATAATGATACCATTCTTATGTGTGCCACAAAATCATAAATCATACATCATTGCATAACCCATGTAGTAAAAAATGGGATCCTTAAACAACATGACATCATAAAACAATTCATATAAGATAAAGGAATTCATAAAAATATTTTCATCACAACATAATCAAATCCATGTAATAATAGGGATAGAAACAGAACCCTATATTATCTTAGATGAAAATAATTTTGATAAAACACATGAACTCCATTCTTGAGGAAAATATCATTTCTACTTCAAAAAAACTTTTCCTCTCTTAACATGTCAAACAATTATAAACTAAGAGAAGTTGATTAAAAATAAACATGAAAACATGTAAAGTAAGCTTCTGGGAAATAATGTTTTAAAAATCCATTCATGCCGTATAAGTTAAAAAAAACACTCTACGTACTTTTGTCGGAAAAGTCAAAAAGTACCTCGTATGAAAAATTACAAAAGATTCCTTTCATATCTTTTACTAAAAACTCACCGAAGGGTAAAATTGGATTTAAAAAATAGTAGGTGGATGGAAATAATATTACATATTGAGGAAACATGGATGTGGATGATAAAATACACCCCAGTAAATACCAAAGTATAAACAATCTCGGATAAAAATGAGATTGTGATATTTCCCTTACCTTAGGTCCGACTTGCTTTGTAAGTGTCCGAACCTCCTGTATAATGATTTAAATAATTTTATTGACTTATTCCAGAATCATACTTATTTTTATGATATCATATATGGTCATATTCTTAGCTTCTTAGTAGTAATATTTCATTGCTACTTGTTATTCGGGTGTTTAAAACTTTTTGTTCTTATGCGTGTTTTGTCGAATAAATTCTTATTATTTTCTTTAGGTTATAGATACCTCATTTCCAGAATGGTATTATTGTAATATATATCATATTAATTCAATTAAATTCATTTATATAATCATTATGAAATGAAGATCATGTAGAACGAGTCGCATCACAACGTGGAGACGGTATTCCGTACGTACGCACGAGTGATGATGTCGTTTCTATGATCGTGGAATTGTATTGGAGTATATGTATACTATTTCATAATCAGTATCCCTTTATAATAGTCATATATAGTGATTATTTACACCATTATACCCATCCAAGTAAGGTGGTGGTGGAAAACAGATTATACCATGTCGTGGAGACGGTATTCCGTACGTACGCACGCGCGGTGATTTCTTTTTCCGTAGGATGAATAGATGGTGAAATAGGTTTGTTACATACTTATAATAACATATCAGTATATGAGTGATACTGATGTTATTACTTCATAATGAAACAACTAAAGAAGAAGAAGTGGTAGAAGAAATAAAGATGAAAGAATCGGTAACGGACATTACCTCTTCTTTGAAGTGCTTCTTTGAGACCTTCTTTTAGGGCACTAAAATTGTTCTTTGAGGAAGACCAGAACCTCTAGGATGTTTCTAGGGAAGTGTAGAGGAGAATTGGGCAGGTTTTTGCCGAGCTTTAAGGCTCAAAGTTGTGTGAGTAAGAGAGGGAGGAGGTGCCCTTTTATAAGGGAGGAGAGGGGCACCTTTGGAATAACTAAAAATATTATTTTATTATAAAGTCAAGTTCGGTTTTAAATAGCTCCATATTGATTTATTTCGAGGATAAGGTGGGGATGGGTCTAAAGCCTCTCATCCAATAGAATTTAGACAAGTTTAGGTTCCTTTTTTTAACCTTATCATTTAGATTTAACATTAAGTTAAATAATTTTATTTTTACCGTGTCTTCTTATGTTCTTACACTATAAGGTTAATAAACTAACTATAAGAAGCCAAAAAAACCCCAAATTGTTTATTATTAATATATATAACCTTATATAAGTCTTTTGGCCGAACCTTAGATTTTTTGTAATACAATAACAATTAATAATATAATATTTGTTTTAAAAACTATTTTATGTCAATTTTGACACAATTTAGAAATTTATTTTTGTGAAATTCATAACAGAATGATAAGTTCAAACAAAGTTAATGAAATCAATACTAACATGTCATATTAACCTAGAAAATTAGTGGAATGCATAAAAAGATTCAAATTATATTTATTTGGGTATTTATAACATCAATTATATCAATATTGTATTAATAAGATAATTACCGCATCATCGTTGTGTCATAAATAAATTAAATTTTTTAATGTCTAAAAATTACAAATAAAATAAAATTATGTAGGAAATCGTTTTATCTTTATAATTAATATTTATAGTCTAATTTATCTTATGTATAACCCCATTTTAAAAATGTTGTAGTAAATAAACTTTTATTTTAACTCTTTTAACCCTTCTTTAAATAAATTAATAATAAATGTCCTAATCTAATCCAAGTGGGCCTAAATGGTCATATTTTATTCCTAAGATTTTTTTGGTCGAATTACATTTGTCCAATAGAATTAGGACATGTGTTAGGGTAATAATAATATCATTTCTACCCATAATTACCCTATTTACTTTTAACCGTGGTAAAAAAAGTAAAAAGTTACTATTCACCAAAAAATTATTTTCATCTCATTGAACCAAATTTTACTTACTGACATCAACTGTGTCTCTCGGATTTTTGAAATTCCACTCACAGAAGTGGTAAAATTAAGTTTTATGAACAATTCGGTTTTATTTAGTACCACTTAGTGGTTTCACTATTCATCAAAAATTGAAAGTTTTCAGAAAAATACCAAAAATTAGGCCTAAGCTATATTTGATATTATGAAATCAAAAATGATTTCTATTTTACCAAATTCAAAACATATCATTTTCATTAATTAATTTAAAAATTTATTCCTATCGTCAAAACAAATAGCGTGTTCTTAAGAGATAATAACTATCAAAAGATTGACACTTGTTTATGTCTAGTTTAAATGTGAAATTACATCCAATGACCATAATTGTATTAAATTGTAAAAATATATTCTAAATATACTTTAAAACCACTCAAATTAATAATTTATCACTATTAATTATTTCTATTGAAAAAGTTGTTTTTAATTAAAATTTAGTAATTTTCACTATTCATCAAAATATGAAAGTTATCCGAAAATCACCAAAATTTCACCCTAAGCTAATTTCGATATTACGAATCCAAAAATGAATTCCATTTTGAAAAATAAAATTAAAAAATTTCAAAAAGTGGTTATTACTATTCATAACAGCTAGTTTTAATAATATTTTAATAGCATATTGTTGTTTAGTGAAACTCGTTATTGCGTACTACACATGCTATCGAGGAAGGTCGTGATTGCGTGTAATGCCAGGCAAATCAAGGATGCGTGTTGTGAAAGCTCATTTTGGTGTAGCGTACAACACAAGACATTAATGAAATTAAAAAGAATATTTTTCATAAAATCTCGGGTTGTTACACTCAGGCGGGAGATCAAAGCTTCAGTTGTATCACACAACATTCTGACGCAGACAGGGGTGTTGGAGAGAGCCATCTTAGTGCAGAGTTTCCTTGCTGAGCAGTCTCCAGCAGCAGGACCCACCACTAGTCGGCATGTGCCAGAGTCTTCTGCGGCAGGCAGTAGATAGATGACACAGAGGTCCAAGAGGACCAGACCTACAGGTGGTCGACCGCGTGACTCAGGGTCGGTAGTGCGAGGCACCAAGGGAAGTGATAGAGCCAGACCTGCCATGAAGTGTTACTCCTGCGGCGGGATTGGTCACATGGTGCGTGACTATCTGACCTGCCATAAAGATGACCAGCAGTTAAATGAAGAACCTCCCAGGCAGAGGCAGAGGTTCGATCAAGGCAGACCACTAGGAGTAGGAGACCATGGCAGAGGAGCTGGCCATGTAGGTGGAGGTGGACGACACTTCGAGGTCTTGCCACCACCACCACCAGGATGTCCACCCCGACCACAGGGAACTGGTGGACATGGGAGAGCTCAGATTCAGGCAGGTGAGGCCTACGATCATGGGCATCTAGAAGCGGATGAACGGGAGTGGGACTAGCTCCAGACCTGGAGAATTTTGTTTATGCTGCTTCTAGCTTTGTTGATGTTTGTTGTAGATGCCCCATGTCTTTGTACTATGAGCTGCAATAACAAAAAAGACACTTACCTTTGTTTGCTTTCCTGTCCTTTTGTTGGGTTGATACTGAGTGGTCCCGGTTAAACTGTTGACTTGACCCTCACTTTCGAGATTTCTACTGGAGGATACCCAGTGACCTCACAGTGATGCCGATAGTGTGACTCGACCCTTGGAGCTGAGAGTGATAGTTGGATATCTTAGTAGTAACGTCGAGGCCTTACGACGTCATCCATGGCATGAATGCATCATTCATGTCAGGATTGACAGTATTAGGCAATGGGTGTGGTTCATCCAGGGGATGAGACCGAGTTTCTTTTTTCGGCAAAGGAGAAATTTTATCAGCTCTTCCAGATCGTAGGCAAAGAAGGTGCAGATCATCCAGGAGCGGATGAAGACTGCACATTGCAGTAAGAAATAGGAAACTGGTGCCAGTCTTGGAAACTCTGGCATGTTAAATGTTTCCATAAGAAGAAGCATAAAGGAAATATGAGTCAGCGAAGCTGCAGACGTGGAGGCAGAGCTAGGAGAGCAGCATGAGGTGGTGTACATCTTAACATGCTACAACCACCCGCCTTAGTTATCCCCGCCAGGCTCAGGGAGCTGGTGGTCGGAGGAAGAGTGTGGCTGCATGTAGTCAAGGAGTGTGACCCAATGACTCTAAAAATGATTCAAGGGACAGTCTATGTCCACTACTAGATGTTGTAATAACAGACGTCGATATGAATCATTCCTCGCTTTCACAAATCTTCTCCCAGACCTAGAGTTTTCGGTAAGCCGTGGGCTTGACCCTCACGTATGGAGAAACATTGGGAGGAGACTCGATAATCGCACTTACGCCGACAGTGTGGTCAGACCCTCAAGGCGAGAGTTTCGGTTGGAATCTCTTGGTGGAAGCGTCAAGGCCTTACAACGTTGGTTTGAGTATGGACTGGGAAATCACAGTTCATACACAAATTGACGGTATTAGGCAAAAAGGTTGTGGTTTAACTACAATGTCGGGGTGGGGTTTCCTTGGTCGGCGAAAAGGAAACCCCAGGCACCACAGGATAAACTCTTGCATAGGATGGTGTGACCGATCACTCTTGAGTCGGTCAACCTTACCCTCGTTGCAGCAGTTGTTTTGAGTTTCAGTTCTAACAGGAATTGGAAACCTCTGGAGTTCGAGGATGACGATCACGTCCTTATACGGGTCTCACCTCGACGAGGTTTACGGAGATGTGTCCATGGCATCAAGTTATCCCTGAGGTTCAACGGACCTTTTCTAGGTCCCCAGCTGGGTAGGCGGGGTGGTTTACCGCTGACCCATCCACCTCAGTTGCCCCAGGTGCACGACGACATCCACGTATCTCAACTGAGGAGATACGTGCTCGACCCTTCGCATATCATCGACCACGAGGAGCTGGACAATGGTGATGAGGTCACTTCTACGGAGGTTCTACTGGGGATCAAGGATCGACAAGAGCGGATCCTATGAGGATGATCGATTACTCTGGTGCACTTTCTTTGGCAGCACGGGAACCTTCAGGTGAGCACATGGGAGCGGAAGGCTCAGATGTGTGCTCAGTACCACCTTTGTATCCCTAAGTTTGTGGTGAAGCTTTACGGGGACGTAAAGACCTGTGGTGAGAGTAATGTAAAGACAAGTACATTCCATGAAATTTTTTTTTTCTTAATTTTCGTTGGAATTTTACAAGAATGCAGTTTCTGAGGGCACCTGATTCCAAGGCCCGGTGTGCCCGGAATCATTTTCCGAAGTTTGGCTCGGGTACGTTCATTGAACGGACGAGCGGGTTTTTCTAACTTTTGAACCGGTGCTCGGAATCGAATTCTGAGGGCACCGATGGAATCACAGCACTGGTAATTTCTTAGAAACGCCTCTTCCAGAGTTGCATTTGCTCGGGTGTGGTTTTTAATTTTAGGGCTTAAAGTTAAGAAACAAAATAAATTGTACGAAAAACTTTATTTTATTTCACTTAAGCCACTTGGAAGACACTTAAAGCAGCATAAGCTGAGTTGATGCGGATAGGGTGTTATCCAGAAATATCCTAACCTCTTGGTAGGATATTTGTGAGGTGGGGAACGCACGAGCCCCACTGTTTCTTTCTGCTAAGTAACGCACTCGCGAAAACCCGTCATTATAAAAGTCAACTGATGCGTTTTCTTAATTTCATAATGCACCAATTAATTGGTCGGTTTTATTCGTTGAATTAATTCGATGAATTAATTTAATCGTTTCTAAACCTGTTTTCAATCCATTGGCATAATAATAAAATAAGACCAACGTGCGACTTCTGAAAAAATGCTCTTTGAAAGGTTTTGACAACTTTGTGCCTTCATCCTCCTTCGCGAAGAACACGAAGAACGCGAAGAACACTAAGAACGTCGTCACCCTTAGAGATTGATGACGCTTCTTCCGAGACGTTCTTCCCCACAACGATCTCCGATCACCAACTGGTTGAGGTAGGAGATTTCGGATTTCTTTTAAATCCTCTTTGTGGTTTATAACTACACATGGATTTAATCGATATAATTAAATCTTCATGTTCTTGAACCTCGGAGTTCGTCGACATGTCACTGTATTCCACGACGACGTGACGCCCTTCCGCGACGACGCGACGGCTTTCCGTGACGACGCGACACCCTTCAGCGATGACGCGGCACCCTTCCATGATGACGCGACGCCTTTCTGCGACGCGACGATCGCCTCCTTCCGCGGCAATCAAATTTGTGAAGAACGCGCGTGCAATGACTTGATGAGGTAGGGGTTTGTTGTGAAACAATTTATATTCCCATGATCGTTTCTTTTAAAATGTAGAACCCAGTTCATAAGATCAATTTTAATTCATTAGAATTGTTTTGGTTATGTTTTTCTATGTGTTGATAAATCCTCCCAATTGTTGTCGGCTAACACGGAGGGTGCGGGCCAAACGAACACGACCCAACAACCCTCCGCAGTTCTTTGTTGTTGTGCGGATTTGGTGGGCGATGAAAAAACGTGGCACAAGGGAAATTTGATGTTTCTGTAGTGAAGAATGGGACCCGGGAGGAGCTGTGGCGCAGAGGGAAGGAAAACGGACCACCTGAGCAACTCCGGTGGCCCGCGGAAGTCTCAGGCGGCGGCGGCGGCTGGAGGCGGCGGCGCCCCGGTGCGCCGCCAGACAGGGCCGCCGCGGCTGAAGCTGCGGCCGCGGCCGCCAGCGGACCCGTGGCTGCGCGGGTCCGGCTCGCCCGCACGGGACGCAGCAGAAGCCGCCTCCACTGATGCCCAGCGCGGCCCCTCGAGGGCCGCGACATCCTCATCCCGCGGGGGCGGCTCCCCGCGGCTTCCACGCTCGGCCGCTCAGCCGAGCCAAGCCGGGCCGGCCGGCCGGGCCGGGCCGCGCCCTGGCCGGACCGGACCGCGTCCAGCCGGGTCGGCCCGGGCCCAGACACCATGTTCCCCGACCTTTCGATCTTTTGCCCGTAACGTGAGATACGAGCCTCCAAACGACTCGCCGTTAGCGGAAACACGATCCTTGTATCGAGACGGTCGTTTCGGTATATCGTACTCAAGGTTCCGGAATACTTTGGGTTCGGCCGGGTTGGTTCATCCACGAAACCAACCCGGCCCTCGGAGTGGAAACGCTCATATCTTGAGCTCCGGACGTCCGATTGACGTGCCGTCGACTTTGATGGATTCCTCTAAGGGAGACAGATATTTTGGATTACTTCGCTCGAGTTTTGGACACAGTTGGAGTACGGTCGGGTTGTTTTTAACATAAAAACCAACCGGGCCCCCGGGACGAAAAAACCAATAACTTCCAGACCGGGCGTCCGATTGACACACCGTCTGTTGCGTTGCGTTCCTGTTGATGATACGGAACATTTTTCATCCTCCGCCCGAGTTTTGGATGAAGTTGGGTTATAGCCGGGTTGGATTGTGCCCGAAATCCAACCGGGCCCCTGGAACGGAAAAAGATGATATCTTTCAGACCTGACGTCTGTTTGACGAACCATCAGCGGCGTTGGTGATCTCGTCGAGAAACGGTCCCTATGAGTATACCCTAAGAGAGTTCGGGGTACAGTTGAGATATGACCGGGTTGGTTCGCTTACGAAACCAACCGGGCCCTTGGGACGAAAAGGCTGATAACTCACATACCGGACGTCCGATTGACACGTCGTCTGTTGTGTTGTGACCCCTGTGACGAGGAGGTCCTTTGAGATAGTTCTTCATGGGACTTGTGATGTTTTGGAGTATCGACCAGTAGCTCGTGGAGCGGACCCTCCCGGAGATGAGCGTGCGGAGTACGGAGACCGTGTAGCCGGCTGAGACCTGATGACTGCTTGTCCGATTCGACTCAGAGTGACTTGGATAGCCCAGTGGGGAGCACTACTTTGTGAGGTGGCAGACCCACGGCGGAGGAGCACTACTGTGTGAGGTGGCAGACCCACGGTACTCGACAGGAGGAGTACCTATGTAGGCTATAAGGGGGTGCACTACTGTGTGAGGTGGCAGACCCATGGCGGGAAGCACTACTGTGTGAGGTGGCAGGCCCGCGGTACTCGACAGGAGGAGTACCTCAGCAGTCTTAGGTTAGTGAGCAGTACCTCGGAGTCGTAACAGGACCACTGTACACTCTGGAGATGAGGTTCTTCGGCAGTTACAGTTTCGATAATGAAAATCCTGGTTTGAGCTAAGTCTATGTCCTTTGTGTTTCCTCGTGATTGAGATGGGTTACTAGATAAAATGGGTATATGTATGGGAATATACCTGGGTGGTGGTTATCCGTTGATTTCATAATCCCTGTGTTTTCTCATGATTGGGATGGGTTACTTGATAACTTAGGTATATTTATGGGCGTATATCTAAGTAGAGGTTATCTGTTGAAATCTTTTTTGTGGTTATCCTTGTTGGTTTTAGTGAGACCTTGAGGGTCTCTGGGTCCCTACTGAGTATCGTTATACTCACCCCTGCACAGGCTATGCCCGCACCGCATTGTGTTGGTTGCAAATGACGAGTAGTGCTTACAGGGGCCGAGTGTTCGAGGAATGGAGGGTACCCGGAGGTGGACTACACGAGGAGTCAGTACCCGGAGGTGGACTACACGACGAGTCAGTACCCGGAGGTGGACTACACGACGAGACGACACACGGAGGAGGTTGACAGACGAGATCGTGGAGGAGGCTATCTGTACCTACCCTTCAGGTAGGACCCGTGGAGGACGACCAGGAGTTGCACCATCTGTACCTACCCTTCAGGTTGGATCCAAGGAGGACGACCCAGGAGCCGCTTCCATCCTTCCAGTTGTTATCTTTTCTGTTGTACTTATTCAGTTGTAGTTGTACCTTCTTTTGGGTTTGTATTCTGGCCCATTTACTTTTCATCACTTCACTTGTACTTAGTGTTTACTTTCTCCACATGCTTACTCGGTGGTGCTTGATTACTTTTATAAAGGCAATGCCTTCCCTGTTATCGGGATTTACGCCTTTGGTGCTAGTCGCCAGCCCCTAGCCTATGGAAAGCGGGCTTGGGGTAGTCACGGCATGGGCCCCGTGGATGGGTCGTGACAGTTATTTTTATGATAGTGGTAAGATATATTCGTATTGTAAAAGTTGAAAATAAATATTCTTTTTAAACTTTTGTAAAGAGATTCGAAAGTTAGAAATGTAAAAAACATTAAGAAATATCCTTTTAAACCTTTTAAAATGATTTTAAATGTCATGAAAAATAAATTACTAAATAATTCATGGTTAAAAAATATCATTATTTAAAAATATATATATAAAATTGAGGGATTGGGTGGTTAAAGTAAATTAACAAATATTAAAATTATGTTGATTAAAAATTAAACCTTTAAAAGCTTATAAAACATAAAACCATTTAAAATTAATAATTTACGAAAGAGTATAAAATTGAATGACTTTAAAATGATTCATGATATTATATTTTAAGATTTAATGTATATATTATATAAATGTGTAGAAGTTCTTTAATAAAAGCATGCCTCAAAGAAGGATGTTTGATATGAGAATCCCTTGAAACATGGGTAACGATAGAATAAAAAAGCCATTGATTTGAGGAACATAAAATGATTCTACGAATACGATAATTTATAAAATATTCATTAGGTTATAATTAAAGTATATATAATAAATCATGGTTCCTAACATGAATTATATCTTAATGAAATAAAATTGAGACTATGAAAACTGTTACAGCTTTTATAATATTTAGAATGAATATATCATGAATGAATCGACATTAGAGGAACTTTAATTATAATTATAAAAGAGTAATTAGTGGTATAATATCTCAGTAATAAACATATACACATTGTAATGGATAATAGGTTTATATCACAAGATGTGTCTCAATGAAAAAATACTAATAATAATAATCCTCATAATAATCATATAATTGAAGCTATAATTAATAAAATAATTTATTTTGCGTATAAATTTAAAAAATAAGAAAAAAAATAAATAAAATATATTAAAACTATTGGCCATTTCACACATAATTCTGGCAAAACAGAGTCAATGAAGTAAAATTATAACCTAATTAATATAAATTAAGTCATGAAACCTCTTTCCTCGAGTCTCGACTCACTAATTATATTATTTAACTATTATATAAATCATATTTAAATTTTTAAAAAATTTTAAGACGAAACTATAGTGTTGTTAATTTATAATTAAACCATGTATTTTACCCAAATACATAATTACTCAATCAGTAATGTCCATAGAAGGTGTTCTGGGGACATTCTGTTCATAATTGATAAAAACAATTAGTAAGATAAATGTGTTAAAATGGAATATTATTCCATAATATTAATAATAATAATCATGAAATTATTATAATTTATATATATAACACAATTTTAGAATCACCCATGAAATAGATACATGAATATGAATCACATCGCTTCCTATAGTTGGTATTCTACATGTATGAATGACTTCCATTGTCAGTTTTAACGGGTAAAAAGTGAAGTAGGAAAGAAATATATTTTATTTATAGAATAACAATTACTTTATGAATATAATATGAATTTATTAAATCCAACATAATTAGCATCCTTGGGATGTGGGGATGAAAAAAACACATTGCTTTGTGGATGTTTTAGCCTACACATATGAACTAACGATGTTTTTTTTCCCAAAGAATACCAAATTTGATGAATAAGTTTATGAAATTAACTAAATTTAATAAATTTATATTATATATTATGATTTTATTATATAGTGGTGGTTAATATATAACTACATGAGGTATAAGAATGAGTAAAATGGAAATTCTTTGTTAAGACCATTACCTATTCTTTGAAAACCCACCTTTGGATTGGCTATTAAGATCCCTAGGGATGATATTTTATGAAACAAAGACCTCTATAATGTATATTAGGGAGTTAAAAAGAGGATTCGGTAGGGTTATTTCACTCTAAGTGGCCCAGAAATTGTGATGAAGAGAAGAGAGGTGGTGTCCATTTATAATAGGGGAGAGGGGAACCCTTGGAATTACTTAGAGTAATAAATTAATATAAATTTATTTTTATGCTCAACTGGATAAAAAGTTATATAGTTGAAATATTGGATGATAATGAGATGAAATAATCACATAAAATAATATTTAGACAAATTTACGTGATGTTTTAACCCTTATCCCTTAGTTCCTACCCCATGTTAAATATCTATACTATTAGCACGAAATTTTTTTTTTTACTCTTTATGGGTACAAAAAGTTCCTACAAAAGGACAAGGGAAAAATAAATGGAAAACAGTTGATATTAAAAGACATATCCCAATAAATTATTCAAATATGTGTTTTTTTTAAATTAAATAATTAAATAAAATATTATTTAACATGAAATACCATTAATGTCATTTTACATCTATTCAAGTAGTTTGAATTTAAAGAAATCAATATAATTTTGAAATTCAAAAATACAATTTTTATATATAACTAATATGGTATATTTATCTAAAAAATTCATAGAACAAATAAATTCCTCCAAATTGTAATAATTTTAATGTTATAAACTCCATATAATTAGTTTTTATACTTCTTGTACAAGAATTGTGTAAGTTTTGTGTAAGAATTGTAGGTAATTATTTCATAACTAAAAATTAAAAATAAATTAACATAATAAAAACCCATTTATATTTCAAGGAAATTTTAAAACATACCATAATCACTTTTTATCCCTTTCAAATAATATTTTATATATAAAAATAAAGTGAGTTACATTTTTTATTTATTCATTACATAAAATATTATTATGGTCTTTATTAAAGTAAAATATCATAAAATTTCTATATCATGGAATATTGGATTAATATCATGAATTAAACTAACCAAATATAAATTAGGAAGATGATAGATTTATTTGTAAACCCTTATAACATTATTTTTTATCTTAATTACTCAAATTACCTTTATCAAGGCGACAAATATTTACCATAGTTACTATTAATTATGAAAAAAATAATGTTAAACTATTTAATTTTTAAATAAAATTCTAATTCCAATTATGGAACACATTTTATCAAATTCAATCCATAAAAGCTACAAAAATTAATTTTAAAATTAACCCACAAAACACATTAAAAACATGTTTCCAAAAAATGAATTTTTAAGTATAAATATTTTTACACCATAATTAAGAATAATGAATATTAGTATTAAATTAATTGGAATATGATTAATAAAAATTCAAAAAAGATATTTTAAAATAAAATAAAAATTATTTTTTCTATAAAATTAATATTTTTTACAATTCATTTAAAAATAAAATTTCTCAAACAAGTCTCAAAATAATTTCTTAAGATAATTTTGATATTAAAATTTCAAAAATTACGTCCTTTTATCAAAAAAAATTTATATAATTGGAATAAAATAATTCTAATATTCAAAAAAATCAAAAAAGCACATTTTTTAGAAAATATATTTTTTTATGAATGAAAAAAATTTAATAAAAATTGAGTTATTATTTACTAAAAATTGATAAATATGTTTGAATTAAGTATGTCTATTATATGTATATTTAATAATGTGGCTACTCCTATTCATATCCTTTAATTCATTGACTTTTTTATAATGGTCATATATAAATAATTATATTCTATGGTTCATTTAAGATCAGTGTTGTGTACCATTTACACTATCTAATATAGTGGTCTTTTTAAAATCAATGTTTCCTAATGTAATAAATAATATTCTTCAACAATTGTATAATAAAACTAATTCTTGATTTTACCAGGCAAAGAATCATCCATCAATATCTTGAAAACATCCTCCAAATAATTTTTATATGAGATATTGATCTCAATGAGATCAGATATGAAATTGCAGGGGATGAAATAAAAAAATAAAATGTATCCACAAGTGATTATCCTCATCCGAGCAAGTCAAATAAATATCAAACATATAAAAACATTGAAAACCAAATTTTTTCATTCCTTCATCTTTGGCGGTGTTCTATGAAGTAGCTTCCATATAAAGCTTGTTCTAGATAGATAAATCCTTGTATTGTGAAAATTTTTAATCCAAACCCAATAATGAAAATATATTCTAGTTATAAATACATATTATTACTTTTTATTATGATAAACCTTTAAAAAATTCTCCTAGATTCGAGCATCATCAGTTATTATGAAATTATACTCATCAAAGGCCTTCTTGATAACATGTTCGCAATTTGATTCACAAAGGTATCTATCACATCGATATCCTAATCTTCAAAGTTAGATATTTGAATAAAAAAGTCTCTAATGGTATGATATTTAAAATTATAAATCAAAAAATAATAATGGTATAATCACTTATGGAACACCATTTTATGTACAACATAAAACTTGAATTGTATTCCTTCAGAGAAGGCCACTCTAAATAGTCTATCAGATATAAAAGATGAATTTTAATTACTTTTAGAATATGTATCTAATGGTATAAATATTCTTTGATCATTCCTTCATAATTCATCATAAAAAATAAACCTATAGATACCTTTAAATGTTTTGAGATTATATAATTTGAAACATCTGGACATTATAGGTTTACAACATTCCCTACAAGAGGCTATCATAAGATTATTCTCATAAATAAAACCACTCTACACAATGTTTTTTATATAAGTTTTAATTTCATTAATTATAATCAATTTACACTTATAAACAACTAATTAATAAAACAGATTGCAAACAATAACATCTATGAAGAAAAAAAACCTACAAGCCTTTGAAAAAAAATTCCTTTCTATTTGGAATGTTTATCATTGATAGTAAAAAATTGCATCAATGAATTATTTCAACATAGGTCCGCCACAAATCATGGGGAACCTCTATTGTTACTAGGTTGGATAAAAGAGTTTTTGTGAATACAACAATTTGTTTTGAAGTTGTTGGTTATAAAAAGGTTGTTTGAATAATATTATTTTGTTGTCTTTTAAAAATTACCTCACACTGTTAAAGTTTCCAAAAAATGGTGGTTAGGAAGAGTTAAAATAAAATAAAGAGAACTAGAAAACATTTTTTTAACCAACCCGATATGATTTAAAAAAGTGTCCTGGTATACAAAAATTTTAGAATAGGTTTTTGTAACCAATTCTGACAGTTGAAGTTATTGTTCAGAATATTTAACTTCAAATGTTTAAGAAGAACGTTTCTTGGACAAACAAAATGTAGCAATTTGTTTATTCACTATAAATTTCAAACATAAAGAGTAACAACTAACTCCTGATCCAAGGATTTTTTATAAATAAGGAGAAAATTTTTAATGTATACAAAGTTCTCACTGTGAAGTTCTGTGGAATTGAATTAAAAATAAAAATTAAAATAATTCTTGATGGATGAGTTTTTTTTATGATGTTTCTGAAGTTAGTTATTTCTTTGATGTTTATGAAGTTTGGATGCTGTGGATTTATGAAATTTGTGATGATTTTTTTGAATTATATTATATAGATAAAAATTTACAAAGTACAAAGTGGGATGAGAAATAATGGAAATAGATGAGGACTTTAGATGAAGTATAACATAAGAATGTGTCAGACAATTTAAGTCAAATTTTTTATGATGTTATAAAGTTTGTTTTTGTTACAAGACAATCAGATGAACCATTCACTTGAGATCTATGAATTTTTATGAAGATTTGAATATTTATGATGTATAAAATGATGCTGAAGAAATATATCTGATCAAGTCCAATCCAAAAAATTATTTGGAAAATGTTCATCAGACAAATAAATTGTACAATGTTCATCAGAATAACATGTAAGATGTTGTGATGTTAGAATTTTTACAAGGTGATTAGATGAAATTTCTATTGTAAATACCATCAAATTATGAATGAAGAAGTAGATGAATGGTTCAGATAAATAGTCATTAAATGAGAAAAAATAATATTGGTTGTTTTAGAAGAAAGAATTAGACAGTGTGAACTAGATAACACTTATAAACAGGGAAAATTTTGGTGGTTTAGTGTTATTTTTTATCAAAATTGAATATGATTTTTTATTACAGATGTATAATATGATTATTTTGAGTCGGTATTTCAATATTTGGAATATCATGGAATAAATATTCATGATTCTAGCTGTGTATGAAGGAAGGTTGTGAATGTTTGAATTTACAAAAAAAGTAATAGGTGGGAGATTTGAATTTTATCTCTTCATTAAGAATGAATAAAAAATTATAATCACATATTTTCTCTTGAATTTTCATCTATAAATAGGATACAAGTAAAAATTATCAGTGTAATTTTCATGTGAGAAAAAGTGTGAGTGCTATAGAATTTATTTCATAATGAGATTCTAGATTAACTTCTAAATCTAGAATTTGAGAAATATATATTTCAAACAAATAATCTCATATCTAAAGAATAATTGTAACACCCCCACCCCAGTTACCCAAAGACGGTTATTTATTATATAACATTGGAATAATATATGGAATAATTTCCCAAAATACCGATAAGTTTAGTATTATTAGAATTATGATACATAAACAAGTTCAACATTACAACATGAAAAAATTACAACACTAATTTATTACATTAGAAACATTATGCATGTAATTCACTCATAACTAATTTCTTCATATCTTGGGAAAATGAAAAATAAGAAAGGGGTGAGATCGAATTCTTAGTAAGGGTATGAAATATGGCGAAAGATAACATAAACATTCTGCATGGTGAATAATTAAAAATGCATTCCTTTACAAATAATAAACATGAAAACTTTATGGCAGGAATATGAGTTATGTAAATAATTCCATAATAAAACATAATCATGGGTATTCTACTAGTCGAATATCCACATGAACCATCATTATTATTTTCATAATGATGGAATTCATAATGCAGGACATTCTAAAACATTTTTTCATGGCCTCGACCAAGACATCTAAAAATGATTTAGTCCTCGGTTAAAACCATATATCAAATTTGGAAAGGCCTCGGCCACATCCTCATCTAATTGTCTCATGGGGCTTACCTATGTACTGAGGAGCTATATCAAGATCCACCCATAACATAATATGTCCAATACATTCCTCATATGAAAATATTGAAACATAACAAAAACATTCATATTAAAACTATCATATGAAATGCCAATATTTTAACCATAATCCATGAATGGTATAGAAATTACACATCTATAGTCAAACATATCACAAAAACTTCAATACAATATGGATGATTTGCATCATAAAAATTCAAATTCAAACAAGTTTAAAATCCATCAAAGGATGTTTACATAGATGAAATGAAATACTATTTGAAAGAAATACCTTTTTTGTTTTGAAACAATATAAGAGTCACATAAATATAAAATAAAACATTTATTTTGAAAAAAAATTATAATCTTGTATGGTAATATTTGATGATGTTATAATGGTGGAAAAATATCCGCACCTTCTCTATAAGTTAAAAACAATCTTACCTTAATTTTGACGAAAAGGTCATAAAGTAACTTGTTTGGAAATTGATGGAAATATTCATTTCAAAACATAAGTAGTCAAATAAGGGTATAAAAGACAATAACCCATAGTCTAGTAAATTGTAAAAATGTTTTGAAATACATTTTTAAGAAAACAAGGATGTGGATGATAAAGAGGTTCAAGTAGATACTTGGATAAAAACAACCTCGGATAATAAAGATATTTTGAAATTAACCCATATCGATTTGGTAACTTACAAAACATACACCCCATGAAAGAAGAATCACACAATTATGATTTTAATACCCATAAATTAATGTATATTATGCAAACAATACAATCATGGGTAGTACAAACACCACACTAAAGGTAATAGTGGAAAATATAGCATGAATATCATGGGAATAAAAGTGAGATGAAAACCCCTTACCATGTTGTAATCAATCAAGTCGTAAGAACAAAAGTTAATAACTAGAAAATGAATTATATAATGCAATTAATATAAAGAGAATCGTGATTATATATATCAAATGGAATTACACAATACACCACATGCAATAAATAAGTGGCGAACAATAGAAACCTCACGGAATTAAAAGTGAGATAAGAAGCCCCTTCAAATCACTAGAATGTTGTCCTTTATATCCATATTTGTAGCATAATCATTTTCCTTTTAGATAGGCACCAGGGTTCTTCCTTCCATAATTATTAAAGGTTGGAAATTCAACTCTTCCCTCTTCCCTATTTCTTTATTTCCATTCCCAGACTATTCAATAGATCTTTTCTTCTCTTTCTTTTCTTTAATGTCCTAAGACATAGAGAATTCCTTTTCTGTCATGAAAGCACATGAGATGGTATCTTCATACGATGAGAAAGATTGTGAGACTAATTCTCGATGGAGAAATGTCTTTAACCCATCAATGAAATGATCAATCTTACTTCATGGGTTACGTATATAATCTGCAGCATGCCTTGCTATCCTTATAAAGTTAGCCTCACACATTGCAACATTCGCATCCTCCTTTTTCCTTAGACTTAAAAATTTCCATATCTGGTCGATGGTCATGAGGAAAGTATTTTTCTATGAAAATCATTATAAACTCTCCCCATTGCATGTTTTAAACTTTTTCATCTTCATTTTTGTTTTGAATCAATGACCACAATTGATCTGCAACTCCCATGAGGTGATAAACTGGCATGACAACTTTTTGTCATTCGCTACTCCCCAAAGTATTAAATATTTTTTCCAAGGAACTTATCCATTGTTCATATACTAATGTATTTATACTCCCATTGTATTTTTGTGGTTTTTTCCTTATGATGTGGTCTAACATTGATCCTCCGTGTTGTAGATCAGGGTGCTCTAGACGAGTAAGGTTATTATTCATTACCTGAGTGAGTTGTCTCAGTATGGTGATAAGCTGATCAGCACTAGTTGCATAACCAGAACTACTATAAATATCTTGAGTAGAAGGTCAATCCCCACATGCATTAGTTGCGTTTATGTGGTTTCTATTCCTTCCACTAGGAGCCATTTCTGAACAATGGAATACATTAGATTATTTAATGAATCACAATACATAATTCTGAACTTGTAAAACCCTTAACATAAATTTAATAGTTTATGGATATAATACATAATCAAAAAAAATGTTTTCTTTGAAGTGTTATATACTCATATATCCTCTATAATGGTTTTTAAACAAAATTAGAATTATCCTAAGCATATTCCCTGGGAGTTTCATAACCAAGAGTGCAGCAAGGCCCGTTGTCATGCACCAGTTCTCGTTCGAGTCTAGCTCAAAGTGGTGTTTTCTGGTTTTACCCTTAGGTACATCTGTGCCAGAGCCACCTCTACCATTTCATATTCAAACAGGCATGTATTTCTTGGAAAACTCACAAAACCTCTATAGAACTAAATTCTAGGAATTTCTTCTATACTAATCATAAAATTCTATCTTAGGGTAATGTTCTCTAAGCAGGGTTTTTCTAAATCAAGTTTCCAAGGATTTTAATAAATTCCTCTGATACCAACTGTAACGCCCCTACCCCAGAAGCCCGGAGCTAGTGCATTATTTAAATTCATTTTCATGATACAAGGAATCATATCTTGAAAGACTTATTGGTTTAGTATTATTGGAAACCAGATACATACATATGTTCAACATTAAAAATTGAAAAGGAATAGAATACAAATTTATTTCAATAGAAACATCCAAGCCTCCTATATTATTCCTTAAAGTCGCTCATAACCGACTTCTTAATATCTAGTGAAAATGAAGCATAAGAAAGGGGTGAGATCAAACACTCAGTAAGTGTAAGAAATATAGTAGAAGATAACATAAACATTAGGCACGGTCAATAATTGAAAACACCTGCATTTACAAATAATAAACATGAAAACTTTATGGTAGGAATATGCGATGAGTAAATAATTTCATAATAAAACATAGACATGGATATTCTACTAGTCGAATAACCACATGAACCATCAATAATATTTTCATAATGAGGTAAGTATAATTCTGTACATTCTGAAACATTTTATCAAGGCCTCGAGCAAGACATCTAAAACTAATAAAGGCCTCTGCTAAAAACATATATCAAAATGGAAAATCCCTTGTCCAATTCCACATTAAATTGATACATAATACCTAATGATGAACCTAGGATCTATAGAGGTCTCCACCTGTCATATACTACACCATATACATTCTTTATATGAAAATGTTGAATCATAAAATAAACATTCATATTAAAACTAGCATACAAAATGTAAATACATTAACCATAATCCTTGAATGTTATTAAAATAATACATCCACATTGAAACTAATCACTAAACCTTCAATACGATATGGAATATTTGTATCATAATAAATCAACATAAAATAAGTTTAAAATCCATCCAAGGAGGTTGACATAGATGAAATGAAAACGAAAGAAATACCACTTTTTCTTTTGAAACCATTTATGTGTAACATAATTATAAAAGAAAACATTTATGTTGAACATATTCTTATATGTTTGGATGGGAAGCTTTGATAATGTTATAATGGCAGAAAAATTTCTGCACCTGCCATATAGGTCAAAAAACATTTTTATCTTAATTTTGTCAAAAAGGTCATAATTACCTTGTTTGGAAAATGACGAAAAATTCCTTTAAAAACATCTAGGAACTAATAAGGTTATAAATGAATTTAACCCAAAATCTAGTAAATATTTAAAAAAATTGAAATACATTTTTAAGAAAATATGTATTTGGATGATAAAGAGGTCCTTGTAGATACTTACGTAAAACAACCTTGGATAATAAAGAGATTGTGAAATTAACCCTTACCTTGTACTTTTACTTGGTTGATGGTACATTAACCTCCTTTATAATATTTAATTCATTTCTATTAAAATATAAATAACAATATACATAAATATAATATCATATATGATCCTCTAATATTACTTTGTTAACAATATTTCAGTAGTTTCATCGTTTCATGAATTAACTAATTTGTTTTCCATTATATGCTTAGTCACATAAGCTATGTTTCTTATGGATAGGATGTATTTGATTCATATAAAGAATGATATTATTATCATAAAAATTATTTCTAGTCATCAAATAAAAATTATTCTTGAATGGTTATGATGGGGAAATGAATCTCATCACGTTTGTGGAGACGGTAATCCGTACTTACACATGACAGAAAATATCATTATATTGATGAATAAATATTATGTAATTGGATGGTATATAATATATAAATAATCATTAACAAGTTATATTTATTATTTACATTATTTATACTCATTATTATTCCCATCCAAATAATGATGTGTTCGAATGACAAACTACACCACGACGTGGAGATGGTATGACGTACGTACACATGTATGGTGACTTTGTCATTTATAGGAAGGATTGAATAACTAATATGTTTGTACCATATTTATAATAACATCATTTTATGTAGAAGGTACTGTATTTACGGTTTTGGTATGTAAACAACAATGAAATAGAAAGTGGAAGAAGAAAAGAACTTGAAAGAGGTGATGAAATATTTAATTCTTCTTTGGTTTCTTCTTTTTTATTTGATCAAAAGGGATCCATAGGTTGGATTTATGACAAATGTAAGGCCTCTAGAATAATGGAAGAAAATTTGGGAGGATATTTGGGTAGAGTTTGGCAGATCCAAATGGATTTGGCAGTGTGATTTTTAGAGAAGGTGTAGTTCTTTTTTATAAGAGGGGTGAGGGTCACATTAGGAAAAGAAAGAAATGTTATTTTATAATAAAATCATTTTCGTTTTTTAATGGATCTAAAATGATTTATTTAGATATTGTGGTGGGTATGGGTAGAAAACATCCCAACCAATAGGTTTTAGATAGGTTTAAGTCACTGCATTAACATTATCATTTAGATTTAACTCTTAGCTAAATAGCTTGACATTTTCCATGTCTCTTTGTATTTTGATATTATATGGTTAATAATCTTATTATAAAATGAAGAGAGAACCCCAAGTGGTTAATTATTAATATATATAACCTTATCTATGTATTTTGACCTAATTTCATGTTTTAACGAATATTATGTCAATTAATAATATAGTATTTGTTATAAAAACTCAATTATGTCAATTTTGACACTATTTAGTATTTGATTTTTTTGAAAGCCATTAAAACTTCAACAATTAGAATAAAAATTATTTAAATAATCCTAAAAATTACTATTAACCTATAAAATTATTTTAATTCATCTTAAGTCTCGATTTACATTTATTTAGATATTTATAATATCAATTATTTTAATATTTCATTAATAAGGTAATTACTACATCATCGTTGTGTCATAAAAAATTAAATTATTTATTGTGTAAAAATTATAAATAAAATACCATTTTTTAGGAAATATTTTTTCTTTCTAATGAATATTTGTTATCGAATTAATATTGTGTGTATCTTTATGTTAATAATGTTTTAGTTATTAAACATTTAATTTATCTCTTTTAACTCTTCTTTAAATAAAATAATAATAAATGTCCTAATCAAATATATGTGGACCAAAGGGGGTCATATTTTATTATTAAGATTTTTTTGGGTCAAATTATACTTATCCAATTGAATTCAGACAAGTGTTAGTGTAATTATGTTATCATTTTTACCCTTAATTACCATATTTACTTTTAAACATGGTAAATAAAAGTCAGAATCTACTATTTACAAAAAATTATTTTCATCTTATTAAACCAAATTCTACTTAATAATATTAACCTTGTCTTTCTTATTTTTGAAATATAACTCATAGAAGCGGTAAAAATAATTTTTAATCAAATTTCCAAATGCTCCTAGGAGGTGTGAAAAAGGCGGTAAAAAGATCAATAAAATTTTTATATATCTAAACATGATATCAAAAGACTCCAATGAATAAATATGAACTTATATAGGTATTATGTATCTATTTTTACTTAAAATAAATAATTATTTAATTAAAAAGTTGGTTTAAACCAATGATGCAGTTTTTTTCACTATTCATTAAAAATTGAATGTTTTTATAATAATACAAAAAATTCACCCTAATCTAATTTCAATATTATGAATTAAAAAATTAATTCCATTTTGAAAAATAAAATTTAGAAAATTTCAAAAAGTGTGTATTACTATTCATAACATCTTGTTTGATTGGTCGCGGTGTGTTAGAATCTCAAAGTTGCGTACAATGCAAGTTGTTGCACTATTCAAAGAGAAATGTATCGTGGAAGATTGGGGTGTTACAAGAATAATTTTAAGAATTTAGTTTTGATCAAAAAAATTTCGATTCGCTGAAATAGATGAATAAATTTGTTTCAAAAAAAATTGAATAATATGTGAAATATGATAGACAAAAATGTGAAGAAGTTTTCCCTGGATGATGCTTTTAAATAGAATTTCTAGACTGTGTTCCCAAGTATACATTCTGAATAGAAAAACAGAAATATTTTTCAAACCAAATTCCAAGAATAATTTCTTAACTTCTATTGGGTATTAAAGTGAAGGTGGTGTTTTTTTAAGAAGTGTATAAGTGAAGAAGTACAAGTTGCACAGTGATACTTTTTTTATCTTGTTGGTAATGGTTTATAAAAGTTGTTATGATATATTTTTTACATCATTATCTATGATTAAAATAGATGTACTATAGTTTTGATAATATTATAAAAAATGATTACGGATATTACCAATTTTCTATACCACATAAATCTATTTTTCAAAATGTATTGTATGGAATAAGATTATTTCGAAACCATTCCAAGGACTAGTTAATCTTCCTGAGTAGTGATCCTTGTAAATTCTTGTATTTATATGGTTTTCATGGGAGTTTCATTTTAGTAAATTCATAATTCTTTAATATGGTTAAATGGTATTTTAAAATAAACAATGACATAAAATTAATAGAAATCATTGATTAATCCACTCACCATCTCATTGATCAAATGGATCCTACCTAAGCCTTTCAATTAGTATGAGAGAAAAGATTATTTTTATTGTACTTTGTTAATGTTTAAGTAAAATGTATTTTTTTATGGATTTTTACAATTCAATGAACACTAATGAGATTCCAATGTTTTTTAGAAATAAATATCATATAAGGCAAGATAGAATTTTTCCATATCTTATGTGTCTTGGTTATTAATTCCATGAAGTTGATATAGATGGATTTACTTCTCATATTGAGAATGTTTCCCTTAAAATTGTTGATAAGAATAATAAAGAAAATAGCAGGTGAGCTAGAAATTCAATACATTCTTCAGTCTCTAAAAGTGAGTTTCATATATATAAAGGAGTTAGAACTGCTAATGTTATTTAGAAGAATTTTAATAACATCTATGAATGAAATTAGAGTGTTAAAAAATATAATTTAAAATATGGTGATTGAAATATAATGATCCCAAAATTTGTAATTATGAATCCTTCGGTGAGTTCATCACAAGGGTTATTGAAATTGTAAGCACCATACGATGCCTGGGTGAGAAGTGGGAAGATTGAATCATAGTTTAAATGATCTTATTAATTCTTCATAATATTTTTGTTCCCAAAAAATAAACATTAGAGGTTATGGATCCTAAAAATATACCATTGGATAATCTATACAATACTTTAATTACATATGAAATGAGAATTGATAAATTTACAATTTCTAAAGGGAAGGCTGATTAGAAGATTTTCATTCGAAGATTCTAAAAACAAAAATTTAATAAATTTTCCAACGATGGGGAAGTCAGTGACTCTGATACCTAAGGTAAGGTATCTATTTTTTTTATTTATGTCCTTATTCTATAAAACGTTTAAAATAGGTACAATAAAGTACACTGGGAATTTAACAATAAAATATTTTGTTACAGAGTTGTTGATAATTTTTCTACAAGTTTCCCTCTGTGAAAGGAAGATGATGAAATAAATGAAGATAAAAAAAGTTAGTAAAATATATAAATAAAAAAATTAGACTATTTCAAATACAATTCTAATATAAATGATAACAAATTTCCAAAAAAACAAAAGGAGAATATTTTATTCAAAATGTGATGAATATGATAATAAAGAAGGATAATCTGATAAATTAAGTGATGATACTTCTGAAAAAAACCGTTTTATTTATATGTAAATTGATGAAAATTTCAACTGTAAAGGAAGAATTAATTTTTATGTGGAAAAAATTGTGTGTATTTTATTCTGAAAAGAGAGTGAAATAATGTCTTCAAAATATTTTATGTCTTCAATGGGAGATTAAAAGGTTGATGAATGAAAATACACCTAAAATATAATGAATATTTTCCAAAATAAAAAATCAAGATTCTAAAAGAGATTTAAAATATGAAGAAGTGTCGTGATAAATATGGAAATCTTTATATTAATCTTAAAGAGAGGAAAAAATTAAAGGAGTCATATTTACAACATTCACAATAAGTTTTTTTAAAAAATATAAAATCTACTGGCCTCTAAAAATATAGTTTTAGAAGATGTTTAATGTTATGAGAAATTTGAACCTAAGAAAAATTAACAAAAATTTTCTTCAAATTTTGATTAAAAATATGACTCTATTCGAAAGAATAATAATATTGAGGAAACTATGTATTCATCTAGAATCATGAATGTTGAAAAAACTAATTTTTATAACATTTTTATGTCTAAAAAATAAGTAGCTAATACTTGTAATTTTTTTAGGATAAGAATAAATCTATACCAAAGAAAAAAAATTCAAAATATAATATAGATCTTAAGGCACAAAAAAGATACAAAGTGTGAAATATAAAGTTGATGGAAAGAAGGTTTAAAATTCCAACCAGTATGGATGTTATAAGAGAAAATATTCCATATGTGGTTTCATCTGGTATTGTATTTCATTTGGACATAAAAAATATATGTGTTGGTTTAATAAAAACAATTAAAGTAATACTAAGAGAAACTATAAGTTGATTTTGAGGGGGAGTCATTCCACTAAAATAACAAAATCTGATAAAGTTGGTGTGGAAATTAAATATATATTCCAACCATTGGAAACTATTTTTAAAATACAGGAACAGCCTGGAAACTATGAGAAATGATGTCTTCTTATGTTTATGGAATATAAAAGTTTTTTATAAAAATTCTAAAAATATATGTTAATAAAGACAAAGGAAACTAAAAGATGCTTATTATTGAAAATACTCTCAATTCTATAAAATAAGAAAATACAAAGATTTTTTATAGTGTATTCTCTTGAAATATGAAAAAGGAATTTCTATTTTTAATGAATATGAAATATTTTGAAGAGGGTATAGTGAATTTTTTTTATGATGACTTAGAATCAATGGTGCTGGATCTTCGATCATTGGGGAAGAAAATTTAAAATATAAAAGATCCTTATTTGTTTATGGGATGAAATGTAACATATTAAGTCTTTCAAAACATTATAATAAAGGTAATAATTTTTTTTATAGAAAATATTTTTTTTTTGTAAAAGGTTATATGATAAAAATTTTATTAAAAAAGGACAATTAACCAAGGGAAACATGATTCAAGTTGGTATTGTATAATGTTCATGATATTTTAGGATGAATGAAGAAAATAAATTATGGAATGAGATGTGGATATATATGTTTTAGAGGAATATGAGTAAACTAACAAAAATATATAGTATCTATGATATTATTGACATAACCATAAGAATTGATTGGTTTTTCTCTATTTACATGAATGAGAAGAATACAAACACAGTACATAAGAAATTTGAAATTATTTAAACTCATCCCCTAGAGCCAATATATTCTGATATTTGTGGGATGTTGAGTAAAAAGTCAATACATAGAGATAAATACATTATTTATTTCACTAAAAATTGTACTCATGTTACATGTATTATTTTTTGAACCATAAATTAGAGGATCTTACAATTTGAAATAATTTCAGAATAATTTCAAAGAAAACATTTAGATATTCAATTAATAAGTTACAAATATATATTACTGATAAATAGAAAACAAATTATAGATTATTTTTAAAAACAAGTAAATTTTCATGATTTTAGTGAACCATACACATAACAACAAAATAATATCACTAAATGATGAAACAAAAGATTAGTAGATATGGAACAAAATAAGTTGATCAAACATAATACTTCTCATTATTTTTAGAGGTAGGATATCACTATAATAACATATTTTTAGAATTAATGTTTATATAGGATGAAATTTGATATGAATCTCTATGAATATTTATTTAATAAAAATCCAAGATTAAAACAGCTAAGGGTGTTCTAGTAGTCCTAGTATTATAAAATATAAGGGGTGAAATCAAGGAAATTTTGATCAAATTGGAGTTGAAGGAATATTTCCAATCTATCCCCCCAATAGAAGAGGATATATATGTTATAATAAAGAAAAACGAAATATGGTTGATTCTATAAATGTAAAATTTCTTGATAAATATGATAAAAATATATTACAGAATAGAAAAAGAGATGGTAGATGAGGAAGATGATGAGGTTTCATATGAGTATAGTGATAATGTTTCTTAAAATGAAGATTCTGACTCAACTATTTTTAGTGATGAGGAAAAAATTAAACATCTCATCCCAATATAGTAAAGTAAGATAAACTTCAAAACATCATTGGTAATTAACACAAAGTATTTCAAACTAAAATAACATCATGGTTATTTTGACTCATTTCCTTATACTAAAAAGTTAAGACAAAATATGTTAAAGAGGCATTAGGAATCAAGAGTGGATTGATTCTATAGATAAATAGATGGATCAAATTGATAATAATGACACTAATGATCTTTTACCCAAACAAAATAATAAAAAAAATGATGGTACCAATTGGGTTTCTTGAAATAAGTTGAATCAATATGGTGAAGTGATATGAAAAAAATTACAACTAGTTAAAGGTTACTCACAAGTTGAAGGCATTGAATTTGATGAGACCATTGATATAGCTGTAATATTTTAATCTATCATATGATTCCTTAATATATCAATAAAATTCTTTTATAATATTTTTTAGATGGATGTAAAGTTATCTTTTCTTAATGGAGGACATGATAAAGAAGTGTATATTGAACAACTATGTGGCATTGTGTTTGGGAAAGATGAAAGTTAGGTGTATAAGATGAAGAAGAATTTATATGGTTTGAGTAAATCCTTAAAGATTGGTATCCCAAAATGGTTTCCTACATAAGGAAATTGATCTTCATGAAATGAAGTTTTTATAATAATCTATACATCAGGGAAAACAAGAAGATTCTATCATTAAGATTGTTTTTTCAGATGATATATTATTTCATGGGAATGATGAATAAAATTGTGAAATGTTTGTCGAGGAGATGGAGAAGTTATTTAAAAGGTCCATGATCATAGAAAGGAAATGTTATATTGCGATAAAAATTTCACAAATGAATAAATATATTTTACATTTTCAATAAAAGTACACTATGTAATTTATAAGGACGTTTGGAATGAACGGTTCAAAACTATTTTCCACACCAATTTCATTGGAAACATAGTTTTTAAAAGATTCATATGGAATGAATTTGATCCTAAAGAATTTAGGAATTTGTTTTGGAGTTTTCAATATCTTATGGATTCAAGGAAAAATATTTCTTACGATGTTACTTTTGGAGAAAGATTTCAAATCTGCCCAAAAGAATCTCAACTCTTGGTAGAAAAATGAATTATTAGATATATGAGAGGAATAATATATTTTTTTATAAAATATGACATCTTAATAATTATTAAATTGTTTGTTTATATAGCTTTTTATAGAGAAGAAATTTTTGATGATATAAGATCTGAATCTACTGGAGTTTTCTTTTTGGTAGAATGTTCTTTGAGTTGACATAAAAAAGAATAAAAAAATAGTGACTTTTTTGTAAAATTAATGATGAGTAGGTTTTTTAATCAATTTTCCACACAAATTATGTGGATGAAATATAATTTGGATGATTTTTTGGTGGAAGATATATTACTCACACTCTTAGGTTATCATAATCAAAGTGAAATAAATTTCACTAAAAATATAGTGAAACATTCTTCTTCAAAGACAATCAATATCAAATATCACTTTATCAAAGAGCAAGGTGAGAAGAGTGAACTGATGCCGGAATATGTTACTACAAAGGAGGAAGTTGTGGATATATTGACAAAACCCTTTCTGAAGGAAACAAATTTATAAATTGAGGTTGAACATGGGTATACAACCTCCCTCTATTCAATGTTATGGTATGTGAATTTGTCTATTCTCTCATCTTTTCTTTGGATTGTTTTGTCAATGGGGGAGAAAATTAATGTAACATAAATATATCTACTGGTATATTATTTGACAATTTTAAGGAATATACATATTTAATGGGGTGTTTTTAAATAGGGTATGATATTATTTAATCACATGTGATCAATTTAAATAATTTCATTAATGTTAATATGGGAAACATTTTTCCTGTAAAAAATAGTAAATGTTTGAGGATGTTTAAAAGAAGTAGATTCTTAATTCACTACTTATGGATAACAAGATTTTCTATTTAATGTTTCTTGTTTCATAAATCAATTTTTATTAGATAGGATAAGAATTATTGGATATGTAATCCATATATTAAGATAAATAATTTTGGTAATTTATATTTCTTTGTTGAAATCAAAATCCAAAGGGGGATATTGTTGGGACAAGTTGGCTGATGGAGTTTCTATAGATTCTATAAGATATTTTGATGTTTTTGGTCATAATAAGTTTATCAGAAGAAATTCCTATTGTTATATTTCAAAAATCACCTCACATTGATGAATATTCAAAAAATGGTTATCAGATAGCACTAGAATCAAATGAATAGGATCACAGAAATGTTTTGTTGGCCAAGATGATAAGATGTAAAAAAGTGTTCAAATGTATAATGAAATTGGATGAGGTATATATAAAAAAGTTCATTGATTAATGTTCTTATGATGAACTTTTATCTTCAAAAGGTATATAAAAACATTGTTTCAAAAATAAAAATCTAGCGATGTTATGTTTCATTATAGGTTTCCAACATCAAAAGTTATAAAGAACTCATTACCGATGATTTTAGAAAAAAGGGGGAGAAATTTTTTCAGGTTTGAAAATTTCTCATTTTTTATTTTTTTGGAATTCATGGGATATACAAAATTGGAAAGAGTCCTGATGGATAAATGTTATTTATAATATGTAATATGATGATGGTTTCTATGAAGTTTAATAAGTTTAAAAGTTGGGGCTTTCTGAAATGTTTGATTCACATCAGTGAACTCTATCACATAATTTAATTTTTTCAATTTATAAAGGTTGTTTCTAATAATTTAAAATGAATGTGGTATTGAGATGATTTCAATCATAAAAATGTTTCTTGTAATATATATCATACCTAAATTTTTTTAATTTTCATTTTTTTCATTGATATAATAAAATTATAAGAACCATGTGTTAGATATTTATGATGTTTTTTTAATTGTCAAAAATTGATGAAATTTAAAATGATTTTGAAGATAGAGATTGGACAAAGTTGAAACCGAAATGGTCTTCAGAAAAAATTTATCAGAAAAAAATATTTGTATAATTTACCTCGAACAAACATATATGATGTTTTGAGTTTCAATTTTATACAAGGTTTTCAGATTAAATATCATGTGAAAATATCACTCAATGGAGAATAAATAACTTGAAGAAGGTTCCGATGAACTTTAACCAGATGAAAAAAAATTTAGATAGATAGTTTCAATTGGAAGAACCTGACCAAGTGAAATGGAAAAATGTTCTTCATGGAAAACATTCAATGGTTTAATATTATTTTTGTATTGAATTTATTTGTGATGTTTTCATAAATATATGAATACTAGTGATGTTGGCCCAGTCATTAAATTTTCCAAATATCAATGGTGAATAATCAGTGATACTCCCATAGTTTCAAGGAAGGTTGTGAATGATTGAATTTATGAAAAGTAAAAATTAAAATATTTTAATTTCAAGTTTTCATTAACTAGGAATGTAAAATTTTAATAATACATTTTTTTCACCCTTGAATATATAAATAAGATACTAGTACAAAGTATGGGATTACTTTTCACATGTGTAAAAGTTTAAGTGTTGAAAATTTGATTTTGTAAAAAGTTACTACACAAAATTATAAATCAATAATTTTAGAAGGGAAGCTTCCAAATAAGGAATATCTAGGTTAAATAATAAGTTGACTAAGATTTTAGTTTTTATCAGGGGTGTTTTAGTTAGATACAACATATGAATGAAGTTTTCACTAGACAAACTTTTATAATATGTGAAATCATTTGAAAAAAATTGAGAAGAAGTTTTCCAAAGATGATGTTTTTGGAAAGAGTTTCCCAGATATAATTTCTAGATATAACTTCTAGAAAAACTATAAAAAATTCATAGAAAAGTCCATGAAGTAGTTCATACCTTCTATAGGGTAAGAAATTGATGAATCAGTTTTTGTAAAAAGTTCATAAATGAATAATTATAATAAATATAGAGTGAACATTTTAATACTATTGGTGAATATTTATAAATGTTATTACAAAATATTTGTTACATATTTATCTTTGTAAAATTAATATGCACTGTGGTTTTCATGATAGTTGTCAGGACTCGTCCCTCGGGGCTCGTTCCATGACTACCCTAAGCCCCCCATCCATAACCCAGGTTCTAGAGACTAGCACCAAAAGGTGTATCCCATAAAACTGGAATTCATTGCCTTTATAACCTGTAAACACACTCAACCAAGCACACAAAAAATAAGAACACAAGTATACTATATAGTAAAAAGAGTACTAAAATTAAGAGGGGCCAAAATAAATGTCTCAAATTTTTCAAATATAATTTCCTAAACCCCTTAAGTTGTGAAAAGAAAAAAATCAAATTATGGTTAAATAAATCATGTGTAGGTCATATAAATAACTTATGTGAATGAAAATAATATGAAAAAATGGTTCATAAGCCTCACATAAAAGTTATTTTAAATATAAAGATAGTGAAATGTGGTATGAGAATAAAAATTCATAGTACTTTTTATCAAATTACCAAAAATATGAACTTAAAATAAATCAATTTTTAGAATTAATTAAATCATAGTTTCAAGAAATTAATTGGTTAACTCATTGAAATGGGTTTTAAAAATGGAAATGATAACCATTTCAACTCAAAAGTTTCAAAAATATAGAAAAACTGGAAGAGAAACATGAAAAATATTTAAAAATATTTTTTAAAATATAAAAACAAACAACCAATGAATATTCTAAACTACAAAGGTTCCCTTACCCACACAAAATTTATTTACTTTCCTTAATTAATTCAATTGGATTTGTCATGTAGTCAAATATTAAATTGAATCACAGTAAGAAAGAAAGTGTAAAGGAGAGATACAACTTGATGGATTTTATTCATAAAGAGGTTGGTGGAGTGTGATATCCTCCACTAGATATAATGGAATGGTCCCATGGATGTCTTTAGCTTGTGTCAATTAATACTGAATCATTTCTGCTCTACATCCATCACAATCTACACAACATTTAAAGGATATGTATGAGTAACTAAAATTAGACCTTCCCATATGAAACGATCGTTACCTAGCATAAGCCAAGGTCATTAGTTGAATAATAATACTTTTCCTCCCAGAAGGAATAATTTATTTGGATAATATTTTCAGGGGGAACTCATGTTATCTCTATGTAAATCATAGAATATTCAAATTCTCTCCATCTATTTTCTACCAGCTACTACAACTGAAATATTTCTTCTTTCCTAGTTCTTTCAAGATCAAAATTCATCTTCCAAATATCCAAATATACGTTATGCTCGAATTCCATAGGTAGGTTATAATTTTCCCCATAAATCATCGTATATGGGATCCTTCCAATTAGGGCCTTGTAGGTTGTCTTGTAATATAATAATGTGCCTTACAACCTTTGTCTCAAATCCTTTATATTTGGTTTTATAGTCTTCTCAGAAATTCTTTTGATTTCCCTATTGGACACATCTTCTTCAACATTACTCTCTGGATGATATGGAGTTGATGTTTTATGATTCACCCTATACTTATTCAGCAAAGCCTCCATTATACTGTTAATAATGTGAGACCCATGATTACTAATGATGGCTATAGGAACTCCAAACCCACAAAACATGTCAGCCCTAACAAAATCATAAACAATATTAGCATCATCAGTCCTTGTGTATTTTTCTTTCACCCATTTGGAATCATAATCAACTATAAGCAAGATATATGAATTTCCAAACAATATTATGAAATTGAACATAAAATCTATACCTAAAATATCAAATTCTCACAAATGTTAAATATATAATGGGGAATATCTTGTCTCTTTGTAAATATTTCTTAAAATGGCATTTTTGACACAATTTTCAAAATTAATGAGCATATTTGAAAGGGTAGACCACTACAGTCCAAATTCAAAAACCATCCTTATTATCCTTTGAGGTCCAATGTTACCTCAAAAAACTGATGTGTGGAAAATAAAAAATAAAAAATAAATTTAAATATCAGGAAAACATCTTATTATCAGTTGGTCATTGAAAATATTCCATTGAAATGGATTATCCCAAATGTCATATATAGATTTATCTTTTAGTTTCTAAATTTGGCGAGTATTTAAATGTGATAAAACCTAATATGTTACCAGATAATTGAACATGTAAGTATTCTAAGGAACTTATCCATTAATAAAGTGCAACTACTCTCCTAGAAGTTTGTCATTTCGTAGTTATTTGTATAGAATTTAGGCTTCATATGTGTTGGGTTTTCTACTTAAGTGACGTTCCACTTGGTTTTCAGATCCCTTCATCTGTTTTATTTCTATGTTGAACTCCTATAGAATTAACATCCATATCACTATCCTGGGTTTTTCTTCATCCTCCGTGATCAAGTATCTTAGAGTAGCATGATCAGATAACACAGTGACTTTGGATCCATGTTGATATGTTATAAACCTTTCTAAAGAATAAAAATTGATAAAAAAATTATATTGTTTTTTAACTTAAATGGTCCACATATAAGGTTCTTGAGGAATGGTAAATGGTATGCGGCATTCCCTCCGTTCATTAAGAAAGGACTACACCAACTTCTTGGTTGGAATCATCCTAGAAAGGTTCAAATAGTTTTTACCAATTAGGAGGCTGCATCATTATTGGTGTAAAAAATCTTTTATTTAACTCATCAATGTCTTCGCTACAAACACCATTTTTTCAAAATCAGTATCCTCCAAAAGAAATATAGATATATGAAGATAAATCTTACTAAAATATTTTATAAACATCTTTCATAATACGACATGTCCTAAAAATGATATAAAACGTTTCATAAAAGTTTTGTAAGGTAATTAACTTATAACATCAATTTTTGATTTATCCACTTCAATAGAATTTTGAAAATTAATTTCAAAAAGAAAATTTATCTCTAAACCATGAAATGACACCTTTAAAATTTTAAAACAATGATTCTTTTAAAGAAAGGATTTCAAAACCTTTTCTTGATTTTTCAATAAATGGTTAAAGGAATTTTCAAAAACTGTGAAATCATCTATGAAACCCTCAAATAAATATTCAATGTGATCATAAAAAATAGTTACCATGAACCTCTGAAATGTACCTAAAGAATTATATGATCTAAATTGAATCCTTTTATATTGAAAACTACCAAGTGGACAAGTAATGTTTGTATCCTCTTGATCCTCAGGAGCAATGGCTACCTGAAAATAACCTAAAAATCCATCCCAAAAGAACAAACAAGTATTCCATACAATCTATTTACCATTAGTTTAATGAAGGGGATATGGAAATGATTTTTCCAAGTGACCTAATTCAGTTTCATAAAATTAGTTCACACCCTCTCGCTAATCTGAATTATCAATTGATTAATTCATTTATTTCATTCCCCAAAATGGTTAGGATAGTTTTTTTGGAACTACATGAATGAGGATAACCCATTTTGAATATGATATGGTATCTATGATCTCATATTCTGAGAGCTTATTGATCTCCTTCTTCACATTCTCCATCAAGATGGGATTCATCCTCCTTTGGGATTGTCTGACCGGTTTAGAATCTCCCTCAAGAATAATTCTATGTGAGAATATTCTTAAATTTATTCCTAGTATATCACCTAATATACACCCTACTTATTTTAAATTCTATTTAAATATCTCTATAAAATATTTTCCTTGGGTTTTAGAATGATTATTAGTAATTATCACTGGTAATACTTTCCATTCATAAGGAACATATATTTCAAATAAGTGGGGAGTATAATTAATTCCAAATTTGGGGGATGACCATGTGATAAAATTAAATTATCATTACCCAATTATAAAGGTTATAACTCCTATATTAAAAAAAACATATCATCCTACAAATAATCTATCAAATCATCAATTAAATTATATTTTACCTTTTCTTCCCACAAGAAATCAGAATCTACAGTGTTTTGGAAATCCACATGTTCGGTGATATTTTTAATGGAAAAATTATCTCCTAAGGAAAAAAATTCATGGAACATGCCTGATTCATCAATTGGACCTGTATAAAATTTATGGGAGATTGAAAAGAGTTAATGATCATCTGATGGTTTATTCATAAATTCTAAAATGTTGAAATAAACGGTGTTATCTCCAAATTCCATGGTTAGTGTCCCTTCATGGACATTGATGATGTTTTCTGACATCTTTAAGAATTGGATCCCTAAAAATATGGGTGAGTGTGATGGTATTATATATTATTCCGTATTTAAATGATAGAATTTAGTTGGTAATGATATATCTTTTACTTTGACTAGGACATCCTCCAAATCACATGTTGGGAAAACTGTGGATCTCTTTGCAGGATGGACCACCACTCTTATGGGATTTCAGTCTCCAATATAAAAATAAGTTTATAATTATTAAGGAAAATTCTAATTGAAGCACATAGATCACAGAAATCATTATAGAAATTTAATGATCCAATGGTTCAGGGAATAATGAAAAACCAACGATCATGACATTTTTTTGGATACTATGGTCTGGTAAGGACTGAGAAACTTCATCACAAGATGATCTTATAATTAACTTAAATTATTCTCTTAATGGTAAAAATGACCATTAAAAATTTAGGCTAATTTTGATTTATTTTTAGTGCTTTAAGAAGGGGGATATTAATTTCAAATTTTTGGAAAGTGTCTAGAATATATTTGTGAATTAATTATTCCTACAATCTCTTTGATTAAATCATACTTGATGGAAATTTTGGGGGATATTATTTTTTCTACTTTTGATTCTGTTGGAATGGTGTTTCTTTTCTCATCCTCCTCATACCATCCTTCTCTTCATCCTCTTTTTTCTCTTAATCATGGTGAATTTTCTCATAATTTTTATAAATTACAACTTCATTCTCCCTTAACTCAAGTTGTCATACATCAGGATTCTGGGATAGTGGTGGTGAGAGTTATTATCCACTTATTTTCTTTATTATGGTGATATTATTTTTTGGGGTTAATTTTTTCTATGAAATATGTTTTCCTTGGTTTTTATATGATTTCAACTAGACTTCTCATCGTGTTTTCTTGCTTATCAACCATATCTGGTAGGCACCCATACATGGACTATGGCTATTATATAGAGGGTAATGTGGTGGTGGATGTTTTATCATATGGTATTTGGAAATTTGGTGGTTGGTAATGTGGGGTATGATTATATTATTTATTTTTCTGAAATGGTGGGGGGTTTTGGAATTGTTGCAAGAATGAGGGTTGGTTTTGGAATTGGTTTTGAAATAGGGGTATAGCTTGATTATTATTATTTCCAAACACATAATAAAAATGGTTAGGCTCTCTCCATACTTTATTTTGTTAGAACTAAATTATATTAAATGCTTCCACACATGTTTTTGTTCCCTCTATTTCAGCACATGGTCTGTGAAATGATCAGCTGATGAGCATAACCCACAATCCTTAGTCGGTTCTTATCGGTCACTCACATGCTTCAGGCCATATGTCTCTCCATAATAGTTGGATTATTAATCTTATTTTCCCATAAATGTGGTGGATAATAAGTTCTTACCTCATGAATTTATTTTTCACTAATACCTTTTATACCGATATATTTTGTGTTCAGAGAGATATTCTCAATCAAGCCATTAGATTCTTCTGGTGAAATTTAAATAAATGTGCATCTAGATGATTCTTCCATAATGTTTCTGTCATTATACAGTAATACTTGATAAAAAGAAAACAAGTAATTGATGATCCTCAATTGATTTATATGGGTAGATGGAACAAAGATTTTTAATTCTTATCTAGTACTTGTAAAGTGTTTCTCTAAATGATTATCTGCTAGAACAGTTTTCTTTTCTGATGGTAGTTCTTTTGAAGGTGGGGAATAATATTTTCATGAAGAATCCAAATAAGGCATTCCATTCATGTACATATTATAGTTATAGTTCATAAAACAATTATTTATAATATCCATCCAATGAAAATTGGAATTTATTCCACTTTACCTGATCTTTAGCTACTCAATGGGGTCTGAGAGTTATTTAAATTTGGGTGAACTATTTAATATGTTTTTTTAGATATTAACCATCCAATACATGAAAATTTGAATGAAATAAAATAATATTAGGTTTCATCCTAAAATCATTCTATAATTTTGGGGTGGAAAGTTTATTTTCTTGATTAAAAAAATGTGTGGCACATAAGACTATAAGGGCTTTCTTGTAGTTCCCCACCATGATAGAAGGCTCATACTAAACACTTGATGTTTCAATCAAGTAAACAAGAGAAATTTACTCAAATTTAGATTCAAAATTATAGTTTCTTAGTATATTCAACAATATTCGTTCAATATTATGATTTGGGTGGAATGTTTTGGTTTTTGGGGTTTTATTCATTTAATTTTTGAATAAAAAAGAAAAAAAGAAGAAGTCAAAAAAAGAATGTTGGGATCACCTCCTCGGAAATGGCACCATGTTTATACATGTGCCAATAATTTGTTGTGAAAAAAAAAATTACCTAAGATTAAAATGAATTAATGTGGGTATCCAATGCTTTCTCAAGATAAGAGGGTGTAACAATAAAATTTTCGCCATAATTTAGATAATAAGTGATATTGTTGTTAAAATTGTTTGAGTTTAAAAAGAAAGAAGGAAATTAACAATATTGTTTGATCATAAGTGGAATATGAGTGTGATGGGGTTAGGGTAGTATAACCTTTTTCAATGTCATCACAATCTTAAAGATCTTTCCCTTTCACTTCATATTGAATTAAATGTGAAATACTCCCCGATCAAGTTATCAATCACCCTTGGTTGAAAGAAGAAATAAAAATCACTCCTACGTGCATGAAAATTTATAAATCATTCCCAAATAAATAAGTAAAGTCCCAATCAGGATTTTTCTCGTTAAAACCCATAAAAGATCTTTTATTGTGCACACATTCCAATGATCTCTAGACACTCACCACCTAACACAATTTTATCGATCGAGACAAACTGCACTAGGATGAGGGAGTTTAATTTTCATCAACCAAAACAATAAATAATTTATGAAACTGAAACAAAAAAATAAAATAACATTATGAGATTTAGAAATCAATAAAAATATAAATCATTCAATAGAATAATGTAGTTCTAAATTAAATCACATGGCTCTGACATTTCAAAATGGAAACTCCCCTATCCTCGATCACTAAATGGTTTTACCCCTCCATGTGAAGGGTATGAGAGTTCTAAGAGTGAGAAGAAAGCATTATGAATATATGAAAATAGAAACCAGAAAATAAAAAGTATTTAATGTCTCCAATAATCTAGAAAAAACCCCACTTTCACCTTCTTCAACACCCATTAAAAGAAGTAGAAACTAATATATATTGGGTTGAGTGGTGGAAAAAATTCCCTCTAGATTCATTCCACCAAAATATTGAGTTCAATTAAATTAGTAAATTGCATAATATTAGGAAGTTTTATTTATAAAATGGGATTCCCTGTCTCATTTTCATAGTCCACCAAAATCTTTGATTATTTGGACAAGTTTCAAAAATATTATGCTGAGATTACTGAAGAACACTTTATCTGGTCGAGTAGAATTATCAACTCCCTCTAATTTCTTGTATTAAATGGATTCCTTTATGAGATATTATATTAATTATTTAAAATTTTTCCATGTGGACTGGATAAATATTCTTACTCATACTATAATAAATACATTTTTATGTCTCTAGGATAAAATATATCCCCATTATTAAGGTGGGGTCCATTCTATCTCTAGAAAACATTCTCTAACTGATTTATTTATTTAGGATTGTGTGTTACAAATTGATTCTTGGTCTATAATAAAAATTTGAATTCCTTGAGAATGGAATGCATATAAAAATTAATTAATCAATTTTTCTAAATATTTTTAGTGATATTCATAAAAAATAGAAGATATAAAAACTGTTAAATTTAAATAATTAGTCAATTTTTGCAATTAAGCAATAAATTCACCCAAAATAAAAAAAATGATCAAAATAAGATCACATTAATTAATATGAATAGATAAAATCAATTAAAAACACATTAAATGTAATGAAAATATGTACTCTATTAGAGATCAACATGGTCACCAATATAATTATTCAAAGGTTACCATATTTATCAAATCCTGATAACTATTATTATCGGGAAATATAACTAGAGGAAAATTCTTTTCTCAAGATCTTCCAAAATCATTCAAGTCAGCATTGAGAATATCCTCCATTACCTAGATAGTTGTATATCTATCCATTAAAATATGGATGATAATCCATGATAAATTTTAAATGGAAACCCATCACCTCTTGTAAAACATTCCAAAACCTAGATGTGAACCTCATATCCTTGTCCAATACATTTTCATAGGGAAACCCATGAAGTCTTGCAATTTCTCATGCATTAAAGTCTCTAATAAATTCCACTATATTCATCACCTTGATATTTAATAAGTGATCAAATTTTACAAGTTGATCAATGATCACTCAATTTTCATCTTTACTACTTGGTTTCCATGGAAAGACAATAATGAAATATATAAAAATATCGACCCACTTCTATAAAAAAATGAATTATGGATGAAAAAACATGTTGGTATTTGTTGTTACTCCTTATTTTTTTGAAAAGTGAGACATCATGAAGAAAATCTCTAATGGAACACCTATTCCCTAGACACCAATATCGATCTCTCAATATGGGATACATATTGGTATCGAAAATTTGTATGGACCAACAATAATAGTGTCCACTGTCCCTTGACTCCGGCCTTAGTGAAAAGTAATAACTGACCGATTATGAAATCCCAAAGGCCCCCTTCGTGAGTGAGACCACTAAACCTTGGTCTCCCCAACATAAAAGTTTGACCAAAGAGTTGGAACACAGTTTATATAACCTTCTCAATTCAAACTCACTCATCAAATGACCAATCATCTTTCATAAAGTCTATACACACCTATCCATCAATATCTTCCATTACCAAACTCATCTCATTAAAAAACCATCAAATACCACTCCAAAATTGATTACTTCACATCATGTGTCAGAAAGTTTCTAATAAATGCATCAAAAAACACATTCCTTATCTATGAGTTTATGGAATATAAAAATAAAAATTATGAAGATACTACATCCAGTGTCTCTGTCAAAAGATCATATCCATATGAGAAAAAATAAATTTCCCAATTTTATGATCTGAATACACTATAAATAGATCCCTAATAAGATATCTAAACCATGTTTTGAGTTCATTCATAACTGCTGCCAACTCAATATCAAGGGTAGGGTAGTTCTTCTCATGAGGGAATATCTAGAAAGAACCATAGGCCCCGACATGTTTCCCATGTATCAAGACACATCCCACATGGGAACCAAAAGCATCATTGAAAACGTCATAACCTAAACTTGGTTATGGAATAATCAAAACTGGAGAATAATTCAACATCACCTTCAGTTTTACAAAGGATCCCAAACATAATTCATTCCATTCAAGCATTACCCTACTATGAGTAAAAACAGTCATCGAATATGATATCTTGGAAATTTTTCGAACAAACTGCCTATAGTAACCCGAAAAACCCAAGAAACTCAAGATCGTAGATAAATTTATGGAATGATCCCAAGAAAAAGATCAACTGAGATTCCCATATTAGTTATCACATACCGATAAAATTTCACTTCCCAGATCCAAAAAACATATTTGGAAGGTTTACCATATAGTTGATGTTCTTTAATGATTTGAATAATGATACCCAAATAGTCCATAAGCTCTTACACTGACATGGAGTAAACCAAAATATCATCTAAGAACATAATAATGAAATATTCCAATTATCAACAAAATATTTAGTTCATTGGATCCATATATACTATAAGAGTATTAGTGAGACTGAATGAAATAACTAAAAACTCAAAATGCACATACTGGCACCAAATTTTTTAAGGAAAATATTGTTATCAGATACTCAACAGGCGGTACACTAACTAAAGGTTAATAATTGAAAACTGACATCCCCCTATAAGACGGTCAAAAATAACATAAATCATAGAGAAATTATATTATTTCTTACTGGTCACCTAGATTAACTTTTGAAAATCCACAAAAGGTATGAGAATCATATCTTACACATTAAAATTGAGGACAGGAGAAGCCCATGGTGACACACTAGGATGAATAAATCTCTTAGCCTCTAGGTACTAAATCTATAAATTAAGTTCCACCAACATATTAGGTCTCATTTGATAATATGAAATAGATATAGACATTGTACTTGGGAGAAGTTCACTGGTAAACTCGACATTTATTGGTATTGGTAACCGAAAAAAATCACCCAAAAGGACATTGGGGTATGCCCGCACCCACTAAATAATTGGACTACCCAAAAATGGTTAATTGTAATCAAGAAAAATATCTATCTATTGGAACAATATTACCCATTCATAAAGACAAAAGGCCCCACCCTTATCTACCTGGAGTCCCACTCCCCCTAAAAAACATGAGTTACCCAATCAGAAGTTAAAAACTGAACCCAACATTGATAACGATCAATCTGGGACATAATACTAAAAATCCATTCAATACCAAGTATCAGTTCAAAGATATCAAAATATATTAAACTAAAAGTTTTGTATCACCTCATAGTCGGACATCATCACCCAACATGAGGGACACTTGAAGCCTTGTTTAGACCTCTCCCAAAGACATAAAAATATCCAACAATCAAACATATGTGTTGAATGTAATCCCTACATATCAACTAACTTTCATGATAGAAAATATTGACTAGAACCTATACCAAAAAACGATAACACCATAGGAGATAAAATAGACATCCTACATATAACAGTAACTGGACCTGCTTCAGATTCCTATGGAACATACTCTGCCATATAAATTCATCTAGTCTTAGCCACATGAACACCTCCATTGGCTTGAGTATTAGACCCTCCATGCTTGGAAGCCTCAGTATGAACCTATGAATGCTTATTGAGATTGGAAAATGCCTTACTAATATAGGATATCCCTTCACACAACAACACATTAGATTACCAGATTATCCACGGTGATGATAGTTATTATAAGAATCCACATATTTTGGATTGGTATGAAAATTCCTTCCACAATGGTAGTAGATGAACTCTTTCTTCCATGAAAAAATCCCATTAAACTAGTCCTAATGGAAGCTGACCACACTTCCACATTCGTTTCGATACAAAAATCACACCATGGCTATCAACAACACCAATCAAAGCTCAACCAAAATATATCTTTCCATCTATGTCTACCTTAACAAAATCTCATTTGCCGACAAACTCCATGAAGGTTGGAGGAAACATGAGAATCAACATCTACTGAATATCTAGACTCAATCCCAACTCAAACCATTGATCTTTTAGGTACTCATTTGGGAAAATATATAGAGCCCAATTCCCCAGTTCAGCAAAGTGGATGTAATACTCAAGAATGGTATGCTCCCCTTACATCAATGTCATAAACAATTGTTTTTCACTACATTTAACATCTCCGGGTGAAACTATTGATTTAGTAATTACTTTAAATAAGTATAGGTAATATCCTTATTCAACTTATCTTACAAAATAGGGTCCCACCATTTTATTCATGGTCCTTCAAGCATATACATGCTGAAGCCCACGTTAGAGTCTTAAAGTGTATTTAAAAAGTTAAAGATCATATCAAACCACTCAAGACACTCCTTAGATTCCTAGGATCTGATTTCACCATGGAAGATGATTGAATGCATCTTAGTGAAATGAGATCCATGTTCCACCAAAGATCATGGTTTCATGGACCTCAATTGAACTAGAGACAAAATTATGTTAATTATAGCTTAAACAAAAGAAGAATTCACTGGGGGATTCACTTACAGATCGGGTCATACAGCTTCCTCACACAAATTTGGAATATCTCTTATCAGAGGAATATTCAGTTAAGCATAAGAGAATGACCAATTAGAATTTTTAAACATTCCCAAATCATAGTACCACATATGAGAATTCATTTCAATGCATGAAAACATTAGGAATTTAAATAGGTCATGACATTTATTATTAAAAGAGAACACTTTAAGAAGAAAACTGTCCATTTAAATAATCTCCACATCTAATTCATTCAAATTACCTCAATCACCATGTTAGAAACCTGGTAAAACATTTCTTAACACCCATGGTAACGTATGTTTAGACATGGAGGTGATTTGGCTAGGCACCCTCATTTACTTACTACTTGAATTTTAATGGACCTAAATCCTCTCTACCGAAGACACAGAACTATACTCACATAGTTTTTATACACATTAAGGTAATCATCACTCTAATAACAAATTATAACAAAACAACTTCAGTTAACTAAAAAATCCCCCCAAACTGTCCTTCACACAAATATGTACAACAATTATATAAGAAACTAGTCTTACATATAACAAAACAAGACATACAACCTGAATATATCTCATAAGAAAGAGATAAATCCAATATCCATTCAAATCAATCCACAATAGCTAAATAAGAAAAATAAAACTTGAAAAAACAACAAAAATATTTGTGTGACCAATCATCACTGCCAAGCCAACCATTTACAAAGGCTGAAATAATAATAGAATCCAAAAAAGTGACATGATTCTCTTCCCTTTAGCTGGAGACAATTATAAAAAATTAATTGCCAACTGAAGGTAAAAATAGGGTGTGAACATAAATATCATTTTTAGACCACCATAGAATCTAAAAAATGTCTAATATCAAGAGTTTAGTAGTCCTATAATTTAAAATAAAAATTGTTTTAAAAAAAACATAAATCCAAACCCATTTGTAAATCATTTTCTTTGGCTTTCAGAAAATAATTCCATACTCAAAAAACAAAGAATATAAAAATAATAATTTAGAAAATTGAAAATAATATCCACACACTATAAGGTAATCATGTAAACATATATCTACGAAATAATACGTCATGTAAAACCATGTGATATAACCTCATGTGATAACATGTGAGAAACTATCTCATAAGATATCCATCATACGATAGACAACCCATAAATTAAAAAGAACACCGTAATGGGCCCTAGACATTGGGAATATATACAATACATAAAATATGTATAAAAAAGGAATATTTGGGTCACATTTAATATTGAATCCTACCGAAAAATGTCCATATCACAAAAGATCTAGTGGTTTTACACACAATATATGTGGCATGACTATTACTAACACACCCAATGTTCCCAACTATACATGTTTTTCAAAAAATCATTTAAAAACATACTCACAATTTATTAAACTTCTTCAAATATAATAAAATCCACTTTACTGTTTTAAAACCTATTCCTGAATCGACAAAACAACCATTTAATCATATAATCAAACATTTGGTGTGTAAAAACCCATTTTAATGAAAAACCCTCTTGAAAACATGTATACGTACCTGAAATACATTTAATCCACAAGTAAAAAAATTAAATGAATAAAAAAATAAATATTACATGAAAAATAATAAATTAATATATTAAACCATTTAAATAGAAACACCTACCACAAGAATGGAGGTAGAATTATTCAAATTTGACATTGGTGATAGCTGATGAGTAGATCAGGTTCTCATGATCCTATATCCACAAGAAAAACATAAAAACTATTTAAAAAAACTTATATACAGAATAAAAATTCCCATTGGGTTCTAATGAAATAATATGAGAAGAGATCTTGTGAGGATCTCCAGATAAAAGGGTAAATCAAATCAAGAATGAAACATACATTGAGATGATCTATCAATAATAATGGAAATCCACATAGAATCCACAATGAAAAGCCTCTAAACCACTAGGGAAGAATTTATTCAATTTGATATGGGATTAGGTAGTTATTATTGGTTAAAACATGTTCATGGAAATTTTAAAATCAAAATTTTCTGGTTTTAAAAACATCACACAAGTTTCTATACGGAGGCTAGAGAGTTATGAGTAGCTGTTCTCTTTAACTGTTCACCCTATATAGAAATTTTTTAATAGTTTATGTTTTTAATCATGGTTCATTTAAATATGAACCAACCATGTAAACCCTCACTACCCAAGGATTCATGGTTTAGAGGGAGTGTTTACATGGTTTAAAAAATATTTCACCCCTTCCGATTGACAATGGTTGGCTACATGGTTTTCTGGGCCAAACTACAAAATTTTCTCTAATCGTTCACCAACAGGGAAAAAACCCAAGGGATTATATGATTTTCCAAAAACTCTTGAAAAAACAACAAAGTATGAACCAACCAAATAACGATTAAATAAGTTCCAATGAGTACATAGATAAAGTTTAAAAAAATGATACAATAATTGTACGTCATGCATAACTCACTGTTTACAGATATGGAAATCGAAAGGTATTATTCATGTTGGGTCTAGGTAACCCACCATAAAAACCCTCCCATATGTTCTAGATATAAATTTATAACTATCCTAGTTAGTTCACCCATAATAATATCATTATTCTATTGAGTTATTACTTTAGTCGTGGGGTCTTCCATGTCTCTCCTATATGAATATTAGGATATCTAAGACTTCAAATCCTTGAGTAAGACTCCAAAAGTGATGATATCCTAAAATATATTCTTTTTTACCACTATGAATACTTGTAATATTGGATAGTACCATTATCAGAATTATCATATTTTCTATTATGAGAAAACTTTACATACTAGATGTGATTCTAGGAACTTGAAAAATCATTTCATATTTCACACTGCCTCATTAGCTTCATCAAATTTCACAACACACCCATTTTTTGTAAAAATTACTACCATTGTCTTGAATGAGATTATTTTTTACATTACCTTATCTTGATCATGATATTAGAATAGTTTGATCAAAAGTAAAACTAGTTTCTTCCCCCATAAATGAGTGTTACATCCTCTTAAAGAACTAGGAACATATCTTTTGTAATCTCTCAAGTACAATTAGATAGTTCGTACTAATTCCCAGGCAGTACTCCAAAATTATACTAATATTTTCCTCCTATAATATATATGTTTGAAATATCATGTATTGTAAATATGATTTCATATGCGATTGTTCTATCATAGAATCATATGGAATTCTTCTCGCCACATTAATCATCTCTTATATCTCAAACAACTATTCATAGAGAAGTTTTTCCCACATGACATTGGTAAAAATTCTACCTTGAATTGTGATAACTTTTATTTTTCAACACCTTTTCATTATATGTACAGTTGAATTTATCTAACCAACCCATTAGTTTTACCTTAGTAAAACTTATCCCCTAAAACATAGGTTTATACATTAAATCAGTATATAGAGAGTTACTTTCATTATAGTATTCACAAACTGTAAGTCCAATATCTATTTTCCATATTTTATTAAACATATTTTTCCTTATAAAACAGTGGTGCTACCACTAACCTATTGTAGACCCATAGAAAAAAATCATTCCAAATGCATATTCCACTATGTTGTTGTTTATATTAATACAAATCTGTATTTTAGTAACATTCATTCATTACTAAATGTTTATTATGTAACAAAAACATTATGGTTGTATCACATAGACACTTTCTAATAAAGGTAGTCTTGACGTTTGATGCCAAAAACATATGATCATAAAAAGTATCTATGACCGGTAAAATTATAATTGATTTAGGTATGAAAACTTGGTATAAAAATAGAACCTTATTGGTACCACTCTTGTGCCATCCATCTAATTTTTCCCCTGAAAAAGATTTCTATATCAATATTTGAAACATTCAAAATACTAATCACAAATTCTTTAATACATGGAACCCATTATTGAATTTTATTTAAAAGTTTTCATCTCATATTATTACCATATACTTATTTCATACAGGATTCATTATTCACAATGAAAAATGCATCACCCAACATAGTAAAAATAAAACCAACACAATGTTTTCATACATCCTATGTATTATGTGTATCTGGAATATTTACTTTCTACAATCTCTTGTGGAACTAGTTCCTATTACAATAATTTTTGCATCTTAGGCATTAATTAAATCCAATTGAATATCTCTCCCACTATCTAAAATTGATATGTGAACCATTATATAGAATTATATTCTATCTTTAGATGATTAATTTAATATCATATAAATTTATTTAATTACATATATGATCTTAAGGTATCTAACATAGATGAAATTTGTGTTTTCCTTGATTAATGTTTGTTTATATTGACAAAAACTCATTGAATCCTAAAACATTTACTTATAAAATTATGTATTTATATAATATTATAACACATATAAAATCCATGTTTCATTATATGTAGAATATGGATACAGAATTATGGATCTATTTTTGAATTGTGTCTTGAAAAAGAATGGAACTATATACAGTGAAATTGAATCTTTGCATTGATACCCCCTTTACCTACGTCATGAATCTAACGTGTATAGGGAAATGTTCATTTAGTAATAACATCACACTAAATTAAATTAATCATTTTTTCATCTATGACTCATTGTTCAACATCTTTTCCAACACAATTGCTTTGATTTTCATAATGAAATGTGAATTGATGGATAAATCAACACTATATTTTATGATTTATGAATTCCTGTTCAACATATTATTCAGAACATGGGCTTGAAGAAACTCCTATTTTCTAAACATGTAGATTCTATACATCACTTTTATGTTCTTTAAAAATATTAAAACATTCTACTTATGTATATATGATTACCTCTATCTTAACATCGGAATAGTTCAAGCTCTATAACTGAATGAATTCTGAAATCTTAATCGATTCCATTATATCTCACAGTTCCTTTATCCAAAACTAGTAAGTCAATTTACCGATGATACCTAAGGTGTCTAGATCCAAAGAGTCAATATACTATACTAGGAAGATACGTTTCATCAAATTTTATTTTTAACTTGAAAAAGAATTATCTAAGCACATCTTGGTATAATTTATTTTGAACATTTTTATATTCATTAGTTATTTCCAATGATTCGAGTATTAATGAACTATTAGTCGAGTATTAGGCAAAAAAACGCATTCCAATACTGAAATATTGTATCCTTATGTCCACTAAACACATGCAATAAATGTTTTTTTAATACTCAATAAAATGTTAACTAAAATCATTAATCATAGAAATTATCATGTTTTGTACTTCTCACAATTAATTTATGAATTGTCCTTTGCTACCACATAGATAATTACCCTTAATTCATGTAATTATTACATAAATCAATGATTAATGTATTTAAATATACATATATGATAGAAATATTATATTCAATACCTATATAGAATGATATAAACAACACATACAATGATTATTAAACATTAAGTAAAATTCTTTACTTTATATTACTTCAATTAATTGTATTTATTCTTCCATGGTTTATCTTATGAAATGTGGTGAAAATATCCTCTTGTTTAATGACTTTTATCTTTTATTTGAAGGATGGTTGGTTTTTCTCTTCCAACTTGTTCACCATAAGAACTAAATACTGATCTTTCCTCAGGTTCATATCATCTTACACAACCTTACATAAAAGGTTTTAAACTATTTCCTCCATACTATCCAATTTATGATCAGAAATAGAATAATTAATTTTGGTGATAAATATATAAGAATGGTATATATTGAAAAAATCAGTTCCATCATTAAATTTAAATTTATTCTATGTAATCATCACCCCATACATATCTTTCTTCACTTTCTACTTGAAAACTTCTCATTGATGAGAGAACATGTAAGATCATATATGTCTTGATGATGTATCCATAAATCATTAGAAATTGGTGATATAATTATGAGGTAATCATAAAATGTGATATACACAATTCTCCTACAACCATATTTCTCACCCTTGCTTCATATGGTGGATTAACAGGTAATGGGGACTCTGGAACTTATAATATACTATATCATAGTACATTGTGAAATCGCCTATACTACCCTAAAATAATTATACTTGATAGGGAAAAAGCTTTATAAAATATTAATCACAATGTATATAGTGCATTAATTTCCATTTTCTACCATAAAAAACACAAAATATTAGTACATCTATCTTGATTATTTATTAGACATTTCTAATTAAATCATTAAATGTGTCCCATTATTTTATCGAACCAAGATAGCCCTCACAACTAGACTTGAAATACCCAATTACTTGAGTATTCAATTTGAACTAATCCATGAAACCTCACTTTAGAGTCCGATCTATGGCTATTCCACTACTAAGAGAGTTTCAATGTAGGTTTTTACTGGAAAACAACATTAACTCGCAAATCCATGTTCTCAAGAGTGATGTATGAACATTTAAAATCATAAAATCGATTTAACAAAAATTTTATCTCTAAATATTCAACAATCTATCTATGACCATTTCTTTGTTGACATTTGTAGTTAATTCAACCCATCACTTCCCTAAGAACTCCCTAGTAGTAGGAGGAATCATTTAAATATGAATAACGAGCCCCCCCCCCCCCGTACAACATGTTTTGTTCAAATTCAAACAATGGATGGAATTGTGGCATAACATGTCTCTGAGGGTTTTTGATATTTCGTTGTGAATGAATGTTTTTTCGATCTAATATAAAAACACTATGTGATCTCACTCACAATATAACTATATAGTAAATAGAAAAAACATTCATCGTGTTTTAATTTTTTTTAATATATACAATATTTGTCTATTTTTTTATTCATTTTTTAAAACATCCATGTTTAAAAAAATAATAAACAATCCTTAAATTAAATAAAAAAATCAACTGATCTTGAGAATTTGGCATTTGTTTATCCACATACTATCATTTGATCAATTGTGACCCTAAGGGTATAATACCTGAATCATGATTGAATCCTATCATAACTCACACCCTGATCTAATATATCCATGTATTGTATAGAATACCACATTATTAGGGCATGATCTATATATTACAATTTCATATTCATAATACATAAATTCACAAATGCTTTCAAGGGGTTCTTGGGAATGCATAACACACATGTAATATAGCTCTCTTAGATATACAGACCATTATACTTATTAATTAAAGGAAAAAATGATGCACAGACCATCTAAAATTAAGTACATATTACAAACTATGTGAAATTATAATAATAAAATAAATAAATAAATTTTATACATAAATTGGCTTGTCAATCGAGATTTATTAACAATTAATGAATAACGATATGATGGAGGAATGAGATAAGTACCTCCCAACATCTGCTGATGATTAGGATAACCTAAATCACCTGTGAAGTCTGAGTCTCTTATTCTACTCTACGATTCTCATGGATGATGGACATATTTTTTTGGTTATGAAGATGAAGGAGTGAGTTGAGTAAGAATCCGTATTTTAAACTTTTTTTTATTTTTGGGTGGGTCTTTCATCGTCCCTAACAATCAGACCGCACAACATATCATCAGGAAGGGTTCTATAGTGCATGTCTCACCTTCTGATGGTGCAATATCTGAATGATTAGATCTTTGTAACCATTTATTCATTTATTTAGTTTCATTGTCAAAGGGTATGAAGCCCTGTAAATTAGTGGATATAGTATCTTGTTTAGCATCGATATGGGGTCTTCTGATTTTAATTGTGTTTCTTTGGTAGGGGTTTTTTCATGTACTTTTTCCCTCTATGTATCTTAAAGGACAATCATAGAGCTTTGGATTAGTAAACATTTGTCCTGGGAGCCATAGGATTCACTAGTCGAGACTAAATTTCAACCTTAATGGAATCAAAGATACTTTTTCTCAAGAGTGGATCAAAACATAAGGTTTAAATTGTGTATTTTGGAACCTATAGATACTTTTCGAAATTTCCTCAACTATCAGCATCCCAATACACACGGATTTGGAAACTGAAAAGATAAGTTATGGTTACATTTCTAGAGTCTTGGTTGAGGTTTCTTTTGGCTCTTCTTTGGATGAGAATTTTGTTCTATCTACTCCTCAAGATGAGATCAGTCTGAGAATCATACATGATAAAATGAAACTTTTTTTAGGTGATTGTAGTATTTTTGGACATTCAATGTCAAATTGAAGGAATATCCTAGTTTGGGATAGATTTCGATTAAAGGTACATGATATACTACAATACATAAAGAGATAAAATAGTGTGTCTTACCATGATAGTACTTCTAAAGATTGTAACCAGACTGTAAATGAGGTTTCCCATAACTCTACTCATAGTTATCCAATTTTTGAACTTCTTATTAATGTTGAATCATTGGGTTGAGAAACACTACATGGTGCGGAAGATACATAAAATGTGAGAACGATGGATAGTTCGAAATTGGGACACACCTCTTTACACTATATTGTAGTTAGACATTCTTCCCCTCGGATGAATCTTAGGAATACAATATCTAGGGATAATATGGCTGATGAAACCAATGTGGATGCTAAAGTAGCCTTATTCAAGGACATTGTAATCAGAATCTTGATCGAAGATAAAAGTGGTGATGAATCAGATGATAGTCAAGTGAACATGGAATTATCTTCTTAGTTTGAGGTTGATTCGAAGCTTTGGAAAGAGAAAGTTGTTATAACTTCTAATTGAAAAAGGGAAGGCCAAGCTTGAGGTTTCAACGTCAAATAAATCTAAGAGAAAGAGGGTTCACACCTATACTCTTCTAGATTGGGATAAATATTCTCATGTTAAATTAATTGATATAGCTTTGGATTCTTCTTCCAGTGATTCTTACGATCCTATTACTCTTATTGTGTGTGATTTGATGGGTGTACATTCATTTCAACCAATTGGTCTGCAGGTCAACAATGATTCCAATAAATCGAAAGGTCATTCTGATATGAAGTTGGATAGAGAACCATGTGATACATGATTTGTACCTATAATCTCTGGAATGAATAAAATGGGAATATATCCAATGAATTTGATACTCAGTAGGTTCATGATTCTACTTTAAGTAATGTTATGAATAAATAGAGACTTAATGTCACTTTATCTCCTAAGACAATCCCTGTTGAAAGTGATAGAAATTCCTTGTATTTCTTTTGAAAGCAGTAGGTTGTCCTGACTCTTGGCCATTAGGATATTTCCCTAGCTCCATGGGATAACTATGATGAAGGTGATGGAACTAGTTCCATGGGTGAAATATTTCAGTAGCATGTTGACTAGGATAAGATCCTTGAGGAGCCACTCCCAAAGCAGGAGACTCCTTTTCTTGATAATGTAGGAATTTCATCTTCTTCTGTAGGTATTGTAACTTCACATCATGTGAAAAATAAATCATATTTGAAGGTATACAAACATAATTCATTCCAATTACATGCTTCTATAAGTAGTGATGATGATGGACACAATACTTCTTATATAGTGGGATATGAGTAATGATGGGTGGTGTTGAAGAGAAACTATCAGATGTCGATGGAGGTCAATGGTTACAAGATAAGTCATGGTGAAGGGGATGTCATCCATGCGGTCTAGGTGGATGTATCCCCAACCATGACAAGTTTAATCATTCTCAAATATCATTAGTTTTTTCTGGATTTATTTTTCTCTCTTCGGAACATTATGTTTGTTATTTCCTCTATTGGGATTTTTTATTTCAATAAAGAAGATATTTCTCCTCAATCTATTCAAAAAAACATTGGATGGTAACTACTCAAGAGTAGTCAACACGCAATATTAATTACATAATAAAAGATAAATATGTAATAAATTTATCTCGACTACATTCAATGAATTAAATAATTTGACTAATTTTAATCCAAATAATTTTAAACATTCAACTGCAAATTTTGTAATGTATTTAACCCAAAAAAATATTAAATTTATTTTTAAAAGTATTAAAATTTTCTTTGGGGCCATAGCTACTTAAAATGAGTTTCATGATTATTTATGACATAGATGGGGCTGGACAGATCGAGATGAACCCATCCTGGCTTACTCTTGATCAAGAAGGACCCACCCTAGCATGTTCTGATTCAGGAGAAACTTTCCCCACTCCATTTTGGGTCTCGAAGAATATACCTCAGCCTGTTCTAGATCGTGTGAAACCAATCCTTTCCCATTATAGGTTCAGAAGAACCATCCCTAACTCATTTTTAGTTAGGATGGTCTATGATAGATGGACGTTTGGGGTTTTCTGGTCGAGAATCATGGATAGTGTTTGGGTAACCAATCAGGGATTAGAAGACCAAGCAGCATTATGGGAACCACGAGCGGTGATGGGATCTATCTATCATAAGTGTTTGAGCATTGGAGGCAGTGCACAACCTGGAGGGATTCTGGTGGAGGGTAGGTTAATGGTGATGAGGTTGAACAATATAGAGGGGCCAAGATCTATGGAATCTTGACATAGATGGGGAGGGGGAAAGCATTGTGGGTGTTGATGGGGATGTTCTAATGGTGCTGCGATGGGAGGTAGTGGTGGATGAATACTCATTATAGAGGTGGTTAAGAACTCTGAGCGAGGTAGGGTGGTAGGAAGGAGAGTCTGGCCACTTGGGGGGATGCTTCCCTAGTGGAGGGAGTCTAAATACCACACAGAGGGGAAAACATCGTTGCAAACTAGCTAGAGGGTAGTTCATTGGGAGTGCTTCCACATTAAAAGGTTTGTTTTATTTGGAATGAGGTGTTGAAAACCTCCCCTTACCCTATTTATTTTTTATAATATATATTTTCTCATCAATGTATCTTTAAAATAATACATGAAGGCTATTTGAAGTACTTTTTATCTTAAATAATTTCCATTGTAATGTGGATGGAATCTTGGTTGAGAAATACTATTGTGTACACTAAAAAGATGATTGATAGATGAAATTCACTAAAAATTTCTTTTTAAGTTGGATTTAGGTAAAATAATTACATATGTAGATAAATGTTCATAACTTTTTAGAACAGTAAATCACAAAATTTAATCTGATTAATATATATATGTTCATAAATATTTAAAAAATGAAAATTATGAATTTTATCTGATTTAAAACATTGAACTACAAAACAAATTCTATATCATGTCATATTAAATAGTACATTTTGGATATGGGACCATAACATCACTCTTTACATGGATACAACACAAACATAATTTTTCTTGGCTTAAAAATTCACATGATTCTTTCTGTACCAGTTGTTAGTACTGGGCACATAGTAGAAGCACACAAAATTAGATGTTTAAAATTTCAATGTTGTGATTGATGTCATAACATTATCTCATTCATAAATGATTCCCTTTAAGAATACAAGGATCACGTATGAAGGAATCAAGAATAAAATCTATATCGAATAATTACCTCTTTTGATCAGATTCAAGGATAAACATCGGCTCATTTTCAGCAACCACTTCTTGATGGAACGAAAGGAAGATCCCTCTATATCATCCACACATGATTATAAAGACAAAACAAACATCATTAATCAAATTTTTGGGGCTATAATAGAGATTTGACAAAGTGATAAATGTCCTGATAATCACTGTTACATTGTTCCATTGAACCAAGAAGGAGATCAACGATTAATTGCTTACAATAGATGTTTCTCTCCATGGGAAGAATGATGGAGGAGAGAGAAGCTATAAAAATTATATGATGAATTAATCCATGAAAGAGAGCTTCCTATTCCTTATATAGTGGGTTAATAATTACCCATAATTGGCTCTCTGATCACTGAATATTTATTACCCAATAAATACACCATAAACAATGTTTTATGACCATCTAATTGGGTCATAAACATCATATATATTTTTATAAAATTTGTATAATAATATATATATATATATATATATATATATTATGTGATAAAATAGATCCATTAAATCGAATTTTCGTTCTCTCAAATATTAAATGATCCTTAATTATTAAAACACTATTCATTCATATAATATTTTCCCATGTGTTCACTTAATATATTATGAATACTATTAAATAATAAATTCATTACCAATTGTTCAAAAACTATAATAAATATGATTTTTTATTACACGGTGATATACTACAATTGGACCTACCCAGACTCCCATTGTGGGTCCCAAGATTTTCTATAGTCTGATTCCTTAGAATAGGTAGATGTTTGAATTCCATAAGTGTGAGACCCTAAGGACCCTTATCTCAATAGTATTGAATACTAAACATAGAACAAGAGTAATTTTTAAAAACCCATCAGGAACCCTGAAGATATTAGGAATAGTCATAGAAATGAAAACCATTACTTTGAACACACACTCTGTAATATAATCACTTTATCTCATGACATGTCATAAAGAAGGATGAAAATTTTGTGTCATCATCCTTTCTTTGTTTATTATTCATTGTCCTTACTAGACTACCTTTCCTCCTACCATGGCCATAGATTATTTGAAGGTTCTACTATACTGATTTACTAGGCCTTAAAAATCACTTCCTTTCAGAGGAAATAAATATATTGAATATTGAATCAATGGAATATAAACAGTGTTGCACCCAACCCAATCTACCTCACATCAATTTAAATGTTATAGTTTCCATATCACATTAAATTAAGTGATCATGTAAAACACACTGATAATAATTTCATTCATGAGACCATTGCACATTTTTGTAGATATAAATTTCCCATGACACTTGAAATATGCGGTCTTTTTATTGGGGGTCAGTCCTCATGATATCATTTACTCAAGATAACTATGTGATAAAGTCATGAGAGGAAGTCCTAGTGATTATGAGCCCCTAACACCTGATTGTAACACATCATCTATGTTCAGTAAGTATGATGTCTCTAGACCATAGAAAATATGTTTAAGATTACTGTTGTTGTATCTCATGGTTCCCATTATAGCATGGGAACCACTATAATCATTTTTTGGTGAAATTTATTCGATTGGAATTTCAATGTAAATAGTGGATTCAAAAATATTAACAATATTATAGAAATTTTAAAATCACGCATAACTCACATTATATTTCGTATTAAAATAAAAAAGTATTGTTCAAGCTTGGTCTAGGGGACCCACATTAATAAAACAAATTTTCATGTGTGATATCCATATTTTCCAAATTTATTAGAGATCTATATAATTTCAGGACCCCCTATCACATAATCATAATCAATTCATATGTGTTCCATAAGATCATAAAACATAAATCACATGTTATAACCTATGGAATGTAGATGGGTTTTATAAACATTTCAACAATTTATTATATGATAACCCATGGAAGATAAACAAGTTACATAATAATCTCATCATTGTAATCATAAACCTTCTAGATAAAGAATAACGATAATTTTTTTGGACCATAACCCTCATAAATTATATGTAACATCAGTGTGTCTTATCATAGTAAAAAGTGACTTTGAAAGATTATTGGTACATTTTATGAGAAAAACACCCATTTATCTACAAAATAATTAATTTAAAATACAAAATATTCCAGAATATTAATGAAAAAATTTTCTTTAAAAATAAATATGGTAAATTTAATTGGTAACTTTAAATAATTTATATTTCATGATGGTGAGAAATTTTTTTCATGTCATGTACCTAAAAACAAATCATCCTTCAACATTTTCAGTAAAAAGTAAAAATTATCTCACTCGAAATATAGAAAGAATATTCCATTTAAACCATTTATTAAAAATTAAAAAATTTCTGAAAATTAATTATAAAAGTAATTTTATAACAGTAAAACCATTATTTTAAACATTTTATAAAACATATATATGGAATACAGAGTATTTTCAAACAAATATATAAATAAATTCACTTTTTTCATAAAAATATTCTATTTAAATCTTGATAAATTACGGAGTTAAAAGATAATGAAAAAATTAATAAATATAGGTAAATATTAGAATAAATTCATGAGTTTTATGAGAGGTATATTATAAAATTTCATCTTACAAAAACATAATCATAAAAATCCCTATGATCAGTGATTGTGTAACATAAATCTCTTACTGCTTTGGTAACTTTTGAATAAAAAATAGATAAATAGAGAAGCATATATGGATATATAAATCCACCTAATTTTCATGGTAATAATAATAAAAGTATTTATTTTCAATTATATAGCCTCTAAAAAACAAAATGTGAATATGACATGAGTCTCAGGGAAATCAAAGTATGATGAAAATCCCTTACATTGAGTTTGAATTTCATTGAAATCCATCTAGTATCCAGTATAATAAATATAAATTAATTAAAATTATATTTTAGATTAATTTATATGTATATATGTAATATCATATATTATCCACTTATAACATTTAGTTATCCATTAATTAATAATTCCTTATTAAAATAGTCTTTTATGGGTGTTAAATGTTTCGTTTTTCATAAGAATTTCAGTTCGGTTGTTCCAGTCCTTATACCTAGATCATGGTTACATCATCTATAAAATTTTAGTCATGATATAAATATAATATAAATTAATTATATATATACATATTCATCTATAAATTCTATATATAGAATAATTAGTTACATCGTTTATAAAGATTGTAGGTCGTACGTATGCATGAATGTTTTTTTAACATTTTGGTGGATGGGATGAAAAAAAGGTAATTAAACATTTACCTTAAGAGAATAATTATTATTTCATTATATATATATTCAGGAAATTTATCCTTATTACCATCCACGTAAAAAAAATGAAAAACAAATCGCATCACCTCATGGAGGAAGTAGTCCACCCGTATGTATGAGTGATGCTATCATTTTCAAATGGATTGGAAGTTTATAAGCAAGATATGAAATTATACTTACAATAGAAATATTATTTCATAAAAACAATATATAAAAATTAAACCAATCATAATAACCATCCATGAAATATGGTTACAAAAAATAAATTATATCATTGCATGGAAGAAATAGTCCAAATATACGCACAATCATTACTTTCAGTTCCCATTTGAGGGAAAATATGGTAAATAAGGGTGATTTGATAATAATTATTACATTTCATTAAATATAGAATACTTAATTTATTATTTTATGATAAATTCCATTTATTTATATGAGTTAATAGAATAAATTTATTTAAATAGTCTGGTTAAGAAGATTAAAAATACTTTAGTAGGCCTCCTTTAGATCCCCTCTTAAGGACCCTCAGAATGGTATTTTATAAAGAAAAGAAAATATAATTAATTGATGTTTTGTTTTAAAATATAATTTTATTGATCTTGGTTATCCTAGATGGATCAAATTATTGTAAAGAAAATAGATAAGGGAGTCCTTTTATAAGGTAGAGAAGGGACACACATAGAATTACATAAAATATTGGAATATAAATAATTTATTTCACATGAATAATTCTTCTAAATAGACATAAATTATAATAAAAAGATAATATTGTCAAAATATCATCCTAAAATAAAATTTATAATGTTTTTATTTCATTTTAAACCTTATATTTTGGTTTCACCACTTCTTAAACTGAATTTAACATTAACTGTGGTAATTATTTTTAAATAATAAAGGGTTATAATTATACATATAACGTAAAAATTGGATCATAAATGGAAAAGGAATGAAATTTTTAAAAAATATAATCATACTTGTCCTATTTTAACACTTTAATGGTTTTTAAATATATTAATAAAATATTAGTTTTTATCAAATATCATTAATGTCATTTTTGAAACTATTCACTTAATTTGACATTAAATACCAAAAATAGTAATTAAAATTGAATTTAAAACTTTAAATCAATCATTATATGTGTTAATAATCTATAAAAATAATTTTAAACAATAATTCACCCAAAAAATTGATTTTAGAGTTTTTAAAATCATTAACATGATTTTTCTACAGCTTGAACAAGCACTATGTCTGTGTTGAGAAAACAATCAAGGTAATTATTTCATAGGTAAAAATTAAAAAAAATAACAATGAAAAAAAAAATCATTTTTAAAATAAAACTTTATAATAAAACTTATCCAATTTTTAGCATTATGTAAATAAATTAAACATATTAAATTCAAGAGGGTGATATTTTTGAATTTTATATAAATTAAACAATATAAATATAATTTTCAAGGGAAAATGGAACCATAATGACATATATTCTAATTTTAAATGGTTATCATTGAATTTATCACATAAAATTAAATAAATTCTAGTGTTGGGTTGATTTTGAGACAATATGTGATGGTAGTAACACCTTTTTACCAATTATACCCTTACTGAGGTGATAAATATTTTTCATAGTTACTATTCATAATGACAAAAAATAAAAGACAAATATTTACCTAATTTTATCCTTGTGAGTTGAAATATAGAGTAAATTTGTTAATATTATATTTGATTAATTATCAAAATTAAATTTTAAAATAATTCCATAAAGCGCAACGAAAACCGTTTTTAAAAAAATACATTTTCAAGCATGAAACTATATTTATTCTTATTCCATGGCTAGTAAAAACCATCAAATTAATGTAAAAGGATTATATAGAAAATATAATCTATACATTAAATTAACATCATTATTTAGTAGTGATTTATTAAATTAATTATTATTCATAGACATTGTGAAAATAAAATCGTGTTTCTAAAAAAATGTGTTTTAAGCCTAAATATTAACTTATTACAAAATCATGTTTAATAATTATTACTATGTAATTATTAATATTATATAAATTTAAAGGATTATGATGTTAATTTATTATCATATTTAAATCATAATGGGATCATTCCATGGAAATAAATGTCTTCTTTATAACATTTTTATTTCTTCACTATTCAATGAAAACCCAATCTTTTCAGAAAAATCCCAAAATTTCTCCCTAATATAGTTTTTTATATTATGATTCAAAAATTGATTTAATTTTTTTCAAATTAAATTTCTAAAATTTATATAAATGTACTCAAATATTATCACAAAAAATTCAATAAATACTATTTTAGAAGGAAATATATTTTTGAAACATAAAATGACTTTACTAAAAATTGTGTACTCAATATTATCCAATAACTAAAAAACATGAATTAATTAAATAAAATTATATATATATATCATAATTATAATCATAATATTAATAACATTCAATTTAATGACTAATTTATAATATTTCATGGTTAATTTAAAGCTTGGTGTTCTATGTCAAGAAATCTATCAAACACTTAAAATTAATTTAAATATAAATATATTCTAAAATATTCAGGTCATACTTTTTAACCCCCTTAAATAAATTACAAACTAGAAACACTTATCCTATTAAAATAAATAAAAAAATTTAAAAATATATTCTTTGAAAACCCATATAATATAAAGAGATAAAAAAATAGCCTTTAAAAAAGAGAAGTTTGAAATATAAAGCTTACTCAAAATAATAAGTTATCGGTTTCTCAAATAAGGTGAAAATTAGTGTTAAGTTAAAATTTATACAATTAGGAGAAAAATAACAACCTTGTACTAATATATATTGATATAGAACATGTTCATAATGAATTTATTGAACCTAAAATCATAAATCGTTGAGGAATTAAAGGACAATAAATTTATATAAAATGAAAGGTAAAAGAAAAAAAATTATTTCAAGATCCTCTTCATAAATTTGACATATTATTTTAATGTCAAAATATATAGCACAATAATGTAAACTAACAAGATATTATTTCTTTTGACAAGAAAACATTTATCATTGGGTTGTGCTTTGAACAATTTCTACTTCATCCCTCACAATAAGAATTGAATATTCAAGAATAATATTTCATGTATGAAGACGAAAAATTTATGTTTAACAGGATATATGATCTATAAAAAATTACATTCCTTCTATCTCAAAATCTTTACCAAAACCAAAATATTTAGAAAAAGTTAACAAATATGTATAAATAACACTAGAAGATAATCTTAATTATTTCCACAAATAGTTATACCTAACACTATTAAAAAATAAATAAATATATATATATATATATATATTTTTTAACACAAATATATGAATGATTTGATCCCATAATTTCTATTTTATGATCCAATTTAACATTTATCCCAATAAAATATGAATTGTCTTGAAATTTCACACACCAGACACGTGAATACCTTGATCATATATTCTCATAAAACATTATTTTAACTTAAATCACATTAAATATTTAATGAAAATATATATGCTTCCAAAAATTAATATAATCCTTATTAATCAAATAAAATCACTAAATTTTTTAATTTTTTCTGTAAATCCTAAAATTTAATAAACTTTATAAAATATGTCTTAAATAACTTTTTCATCAAATCAATAACCAATTTTAAGGTCACATATTCAAAGAAATTTACTTCATCAATGTCAGTTGTCTCTTTATCCTAACTTAACATTATTAAATCAACCCATGCACATATGAAGGGTTATAATTTCCTTAATAATTTCTTCTCTAAAAATGTCAATTTACCTCTTAATATATTTTCTTTGTTATTGGTACCATTCAACATATGATTCGAAATCATTAAATAATATCTAATACATAATAATATTTATATGTTTCATGATTATTATAGCCTAAATATCCTTGATTTAACACTTCTAAAACATAATTATAGAATATAAATATGTAAAAACTTCAATCCCTTTTACATAAATGGCCTTCATAGCTTAGGTTCTTCCTTGTTTTAGGAGTCAACCATTGAATTAGGGCATTTTATTATATAATTTTCATATTTCCCAGATATAAAACATTAAACAACAAATGATACCTTGTAATGAAATTAATACCCCTATATGGGACTCATCATTTTTACATGGAAATTACACGCTCAATGACCTTATTTTTCACACATAAAACAACTTCCAATTCCTCTAATTCATTTTCTTCAGTGATTATTCCCACATACATGACATGTGGAAAACTAAATATTAGTCCCTCTATGGTCTTCATGAAACTCTATTTTTCTCTTATTAGGTGTACTATAAACTCACCTAACGTTATATTTTTAGTCATATAAAAACATAGTATATTATGAAAAATTCAATGTATTCTTCTTCCATATCCTATTTCATTTTGGTATTTACTGATGATAATCATTCCATTATTTTTCACATTTCTTTTTAAATCAATTCCTTCTAGTTACATCCATTGAATAAAATAGAAAAGTATAATGTGAGAAACAATAATCATAGTGGGGAACCATAAAATAACGAACAATTGTTTATAGGATGACTAAAGCATGACACATTCTTTTCAATTGATAACACCTTCGGCTTAAACTAGGTTATTAATGGTAATCATATATTAAATTCCTTCATAATGGTTCATTATGAAATAACAAATAAACCCAATAATATATCATGGTGGTGTTAATACAGGTCTGTATTAAGGGCACACTCACTAAGAAATAGAATGATGATTGATATATATTCGAAAAAACATTTTGAGGTTATTTCCCCAATTTAAATTTTATCCAAAACCATGTCCACATATCGTATCCATAAAGGGATGTATTAATAAGAAAACCATATTATATATTCCTTAACAAAACATTAGGATTTTACTATATACATAGACTGATCCCATGTATTTTTACCAAATTTCTCTAACTCTACTCTATAAATATTTTCCAAACAATACTCTGATATCAATTATTCCAGCCCATACTTTTCAAATATATATTACATCTTAATAGAGGAATATTTTATACGTAACATTATGATCCACTCCATAATATTGTATGGTTAGTGTCTTTGGAATCATAGATACATAAAAAATCATCCATAAGATATCAATATCATCTTATACTAAGTACTTAATAACTAGAAAACATCTTAGATATATCATACTTAACGCCATTATTCATAACCTAAAAATGGGCACATAATAAAAGGTGAACTCAGATACTCAGTAAGGGTAAAAAATAGAGATTTCAAAGGTCACTTAAACATAACACGATCATAAGGGTAGAATAATATGAGTTTAACATTTTAAAACAAATACTGATATATCATAGTTCACAATATTTAGTCATGAAATAAATATTGATAGTTCATCAGTAATGAATTATAATTTAATCAAAGAACATGGGCTATGAGTGCATAACATGTTCATAAGACCTATGATTTTGTTAAACACATAAGAATATAAAATAATTTCCTTAGTCAAGGATCATAGCCAATACTATTATAGTGGGTTAGTTTCATTCCTTATTCCATCATATCATTAGTCAAGGTTCACTACCAAGACATATGTATTGGATAAATTCCCTTACTGAAGTGGGTTAACACCCATTTACATTCCTTATTATCTCATCATCTATCCATCTTTACCCAATACATTGGAGAGAAATATAATTATTCTTCCACTATTCACATAATCTTAATCCATTCATATGAGTTCTATAATTTAATAAAAAAATAATCGCATATTATAAATAGTTGAATAGAAATTGGTTTTAGAAACATTTAAACAATTCATCAAATCATAACCCAAGGAAAATAAATGGGTTTCCTAAATATCTCAAAATTATTATCATAAACCTTCTAGGTAAATAATAAAGAGAAATCTTTGGAGAATAACCCTAATATGGTATCTGTAATATCAAATGATTTTATCGTAGATAAAAAATGAGTTTACAATTTTTATGGAATATTTTATGAAGAAAATACACTTCTAACATTGAAATCACTTATTTAAATTCTAATATTTTTCAAAATATTACAGAAAACAATTTATTCAAAAATAACATTGGAAAATTGTAAAGGGAGCTTCAAATCATTGATAGGTCATGATGAGATGAAATTTTATTCATGCTTTGTATGTGAAAACAAATATTCCTTCCACGTTTTCGATTAAAAGATAAAAGTAACTCATTCAGAAAATGGAAAGAATATTATATTTAACCATTTTATAAAAATTTAAAAAATGGGTAAAAATGAATTTAAAAAATCATTGGATATTAGAAAACTCATTCGTGGAATCATTTTTGGGCCTTGTGTTTCATTTGTTTTCAATGACATGTGAATATGTGTTTTATAAACTGACGATGAGAAGTTGTGATGCCTAGAGAATTTTTATGGATTCATCTAATGGAATTAGATGTCATTCATGGAAAATTATAATTGAAAAAATATGATGATTTATGAATTTTGTCTTAATTTTCTTAAATACATGTGCTACAGAGTTTTCACATTACATACAACAAGTGAAGACCATAAAAATCAACATTTTCAGGAAGAATATTCTATATTATTATTCACTGAAAAAAGTATATTTTGAATGAATCTTGTTTGATTTTTAATGAAACAAAAAATTAATCATGTATTTAGTATTATATTTTATTGTAATTTGATTCTTCTAAGTATTTGTTTAAATGGACTTCATAAAAGTGGCCAACCTGCCAGTCAACCATGACCAAGGCTCAACCACAGGCTCATGGGGGACGAAGTTCAACCTCACCTAGTTAGAACTATCCCACAACAATCAAAATGAGGTTGGGTCTTATCCAAGCCCATGATAGGCCTATGTATAATGCCTGAAAGAGTTGATGGGTACATGTAGCATGCTCACAGGGCATCGATGGCCACATGGGTGAGTGTGACAATGTGGCATGTGTGATGTGAAACTAATTCTAATAGACAATGTACAATATAATAATCTATCTACACTCCTTGATTGGTATACCACAATTGTTTTCTTAGACGAAACTAATGTCGGATGAATAGGTATCATGTAGTGTCCCTCCGTCGTTTAAAACATCGAATACAGACACACCTTCCAAAAATTTGATCTGATTCATTCGATAAATCATGTGACATTGTCTTCCTCCTCTAGCCTCCCTAATGATATTCTATTCACTAGAATTTAGGATGAACCACCATGATCAATATTATAGAATATTTTAATATCTTTCTAACATCATGAGGTTCTTCTGATCAAAATGAATACATGAATAAAATCTAACATCATGCATTCATACATTGATCTTGTATATAATTTGATGAATGGTCATTTGAAAAAATGAGAAAAATAGTTCTAATATTCTATATAGGCATTATTCACTACAATCATTGGAATTAGATAAAATATTTTACACTCATTTAATTTATGTTAGGATCTCACTACAATTGAGAAACACAAATATGAAATGTTTTTTGGCATATTATTGAGAAATAACAAAGGACTTGGGGTAATCAATTCATGGAATATTTGGAGGTGATTTTAGGGAGTCCCAAATGCATCTTAATATGTGTATATAAGGAGTTTCTCAAAACCTATAAAATTATAAGAACCTCTTCTATAGAGCGCTACAGATTCTTTGAGAGTGTTCATAATTTTAGGGGAAAATAGAGTATCATGAACCCATATGGTTTATAAAATAAAAAGAGATATGTGAGTATTTTATATTTGATGAATGATAATTAAATGGGAATACTAATTGTGCATATCACACAAGTTTTTTTCATGATGAACAAAATTACACAAAGCAATGGAGATTGCAAAATACCTAGATATTTTATCCTGCTTTTTTCACAGAAAATGGAGACCCTTAGTGCTAGTGTTTACGTGAATACATTCACAAATAAGCTTTACTATACTGCAAAAAAAATAGTTTTAGATAATGATACATTGTACACCTAGTATACATCTCATTATTAAAAGTTTGGGTGCATAAGTAATTTAAATCCATTCGGGTAAGAACACAAAAAAAAAGAACACGGATTTTTGTGTGATTGAAGGATCTCTTGTGTGATACATTCAGTTCACATATTAAGAATTCAAGAGGACGGTGTGTGTTTAGGTTTCATGAGAAAAATATATCATACATGAATTCATTCCTGATCATTCACAGGGGAATATAATTTGAGATACAAAAATAATATATAATAATAGCATAAAATAATTTAATTAACCTTATACATGCTAGATTTTATATCATGGGAAACCCCTATAACCTGAATGATGTGTACATAAAGAAGATTGAGATAGTGTATGTTATTATTTCATAAAATAATAAATAAGAATTTGTGTTCACAACCTACACACATAGGTTTATCCAGGACTTGAATCAAATGGTAGAATATCCCAATCAATTGTAGAGAATTATCCTTTTAATTTTTATGGTAATAATAACCTGGATATGAATAGAGGGGTGTAAAATAAAATCTTGATGGATTTATCATAAATGGTATACAATAATGTGATAAGTCTCCAAACCTCTACAAAAATATGGGATAAACTAAGAAGTAGTTATGAAGGAAACCTTATAGTAAAAGAATACAAGATGAAAACATAGAGAAATAGATTTGTAGATATTAATATAGGTGGTGATGAAATTTTTCATGATTTCTTTAAAATAGTAAGTTATATAGTTAGTAGAGTAAAATGTTTTTGGGGTAAACAGGATGAATCATCCATTGTGAAGAAGTTGATGAGAAATTTTCTAGATACATTTGATACAAAGGATTCAACTCTAGATGATTGAGAATATCAATCATTGGATGAACTTCAAAATACTCTGGTTACATATGAAATGATAAAAATTTAGGCTTTCATGAATAAATTAATCACTGAAAAGGCCTTTGAATCCATGATAAAATGTCAATAAATTATCAAAGAAGAACCACAAACAAGTGATTTTGAGGATGAGGAAGGTGAACAAGACTCCAATAAAATGACATCCTTATTTACATGAATGTTTAATAGTGTAAAGTGGAATGAAAAAGTTAAAAAACAACTCAATGATATTATATAAAAATGGGAATTCATTTTCTTGGTGACAGTCCAAATAATAAGCCTGTTGACACTGAATCAGATGAAGAATAGAACAAAATAAAGTAGAAGAAGTATAATAATAAGTGTTTTTCTAAGGAGAGACACATGATTATCAGGTAAATGGATGAATCTTCATCAAAATTTAGTGAGTCAGAAGATATAAAATATTCTCAAAATCTAATGTGTCTTATAGGTTAATCGAATAAGCCTAAGGACTCATTTGAACATGATGAAGGTCACGAGATAAATAAACTCAAGGGATGTTAAAATAAAATTTTTAAGATATACTGTTAACTAATTTGAAATTCGGGGAAGAAAAATAAAAGGGTAAAGAAATAAGTTGATAAAAGAGACCATTGAAATAATGAATGTCTCAAAAAATAGGAGACACATCTTAATGAAATTAGAGTATATAAAATGACGAAAGATGTGTTAGAAGGAAGTTAGAAAATTAGTGAAGAAAATACAGTTGGAAAGGATGAGTCAACAATTTTTGAATAATGAAAGAACATAGATAGAAAATAGATTAATATGATATGATGGTAGATGATCTACATTAAAAATATTTCTAATAAATATGATTATTTATCTCAAACATAGTCACTGTGTATTTCAACTCAAAATTAATTTAAAAATATTAATGAACATTAGACCATGGTTGTGAGATTAAGGGTGAATCTGCTAGATATTCTTAGAAGAATTGTCCCTAGAAAAGATTCTATAACTAATGAATATTAATGTGAATTTGTTACTGATGATAATTTTGGCTCAAGAGACAAGACTACTTCAGATATAAGGTTTCATCTTAAGTTCAAACTCAATGATTTTTTGGAAATACAGCAACAACAATATTTTCAGTAGAAATATTATCATTTTAGAAGATCAATATTCATTGGCTATTATTTTTGTTGTGGAGTTTTGGTCAAAAATGTTACTCATGTTTTTAAAACTTGCCACTACTAAGAATGAGTCTTGAATTAAGGTGTAAATAAACTAAAATAATGAGATCAAATTATCATAAATAAAGTCTTATGAGCGTGACATCAAAAAAATTGTTAACATAGAAAAATTTTAAGGAATAGAGATAATTTAGTGAAGATCTACTAAAGAATATTTAAAAGTGGATAAATGATTGGAAAGACGTCAAAGATATATTTCCTATACTCATAAAATTAAAAAAGTCAATATGAATAGTGGAAAATATTGTTGATATTTTCAGAATATATAAAAATTAAATAAATAAATACTAGTTGTTTGAAAAAACCAGCTAAGATTCGATAAGGAGGTGGAAGAATAAGAATGAATTTCTCAAATTTAAGCAAAGAAAGTTATTATATAATCTGATTTGGATAAATTTATACCATGGAAATTTAATGTTATATAATCTAAAAATGATGACTAGAAAATAAATAAGTGTAAAAGATGTCACAAGACTGGGCATTTTACAAAACTTATATGAAAATACTACCATCCAAAGAATATATCTTGAATAAAAAGTGTAATGTGAGAATTATTTCTTCTAATACTAAATATTTAATAAAAATTTTATCATAAGATTCAACTAATGAAGAAAACTAAATTGCATGTTATAATATATCTATGAATATGAAGAAGTACATATTGAGAGGTGACTCTCAGTCTGGACATGTCTTCTGAAAGAACAATTGGGCTTCCTCATTTTTCCCTATTATTTTAGGTTTTTTAATCTAACATTCATGTAATTTAAGGGTATTTCAGTAGATTTCATTACACAATAACATGAAGAGATGCTAATATATGGAGTCCAACTGCTTCCATGAAATTGTAGAAAAGTGTGCATCCCTAAGGGGGAGAAACCTTGTGAATGAATCTGGAAATTATGAATAGATTTAAAACTTGGAGGTTTAGGTATTCTTATCACAGTATCATACCTCATTCTAAATTTTTTATCATATAAATTAAGGGGAGGTACTTGATTAATTCAAAATGATATAAAAGGGGATATAAATATTTTCACATGAACATTCAAATATGTTTGTTGAATTATTTTCATGATTTAAAATTTCATTAACAAATTTTATTATCTCTAACCCCTTGGATAGGAACTAAGAAATTATGAGTATGATTCCACATGCATGGTTGTTTAGGGAAAATATTTAAAACCATGGTAATATCTCTCTTGTTTTCTACAATAGATTATCCCAAGTAGACATCGAGTTGATTAACTATAGACTGTTATCTAACAGAACCATGTGATATCAACCCTCTTCCAGAGGTATTCAAGAAATATTCATCAATGAGGGGAGAATGTGTTTTTGAGAAAATACCCACTTTTCCTTTTGATTTTATTGCTAGTAAGGGGGAATAATTTGATCACACATATAGACTCTTAAAATGTGTATTAAAGAGGTATTGAGAAGAAATTACAAAGGGGGGGTTTGGGACTGATGTTACATTTTTTGTCAATGATATGTGAAAATATGTTTTTGGTAAGTTATGATGAGAAGTGGAGATTCCTAGTTAATTTTTAAGGATTTGTGTAATTGAATTTATTATCAAGATTGGATAATTAACCTTGAAAAAATGTGATGATTATTAAAGCTATTCATAATTTTTTTAAAGACATGTGATAAGGAGTTTTCCAATTATATATAATAAGTCAAGACCATGAAAATAAATATTTTCATGAAGGAGAGTTTAGAAGAATATTACACATAAAAGAAAGAAGTTTTCTTCATGAAATATTTTTAATTGGACTTGACACTAAAAATTGATGAAGGATTTGGTCTTAAATTTTATGGTACATTGATAATTATAAGTATTTTTATAATGGGACTTCAAACAAGTGGCCAACCTACTAGCCAACTAAGGACAAGGCTCAATAAAAAGATCATGTGGGAAAAAGGTCTATTATGCCCAGTGGGTACCATACCAAGATGACCAAAAATAGGTTGGGCCATGTATAAACCCATGAAGTGCCTGTGTATAAGGCCCACATGAATGGATGGGGGCATGTAGATCACCCATTGGGTGCCGATGGAAACACATGTGAGAGTGGTCATGTGATTTTTGTGTTGTGTACCTAGTACTGATCCTTAGTAGCCATCTTGATCCTCTATCAACATTCCTTGATTGATATACCACAAAATATCACCTAGCTGAAATAGATGTTGGATACATTGGTAGTGGATAATGTTCCTCCATCACATAAAACCTAGAAAAAAAATGAGTTATTTGATCATTTTATCTGATCTATTCAATCAATATATAGAATTTGTCTCCATCCTCTAACCACCTCAATCATTTTCTATTCATAGACATTTAGGTTGAACCCCAATGATTGATCTTCATCCATCATTGAAAATATTACTGGTAGAATGATGTTTATTCTATCGAACTGAATACATGCATGCAATCAAACATCATTCATGAATACATTGAGCTTGTATATAATTTAATAGATGATCATCATCCATCCAACGTTAAAATTTTATTGAAAACTTGGCAAGGCCCAATACAAAAAAAATGTCATGATTGTCTAAAATAGTGCAGGACAAGGGAATCTACTTGGACAAGACTACCACACTAAGAAGGACGATATCATACAATAGAAAATAGAGAGAATTGATTCATGTTATCCACCTGATAAGTGAGGTAGTCTGCCAATTTTTTATCCCCCCACCACGTATGTTAAAGGCCCACCCATGTGTCTAGGAGACTTCTCCATTTGAGGATGATATATGAAATGGACTATGGAGTCTTTATCTTCCCTTTGAGAAATCCCAAAAGGACTATAGAGTCAGTTTCCACCAATTATATAGTAATATTTTGTGATTATCATAGAAAAATACCCTTCAACAGATGACATTCCACCATATTAAGAGTTTCATCCTTACCAATGACTTAACAGAAAGCAAGAATCATTGATCCATGTTGGTCCAAAACTGCTCCACTGCCTCTCAGGAAATTGAAGGTACAAGCACCAAGAATGTTAAGTTTGCATCCATTGTTTGGGGGTATCCATTTCACCCATCATCTTTGTCTGGTTGGATTGTGAGGAGTACAAGTAATTGAAAATCCAAAAAATGTCTTTATATGAAAAGAAGACCTCTCCCACTATTTACACAATGAAAAAAATTCTGCCACTAGGTTTTTGTATTTCACCACCATTCCCAGCCCAGATGTTTGGATACCATCATGTCAACTTTAATTTATATCATTCCAGATTGTCCAGAAACCCACTAAGATAAAAATTTGTCAGACTCACCTGTTTTGATAATCCCAAATCATATTTTGATAATCCCAAATCATATTTTGATAATCACAAATCATATTTTTATAATCCCCAATCTTTTTTTTATTTAAGTGAGAACCATGTCTTCATTCTATGCTAATTATGTTTCATTAATGTTTGCTATTCCAATATAGTAATATTCATATACTCTCAATCTCACTACTTGGTTGGATAAGCTTACAGTGCAGAATTTATCTAAAAATAGAGGTCACTTTTACAAGGTTACAACTACATGGTTATCGTTACATGGTTATAGTTGAAAGGTTACCGTTACGAGGTCACAACTAATTGGTCACCATTACATGGTCACTGATATAAGGTTACAAATACAAGGTCACTGATACAAGGTTACACCTAAAAGGTCCCCGATACAAGGTTATATCTATAAGGTCACTGCTACATGGTCACCATTACATGGTCACCAGTGTAAGCCTACTGTTAATGGTTACTGTAACACCCTGAGATTTTATGAAAAATATTCTTTTTAATTTTATTGATGTATTATGTTGTACGATACACCAAAAGGAGCTTGTACTACACGCATCCCTAACTTGCCTTGCCTTACACGCAATCACGACCTTCCACAATAGCGTGTGTTGTACGCAATATTGAGTTTCAATAAACAATAATATGTTAAATAAATTAGCCATTATGAATAGTAATACCCATTTTTTAAAATTTTATCTTTCTAAATGGACTTCATTTTTGGATTCGGAATATCGAAATTATCCTAGGGTCAAATTTTGGTATTTTTCTAAAAACGGTCAATTTTTTATGAATAGTGAAAACACTAGGTTACTATTTAAAAACGGACATTTTATTTCATTAAATATTTCTTTTATTTAAATTTATTTTATGTAAAAATTGATACATAACACCTATATAAGTTCAATGTAATTCATTGGATTAATTTTATAATAATCATAGATATATAAAAAATTTATTGAACTTTTCACCGTCTTTTACCAACGTCCTAGGAGAATTTTCAAATTCACATAAAACTTAATTTTACCACTTTTGTGAGTGTAATTTAAAATATCTGAGAGACATGGTTAATATCAAGGACTAATATGTGGTTCAATGAGATGAAAATAATTTTTGTTGAATAGTAACTTTTGCTTTTATTTACCACGGTTAAAAGCAAATAGGGTAATTAAGGGTAAAAATGATATTATTACTACCCTAACACATGTCCTAACTCTATTAGATAAGTGTAATTAGACCAAAAAAACCATAGTAATAAAATATGACCAATTAGGCCAACATGGATTAGATTAGAACATTTAATTTTATTTTATTTAAAGAATAGTTAAAATAGTTAAAATCAATGTTTAATAACTAAAACATTTTTAACATAGGGTTATACATAAGATAAATTCGACTATAAATATTAATTATAAATCTAAAAATATTTCCTATATAATGGTATTTTATTTATAATTTTTAGACATAAAAAAATTTAATTTATTTATGACACAATGAGGATGCGGTAATTATCTTATTAATGAAATATTGACATAATAAAAGTTATAAATACCAAAATAAATGTAATTTCAGACTTTTTATGAATTACACTAATTTTCTAGGTTAACATGACATGTTATTATTGATTTAATTAACTTTTTTTCAAACTAATCATTCTGTTATAATTTTCACAAAAATCAATTACCAAATAGTGTCAAAGTTCACATAAAATAGTTTTCCAAACAAATATTATATTATTAATTGTTATTTTACTCCTAAAAATCTAAGGTTCGGTCAAATGACTTTGATAAGGTTATATATCTTAATAATAAACAACTTTTGGATATTTTGTCTTGTTATAGTAAGTTTATTAACCTTATAGTGTAAGAAAACAAGAAGACATGGAAAAAGTAAAATTATTTAACTTAAAGATAAATATAAATGATAATGTTAAAATAGAAACCTAACTTGTCTAAATTCTATTTTATGAGAGTATTTTTACACATACCTACCTTATCTTATAAATAAATAAATTTTGAGCTATTAAAAACTGAATATGACTTTATAATAAAATTATATTTTTAGTTTTTCCAAAGGTGCCCCCCTCTTCCCTTATAAAAGGGCACCACATACCTCTCTTATTAACACCACTTTTAGCCTTCAAGCTAGGTCAAACCCTTCCAATTTAACTATTACACTTCCTTAGAAATATCCTAGAGGTTTTTGTATTCTTCAAATACCATCTTTAGTGCCCAAAGAGGAGGTTAAGAAGAGGGGATTCAAAGAAGAGATAATGTCAGTTACCGATTCTTTCAACATTATTTCTTATTCTACTTATTCTTATTTAGTTGTTTCATCATGAGGTAATAATATCAGTATCACTAATATACTGATAGTTATTATAAGTATGAAACAACCCGATTTCACCATCTGTGCATCCTACGGAAAACAAAATCACCACGTGTGCGTACGTACGGAATACCGTCTCCACGTCATGGTGTAATCTATTTTCCACCACCACCTTACTTGGATGGGTATAATGGTGTAAATAATAACTATATGTGATTATTGTAAAGTGATATTGATTCGGAAATAGTATACATACACTCCAATGCAATTCCACGATCATGGAAATGGTATCATCGCTCGTGCGTACGTACGGACTACCGTCTCCATGACGCGATGAGATTCATTCTCCATGTTAACCTTTCATGAATGATTATAAAGTATATATAATGAATAATAATGAAATATATGACATAATAATGATATTGTATTTATGTATATATATATTTATTTCTTCCATCTACTTAATTCCATTCAATTCGATAAGGAAACGAAAATAGTGTTCATGTGTACGTACGGCCTACCGTCTCCATGAACGGTATATTTCATTCCATTTATCGATCTATCATATATATTTGTATATGATGAATATATATTATATATAAATCATGTTTTACATTCTAGAATTAATTAAATCAAGATATATGTAATAATATCAAGAACAACAAGTTGAAACACGTACAATAAATGAAACGATTTTACCCAAGTCGATGCTTTTACATTGAATTTACAAAAGAATGGGTAATATAAAGTCATAAGTAGACTATATATGATATCATAATAATGAATATGATTCTGTAATAATTCAATAACATTATTTAAATCATTATACAGGAGGTTCGGATACATTCGAGACATATCAGACATAAGGTAAGGGAGAATTATTCCAATCTCATTCTTATCCGAGATTGATTATTCCTAAGTATTTATTGGGGTTATGTTTATTATCCATGTCCATATGATCTAAAAATGTTTTCATAAAATGATTAATTTTCATCCATTTATGTTTAAAGTCATTATTACCCTTTTTTTACTTTTACCACATCTTATGGAAGGAATCTTTCTTTTGTTTACCATACGAGGTACTTTTTGAATTTTCTGACAAAAGTAAGTGAAGAATGTTATTTTTAAATTATACAGCATGAAAGGATTTTAACGGTTTCATTAAACCTCATTTTCATGAATCATACTCTACAATATTTTATGACTATTTTAAACAAAATAATTTTTTTTAAAATTTCATGGAATTTTGTGAAAGGAAAATGATTTTGAAGAAGAAAGGATATTTTCCTCAAGAATTCATATCAAGTGTTTTATCAAAACAATTTTCCATCTAAGATGACATTATTTCATATGTGAATGATTCAAGTATAATGTCTCTATTATTTACATGGTTTCACTTTTCTTATGATGAAATGATATCCATTTGTTTTATATGGGTAATGTTATGATGGGATGATTTTTATGAAACCCATTTTTATTCTTTGGGTTATGATGAATGATTTATGTTTATATTTTGGCACAAGTAATAATGATTTCATTATGAGATGTGTGGGACCTATATCTCCCTCTAATTTTTTAGGTAAAGATTTATATCTCATGGGATAGACATGGTAGGAATGGTAATTTAATCTGGTTCAGTAATACAGGACTGGAACGAGGAGTGAAATTGATTCAGAAAGGGACTTTGTCCACTAAGATGGTCCTGGTAGTAATGCCTTGGCTACTATGGAAATCATAACATGTTCTGAATGGTTTACACAATTACATGTTTTATTTCCATTATATTTTATCATGGGTGATGTTACATTATGATATATTCCTTACATACTTCCATGTTTTATGTCTTTTCTCAAGATTTTGATGTTAAATTTCATGTTCAAGTTTTTGTTTTCAAATGTTTATGGACTGTTTTATGTTCTCTATGTTTAACCTTACTGGGAATTTGATCTCACCCTTTTTATGTTTTCTTTTCCCCAGGATTTAAAGAAATATTTTAGGTTAGAAAATAAAAGGGGAAGATCTTTATGGGAGATGTCTAAGATCTTTCACCAAGATTAGAATATTATATTCTGAGTTTCCAAAGACACTAAACTATTACTGTCCTTTGGTGTATGTTTTTGTTATGTATTAAGTATTCCACAAAAGTAATGTAATTTCCATGTACGTTAAGCTTTGGGCCTCTACAGTTGGTATTAGAGGAAAGGTTTAGTCAACCTTTGGAAACTAGGATGCGAAAACTTTAGTGAGATCTCTAGAGATATTTTTAAGGTATGTCTAGGGATGTCCCTAAGGTTAAGTATAAGTGTAAGTTATAGTCCTATAATTATGGTAACGATATTAGAATTAAACATAAGATGTTAGATATTGAAGGTACTCACCCTTTATTATGTTGTTTTCCTACCATGATTTTTTCCTCTCACACTGTTCTTTTTGGGTTTTAGACGATGGATGGAACCCAATGGAACTGTGTTGATCAATGTAATGGACAATGCAATGATTGTCCTACCGAGCAACCAAATGTGATGGGAGATAGAGTTAAAAATCTTATTGCTATACTTACACAAGCTATGAATCATTCTGGATTTCCAAATGGTCAGAGAAGGGAACAATATTCTATTGATTCCTTCATGAGGCAACATCCACCATCTTTTAATGGGTCTTCTGATCCACCTGTTTATGAACAATGGATCAGTACCATTGAAAATATATTTTCCATACATCACTGTTCATAACATGAAAAAGTAATTTTAGTTGTTTACCGTTTAGAAGGTAAAGCAGACCAGTGGTGGACTCTAGTTAAGAATACAAGGCCCCAAGATGAAATTGAATCCATGGAATGGGATGAGTCAAGAACTTGTTTTTCTGTAAGTACGTCCCTCATATTATTCGAACAAAGATGGAAAAGTAGTTTCTTCAACTTAATCAGAAGGATGATGACTCTGTTGGTATATACGAAGCAAATTTTACAAGACATTCAAGGTATGCGTCTGGCTTTATCATCAAACCTGAAAGTAAAGTTGATCGATTTTTCAGTGGCTTAAAACCAAGTCTTCGAAGGGAATTAGCTTTAAGAGACTTCAGTAGCTATGAAGAAATAGTACATTGTGCTATCAAGGTGGAACTGGAAGTTGGTGTTACATATCCATCTCATGGTTTTGACAAGAAACGAAAGATGGAGTTCAAGGAGAAATCTCAAAACAATGGTGAAAAGAAGATGAATATTTCATTATGTTCAATGTGTGGAAAGAAGCATGGTGGAGATTTCATAAAAGGTACTAGAAAATGTTTTAAGTGTGCAAAAGGAAGTCATCAAGCATCTGAGTGTCGAAGTAATGGAAAAAGCGTTGCTAATGATGTGAATAAATAAAATACTCTAGAGAATGCACCACCAACACTTCAATGCTTCAAGTGTAAAGAAATGGGTCATTATACTAATCAATTCCATAATCCAAGGGTTAATGATGATCCACAAGAGCAACCACTTAAGGCAAAGGACAAAGGGAAGTCACATGTGATCACTATTGGCGATGTTTAATATGAAAACAATGTGGTGGAATGATTAAGTGTTTATGTAATGGGGTTTCAAAATAACATGGAATATTGGAATATTAATGTATTGGTCTATTGTGGTTTTCAATAATTTTATGGTATCGGTAACCATGGATATTTATTGAGGTATTTTTGGAAAGAATATGATATGTGCATAATAAAGGGATAAGGAGAAAATGAAATGTTTGACAGTATTCATGAGCTCATGAATGATATAAGGAAAGAGTTATATCATGGTTTGAGTATATAGAATTTTTAGATTTTTGTATGCGGAAATACTTAACTTTTGATAGCATTCATGTTTTCACTAAGATTCAATGGGTATTCATTTTTCAAGAGAATACACGATTAAGGTATTCACGTGTTTGGAATGTGACCAACAAGATATATCTTATATGGGGGATAAATGATGGTATTCATGTACTTGAAATGTGACCTCTCAAGTAATAATTTTCTTTACACTATAAGATTGGACATAAGTATTTTCAATAAGCTTAAATGTTGTAATGGATTAAGTTAGATATCAGATAGTATTTTTTAAGGCTAGAACTTTTGTTATGTTATAATCGAATAGTTTCAGAAAAAAGGACAACTTGTAGGACGGGTGACAACCGGTCGTGTCGGACAAGGCTATGGGAATGGAACCCACTACCGAAGTGCGACATGCCTTTATCGGCTACCACTGGCCTACAGGAAGTCCCTGTTTAGTATAAACTAGTTTTATTATATTAAGCAGTATTATATATGAAGTATAAGTCCATTTTAGGAACCATATATGATTAATCTCACTATAGATGGACTTATGTATTTTTGATAACTTTTTCTAACCTTTTGTTTGAGACAGATGATATGACCCGTCATTCTATCACATGATCTACTAACACTTCACAAATGAAAAATTCAACTTCATTTCTTTAAGAGATGAAGTGGAAATTGTCCAAGGAACGACCAACGGTGAGACTGTACCAAAATCACGAAAGAATCTCTTCTAATTCAAATATTTTTGACTTTAGGGAAATGATCTCGAAAACCAAAAATGTTGTCCTAGTGCCCTTATATCTGATTAATCAGATGGTACCTTAGATCATCAAAAATCTATGGATTTGTGATTGTTGTCTTTTTCATAGCCATGTTCTCTACCACTCTCCATCAGAACATGATGGTTAGATTTCTTTTCCATATCCATATTTTCACCTATGTTCTCCTATGTGGAAACCCAGTGATTACTTAATTTGGGTTACCATTATGTTTCATACTTTAGTTTTTAAATATTTGTTTTGGTATTCTTTTTTACGATGTGGGTTTCTATTAATGAAACATTTGAGTTGTAAACCATTTATAACCACGATGAATTTTGAGAGAGAAATTCATTTTAAGGGCGGTAGAATGTAACACCCCGAAAATTTCTGAAAATTATTCTTTTTAAATTTATTGATGTCTTGTGTTGTACGCTACACCAAAAGGAGCTTTCACTACACGCATCCCTGACTTGGCATTCATTACACGAAATCACGACCTTCCACAATAGCATGTGTTATACGCAATACCGAGTTTCACTAAACAACGACATGTTATATAAATTAGCCGTTATGAATGGTAATATCCATTTTTTAAAATTTTATCTTTTTAAATGGAATTCATTTTTGTATTTGGAATATCAAAATTATCCTAGGGTGAAATTTTGGTATTTTTCTGAAAACATTCAATTCTTGATGAATAGTGAAAACACTAGGTTACAATTTAAAAACCGAATTTTATTAATTAATTAATTATTTTATTTAAATTTATTTTGGGTCAAATTTGATACATAAGACCTATATAATTCAAAGTAATTCATTGGGGTCATTTTAAAATAATCTTAGATATATAAAAATTGTATTAAACTTTTCACCGTCTTTTACCCACCTCCTAGGAGAATTTGAAAATTCACATAAAACATAATTTTACCACTTATGTGAGTGGAATTTCAAAATTCTGAGATACACGGTTAATATCAAGGACTAAAATGTGGTTTAATGAGATGAAAATAATGTTTGGTAAATAGTAACTTTTTACTTTTATTTACCACGGTTAAAAGTAAATAGGGTAATTAAGGGTAAAAATAATATTATTATTTCTCTAACACATGTCCTAATTCTATTGGATAAGTGTAATTCGATGAAAAAAAACCATAGGAATAAAATATGACCATTTAGTCCCACTAGGATTCGATTAGGACATTTAATATTATTTTCTTTAAAGAATTTTTAAAATAGTTAAAATCAAAGTTTAATAACTAAAACATTTTTAATATAGGGTTATAGATAATATAAATTCGAATATAAATATTCATTATAAATCTAAAAATATTTCCTACATAATGGTATTTTATTTATAATTTTTAGACCTTAAATAATTTAATTTATTTTTGACACAATGATGATGCATTAATTATCTTATTAATGAAATATTGACATAATTGAAGTTATAAATACCCAAATAAATGTAATTTTAGACATTTAATGAATTACACTAATTTTATAGGTTAATATGACATGTTAGTATTGATTTAATTAACTTTTTTTGAACTAATAATTCTGTTATGATTTTCACAAAAATCAATTACCAAATACGGTCAAAGTTGACATAAAATAGTTTTTTGAACAAATATTATATTAATAATTGTTATTTTATTCAAAAAAATCTAAGGATTGGCCAAATGACATAGATAAGGTTATATATCTTAATAATAAACAAATTGGGGATCATTTGGCTTGTTATTGTAAGTTTATTAACCTAATAGTGTAAGAAAACAAGAAGACACGGTAAAAGTAAAATTATTTAACTTAAAGTTAAATCTAAATGATAAGGTTAAAATAGAAACCTAAACTTGTCTAAATTCTATTGGATGAGAGGATTTCAAACATCCCCAACTTATCTTTGAAATAAAGCAATTTGGAGATATTAAAAACCGAATATGACTTTATAATTAAATAATATTTTTAGTTTTTCCAAAGGTGCCCCTCTCCTCCCTTATAAAAGGCCACCTCCTCCCTCTCTTCCTCACACCACTTTGAGCCTTCAAACACAAACAACCCCTTCCAATTTATCCTCTCAACTTCCCTATAAACATACTGGAGGTTCTGGTCTTCTTCAAAGACCATCTTTAGTTCCCAATGAGGAGGTTAAGAAGAGGCTCTTTAAAGAAGAGGTAATGTCTGTTACCGATTCTTTCAACTTTATTTATTCTTCTACTTCTTCTTATTTAGTTGTTTCATTATGAGGTAGTAACATCAGTATCACTAATATACTTATATGTTATTATAAGTATGAAACAACTCTATTTCGCCATCTATCCATCCTACGGAAAACGAAATCACCCTGCGTGAGTACGTATGGAATACCGTCTCCACGTCGTGGTGTAATCTATTTTCCACCACCACCTTAATTAGATGTGTATATTGGTTTAAATAATAACTATATATTATTATTTTACAGTGATATTGATTCTGAAATAGTATAAATACACTCCAATGCAATTCCACGACCATGGGAATGGTGTCATCGCTCATGCGTACGTACAGACTATCGTCTCCACGATGCGATGAGATTCATTCTCCATGTTAACCATTTATGAATGATTATAAAGTATATATAATGAATAATAATGAAATATATGACATAATAATGATACTGTATTTATGTGTATATATATATATATATATATATGTATTTCATCTACTTAATTCCATTCAATTTGATAAGGAAATGAAAACAGTGTTCATGCGTGCGTACGACTTACCGTCTCCATGAACAGTGTATTTCATTCCTTTTATCGATCTATCATATATATAGGTATATGACTAATATATATTATATATAAATCCTATTTTACATTTTTGAGTTTATTAAATCAGAATATATGTAATAATATCAAGAACAGCAAGTCGTAACACGTACAATAAATGAACCGATTTTACCCAACTTGCTGCTTTTAAATCAAATTTACAAAAGAATGGGTAATATAAAGTCATAAGTAAACTATATATGATATCATAACAATGAATATGATTATTTAATAAGTCAATAAAATTATTTAAATCATTATACAGGAGGTTCGGATACATACGAGGCATATCGGACATAAGGTAAGGGATAATTATTCCAATCTCATTCTTATCTGAGATTGTTTATTCGTAAGTATTTACTGGGGTTATGTTTATTATCCATGTCCATATGTTCTCAAAATGTTTTCATAAAATGTTTACTTTTCATCCATGTATTTCTAAAGTCATTCTTACCCTTTTTTTACTATTACCACATCATATGAAAGGAATCATTCTTTTGTTTACCATACAAGTTCCTTTTTGACTTTTCCGACAAAAGTACGAGAAGACTGTTATTTTTAACTTATATGGCGTGAATGGATTTTTACAGTTTTATTAAGCCTCATTTTCATGAAGCTTACTCTACAAGATTTTATGACTATTTTCAACAAAATACTTTTCTTTTAAAACTGCATGGAATTTTGTGAAAAGAAAATGATTTTGAAGAAGAAAGGATATTTTCCTCAAGAATTCATTTCAAGTGTTTTATCAAAACCATTTTCAATCTAAGATAACATTATTTCATATGTGTATGTTTGAAGTAAAATGTCTCGATGATTTACATGGTTTCACTTTTCTTATGATGAAATGATATCAATTTGTTTTATATGGATTATGTTATGATGAGATGATGTTTATAAAACCCATTTTTATTCATTGGGTTATGATGAATGATTTATGTTCATATTGTGGCACAAGTAAGAATGATTTCATTATGAGATGGGTGGGACATATATCTCCCTCCAATGCATTGGGTAAAGATTTATATCTCATGGTATAGACATGGATGGAATGGTATGTTAATCTAGTTCAGTAATACAAGACTAGAACGAGCAGTGAAATCGATTCAGAAAGGGACTTTTTCCACTAAGATGGTCTTTGCAGTAACTCCTTTGATACTATTTAAATCATAACATGTGATGAATGGTTTCCAAAATTACATGTTGTATTCCCATTATATTTTATCATGTTTGATGTTCTATTATGATATATTCATTTTTTACTTCCACGATTTAGGTCTTTGCACAAGATTTTGATGTTTAAATTTCATGTTCATGTTTTTGTTTTCAAATGTTTATAGATTGTTTTATGTTCACTATGTTTACCCTTACTGGGAATTTGAGCTCACCCTTTTTATGTTTTCTTTTCCCCAGGATTTAAAGAAAGGTTTTAGGTAAAAAAATAGAAGGGGAGGATCTTTATGGGAGATGTTGAAGATCTTTCACCAATATTAGAATATTATATTCCAAGTTTCCAAAGACACTAATCTATTACGGTCCTTTGGTGTATGTTTATGTTATGTATTATGTATTCCACAAAAGTAATGTAATTTCCATGTTTTTCAAGATTTGGGCCTCTACAGTTACCACTGAAGGCTATGGTTGGAAGGTTACAGTTAGAGATTGTTGATGTGCACATATAGTTGAAGGCTACTGATATAAAGGCTACCGTTAACAGTCTATTGATGCTTACTCTTCCATACTTTGTAAATTTCTCAATATTATTCTAATGGTCATATTTTATAAATTAAATTCCTCTTAAATTAATTAATGTTGATTATAAAAGTTTCAGGAAATAATACATGGGAAACTACGAGGTACAAGAAATATTTCACATGATCTAATCATTCCTATTGTCGGACCTCAAATATAAATTGAAAAGACCCTGAAAGAGAGGCATGTTCAACATATACGTGGACACAAAGAGAGGGTTGCATGAGAAGTGTTATAGATCTTACTCTCTAGATCAAAAAACTAAACCATCCAACATTAACACAAAAAGACCCTCAAGCATCACAAAGATCATTCTGAGAAAAAATCATTCTTTGTTTCAGTGCATCATCAATTATTGATCAATATCTGAAGCAAATCATTGAAAGATAGAACATGTAGTTGTGACACTCTATTTTGGAAACATATTTCAGAGATTGACTCGAACTTCAACATTTCACATTCCATGGAGTCAAGATCTGAACTGCAAACACATGGAGCCTTCTAAACTCATTCTCATCATAACTTCTCTATTGTGTTTATTTTTATTTCATCTTTGAGAATTGTGTGTCTGTTTGTATCACACACTATCTCCAGGGCTAGAACTGAAGGATACTAACTACCCTCACATCAATCATCACCTTATCTATGTTTCCCACATATGACAGTGGGAGAGACTATGTGTGGTCTGTATTGTTTGTCTTTCCCATGAAGAATAGTGGTGGAGGGTGTGTTCCCTGGATAGTTTGTAAAGACTGTTGTAAAGCCCTATACAAGTTGTGTATCAAGTATTAATATAAATTTGTCGGTAGAAGGTGATCACCAAGTTGAGAGGATTAGGTATCAGCTATAGACTGAACCACTTGTTAACATTGTTGTGAAAATCCTCATATACTCAGTTTTGATTTTATCTACTACGTATATTTGCTAAAACATAAAATTGCTTATTCTTACACTTTGATAGTTATTTTTGGTTAGTGTGTGTATTTGTTTAATTGGTTAAACATGATTCTAAAAGTTGAATTGTTGTTATACACTGCTTCATATAAGGATTAATCGCCTTTAGAGAAACCTTTTGACCAATTGAACATTTACATTTCAACTACCTTAATTAACTATGTGGTTTTTATATTGGGAGTTTTTCTTAACCATACGGTTTTTAACCGAAATTTTTCTTGGAACTCAATTCACCCCCCTCTTGAGTATCCACTCCGACCAACATTTGGTATCAAAGGATTTTTTTTCCAAAGTGAAAATTCATTTCAATAGTGATTTTAGTTATATCTTAATGATCTTAAAATTTCTATCATATCTAAATTTTCAGTTCTTTATAATTCTAAGTAACTTTGGAAAATAGAGTTTAGGGTGCTGATACTAATAGGACACTATTCTTTAAAGATAATAATTATGCTCAGTGGAAATTAAAAATGAAAATGTATGTAGAAAGAATGGGACTTGAAATTTGGGACACAATTGAGGAACAACATATATTACCTACTACTGTTAGGGACACATTGTCTCAGTTTACTAAAGCTACATATAACAAGAACTGTAAAGAAATTATTTCTTTTTACTATTCTATAGGTGATCAAGAATTTAGTAGAATATCTGCTAGTGAAACTTCATATGAAATTTGGGATACTTTAGCTATTTCTCATGAGGTAACAACCAATGTCAAATAAATGAGATTATATACATACACTATTAAATATGATAACTTTAAAATGATGCCTGATGAACTCATTTCTGAAATGTATCTCAGGATTAATGAGATAGTGAATACTATCAGTCTGCTTGGGAAACCAGTGGACAGCACAGACCAGGTTATGAGACTGCTTCGATTCCTACCTGACAGATGGAGAGGGACATCTATTTCTATCCTAGAATCTTGTGACATAGTAAAACTACTAGTGAAGGAACTAATTGGAGAGATCATGATGTATGAAGAAGAACATAAGGTGAATCAAGAAGTGGATGATGAACCAGGGAATAAATCTATAGCATTTAAGACTACTACCTCAAAGAACAAGGAAAAATAAAAAGATCAAGCTCCTGTAGATACTTTCACAAGTAAAGACTCATATAGTGATGAGGAGATGGCTCATATTTCTAAAAGATTCAAAAAATTCTACCGAAAAAATAAATTATTTTAGAAGTAAAACTACAGGGGGAATAATGATAGTAAAGGAGAATGGAAGAAAGAAAGAAAATTGAATGATAATTCAAATGAAATAATCTGCCATGAGTGCAAATGAAAAGGTCATGTGACGGCAGACTGCCCCATGTTAAAACTTAAGGAGAAACATGAAGATTAGGGAAAGGATCATAAAAAGGCTATGAATGCTACTTAGAGTGCGTCAGAAGACAACTCTAGTGGATTTGATGCTTCTAATAATGAACAGAACAATCATGTCACCTTATGTTTCATGAAATAAACATTTGGGGTAACACCCAATTCTCATATGCCTAATGTATATTATTTAGGGAATGAAGTTAAATCAAACAATGATGAAAATTTTACTAAGGGTGAACTATTTGAATACTGTGTAATGCTTGAGGATACCTTTAATGAGCTCAAGGATAGATATAAACTATTGAAAAGAAAACATGTTCTAAATGAAAATTATAAATCCGATATGGATATTGAGAAAGAAAAATGTGCTTAGTTGTTAAAAGAAAATACTAAACTCAAATTATCCAATGAACAATTAAAGAGAGATCTTGAGAAGTTTTCTGCCGGTATAGATACCTTGAATCAGTTTCTAGGACAACAGATTTCCCCAAAATGTACAGCAAGTCTAGGATATCAACAAGGACAGAGAATGTTTATTAAAACTAAATTTGTACCAAAATATGGACAGTTAACAGCTAGTTCAAGTTCTAGACCATATTTTGAAAAAAAATTATCTAAAATGACAAAAAAAGTTTTTATGTCTCAAATTATATCTACTGATTATAGAAAACTTATGAAGAAAATATGGGTTCCCAATGTTTTACTTTCTAACCTCTCTAGACCCAAGAAAATATGGGTACCAAAGTTACCCCATGCATAATCTGGTTTGTAGGTATGTTGCCTAAAGAGTTCCTGTAAATCTCTATGGTACTTGGATAGTGGATTTTTAAGACATATGAAAGGAGACTACTCGTGATTTAGGAGCCTAAAAAAGTTGATGGTGGACGTGTAAATTTTGGTGATAATGCTAAAGATAAAATCCTCGGACTAGGCTAGATTGGTAACCCTAATACTGTATAAATTTCAAAAGTACTTTTTTTTATGGGTTAAAATACAATCTTCTATTTATTTATCACTTGTGTAATAATGATTTTAATGTTATATTTGAAAATGATTCATGTAATGTTTTTAATTCTAAAAATTATTTTATATTTTCTACACTATGAAATGAGAATGTATGTGTTGTTGATTTAGATTCTTTATCTAAGAACAATGTTTCTTGTTTAAATTCATTTCATAAGGAATCATGATGGTGGCACAAAAGACTTGGACACTGTAATGTGCACTCACATAGAAAACTGATGAGGAACAGCTTAGTTAGAGACTTACCTAAATTGGAATTCCCTCTTAACAAAGTGTTTTTATCCTTGTCAAAAGGGAAACCAACACAAAATTTATTTTAAACCAAATAAATAAGTTTCTACTTCTCAACCACTTGAGTTGGTTCACATGGATTTGATTTCACCATCAAGAGTTTCAATTTGAAATAGGAAGCACAATGTTTATGTTCTTGTAGATGATTTTTATAGGTACACTTGGGTATACTTTCTTTCTCACAAAAGTGAACCTTGTTCTTACTTTATCAAATACTCCAAGTCTGTAGAGAATCTTAGTGGACTTAGAATTAAGACCTTGAGAAGTGATCATGGCCATGAGTTTGAAAATCAAGATTTTGAATCTTATTGCTCACACAATGGCTATGGTCACAACTTCTGTACCCCTAGAACACCTCAATAGAATGGATTCGTAGAAAGATGAAATAGGACACTTCAAGAGATTTCTTGGAGAATTCTCAAATGAGTATTATTTTCCAATTTACTTTTGGGTTGATGATTTTAATATAGCTTGTAACATTATCAATAGATTCTTGATTAGACCAATTCTTAAGAAGACCCCATATGAGCTTTGGAATAATAGGAAGCCTAAGGTTAACTACTTTAGAGTTTTTGGTTGAAATGTCTTTATCATTAACACTAAGTACAATCTTGAAAAATTTGCTTCAAAAAAGGATGAAGGAATCTTACTAGGTTACTAAATATCATGCAAAGCCTATAGAGTTTTCAATAAAAAACCAAAATTGTGGAAGACTCAGTTCATGTCAAATTTGATGAGACTGATCCACATGAACCCAAAAACTCTCTTGAATATCTTGAGGAATATATATCAACTCTATAACTTAATGATAATGATAGTGCATCCCCTGTTAAAGTAACCAGTTCTGAGAATCTTCCAGAATCTGCACCTATTGACTCTAAACTAATAGGAAACCATGAGGATTCTAGTTCAACTCTTTCTAGTGGTATTTGAACGCCCAAGAATAATCCTTTAGATTCTATAGTAGGTTATTTAAATTGAGGGACACAAACTAGATCATATTTGAGAAACTAGGTTGAACATCAAGCTTTTCTTTCATAGGTTGAACACAAAAATAGGAATGATGCTATAAATGATGAATTTTGGGTGATGGCTATGAAAGAAGAATTAAATTAGTTTGAAAGAAACAAAGTTTTGGAATTAGAGGATAAACCTAAAGACACTTTGACAATAGGCACTAAATGGGTTGTTAGGAACAGAGATGATGAGTCCAGAAATATAGTTAGAAACAAGGCTAGACTAGTCGCATAAGGATATAGTCAAGAAGAAGGGATATACTATGAGGAAACCTTAGCTCATTTAGCTAGACTAGAAGCCATTAGGATACTACTTGGTTATGCAGCTCATTTGAATTGCAAACTTTATCAAAAGGATGTCAAAAGTGCATTTCTAAATGGATATATAATTGAAGATGTATTATTTGAAAAACTCCCTAGATATACAAATCCCCATTTTCCAAATCATGTTTTTAAACTATCTAAAGCCTTATATGGTCTACAACAAGCTCCAAGATCTTGGTATGACAGATATAGTTCATTTCTTATTTCAAAAGTTTTTACCAAAGGGATAATAGATCATAATATTTTTATTAAAAGTATTTCAAAAGATGTTTTAATAGTAAAAATTTATGTAGATGATATAATATTTGGATCTTGTAAATATTCTTTATTTACTAATTTTTCAATAATGATGCAAGATGAATTTGAAATGAGTTTAATGGGGGAACTAATTTTTTTTCTTGGATATCGAATTGATCAAAACAAATATGGTATTATTTTAAATCATAGTAAATATTCTAAGGTTCTTTTAAAACGTTTTGGTTTGGATAGTAGTAAGGGTAGTGATACACCTATGAGCACCACTTGAAAACTGGATACTGATGAAACTGGGGAACCAGCGAGTCAAACAAACTATAGAGGTATGGTTGGGAGTCTTCTATAGCTTACTACTTGTATACCTGATATTATATTCAACGTATGTTTGTGTGCTCGATTTCAAGCCAATCCCAAAGTGTGTCACTTAAATTCTGTTAAAATTATTTTTAAATATCTCATGTATACTATAAATTTAGTACTATTTTATCAAATAGGATATCCGTTTGATTTAATAAGTTATTCGGATGCTGAATTTTATGGTTTCAAGTTAGATAGAAAGATCACCTCTGGAACATGTCACATTTTAAGAAAGTCATTAGTCTCTTGCGGTAGTAAGAAACATAATTATCTAGAATTATCGACAAAAGAGGCTGAATATATGGCTACCGGTAGATGTTGTGCTCAAATTCTGTAGATGAAACACACTTTACTAGACTGTGGATATCAATTAAAACATGTCTCCATAAACTGTGACAACACAAGTGCTATTAACATCTCTGAGAATTCAGTATCTCATGCTAGGACAAAGCATATTTATGTAAGACATTACTTCTTGAGGGATCTTTTTAAAAAAGGGGATATCACTCTTGAATTCATCAGTACTGAACACCAATTGGTTGATATATTCACAAAGAATTTGAATTATAAGAGGTTAAATTATATCAGACATGATTTAGGTATGATAAAATATTACCAATAGGACCACACTGTTAGACTTGCTAATAAGACCTCACAATTTGACATACCGATAGGACCTCACCATTAGACTTACCGATAGGATGTCACCATTAGACTTACAAATAGGAACTCACCTTTATACTTACTAATAGGACCACACCATTATACCTTATAAATACCTCCTTAATGATAGACATTGAAAGGTTGGGACTTTTCATTTTTTATGCTCTTAATCGGAATCTGAAACATCTTTATGCTATTATTTATTTATTTTATCTATTTCTCTTTTTATCCCTAAATGATAAAAAAACACAGACCACATTTCTATCCACATCAAACCCTCTCCCTAATCTCTTGATCGCAAATCATAGAACCTAATCCTCTACTGAAACCTCGAACCGCTCAAGATCGATGGAAAGAGCCAAAAGTCCATTGGTTGCTGATAAAGAAGACGCACCCTATCTTAAGATACCTAGTTCCAAGTCGAGTAGTGGCAGCCAGACAATTGAAAAGGTGTTGAACATACATTTATCCAAGAGGGAGATAGTATCTGAGAATTAATTAAGTTCAGAGTGTTTTTTTTCAAGACATTCGTTAGTTCTTAAGGCACTAGAATCCCAGGGCTGGGTGGAATGTTTTGCAAATAATTATGGACCCTATTACCCGAAGTTGGTGAAGGATATTTATGAGTATCTGATGTTCAGAGAGTCTGAGAATGAGAACTGGATGATTCCAATGTAAATAGAGTAAATAAAAGATTCTCCTCTTCTAAGTGGGATGACTGTTTAAAGATTTCTCATGAAGGAATTAATGATTATTACTCAAAAGTGGTCCCTCTCACTAGTGAGTTCTTTTGCTATGAAGAAGCTTTAGCGTAATTGAGAGGGAATGAAATTCCTTGGAAAGTCATTTATACTGAAATGGAGGGAGAGGATAATCTTCTCTTCAATTTTTTTATTCATGTGATAAGTTCCAGGAGAGGAGACCTCCCTGTTTTTAAGTATCTGGACATATTCATACTATATTTGTTGAAGAATGGACATAAACTTAACCCGTGTAGGTTTTTGATGATTCAACAAGAAGACATGACCAAGCCTTGTTCCAAATACAATGCCATATTCCATTCCAAACTGATATCTCTTATGTAGAATGTGAATGGAGTTACTGAAGATAAGGAGGAAATTATTGTTGTACAAGATAACCATTGCATCACCAAAGTGATTTTCTAGCTAATGAAAATTAACTGCAATACATTGATGAGGAGATGGGTGAATGATGAGGCTATGTTGAATGAAGAGTTTAATATTGTGACTCATCCTACTAGGCCTAAGGACAAAAGAGACCCTGGTCTTAAGCCTGATGAAGTAGATCCTGCTTATTAAGATGTAAAAGAAGAGGAAGTTGTTGCATTGAAAGGAAGAGAGGACTCTCCTATAGATTACATGAGTGACCCTGAACATCACTCCAATCCTCATGAAACTACTATATCCTTTGGTGAGCCTTGTCCACCAAAGAAATTTCCTAGATGGGAAGCTATCTTTAGGGACAGAGATAAGGAAACCAGTGAAGAAGAAGGGGCGGAAATTGTTTTAAGAGAAGTTAGTGATGCCTCAGATGATGATGAGGACACTGAATCAAGCCATGATGATATTGAGATAATTTTTAATGAAAATGAAGGGGAATTTCTAAGTCTTAGTCCTCTAATAGGACATACAGAAAGGGTAGAAAGTGGAGAAGAAGAATATGATGATTCAGTTGATGATAGACCTATTTTGATGGTTGCTGAGGATTCTGAGAAAGAAGTGGAAGTGAACCTACCTGATGTTGCAGTAGATCATGGAGGTCTGGAGGAAATGAACTTGGCCGATCAAGAGATTTCTCCCATTGAGGTGGAGGAACCTGCAGTTACAGGTTCATTTGTTGTTGTACAAGAGATTGAGGGCTGGTTTGAAGACCCTAGATTTATGGTGTTGTGTATAGACTATGATGAATCGGAAGATGATATGGCCAACATAAGACCCTCAGTGCCAAATCTCACTTTTTCACCTCTAGAAACCTCACTCTATAAAGTCTATGTCAGACAGGTAGATCTTGAATCCCTAAAATCGGACCTTCAAAAAGTGTATAGGGATAGGTCCTTAGAGGTGTAAATGTCTGTTTCTCTAGCTCATGAGCACTTAGTATCTTATTTTTCCGAAATTCACTCCAGTATTCAATCTAATCTGCTCCAGGAAGTTAGGCAATGCCAGAGTCAATTCAAAGAGTTAGTAGAATCTATAGATTCAGTGAAACAGTATATTGCCAAATTAGATGCTTATATGGCTTTAAGGACTCAGTTGGACAGAGACCTTGCGTATATCAAAAGTATAGTTCAGTAAATGTTCACATTGTTTGAGGAAATTAATAAATATATGTAAATACATGTCAAAGGGCAAGATGATGATGTCAAAAGACTAATTAGTGGCTTGACCTAATCTTTCAAAGAGAAAGTGGATTTCTATCTGGTTCCTCTAGCTACATCTGCTTCCTCTTCAGGTTCTCGTCCAATTGACATTGAATCTTTCCGGACTATTTTCATAGAAGAAGTGGAAAAGATTTTGAGTGGAAGTTCCTCAGATTCACAGGTTATTCTTATTACCTGGTAAATTCATAAGCTTGTGGGAGACTATCTAAGGGAAGTTGATCCGGATCAGAAGGCCATCAAGGATCAAGCTGACTTCTTCTTCAAACAGGTTTACACTAAGCATCAGATGGATGGCCACATCATGTTGCTTTTGGAAAACTTAAGGATGCCACATATCACTCAGTACTCTAAGGATCAGGTTATCAGACTTAGGGAATTGACTCATGCTTTGAAAAAATTCATGGAGAATAAGGATTGTTTTATTTCTGCTATGGAGAGAGGTGGCAGTATCATTATGGAATTCAAAAATCTTCTCTTGCCTTTCCTCCTTGTGGACTGCACTCCCAGTATAGTTCCTCCTGCACTGCCTGCTTCTTCGGCTATTTTTGGTTCCACCTGTGCTGCTCCTTTGATGACTCCTGCCCAGGCCATTAGAAGCTTGACCCCCACGATTCCTCAGAGATCTACTCACTATAGTTCAATGCATCGGTGGCTGCTCCTCCTACCTTACTCACTAACATCACTCGTCTTATCCCTCCACCTTCAGTACCTGCATCCTCAGCCTCCAAAGACAAAGCTCTAATGGACATATCTGATGTGGATTGAGTGTGGACTGTCTTACTTGATAGTGATTGACGTATTCTTTTTTCCTTTTTGTACTACTGGTTCAACAACACAAACACCCTCTTTTCTCTATTTTTATTATCTATGATTTTTATTAATCACAAAGGGGGAGAAAATAATAAAGGGGAGAAGTCATTCACAGGGGAGAAAATATTCAACACTTTCTCCTACAAATCCCAATGGAATTTACAGATTTGTTTAACCTTGATTAAAAATATATTAAATCTAATACTTCAATGAAATAATTTGTGATTATAAAAAAGGGGGGATTGTTGGACTCACCAATTTTGATAATCGCAAATCATATATTGATAATACCAAATAATATTTTGATAATACCAAATATTGTTTTCATTTAAGTGATAACCATGTCGTTATTCTATACTAATTAGGTTTCCTTAATGTTTCTTATTCCTATAGAGTAATTTTCTTATACTCTCAATCTCACTGCTAGATTGGTTATGCTTACATTGCAGAATTTATCTAAGTACAGATGTCAGCATTACAAGTTTATAGCTACATGGTTACTGTTACATGGTTACAGTTAAAAGGTTACCGTTACAAGGTCACCGCTACATGGTCACTGTTACATGGTCACCAATACAAGGTTATAGCTACAAGGTCACCGATACAAGGTTACACCTACAAGGTCACAGATACAAGGTTACAACTATAAGGTCACCACTACATGGTCATTATTACATGGTCATCGGTGTAAGCCTATTGTTAAAGGATACCGCTGAAGACGACCATTGAAAGGTTACAGTTGGAGATTGCCTATGTGCACCTATAGTTGACACCTGCCGATATAAAGGCTACCGTTACTAGTCTACTGATGCTTACTCTTTCATACTTTGTCAATTTATCAATATTATTCTAACTGTCATATTTGATCAATTAAATGCCTCGGACATTAATTAATTCTGATTATAAACATTTTAGGAAACAATACATGGTATAGTACGAGTTATGAGAAAGATTTCATGTGATCTAATCATTTCTATTATTGGACCTCAAAAATAAAAAGAAAAGACCCTGAAAGAGAGATGAGTGCAACATATACGAAGATACAAAGAAAGGGTTTCATGAGATGTGTGATAGATCTTACTCGATAGATCAAAAATCCTATCCATCAAGCATTAACACAAAAATAACCTCAAGCATCATGAAGATCATTCTGAGAAAAATTCATTCCTGTCTTCTGTGCTTCATCAACTCTTGATCAACATCTGAAGAAAAACACAGAAAGCTAGAACCTGGAGTTGCGACACTCTGTTTTGAAAACAACATTCAAATATTAACTCAAACTTCAACATTTCTCATTCCAAGGAGTCAAGATCTGAACTGCAAACACATAGAGCCTTATAAACTCTTTCTCATCATAACTTATCTATTTTGTTTCATTCTTTTTCATGTTTGAGAAGTGTGTGGTATGTTTGTATCACACAATATCTCATGTACTTGAACTAGAGGACACTAACTATCCTCACATCAAACTTCACCTTATCTGTGTTTCCCACGTATTACTGTGGAAGAGACTATGTGTGGTTTGTATTGTTTTTCTTTCCCATGAAGAATAGTGGAGGAGTTTATGTTCCCTGGAAAGTATATAAAGACTGTTGTAATGCTCAATGCAGGCTATGTATAATATTTAAATACAAATTTCTTGGTGCTAGGTGATCACCATGTAAAGATGATTAGGTCTCCTCCTGAGACTAAACCTATTTTTTAAATTATTGTGGAAATCCTCATATACTCTATTTTGATTTTATCCATTGCTTATATTTATAAAAAATAAAATTGTTTATGGTTACACTTTGGTAGTTAGTTTTGGTTAGTATGTGTATTTTTTTAATTCAGTAAACTTGTTTCAAAAGATGAATTGGTGTTCTACACTAATTCATCTAAGGATTAATCACCCTTTGAGAAACTTGTTGACCAATTGAACATTTACATTTCTACTTCCATAATTAACTTTTCCATTTTCATATTGGGGGTTTTTTCTTAACCATAATGTTTTTAATAGAAATTTTTATTGGAACTCAATTCACCCCCCTCTTGAGTATCCACTGCGACCAATACAATTTATGTAGCCTATCATTCCTTCACACAAAAATTGGCCTCCATAAACCTTGCATTGATAGAATAATCATATTTTGTGCCTCAAGAATTAATTCATATCGACTAATCCATGGTTTTCTGGATAACCTCCACCTAGACAATATAAAAAAATGTTGAAATAGTATTCCACTTTGTGATTTTTTCTGCCTAAACATTTAGAATCCAACAAGACACTAATTCTCCTGATCTATTTCTCCATAGGGAAAATAATATTTCGTAGGCTCAAGAATAAAAATTTTAACATGGTGGGAATGTCATTACATCATGTGATTTTGTTCCATTCATGTTGCATGACGATCAACTAGGTCACCAATCGAAATCCTTTTGCCGAGAAATAAACCAAGGTAGATCCATTTAAAATTAATTTATGCATCTTGGAAATTAGTTTATTGTTTTTTAAAATATCTAGATGTATTTGGTTCATAAATTCATGGAAAAACAACTTGAATCATCAACATTGGGTAAAAGAAATGTCTTGGGTCAGACAACCCATAAAGCCAAGTGTCTCTCCAACCCAGTTGGTACTACCAAAATTTATCAAACCACATTCAATATATGGTCACGTGAAACTTTGTGATCGTGGAAGATATGAAGCATGTGATTATCATCGTATTCATTATAAGATCTCACCATAATAGAGAAATGTGAATACGTCTTTTTTTAAGCATACATTTGAGTAATATCGAATGAATTAGGTACCCCATTCATGGAATATTTTTTGAGCCTCTTAAAGAGTCATTGGTGTGGATTAATAAGAATATATAAGGCATTACACTTCTCATATAAATGGATAACCATGTCTACTATAGAGTTCATCTATTACATTTATAGAGTTATCATTTTATTGAAGAAAATTTGAGCATCATGAACCCTTTCAGTTTGTAAAAGTTAAAGATATCCGTGAATCATTTTTTCATTCATGAGGGATAATCCATCATGCATACTACTTATTAATAGTAGTCTAGTTTTACTTCACAAAGAACAAAGTTCCATGAATAAACTATATTTTCCAATACGTCTATGTGTTATCCTTTGATTTTGTGTGAACACAACATATACATTGAGAACCAGTGTTTTCATTAAGGCTTGTGAAAAGAATCATTACTATCTTTTATGAATAAGGTTGATAAATTGATAAATTTTACACATACATTGCATCTATTTATCAAGAAAGTACGGGCTTAAATATCTTACAACCATTTGGGGAAGTATTCTATAAGAATAGGAGTAGTGAATTTTGTGTGATTGAATGCGTTATTGCAGGATACAAGCATTTCATGCATTATAAAAGAAGTGGAAAATGTGTGTTCAGGTTGTATGAGAAGAATTTATCATTCACGAATTCATTAATAAATATGAACACGTTAATATTATTTGAGATACCCAAAAAAATATAAGAATGACATAAAACTGTATAGATAAACATATATGTTTTAGATTTTATATCATGAGAAACCCATACAACATCCATGATGTGTACCTGAATAAGATTGAAATTGTGCAAGTTATTATTGCATAAATTAATAAAGAATAATTTTTTTGCACAGAATGAACACATATGCAAGGTCATGTATTCAGTTATATAGGGGATTAGATAGAGTAGTTGTTTCACTGGGGAAACTAATGATATTCAGTTGATATGACTTATTTGGTCAAGACCAACATCACAACAATGGTTCTTAGAGTGTACACAATCAACTGTGATTCAAAAATATTGTGGAGGAAGATCAATTAATCATCATAGAGTTGATCAATACTGACGATAATTGGGAGATATTATATTGGGGTATAACCAATTTCTAAAGAGGATTGAGACTGGGGTTATAACTAGACAACTTCAGTATGTGGGTATACCAACTACTTAGAAGGGATTGGATATGGGGGGTATAACCATCTTGAAATTTGAGGGTATAACCAATTAATTATTTTAATATAATTATAGAATAGTCTATAATTAGTTTTAGTGGGAATTACCAATATATAAAGTAGTGGGTCCATGTATTGATCCTTGTAAATCCTTATGTTTTTAGACTTTTCTTTATAGCATTATTTGTAGTAAAGCAGAGATAAACAAGAAGAGTAGATCAATTATTTGACTAGTCAAAGATGTTCAATTAAAAAGGTAAAATTCATTAAAATAAAAAGGGATAAATGATTCACCCCCTCCCCCTCTTAGGAACCTTACACTAATCTGGTCACTTCCAATATTTTAGAATACATTTATATGAAATAAAATAATTTTTCAATCCTAGAGGGATATAATGACTAATTTCTATAAAATAATTTTATTTGTCTATTGAGTAACTAAAGAGTGTAAAATTACTAAAAATTAAGGTATATATATAAATTAATATAGTATATCAAAATTCACAAGTTTCATGAGAGTTTGATCATGAACTTTGGTCCTTATAAATTTAATCATAAATAATCTTGATAAACAAGGTGATTGTAAAATATATCCCCTACCACATTTGTAACATTAAATAAAAACCTCATAAAAAGTGAACCCTATATGGATATCTAAATACCCATAATTTTCATAAAAATTATCATAAAATACATTAATGGTAATTATATACACTAAATAAAATAAAAAATCTGTGAATTTTACAAGTGTTCCCAAGAAATAAAAGTTAGATGAAAATCCATTACCTCAAAATAAATTTTCATCCAATGTACTATGAAAAAATCTATAATAAATTTAAATTTAATATATTTCAATACCATATTCATTTACACACTTATAATATTATATTTTATCCAATTATAAAATTTAAACACCAATTTATTAATAATTCGTTCTTAAAATCATCGTTTTGGATGTTTCATTTTTCATGAGAATTTCAATTCGTTAGTTCTTATACATGTACTATTATCTTGGTTACATAATATATATAATGTAAATAATTATGTAATATTATATATATTCATTATATATATATATTCATAAAATAATGGATTGAGTTTAAAAAATTAATTATACTATTTCATGGAGATGGTAGGTCGTACATATGCATTAATATTGTTTTTACTTTCCAGTGGATGGAAAAAAAGAAAGCTAAATAAAAATTTACCCTTAAAAAGCATTATTATATCATAAATATCCTATATATACATTAAATATACCTTTATTTCCATCCTTGTAAATCTAAATTGTAAAATGTGTCACTTCGCTTTGTGGAGGTGGTAGTCCACACATATGCATGAGAGGCATTATCAATTTTAAATGGATGGGAAAGTAAGAAGGTAAATATTATATTATAATTATAAAATAATAATTTTTCAAAAAATATAATGTATGAAAATTCAACACATCATAATACCCATTCATGAAAGATGGTGATGGAAAATTTATTACACCAGCAATGTGGAGAAGGTAGTCCACATGTACGCAATAGTGATACATTCACTTCCAATTGGATGAAAACAATGTTGAATAATGATGATTCCAAAATCATAATAACATTTTAGTATAATTATTATAATGAATATATTTTTTATTATGACTTAAAAAAAATTAAAATAGGCATATGAATAAATATATTGAAAGATATTGGGTAAGACAATTACCTCTTCTTTGGTAGGCCTCCTTCAAATCCCTTTTAGAGGACCCTTGGAATGGTTTTTTAAGAAAAAAACCTCTAATTCAGGGATAGTGATGTTTATATAATAATTTTACATAGGTAGGTCTTTCTAGATGACTCAATTTTGTGTAATGAAAATATACATGGGGTGTTATTTATAAGGGATTGAAATTCAACACATGGAATTATTTAAAACTCAAAAACACCCAGGTCACGAACACCACAATGTAATGATGACGGTGGTGGTACTTCACTGGGTTCTTTAGGATCTACCTATAGTTCTAGGGAACCATTATATAGTGATGAATGTAGTGATTCTTCATTGAAAAAATGGTCATAGTTTTACCACAATTATATATTAAATCCATTGTTAATCTTGAAATTTTTTATCATCATATTTTTTTAAATGGTTTATAAAATGTTTATAAATCATTATAAAATATATTTCGAGACATTTTATTTTATAAAATTTTTATATAATATTTAATTATAATTTATTTATAAATAATTACAATTTTTGAAATATTTATAATATTTATAAAATAATAAATGTTAATATTTGAAATACCAAATAGTAATCATATGAAAGAGTTCATAATTTTTTTGAATGTAGGGTTTTTATATTTTTGTTTTAGCTACTTTATAAAATGTATATAATTTCCTTGTTTTTATGAATTGTATATAAATATATAATTTTTTGGAAAATAAATTACAATTTTATTTATTTTTTTGATTATTTTTTTATTTATGTCTGGTGAAAAAACTAAAATAGTAATTTTTGTATTCAATAGTTTAATTTTTACACTAATCTTAGGATAAAGCCGTTCATATCACATTATGTTTGATATCATTAATTTATTTTCATCTACCTTGACCTCATATTGTAATTATAATTATAATCATGGGGATAATTATTGAATATCTTTTATGTATATTAGGTATTATATATATCATTAACTGATTCTTATCTTTGAGTAATGTCTCTCTAGGTCGGGGGACTTGGGGTTAGACCACATACTAGCCTAGAGGCTTATCACTTTTTAGAAAAGTTAATGGGGTTGGGTATTTATTTCTATAAGATTAATCATGTGGTGTTTTTGAATCCTTTATATCCCTTTTTAATTACATGATTATCTCATATACTATATACAGGCGATGCGTTTGGATTTGAAAAAATATACATGGATTCTATCTTTGGCTGAGTAACACAATATTATTGTTTTATTTAAAGGGTTACACTTTAATATGGGGTGAACACATTAATATGGTGGTTGGAATAGGGATTCCAAAACTAAATCACGAGAAGCATGAACACAAAAGGATGATTAAAACATGACATTATAATGATTACATAAGATATAATAGTTATTTATTTAATATGTATATGGTGTGTATTAATTTGGAAAGGCTTTGGAACCCCCTAAATATTATGTATGTGATACCTTCCAAAGTGTCACTTTTCAATACCTCGATCATATAGCCTGGTAAGTCATACCACAATTGTGTGACCATGAATTTTCCTTTGTAATCCTATTTTAAGTTCATTTTTCGGTTATACTAGTTGGGAAACCCCTAATAGGATTAGGTTTCTGGAGGAATATTGTTGAGTGAATTCATATGATATATTTGGATAGATTGTTACCCACTCAATTATCCAAGAATCTTAACTATTATTATTGGGATGATTCACTACAAAAATAATTTAGTAGATGTTTAAATTCCATAATAGATTCATTAAATAGTAAAATATGGATCTTACATCACTAAATGAATATGATGTCTGGGCCCATTATTCTTAGTGGGATAAATATAATATAATGTCCTTAAATAATAGATATAATACATGGTATTCACTCAATGATATGTCCCTATTTTAGAACATGTCACACTTAATCTTAATTATTTTCATATAATTAATTGGTATGACCTATAGTGTAGTTTGATATTGGTATCTAGTATTGGGAATTGTTCTCAAGGAGAAATATTTACTGTACCAATATTTAAATTTTATTGTGACTAATTTAGACAACATTGACTCATTTTTATTCGATATAGTGTCTAAATTACATATTTTTGATGTAAACCACATACTCATAGATAGGAATGAATGATAAAGGTTAAATTGTATATTTATATAGGTAACAAAGAAATATTTGTTGAAATATATTATAGAACCTATCATTTTATTTTATCAAGTTGATTTCTCCTATAATTAAAAAATTGTTATCATGTTCTTTCCATAAATATGAATATTATTTCTGTAACTTGTTTGGAAATGATTATATTTTTATTAATTTTTAAGAACAATAGGTGTTACATATATAATGAAGAAATGTTTTATGGATTTATGAATATAGTGAATGATTTTAATATTCTCTATATGTATACTTATGTTTATAACAATCATATTGAAATGTTCATAGTTGATTCTAATCACACATACCTTTTTCATTTTCACCTTAGAGATATAAATTAAAAATTAATTCAAAGACTCCATAGATATGTGATACTAGACACATTTTATTATTAATAATTTATGAATGCAGAATCTTGTTTATTTGAAAAATTTACAAAGTCGCCTTTTGGTAAGAAAAATGGTGAGAGGGCAGGTGGGCTATTTGAACTTATATATTGTAATGATTGTGGACCAATGAGTACACCATAAAATAGAAATTTTAGGTAATTTTTTACTTTTATCGATGTATATATTCATAATGGATATGTTTTTATGATTAAATAAAAGTATTAAAACATTTGAAAAGATAAAATAATTTTTTAATGAAGTAAAAAATCAAATAGAATGAATAATTAATTTCCTCTTTTCATACCACAGTAGAGAATACTTAACCCAAAATTTCATAACTAATCTGAGAGATTGGGTAGTTTTTTTACAATAAAATCCTTATAGAAGACCAAAATGTAATAGTGTGTCTAAAAGGATGAGTCACACTTTTTTATTAATGGATTGATCATTAATGAGTCTGTGTGACCATCCACTATCATTATGGGTTTCTCCTCTATAAACTAATGCATTTATGATAAACCAGTATTCATCTAAAGAAGTCATAGAGACCCCATATGAGATATAGAATAGGAAAGAACCCATTTTGTCTCTTGTTATGATTAATGGTTGGGAAGAACTCTTAAAAATATTGTATTCTAATAATACTGACCCTATGTCAAATAAATTCTTATTTTTCTTTTATCATATGGAAACTAAGTGATATTATTTCTACATCTCTACTAAACACAAAGTGTTTGTTGTAATGCACCGATCCTTGTTACCCAGAGTCGATGAATTATTATATAACGTTGGCATGATCATAAGAGATAAATTCATGAATGACTAATTATTTTAGTAGCCTTGGAAGTACTAGATACATACATAATTTTTACATTACATCGTGAAATAAAAAAAACAACATGGGGTCCCCTTTGAACACACTCAAATATTTTGGCCTATCCCTGTAGGGTTATCATAATATACTTCTTAACATCCTGGGAAAAAGAAAAAAAAAGAAAGAGACGACCACATATTTTCAATAAGGATAACAATATCGTGAAAAATATCAAAAATAAACATAAACATTTTCGGAAATGTATATGAATAAAACACAACACTCTGAAACTTCAAATTCAGCATAATATGGAATAGATAAATCAAATAATTCCACTTACTTATTCACATGGATATTATACTAGTCAAATAATCACATGTAATATCAATAGTTAATTTTATAATGATGTAATGCATAATTTCGTACATCAGAACCACATAGTCAAGGACTCGTGCCAAGACTAAAAAAAATTTGTCAAGGCTGTGTGCCAAGACACTAGTTTGTCTCATTATAACTATTGATGCATCAATGAGCTATTGTGGGCTCCACTCATCACTTAATAAGTCCAATTCATTCCACATATGAAAATATTGAAACATAACATAAACAATCATATTAAAACTACCATAAAAAATGTTAATACATCAACCATAAACCAGGAATGGTATAAAAATAGCACATCCATAGTCAAAAAATATCACAAAACCTTCAATAAAATATGGAAGATTGTATTATAATAAAGTAACTTCCAAAAAACGTAAAATCCAACATAATATTTTGACATAATGAAATTAAAACTATTTGAGAGAAATATATCTTTAAATATTGAAATCATTTAAAAGTCACGTAATTAAAAATGAAAAAAATTCAAAAAATTCTTATAATATTGTAAGGGATGTTTTCAAGGTTTTATAATGGCAGAAAATACCCGCACCAATTGTATAAGTTAAAAAAAATTCATACCTTAATTTGATGATAAGGTCATAAAGTTCCTTGTTTGGAAAAAGACAGAAAGATACCTTTCACAAAAATTTATAAAAAGTCAAAAAACATTATAAATTACTTTAACCCATATTCTAGGAAATAGAAAAAATGTTTTGAAATACATTTTTAGGAATCATAGATGAGGATTATAAATAATTCCCAATAGATTCTTACGTATAAAAAAACTCATATAATAAAGACATTGTAAAATTAACCCTTACCCTATACTTTTCCATAGTCGATGGTACATTAACCTCATGTATACTAGTTAAATAATTGTTATTAAATTTTACAATAACCACATACATAAATATGATATCATATATGATCTTCTAATATGAAAATGTTAATAATATTTCAGTAGTATCATTGTTTCGGGTGTTAACTGATTTGTTATCCTTTATATATTTTGTTACTTAGGTCATTTTTTAATGAATATAATGTATTTGATTAATATGAAGAATTATATAATGTCCTTAAACATTATTTTTAATCATAAAATGAAAATTAATCTTGAATTGTTACGATGGGGAATAAATCTCATCACGTTCGTGGAGACAGTAATCCGTACTTACGCACGACTGACAATGTCATTCAATTAATGGAGAAATAGAATGTAAATGGATGGTATATTATATATAAATAATAATTAACATGTTATATTTGTTATTTAAATCAATTATACATATTATTAGACCCATCCAAATAATTAAGTGTTGAATAACAAACTACACAACGACGTGGAGATGGTAAGTCATACGTACACACGTATGGTGACTTTGTCATTCACAGGATGGATAGAATAGTGAATTTCATTGTACCATATTTTTAATAACATAATATTACGTATAAGGTACTGTAGTTATTATTTCATTATGGAAAAAACAAATACATATGAATTGAAAGAAGAAAATAACTTTGAAAGAGGTGATTAAGTAATTACCTATTCTTTGGGTTATTCCTTTTTATTTGAAAAAAAAGAATCTTGAAGTGGGATTTATAAGCAAAGTAAGGCCTCTAGGTTGAATTGAGGGTAGTTGGGATGATATTTTAGCATATGTTGGTCAAGACAAATTGCGTTGGAGGTGTGATTTTGAGATTAGGGGATGTACCATTTTATAAGAGAGGTGAGGGTAAACTTTAGGGAAAACATGATATATTATTTTATTATAAAATTATTTTCGGTTTATAATGTCTCAAAATGTATTTATTTAGAGGATAAGGCGGTGATTGGTATAAATCCTCTCAAACAATAGGTTTTAGACATGTTTAGGTCACTATATTAACCTTATCTTATAGATTAAACTCTTAGTTAAATAGTTTAACTTTTACAATGTCTTCTTGTATTTTTATATTACATGGTTAATAATCTAACTATAAAATTACAAGATAAAATGAAGTGGTTAATTAATGAAATATTTATCATTATATAAGTCCTTTGGATGGCCCTTATATTTTTAGTAATATTATATCATTTAATGATTTAGTATTTGTTTTAAAACTCATTTATGTCAATTTTGACACTATTTAGTATTTGGATTTTGTGAAAATCAAAAAAACATGATTTTTTCAAAAAATTACATTAAATCAATCATAAAATGTCATATTAGACTAGAAAATATGTGGAATGCATCAAAAGTCTCAATTTAAAATTATTTGGATATTTATAATATCAATTATTTTAATCTTTCATTAATAAGTTAATTATTGCATCACCATTGTGTCCTAAATAAATTAAATTATATAATGTCTAAAAATTTTAAAAAAAATACCATAATGTTTTAAATATTTTTATTTTTATAATGAACATTTATAGTCCAATTTATCTTATGTATAACCCTATATTAAAAATTGATTAGTTTTTAAAATTTGAATTTAACACTTTTAACTCTTCTTTAAATAAAATAATGATAAATTTCCAAATCTAATCCAAGTGGATAAGAAGGATCATATTTTATTCCAAAGGTTGATTTAAGTCGAAATAAACATATCCAATATAATTGAGACATGTGTTAGGATAATTATAATAACATTTTTACCTTTAATTACTTTATTTACTTTTAACAGTTGTAAATACTATTCAAAAGTTACTATTATCCAAAACTTATTTTCTTCATATTGAACAACATTTAACGTACTGATGTTAGCCGCGACTCTCAGATTTTTTAAATTCAAATTTCAGAATCGGTAAAATTACATTTTATGCATATTTGAAAATGTGCCTAGAAGGTGCGTAAATGACGTTAAAAATATAAATAAATTTGTTTACATCTAATATTATTATAAAATTAATCCAATGAATTAAATTGTACTAATATAGGTATTATGTATATATTTTTACTTAAATATAATTTTAAAGAGTATTGATAATTATTTAAATAAGAGTCAGTTTTGAGAAAATAATGTAGTGTTTTTCACTAATCATCAAAAAATGGATGTTTTCAGAAAAAAAACAAATATCCAGCCTAAGATATTATTGATATTCTTTATCCAAAAATGATTCCCATATTGAAAAATAAGACAAATAAAATTTTAAAAATTGGGTATTACTATTCATAATGGCTAGTTTGATTGGTCATGGTGTGTTAGAACTTGAAGTTGCGTCCAACGAAATCTATTGTATTATTCAAAGAGAAGCATATTGTAGAAGCTTGGGGTGTTACATTCTTCCCTCCTTCATATAATTTTTTCCTCGAAATTTCTAAAATATTACTGCATAAAAATATTCAGGTGGTTCTTCATCATACGTTCCTCAGGTTCCCACGTTTCCTCTTCTATTTTATGGTTTCTCTCTAGAACATTCACCAGACAAGTTGTCCGGTTTCTCAACACTTGTTCTCTTGTATCAAGAATTATAATATGATATTCACAATAAGAAATAGCGGGTTTCAGTTCTATTTCTTCATAGGTGTGTACATGCGTTGATTTATGCATATATTTTCTCAAAATTGATACGTGGAACACGTCATTGACATTGGAAAGACATGGAAAATTTTTCAAATGGTAAGCCACAACTCCAATTCATTATAGAATTTTTAAAGTTCTGATGTACCTGGGACTTAATTTTCATTTTTTACCAAACTGTATAACACCCTTCTATGGAGATACTTTCATGAAAACATGATCACCTACTTGAAATTCAAAATCCTTCTTTCAGTTATCAGCATAGCTCTGTTTCCTACTTTGAGCTTCATTGATGTGGGTTTGGATAATATTCATGTTTTCTTTTGTTTCCTCAACAAGTTATAGGCCTACGATTTTTCTTTCACCAACTTCATCCCAACAAGTTGGTGTGCGACATATCATTCCGTATAACATTTCATATGGCACCATCTAAATACTTGAATGGAATCTATTATTTTAGGAAAATTATACCATAGGTAAATATTGATCCCAAATACCTTGAAATTCAAGTGAGAAAGATCTTGACATGTCTTCTAAGTTTTGAATAGTCATTCTAATTGTTCACCATTTTGAGGGTGGTAGGCAGTGCTCAAATGAAGTTCAGTTTTGAGGGCTTTCTGAAGACTTTTCCAGAATCATGATGTGAAATAGGTATCACGATCAAAGATAATAAATAGGGGTACTCCATGAAGACTTATAGGTTCATTAATATATATTCTTGTCAAATGTTCAAGTGGTAAAAATTCTCTTTTAGCAAGAAAATGTGTTGACTTGGTAAGAAGATCAACAACGGACCATATTGCATCATTCCTTATATGATTATTTGGTAGCACCATGACAATGTCCATCATAATGTCATCCCATTTCCACTCAGGTATGGGAAGAGGTTTCATGAATCTTCTAGGATGTTGTCCTCTAGCCCTCACCTATTGAAAAACCATACATATTGACATATAATCGGCAATCTCTCTCTTCTTTTGTCCCACAAAAAATATTCCTTCAAATCTATATACATCTTAGTGCTACCAGGGTTTATAAATAAATCGGAGCTATGAGCATCATCCAGAAATTCCCTTTTTAGATCAGGTATGTCAGAAACACAAATTCTCTTCCCAAATTTCAGAATTCCATCTTCATATATAAATTTGATCAATCTCCCTTCATTCATAGCTTTAATTTTCTTTTGAAACTCCTCATCCTCAGTCTGAGATCTTTTTATTCTTTCTTGTAAATATTGTTTAGAAACCTTTATAAAAAGTACTGTTATTTAACATTCCATGATTATTCCCATATCCATCTTTACTATATCCGTTTACATAGGATCCCTTTCAACTCTCATCTTGTTCACAACACCATGATCATTTATGCTCAAATAATCTTCCACATTATTATCTTTCCCTGAGTGGTAGTGTGTAGTGAAATCATAATCCTTGAGTAGTTCAAGCCATCATCTTTGCCTCACGTTGAGTTCTTTATGTGAGAAAATATACGTCAAACTCTGGTGATCGGTATATATCTCACATGTTTCACCATATAGATAGTGTCTCTATATCTTCAGAGTAAAGATTACAGCTACTAACTCATGATCATGAGAAGGATAGTTTTGTTCATTAATTTTTAGCTATTGTGATTCAGGGGTAATAACTCAATCATTCTCTATAAGGACGCAACCTAGTCCTTTCTTTAATGTGTCACTATAAATAATAAACCTGTCATTCCCCGACAGTAGAGTCATGATAAGAGAATTGACTAAACTTCTCTTCAATTTTTCATAACATTATTCACACTCTTTTTTTTAAAAAAATAACCCCTTTATGTGTGAGCTTGGATAATGGGTCAGCAAATCCGGAAAAATTCTAGGAAAAATGAAGATAATAACCTTCTGACCCAATAAAAATTCATACCTCAGTTATACTCATCGGTGCTGGCCATTCATGTATTGCTCTTGTCATAGAAGGATTAATAGTGATTCCATCCTCAAAGACAATATGACCATGAAAGGAAATCTTGTGAAGCCATAATTCACACTTGCTAAAATTCCCATATAATTCATTTCCTTTAAGAGTATTTATAATAGTGTGCAAGTGTTTTTAATGATATTTGTATCTTTTAAAGTATACCAAGATATCATCAATAAATACCACTAAAAAGACATCAATATATTCCTTGAAAACTCTATTCATTAGATCCATGAAAAGAGAGTGAGCATTAGTCAGTTCAAAAGGCATTATTGTAAACTCGTAATGACCATACCTATTACAAAATGTTGTCTTAATAATGTTTTCCTTCTTCATTCAGAACTAATGATATACAGATTAAAGGTCAGTCTTTGAAAAATATTGAGCTCCATGAATTTGATCGAATAAATAATGAATGTGAGGCAGGGGATACATGTTATTTATTGTTATAGAATTGATCTCCCTATAGTCAATGCATAACATCATAGATACATCCTCCTTCTTAAGAAAAATAAATGGGATTCCCATTGAGAAACTAGGGAGAATAAATCTTTTATTACTCAATTCCTCTTGTTGTTTCTTTAGTTCCACTAATTCCATAGTGTATATTCTATAAGGGGTCTTCAATATAATCCTTGAACAATGAATTGAATACATCACTACTGTAAAAAAACCTATTCCCACGATTCAAAACCATGGGTATAGCCCCAAAAACCATGGGTATAGCCTATACCCACGGTTTTGGGAACCGTGGGATGAAATGGCGTTGGTATAGGTGATTCAAATGTTGCACACCATTTTTCCAGTGTGGCACATAGTAGACCCCATGGTTTTCAAACCATGGGGTATTTAATTTCAAAAAAACGCACCCAGGGGGTTTTAAACCCGTGTCGTATGCTGATCCTCAGGGCCGCGCACCCCCAACGGACCAACCCAGCTGGAATTTTCACTTGTTACTTATACATATATTTGCGTATATATAATAATATATTGTATTTAAATTCAAAAAAAGCACCCAGTGGGTTCTGAACCCACACCGCGCGCTGAGCCTCGTGGCCACACCCCACCAACGAACCAACACAGCTGGAATTTTCACTTGTTACATATACATATATTTCCATATATATATTAATATATCATATTTAAATTCAAAAATAATGCACCCAGTGGGTTTCGAACCCACTCCGCACGCTGAACCTCATGGAAGTGCCCCCACCAATGGACCAACCCATCTATAAAACTTTTGTTAATTTATATTTATATGTATATAAATATATTAATCTAAACCATGAAAAAATGTCATCCCCGCAAAATTTTTTCCTTGTCCCGCCTTATTTTATTTTCCCGCCATAATGTGGGAAATCTATACCCACAATTCCGGAGAACCGTGGGTATAGGTCTTCAAAAAAACCGCAATACCTATGGTTTTCAAGAACCGTTAGTATAGGTCTTCAGAAAATACCCTATACCCACGGTTTTCTCCAAAACCGTGGGTATAGGTCTTAAAAGAAAACTATAACCACGGTTTTTGGTACAACCGTGGGTATAGGTTCACATAATATCCCAATATCCACGGTTTTGGAAAACTGTGGGTATAGACCTATTTTTAAGTAGTGAATGGAATACTCAATTTCTTGTTCTAGAGAATGTCTAGGTAAATCCTCTGGAAACACATCAAAAAATTTTTGCACTATAGGTACGTCCTATATTTGAACATTCCATTCCTCAACCTTAGTTATTTAACTCTCTTCCTCCCCAATAATTGAATTTAGTAGAGCTACTAGGGGTGGATCTAGATAATAATCAAATGGTGACATTTCTACTCTAAAGTATGGTATTCGTTATCATTGTCAAAAAATGTAACCTCCTTCTTCTTATAATAAATTTCTACATCATGGTCCAAAATAGAATCCATACTAATGATTATATAAACATCAATCATGGTTATGATAATAAGATCTGCAGATAAAGCACATTTATAAGCCATAATGGTAACGGATTCACAAAACCTTTTTGTAATGATACTTCGTTTAAGAGTTTTGACTGAAAACTCACTTATTAAACCAAATTAGAAGTTTCTAATTTTCATGGAGAACTGGTAAGATATGAAAGAATGTGATTATCCAGAATCAAATAAATCATTATATAAATTTAATTAAATTATTAAACTACATTCTACTACATCATTTAAAACTTTTCCCTCAGTAGTAGTGATCGTATAAGCTTGGCCTTTATTCCTTAGACATTTCCAAGATAAGTTTCCTTGATGCTTAATAAATTCATTTTCATAATGCCCCATTTCATTAAAACTGTAGCATTCAACATTGACAACTTCTTTCTTCCCCTTGCAATCACGATCTTGGTGGCATTTTTCACCCCACATGTAAAAAACTCTCATCCCCTTCAGGTATGTACCAGAGTGTTTCATCCTTCATTTATTTCAGGATAGAAATTCAACTTTTCCCTTCTTCCCATTATTTCTATTTCCATATTTTTTTAAAAATATCTTCTTCTTCTACTTTTCTTTAAAGTTTTAAGACATAGATAATTTTTTTCTATCATGATGACACAAGAGACTATATCCCCGTACGATGGGAAGGATTGTGAGACTAATGATCGAAGTAGAAATGGTTTTAATAAAAAAATAATCGATCAATATTACTCCTTGGGTTACCTATATAATCTGTAGCATGTCTTTCTATCCTTGTAAAGCTAGACTCATACTTAGCGACATTCTCATCCTCCATTTTCCTTAGATTCAGAAATTGCCTTTCTATATCAATTGGATGGTCATGCAGAATTTATTTTTATACTAAAATGTCTTTAAACTACCTCAATTCCATATTTTATACTTATTCATCCTCATTTGTATTTTGAATTAATGTCCACCACTAATCTGCATTTCATGTGAGGCGGTAAACTACAATGACTACTTTTTCCCTTTCGCTACTCTCCAAAGCATGAAATATTTTCTCTAAGGAACTTATACATTACTCAGTTACAAATGGATTTGTATTTCCATTGAATGTTGGTGTTTGTTCCCTAATGAAGTGGTTTAAAATTGATCCTCAGCATTGTGGATCAGGGTGCTCCATACGGGTAAGGTTATTATTCATAACCTGAGTGAGTTTTCCCACTATGGTTATAAGTTGTTCAACACCAGTTGCATCACCTGCTCAACTATAATTAACTTGAGTAGGATGGAAATCCCTACATAGATAACGTGTGTCGATATGTTTTCCATTCCTTAAACTAGGCATCATTTCTAAACAATGGCATAAACTAAGTTAGTTTATTAATCGTAGTAGATAATTCAAACTAGTAAAATACATAACATAAATTGAATAGTTTATGATTATGATCCATAATCATAAAAAAATATTATCTTTGAGAAAATATTTACTCATAATTCCTTTATAATGGATTGTAAATAAAATTTAAATTATCCTAAAAATATCCCCTCAGAGTGTCGTAATCAAGAGGGAATAAAATCATGTTATCGTATACTAGGATACCCCAGTTCAATCCCAAAACTCCTTGTCAGGGTTTTCACTACTATGTACATCTTTTATTGAGCATCCTCTACCTGCTCGTATCCAGATAGGGAAGTATTTCTTGGAAAACTCAAAAAAATCTCTATATTATAAAAATTCTAGGTAGTTATTCTATAAAAATCCTCAAAGTCTATCTTATGGTAACGTTCTCTAATCAGAGTTGTTTTAAATCTAGTTTCCATGGTTTGTACTAAACTTCCCATGAAACCAAATGTAACACCTCAAACCTTGTTACCTAGTGTCGGTTCATTATTACATAACATTGGCATGATCACAAGATATCATTTCTCAAAATACTAATTAGTTTAGTGGGCTTGGAAGTACTAGATACATACATATGTTTTACATTACATCAGGAAATAAAAAAAATTATGTCCCCATCGAACACACTCACATCCATTGGCGTATCCCAATAGGTTAATTATGATATACTTCTTTACATCCTGGGAATAAGAAAACATAAGAAATGGGTGAGTTCTGATGCTCCGTAAGGATAACAATATATCAGAAACTATCATAAATAAGAATAAACATTTAAGGCAATGTATAAGAATAAAACAAAAACCTTTTAAAAGTAAGCTTCGGCATAATATGGAAAAGATAAATCAAATAATTAAATTTACTTATTCACATGGATATTCTACTATTCAAATATTCACATGTAATATCAATAGCTAATTTCATAACGATGGAATGCATAATGTCAGATATCATAACAACATAGTTAAGGCCTCTTGACAAGACTAAAAAAATATTTTGTCAAGACCTTGTGCCAAGACACTAGTTTGTATCATGAGACCTTCCAATGCATCGTGGAGCTATAGTGTGCTCCACCCATCACATACTAAGTCCAATGCATTCCTTATATGGAAAGGTTGAAACATACCATAATAATTATTATAAAAAAATAGCATACAAAATGTTAATAATTTAACCATTAACCATTAATGGTATTAAAATAGAACATCCAAAGTCAAACATATCTCAAAAAATACAACAAAATCTAAAAGATTGTATCATAATAAATCTACATGAAACATATGTAAAATCCTACAAAGTATGTTGAAATAGTTGATATCAAAACTAATTGATATAAATTTATCATTCTATTTTTAAATCATTTAAAATTAAAATAATTATAAAAGAAAACCATTATTTACAAAATATTCTTATAATCCATTAATGGAATCATTAAAGGAATTATAATAGCGGAAAATAGCTGCACCCGCTGTATAAGTTAAAAAAACATTTTTACCTAAATTTCTCGAAAAGGTAATAAAGTACATTGTTAGGAATACAACGAAAAGATTCCTTTAATAAAATTATAAAATTACAAAAAAGGTTATAAATGAATTTAACCCATATTCTAGGAAATAGTAAAAATGTTTTTAAATACATTTTTAAGAAACATGGGTGAGGATGATAAATAATTCCCAGTATATGCATAAGTATAAACAACCTAAGATAATAAAGAGATTGTAAAATTAACCCTTACCTTGTAATTTTAATTATTAGAGGGTAAATTAACCTCACGTATAATAGTTAAATAATTGTTATTAAATTATACAATAACCAAATACATATATATGATATCATATATGATCTTCTAATATTTCTTTGTTAATAATATTTCAGTAGTATCATTGTTTCAGGTGTTAACTGATTCATTTTCCTTTATATGTTTTTTTATATAAGTCATGTTTTAATGTATAGGATGTATTAAATTCATTTACATAAATCTATTATGTTCATAAACATTATTTTTTATCATTAAATGAAAATGATTCTACAATGGTTGTGATGGGGAATGAATATCATCGTGTTTGTGGAGATGGTAGTACGTACATACGCACGAGCAACAATATAATTCTTTTGATAAAGAAATAGTGTGTAATTGGATGGTATATTACATATACAGAATAATTAACATGTTATATTTATTATTTAAGTCAATTATGCTCATTATTATACCCATCTAAATAATGAAGTGTTGAATAACAAACCACACAATGACTTGGAGACGGTAACTGTACGTACGCACGCACGGTGACTTTGTCATTCATAGGATGAATAGAATAACGAATATAGTTGTACCATAGTTATAATAACATCAATTTATTTGAAAGGTACTAGAGGTATTATTTTATTATTGAAATGAAAATGAAATAGGAAGTGAATGAAGAAAAGAACATTGAAAAACGTGATGATGTAATTACCTCTTCTTCAGGTTATTCCTTTTGATTTAAAAAAAGGCTCCTTGGAATGGCTCTATGATCAAAGTAAGGCCTCTATATTGAATTTATGGTAGTTGGAAAGATATTTGAGTACGTTTTGTATTAAAAAAATTCTTTGGAGGTGTGATTTTGTGATAGGGGGAAGTACCCTTTTGTAAGAGAGGTGAGGGTCACTTTAGGAAAAATTTAAAATATTATTTTATTATAAAATCATTTTCAGCTTATATGGTTAAAAATGGATTTATTTAGATTAAAAGGTGGTTATGGCTCCAAATAAACTCAACTAATAGTTTTTAGACATTTTTAGGTCACCATATTAACCTTATCTTTAGGATTTAACTCTTAGTCAAATAGATTAACTTTTACAATGTCTTCTTGTCTTTTTGTATTACATGGATAATAAACATACTATAAAATTCCATGACAAACTCAAGTGGTTCATTAATGACATATATATAAATATATAATTCCTTGGGACGAACTTTATATTTTTAGTAATATTATATCATTTAATAATATAGTATTTGTTTTAAAAACTCATTTATTCCAATTTTGACACTACATAGTCTTTGGTTTTTGTGAAAGTCAACAAAACATGATTAATTCAAAAAAACAGTACATTAAATCAATCCTAAAATTTTATATTACCCTATAAAACTATTGGAATTCACCAAAAGTCTTAGTTTACATTTTTTTGGATATTTATAATATCAATGATTTTAATCACTCATTGATAAGGTAATCACTCCATCATCATCATGTCATAAATAAATATAATTATTTAATGTCTAAAAATTATAAATAAAATACCATGATGTCGGAAATATTTTTAGCATTATGATTAAAATTTTTATTTTTATTAATCTTATTTATAACTCTATATTAAAATGGTTTAGTTATTAAAATTTGAATTTAACACTTTTAACTCTTCTTTAAATAAAAAAAAATGTCCTAATATAATCTTAGTGAATCAAAAAGGATCATATTTTATTCCTAAGTTTGATTTAGGTCAAAATAAACTTATCCAATAGAATTAATACATGTGTTAGGGTACTTATAGTATCATTTTTACCTCTAATTTCCCTAATTACTTTTAACTGTTGTATATAAAATTAAAAGTTACTATTCACCAAAAAAATTCATTCTTTTGAACCAAATTTTCATTACTTATATCAACCGTGTCTCTCAAGTTTTTAAAATTAAAGTCATAGAAATAGTAAAATTATGTTTTATACAAATTTACAAATGTGCTTAGAAGGTCGGTGAAAGACGTTAAAAAGATCAATAAAATTTTATACATCTAATATTATTATAAAATGAATCCAATGAATTACATTAAACTAATTTAGAGATTATGTATCTATATTGAATTTAAAATAAATTTAAATAAAAATAAAAATTATTTAAATGAAATTCGGTTTTAAACAATAACACACTATTTTTCACTATTCATAAAAAATTTATTGTTTTTAGAAAATACCAAAAATTCACCCTATGCTAATTTTGATATTATGAATCAAAAAATGAAGTCCTTTTTGAAAAATAAAATTTATAAAATTTCAAAAAGTGGGTATTACTATGCATAAAGGCTAGTTTGATTGGTCGTGGTGTGCTAAAACTCGAAGTTGCGTACAACGCAAGACATTGTATTATTCAAAGAGAAGCTTATCATTGAATCTTGGGGTGTTACATTTGTGGCTAGTATTGGTGATTTCCTTGAGAAGGAACACATTATTTGATCTATTAGTTGGAGGAAATTTGAAAATTTAAAAGTTTAATACTTAAAAACAGGAATTGTTCCTAAGATGGAGGTTGGCCTTATTCCATAAATATTTATAGAAGAATATTCAAATCAAGTAACACAATAGCCTTGAACGAATGGTAGGATTCATCAAGATATTGTAAGATATGGATTTCATGTTGAAAATTATGATGAGGTGTTGATCATTGGATAAGAAACTGAAACCTGCCAAGAAGTCATTGAGAAATATGACTCTAAGAAATGGTTAAAATATATGGAATATAATAAGGAATCCACATAAATGACCCAAGTCTAGAAGTTGGTTAATACCCTTGAAGGTGTAAAATTGATAATTTTTAAGTGGTTTTTCTATAAGAAAACTAACATGGATTGTAATGTTTCTACCTATAATGTGTTCCTAGTGAAAAATAGTTATAAATAAATTCATGGTATTGACTATAGATATACCTTTTCACCTGTTATGATGCTAAAGTCCATTCATATTTTTCTTTCCATTATAGCTCATTATTATATATACATATATATATTGGTTAGAAGTAAAAACCAAATTATATAAATGTAATTTAGATGAGGAGGTCTATATAAAATTTCCCATGTGTTTGGAAGTTTGAAATGTTTCTACTTAGGTTTTCAATTTGAAATGTTACATTTATGGACTAAAATAAGATTCTCAGAGTTGGAATATTTTGTTTTATGATGCAGTTAATGTGTTCGGTATCATAAAAATTGTGGATTATTTCTATGTGTATAAGAGAGGTAGTTACAATATATTAGTATTTTTTATATTGTATGTGGATGACATGCTTATTATAGAAAATGATGTCCCACCACTTTATTCTATGAATTTGTGGTTGGTAAAATGTTTCTCAATTAAATACATGAGTGAATCTACCAATATATACATTATGAATATCTATAGAGTTAAATATAAAAGGTTTATTATATTGGGATATAAAAAATAAATTGATAAAGTTTTATAGTGGTTTAGTATATAGAACTCTAGTATTGGTTATTTACCAAGGTTTCATTGAATGAATCTTAAGAAGATTGAGGATCCTTATAAGGAGTTAAAAAGGATGGATACGATTTATTATCCACCCCCATATTGGATTGATCACGTATTCCATGTTGTTTAATCATCCTAATGTATCTTATTCTTTGATCCTGAAAAATATATACCAATCCAATCCTAGTGGGATTCATTAGATTTATATTTAAGACAATATTAAGTACTTGATAAGTATAAAGGATATGTTCTTGGAATTTTCATGATATAATGAGCTTTGTATAAAGTTTTATATAGATAATAGTTTCTAAACCAACAAAGTTGATATGAAATATTAATTTAGATACATGTTTTTTATAAATAGTTTATATATCAATTGGAAGAGTTGCACAAAAGATGCCATTATGGACTGGATAATAGAGGTATAGTACGTCACTATATCAAATATAGAGAAGGAATATATTTTTACTGAGAATTTTATTTCTTAACAAGGGGTGGTTCATATAATTGAGGAATAAATTGTTCTATATTGTGAAAAAATGGTGCTATTTATATGGATATGTAACCCCGTTCTTAACAAATGACCAATGAAATCCTTTTAAAGTACCATATCATAAGTGGGATCATTAAGTGGGTAATGTAAGTATTAATTGGGAAGCTACCGTGGAGAATGGAATTTATCAATTGATGAAACCATTATTATAGAAAAGGATTCAATGTCATGTTGAATCTCTAGGTATACTACACTTGAGATATTTTTTAAACATTTTTAAATATATCAAGTTATTATAATAATGCCTATCACCAATTATCATTCGTTTATGTGTGTTTAAATTTATTTTTCATGAATGGTTGAATGATAATATCGCCTATAATATGAATTCAATTTGCCGTGAATATATGTTTATCATTGATTATTATGGGTTTGATGAAATAAAAATATAACCATGAATATAATCTTGTATGGGATACAAGTGTTTGTAAGTAAGATATAGAGGTTATATTCATGATGTAATTAGTAGATAATTATTACTTGGATTGATTTATAAACTTATATCTCATAGAATATCATATAGTAATCAATATAGTTAGGGGTGTATAATTATTATCAATCCTTCTTACCTAAGGTTTTAAATATTCCTATCTTGGGATCCTTCATACATGATACACCACTAATGAAAATCATTATATAAACATATCTAATCAGATGTGGTTGGATATGTTGTCAAACATGTCGTCAGTTAAAGCACAACGAAGATAGGATTTTTCTACTTATATTATAATAAAATACATATAGACCATAATTGAATGTGACTGAATAAATTAATAGAATTTCATATTTGCTTCATATATGATGTGATAAAATACATAGATAAATGACATGTGATATTCTTATTAGATAGATGAATGACATGTGAATTGTTCATCAAATTGGTCAATTTTTTTTAGAGAATCAAGAAATTATGAAATGCTTATACTATATTGGAATGTTAAATGTATATTGATCACTAGATGTAATTGTAAAATAGATTATATAGACATGAATACAGTTTATATGAAGGATCTTGTAGTAGACACTTTCACATAGAGATATGATTATATTTTATGTAGATCAAACTAGATACCATTGTAGCTTGAGTAGACATGAATCTTTTATAGAGTTCACTCTAGTTTTTTACATAAAAGAAACAGAGATTTAATTGTTGTTTTTAATACTCATAATTCATGTAGTGTCATATAGTTTGTCACTTATATAAGGACTAATTTTTTTATTTTTTTTGTTCCAACATAAAGACTGTTTTGATGAGACTATGTCCAAAAAAATTCGATGGATTCACAATGTCTTGTAATTTTTTCCATAAATTCTTTATGTGATTTTAGTGTATGTGAGATATTTTTGGATATGCACTAAAATGGGCACTGCCATTCTAGAGTGGTGATCTCCAATTAATGTTTGATAGCCATGCTAGTTTATCATTCACATGATTCATACAGGTGACACACCCTCTTCCACTCTGGTTTCTCTTCAGTTAAGAACCAAGGAGTTGGTTCATTCAGAGCATTTTATGTACAATCATTGAAGCAATAAATTAATTAACACCAATATTTTGAACCAAATGGATGTGATGTGATGTAATATGGGACGTAATATATTGATGATGTTATTAATTAGTGAATATCATTAAGGTTGGATATATAAGAGGATGTGATCCTCTCCTATTATGTATGGATGGTTCTTGTGATGATTTTGTGCTATCCAAAGCTCTATTCAAATATCTAACATTTCTTATTTCGTGATGAAGGTTCTAGTACCCCTTTGAGCATTCAACAGTTGCCATAAAGGATTCATGGATCTGTTAGCCAGTGTATTCCCCTCAAAGGAAATAGGTATTCATCTGCTACTCCCCATGATCATCATATAGATAAATCTGTTGAAGATAAATGTAGAATCTAATGATGTTCGGGAATAAATGTACACTATTTAAAATCACTATTTTATTAATACATTTTCACATTTGATTCATTAATATAGACTCTCTTATGTTTTGGTATCACATTCACTACCGATAATCATTATATGATCAAATAAAAACCAATATTTATGTAACACCCCAAAACCATACAATATTTTCATTTTTAAAAAAATTTAATTTACTGTTCCAAAATATGTAAACAATATTCTTTTATTTTTGGGCTTATGAATAATAAATTTAGCGGTATTTCTATTTCCACGGTAAAGGGTAAATCAGGAAATTAAGGGAAAAATTAATATTATAAAATTACCCTAACACATGTATTAATTTTATTTAATGATATATTTTTGACCAAAATTGTCATTGGGACCATTTTATGGCCTCATGGATCCACTTGGACGAATTTAAGACATTTATTGTATTTTATTCTATACAAAGTCTTATATGTCACACACTCGTTTTTAATAAGTATATCATTTTTATATAAGGTTATTAATAAGATATATTGGACTAAAAATAGTAATTTTAAATATAAAATTTTAATATTCATCATGATAATATATATTTATTTTTTAGTGAAGAAATAATTAAATGAAATGCTTGTATAATGATTATGAAATAATTACTTAGTTGATGGATATAACAAATAAATGTTATTAAAAATATTTAAAAAATATAAATTGATATAAATAATGTGATAAAAAAATTTATATATTACCTTTACATATTAGGTATTATTTTAAAATTTTGGTTCTAATATATCAGGTTATTCTGATATTTAAAAAAATATATATAATTAATCGTTTCAAAATTGACACTAATGATATTTTAAAATAAAAAATATTTTATTAAATGATATAAAATTCATAAAAATATAAAATTCATAAAAAATAATTTTATGAATTATAATATGAAATAAATGGACCATTTATGGATCTTTTGGAATTTTAGAGTTAATATATTACTCTTAAAGTGTAAAAAACCATGTTGTCACGGTAAGAGTTAAAGAGCTTAACTAACAGTTAAATCTAATAGATAACTGTAATAATGTGACCTAAAAATATATAAAAATTATGGGTTGATAGTATTTACACCCATAATAATATTATATTCTAAATAAATTACTTTTGAGAATTATTAAATATAAAATGAACTTATATTATTTAAATAGTATGATAGTTTCCAAAAGTATCCCTCACCTTAATTAAAAAAGGGAACCTTCTCCCTCACTTACTCATACAACATTGAGCCTTCTAGATGGAAAATAAATTCAAATTATTATACCAACATAAATATATTTATCCTTGAAGGGTAAATTTTTGCATAAATCCAACCAATTATGCGCTTTGGTGAAAATCAAAAGGATTTAACCAAAGAAGAGGTAACATCTTTCCTCAATACCTTTAGTTATATTTCCATTCTACACCCCCTTATCTCTCTTTATTACAAGATTATATAACAACAAAAATATACTTAATATACTAATAAGTATTTATTCTAAGGGTTTTATCAACACATAATACAATTCAATCTAATGGGTAACAAACCTATTGTTTATCTGTTCGGTGAACTACAACAACATGAAACGTTGATTTCCCATTTTTTCATTACCACCTTTCATGGTTGGGAATTATGATGGAAACTCTATTTATATATTTTCTATATGTGATATTTGTTATGTAATTATTCTTTTTTTAATTATTATAGAACACATACCTTTATACTTTCCATTTTGTGATAATATGACCACATTTGGGTATGAGTGTGGACTACCGTTTCCCAAAAGCGATGTGGTTCATTCATGCTATAAATGGATCATATTAAGGATGATTTTGATAAAATTATATGAAATATAGGATATTAATATTATAATGTAATTATAATATACATATTTATTATTTACTTATCTCTATTTTAATATGACAATGAAATGAAATAGCATTCATGCATACGTATAGCCTATCATCTCCATGAATGGTGCATTTCATTTTTTGTCTCCAAATCGTATTGATTTTTTAAATACATATTTACTAAATATATATAATTTTTAAATCATGTTCTAAATTATCTAGTTGATGAAATCATGATCTATGTAATAGTAACAACAAATAACAATTCAAAACTAACTTGAGAAACAGGTAAATTAATACCCTAAATAGTGAAAATAATGAAATATTATTTTTAAATGGGTAATAAGATATTATAATAAGATAATATATGATATTAAAAACTTGATTATGGTGTTTTAAATATTCAGTAACACTCTTAAAACCATTATACATGAGGGTAAAGTATGTTCCCACAAAAATGAAATGAAAGGTAAGTGACATCACCACAATCTCGTTTCCTTGAGACATAGCTTAATGTTATAAACCCACCATCTTTAATGAGGTGTATATACAGACCATTTTACTTATCATGTCATTAATTTATTAATTATAATGTTATTTAATGGTTTTTAATTTTATTCTTTCATGGGTATTACAATTTAAATATTTAATGTTCTATGTTACACCTTTAATGTTGAAGTATTTAATTATAGATCTTTTTCTTCCTGTTAATATTTTTTATATTATTTTTTATATTTATATAAATTTATTATAAAAAAAATTATTTCAAATTTGAATATCATTTGATGGATTAAAAAGGTAATATTTTATGTGTTTTATGTGTAATTTGATGACAAATGGCAAAATAAATGTTTTATTATTAATTTATATGGTGGTAATTATTGTTTTTCCACCCTGAACATTATTTTATTTTCATATTCCTTTTAAAAATTTAATTTTTCCTTAAATTAAATACCGTATTTATCTTTTTTGGTATTTGGGTATTGAAAATGGGTTTTCAATGATAAGGGTTTTTTATTGAAAATGGGTTATTAAAAGAAAAGGGTAATTTTTATGAAAGTGTTTTTTATATGGTTATAATAAGAGTTTTTAATCAATAATTTTTATATGATATCATTTAAAATATTTTTATCTATGGCGACATCCATTATTGAATCTTATTGTTCATTGATGTTTATCTCTTAGGATACCATCTTCCGTACATTATTAAATGGTTTATGGTCATTTTTACTAGGGAAGTATTGTTATCCATATAAATAGTTATTGATTTCGTTAAGATGTATTGATTTAGTTGTATTATTTATTTATGTTATGATTTATTTGGAAATGTAATACATAGGTTGGGGACCATTTAAAGTAAGCACCTATATGGGTCGATTTTCTCTTGTGATGAAATCATTTGGTGATAAACCCTTTGTGTTTGTTTTCAAGTAGTTTTAAATTTCTAGGAGGATAGATCTTGACACAAGTCCGACAAGTTTCTATCCACATACCTAAAATGTCATGAGGATAGATCTTGATAGTAACTATCTTGAGGATAGATCATGATAGACCAAACAACCAGAATTATGCATTATGTCATTATTATTACCCCATTTCATTATTTTATAAGTTAGAATATCTGTGGTTATGTTTCTTGGATCATGTGATTATTTAAATGGAATGTGTATTATTTTGTTACCTTTCTATATTGTTTATTCCATATTTACTCGTAGATTCTATTTTATTCTTAGCCTTATTGAGAATTTTAGCTTACCCCTTTCATATGTTTCTCTTTCCCCCATGATTCCAAGAAGTATGTTATGACTGATATTCATAGTTATAAAAAGAGGGGAATAATGGCAAACTCAATGAATTTTTTTTAGTATTTTATGTTTCAAAATTTAATATGGATTAGAAGTATATATCTAGTTTAGAAATAATACTAAACAATTAAGTCCCTTGGGATGTTATTCCATGTATCTTATTCTAATCCTTTAAAGTATGACACCAAATCCAGCCTTATGGGGTTGGGGATTTAAAGTTGGTATCAGGGGAAGTTTACTAGAAACTTTTGGAAATATATTTAGTTAATCATATATTATAAAAAATAGACCAGTGGCTGACTTTGAGAAGAATTATAAGTATATGTTATCATTTTATATATTTTTTAACACTATTTATAACTTAGGTTAAACCTATAAACTAATAGATTTATAAAAATATGTTATGGTCTAGACATACTATAAATGACTCTTCATGACTGTATCACTATGACTGGTGTTGCTGACAAAATTCTTTAGGTTTTGATCAATAGATATAACCATCAACTTTTTTCAAGTAATGGTCATACTAATGATGATGAAGCGTCGTTAATAGTTTAAGAACAAAGTAGAATTATTAATCTTCTTATGTATTTAGATTCAGTTATTATTTCATAAATGGTTCTCTATTTATAAGAATCATGATATATATATATATATGGTGTACTACTGTACTACTGTACTTCATTTTTACATTTTTAGAAGCATGAATTTTTTTAATAAGGTTTTTATGGTGATCAAATGTTCTGTAGGTGAAAATAATTTCTACATTACATTATTTGAGGAATATGATGTTAATATTGATTTTTGAAATTTAGAGACTTCTATTGGAAGTAAATTTTGATAGATGTATATTGGATGAGTGTTAAGGTTGGAATGGGTTATGTTAAACATTGGATATTATTTTTTGATGATAAAGTTTTATTTATTTTAAACATTTTTCAAACATTTTTGGTTTTAGGTAAACATTTAAGAGAATGATAGAAATTCCTTCAGACCTTCTGATTCATCATAAGTGATTCAGTAATAAAAATTAATCTTAAATATCCATCACTAGGTGCAAAAAATGAAGTGAAAATTATTCTAAGAACAACCAAAGGATGACATTATGAAATGGAAATAAATGGTGTCATTTTTTTGATTTCTACATCAATATAGTAAATAAATATCGTAAATTTAAGAAAATGATTTAAAAAAACTTTACCCATTTAATTTTTTTCTAAGATATTAATGGTCATTTAACTCACCATATATTTATGGGTTTTTAATTGTATAGTTTTTTATGACCATGTTCTCTATCACTCTCCATCATAACATGATGGTTATATTTCTATCCCATACCCCAGTTTTTACTTTGTAATAATGTTATCATATTTGAAAGAATTATCTTTTGTGACCTTCACATTTCATTTTCCCTCTTATTAAGAGAATATTTATTAATCCTATTTCAGATGTGAGTCTCCAAAAAATAAAATTTTACCTAATAAATTGTGATTGTTGATGTCTAATTTTTAATTGTGCAGAAAAAATTTATTGAAATAGGAGAGAACGTAACACCCCAAGACATTACAATATTTTCTTTTTCGAATATATTTTATTTTTCTCTAGATTTATTTATATAGAACACCATCTTAATCTTATGCTCCACACAACAATGTGTTGGGCTTGAATTATACACAAGACTGAGTTTTAATGAATAGTAATATATTTTTAAATTCTATTATTTAATATAATAAGATATTTCCCAGCTATTAGGTTGGAAGTAATGAATATTATTAACTAAATTATGAAAATATTTGGTTTAATTTATTGGTTAAAAATTAATAATAAAATAATATAATAACCAATTGAATATAATGATAATGTTTTTATGAAAACTATTTTCATGCTCATAAAACTAGTTTATGCTAATACATTAAATAAATTGCAATTCTTGAAATAAATTATATATATATATATTACATAAAATATTTTTAATATTCGTATAATATATTTTATAGTAATAAGATATGAACAAACCCAATTTTAGGCATAAAAACCTATAAAAGGCCATTTTATCCCTTTTAATAGTGAACCTATTTTAAATCCAGAACTTTACCCTTTTACATATTATATTCGAAAAAATAGACTTACTATTTAAAATTATAACATAATAATTTACTTTGATTAAATTTTTGGTATTTTTTTATATGTTCCATGTTTTTATGAATAGTAAAAATACTAAATTATAATTGAAAACAAATTTTTTCATCAAAATAATTCATACTATTAAATTAAATTTAGATTTGTTTTAAACTATAATTAGATTATTTTTTTAATATTTAATCAAATTTATGTCATTTAAATTACTTTCACATTGAATTTTGATATAAAATCATTTAAAACTTTTAAATGTTTCACTTTTAAAACCTGCTTTCTCGTTCTGTCAATGGGATTAATTTTAGATTAATTACTGTAACTTCTATGTATTGATTTTTTTATAATAGATTTAATATTTGGAATCTAGGGTGAAAATTATATAAATAGGTTTCTTTTTATTTTTTTGGAATAAAATGGTAAATTTATTAATATTTTTAATTACCACGTTTAAGGGTAAATTAAGTAATTAAGGCTAAAATTAATATAATAAAATTACCCTAAAACATATCCTATTTTAATTGGATGGTGTATTATCAAAAAAATAATTATTTTTCTTATTTTATAGTCTTTTGGAAACACATGAATAATTTTAATCCATTTATAGTATTTTATTCTAAGGAATGTCCAATATGTCACACTCTTGTTGTCAATAAGTATTACATTTTTTATATAGGATTATTCATAATATATATTAAAATAAAAATATTCATTTTAAATATAAAATTTTAATATTCATAATGATAATTTATTTTTAATTTTTATCAAATAAATTATTAAATTAATGTCTTATGTAATGATGATGTCGTAATTGTTTAATTAATGAAAATATAAAATAAATGTTATTAAATTTTTTAAAATAAATATAATTTCATATAATTAATGTAATACACAAATTTTATATATTAATTTGACATCATTGGGATGATTTAAAATAGTTTTTTCAAAGATATCAGGTTTGTTGGATATTTTTAAAAAGTTGAGTAATGAATAGTGTCAAAATTGACAGTAATTATATTTTAAAATAAATATTATTTTATTAAATAATACAAAATTATTATAAATCTAAAATTTGTCCAAATTATTTTTATAAATGTAAATATGTCTTAAATGGTCCATTTATGGCCCGTTTGGTTTTTTATAGTGACTATATTAACCCTTAATGTTTTAAAAGAAAAGTTGACATGGTAAGAGTTAAAGGGTTTCGGTAATGGTTAAAACCAAAAGATAAGGATAATAATATGACCTAAACATATCTATAAATTATTGGTTGAGATTATTTTTACCCATAAAATATTATCTTACAAATAAATCACATTGGATTTATTTTAAATAGTATATAAATTTATATTAATTTAATAGTTTGAGAGTTTCCTAAAGTACCCCTCACCTCAATTATAAAAGAGAACATTTTCCCTCACTTCCTCACACCACTTAGAGCCTTATATATTGACAAAAATATTCCGAAAAATTCTCCTAAATTTTATCTATGTATCCTAGAATCATATCTTAGGGAAGAAATCCATCCAAGTAATCCCTATAGTGAAAACCAAAAGGAGTTACCCAAAGAAGGCGTAACATCTTTCCTCAATCTCTTTAGTTTTATTTCTATTATCCACACCATCAAATATATGTATTTATTTCATATATAACAACACAATTATCCAAAATATACTGATATGTCATTATTCTATGTTTTTTACTAACAATTACCTAGAATTCTATCTAATGGGTAATGAACGTATTGTTTATGTGTACGATGAACTACCGTCTGACAAAACAATGTTTGTTCATTTTCCCTTTACCACCTTTCATAGTTAGTAATTATAAAAGAAAATATTATTATATACATTATATATATGATATTTATTGTTTCATTATTCTTATGTAATTATTTTAAAATACATACCACTATATTTTCTGTTCCGTGTAAATAAGATTACATCATTTGTTGAATTGTAGACTACTACCTCCCCAAAGAGATGTGATTCATTCTTACTATACATTCAACATATGAAAATATATTTTAATAAAAAATATGTTACATATATGAAATTATTATTATACTAGAATTATAATGTACATATTTATCATTTACTTATCCCTATTTTAATAATAAAAATAAATGAACTCAGCGTTCATGCATACGTATGGGATACCATCTCCATGAATGATACATTTCATTTGTTATATCTCAATATTAAAGATTATTATAAATACATATGTAATGAATATATATGATAATTAAATATATTTTTTACTTTTTTTATTATGAAATAATGATCTAATTAATAGGAATAAGAAATAACAAAATCAAATATTACTTGAGAAACTATTCTATTAACACTAAAAAACGAGAAAATAAAAAAATATTGTTATCTAATTGGAAATAAGATATTATAAGAATATAATATATGATATTATAAAAATTAATATGGTTCTTTAATAAGTTATTAACAATATTTAATAAATTAAATAGGAGTTTAATGTACAATCACACAAAAAGGACATGCAAGTTAACCGACTTATTCTCAATCTCCTTTCATTGAGGCATAACTTGAAATTATACACCCTACTTCTTTGATGATGTGTATATACACTCCATTTGATTTATTGTGACAATAATTTAATTTAATAATATGTAAAATTTTATTCCTTCATGTTCATTTGGATTTTAATATTCAATGTGATATGGGACACCTTGAATAGTTACAGATTTTGTTATCAAATCTTTTTCTCCATGTAAATATTTTTTATATTGACTCATATATTTTTATATAAAATTAGTATAAAGTAAAAAAAAAATTCATTTTCAAATTTCATTCAAATATTTTAATAAAGGAATATTATTATATGTTTTATATGGAAGTTTTTGATAAACGACATAAGAAATGTTATATTCTTAACATATACGCCGATAGTGAATTTTTTTCCAATTTGACAATTATTTTATTTTAATCATCCTTTTCAAAATCTATAGTTTCCTTAAATGAAAAAAAAAACTTTATTTTTTTGGGTATTTTGGTATTGAAAATGTTTTTTTCAAATAAAAGGGTTATTTTGGTATTGAAAATGGGTTCTTAAAAGAAAAGGTTATTTTTATATGAAAGTGTTATTCATATGGGTTTAATATGAATTTTTCCTCAGTAATTTTTCTATGATATCATTAAAGTATTTTTATTTAAATCAACTTTCTTTGTTTAATCATGTACTTCATTGAGGTTTATCTCTTATGATACTATCTTCCATAATTTAGTAAATGGTTTTTGGTCAGTTTTTCTGGGGAAGTATTGATATACCATATGATTCGTTATTTATTTAGTTAAGACTTATTGATTCAGCTGTATTATTTATTTATATTATTAGTTACATGGACATGTAAGACACGAGTTAGGGGACCATTTAAAATAAGACCCTCGATGAATTGGTAGTCTCTTGAGATAAAATTAGTTAGTGGAAACCCCTTCACATTTGATTCTAAGCATTTGTAATTTGTCATGATGATAGATATTGGCACAAATCACAAGGGTTTCTACCCAGAGACATAAACTATCATAAGAAAAGATTTTGATAGTAACTATCATGGGGATAAATATTCATACTTTATAAATACAACATTATGCATTCCATCATTATTATTATTCCATGTGATTATTTTATTAGTTAGAATATCCATGGTTAATTTTCCAAGATCATGTTATTATTTAAATAAAATTTGTATAATTTATTTACATTGAAAAAATATTTAATAAATATTTACTCACAGCTTCTGTTGTATGGTTAACATTACTAATTTTATGAGCTTACCACTTTCATATGTTTCATTTTTTCATAAGATTCTAAGATGTATTTTATGATTGATATGTAGGGTTACACAAAGGGGGAATAATGGCCAACTCAATGAAATTCATTGTGTATTTTATTTTCCAAACTGCAATATCGACTACAAGTATGGATCTATTTTACCAACAATACAAAACTATTTGGTTCCCAGGGATGTGATTATTTGTATCTTATGTCAATGTATTAATGTAAGGTATCGGCTTTGGGCTTCTGGAGTCAAGACATTACAATTTATATTTTGTTTCTTTCCTAACCCCAATCTATATTAACATCATATTGTTATTTTTTGGTATTTTAATCATTCTATACAATTTAAACCTATTTTTTTACACAAATGTTCTAAAATTATTTTTTATGAAATATCGACCTTATTTATTTATATAGTTAAGAAATATTTTCCTCTGAAACCAACATAATCAAAATGCTTTATGGAAGTTTTTATTTATAATTAATTGTTTGTTAAATTTAATTCTTCTACCATTGCTTATATTTATAAATGATTAAATGGAATTTTTACAAACATTTTCATATGAATATATTTTTAATTTTTTACAAAATTTAGAAAAGAATGTTTTTTAATATTTATAGATCAACTATATTATCCCACCATAATGTCCATTATTTACTTTGAAGCTTCCATTAGAAGTTTCAATGTCTATAAAAAACCATATTCCCTATTTTTTATAAATTTTGATTCTTTAAAAGATATCTTAAAAATGATATTTTAACATATTTTTAAAATCATATTTAAATGATTGGAAAAAAGAGATTATTTATCTATGTAGATATACTTTAAGGGTTGTTATGATTCTCTATGTATATCTCTAATAATATTATTCATATACTTTATCAAGATATATTATGATTAAATATTATGGATTTCATCGAGAAACTTACTTCCTTCCATGGGTTTATTATGTGATATTGTAATTATGAATATTTTGTTCTTATGTCACACATATGCATGTTTTATCTTTCTATTATGGGTTGGTATGTCATAGCCTTATAGTGAATTCGGTAAAGTTGATATATCTCATGATATTACTAAGGGATATTGTTAATAATTATTGATCCAATACACTATGTGATGATGAAAATATTCCCTTATCCAGTACATGAAGTGATTTAGTGATAATAAATGATCCATTATTTTTTAAGGATTATGACGTTAATGATTGTTCCATTGTGACATGGGATTTGGTGATAATTCTTCATCAATTATGTTATGGGGTAATGTTAGTGATTCGTGATCTATAATTCTATGATTTCTTGTTATTCTGGTTATGAAACATTATTCTATTATTTCAAATGGTTATGTTATATTCTTCATGTATTATGATAATGGTATTTTTTTGATACCCATGAATCATTTTATGATGACGTTTATGTCCAAAATATTATGTTGTGAGCTATGTTATTATGGGTTTGATTATCTTACGTTATAAATTTTATTATATTACCATACCTTATTTCTCATATTATTCTCACATATGATATTTTATTATTATATTATTTATTTACCCCTATTGAGAATATGAGCTCACCCTGTCTTATGTTTCCATTTCCCCATGTTAGGAAGAATGATTTTAAATAGGATATATCTATGTAGGGTATTATTCAATAAGAACATTTTGGAATATGATCAATATATTTTAGGAAATAACTTGATAATATATGTAATCTCCTAAGATGATAGAATTTTACTATTTTGAATACGTATTATTGTGTGATGTATTGAATATTCATCTAAAATGGTGTTATTTTTACATATAAAACGCACTGATCACATCATATCCCATTAACACACAACTATTTTTTATTATCAAGAAATATCTTGGGCAAGTGTATATCCTTTAACGCATATTCATGGAACCATGCAGGAACAATTAAAGAACCAACTTATAGATATCCTGATATGAAACCATCCAATCATTTACTTATATAATAGTGGATTCATATTGCACCTCTTAAAGTGTTATATACAATAAAAGTTTTGTCTCTTTAGAATAATTTAATAAATTAGATCTCTTTACTCAACACACAAAAATCAAAATGACTTCCTATAACAGTTCAATATTATAGGTTGTCCCAATTTTTATGATATATGTAAATTGTAGTCTTTAATAGTTATGATATACAAATATCATGGCATACAAATCTAAAATATTTTTCTTTGTCTTATAATATCTTCATCATATGTGATAATCATTTTCTCTATCTTTATCTTTCTTCTTCATCTTCAACACACAAAGATCAATTCATTTTAGTAGTTATGGTTCTACTCTATATATTTAACATAAGGCATTTTTAATGTGGTAGAAGTTTCAGATCAAATTATTCAACACATTTATAATATTGAGGGATTTTATATTAGATTCAACACTTTATTATTATTCATGTTCTTCATATAATATATATACCGAAACCAAATGAATATTATTTCCCTTTTAATTCTTCTTAAATCATGCCCTTCAAACATCAGAAATGTGTTTTATTAAACTTTGTTTAAATTTATCATATTTAATGAACTTTTAATTCAAATAAAGACTTGGATTTTAAAAACCTCATGATAATCAAAATTATTGTGTCTTTCTCTCTCATTTCTTTTTTATAAAAAAACTAATGTTCTAAAATCTGTTAGTATACCATTGAGAGGGGGTGAATTAGTGGTACATGTTTTGAAAATTATTTATTTCTATATTAAATACTTTAAAACTATTAAAAGTTTTATCCTCTCTCAATATCCATTTATGAAACATATCAAAGAATAAAATATGATAAGTAACGGACATGAATTGTTATAACGTTTGACCTCATTGTGAGAGCCTAATACTTTTTAGGTTCAATTTAAGTTCCAATACCTGTATTGTCACTAATATTAAAGTTATTATAAGAGAGGGTTAGTGTATATCCTTGAATATTTAAGATCATCCCAATGGACAGTAAAAATTAATGGCTAATGACAACCTTAAACTTACACTACAATGAAAATCAAATGTAATTGTTTATCATAGTAGGAAAAGAGTTAAACATTATATTATAACTCCTGAATGAATTAGATCATAAAAGGTATTTCAGATTACATTTCATGAAATATGATATTTTACTCTAAATGAGTCTTGAATGCTTGAACAATGTAAAATGATAACAAATTCTCATTGGTCTCTCCTCACAGTCTTCATGATGATATATCCATGAATGACCACACTAATACTTGAGAAATTCCCCCTTACTCATCAAAAATAAGAATATGGGTTTATAATAATAGAAAAACATTATGGAAACATATATAAAATATTATATGATGTGCATATCATGTTCCCCATCTTCTAATTTCTTTGAAATAGATTAATCTTCAATACATCAAGGTATTTGGGTCTCTTAAAATACACTAACACGTTCATCCTCTCTATTTTAATATTAAATATATATAATGAATGAGTATAATATTTTAAATAAGGTTATTTGAAACTAATTAATTCTTGGATACACTAATAAATTTTTTCAAATACACACTAAAAAAATAATCGAATTTTATGATTAATAATTTTGATTATTGTACTTCATAATCTCTAATAAATCTTATCACAATAATTATTATTTAAACTCCATAAATTTCTACATGAATCATGGTTGTTGACCAAGAACATTCTATTTTGGAAATAAACATTCAAAAAATCATCATCAGAATTTGTTTTTATGTCTAATAATTGAATCTAACCATTCCCAGATCTTCATTATTCATAATTCATAATTTTTACCATGTTTGGAACTATATAAAACAACTCTCTACCCATATGAACTTCAAGCCTTCACCAATTTTACATTTTTATGAACATTATATTTTCCATGAATATTACATCCCAACATGATGTCTCAACTCTACGATCTCCACCTTTTCAAATTTTTATTTTTACTAAACTCAACATCACAGCTCTTTTTCAATCAGGTTGAGTACAAACCTTTTCTGATTTTCTTCTTTGTCTCAATGAATTTACTCAACATCACAAATATAAATCTATTTATACTTATCCAAATTTTATTTATACAATGAAATCCCAAATAATATCAAATGGATCCAAAATATTCAAAAAAATTGAAATCATTTTAAAATTTTTTTAAAATTCTTTAGAGATATTAATATATTTCTTATAGGGTTGATAATAAATATAACATTTTTAAAAAGTCCAAGGTAACTTCAAAATAACTACTGAAAAATCTACATCTATATGCTATTATAATGTGGATTGATCATGGAGTTAATCTCTCCCAAAACTGTACTCATCATCATGCACTCGGACATGATCTTCTTCTCATATTGGGGAAGTAGATCAAATTCTATAACCAATTTTAGAATATTTATTTCATCAGATAGATTCAAATCATTTCCATTCTATTCATGACTCAAGACACATTCATTTAACCTAATCACTAAAATTAATATATTAAATAATATTTATTAATCATTAGTATCATAAAGTTTAATGTTTTAATAATAACACAACATCATCTACTTTATATTTTGAAACTATCTTCCAAAAATATTCATCACCTCAAATTCCAATAATAGACAGACTGCTACATTTCATGTAATAATCCTCTCATAAAACTTTTTATCTTGATGCCTTTTATAAATGTTTATAAATATAATAAGTCACACATTCATAAATTTTTCATTAATTTTAAATGAAAACAATTATGAAATTTTCAAACTCTTATAAAATGTCTTCAGTGTCTTATCAAATCCTCAAAGTCTTATAAATTTTATTTAAAGTATTAAAAAGTTCAAAAATTTCATGAAATTTATTCATAGCCTTATTAAGTATATAAATGTCTTAAGAAATACAAAAAACTCTTGAAAATTAAGACTTATCCATATTTTATCTTTAACATAGAGACTTATGAAATTACCAAAAACAGCTCCTACATTGGTCATTTTTTTGTAACTCTAGAAGTCATATGAAATGATTTTGATGAATCATATAAAAATTTTATTCATAATTTATGATACTAGGAAATATATATCTATCAGACAATAATCAAACTCTTAAGATCCAATTACTCATAACGTTAGATCTTATCTAGTGTACCTTTAAATACTTTAAATTACATTTCAATAACTTCAAAAAATCATCAATAATTATCAGAATATATTTTAATGATATGATACATATAAATACATATTATAGTATTAAAATTAACCTTCACTACCAAAATTAAATTTTTTACTCCTATCTTGGAATTTATTCAGTATTAGTTAATAATAAATCTTAATTAATTGTAGAACCACTCCATGATCAAACTTAATTAATTTAAACATCATCCAAAGATATATCCTCATGATGGATAAACATATGGATGGAAATTATATGATTTTCACCAAAAACATTTCATAGAGATATAAAATTCCCCAATCATCACACTCCATGTAACTCTTCTAATTTTCCTTTTCTTAAGGTTTTTTATAAATAGATTATCTAGAAATGTATTTTTAAATAATTCCATTATATTAATCCCACAACTTTAAAAAAATTTCACAGTCTCTTCATGAAGAAAAAAATCTAGAAATATAGACACTCATCTACCCTTTTAAATATAAATGGATCTCCAATAATATCTAATGGAAGAATATCAATTTATTTTTATAGGAATATTAAGTGTCTCAGTTGCATCTTTTTTCCATATGAATAATATAATTAACCAAATTCCAATATTCAGGGTGTATATTTAATTCTAATTCATGGTCTATAACCCAAAACATATTGGTGCATGGACATGGGAACTCATATTCTCATAAATTATTGGAAAATAAAATGTACATCTAGATAGTTCTCCTTCTATAAATATTTACATAAACTATATCACATTACTTATTATTCACACTTATTGAAAATAAATTTAATACAAAACAGTGTGGGTTCAATATAAACCAGGAAAAAGTTGTGTATATACATCAATGTTCACATGTAACTAGTGAGTATAAAACTATGTAGGGAACCACCAAAAAGTCCTCTAATATATTCAACATCATACCAATTGTATTTTGTGAGAATTTAAATATAATATATAACAATCATCATGAAATTAAACGAATATAGTCATTGTTTGCTAAATTGGCCACCGCAATACTTGAACCTACCAAATTTAGCTAATGGTAGTTAATCAATTTTTTATTTCAATAATATCATTCCACTATGAAATATGATCTCCAAGCCAGTTCACTAGAAACAGATTAGTACTGGAATAGTATGAGTATCAAGAAATAACTAAAAACTCAAGAATTAATTGTGCAACTAAATTATATAAGATATCATACGTAGACAAATCCAATAAGAAATAAGAATATATTCAAATAATGGAAGTAGTGATACACAACTAACTCTCTAATAACCATGCATCTAAATAATATAAGACATCATACACAACTATCACCCTCAATATATAACTATGTATCTAAATAATGGAAGAGGTGAGACATAAGTATCTCCCTTGAGAAAGAATAATGGTTGCATGGGATTATTACCACCCCTTTATCTTCATTAATTTAACCCCGTTTTAAAACTAGTGTCTCTATGTGGGAAAAAACATCAACATAATTAGGATAACAAAAAACACAAAAATGTTATACATTGCTCAAATTTTATCCATGCACTAGTATTCACACATATTGTGTACCCCATATATTGACACACAACTTGGATCTAATAACTCTGAACATATTCCTCTTTAATGAAAACATAACCCAACACACCCTTAACTAAATATCTTATATCAACTATAACACACACTAACTCATATGTTTTTATAATTTGAGTTAATAAATTATCTCATCCCATTGAAGTGAAAATATAAAACATTTTTTAGCATGTTGTTTCATTTTTTGTCAATAAGATGTCAATAATGTGTCAATTGTAAAAATGTATAGAAATGTGGTGGTGATGATGATTAAAGAGGGGATGTTTTCCAAAAACAATTCCCCTGGTATTTAGAGAATAACTATTTTACATTGTATGTAATGATTTATTGTTATCCACAAAATTCTTGAAGATTTTTGAGCTCATCCTAATTTCCCAGACATGTTTCATGGAATGACACTTTATTACAACATTTGAAGAACCCAATGAAATACTGTATTGAATGATGAAAGTTTAAGATCCATCCAATGTATTCTAATATGATGAAGGTAGTGAATTAAATCATACAATTACTTGAGTCGATCCTCAAAGAAGAATACTTTTGTTTAAAAGAGAACACATCACTCACAAAAATGATTCCATGCATTATTCATTAATGAATGAGGTGAAGAAGAGTTCCATGCATCATATATTATTGAATCAAAAGACTAATATTGAAGAGATTTTATTTTTGATTCCAAAAAAAAGAATGATAATGTTTGAAGATGAAGAACAATAATTGAATCATTCATGGGAATAGTACATTTATTGGGGAACTAGTGAGTGCTTTTCGCATGCATAATATTTGTAGGAAAATGGTGGTCATGCACTCTTGTACACATGGTTTTTAACCAAGTAGGCCATATTAAAAAATATATTCCAAACAGGAGGGCTATCCGAGGTTCTCAACTATAGGAACTTCCAAGACCTGGGGGTGAACCGCACCTAAGGGAATCCTCAAGGCCAGCCCCACAAGAGGCTTAGGACCACGGGCGGTGTATAATCCTGGAGGATAATGCACGATGATCAGCTTATGTGGAATTTATGCATAGTGGGTGCCAGGAGCTTGCCTAAGGAGAAAAGAGTGGGCACATAAGTGCACCCATAGAACATTAGAGTGGGGTGGAATCATGAGAGTGGGAGGATAATTCAGAGCATGTGCTACTACAACTTGATATTTAAACTGTGAGAACCCACATATTCGTTTCGATGTGTGACGACCTAAAATGGTCATGAAACAATCCTAGTTGTCTTCTGCATCGATGAAATACGCTCCACCTTCAGATCAATCACAGGATCGATTGCACGCATCTAGTCCATCCATCTGATCCATCACAGGATCGATAATGTGAATCTAGGCCATATATATGATCTCTACGGTTCAGTATTGAAGAAGCTTTGTCTGATCTCTCAGGACGAATTATCTTCAACCATCGGCCACCACCACTGCACTTGCGAACCAGTGATGATCTCAGACACCTATCTCATCACACCAGCCACCATTTGAGCACAATTCAAGCTCATCTGGATCATATGATGAAAAATAGACACATTAATGAAATAACATTTTCATGCATGAATAAACTCATAGAAACATGTCTTGGCCAATATAATGCATGGCTACTGAGGTCATTCCATTAAATGTTCATGAAGAATTTGTTTTCATGTGTTAATAAATGCATGAACATGAGGATTTCACTGAAGAGAATGAGTCTGAGTTGAAGAGAACCAAATCGAGAGATTTGAGATATCTATCATCCACATTTGAAAGTGAAACACCTAAGACTTTCATCCTATCATTGAACCATATCTTTGAAAGTTTTAGGCCAAAGATCTATAGCATTCAAAGTCCTGCTCTTTATGTCATAGAGACTAATTTGAATGAGAATCCTATGCATATAAAACGTGTAGCCTCATATAAAGTCCCAGATTTTACATGCAATATTTTCGAATTATATGGAATTATTACGATTATGTAAAAATTAAGAGTGTGTGATTTCGAGGCCCGATGTACTCGAAATGAATTTTTTTACTTTTTTAAGGTACGATCAGTAAACGCATGAGTGGTGTTTTCTATCTTTTGAACTGGTTCTCAGATTAAAAATATGAGGGCACCATTGAATCCACAGTGCCAATATTCTCTTAAGGGATGCTTCAATTTAACAGCAGTAGGACTAAATAAAATGTTAATTTTTGGGAATTTTTAAAAGGAATAAATAAAATAATATTTTATTTTATTTTAATTTTTTCCTTCAATGGAAAAATGACATCATGGGACCAGTGACATTTCCAGACAATAAATGGATTTACCTATCAATATTAAGTAACGACATCATTGGAGAATTAGAAAGGTTAATAAATAATGGTCCCCATTAATTCCCAATGTCATTACTTACCCTAGCCCTCTCTTATTCAGATGATGCTTGGGAAGGGGTATCGACACAGCTTCACTGAGAAATGAAGTGTTGGTAAAGTGACGAGACACAAAACCCTTAAAGGATAGAGACGATCCCAGCAGGAGGTTACGGGTGGCGCTGAACCATGAACTGAAGGATGACGTATGAGCGGCATCGTTGGAAGCTAGTTGTGGAGGATGGTGAGCACCGACCCCCTTATTCAAGAGAGATGGCTCCCCAACAACCTCAGGTAGGGGTTTGATTATTGTTTAATTCACGTGAATTTCTTTAACCCTTTAATCCTCCCTCATGATTACGAGATAAAACTAAGGGCACAGGCCCAAAAAACTGGCCCAAACCCTCCACTACTTTGCCTCCCTTGTGCCCTCCATGGAAACCCACTGGTGTGGAGGCACCATCCAGCTACGAAGGAGGCGGTGCGCTGACGCACGCTGCAAGATGAGGTCACGAAAATCATCGGAGCGGCTGGCACTAACTAACCGCGGAAGAGGTGCGGCGTGCCATCGCACACCTCCTATGAGAAAGTGGTCGCGGCTTGTGAGATGCGGCGGTCGGAGAAGGAGGCCGACACATTGACTGTCCATGGAAGAGGAGACATCGTGACCAGTGTGATGCCGATGAGTAAGGAGGTTTCACGACCAGCGTTCCACTGGCGAGCAGCGGGCTGAAGTCGTGGCAGAGGCAGAACCTATACCTACACAGCAAGTTCTGCGGTGATAAGGCGGCCCCACCATTTCCCAATGCTGAATGACCTATGGGTCGTTTGGGATATTAAAGGGAAACTCCTTCCCCCTTTCCAGCTCATGCGGACCGTGGGCTGCCCCCTTGCAGGCATCACCTCTCGAGGTTGGGCCGCCCCCTTGGGGGTCGCACCACATGCGACTAGGTCACACACTTGCAGGTTTTTCCCCCTTACCAGTCACCCATTGTGGGCCACCCTTTGCGGACCTCCCCTTTCGGGTCGGAGTGAGCTCTCTGCGGCCCAGCCCAGATTGGGGTGGGCCCAGTCGGTCCGACTGGGTCGGATCGGACCCAAACACACTTAAAGGGCTAAATCATGAGAACCAAATATCTGTTTGATGAACCGTCTAGGGAGTTGGGATACTTGGTTCAAGATGGTCCTATGGGTATACTCCACATGTGTTTTGGAGATAGTTGGAGTATAACCGGCTTGGATCAAACCTGAATCCCACCGGGCCCTCAAAACCAAAATGCTTATAACTCACAGATCGGGCGTCTGATGGACGCACCGTCTGTCACGTTGGAACACTTATGAAATAGAGGTCCTTTGGGATACTCCTTTTTCCTAGATTAGAGGTGTTTAAGGTATGACTGATATCTCAAGGGGCAGATTCTACGTAACTCAAGTGCACTAGGTGTGAGGATTCATGTGGCAGGCTATTACATGGAGGAAAAACATTGATCCTGTGTGGGTCAACATCTATCAATCATGTGTGGGTTAGCTACAATTGGATCTTATGTGGGTCAGTGCTCAGTGATCCTATGTGGGTCAGTGCTCAGTATTCTATGTGGGTCAGTGCATACCGATCCTGTGTGGGTCAGATCATATGTGGGTCAGTGGGGGTTAGTACCTATCGATCTTGTGTGGGTACAAAGAGATGATTATTAATAAAGTAATATGATATATCATATTACTAATCATCCTTACATCTGTACATAAGTTATACCTAATTTTGAGCTATGTCTTTTACTTATGTGGTACTGTTTCCTTTGTGGTGTTTTCTTCATGGTGTTACCTGTGTGGTACTTCTATCTCCATTGTGTTACCTCTTTGTTAATTCTACCTATGTGTTATTGTCTTCGTGGTGTTACCTATGTGGCACTTCTATCTCAGTGGTGTTACCTATGTGGTACTTCTACCTTTGTGGTGTTGTCTTCGTGGTGTTACCTGTGTGGTAATTATATCTCAGTGGTGTTACCTGTGTGGTATTTCTACCTTCATGGTGTTACCTTTGAGGTATTCTTCCTTCAAGTATGAGATGATTATACTAAGATAACTTAGGCATATGTAAGGGCATATACCTAAGTAGTGTTTATGTCTATTGTTTCGTGCTTTGGTATTGAGGTCTTTCTTTGTGGTATTTTCTTTTATGGAACTCGGGTATACCTACGGGGGTCTCGGGGTCCCTACTGAGTAATGTTATACTCACCCCTGCATGGGACCCCCACACCTTGTTGTGTCTTGTGTAGACGACGTACAAAATTAACCTAGTCTGAGTGAGCTAAGACCAGACGGTACTCATAGGTGGACCATTTTGTGTGATGTGACACATGGACTATTGATCATTAATTGTACCAACCCTTTAGGTAAGATCTTCAGTGGAAGATCTAGGATTTTTTTTCCCTTTTCAGTTGTATTTTACCTATCATTTGTACTTTTACTTTTACTGTTGGTCTTTTATTATGACCTCTTTACATTCAGAACACTTTTTACTATATTAGTTTACTTAGTGGTTGCTTCTAGTCATGTTCTTAGACTTTGTTACTTTATATGTTAAAAGGAAATGCCTTCCCGTTTTAGGGCTATGCCTTTTTGGTGTTAGTCGCTAGCCCCTGGCCTATGGAAGGTGGGCTTGGGGTAGTCACAATAAGGGCCCAGAGGGACGGTTTGGGACAATGTGGTATTAGAGAAGTCAGTTCTACCAAAGAAATAGGACTGCAATCATTTTAGTGTAGCAATAGTGTTGACTGTTATGAGTGTGGTTTTCAGTTTGGGGAATTTATTGTTTGTGTGGCAGCCGACTTATCCATACAACAGGACCCTGACTTATGATTTCCAACTTAGTGCTTGAAAACATTGATTGTGTGTGTTTTCAATAATTTTTTTATGATCTCTTGAGTCATCTAACTGGGTATAACTTACTAATCATGGCACACCTGTCTTCTCTTAGGATGCCTCCATGTAGATTTCCATCCTTGATTCATGAGAGAATATGTGATGACAGCCCACAGAGTGATGAGGCCTCAGTGCAGGGCTCTCTTATGGATTTAGCACCATTGGGTGGTGTACCAACACCACCACCCATTGGGCAGCCATTTCCACCATCCCCACTAGCTGAGGATGCACACCAACTGAGCCTGTTGCATTAGTTTCAGTAAAAGATGCCTATGAGGATCCGAGGCAAGATGGACCCACAGGCAGCTAAGGATGGGCTATAGGCTGTAATTAGTGTTTTTTTCTGGTCGGGACACCAACTAACCTTATGGTGATCCTAGCAGCCTGTCTTTTCTATGAAACAGCTGGGAGATGGTGGAGCTTGATGCTCCTGATACAAAACGAGGTGACCCTCATCTAGTCGGAATTTGAGGGCCTATTCTGGGAAGAGTTCGTCCCAGAAACTCTACACTTAGTGTGTATACAAGAGTTATTTCCCTTACAGTAGGGTAGCGTGAATGTGGCCCAATACTCGATGAGGTTCACGGATCCCTCCCGATACTCCATTGACATGGTATGAGACCCTTTCTTTAGGTCCCGGTCCATTGAACTGGATCTCTGATGGGATATCGAAGAATTGATTATATTGCTCAGCATTCTGATGGAGGATTGGGTGTTAGAGAATTCAATTTTGGTGGTGAGCTTCCTAGTTGAGCAGGCACCGATAGCGAGAGCCACCACCAGATATTAGGTAGCGAAGTCATTTGCAGTAGGCAGTAAACAGAATATTCAGGGGCCCAATCAGACCAATCCTTCTACTGGATGACCTTGGGATACATGGTCGGTGGTATGGGGCTCACAGGATAGAGAAGGAAATATGGGGAGTAGATTGCGCTACACGTGTAGCGTGCAGGGTCACATCGCTCATGACTGCCCGACCTGTTTTATGGATGACAACCAAACGGTTGAGGGAACATCAAGGAAGACGTAGAGATTCGATCGGGGAGGTTCGCAAGAAGCAAGCAGACATGGTAGAGGAGCTATCTATATAGACGGCGATGGGTGATGATTTGGGGTTCTACCACCACCACCTCCAGGTTGTCCACCTTGACCAAAGAGAGCAAGTGGATAGGGGCGAGCTCATCTCCCAAAAACTGAGGCTTATAAACACAGTTCTCTAGAGATGATTAGAGGTATGATCTGTGTCTACTCCACCTTAGTTGTAGTACTTATAGACATAGGTTCTAGTCACTCTTTTATTGCCATGACTCTCGTTTGGAGCTCAATGATTCTGGTAGAGTCGTTGGCTCGATCATTACTGCTAGAGACTCTTATGGGAGCAGATTCAATGATTACACACTAGTGCCGGTATTGTGACATTACTCTATTAGGTGAGAGCTTTGGCTGGGATCTTCTAGTAGTAGCGTCAAAGCCTTACATGTCATCTTTGGTATGGATTGTTTACCCATATTCTAGGCCCATATTGACTATATTAGGTGAATATTACAGTGTGTCTATGATGAAGGGACAATGATTTCCTTCATCGGCGAGAATGAAACCTTTGAAGCAGATGATGGACTTACTCAGAGGACGGTGAAGAAAATCACAAATCAGTTGGCTATACTTACCCTCAGAGTAGTAAATATTGAGAGTCCCAACTATCCTATAGTGGTTGACCAGTATATCGATGTCTCTTCAGATGATGTTCCTAAACTACCTCCACGCAGAAAGGTATACTTTTACTTCGACCTGTACCCTGGGATAACACTGATATCTACACCAGTAAATCGGATGGATCTTGTGGAGCATCGTGAGTTACTGGTATAGTTGGAGGAATCTCAGAGAAAGAGGTTCATAAGGCCCAGTGTATCTCCATAGTCAGCCCCGATTTTGTTTGGCAATAAGGAAAATGGGAGTTTGAGACTCTGTGGGGACTACTGAAACCTGAACCAGGTGACCGTGATGAACAATTATCCACTTATGAGGATTGATGATATTTTTTATCAACTAAAGGGATCTCATTGGTTTTTGAAGATATACCTCAGATCAGGCTATCATCAGCATAGAGTATGTGATGTGGATGTGCATTATATGGACTTCAGATGTCTGTATGGACACTATGAGTTTTGGTTATGCCATTTGGTGTGACCAATTCCCTTGTAGTGTTCATGGGACTCTTTAACAGGATCTTTCAGCAAAACCTTGATCGCATTGTGGTGTTCTTCAACGATGACATCTTCATATACTCAGCGACGGAGGAGAAGCATGCCTATCATTTGGAGATAATTCTAGTTTCACACCGAGAGAACCTAGTTTATTTTAAGCTCTCTAACTGAAAATTTTGGATATGAGAGGTCCACTTTATGGGACATGTTATTTTGGAGGCTAGAGTTGCAGTGGATCTAGTGATGATAGAGGTTGTACTTTCTTGGGAGCCACCCAGGAGTGTGACAAAGGTGCATAGTTTCTTGGGGTTGGCAGGATACTACTAGAGATTCGGGCCAGACTTTTCCAGAGTTGTGGCACCCTTTTCTACTTGACAAAGAAGGGAAGACCCTTCATATGGATGGAGAGATTATAGTAGAGTTTTCAAGATCTAATTCAGAGACTAATGAGTGACCCCATCTTGAGTCTACTAGAAGGGGTCGTTCGGTATGTAGTCTACTACAATGCATTAGATACCGGACATGGGTGTGTCCTTATACAGGAGCAAGTAGTGATCGCCTACATCTCAAGATAGCTAATGAAACATGAGTAGAACTATGCTACCAATGACCTGGAGTTCGTAGTAGTGGTCTTCACCCTAAATATGTGGCCACATTACTTGATGGGTGAACATATTATAGTCTACTCTAATCACAAGAGTCTCAGGTTTATCTTCTCTTAGAAAGACCTGAACCTAAGACAGTGGTGATGGCTAGAGTTCCTCAAAGACCATGACTTTGAGATATTCTATACTCCAAGGAAGGGTAACATGGTAGCATATGCACTTAGTAGGAGGTATGGTATGCATTTGCTGAGTGAGGAATCCTAGAATCTAGCCACGTTGCAGATATCCTTTGTTGATAGTGATGGAGTAGGTTAACTCCAGTCTATTAAAGTCACTCCCCCACTCCTTTAATGACCTAGGGAGGCGCAACATGGGGACATTGACTGTGAGTCTCGACATGCTCATATATCCTTAGGATAGATGCCTGATGGATTTTCTGATGGAAGGGAGCACATAATCCTCTTTAGAGGACATACCATGGTACCAATGGCGCTACGGGAGGAGGTGTTGAAGGATTTCCATACGTCCCCTCTGGTGGTAGATCCTGGTGTGGATAAGATATACTAGGACCTTAGATTATAGCACTGGTGGCCAGGGATGAAGAAATTAGTGGCAAAGTTTGTTTCCCAATGCCTCACTTGTCAGAAAGTGAAGGTTGAGCATCAAGTTCCATCAGGCTTAGCACAGCCACTAGAGGTGATGAAGTGGATGTGGGATGGAATCTCTATGGACTTTGTGATAGGGATTCTACATACATCTAGGGGACATGATTATATCTGGGTGATTTTTAACTACCTCACCAAGTTGTCCCACTTTATACCTATCCGAGAGCAGGGATCAGTAGAGGGATTAGGACGCCTCTACGTACAAGAGATTGTGCACCACCATGGGGTGCCATCGACAATTGTCTTTGATCATGACACACTTTTTTACTTCCCAGTTATGGAGGGGTTTTCGGATTCATTTTGGACTCAGCTATGTTTGAGTATTGTCTTTCATCCCCAGACAGATGGTCAGACAGAGTAAACCATACATACTCTGGAGGACATTCTTTATGCTTGCATCTTTGATTTTGGCCTTAGTTGGGAGGATCACATGCCCTTGGTGGAGTTTGAGAAAAATAATAGTTATCACTCCACCATCACTATGGAACCATTTGAGGCCCTTTATGGTCGACTTTGATAATCACCTCTATGTTGGAAAGACCAAGGGGAGTCCAAACTTATGGGTCTTGAGTTGGTTTGGGATACCACTGAGAAGGTGCAGATCATCCAGGAGCAGATAAAGGCTGTATAGAGCAGAAAAATGTTTTATGCTGACAGGAGGAGGAGACCATTGGGGTTATGGGAGGGGGGCCTTGTATTCTTACAAGTCTCTCCTCGATGGGGACTGCGGAGATTTGTCCAAGGAGGAAATTTATCATTGAGGATTATTGGACCATTTCAGATAATTTATAGGATTGGAGAGGTGGAATACAACTTGGAACATCAACCGTAGTTGGAGAGGGTGCATTATTTCTTCTACATATCCCATATGAGGAGATACGTGCATAACCCATCTCATTTCATCGACCATGGTGAGCTGGACTTTGATGATGGGGAGACATTTAATGAGGTTCCAGTAGATATTGATGATCAATAAGAGCGGGTCTTTTTTGGGCAGTTGATACCTCTGGTACACATTCACTGGAAGCACGGGAACCTCTAGGAGATCACATGGGAGAGGGAGGCTTAGATTCATTCACAGTACCCAAATTTTTCCCTTAGTCTATGTTGTGGCTTTTGGGGATGATAATCCCTAAGGTGGGGAGAATGTAAAGACCCAGATTTTCCATGTAATTATTTTAATTATATGATATTATTATGAGTCATTGAAAATTTACGGTGCGTGATTCTGAGGCCCGATGTGCCCAGGATGAATTTTTGAATATTTTTGTAAGGTATGTTCTATAAACACGTTTGCGGAATTTTCTAACATTTGAACTGGTGCTCCGATTAAAAATTGGAGGCCACCATTTAATCTATAGCACCTTGATTCACTTAAGGGGGTTTCACTTTAACCGCAGTAGGACCAGAAGAAAGATTTAATTTTTGGGACTTTTTAAAAGAAATAAAAGAAATTAACATTGTTATTTTATATTCATTATTTTCCTCCAATGAACAAACAAAAAATGTAGGAACAGTGATGTTTCAAGCCAATGAATGGAGTGACCATTCATTAATAAGTAATGACGTCATTGGAGAATTAGGAAGGTTCCTTATTAATGAGCACCTTTATTTACCAAATTCATTACTTATGCTCCCCCTATATTATTTATATAGAGCTTGGGAAGGGGTATTGACATAGCTTCACCAAGAAATAAAGAGCTGGTAAAGTGCTGAGATGTTGAACCCTTAAATGACAAAGTTGGTGATATTAGGAGGAGACAGGAGGTGATGAACCATGTACCGAAGTACGATGTATGAGTGGTGTTGTTGGAGGATAGTTTCGGAGAAAGAAGAGCATCGACCCCCTTCCTCAAGCATGAAGGCTCCCCAACAACCTGAGGTAGGGGTTTGATTATTTTGTAATTCATGTGAATTTATTGAAACCTTTAATCATCCCTCATGATTACGAGCTAACGTAGAGGGCGCGGGCCTAACAAACCCAGACCCAACCCTCTCCTACTTTTCTACCCTTGAGACCTCTGTGGGAGACTATCGGAGTGGAGACACTGACCGAATACAAATGAGGTGGCACACCGACGCATGCCGCAATAGAAGGCAGTGACACTAAGATGTGGTGGTCATCGGAGTGGCCAACACAAGCTAGATATTTAGGAGGTGTGGCGCACTGTCACGCACTACCGGTGGGCAAGGAGCCACGGCTCGTCAGCCTCCACTCTCGGAGAAGGCAGTTGGCACATCATCCAGTTGCGGAAGGGGATATGGTGCAACCAACGTGCCACCGGTGAGCGGGCAGGTGGCATGACCAGTGCACCGCTGGCATGCAGAGGACTACAGCTGAAGTCGTGGTGGAGGAAGAACCCATGCCTACCGAGAAAGTTCTGTGATGATCGGGCGGCTCCCATATGGCATCGCCGTTTCACAAACCTGAATGACCTCTAGTCCATTCAGGATACTGCTGAAAAAATCCTCTTCCCTTGCCATCTCCAGCTGACCACAGGCTGCCCCCTTCTGGGTTGCACCTCTCGTAGCCAGGCCACCACATTAGGAGTCATGCCATATGTGGTCAGTCTGCCCAACTCATGGGCCTCATGCCAGCGGGCCGCTCCCCCTTGCAGGTATCCCACTTGCGGTCCGAGCCTCACCCATGTGGGTCACCCCCATGTGGGCCGAGCCAGACCTCAGCCCAATGGGTCGAGCCCGCTGTGGCCCCGCCCAGACCGGGTCGAGTTGGGTTGGTCGGGCCAGGTCAGACTGGACCTGGGCCCAACTGGACCTAGAAACATGTAAAGGCCTATATCTTGAGACCCATATGTCTAAATGACAAACTGTATGAGGCATTGGTATCCTTGGATCAAGATGGTCATTTTGGTTTACTCTACATGAGTTTTGGAAACAGTTAGAGTACGACCGAGTTGTATTGAACCTGAATCCAACTAGGCCCTCAGAACTAATGTGTTTGTAACTCATAGACCATATGTTCTATTGACGCACCTTATGATATGTTGTAACCCTTATTACATAGAGATATTTTTTGGTTACTCCCTTATTGGGCTTAGCGGTGTTATAGGTACGACTGATATCTCAAGGGGCAGATTCTACAGAACTCGAGTGCACTGGGTGTGAGGAATCTTATGGGATGCTGTAACGTGAAGGAAGAACACCAATCCTGTGTGGGTCAACATATATTTATCATGTGTGGGTCAGTGCTCAGTGATCCTGTGTGGGTCAGCACATAATGATCCTGTATGGGTCAGATCCTATGTGGGTCAGTGGGGGTTAGTACCTATCAGATCCTTTGTGGGTTAGTGCTCAATGATACTGTGTGGGTCAGCACATATAAATCCTGTGTGGGTTATATCCTATGTGGGTCATTGGGGGATAGTACCTATCGATCCTGTGTGGGTCAGCAACAATTATTCTTAATAGAATAAGATGACATAGCTTACCACTAATCATCTGTACTTCTATACTTAAGTTATATATAATTGTGAGCTGAGTCTTTTATATATGTGGAACTTCTACCTTTTTGGTGTTTTCTTCTTGGTGTTACTTGTGTGATACTTCTATCTCAGTGGTGTTGCCTCAGTGGTACTTCTAACTTTGTGGTGTTGTCTTCGTGGTTTTACCTTTTTGGTACTTCTATCTCAATGGTGTTACCTGTGTGGTACTTCTACCATTGCGGTGTTGTATTCATGGTGTTACTTGTGTAGTACTTCTATCTCAGTGGTGTTACCTGTGTGGTATTTCTACCTTAGTGGTGTTACCTTTTTTGTATTCTTCCCTCATCTTCCCTCATTTATGAGATGACTATAACATGACAACTTAGGTGTGTTTATGGACAGATACCTAAGTATTGTTGATGTCTATTGCTTCTTGCTTTGAGATTGAGGTCTTTATTTGTGGTATTTACTTTGTGGAAGCCTGGGAGACCTTTGGGGGTCTCAAGGTCCCTTTTGAAAAATGTTATACTCACCCCTACATGGGCTACGCCTGCACTGTATTGTGTTGTGTGCAAATGACGGAAAGCATTGTCCTAGGATGAGGGAGCCTGGAACAGACGGTACTCAGAGGTGGATCATTTGTTGTGACGTGATGCAATGACTATTGATGGTGAGATATACCTTACCTTTAGTTGGATTTTAGGTGGACGATCTAGGATCTATTTTTCCCTTTTCATTTGTATTGTACCTTTCAATTGTAATTGTAATTTTACAGTTGGTCTTGTATTCCGACCCCTTTACTTTCAGTACACTTTTTACTATAGCAGTTTACTTAGTGGTAGCTTCTTGTTGTGTTCTTGGACTATGTGTCTTTACAAGTTAAAAGGAAATGCCTCCCCATTTTAGGGATATGCCTTTTCGGTGGTAGTCACCATCCCATGGTCTATGAATGGCGGGCTTTGGGTAGTCATGGCACAGGCCCCGAGGGATGGGTTATGACACCTCAAGATTAAATATGTTGATTCTGTTCTCATAAAAAGCATCTCTTGTTTATATGAAGAAAAATAGATTCCTCAAACCCCTCTGGTTCGAGAAAGGAAAGGGTACTATGCAACTTTTCTATGTTAAGGAGAAGTGGATACTACTTTCCTCTGAAAAGTGATACACACTCTCGTAGGGTCTCACGAAGAAGAAGTCACGTACACCCCTTGCATGAAGATGATATGTGCACCACTCGTGGTTTGAGAAGAGAATATCTATGAACCCCTTGGTACACAAAATAATCCACACCCTCTGTGCAAAAAAAAATCACAAACATGTGACAGGTTTCTCAAACCCTCACCACTATTTTGTGAAAAAGATTCTGCAGACACACAATCGGTGCCTACACACCCTTTTTGTGCTCTTTCAAAAACAAAACCAAGATCCTCCTTTTATTTTTGAAGGAGATCCATGTGAACTGCATGTGTGGAGAAGTATAATTCATGCACTCTTTGAGAGATATATAGTGTGTGTGCACATGTGATGAATGAAGGAGGAAGAATTAAAAAAAGAACACAAATATTGAACCCTATTTAAAAGGAACAAGTGTGTTTGTGATAATAACAAAAAAGGGAAGAATAAAAGGATAAAATAAAAAGAGTATGTGTGTGTGCTTAAATAATTATACAAATTTGGATTGTCACACAATCAAGAGAGAAGAAGGGGACTGTGCATGCATGCATACATACAAATGCACTCGTGAAGAAACCAAAAAGGAAAAATCAAGATTTTGAGTTCACATGTATAAAAAAGAAAAAAATTTACATGAAACTCATGCATAAAGCACAATAAATTAAAATATCCAAAAAAATATGTTTGTATGCCATGAAATCTATGATTAATGTGAATCAGTATTGATACTGAAGCTAGATAGAGTTAATGAAGATCTTTTATTTGAGATTACAGTGATTGAGGATTCAAGAATACAGGGAGAGATAACAATGTTCAGGATCATTATTTATTATCAATATTCTTGAAAAATTAGTTTTCATCACTTTCACACATCAATGTGAGGCTGGGTCTTCATCAAAAGAAGAAAAAATTTCCCGAGCATTGTTGAGACAAATAACTGATCAGAAAATTGATAAGAGTAATTGAGAAAGGCCAACAGACCTTACCAAGGGCTGTTAGAGATTGTTTATGAGATTCATGAGCAATTTTGATTCATAAATATCATAATGGAATATCAAAAGATCCATCAACAAAGAATGAAGAAGAATCTCTTGTGAAATTCAAGAGGAATAAGTCTTCAGTTGGACTCTGAAGGAGGACAGTGGGACTCTGGTAACACTGTGGGAAGAAGTATAAAAGAACATTATGTGGGACTCAGAAGTGATAAAATGTGACTCTATATTGACCATTTTAATTGATAATAAGACTATAGTGGAGTATATATGTTGGGGAGAACAACCAATGAAACAAGGATTAGGTATTTGAACAGTTCCTTGTAATTCCTTATGTTCAGTTCCTTTATATTTACAATATCATTCGAGGTAAGGCTGAGAGACACAAGAGGAGTGGATCGAGGATTTAAATATCCATAGAGAATTAATTGAAAAGAATAAATTATTAAAAATATTTAAAGGGAAAACTGATTCACCCCTCCCCCTTTCTATGATTCACACTCATCTGGGCACTTCAAACATGGTTCCCTAGGACTTACCTATGTCCTTAATTATCATCAAAAACCGAAATACACCAATTTTTAGGTTATTTCATTGCCCATGGTATTTATCTATTATTGTATCAACATGTAAGAACCCAAATCTTTTTTTAAATTATGTCATTATTTTCGGGTTGTTTTTTAGAAAAAAGAGGAGTTTCTGGAAATTTTTGGAGTACATGTCATGTACTTATAAGTACACTCTGTGTAATCGGTTTCCGCGAGTAGCCATGTGCTGGACGTGTAATGGCCAAACACACATCCGTGTGGGGTTACCTAGACACCAACTAATGTAGAGTTCTGTTACTGAAAGTACACTTCATGTACCATTGAAGAACATGCCATGTAATTTCTTTTTATTTCATTAAATGGGTCGGGGTCATGTCTAATTGATTGAACAACCTTATTCTCCATTCGTCTCATCCAAGAGAGTAATATATCATCATTTCTTCTTTGGTCCCCTGAATCTCCATCCATTTTATAAATCGACCCCCATTGATTCCGTTGGAATCGCCGCGGTAAGATATTCCTTCTGCTAGAGCCTTGTTTTCTAATTTCTTCTATTTTGTGAGATATCAGTGGCTGAATTTTTTAGAATTTTTGTATATATATGGTGTTCAATGGAGATTAAATGCATGAGGTTCATGTATATCGTTCATACAATGTTGAGGTAGGTGTTTGGTTCCTTTTTGTAGTTTTTCTTTGAGTTATATGTGAAAACGTTCCCAATACCCTCGTTCAGGGTATTGTGGGTTTAGATATTTTAACCCTCCTAATGTCTTCTATGCCTTGTATTTTTGAATAGAGGCTGTTGATTGTGAATAGAGTTAATTTCAATGCTATGGATGTGTTTTTCCATGGTTTTTTTATTATGACCGTTTTGTCTAGTTTTTCCTGTTATGCTATTTATTTCCATTCCTAGTTTTGTTAAGATAGAGTGATTATTTATCTAACATGATGTGATATGCCTTGGAACTAATTACCCAAGTATTACTTTTAGGTTTACTTTGGCTATTTTTTATCATTTGTGTATGGTTTCTTTACACAGGGCTATGGGAACTTGGTGTAGTGAGACCATAGAGGAAATTGATGTTGAAGGCTTTCCCAGAATTTTTGTTATAATTGTCTTGTTGTGACACCATAGGGGGGATTGAAGTTGAGTGCTCCCTCAGAGTGTTTATAGATACATTAAAATACCACAAGAGGAATTTATGCTGAGTGCTTCCTCAAAGTTTCTATAGTTTACCACTAAAATGATATATGGGGAATTGATGGTGAGTGCTTCATCCGAGAGTATTTTATTTACACGAGACTACAAGGGGATTGACAGGGACTTATTCCATAGGGATACATCATTATATCCTTCTTGTTAATTGAAACAGAGGGGTTATGATATGAGAACTACCCATAGGGTTTCTTGAATTTGTAGTTGGATGGTTATATTTTTAAATGTAAATTATTGTAATTGAAACTATAAGACTGTTACTTTTCAATCCATCCTTGTTTATTTCCACTGTTTCATATTGCCTACCATATACATTCACTTATTGTTCAGCACAGATCTTTGGGTGGTTACCTACTAGGAATCATCACAGACCCTGTTTGGGTCATGCTTTTGCACCCAAATAGATATTACAGATGGAGGTATAGATAAGGAAAAACCCACTTCTACTTCAGGTACTTAATTGTTATGGATCTGGAGAGCATGAGACCATTCTGTGTCTTGTAATGCTGATGGAGATTATTTGTTTTCCTTTTTTTACTTTGGTTTAGTACTGTATTCCAGCTTTGTGACTTGTTTGAATGCTTTCCTAGACCTATCTGACATGGATCATTTATAAATGTGCTATAATTCTTTATTACTTTCAGTATTTAGTTGTTTTCTTATTGTATGGTATTAATGCTTCCTCTAACATATATTATTGTTATTCCGCTATGTTACTATGCCAATGAGGGCATAGTTTCCCCACTATCACGCCTAAGGCCCTCGCTGCTAGTTGGCAGCCTCTGGTATATGGGTAAATGTGCTAGAGGCCATGTGACCAACTGGGTCTGGGGAACCTCTCAGCGTCACCCAGAACCAAGATGTTACAAAGTGGTATCATAGGGATTCTTCTCTTCTTGACTTACTATTTGGAGCCTATATCCAGGGATATGAAAAAGTAAGTACTTGATAATAAGTTGTGCCTGGGAAGATCTAACCTATGTAAAAGGGAAAAGAAAATTTATCTCGATTATTGATATATTTTATGGTTTTACAATTATTACAGTCGATTGGATTTCACCATTGGGTGATTCATATGTATTTTTCTCTTATCATTGATATTATTGAGGTTCTATTTTCTTTGCAACCTGATGATATGAGGGTATACCATCTCATTCATCATATAGGAACTTTCTAAGGATCACATCTCATGCAATATTTCCATGGCATATAGGGTTCATTAATTACTGCATGGTGTTATGATAGGCATTATGTTAGACATGTATTTTTTTGTGATATATGCCATGACAGAATACCTAATGTTTGATAGGGTATTGAAAATGTTTAATGTTTTGATTGAATGAATACTAAAATTTGGTTCTTGAGGTGTTATGGGCCCTCATGGATTATAATTTGGTGAATAATTGCATTGTTATGATTTTATATGACATGTAGAAGATTACAAGATTTGATTCACATGGAGTATGGGTCCCCCCAGATTGGAATTTGGAACTTTAATGTTCATTTAAATGTTTTTTGGGTTCCAGAATAATTCTTGAGGCGTACTACCCAGAAAAACCCTAAATACATGGCGTGTAATGATAAATACACACCCTATAACCTTCTGTTCGGAAAAAAAATTATTATAAACACATCGTGTACTATATGTACATGCTGTGTAGTCTATAACCATATTACTTACTGTGTGGTATGAGACACGGGGTTGGTAAATCTTCGGTGAATCATGTCGTATAGCAGAAGCACATGTCGTGTGTATGGACCATGTTTTCAGCCATGTAACCAACTCCATAGGTATATAATGGATAGTCAGTACATGTCGTTCCTGGAATGAAGATGCCATGAAGAGTCAGCTGTGTAACTGGCCGTGTGACAAACAACATGGGTTAGTGATGTTCGACTAGTACATGCCATGTTTGGCACAAAAATGCTATGTAGTCTTGTTCTATGGGAACCATGTGGCTTAGTCGTGTAGAAGAACTCTGGAAGGGGAACATGATTAAAGTATACTCAATGTCAGGGAGAAAAATGTTGTGTATGTGGGGTGTTACATGACTAGGCATGGAAGATGTACACACTCATGTGATGGCTTAAGGGAACACACTCTTCAGGGGATATAAATGCCATGTATCCATTTTTTAAATATCATGAATGATTTCTTTCTCACATTCCCTTATTACACATCTAAGTATCAATACTAAACAATCTTGATCTAAGGTGTGTGCTTGAACTTCCAGATTCATGCCTCCAAGACATCCTCTGGTTATACACTTATTAAAAGACAGTGATCAGACACATGATATGGCCGATCAGAGACCACCAAAAGATCCTCTAGTTGTGCCCATCTTGGCACCAGCCGTTATTCTGAATATAGGTTCTGATGCACAGTTTCTAGAGGGCTTTATGAGGATGATGCAGACCTTCCAGGGAGCATCGCCCCCCGGCCCTGTCGATGGAAGAGTTGATGCAGTTCTTTCAGCAGTATCATCCTCCCACTTTATTAGGGGATGGAGGACCATAGGCTGAAGAGTCGTGGGTAGAATCAATGCTAACAATCTTTGAGCATATAGAGATTCTTCCTAATATGTGGGTCATGCTTGCTAAATATATGCTTTGGGATTCCACCAAGAGATTGTGGGATGTGACCTCATAGGCGGGACTCTAGCAAGGTATGGATTGGGAGGAGTTTCAGTGTACCTTCTATGATTACTTCTACCTAGAGACTTTGATGGCGGACCGAGCCTGAGAGTTCATGAGTTTGGAGAAGGGTACTCTATCAATCATGGAGTATTCTTCTTGTTTCGCAAAGCTACAACACTTCACACCCATTCTTGGGGGTGATGAGAATTTCTTAGCAAGGAAGTTTGAGTATGAGCTCAGATATGACATCTGATCTCAGGTGAACATCTTCAGTTTGATGAAAATATCATGAAAAGTCAACTAGGTGCTAATCACCAAATGCAATCTGAGGGATTTTGGAGCTACGGGCCAGGGCAGTTCAGCATCCAGAGTTTGTAATTCTCCAACAGATAGTAGGAATCGTCAAAGAGAGTCTACACATGGAGATCTGAGTAGGGGGTATACATTCTGATATCCATGATGTATGATAAAAGTTTGGGAAAGGTGGGAATATGAGGCCACATTGCCCGAGAGACCTAGTAGATTACCGATATTGTAGAAAGATGGGTCATCTTCAGAGGTTCTTTAATTTTTTTTCTCATCGAAATCTGGTGATATGGGTTTTTCTATGACTCCGTGTTCTGGATCAGGACCACGAATTTCTCATTATTCTAGGAACTGGTGTTCTTCTAGCAGTTCAGGATGAGGTGGAGTTCATGACCATGGTAGCTAGTCGGAAGACTTATAGTGACAACAGGGTGGATCAGCTCATGGTGGTCAGGCAGGGTCACAAGGTCACAGAATTGGTTAGACTATTGCTGTGGAGCAGACCCAGTAGGAACAGGATCCCAGCCCCTCTACAGTTAGATGTACTATTATTGTTGCCACATTTATAGATTTTACTCTTTTCGATACAGGGTCTTCCCATATCTTTATATTTTTTTCTGTTGTGGAAGGTCTTGGGCTCTATATCTTCTTTTCTTATGATATATTGATGTTAGACACTCCATTTCAGACACAAATGTCTAGTGTACTTCAGTGCAAGGAGTTCCCTTTTGAGTTTGGTGGGTGTCACCTCTTTTGGGACCTCTATGTCTTAGAGAATAAAGGCTATGATGTCATACTCAGAATGGACTAGTTAGTTCCCTTCCAGAATTTTGTTGATTTCTATCACCATAGGGTGAGTTTTATGTCACTAGATGATGGTATGTTTCTATATAAGGTTGAATGGGATGTTCAGGCAAGTAGAGCAGAACTCGAGCATCATAGGTTGGGAAGAGTTACAACCTAGATTGCTAGTCTATATTTGGACGACATGGGACAAGATAGAGGGACTTTCCCCCAGCGGTGGATCATTTCAGATATGTCATTCTAGAAGACTTTTCATGTTTTCCTCCAGAGTGAGTGGTTTACTTTTCTATTTATCTTGTTCTAGGAGCAGAACCGGTGTCCATTCATCTTTATAGGATGGATACACCAGAGTTACATGATCTCAAGATGAAATTGGAGCATTTGTAGGTAAATGTTTTCATCTGAACTAGTACTTTTCCTTGGGTTTTATTTATCCTTTTTGCAAAGAAGTTGGATGGTAACCTCAGACATCGTGTAGATTATCAGAATTTAAACCAGTTGATGGTTAAGAACTTGTATCCCTAGCTGAGGATTGATGGTCTCAAAGATTAACTTCAAATCTATTTATCATCATTTTCACATTAGACCATCTCATATACCTCTTTCAGCCTTTTGTAGTAGGTATGGTCAATACGAGTATGTATTAATGATGTTTGGTCTCATGAACATGCCTATAGTTTTCCTGGCACTGATGAACTGAGTGTTCCATCCATACCTAGATTCTTTTGTGGTAGTATTTGTCTATTTTATCTAGGTGCACTCTCACACTCGACACGACCATGCTACCCATCTTGAGATAATTTTGAGTACACGGAGAGAGAATAAGTTATATACTAAACTCTCAAAATGACTCTTTTGGATGGACCAGATTCACTTCTTGGGTCATGTTATCCCAGAGATCAGGGTATCAGTGGGCCTAGAGAAAGTGATAGAATTAGTTTTATAGGAGCATACAAAGAACTTCAATGAGTTATGGAGGTTTCTAGGGCAGGATGGTTACTATAGAAACTTCATACAGGACTTTTCATGCTTAGGAGTGCCACTGATGAGCCTAACTAAGAAGGGTGCAATGTACATATGGACAGATTCTTGAAAGTCAGTCGTTCATGAGATGAAAGAGAGGTTAACTTCATCACTCATACTAGTATTTCTAGATCCAAGAAAGAGCTATATGGTTTACTGTGATGCATTAGGTATCGGGATAGGAGCTGCTCTTATGTAGAGAGAAAGAGTCATTGCGTACGGTTCTTGGTTGTTGAGGCCACATGAGAGGAATTACCCATTTCACAATCTCAATTTGGCTACAGTTGTTCATGATTTATGCTATTGGAAACATTATCTATTGGGAGATCATTTTGTGGTTTTCACTGATCACTAAAGTCTCATGTATATCTTCACTCATCACAATCCGAATTTGAGGCAGTGAAGGTCAGTTGAGTACCTTCAGTCCTTTGACTTTGATCTAGCCTACATGCCTAATAAAGGCAACATAGTGGATGAAGCATTGAGCTGGAGGTCACATATACATGCAGTTCAAGAGGCCTGAAGTGAGTGGAAACTTATGGCTCTGTTCTCTGAGATGATTTTTGAGGTGGAGGGCAGACAGGGGAAGACATTTATTTCTTCTATAGTGGTTACCTTAACTCTACTTGATCTAGTGCGAATGAGACAGTTATCAGATTATGGAGGCCAATTTTTTTGGGAGAGTGTTTTAGGAGGGTACACTATTATTGGATGGACTATAGGATAGGATGAGATATTGTATTTTCATAGATGCGTATAGGTGTCATCAGATATACACGATGAGCTGATGCGGTATTTTCATTCTTCAGTTTGGGTAGTTCATCCTAATGTCACCAAGACGTATTGATATTTTCACTATCATTATTGGTGGATCGGTATGAAGAGGGATGTTGCTTAGTTTTTTATAAGGTGTTCCACCTATCAGCTGGTGAAGGCGGAACATCAGCGACCAACAGGGCTTTCTCAGTCGCTAACCATTTTTTTATGGAAGTGTAATGATGTCACGATGAATTTCATGACATGTTTTTTGAGGTCACCCTGAATGAATGATAGAGTTGGGTTTGTCATTGATATACTCATGAAGGTTTCTTACTTTTACCGATCAAGGAGACCTTAAGTTCTGATGAGATGAGAAGGATGTACATCTAAGAGATTATACATCTAAATGGAATTACTCACTCCATTGTTTCAGACAGAGATTCATGTTTTACTTCTCGGGTCTAACAGGGGCAACAGAATACTTTGGGTACATAGGTACATCTGAGTACATCATACCAGCACTAGAAAGATGGAAATTCCAATCATATGATACAGGTGTTGTAGGAAATGCTTCAAGCATGCATCCTAGATTTTGGAGGTTATTGGGAGAAGCATGTACCTCTTTTGTAGTTTTCCTAAAATAATAGTTTTCATGAAACTATTCAGATGGTGCCATATGAGTCTTTCTAGGGTAGACCATACTAATCACCCCTATGTTGGTTGGAAGTAGGAGAGGAATCTATGTTGGGACCTCATTCTATTCAGGAGACCACAGAATTGACAAAGTTGATTCGGAAGAGGATGGCTACTGAAAAATCATGATAGATGTCTTATACAGATCGACGGATATGACCTCTAGAGTTTGAGGTCAAATATCAGGTGTTCTTACGTGTCTCCCCAAGGATGGGACACATAAGGATTATTAGATAGGGTATGATTTATACATGAAATGTTGGACCATTTGAGGTTTTGGAGAGAGTCATGAAGGTTGCCTATCAGTTTTAGTTTCCTCAGAGGTACTAGGCTATGCACAAGGTTTTCCACATTTCTCAGTTACGTCATTACTTCTCAGACCCATCTCATGTCTTTCATCCTAAGGAGGTTGAGTCTAAGGTGGTTGCATTGTTTGAGGAGAATCCTATCTGGATTGTTGATCATAGTGCAATGGATCTCTGTGGATGGTATGTTCCTTTGGTATGATTGCTATAGTAGAACAGCTGGGTATAGGGTGAGACTTGGGAGAGGGAGTCCGATGTATGATCTTAGTGGCTAGTTCTCTTTGAGGAATCTTATTCTTTGCCACCTTTATAGGGAAATTCAGGGATAAATTTTTAAGGTGAAAATTTTGTAAAAACACAGATCTTATTTTTAGTTATGTCTTTATTTTATGGTTGTTTTTTAGAAAAATAGGAGTTTCTGGAAGTTTTAGGAGTACACACCATGTACTCTATTGTTGCGGGTAGTCGTGTGTTGGTCGTGTAACAGCCAAACACATGGCCTTATGGGGTGACCTGGAGACCGTATAAATTGAAGGCCAGTTATAGAAAGTACACATCGTGTACACTTGAAGGACACACCATGTACATTATTTTTTTTCATTAAATGGACTGGGGTAACGTCAAATCGACAAAACACCCTTATTCTTCATTCACCTAGTCCAAGAGAGAATGAGACCATATTTTCTTTTCTGAGATCCCAAATCACCATCTGTTCTCCGAATTGACCACCGTCAATTGCGTTTGAATCACCACAGTATTCTCTTTCTTCTTCTAGAGCCTTGTTTTCGGATTTCTCCTCTTTCATTATATATCTATGGTTGAATGGTTTTTGATTATTGTAGATCTACGGTGTTCTAGGGTGATTTAAGGCCCGAGGTTCATCTATATCGATCATACAATTCTGAGGAAGGTGGTTTGTTCCTATCTATAGTTAGTCATGGAGATATATGTGCCAAACTACCCAATACCCTTGTTTAGGGTATTGCGTGTTTAAGAATTTTTACCCTGTTAATTCCTGCTATGCCTTGTATGTTTGAATAGAGGTTATTGATTGTGAATATAGTTAATTGAAATGTTATGGATGTGTTTTCCCATTCTTGTTTTATTTTTACCGTTTGGTCTTGTTTTTCCTATTAGGATATTCATTTCCATTCATAGTATTGTTAGGATGGAGTGATTATTTATCTGACATTTTGTGCTATGCCTTTTAGTTAATTATATAAGTAGTACTTTGAGGTTTACTTTGGATGTTGTTTATCATTTGTGTATGGTTTTATTACACAGGGCTGCGGGAACCAGGTGTAGTGAGATCATAGAGGAAATTGACACTGAGGGATTTCCTAGAGTGTTTGTTATAATTATCAAGATGTGAGACCATATGGGGATTTACTTTGAGTGCTCCCTCAGAGTTTCTATAGATACATTATGAGACCACAGGAGGAATTGACATTGAGTACTTCCTCAGAGTGTATATGCTATACCATTAAAAATATACAGGGGGAATTGATGATGGGTGCTTCCTCGGAGAGTATTTTATATACATGAGACCATATGGGGAATTGACCATGAGTTCTTCCTTAGGGAGCCTTTGTGATATCCTTATTGTAAATTGAACCAGATGGGTTAGGCTGTGAGAACTACCCAGAGGGTTGATTGTATTCATAGTTGGTTGTTTTACTTGTTAAATGTAAATTATTGTAATTGAAATTTTAGGACTATTACTTTTGATTACTTTTTTGTTTATTTCATCTTTTGCATACTTCCAGCCATATATATTCACTGAATTTCAGGAAAATATCCTTGGGTTTTTTCCTACTATGGTTCTTCTCACATCATATTTGGGTCATGCTTTTGGTCCTAAATAGATATTATTGTTATATGTATAGATAAGGGAAAGCCCCCTTCTACTTCAGGTACATGATTGTTGTGGAATTGGAGAGAATGGGAATAAGATGGGGTTGCGATGCTATTAGAGTTTATTTGTTTTCTTTTGTACTTTGGTTTAGTACTGTGTTCCAGCATTGTGACTTATTTGGTTACATTCCAAGACAAATGTGTAACACTTGACCCCTGAAGGCTAGAGATGATGCATTACTTGTGATTTTAGCATGGTTAGAAGGAATGAAAATCTCGAAGGAATGATCAGTTTAGTAGTCTTTAAGAAACTAGATACATAGATGTAACACAAATTACATTGAAAAAGGTTACAAGATACAATACATAACAAAACTAAAAACTGCAACCACATGAACTCAATAAATGACCTTCTCTTCATCACCAGTTGAATGTAAACAATAAAAGGGGTGAGATCAAATTCTTAGTAAGGGTTACAAATATTTGAAGCAAGAATTCAATAATAAGTGAATCACAATCAATCTGTCATAATCAATCTGGCATGGTGAATAAATGAAAAACTATTGTCATTAATAAACTGAGAATGAAAATGCATCCATAGATTTTTTTCATATTGAAAACATCATGGATAATAATAACAACTGATAATGAATAATGAGAATGCTTATTAATTGGACGTAATGTACCTGGAACATGAAACCATAATACCATAAAAACGGTTTAGTTCTATGGGTATAAAGCCGTCTGATTTTTGGAAACAAACTCGAAGGGTTTGTCGCCAAACTGATTTGTCTCATGAGACATACCGATGCATTGAGGGGTATAGCATCCCCCACCCACCACATCATGTCCAAATAATTCTTTATACATTGATTCAGTACAAGAGAAATATTCCTTTTCAATATCTGTATAGAGTAGAGTATACAGATTCATCAATATTTTATTAATTGAAATAACTTTCAAAATAAACACCGTATGTAATATGGTATACGGTTTAGACAACAAACATTTCTGTGAAATGAGACTATGGATATTTAATAAAAATATAATTTCAAATAAAAATTGATCTCAAATGGGAAGTAGGTACACCACATAAGGATTATTAGTTTCACAATACAAAGTTAGTCACAACGAAATAGTAGTTGAGACAAAGGCCCTTACCACAATGTAATCGGTCAATCATATGACCAGAACATAATAACCCTCAAATTAATCATTTAATAACTTAAATATAAATATAATCATGTTATTATATATCAAATGGAAGTTCACATACACCACATTCAATAAATAAGTGGAAAACATTGAAAATCCCACATAAATGAAAGTGAGATGAGAAACCCTTTACAAACATTTTGGCATGGCAACGAGTGTTATTGTGAAGGATTAATGAGAGGTAAAGGGGTATTCCATTATTTATATGTCACAAGGGAATTATGGGGGAGGTGAGGAAACATAACCTGCCATTAGAAATTAAAAATAAAAGGGCACAACATATGGGAGATTCTTGATCAAAACTGAGAGAGAGGGTCCAATACAAATATTGTGTCATTAGAGTGATGATAAATCAATGAAATATTTATTTGTGACAAATATAAATCCAAAAAATATATGTGTATATATAGTATAGATAAATAATAGGTCATTCAAACATATTCTTGTAGAAATGTAACCAATGAAATAGACATTTAACTCAAAGAATGAAAATTGAGTTAAGCAATCCCTTACAAAGATTATGTCATTAGAGGGATGATAAATCAATGAAATATTTATGTGTGAAAATTAAAAATCCCCAAAAATATTGAGCCTTACATGAACAAGAATAGTAATTTTATCATGTGAATCTGAATCAATTAGTCTTATAAAATCAGATCATCATCAATCACTCAATTAATCCATTATTTTGCATTTATTGTGAATTGTCATATTTTACTATTCATAAAAAATTCAAGACTTTCAGAAAAATCCAAAAAGGTCACCCTTACTATATTTCGACGTGTATAATCCAAATATGAAGTCAATTTTTCAAAAATAATTTTCTAAATATGAATAATTAAATATTTAATTAAAATCATTATTTAACCGAAAAATATAAACACTGAAAATTTTAACCTTCATTTTTAGGGTGCCTAAATTCATTTATACAATCAATGGTATGGATACCATCATAAGAGTCATATTACTATTCATAAGGGTAATATACTATTCATAGGGGTATGTTACTACTCATAAGGGTAGGTTACTATTCAACAAAAATTGATTTTTCCTTATCAGACTCCAAATAACATACCGATCGCAACCACGTATGACAGATTTTCAAAATTCACATCATAGAAGTGAAAAGATTAGGTTTACTTCATTAGGTTATGGATATCTCCTATAAGTAACCATGTTTTGTTCGATATGGGCTCAGGGATTCATGAAATATAGGCTATAACGAGAATTTATTTAAGAGAAACATACCATGAAGTGTTTGGGGTGCTACATATGTGACATGCATCATTTATATATGTACTCCAGTTGTTTATTACTTTCAGTCTTCCTCTATTTTCATATTTTATGGTATTATTTCATCTGTTGTTGTATATTATTGTTATTCTGTTATGTTACTCTGCTAATGAGGGCATAGGTTCCCCACAATCACACCCAAGGCCCTCGCGGTTAGTCAGAAACCTCTGGAATTTTGAGAAATGCCCTTGAAGCTATGTGACCAATCGGTTACAGGGCACCTATGGGTGACACCCATAATCGAGATGTCACACAAGAGACCATCCAAATTCTCAGATTTATATTCTAACACTTTCATAATGGTCATAATACCATAAGAATCCTTATTGAATAAACCACACACTAGAAATATTGTATATACCATCATCACAACAAGCACTCAACCGACCCAATGAAAGAGTAATCTCACATGATTTCTCCTCCACATAAGGTATTCACCATAAGGACCTAATCATAACACCCTTTATATTCATCCAAAATGAGCACCTAAGAGTTCCAGCCATATCACTTACCATCTAATGATTCCCTCCTTAAAAAACCATCAATAACAATTTGTTAAATAAACCAAACTAAGGGTTCCCCTAAATGAGATACACCCACCCTCAAAACGGTCGTCTTACTCATGAAAGGATCACATCACTAATTATCTCATAAAATGAAATTACAAACACTCACATGGTACCTTGGTTACCTTACTAACAATCCAAAATATTTAAGACTGTTAAAAAATCCATTATAGATTAAAATAATATATTATAGATTTCCCAAAAATTATCATAGGCTTAGAGATCCATTCAGGGTACATCACACATGACTAGTACACAAACCTATTAAATAATTAGTCATTTGATTATCCATAAGTCACAAAAACCAAAGAGAAATGTTAGTTTTTGTCATAAGAAACTCTGGAAAATCTATCTCTAAGATTGGAATACTCTAGATCATGATTTAGGATACCCTAACTCAAAACACTATGTAAGTAAAATAATTTACACATAAGTCACATGATATATGGATACGTATAAAATGGATCCCTTATATTTGATTAGAGTTAGCCTCTAAAGTTGTGATTATCCACATTATCTATGACCACACTGGCCAACATCCCTGTCAGGAATTATAACCTCAACTCACAAGACTATATTAATTAATTATAAAATTTTATAATTAATTAATCTATTTAAACCATAATTAATTAAATTTCATAAACCAATAAAACTAAACTTGTCATTTTGAAATACCAAAACTACAATTAATGGTGTGTAAATGGTCATTGGTGTGACTCCAAAACTCACATAAGAAAAATGACTATGATTCAACACCCGATTTATTTAAATTTTAGAAATAATTTGAAGAAATACTATTGATAAATTACTAAGAATATTACCTCCATAAATATAATGAATGAAATAACATGTTATTCATGTCTTGTACTCCTCTAGCCTCAATATAAAAACTTTTATCAGTATTGATGTTTCGTCTACTATCATGTTTCATCTTTAAAATTACGACATCAGTTTTTATAATGTGATTCAACTTCCAAGACGTCAATCAATGATGGTGAATAATCCATATTCTCATAAATATATAAGTCAATTCCATGTGTACTATATGATTTTATATATTAAATCACATCCAATCAAGTTGTGTATCTATCCCTAATATTGATCCACATCATCCTCTATTTTAATTTCAACTAAATTTTTGAAAAATTATATATTTTTAAAAATCATGGGATGATTGTATCCATAAAAATGAAATTTATTTTATTTTAATATATTAAAATGTAACACAACAAACTTCCACTTTACACTTCTCTTTGAATAATACAGTAGCATGTGTTGTACGAAACTTCGAGTTCTAACACACACCACAACCAATCAAACTAGCCGTTATGAATAGTAATACTCACTTTTTGAAATTTTATAAATTTTATCTCTCAAAATAGACTTCATTTTTTGATTTGGAATATTGAAATTATCCTATGCTAATATTTTGGAACTTTTCGGATAACTTTTATATTTTGACAAATAGTGAAAATTACTACATTTTAATTAAAACAACTTTTTTAATCAAAATAATTAATAGTGATAAATTATGATTTTGAGTTTTTTAAAGAATATTTAAATATATTTTTACCATTTAATACAATTTTGGTCAATGGACATAATTTCACATTTAAACCGGACATAAAAAACTGTCATTCTTTTGATAGTTATTATCTCTTAAAAAAATACTTTTTGTTTTAACAATGGGAATTAATTTTAAATTAATTTCTGCCACATTAGTGTTTTGAATTTAGAAATATGGATTCCATATTTTGAATAAGGATGTTTGAATTTTTTAAATAGGTAACTTTTATTTTTAGACATTTTGAATAGTTACTTCGTTAAATATTTTATTTACCATGGTTAAAGGTAAAATCCAGTAAAAAGGGTAACAAAATAATATTATAATAATATTAATTTATCCTAAAACGTGTAATAACCCTATTGGTTGATACATTTTCGACCATGGGAATCTTTTGGTCGATTTTGAGACCCCATGGACTACTGGTAAGTGATAATGACACTTTATATTAATTAAGTTAAAGTAAATACAAAAATGACGTAAGAATATATCTTTTAGGAAAACAATTTTTACATAGGGTTATATATATTATATTTTTGACTATAAATATTAATTATAAAGATACAATGATTTTATAAATAATAGTTTTTTATTTACAATTTTTATACATGTAATAATTAAATTTATTTATGACACAATAATGATGCAGTATTTTCCTTATTAATGAAGGAATCAAATAATTGGTATTATAAATATTAAAATAAATATAATTTGAAAGTTTTGATGTCATCCACGAATTTTATTGATTAATATGACATGTTAGGATTGCGTAAATGAATGTTTTTTGAATTAATAATGTTTTTAATACTTTAACAAAAATCAATTATTAAATAGTGTCAAAATTGACATAAAATACTTTTTAAAAAGAATATTATATTATTAATTGATATTATATTACTAAAAATCTATGTTTGGGAAAAAGTACTTATATCATGATATTCTTCTAGAGCCTTGTTTTCGGATTTCTCCTCTTTCATTATATATCTATGGTTGAATGGTTTTTGATTATTGTAGATCTACGGTGTTCTAGGGTGATTTAAGGCCCGAGGTTCATCTATATCGATCATACAATTCTGAGGAAGGTGGTTTGTTCCTATCTATAGTTAGTCATGGAGATATATGTGCCAAACTACCCAAACCCCTTGTTTAGGGTATTGCGTGTTTAAGAATTTTTACCCTGTTAATTCCTACTACGCCTTGTATGTTTGAATAGAGGTTATTGATTGTGAATATAGTTAATTGAAATGTTATGGATGTGTTTTCCCATTCTTGTTTTATTTTTACCGTTTGGTCTAGTATTTCCTATTAGGATATTCATTTCCATTCATAGTATTGTTAGGATGGAGTGATTATTTATCTGACATTTTGTGCTATGCCTTTTAGTTAATTATATAAGTAGTACTTTGAGGTTTACTTTGGATGTTGTTTATCATTTGTTTATGGTTTTATTACACAGGGCTGCGGGAACCAGGTGTAGTGAGATCATAGAGGAAATTGACACTGAGGGATTTCCTAGAGTGTCTGTTATAATTATCAAGATGTGAGACCATATGGGGATTTACTTTGAGTGCTCCCTCAGAGTTTCTATAGATACATTATGAGACCACAGGAGGAATTGACATTGAGTACTTCCTCAGAGTGTATATGCTATACCATTAAAAATATACAGGGGGAATTGATGATGGGTGCTTCCTCGGAGAGTATTTTATATACATGAGACCATATGGGGAATTGACCATGGGTTCTTCCTTAGGGAGCCTTTGTGATATCCTTATTGTAAATTGAACCAGATGGGTTAGGCTGTGAGAACTACCCAGAGGGTTGATTGTATTCATAGTTGGTTGTTTTACTTGTTAAATGTAAATTATTGTAATTGAAATTTTAGGACTATTACTTTTGATTACTTTTTTGTTTATTTCATCTTTTTCATATTTCCAGCCATATATATTCACTGACTTTCAGGAAAATATCCTTGGGTTTTTTCCTACTATGGTTCTTCTCACATCATATTTGGGTCATGCTTTTGGTCCTAAATAGATATTATTGTTATATGTATAGATAAGGGAAAGCCCCCTTCTACTTCAGGTACATGATTGTCGTGGAATTGGAGAGAATGGGAATAATATGAGGTTGCGATGCTATTAGAGTTTATTTGTTTTCTTTTGTACTTTGGTTTAGTACTGTGTTCCAGCATTGTGACTTCTTTGGTTACATTCCAAGACAAATGTGTAACACTTGACCCCTGAAGGCTAGAGATGATGCATTACTTGTGATATTAGCATGGTTAGAAGGAATGAAAATCTCGAAGGAATGATCAGTTTAGTAGTCTTTAAGAAACTAGATACATAGATGTAACCCAAATTACATTGAAAAAGGTTACAAGATACAATACATAACAAAACTAAAAACTGCAACCACATGAACTCAATAAATGAACTTCTCTTCATCACCAGTTGAATGTAAACAATAAAAGGGGTGAGATCAAATGCTTAGTAAGGGTTACAAATATTTGAAGCATGAATTCAATAATAAGTGAATCACAATCAATCTGTCATAATCAATCTGGCATGGTGAATAAATGAAAAACTATTGTCATTAATAAACTGAGAATGAAAATGCATCCATAGATTTTTTTCATATTGAAAACATCATGGATAATAATAACAACTGATAATGAATCATAAGAATGCTTATTAATTGGACGTAATGTACCTGGAACATGAAACCATAATACCATAAAAACGGTTTAGTTCTATGGGTAGAAACCCGTCTGATTTTTGGAAACAAACTCGAAGGGTTTGTCGCCAAACTGATTTGTCTCATGAGACATACCGATGCATCGAGGGGTATAGCATCCACCACCCACCACATCATGTCCAAATAATTCTTTATACATTGATTCAGTACAAGAGAAATATTCCTTTTCAATATCTGTATAGAGTAGAGTATACAGATTCATCAATATTTTATTAACTGAAATAACATTCAAAATAAACACCGTATGTAATATGGTATACGGTTTAGACAACAAACATTTCTGTGAAATGAGACTATGGATATTTAATAAAAATATAATTTCAAATAAAAATTGATCTCAAATGGGAAGTAGGTACACCACATAAGGATTATTAGTTTCACAATACAAAGTTAGTCACAACGAAATAGTAGTTGAGACAAAGGCCCTTACCACAATGTAATCGGTCAATCATATGACCAGAACATAATAACCCTCAAATTAATCATTTAATAACTTAAATATAAATATAATCATGTTATTATATATCAAATGGAAGTTCACATACACCACATACAATAAATAAGTGGAAAACATTGAAAATCCCACATAAATGAAAGTGAGATGAGAAACCCTTTACAAACATTTTGGCATGGCAACGAGTGTTATTGTGAAGGATTAATGAGAGGTAAAGGGGTATTCCATTATTTATATGTCACAAGGGAATTATGGGGGAGGTGAGGAAACATAACCTTCCAATAGAAATTAAAAATAAAAGGGCACAACATATGGGAGATTCTTGATCAAAACTGAGAGAGAGGGTCCAATACAAATATTGTGTCATTAGAGTGTTGATAAATCAATGAAATATTTATTTGTGACAAATATAAATCCAAAAAATATATGTGTATATATAGTATAGATAAATAATAGGTCATTCAAACATATTCTTGTAGAAATGTAACCAATGAAAAAGACATTTAACTCAAAGAATGAAAATTGAGTTAAGCAATCCCTTACAAAGATTATGTCATTAGAGGGATGATAAATCAATGAAATATTTATGTGTGAAAATTAAAAATCCACAAAAATATTGAGCCTTACATGAACAAGAATAGTAATTTTATCATGTGAATCTGAATCAATTAGGCTTATAAAATCAGATCATCATCAATCACTCAATTAATCCATTATTTTGCATTTATTGTGAATTGTCATATTTTACTATTCATCAAAAATTCAAGACTTTCAGAAAAATCCAAAAAGGTCACCCTTACTATATTTCGATGTGTAGAATCCAAATATGAAGTCAATTTTTCAAAAATAATTTTCTAAATATGAATAATTAATTATTTAATTAAAATCATTATTTAACCTAAAAATATAAACACTAAAAATTTTAACCTTCATTTTTAGGGTGCCTAAATTCATTTATAAAATCAATGGTATGGATACCATCATAAGAGTCTTATTACTATTCATAAGGGTAATATACTATTCATAGGGGTATGTTACTACTCATAAGGGTAGGTTACTATTCAACAAAAAATTATTTTTCCTTATCAGACTCCAAATAACATACCGATCGCAACCACGTATGACAGATTTTCAAAATTCACATCATAGAAGTGAAAAGATTAGGTTTACTTCATTAGGTTATGGATATCTCCTATAAGTAACCATGTTTTGTTCGATATAGGCTCAGGGATTCATGAAATATAGGCTATAACAAGAATTTATTTAAGAGAAACATACCATGAAGTGTTTGGGGTGCTACATATGTGGCATGCATCATTTATATATGTACTCCAGTTGTTTATTACTTTCAGTCTTCCTCTATTTTCATATTTTATGGTATTATTTCATCTGTTGTTGTATATTATTGTTATTCTGCTATGTTACTCTTCCAATGAGGGCATAGGTTCCCCACAATCACACCCAAGGCCCTCGCGGTTAGTCAGAAACCTCTGGAATTTTGAGAAATGCCCTTGAAGCTATGTGACCAATCGGTTACAGGGCACCTATGGGTGACACCCATAATCGAGATGTCACACAAGAGACCATCCAAATTCTCAGATTTATATTCTAACACTTTCATAATGGTCATAATACCATAAGAATCCTTATTGAATAAACCACACACTAGAAATATTGTATATACCATCATCACAACAAGCACTCAACCGACCCAATGAAAGAGTAATCTCACATGATTTCTCCTCCACATAAGGTATTCACCATAAGGACCTAATCATAACACCCTTTATATTCATCCAAAATGAGCACCTAAGAGTTCCAGCCATATCACTTACCATCTAATGATTCCCTCCTTAAAAAACCATCAATAACAATTTGTTAAATATACCAAACTAAGGGTTCCCCTTAATGAGATACACCCACCCTCAAAAGGGTCGTCTTACTCATGAAAGGATCACATCACTAATTATCTCATAAAATGAAATTACAAACACTCACATGGTACCTTGGTTACCTTACTAACAATCCAAAATATTTAAGACTGTTAAAAAATCCATTATAGATTAAAATAATATATTATAGATTTCCCAAAAATTATCATAGGCTTAGAGATCCATTCAGGGTACATCACACATGACTAGTACACAAACCTATTAAATAATTAGTAATTTGATTATCCATAAGTCACAAAAACCAAAGAGAAATGTTAGTTTTTGTCATAAGAAACTCTGGAAAATCTATCTCTAAGATTGGAATACTCTAGATCATGATTTAGGTTACCCTAACTCAAAACACTATGTAAGTAAAATAATTTACACATAAGTCACATGATATATGGATACGTATAAAATGGATCCCTTATATTTGATTAGAGTTAGCCTCTAAAGTTGTGATTATCCACATTATCTATGACCACACTGGCCAACATCCCTGTCAGGAATTATAACCTCAACTCACAAGACTATATTAATTAATTATAAAATTTTATAATTAATTAATCTATTTAAACCATAATTAATTAAATTTCATAAACCAATAAAACTAAACTTGTCATTTTGAAATACCAAAACTACAATTAATGGTGTGTAAATGGTCATTGGTGTGACTCCAAAACTCACATAAGAAAAATGACTATGATTCAACACCCGATTTATTTAAATTTTAGAAATAATCTGAAGAAATACTATTGATAAATTACTAAGAATATTACCTCCATAAATATAATGAATGAAATAACATGTTATTCATGTCTTGTACTCCTCTAGCCTCAATATAAAAACTTTTATCAGTATTGATGTTTCTTCTACTATCATGTTTCATCTTTAAAATTACGACATCAGTTTTTATAATGTGATTCAACTTCCAAGACGTCAATAAATGATGGTGAATAATCCATATTCTCATAAATATATAAGTCAATTACATGTGTACTATATGATTTTATATATTAAATCACATCCAATCAAGTTGTGTATCTATCCCTAATATTGATCCACATCATCCTCTATTTTAATTTCAACTAAATTTTTGAAAAATTATATATTTTTAAAAATCCTGGGATGATTGTATCCATAAAAATGAAATTTATTTTATTTTAATATATTAAAATGTAACACAACTAACTTCCACTTTACACTTCTCTTTGAATAATACAGTAGCATGTGTTGTACGCAACTTCGATTTCTAACACACACCACAACCAATCAAACTAGCCGTTATGAATAGTAATACTCACTTTTTGAAATTTTATAAATTTTATCTCTCAAAATAGACTTCATTTTTGGATTTGGAATATTGAAATTATCCTATGCTAATATTTTGGAACTTTTCGGATAACTTTTATATTTTGACAAATAGTGAAAATTACTAAATTTTAATTAAAACAACTTTTTTAATCAAAATAATTAATAGTGATAAATTATGATTTTGAGTTTTTTAAAGAATATTTAAATATATTTTTACCATTTAATACAATTTTGGTCAATGGACATAATTTCACATTTAAACCGGACATAAAAAACTGTCATTCTTTTGATAGTTCTTATCTCTTAAAAAAATACTTTTTGTTTTAACAATGGGAATTAATTTTAAATTAATTTCTGCCACATTAGTGTTTTGAATTTAGAAATATGGATTCCATATTTTGAATAAGGATGTCCAAATTTTTTAAATAGGTAACTTTTATTTTTAGACATTTTGAATAGTTACTTCGTTAAATATTTTATTTACCATGGTTAAAGGTTAAATCCAGTAAAAAGGGTAACAAAATAATATTATAATAATATTAATTTATCCTAAAACGTGTAATAACCCTATTGGTTGATACATTTTCGACCATGGGAATCTTTTGGTCGATTTTGAGACCCCATGGACTACTGGTAAGTGATAATGACACTTTATATTAATTAAGTTAAAGTAAATACAAAAATGACGTAAGAATATATCTTTTAGGAAAACAATTTTTACATAGGGTTATATATATTATATTTTTGACTATAAATATTAATTATAAAGATACAATGATTTTATAAATAATAGTTTTTTATTTACAATTTTTATACATGTAATAATTAAATTTATTTATGACACAATAATGATGCAGTATTTTCCTTATTAATGAAGGAATCAAATAATTGGTATTATAAATATTAAAATAAATATAATTTGAAAGTTTTGATGTCATCCACGAATTTTATTGATTAATATGACATGTTAGGATTGCGTAAATAAATTTTTTTGGAATTAATAATGTTTTTAATACTTTAACAAAAATAAATTATTAAATAGTGTCAAAATTGACATAAAATACTTTTTAAAAAGAATATTATATTATTAATTGATATTATATTACTAAAAATCTATGTTTGGGAAACAGTACTTATATCATGATATTTTTATCTTTAATGGACTACTTGGGGGTCTCTTGGATGTATATATTATGTTTATTAACTATATAATATTAAATTACAAAGTGATATGGTAAATGTCAAACTAATTAACTAAGAGTTAAAACTAAAAGATAAGGTTAATATAATGACCCAAACCTGTATAAAATCTATTGGTTGATAGGATTTCGACCCTTACCCACCTTAGACTTTGAATAATCCACTTTGGAGCCATTATAAACCGAATATTAATTGATTATAAAATAACATTTCTGGCTTTTCCTAAGGTTCCCCTCACCCCTCTTATAAAAGGGAACTCCCCCTTCTCTCAAATTCACACCTTCAAAGCCTTTGATCTCGGCCACACTCTGCCCAAATACCCTCTAAAATATCCTCCCTTCATCCTAGAGGCCTTCCTTTAGTCAAAAATCCAACCTAATGATCCCTTTTGATCCAATCAAAAGGAAGAACCTGAAGAATATGTAATGTTTTCACCACCCCCTTTCAAGTTCCTTTCATCTTCAACTTATTCTTTCTTGGTTATTTCCATTATATAATAATTAATCCAGTATATTCTATATACAGTGATGTTATTTTAAATATGGTACAACCATATTAAGTATTCTATCCATCCTTTGATTGACATGTCACCATACATGCGTACGTACGACTTACCGTCTCCACGTCGTGGTGTAATTGTTATTCAATATATTATTAATTGTATGGGTATAATATTGAAGTTTAATTCATATAAAAAATAAATATAACATGATAATTATTCTTTATATATGATATACCATCCAATTATATATTATTTTAATGTCACAATAATGATATTGTCGCTCATGCGTACATACAGTCTACCGACTCCGTGAACACGATGAGATTCATTCTCCATCGTATCCATTCAACTCTAATTCTCATTTGATGATTAAAAATAATGTTTTAGGACTTGATATAATTCTGTATATGAATAATATACATCCCATCCATAACAAATATGTCTCACTTAACAAAGAATATAATGAAATATGAATCTGTTAACACCTGAAACGATGATAATACAAAGATTTTATTAACAAATCAATATTCAAAGATCATATATGATTTCATAATAATGTATATGATTCTTGTATAATTTAGTAAAAATTATTTCACCTATATACAAGAGTTTAACCTACCCTCATCCATGGAAAAGTACAAGGTAAGTTTTTATTTCACAATCTCTTCATTATCCGAGGTTTTTTATACGTAACTATATACTGGGACATTTTTATCATCCACATACATGTTTCCTAAAAATGTATTTCAAATCATTATTATTATTTTATAGACTATTGGTTAATTTCATTAATACCATTGTTGACTTTTTATAAGTAGTTTATAAAGGAATATTTCTGTCGTTTTCCAAACAAGGTCCTTTTTAACCTTTTCGACAGAATTAAGGTAAGAATGTATTTTTTAACTTATACGGCAGGTGTGGCTATTTTTTTGCCATTATAAAATTATACATGCATCCCTTAAAAGATTATAAGAATATTTTCAAAGTAAATGTTTTATTTAATAATTATGTGACTTTTAAATGATTTAAAAAAATGATATATTTCTCTCAAATAGTTTTGATTTCATCTATGTCAACATCCTTTGATGGATTTTAAGCTTATTTGAATGTGATTTATTATGATACAAAAAATCCATATTGTATTGAAGGTTTTTTGATATGTTAGACTGTGGATGTGTTATTTTTATACAATTCATGGTCTAGGGAGAATGTATTGACATTTAGTATGCCAGTTTTAATATGAATGTTTATGTTATGTTTAAACCTATTAATATGAGGAATACATTGGACTTAATAAGTGATGGTGGAGCCTAGTATAGCTCCTCTATGCATCGGTAGGTCTCATTAGAAAAACTAGTGTCTGGGCACAAGGCCTTGACAAAATCTTATTTCTAGTCTTGGCACAAGGCCTTGACTATGTGGTTATGATAGTCTGGCATTATTCATTCCATCATTATGAAATTAGTTATTGATATTTAATGTGATTATTCAACTAGTATAATATTCATGTGAATAAGTAAATGGCATTATTTCATTTCATTTTTTCCATGTTATACTGAAGTTCATGTTTAAAAGACTTTTGTTTTAGTTATACATTGTCTTAAATGTTTATGCTTATTTATGAACGTTTCCACTATATTGTTATCCTTACTGAGCATCTAAGCTCACCCCTTTCTATGTTTTATTTTTCCCAGGATGTGAAAAGTATTTTATGACTAACCTGCAGGGATAGACTAAGGGGATATGAGTGTGGACTATGGATACTATGTTCTTGCAGTTTTCATTTTAGGTTGTAATGTAAGACTTATGAATGTATCTAGTGATTCCAAGGGTACTAAACTAATCGGTCATTTGAGACTTGATCTTTTGTGATCATTCCAATGTTATGTAATAATGCACCGACTCTGGGTATCTGGGGTTGGGGTGTTGTAATTGGTATCAGATAAGTTAATACAAACCTTGGAAGCTAGATTTAGTTAATCTTTTATTAGAGCACATATCCCTAATATATACATGGAGGATTAGTATAGAAGAACTTCATAGAATTTTGGTATTGTAGAGATTTTGTGAGTTTTCTGAGCAATACATATCTATTTGGATACGAGCAAGTAGAGGCGGCTCTGGTACAGATGTACCTAGGGGTAAACCCCAAAAAAACTGCTTTGAGCTAGACTCAAACGGGAACTGGTGCATGAAAACAGGCCTTGCTGCACTCTTGGTTACGACACTCCCGGGGGATATGCTTAGGATAATTCTCATTTTCATTACAAACCATTATAAAGGATTTTTGAGTATATACTTACTCAAAGAAAATATTTTTATGATTATGGATTATATCCATAAATAGTTCAATTTATGTTAAGTGTTTTACAAGTTTGGAATTATGTAATTTGATTCATAAAATGATCTAGTTTAAGAAATTGTTTAGAAATGGTTCCTAGTAAAAGAAATGGAAACTATATCAATGAACGCACTCCACGTAGGGATTTCCATCGTGCTCAAGATAATTATAATAGAGCTGGTGATGCAACTGGTGTTGATCAGCTAATCACCATACTGGGAAAACTCACTCAGGTTATGAATAATAACATTACCTGTATGAAGCACCATGATCTGCAGCATAGAGGATCAATGATAGATTGCTTCATGAGGCAAAACCCACCAACATTCAATGGGAGTACAAATCCCTTAGTATGTGAGAAATGGATAAATTCCCTAGAGAAAATATTTCTGGCTTTGGGGAGTAGTGAAAGAGAAAAGGTTATCATGTCAGTTTACCACCTCACTGGAGATGCTGATCAAGGTGGTCCTTGATTCAAAACACAGAGGATGATGAAGAGGTATCTAATATGGAATAGAGGGAGTTCAAAAAAACTTTTCATAGAAAAATACTTTCCTCATGACCATCGAGCAGATATGGAAAGGCAATTTCTGAGTCTAAGACTAAAGGAGGATGAGAATGTCACAAAGTATGACGCTAACTTTACAAGGTCAGCAAGGTATGCTAGAGATTATATACATAACCCAAGAAGTAATATTGATCATTTCTTTGATGGGATAAAACCATTTCTCCTTTGATCATTAGTCTCACAAACCTTCTTGTTGTACGAAGATATTGTCTCATGTGCTATCAAGACAGAAAAGGAATTCTCTAAGTCTTATGAATTTAAAGCAAAGCAGGAGAAGAAGAGATCTTCTAATCACTCTGGGAATGGAAAAAAGGGGAAGAAGGGAAAAGCTAAATATACATCCTGTAGTAAATGTGGGAAGAAACACACTGGTACTTGCTTAAAAGGAATGGCAGTCTGTTACAAGTGTGTTGAAAAAGGCCACCATGATCATGATTTCAAGGGGAAGAAGGAAGCTACCAATGCCCAATACTACAATTGCAGGGAGATAGGAAATTATGAAAATCAATGCCCTAAGCGTCAGGGGAACATACCTCAGAAAAGGACAAGGTATCATGGACAAGCTTATGTTATCACTACTGCTGAGGTAGAAGCTCTGAAATACATAGTGACAGGTAATTTAATGGTTTCCTCAAGTTTAGAAAATGAATTATTTGATTCTGGATCATTGCATTGTTTTATATCTTCCCATTTTGCTAAGAAAATTATATATTTCCAATTTGATCTAACAAGGGAGTTGTCAGTTAAAACTCCTAAGGGATGTATCATTGCAAAATAAATTGTGAATCAGTCCCTATTAGAGCACAAAAATTTTCTTTATCCGCTGATCTCATCGTCATACCTATGATTGAATTTGATATAATCATTTCTATGGATTGGCTTTTGGACCATGATGCTAAAATTTATTGTAAGAATAAGGAGGTTACTATATTTGATGATGATGATATGGAACACCTTATCTTTAGATATTAATAATCACCACCTAATTCTTACCTATATCCACCCCTAGTAGCTCAACTAAATTCAATTGTTGGGGAGGAAAAGAATGAAATGACTGTGGGTGAGGAAATAAATGTTCAAATAGAGAATGTACCTATTGTGAAAGAATATGTAGATGTGTTTCCAGAAGATTTACCTGGACATCCTCTAGAATAAGAAGTTGAGTTTACCATTGATTTAATTCCATGATCAAGGCCTATATCGAAGACTGCTTATAGAATAGCCACTGTGGAATTAGTTAAACAAAACAAAAAACTAGTGGAATTGAGTAATAAGGTATTTAATCACCCTAGTGTTTCTCCATGGGGATCCCCTATTATTTTTGTTAAAAAGAAAGATGGATCTATGAGTTTATATATCGATTACAAGGATATCAATGCTATAACAATAAAGAACAATTATCCCCTACCTCGAATTGATGATTTATATGACCAATTACATGGAGCTAAATAATTTTAAAAGATTTACCTTCGATCTGGATATAATCAGTTGCGTGTGATGAAGGAAGACATTCTGAAGACAGCATTTGGAACCAGGTACGGGCATTACAAGTTTACAGTAATGCCTATTGGATTGATTAATTCACCCTCTGTATTCATGGATCTAATGAATAGAGTTTTCAAGGAATATCTCGATAAATTTTCGGTCATATTTATTGATGATATCTTAGTATAATCCAAAAGCTACGAAGATCATAAAAATCACTTGCGCATTATCCTGAAGACTCCAAGAAGACATGAATTATATGGGAAGTTTAGAAAGTGTGAGTTCTGGCTTCAGGAGATTTCTTTTCCTGGCCATATTGTCTCTAAATATGGAATCAATGTTGATCCTTCTAAGACAAAGGCAATCCAATAATGTCCTACACGAAGAGTATAACTGAGGTACGCAGTTTTATTGATTTAGCAGGTTATTATCGATGTTTCATCCAGAATTTTTCCCGGTTGTCTAACCCATTTACAAAGCTCACACGTAAAGGGGTTAAATTTGTTTGGACAAAAGAGTGTGAAGAATATTTCGAAGAACTGAATTGAATATTAGTCAATGCTCATATATTGACTCTACCATCAGGGAATGATGGGTTCGTTATTTATAGTGATGCATCGAAAAAAGGACTTGGTTGTGTCCTTATGCAGAATTATAGGGTTATTGCCTATGCATCACGACAGTTGAAAATTCATGAGAAAAACTATCCTACTCATGATCTCAAGTTAGAATTTGTGATCTTTTCTTTGAAGATATGGAGACACTACCTCTATGGTGAAAAATGTGTGATTTATACTGATCACAAGAGTTTGAAGTACATTTTCTCACAGAAATAACTCAACATGAGGCAAAGTCGATGGATTTAACTACTCAAGGATTATTATTGCACAATACACTACCACCCGGGGAAGGAAAATAAGGTGGCAGATTCTTTGAGCAGAAAAGATCATGGATTTTTGAAAAATAATAGAATTGAAAGGGATATAATTTTCATGGATCTAGTGAAGACGGACATGGGAATTACCATGGAAGGTGAAACATCAATGCTTTTTCAAATGGTTGACAAACAATCTTTACTAGAAAGGATTAAGAGTTCTCAGACTGATGATGAAGAATTTCAAAAGAAGATTAAAGCTGTGAATGATGGGAGATTGAGAGACTTTAGGTATGAAGAAGGAATTTTAAAATTTGGGAAGAGAGTTTGTGTTCCCGATATACCTGATCTGAAAAGGGAATTGTTAGATGATGCTCGTAGCTCCAATTTCTCTATACACTCTGGGAGCACCAAAAGGTATAGAGATTTGAAGGAACACTTTTGGTGGGACCACATGAAGAGGGAGATTGCTGATTTTTTGTCAAGATGTATGGTTTTTCACCAAGTGAATGTTGGAAGGAAATAGCCTGGAGGAGTCATGCAACCTCTTCCCATACTAGAGTGAAAATGGGACAATATTACGATGGACTTTGTCATGGGCCTACCAAAGACTCCTAGAAGAAACGATGCAATATGGGTTATTATTGATCGCCTTACCAAGTCATCACATTTTCTTTCTATAAGAGAAGATATACCACTGGAACATCTAGCAAGACTATATATTAATGAAGTTGTGAGACTTCATGGAGTACCCCTATCGATTGTTTCTAATCGGGATCCCCGTTTTACTTCAAAATTCTAGAAGAGTATTTAGAAGGCCTTTGATACTGAACATCATTTGAGCACTACCTACCTCCCTCAAACATATGGGCAATTAGAACGGACTATCCAAACCTTATAATACATGTTGAGTTCTTTCTCACTTTCCTTTTAGGGTATGTGGGATCAATATTTACCTCTGGTAGAATTTTCCTATAACAATAGCTTTCATTCAAGTATTCAGATCGCACCATATGAAGCGTTATATAGAAAGAGATCTCGCACACCAACCTATTGGGATGAAGTTGCTGAAAGAAAACATGTAGGCCCAGAACTGGTGGAGGAAGCAATGGAAAAGGTAAAGGTAATCCAAAACCACATCAAAGCAGCTCAAAGTAGGCAGAAAGGCTATGCCGATAACCGAAGGAAGGATTTGGTATTTCATTTAGGAGATCATTTTTTCTTTAAGGTGTCTCCATGAAAGTGAGTTATATGTTTTAGTAAGAAGGGTAAATTGAGTCCCAGGTACATCGGACCATTCGAAATTCTAGAACGAATTGGGGTTGTAGCTTACCGATTGGCAATGCCGCCAAGTCTCTCCAAAGTTCACGATGTGTTCCACGTATCACTGTTGAGAAAATACATGCCTGACCCAACACATGTACTCACCTATGAGGAATTAGAACTGGAACCCAATATGTATTATTGTGAAGAGTCTATCAAGATTCCTGATACGAGAGAACAAGTGTTGAGAAACTGGATGACTCATATGGTAAAAGTTCTATGGGGAAACCATAAGATGGAAGAGGCAACATGGGAAGCCAAGGAACTCATGATGAAAAACCACCCAAGTCATTTCACGCGTTAGTATTCTAGAAATTTCAAGGATGAAATTATTTGAAGGAGGGTAGAATATAACACCCCAAGCTTCCATAGTATGCTTCTCTTTGAATAATATAGTAGCTTCTGTTGTATGCAACTTTGACTTCTAACACACACCACAACCAATCAAACTAGCCGTTATGAATCGTAATACCCAATTTTTTAAATTTTATAAATTTTATCTCTCAAAATGTACTTCATTTTTGGATTCGTAATATCGAAATTATCCTAAGGTAAAATTTTGGAACTTTTCGGATAACTTTTATATTTTAATGAATAGTGAAAATTACTAAATTTTAACTAAATACAACTTTTTTAAAAAACATAATTACTAGTGATAAATTTTGAATTTGAGTAGTTTTAAAGTATATTTATAATATCTTTTTACCATTTAATACAATTTTGTTCATTGGGCATTATTTCACATTTAAACTAGACATAAACAACTGTCAATCTTTTGATAGTTATTATCTCTTAAAAAACACTTTTTGTTTTTACAATGGGAATTAATTTTAAATTAATTTATTCCACTTATGTGTTTTGAATTTAGAAATATGGAATAAATATTATGAATCAGGAGGTCCAAATTTTGTAAATAGGTAACTTTTATTTTCAGACATTTTGAATAATTACTTCGGTAAATATTTTATTTATCATGGTTAAAGGGTAAATCAGGTAAATAAGGGTAAAAATATAATATAATATTAATATTAGTTTACCCTAAAATGTGTCCTAACACTATTGGTTGATACATGTCTGACCATGGGCATCTTTGGGTCGATTTTGGGACCCCATGGATCCACTTGTAAGTGATAATGACACTTTATAGTAATTAAGTTAAAGTAAATACAAAGATGACATAAGCATATATCTTTTAGAAAACCAATTTTTCCATAGGGTTATATATATTATATTTTAGACTATAAATATTAATTAGAAATATAAAACGATTTCATACATAATAGTAATTTATTTATAATTTTTAGACATTTAATAAATAAATTTATTTATGACACAATAATGATGCAGTATTTTTCTTTATCAATGAAAGAATAAAATAATTTGTATTATAAATATTAAAATAAATATAATTTGAAAGTTTTGATTCCATAAACGAATTTAATTGATTAATATGAAATGTTAGGATTTCTTAAATGAATTTTTTTTGAATTAATAATGTTGTTATGACTTCAAAAAAACAATTATTAAATAGTGTCAAAATTGACATAAAAGAGTTTTAAAAAAAATATTATATTATTAATTGATATTCTATTCATAAAAATTTATGGTTCTGAAAAAGGACTTATATGATGATATTTGCATCATTAATGGACCACTTAGGGGTTTCTTGGATGTATCTAGTAAGTTTATTAGCTATATAATATTAAAATACAAAGTGACATGGTAAATGTCAAACTAATTAACTAAGAGTTAAAACTAAAAGATAAGGTTAATATAATGACTCAAACCTGTCTAAAATCTATTGGTTGAAAGTATTTAGACCCATACCCACCTTAAACTATGAATAATACACTTTATATCCATTAGAAACCGAATATTAATTTATTATAAAACAATATTTCTAGCTTTTCTTATGGTGCCCCTCACCCCTCTTATAAAAGGGAACTCCCCCTTCTCTCAAATTCATACCTTCAAAGCCATTGGGATCATAAAAACTCTACCCAAATACCCTCTAAAATATCCTCCATTAATCCTAGAGGCTTTACTTTAGTCAGGAAGCCATCCTTTGGAGCCCTTTTGATCAAATCAAAAGGAAGAACCCGAAGAAGATGTAATGTTTTCACCACCCTCTTTCATGTTCCTTTCTTCTTCAACTTATTTTTCTTTGTTATTTACATTATAAAATAATTACTTCAGTAACTTCTATATACTTTGATTTTATTATAAATATTATACAACCATATTCAGTATTATATCAATCCTTTTAATGGCATGTCACCATACATGTGTACGTACGACTTACTGTCTCCACGTCGTGGTGTAATTGTTATTCAATATATTATTATTTTGATGGGGATAATAATGATGAGTAATTAATGTTAATAATAAATATAACATGATAATTATTCTTTATATATGATATACCATCCTATTATATATTATTTTAATATCAAAATAATGATGTTGTGGCTCGTGCGTACGTACGGACTATCATCTCCACGAATACGATGAGATTCATTCCTCATCATTTCCATTCATGTCTAATTCTCATTTTATGATTAAAAATAATATTTAAGGATTTTATATCATTCTTGATATGAATAATATACATCCCATCCATAAAAAAATGGCTCACATAACAAAGAATATAAAGAAATACGAATCTGTTAACACCCGAAACGTTGATAATACTAAGATATTATTAAAATATCAATGTTAAAAGATCATATATGATATCATATTAATGTATATGAATCTTGTATAATTTAGTAACAATTATTTAACCATTATACAGGATGTTAACCTACCCTCAACCATGGAGAAGTTCAAGTTAAGGGTTTATTTCACAATCTTCTTGTTATCCGAGGTTGTTTATACGTTATTATATACTGGGACCTTTTTATCATCCACATCCATGTTTCTTAAAAATGTATTTCAAATCATTATTAATATTTTACAGACTGTGGGTTAATGTCATTTATCCCTTGTTGAATTTTTATAATAAGTTTATAAGTTAATCTTTCTGTCGTTTTCCAAACAAGTTCCTTTTTAACCTTTTCGACAGAATTAAGATAAGAATATCTTTTTTAACATATACAACGGGTGCTGCTATTTTTTTCCATTATAAAATTGTCGAATAATACCATACAATATTATAAGAATATTTTCAAATTAAAAGTTTTATTTTATAATTCTGTGACTTTTAAATGATTTAAAAAAAGTGATATTTCTCTCAAATAGTTTTGATTTCATCTATGTCAACATCCATTGATGGATTTTAAGTTTATTTGAATGTGATTTATTATGATACAAAACATCCATATTTTATTGAAGTTCTTGTGATATGTTTGACTGTGGATGTGTTATTTTTATACCATTCATGTTTTATGGAGAATGTATTGACATTTCGTATGCTAGTTTAAATACGAATGTTTATGTTATGTTTAAACCTATTCATATGAGGAATGCATTGGACTTAATAAGTGACGGGTGGAGCCCGCTATAGCTCATTGATGCATCGGTAGGTCTCATGAGACAAAATAGTTTCTTGGAACAAGGCCTTTGCAAAATCTTATTTGTAGTCTTGGCACAAGGCCTTGACTATGTGGTTATGATAGTCGTAAATTAAGCATTCCATCATTATGAAATTGGTTATTGATATTGCATGTGATTATTCGACTAGTAGAATATCCATGTGAATATGTAAATGGAATTATTCCATTTAATTTTTTCCATATTATGCTGAAGTTCAAGTTTAAAAGGCTTTTTTTAGTTATACATTGCCTTAAATGTTTATGCTTATTTATGAAAGTTTCTGCTATATTGTTATCCTTACTGGGCATCTGAGCTCACCCATTTCTATGTATTATTTTTTCCAGGATGTGAAGAATTATTTTATGACTGACCTACAGGGATAGTCTAAGGGGGTATGAGTGTGGACTGTGGAGACTATGTTCTTGTAGTTTTCATTTTATGATGTAATGTAAGACTTATGAATGTATCTAGTGATTCCAAGCCTACTAAACTAATCAGTCATTTGAGACTTTATCTTTTGTGATCATCCCAATTTTATGTAATAATGCACCGAATCTGGGTAACTGGGGTTGGGGTGTTACATAAAATATCAGGAACATCATTATGGGGTGACTATATTTTTTTATTAATATTTTAAAATAGGGCTAATGAGATTGCAACATGACACTTATTCAACCACCAAATCCTTTGAAAATCAGAACATTATATCCTTATTTTTCTTTTGAAATATTTTTTTTAATACTTCCAAATATTTATATAAATATATATATTATTCAATGATCTAATTCTTTGTGGTATAATACTTCATTCATCACCACACATAGCACGTTAAAATTTCAAATCCTTCCCTTCTCACAGGTTAATCAATATCATTATGGTGAAACTTGTTTTGTAGTGGTCCGATGTTTCCTTTAATTAAACATCATCTAAATGTTTTTGAATAGAACCACCGATTATAGAATGATACCATAAGTATATGATTTCATAGATTCACTAATACACCATGGGATCTTCATCAAAAAAACATCATCCACATCTACAATACAATTCCTATTATTGTCGAGTTATTATTTTAACACATAATATTTTATGAATTATTTTTACTCCTACATAAAAATCATGACGAAACCAACTATGTTGTGGAATTATTTTGTTTCATTTACTATAATCACTTTATAGACTATTCTAAATTCTTACATGCACATACATGTCTATTCTAATGCAATTTTAATCATGAATCAATAATGTTTTCCCTATATAACACCCATAAATTCAAGATCAACCCATAATTCTTGAAGAAATATTAATATACTCAAATTTTACTCATCTACTCTATGATAAACCATATAAAATTTATCATAATACCATTTAGTCACCATGATGACATCAATGTTTCCACTCATGATTTTACAAACTCATCCTCATAATCTAATGCCATGTTTTCAAGTTTATGTATCCTTAATCACATAGTATGGATTCTATAAATGGATAACCATATTCATACTAAATCATGAATCAATATATATCCGTTTTATTATCACACACCAGCTACTCCATTTTTATGAAATACTCCTTTCTCCAATGTCTTCCAACATAACAACTTTGGGTAAATTTTTATCCCCCCCCCATAAATGTTTTATTTACTTATCACCATATTCAATATTCACAATATAAAACAAAAACTATTGGTTAAAAATTATTTTCACCCGATTAATCATTAATTAAATTATATAGTCTCTATAAAATAAACCATTAATTAAAAAAATATAAAACATAACCTCTAGTTAAAATATTCTCCCCTTTGGATTTTCATATCAATCCAACCATAAATAAGTATTCATTTTTTTAAATATGTAATATTTATCTCATAGGTCTTACATTCAAATATAAAAAAAATTATTTACTTATGGTTTATTTATTTATATCACCCATTGATTATAAAATATAAAGGTTCATATTACTATATTCTCTTCTCCGTTCTCCCCTTTTGTTAGTGAAATATATAGGGGTATCATCACAAAATCATCTACTTCATTTCCATTTACAAAATTTCACTAGATTTAGTGTTTTTTGAATCACCTTATAAAATTTAAAACCTTCACATACATTAATTATTTTCACCTCAAAACATGTTTTCACTTTTAGCAACTTATTTGGAAATATAAATTTAGTGAGTTAAAACACTCCATTTGTCATAAAACTCTTTCAAATTGTTTAACCAATATTTTCTCTATTAAAAATTTTAAGGACTTATAAATTAAATTTAAATCATTTAAAGATCTATATTCCACTCAAAAATCCTCTATAATTTTATTACTCAACTCCTCTCTATGAAATATAACAAAAATTATGTTACAAAGAGTAATGTCATATCTTTTTTAGAACTATTCAAGATTAAATTTCATGATAAAACCCCACTTAAAACTATTTATACACACCTAATTTTTATTAGCGAGTGAATTTAAAACATCTAAAATAGACAATAAATATTCTTATAATACTACTAAGTCGGAAATTATTATAGGAAACAATAAAATAAGTTCAAAACTTCATTAGTTTCCATTTCACAAACTTACTTCCATAAATATCATTAAAATTTATCTCTTACATCCATCATAATTTACCCTTATTATATCAGTATCACCTACATAATATTATTGTTAAAAAATAATTAAATTACACATTTTGGAATCCATACAACATGTTGAAACAATTGAAACCATTATATTAATTCATATCCCCTCTTCTTTATAAGGATTCTGTTTCTCCAATATGAACCATCCTATGAATCTTGAAAATCAAATACCATTAAAATTCATTCCCTCTATAACCACTTATAATGTATCCCATGGGAGTCGAATTTAAAAAACCATTTGTATCCAAAAATAGAACCACTTGATATCACTTTTTGAAATCCAAATAGTGAAAAACATAATCAATTCTATGAATTTAACTCCTACATTTTGGTCTAAGTAAAATTTATCTAGATGGATACCAATGTTTTACATCCATGTCATTATTGAAACCACTTTATAATTAAATATAGTATTTAAAACAATGATAAATTTTTCACAATACCACTTGAAGAATTCTTTCTCTATTTTCATTTATATATTTTGGAAGATACCAATCGAGTTTTCGAAATTTGACCTTTATGCTAATTGGGATTTCATTTACACCACTTATAAACTCAAAAAATTCCATAAGACCCCTAGTTTTTTCTCAAAAACCTTTTTTTTATGTTGATATAATTGTTATTATTCTTCTTTGTGCAATATATTCACCCTAAGGATCATATTTGTACTTAAAACATATCTCACTCCAACAATTACTATAATTAGAAAATTATAATGTATTGGGTATTTGAGAGAGGAATTTTAGGTTAGATGTTGGATCATCCTTGTGATTTTAAACACTATATATGTGTTAGGGGTGTCCGTATATGTAGCACCCTGATATTTTATGATATATTTCTCTTCAAATAATTTTAAGTGTTCTATAGTGTTCTTAGCATGAAACACTAATCTTTATGTGAACCATGTTATACTGTAAAAATAGTATTATTAAAATGAGACTTTTATAAAATAATTTTTAAATATTAGATATGAATAGGAATAAAAAAGTATGAAAAATTTCAATGAGTTATAAAATTCAAATTTAGTTATTTAGAGTAATTATATGCTTCAAAACTAAATGTTTTCCTAAAAAATGTTTTTATTTATTTTTATAAGAGAACAATATAAATAATTTATAAAACCTATATATTTTTTTAAATGAAAATAATATTTGAATAATAATCTCAAAAATATCTTAGATTTAATTTTTATAGTTTTTTGGAAAATATTTTTTTTATGAATAATGAAGAATATTGATATTTACGAAAAACTATCTTTTCATTTAAAGATTTTACAAGGTTCCATTTTTATTAAATGGTTTAAAATAAAACTTAATTTAGTTATATTTTCAATTATGAAATTAATTTCATTTTAATTTTTTTTAATTAGGTTATAAACCGTTTATTATAGGAGAAAACAATTTTTAGGGAAAATCAGTTTTTGTTAAGTTTTTAGGGTTCAATTTTAAATTAAATTATGACAATAATGTGAATTAAATTTTATAAAATTGATTTTATATTTAAAATACAATTAATTTATATGAGTATATAAGTACAACTTAATTTTTTTATAATGAACAAAAAAAATAGTGAAATTTTGTTACGAATGTTAGTATTAAAATGAGTTTACCAGGGGTAAACCAAGTGCTAAAGGAAATTTTCCTAATTAAATTTCATTTTATAGACATATTTATACTTCATAATTTCCTAAATTCAAACCTATATACATTTATAAGCATTTTTATTGATTATAAAAATATTATATTTTAATCTTAAAACAAATCCCAAGTATGTGCTCTCACCCATTAATAAAAAACCCTTAAAATTGTTACTTTATTTTATTTCATTATCAATTGAATGAGAGGAGAATAAAAAACTATTGTAGCCATAAAGTTGGGAAATATTTGATCTCTATGGAATCCTCTCTTAATAGATTGACCCCCTCAGGAGGAAGGGGCCCAAGATAACAAAAAAAACTTGTGTTCTCTTTCAGTCACCTGAGATTACAAGAAGTCTGTAAAGGTATTAATTCTATACCATATATGTTAGAAAGATATGTTTCATCCTGATATTATTCATTTATTCATAATATTTTTTCTACCCCCTTTAGTAATTTTCAATTAAAAGTGCATAATTTTTTGTGAAATACCCATGTTTTAATGCTGAATATTATTTTGGAACATTATATGATTTAATCCAATTGAGTTAGTTTAATATTTTATGTGTAAATCTTAACCTACTTATCATAATTGTATGATTGTTGTTTTTTAGGATTCCTTACTCATATTCCAACATATCATTAGATGTTATCTTTTGAAAAAAATCAATGGATGGCCTATATTGATCACACAAAAAGGCCCAACAAATCAATTGAGAAAAAATTGACCAACAATGATGATATACTTTCTGGGATCAATTCATATGTACAAATTCTTTTATTCTCCATAAAAAGTTTGGGTAAACTGAAATTCATCTTGTATAAAAAATTTAAGGTCCAAATCCATAAAATGTGGTCCCAAATGATGTTTTAAATTCCATGCCACCATTATGTATGATAATTAAAATAAGCAACCAATACATGAATTTTATCCTAATGTAGATATCCAATTGATCTGATCCCTTTTAGTGTGAAATAAAATATAAAATCAGATGAATTTTTAGAAGTAATGGTTCATATTTTAGGGTATCATTCTATTAACAAAACCAATCTCATTATGGCCTTTGAAAATGTATGGATTGAAAAGGATATACTAAAATTGTTTATAAAAACTTCCAGAACAATATATCCTTATGTCCAATGGATTTCATGTTTCGAGGGTGAAATTTAAACATCAATATCTACAACATTTAAGAATAATATATCTCCATATTCAGGTTTATTAATTATCAAAATTTTCGATCCAAGTGGAGAGGCAAATTTTATTAAAAAAATTCCACCACCTTGGGCTATATATATATCCCCATTCCTTCCTTACAAGGGGTTGGAATTTAAGAGAATAAATGGATATATTGGCATGATCAAGGCTCTTAAAAATTCAAGTGAGGATCTTCATACTCATGTCTTCACTTGAGAGACCTTTCTTCCTCTCTCTTTTTCATGTTCTTTTGTGTTATTTTTATTTGTAATAATCTCAAATGATTTCAAATTTTTTTAAATTTTAAAGAATGATTCTTATTCATATTATATTTTAATCATAAACCCTCTGTTATTAAATAATAATAATTTTAAAATAGTTTAACTCAAGATGAACCCCCTTCCATTCATTCTCGTTCTCTTTCAATCTATAGTATTTTTTTAATTCTTTTCACTGTTTGTGCGTGTGTTCGACACACAACTCTTTTCTTAAGTGATTGAGGGATTTTTCTCATTGAATATTCATTATGTTAACATTTTGTATGTTGAATTAAAAATTTCAGGTATTAAATAAATGTTTTTCTTGACATGTGGATTCCATGGAATATTGGAACTCAAAATACACTACCATAAACAAGTGTTTATAATGATTAGAGTCCTAAGTTATGTTAACGCTTGGATTAAATCCTCAAAACATGGGAATTCCGATCAAAATCATCTTGTGAAGTGGGTGTTAATTTAATACAATATAAAAAAATCTCAAGGATATCATAAACATAAATCCCTAATAATAAACTCTCCCCAATATTTATCAAATTTATAAATCAAGATACATCTATAACGCAACTTTATTAATTATTTCAATCAAATAACCATTAAAAAGTAAAAAAAACAATAAACAATTGACTCTAAAAAGTACCATCACCAAGGATTCGACCTGAATGCTACTATAAACATTACCATATCTCCAGACCCTTGAACAATAAATATGAGATAATCATATGCAATTAAAATTTCATCATTTCTAGGGAGTGGTGTGATAATTATTTAGTAGGTTTTTATTTTTATAAAAAAAATTGATAAAATAAACCAAAAAAAAAAAAACACAAAGACAAACCTATATTCCATATCCTTCAATGATTATCTAAATTCCCCATAGTCTCCCAAATAATCTCCAAAATATGTTTGGACATGAAATAGAGAGAACTAATATCCATGTTAGGTTTAACATTATGGATAATAAAATCAATCAATGTATGTCATTGTCTAACCAATTGAACTAGATATGACCAATCATAAATAACAACCCCTTAAGGAAGACACTTCTCCTTATATGAATTATGAACCCCCTAGTATTCAATATCAAAAAAAGTCAGAATTCAAACTAAAATTGAGTTTTATTTAACTTCTACCTCATTTCAACAGACTAGCCTATGAGGATAAACATCATCATCATTAAGAGTTCCACGTGGTGTGCTCTACCATGAAGCCTCAAGGGGTTTCAAAATAAGAAACCAAACATCGTGAATTCACTTTCTCCCTAGATAACTCTACCAAGTCATTCATATACTACCTCCCTCCTAGTTCAATAAACAAATGGATTGACAAGAAAAGACTCTTATTAGAAAAAGAAAAATTCTTCCCTACTTCTTGAACTGCCTCTATCCAAATTGAAATTATTGGTATCTATTAATTCCCCCAAGGAATCACTCCATGAGTATTGTGAGAGGTTCAAAAATCTTATAGAAACATCCCCACACCATAAAATTCCTTATTAACTATACATCCAATAATTCTATGAGGGGTTATCGGCTACCGATAGAACACTAATTTATGTCTTAATTTGTGTTTCTATTTTTGGAAAAACTCATACCAATGCATGATATCTCAGAAGCAATATGGATGAAAACATGTAGCAATTCCACACTTGAGCACATGCACAAGTCAAACAATTCCATGTGAATAAATCCATAGATCCTAATAGTATTATCAAGTGGATGTGTGAAAATAAAGTCCTTATGATAAAAATAGTGGTGGATTCCTAATACCAAACCTCTTCTTCTCCATAATCTATGTCCCCTGGACCTATCATGAATTGTGGAATCTATAGCTCACCATTTCATCAAACTGACTCAAGTAAAAAATATCAAGAGGATCAATCTAATTCATCTAGACATATGGATTCAATGAAGTATATGATAAGAGGAACACCAACCATTATCAATCAGGAAAATTCAATAGAAACTTCAACCATCCCCACTGTGAGAAATTCCCTTCTACCTTTAACCAAGGCTTGAGGTTTGGTAATACCATTTCTCATCCTTCTCAGTTCCCTCCTAAAAATATAGACTAATTCCAATATGGTCAAGGTTGTGGTAACTTCTAACAACCTTTTACTTTTGTTCCTCAACCTCAAAGTATCATTCCTCCTGTTAATCCTCTTAGATTCCACTGTCTTAATGAGCCTTCTTAATTCCCAACCAAATACAATTACATTCCCAAGAACCAAAATTAGTTTAATCCCAATGAATGAAATGCCTCATATTCCGTGAAAATATAGAAAATTGTTGAGGAATATCTTACTTCATTCACCCATTCAAGCCTTCATAACATTGAAACATAAATTAGTCAACTTACATCCCACCTTAGCCAGAAGAGACCAACTAATTCTTCACAACTCCCAGATCAATTGTTGCTTGACCCCAAGTGTAATGTAAGTTCAATTGCACTTTTATTAGTTAATGTTTTTTCTATACCTCATTATGGATCCTAAAATGAACCGTTTAATATTTATCTTGAAAATTAAAAGAACAAAAATAGTGAAAAATAACTGGAAGCCACCCCCTCACCACTGTCTAGTCCCCTAAGAAACCCAATTCCTTTTCCTCAAGTCGTCTCTATGCCAAGGATGTCCTTTGAACCTGATCCTGAAATACTCAACATTTTTGGGTGTGTTGAAGTCAACATTTCCATATTAGATTCCATCAAACAAATCCCTATATATTCATTGTTTCCTAAGGAGTTGGGTTCCCATAAGAGACAAAATAGAACCATTGAGAATATTTCAACCGAGTAGTCCATACCCATTAAGTGAATTGACCAAGGGAAATTTTCTATTCCACACCAAACAAAGAGTTCCTAATTCAATGATGCACTCATAAACCTAAGATCCACGATAAATTTCATTCAAAAATCCATCTTATCTGAACTTTATTTGGGTCCCTTGCATCCAATGTGTGTTGTCAACCAATTATCTAATTAAATCATAGCTAGCCCTAAGGGAATAATTGAGGTTGTCCAAATCAATGTTAATGATCTTATCTTCCCTGCTAATTTCTATGACCTTGACATGTATGGTGAGATGATATATTTTTTATCCCCCCTAATTCATAGAAGATCATTCATCTTGATATCTCTAAAAAATATTTAGGTTCATGCTGGAATTTTATCCATGGAATTTGATGACCAACTAGTCAAGTTCAACATTTTCCCAGACATTCAACACCAATCTGAAGATCACTCTACATTCTCAATCCATGCTTATATGGACACTTCTGAGTGACAATTTAGCACCATTACATGATGTTAATAATTTTTAAATGGTAGGGGATATTGAGAAATTTACACTATGATTAACCATTTCATGAATGAGTATGTTCATGTGGACCTTTCATTCATAGTCTCCATCAATATAAAATATCTTTAAAACTCTCAAGAATATCATAGAAACTCTGATCTCTACTTATCCACCTTGGATAATATTAAGGAAAATGATTTAGAAGAAATTAAAATCCCTCCCTCCATTCATTAGTAGTCTAACCCACAAATAAAAGATGATACTGATCTGAAACCTCATCATTCACAACTGAAATATTAATTTCTCTTCCATGATCACTCTTATCCTATCATTTTCTATGTTTCACTTACTCAAATTGTGGAGTCCAAATTTTTTTAATTCTTATAGTAAAATAGAAATTATAATGACCCATACTTTACATACATTGTTATTACTTCAAAATTGAAGCACACTTATTACAACATATATCAAAACCATGGTAGGACCGTATAGGTATAATATCTTTAGAAACTGGGAAACATAAACAACTAGTTCATAAAGCATCTACATTGTCTCCCATTTATTTCATCATATCTAGAATCCCTCTTTGGCATATACTACTTAATACCCTTCTTCCTGATCTGGGGAAAATAAAACATACAAAAGGGTGAGCTTAAATGCTCAGTAAGTGTAAACAAAACAAATATCAATCACATCATATTCATAAGAACATAACATTTTGGAAATCTTAACCTGGAAAAGAGATCATAATTTCATAACATGGAATAGATCATAGTAGTGAAATGTAATCCCAATAATCATAACATAAAACATGAAATTTTGGGTCATACACACATAATCATAGAGAATCATTTCTTAGTATTCAAGAATCATTTCCAAGACTATCTTAACGGACAAAGTCCATTTATGAACTGAGTTCACTCCTCATTTCAGTCCAGTTTCACTGAACCAGATTAACCTGTCATTCCAGCCATGTCTATCTCATGAGATATAAATCTTTACCCAATGCATTGGAGGGAGATATAGTTCCCACCCATCTCATAATGATATCATTCTTATGTGTGCCACAAGATCATAAATTATACATCATATCATAACCCCTGTAATAAAAATGGTATTCTTAAACATCATGCCATCATAACATAATCCATAAAAGGACATCATAAAAATAATTCCATCATAACATAATCAAATAAATGTAAAAATAGGTATAGAAATAGAACCACATATTATCTTATATGGAAAATAATTTTGATAAAACACTTGAACTCCATTCTTGAGGAAAATATCCTTTCTACTTCAAAAACATTTTTCCTTTCTTAAAATGTCATACACTTTTAAACTAAAAGAAGTTGAATAAAAATAAACTTGAAAACTTGTAAAGTAATCCTCATGGAAATAATGTTCTAAAAGTCCATTCAGGTCATTTAAGTTAGAAAAAACATTCTTCTCGTACTTTGGCCGAAAAAGTCAAAAAGTACCTCTTACTAAAAATGAAAAAAGATTCCATTCATATATTTTACTAAAAAATCACCAATGGGTAAAATTGGATTTTAAAAATTTTATGAGGATAGAAATAATATTACATATTGAGGTAAAATGGATGTGGATGATAAATACACCCCAGTAAATACCAAAGTATAAACAATCTTGGATAAAAATGAGATTCTGGGATTTTCCCTTACCATAGGTCTGATTTGCTTCGTACGAGTCCGAACCTCCTATATAATTATTTAAATAATGTTATTGACTTATTCTATAATTTTACTCATTGTTATGATATCATATATGGTCATATTCTTGGCTTTGTATTAGTAATATTTCATTGCTACTTGTTATTCGGGTGTTTATTGCTTTTTGTTCTTAGGCGTGTTTTGTCGAATAAATTCTTATTCTTATTTTTAGTGTATAGATAACTCATTTCCAGAATGGTATTAGTGTAATATATATCATATTTATTCATTCAATTCATTTATATAATCATTCTGTATTAAAGATCATGTAGAACGAGTTGCATCACATCGTAGAGACGGTAGGTCGTACGTACGCACGAGCGATGATATCGTTCCCATGATCCTGGAATTGTATTGAAGTGTATGTATACAATTTTAGAATCAATATCACTTTACAATAATCATATATATTTATTCATTACACCATTATACCCATCCAAGTAAGGTGGTGGTGGAAAACAGATTACACCACGACATGGAGATGGTATTATGTACGTACGTACGCGCGGTGATTTCATTTTCCGTAGGATGGATAGAATGTGAAATAGGGTTGTTTTATATTTATAATAAAATATAAGTATATTAGTGATACTGATGTTATTACTTCATAATTAAACAACTAAATAAGAATAAGTAGAAGAAGAAATAAAGTTGAAAGAATCGGTAACAGATATTACCTCTTCTTTGAAGCGCCTCTTCTTAACATCCTCTTTGGGCACTAAATATGGTCTTTGAAGAAGATCAGGACCTCTAGGATGTTTCTAGGGAAATTGAGAAGAGAAATTTTCAGGGCTTGGCCGAGCTTTAAGGCTCAAAGTGGTGTGATGATGAGAGGGAGGAGGTGCCCTTTTATAAGGGATGAGAGGGGCACCTTAGGAAAAACGTAAAATATTATTTTATTATAAAGTCATATTCGGTTTTTAATAGCTCCAAATGGATTTATTTAAAAGATAAGGTGGGGATGGGTATAAATCCTCTCATCCAATAGATTTTATACATGTTTAGGTTTCTATTTTAACCTTATCATATAGATTTAACTCTAAGTTAAATAATTTAACTTTTATCATGTCTTCTTGTTTTCTTACACTATATGGTTAATAAAATTACTATAACAATACAAACGAACCCCAAGTGGTTCATTATTAATATATATAACCTTATATAAGTCATTTGGCCAATTCTTAGATTTTTAGGAATAAAAGAACAATTAATAATATAATATTTGTTTAAAAGAACTCTTTTAAGTCAAATTTTACACTATGTGCTAATTGATTTTTGTGAAAATAATAACAACATGATTAGTTCGAAAAAAGATAATTAAATAAATACAAATATGTAATATTAACCTAAAAAATTATTTTAATTCATAAAAAGTCTCAAATTACATTTATTTCGGTACATATAACATCAATTATGTTAATATTTCATTAATAACGTAATTACTGCATCATCATTGTATCATAAATAAATTAAATTATATAATGTCTAAATATTTTAAATAAAATACCACTATGTATAAAATCTTTTTATCTTTCTAAAGAATATTTATAGTCGAATTTATCTTATTTATAACCCTATATTAAAAATGTTTTAGTTATTAAACTTTGATTTTAACTATTTTAACTCTTCTTTTAATAAAATAATATTAAATGTCCTAATCTAATACAAGTGGACCTAAATGGCCATTTTTTATTCCTAAGGTTGTTTTTGGTCGAATTAAACTTATCCAATAGAATTAGGACATGTTTTAGGGTAATAATAATACCATTTTTACCCTTAATTACCCTATTTACTTTTAACCGTGGTAAATAAAAGTAAAAAGTTACTATTCACCAAAAATTATTTTTATCTTATTGAACCACATTTTACTCCTTTATGTTAACTGTGTCTCTAGGATTTTTGAAATTTCACACATAGAAGCGGTAAAATTAAGTTTTATGGAAATTTTCAAACACTCCTAGGAGGTGGGTAAAAGATAGTGAAAAGTTCAATAAAATTTTTATATATCTAAAATTATTATAAAATGATTCCAACGAATTACTTTGAAAGTATATAGGTATTTTGTATAAATTCTGAACTAATATAAATTTAAATAAAATAAATAATTATTTAAATAAAAAGTTGGTTTTTAGATAGTAACCTAGTGTTTTAACTATTCATTAAAAATTGAAAGTTTTCATAAAAATACAAAAAATTCACCCTAGGCTAATTTTGATATTCCAAATCAAAAAATGTAGCCCATTTTGAAAGATAAAATTTATAAAATTTCAAAAATTTGGTATTACTATTCATAACGACTAGTTTTAATAATATTTTAATAGCATATCGTTGTTTAGTGAATCTCTGTATTGCGTACAACGCAAGCTATTGAGGAAGGTCGTGATTGCGTGTAAAGAAAGACAAGCCAATGTTACATGTAGTAAAATATTCCTTTTATGATAACATAAAAACAAAATATTTCTCATGAAAATCTCGTGTGTTACATTCTACCCCACTTAAAATGAATTTCGCCCTCGAAATTCATCACTTTTTCACAAACAGATAAGGATACCACTCACTCATCATATCCTCAAGCTCCCATGTAGCTTCTTCTAATTGGTGGTTCCTCAATAAAACATTCACCAAATGAGTGGTCTTGTTCCGTAGGACTTTTTCGCTACGATCCAGAATCTCTATCGGTTATTCTTCATATGAAAGATCCTGCTCCAGCGGTACAACTTCTGAGCTGAGTACATTTGAAAGATCGGGTATGTACTTTCTCAAGAGAGATAATGGAACACATCATGAACTTGAGAGAGATTCGGTGGAAGCTCCAATCGGTAATCTACCTTCCAAACATGATCAAGTATTTCAAAAGGACCAATATACCTAAGGCTCAACTTTCCCTTCTTTCCAAATCTCATTACTCTCTTCCAAAAAGATATTTGTAAGAACACTTTATAACCCACTTCAAACTTAAGGTCTTTTCTTCAGTTATCAGCAGAACTTTTTTGTCGACTCTGAGCTGCTCTTATGTGTTGTTGAATAGATCTGACCTTTTCTTCCATCTCATCAACAAGATCAGGTCCTAATAGCTTTCTTTCCCCAACTTCATCCCAGCAAGTTGGAGTCCTGCATTTCATTCCATACAGAGCTTCATAAGGAGCCATCTGAATACTAGAGTGAAAGTGGTTATTATAAGAAAATTTCCCCAAAGGTAGATATTGATCCCAAACACCTTTGAAATCCATAGAGCAAGCTCTTAACATATATTCTAGAGTTTGAATTGTTCTCTCAGACTGACCGTCTGTCTGAGGATGATAAGCAGTGCTGAAACTCAACTCTATATCCAGAGTATGCTGAAGACTTCGCCAAAATTTTGAGGTAAACCTCGGATTCCAATCAGATATAATGGAAAGTGGTACTCCATGAAATCTTACCACTCCCTTTACAAATATCCTGGAAAGCTGATCCAGTGATAAATCCTATCTAATAGCAATGAAGTGTTCTGACTTTATAAGACGATCAACTATGACCCAGATAGCATTATTGCCTTTGGATTTTTTAGGAAGTCTGGTGACAAAGTCCAGAGTGATGTTTTCCCATTTCCATTCGAGTATGGGTAATGGTTGTAACATCCCCTTAGACTTTTTTCTCTCAACTTTAACTTGCTGACAAACCAAGCATTGAGATACATATTCAGTAACATCTCTTTTCATGTCATCCCACCAGAACTACTCTTACAGGTATTGATACATCATCGTGCTTCCAGGAAGAATAGTGAATGAATAACTATGAGCCTCATCTAGCAGCTCCTTCTTTAATTCTGGGATGGGAGGAACACAAACCTGATTCTGGAACCCTATTATCCCATCACAATCAAGGTTGAATTCAGGAACATTTCTCACCTTATCTTGTAACTCTACATCTTATTTTTGTGCCTCCTTAATCTTCACATGTATAGATGGTTGAACATTCATTTGAGAAAGATAAGAATTCTCCCCTTCAATTATAACTCCAAGATCCATCCTTTGTAAATCCATAAATATTAGATCTTTTTGGATCCTCATCATGGATAAGCTATCATGATCTTGTTGACTTAATGCATCTGCCACCTTGTTTGGTTTCCCAAGGTGATAATGAACTGAGCAGTCATAATCCTTAATCAGATTCAGCCATCTTCTTTGGTTCATATTCAGCTCCTTTTGTGTGAAAATATACTTTAAACTTTTATAATCAGTAAAAATATTACACCTTTCACCAAAAAGATAATGCCTCCATATTTTTAATGCAAAGATTACCGCAGCTAACTCCAAATCATGAGTTGTGTAATTTTTCTCATGGATTTTCAACTGTCATGAGGCATAAGCTATCACCATATCATTTTTCATGATAACACACCCCAATCCCTTCTTGGATGAATCATAGTAGATCACAAATCTTTCTCCACTACAAGGAAGTGTGAGCACAAGTGCACTGGATAACCTTTTTTTAAACTCCTTGAAATTCTCTTCACACTCTTTCATCAAAATGAACTTATCTCCTTTTCGAGTCAACCTGGTGAGTGGATTAGATAATCGTGAAAAATCTTTCACAAAATGTCGATAATATCAATCAAAACCAAGAAAACTTCGGATCTCAGTTACTGTTGTTGGTCTCAACCATCTTTCGATAACCTCTATTTTTGCTGGATCCACATATATCCCCTATTTTGAGATTATGTGGCCCAAAAATGAAACTTTTTGAAGCCGAAATTAACACTTGGTAAATTTTTCATAAATCTTCTACTTTCTCAGGGTCTTATATACAATTCTCAAGTGATCTTCATGTTCTTCCTTACCTTTGAATAGACAACAATATTTTCTATGAAGACTACCACAAACTGATCAAGATAGTCTCAAAAGACTCTATTCATTAGATCCATGAAGATATCATGGGCATTAGTAAGACCAAATGGCATCACTATAAATTCATAGTGTCCATACCTTATACAGAAATCCATCTTTGTTATATCCTCCCTTTTGACCATTAATTGATGATACCCTGAACGAAGATCAATCTTTGAAAAGTATTGATCTCCGCATAGTTGGTTAAATAAGTCATCAATGCGTGAGAGAGGATATTTTTTCTTGATAGTGATATTGTTAAGTTTTCGATAATCAATGCAGAGTCTCATTGATCCAAATTTCTTCTTAACAAATAGAACAGGTGCTCCCCAAGGTGACACACTCGGGGGTATGAATCCCTTATCAAGATTCTCTTGGAGTTTCTTCTTCAATTCATGCAACTCAATTGGGGCCATTCTATATGGTGTCTTTGAAATAGGTAAAGCATCAGGTACGAGTTATATTGAAAACTCAACTTCATGATTTCGTGGAAGACCAGGCAATTATTCCAGAAAGACATCATCAAACTCCTATACAATGGGCATATTATTGAGTTTATCTCCAACCATTTGAGATAAATAACCTTCATTTAGTGGAATAAAGACCCATAATATGGAAGAAATTTCCACTGTAAGTTTATGTTTATCCTTGCATCGATAGAAGATCATAGATTGATCTGGAATATGAAATGTGACTTCCATTCTTTGGCAATTGATATGATCTTCATATAAAGAAATCCAATCTATGCCAAGAATCACATCAAATTCCACTATATGAAGGATCACAAGATTTGCAGGAAGCACTTTCCCACAATCTTCAATCGGATAAGAATTATAAACTTTTGATGCAACGGTTGTGCCCTTAGGGGTTGTCACAGCTAACTCAACATCTAATTGTTGAGGTAATACGGTGATTCCCTTAGAAAATTATTCAGAAATAAAAGAGTGGGTGGATCCAGAATCAAATAAAACATTTTCTACTTTAGAGTGGATGGTAATTGTACCTTTCACCACTTCATTATCATACTCCACATCACTGATAGAAATTTCATGTGACTTTCCTTTTACTTTATCCTTAAGAGTTTTTTGACGTCGATCATCATCAACAACCCTTGGATTAGGGCATTTATTAGTATAATTCCCCATTTCCTTGCACTTGTAACATTGAAGTGTAGGATGTGAACTCTGTGTAGCCTTTTCTTTATTAACATCACTAGACATATTCTTCCCATCATTGTGACATTCAAATTCCTGATGACCTTCTTTTCCACATTTGAAACATTTACTTGTCCTTTTAAGACAACTCCTTCCATTTTCATTCCACACTTTGAGCATAAGGGAAAACTCATCTTCTTTTCAGTTTGATCTTTAGATTTCCCTTTGAATTACATTTTCCTCATCTTATCAAATGCATATGACTGATGGGTTACTACAATCTCCATCTCAACCATGAGAGCACATCGAACAATTTCCTCATATCTATTAAAGTCCCTTATGGATATTGCCCTTTGAAGACTTGGTTTTAAGCCACTAAAGAATTGATCGATCTTACTCTCGGGTTGGATAATAATTCCAGAAGCATAACTTGCATGTCTTGTAAAATTTGCTTCGTAGGTACCAACAGATTCATCATCCTTTTTCTTTAGTTCAAGAAACTCCTTCACCATCTTTGTTTGAAGAATATTAGGGAAGTACTTATTGAAAAAATAAGTTCTTGAACTCGTCCCATTCAATGGACTCAATTTCATCTCTTGGCCTCATATTCATGATAAGATTCCACCATTGATCAGCTTCACCTTCCAAATGATATACTGCTAAGTTGAATTTATCATGTTCAGAACATTGAAGAACTGAAAATATCTTTTCAGTGGTACTGATCCATTGTTCAGCCACTAATGGATCAGTAGACCCACTAAATGAAGGTGAATGCTGCCTCATGAATGATTCAACAAAATGTTGCTCCTTCCTTTGCTCGTTTGGAAGTCATGTATGATTCATAGCTTGAGAAAGTTGTGTGAGCATGGCTACAATATTTTGCATTCCAAGTCCCATAACGTTTGGTTGCTTAGGGGGACAATCATTTCATTGCTCATCGCATTCTTCATTAACACGGTTCCGTCGGGTTCTAGCCATTGACTAAAACCAAGAAGAATAGTGTGAAAAACACTAATTATAATAAGAAAATCACATAATCAAGAATAAAATTTCACACTTAAGGTCTTATCATAGGTTTTTCATGGCCATTTCTAAAACACTAAGATTGTGTTCTATGTTTAGACTTATCCTTAGGGTTCTTACTAAGGAATTCACATCCTATTTTCCAAAGGATGACTATACCTTTCCTCTGATACCAACTATAATGTCCCATAAATTACATAAATTTTTATTACTTCAAAATTGAAGCACGCTTATTACAACATATAACAAAACCATGGTAGGACCGTATAGGTATAGTGTCTTTTGAAAATGGGAGACATAAACAAATGGTTCATAAAGCATCTACATTGTCTCCAATTTATTTCATCATATCTAGAATCCCTGTTTGGTATATCCTACTAAATACCCTTCTTCCTGATTTGCGGAAAAGAAAACATACAAAAAGGTGAGCTCAAATTCTCAGTAAGGGTAAAGAAAAGAAATATCAATCACATTATATTCATAAGAACATAACATTTTGGAAAACTTAACCTGCAAAAGAGATCATAATTTCATAACATGGGATAGATCATAGTAGTGAAATTTAATCCCAATAATAATAACGTAAAACATGAAACTTGGTGCCATATACACATAATCATAGAGAATCATTTCTTAGTAGCCAAGACTCATTTCCAGGACTATCTTAGCGGACAAAGTCCATTTCTGAACTAAGTTCACTCCTCGTTTCAGTCCTATTCCACTGAACCGGATTAACCTACTATTCTAGCCATGTCTATCTCATGAGATATAAATCGTTACCCAATGAATTGGAGAAGATATAGGTTTCACCCATCTCATAATGATATCATTCTTATGTGGGCCACAAGATCATAAATCATACATCATAGCATAACCCATGTAATAAAAATGGGATTCTTAAACATCAGGCCATCGTAACATAATCCATAAAAGGACATCATAAAAATAATTCCATCATAACAAAATCAAATCAATGTAAAAAATTTGGATATAAACAGAACCCCATATTATCTCATATGGAAAATAATTTTGATAAAACACTTGAAATCCATTCTTGAAGAAAATATACTTTCTACTTCAAAAAAAAATTCTTTCTTAAAATTTCATACACGATTAAACTAAAAGAAGTTGATTAAAAATAAACATGAAAACTTTTAAATGAGGATCCATGGAAATAATTTTCTAAAATTCCATTCAGTCCATATAAGTTAAAAAACATTCTTCTCATACTTTGACCGGAAAATTCAAAAAGTACCTCGTACAAAAAATGACAAAAGATTCCTTTAATATCTTTTACTAAAAACTCACCAATGTGTAAAATTGGATTTAAACAATTTTATGAGTATTTAAATAATATTAAATATTGAGGAAACATCGATGTGGATGATAAATACACCCCAGTAAATACCAAAGTATAAACAATCTTGGATAAAAATGAGATTGTGAGATTTTCCCTTACCTTAGGTCTGATTTGCTTCGTATGCATCTGAACCTCCTGTATAATGATTTAAATAATGTTGTCGACTTATTCTATAATCTTAACCATATTTATTATGTCATATATTTCCATATTCTTCGCTTCGTATTAGTAATATTTCATTGCTACTGGTTATTCGGGTGTTTATTTCTTTTTGTTCTTATGCGTGTTTTGTAGAATAAATTCTTATTATTAATTTCAGGTTATATATAACTCATTTCTAGAATTGTATTAGTGTATTATATATCATATTTATTCATTCCATTCATTCATATAATCATTATTCATTTACGATCATGTAGAACGAGTCGCATCACATCGTGGAGACGGTAGGCCGTACGTACGCACGAGCGATGATATCGTTCCCATGATCGTGGAATTGTATTGAAGTGTATGTATACTATTTAGGAATAAATACCACTTTAAAATAATCATATATAGTTATTATTTACACCATTATACCCATCCAAGTAATGTGGTGGTGGAAAACAGATTACACCACGGTGTAGAGACAGTATTCCGTACGTACGCACGCGCGGTGATTTCATTTTCCATAGGATGGATAGAATGTGAAATAGGGTTGTTTAATATTTATAATAACATATAAGTATATGAGTGATACTTATTTTATTACTACATAATTAAACAACTAAAGAATAAGAATTAGAAGAAGAAATAAAGTTGAAAGAATCGGTAACAGATATTACCTCTTCTTTGAAGCGCCTCTTCTGAACCTCCTCTTAGGGCAATAAAGATGGTCTTTGAAGAAGACCAGGACCTCTAACATGTTTCTAGGTAAGTGGATAAGAGAAATTTTCAGTGTTTGTCCGAGCTTGAAGGCTCAATGTGGTGTGAGGAGGAGAGGGAGGAGGTGCCCTTTTATAAGGGAGGAGAGGGGCACCTTAGGAAAAAATTAAAATATTATTTTATTATAAAGTCATATTCGGTTTTTAATAGCTCCAAATGGATTTATTTCGATTATAAGGTGGGTATGGGTCGAAATACTCTCAAACATTAGATTTAAGACAAGTTTAGGTTACTATTTTAACCTTATCCTATAGATTTAACTCTAAGTTAAATAATTTAACTTTTACCGTGTCTTCTTGTTTTCTTACAATATATGGTAAATAAACTTAATATAATAATCCAAAAGAACCCCATGTGTTTCACTATTAATATATATAACCTTATCTAAGTCATTTTTCCGAACCTTAGATTTTTGGAAATAAAATAACAATTAATAATATAATATTTGTTTAAAAAAACTATATTATGTCAATTTTGACACTATTTGGTAATTGATTTTTGTGAAACTCATAACAGCATGATTAGTTCGAAAAAAGTTAATTAAATCAATAATAATATGTCATATTAATCTATAAAATTATTTTAATTCATAAAAAGTATCAAATTATATTTATTTGGATATTTATAACATCAATTATGTTAATATTTCATTAATAAGGTAATTACAGCATCATCATTGTGTCATAAATAAATTAAATTATTTAATGTCTAAAAATTATAAATAAACTACCATTATGTATGATATCTTTTTATCTTTCTAAGTAATATTTATAGTAAAATTTATCTTATTTATAACCCTATATTAAAAATTATTTAGTTATTAAACATTGATTTTAACTATTTTAACTCTTCTTTAAATAAAATAATATTAAATGTCCTAATCTAATCAAAGTGGACCTAAATGGTCATTTCTTATTCCTAAGGTTGTTTTTGGTTGAATTAGACTTATCCTATTGAATTAGGACATGTTTTAAGGTAATAATAATACCATTTTTACCCTTAATTACTCTATTTACTTTTAACCATGGTAAATAAAAATAAAAAGTTACTATTCACAAAAAAATTATTTTTATCTTATTGAACGACATTTTACTCCTTGATGTTAATCGTGTCTCTCGGATTTTTGAAATTCCACTCACAGAAGCGGTAAAATTATGTTTTATGGAAATTTTCATACTCTTCTAGGAGGTGGGTAAAAGACGGTGAAAAGATCAAAAACAATTTATATATCTTAAATTATTATAAAATGACTCCAATGAATTACTTTGAACTTATATAGGTATTATGTATCAATTTTTACCTAAAATAAATTTAAATAAAATAAATAATTATTTAAATAAAAATTCGGTTTTTAAATAGTACCAAGTGTTTTCACTATTCATCAAAAATTGAATGTTTTCAGAAAAATGCAAAAAATTCACCATAAGATTATTTAGATATTCCGAATCCAAAAATTAAGTCCATTTTGAAAGATAAAATTTATAAAATTTCAAAAAGTGGGTATTACTATTCATAATAGCCAGTTTTAATAATATTTTAATAGCATATCGTTGTTTAGTGAAACTCGGTATTGCGTACAACACAAGATATCGAGGAAGGTCCCGATTGCGTGTAAATCAAGCTTTGCCAGTGTTGTGTGTAGCGAAATATTCCTTTGATTATAACATAAAAAAAATATATTTCTCATAAAAATCTCAAGTGTTACAGAAAGGCCTTAGGATAGACCATAGATGACATACCAAGAATCAAACCTACCCTTTGTATACATCACATTCATCTTGAATAGTCATCCAAACCAATCAGACAACCTCAAATAATAATTAAACCACTCTTAATTGAGGTTGTTGGGGAAGATATCACCAATATTCATCATGTTGGTATTATATACCAAATTTTTTATAGTGAATAAGTTAGTCCATTTCATGTGGTTGCTAATTAATAAGGGTGGGATAACTATTTTCACAAATGAACATAGAGAGGTGGTCACAAAATGAGTGAAAAACAATTGGATTGTGTGCATCGACTACAAAAAATTGAATGTTGAAACATGAAATGGTCACTAAACTCTTCCATTCCTTGATAAAATTCTAGAAATATTAGCTAAAAATCAACATTGTTGATTTCATTATTGATACACCATCTGCATTCAAATTCCAATTGCACCTTAGTACAAAGAAAATACTACATTCACTTGCCCCTTGAAATATATGCATATATGAGAATGTCTTTTGTCCTTTTCAATTCTCCTATAACATTACAAAGGTGTATGATGAGTATATTTTCTAAATTCATTGATCATTAAAATGATGTTTTCATGGACGACTTTACCATATATTTTGATTCATATAAATACATTTTCCATTCACTCTCTCCAGTCCTAAATAAGTGTGTCAAATGTTACCATGTGATGGATTTTGAAAATTTTCACATAATGGTTAGAAAAAGGATTGTTCTAGTTCACATAGTTTCACCAGAGGTTATTTATGTCAAACCTTCCAAAATTGATGTTATCCATTCACTTCCTAAACTAACATTTATTTGAGTCATCGGTTCATTCCTTGGTCATGTTGATTTCGGTTAGAGATTCATCCATAACTTTTGAAGGATTTCCCTCCCACTCACTCAACTACTCTAAAATGATGTTTCATTCCATTTTTATGAAGATTTAAACAGATCCTTCATGGAAATCAAATATTTTCTAACATATTACCCAGTAATCGGACCCTAATATTGTTCCGTACCCTTTGAGTTGATTTGTGACGCTTATGATAGTGCCATTAGGTCTATTCTTGGTCAAAAAGGGAAAACATTCCTCGTTTAATCTATTATGCCACAAAATCATTTGATGAAACTCAATATCACTAAACTGTGACTGAGAAGGAATTTTTAGTATTTTACTTTTCCATAGATAAATTTTGGACCTATCTCTTGGGTGTCAAAATTACAAGCTTCCCATACCATTCTATGATAATGTTATTAATCATGAAAAGTGATTCCAAACCAAGGCTAATAAGATGGATCCTAATTCTCAAGAAGTTTGACCTTGAAATCAATGATAGACTAGGAAAATAAAACCCTATGTCTTATCACATTAGTATAAATTCTAATTCATCTCATTCATAAATCATTGATCCTAAATTCCCCATTGATCACCTTTCATCTTTCACTCTAATGTCACTATGGTATTCCCCAATTGTAAATTACATTGTTTCTGGTATTTTTCTATAAAAGTATTCAAAAGAGAAAAAAAAGTTGAAAACTGAATCAAAATTCATTTTTTCAGAAGATAATAAACTTTGGAAAATTGGGACGGATATGGTAATTAGGAAATGTTTTGATGAAGATGAACATTCCTCAATTTTATAATTTTGTCACTCACTTCCTGAAGGTATCCAATTTTGACCAAAAAATACCTCCCAAAAGGTCTGACTCAAGATTCTTCTAGCCTTCACTCATTAAGGACTCAGGTGATTTTTTCCAATAATGCCCCACTTGACAAAAGTTTGGTACAATTTTCAAAAGAAATTAAATTCCACAAAATCCATTAATCTTCTATGAGATCTTCAATGTTTTTGGAATAGATTTCATGGGACCATTCTCCCTTCCAATAGATTCTCATTAATTCTTCTTATGGTTGATTATGTTTCTAGGTGGGTTTGGGGCCAAACCCACTAGAAAAGATGATTTATATACTGTTAATGAGATCCTAAAAAGCTACATATTCTACCATTTTAGAGCACCACATGCCTTGATATGTGACTTTGGAACCCATTTTTATAATATATCCATGTAATCTCTTCTGATAAAGAATGGGATTGTACATAAAACATCAACTTCATATCACCCCCAAACAAATGGCATAGATGAAATCTCTAATAAAGAAGTGAAATTAGTTATTGAGATAATTTTTAAGCCCACAAGAAAATACTTGCCTGAAATACATAGTGAAACGCTTTTGGCTTATCAAAATGACTATAAAAACCCCATTGGAATGTATCCTTTTTGGATAGTTTTTGGTAAAGTGTTTCATTTACCAATTGAAAAACAACATAAGTCATTTTGGGATGTGAAAACATGAATTTTTTTAAAAAAAAAATCTATCCAAGAATTATTTTTTTAGGTGACTAAACTGGAGGATATTAGACATGATTCTTATGAGAATTCCAATCTCTAGAATGAATAATTCAAGACATTACATGACAAACACATCCTGTGAAATTTGTTTCATTAATGTGAAAAGGTAATTCTCTTTAATTCTCAATTTCAACTTCACCCAGGTAAGCATAATTCTCATTAGGAATTTCTTTCTGTTTTTACTAGCGTTTACCAATTTGGTGTAGTTAAAGTACAAGACCCATATTTTAAAAGCACATTCACGGTTTACAAACATCTATTAAAGAATCACCATGAGAAGACACACATCCCCAGAACCACATCAATTTCCATTAGATCCCTAAATTCTTCAGTTGACCCACCTCTAGATGGAGATGCAGACCCACTAAATCCAAACCAAATGGAACCACTTTCCCATTAACTCATATTCTCTTTCTCTCTCATTCTTACTCTCTCATTCTCATTTTTTCCATTTTTATTATAAAAAAATTTATTTACACTCTCTATTCTATGTGGGTGTGCATTTATAAAAAAATAAAAAAACTAAAAAAACTAAAAAAAATATTCATAATTAATCACCATCCACTTTTGAAAAAATTTACAACCATTTTAGGTATTCGAAAGAAATGTTTTCACTTCAAAAAATTTAGATTTTCATCATAAATTTGGATAAATATTCTTGTGTAAAACCCAAACATATTTGAATGCACAAATTTTTATTTAGAGAATGAATCTTCCCTAACCTTGAGGAACAACATTACCTTTCTTTCCAATGACACCTATGACCATCTTTTCATTTTGGTCATTTTCACCCCTAATTGTGATTCATGTGTTTTTGGACCTTTGTGTTGAATTTCCTACAATGGTGTGCATTGATATGAAAGTGGTATTTTTTGTACTACATGAGAATCAGAATGGCCAAATATCATACTTGTAACCTTACATTAATCATCCTTTTTAAACCCCTTTGATCCTATAAAAACATTATATTGATTCGACATTACAAGCCCAAAACCATATCCCACCCAACATCTACAAGGATTTTCATTGCATCATTTTTTTAAATTTAAGTATGGTGGAATGGTTTTAATTTTTTGTATCCATTAATTAATATTAAATGTTTTTTCATATGCTTTATGTCAAGGATATGTTTATGTTTGGAGGATAGGTTCTCATTTAGTATGTTTGGGGAGTTGATTTTCCTTTATGTAATTTTTTTCATGTTCTTGAAAAGTGTTCAAAAATTTGAAAACAAAAAAATGTTTGTGTCTTGGGTAGGTATAAAATAACTCTTCTCAACCTTTGATATTGTTATAACAATTACAATTAGTGTAATGAGGAGATCAAACATTGGTTGGGATATAAATGTGATTTTTTTTAAGTTCAAATTTCAAAGAAAAAAAGAAGAATAACACTTTATTTATATATTCTTGTGTCATTGGTAGAAGTTTTGTGTCTTGTATGTATTTCACCTTTTTATCCCATTTAAATTTTCCCATATCTTTTGTGTCATCCTTCACATAATAATTCTAGTGTAAATATTTGTTTTTGTAATCTTATGTGTCACATTTCATATTTTGCATATCATTTACCATGTTAATGTTTTACACATCTTTTACTCTCTATTTGACATTAAATTATTACAATCTCATAGACATATAAAAACCCCAAAAAAATCATGATTTTTGTGCCCTTTATGATTGGTAATGTAAGGTGAGAGCTCTTTCAAACTCTACTATTTTCACTTTTTCTTAGTGAATTATTGAACCTCTATAAATAAATTCTTTTCATCTTGATAAGAGTATGTTATGAGTTCCAAAATGTTACATTTCTAATTTTGATCATGAAAAATGAATTTTTCATAACATTATTACTTTAAAAAAATCAGTTTAATTCTTTATGGATGAATGAACTTTTCTAGAATCCTATAATTAAGGAAAACCAAATTTTAATATATTTTGGTGAGTGAAAATGATTTTTTTTTGTATTTAAATTTGTGATACATGCAAGATATACACAATACTACGTGTGTGGAAGTTGATTTAATTCATTTATTAATAAATTTTTGTCTAATACCTTTAGTAATTTTCATATAAATGTGTACAATTGTTTGAAATACCCGTGTTTTAATACTAAATATAATTGTTGAGCATTATTTGAATTAATCCAATCAAGTAAGTATACTATTTTAATTAAAACTATCAATATACATATAAAAACTGTATTATTATTATTTTAATGGTTTCTTATTCAAATTAAAACATATAATTAGAAGGGTTCTTTGGACAATTCATCTCATTGAAGGGCCATATTAACCAAAAAAGAAGGCCCAACCAATCTATTGAGAAAACTGGACCAGCCATGAAGATAGAATTTATGGGATCAATCCAGAAGTCCAAATTATTTTATTCATAGAAAAAGGCTAATTAAAATAAAATTCATCTTGGATAAAAATTTTAAGGCCCAAATACACCAAAAATTGACCCAAATGATGTTTTGAGGTCCTGCCCACCACTCTGTCTAGGAATTAAAATCAGAACACAATCGTTGACATTTTTACTAATATATACAACCAATTGATTTTAGATTTTTCATTGTGGAAGAAAATATATAATTTTAATAATTTTTCGAATAAATGTTTATATTTGAGGGAATATTCCTATAAAAAATTCATTCACATTATAGTATTTGAAAAAGTATATATTGAAATGGATTGATTAAAATTGTTTATTCAAATCGTCATAAAGTTGGATACGTATGTCCAATGGATTCAAAATATTTAGGTTCAACATTAAAATTACATATCTAAATTTTTCTGGAAGGATATATCTCAATATTCAGCTATATGAATTACCAAATTTGTGAGACAAATAGAGGGGAATATTTGGAAAACAAATAGTCCACCACCTTGTGCTATAAATACACCCCCTACTCTCCTTACAATAGGTTGTAATTTTAGAGAATAAAAGGATATATTGGAATGAATGAGGCCCTGAAAAAGGATTATGATGACCTTCTAAAATCATGTTTTCACATTATATACTTTTCATCTTCGTTTCTTTAATATTCTTTTGTGATCCTTTCATTTGTAATTGGGTAAATGTTTTTCATTTTTGAATTAATTTCAATGCATGTTTCTTATTAATGTTATATTTTAATCATCCAAAAACTATTATTTAATATTAATGTTTCAAAAATAGTTTAAATCATGTTGATACCCCTTCCCTTCCTTTTCATTCTCATTCAATAGAAAGTCTTTTTTTTTAATTCTCTTCATTGTTTGTGTGTGTTTTCGACATTGAACTCATTTCTTATTCCATTTTCTTCATTATATTTACCATTAATCACTATAAAAATATTAATAGACTAATAAACATATCAATGGATGAGTAAATATTTCATTGGTTTGCATAATAATTTTGGGATATTAAGTGATTCTGGTCTTTTTCTTTTTGAATATTCCTTAGGTTAACATTGTATATGTTGAACATAAAATTTCATTGATTAATGACTTGTTTTTTAACATGTGGATTCGATGGATTATTGGAACCATAAATACAATACCATAAACAAATTATTGATATTATACCCCTAAGTTATGTTAATCCTTAGATTAAATCCTTTTCTCTTTGGAATTCTGATCAAAATAATCTTGTAAAGGGGGTGCCAATTTAATGAAATATAAATCAAAACTCATCAATATCTAAGATTAAATCCCCAATAATGATCTTAACCTAGTATTTATCAAATTTAAAATAAAAAAAATATCCATAAATCAATTTAATTATGCTATGAAAACAAACCACCCATTAAAAAGTAAAACAAAAAAATCAACTATAAAAAGTACCATGGCTGAGTATTCGATCCGAGTACCGCTATACACATTAGTAGAGCACCAGACCCTTTAATAGTTGATAGGTGATATTCAGTCGCAATTCACAGCCCACAACATCGGTGTAGCTTCAGATTATATACTCTATTGATCACATAATTGATCCCTTTCCATGAAGTGCATTATATTTAATTGGAGAATTAATCTAAATTTCTTCAAGGGGAAGTATTCTTTGGTTGCATACCCATTAACTAGTGAGTATGGCCTAAGATTCAGCTTTAAGGGAGTTTTATCTCCCATAAGTGAAAAAAAACCTAAAATTATGGATCCCCACTTGTGTCAGATCACTCCTCCACCCTGCATGACTCCCATGAAACACAAATCATCTGTATTGATACTTAATCCCGGGTAAGGTGATTCCACCAAACCCACTTCCCCTTCCCTAGACATAGATTTGTTATCGAGGATGAATTAGGGACCAAGAAAGGTCTTAGAGGAGGTGTTCTCTCCCAGTCCTTCTAATGTATGGTTAGATCAGAGAAATGGTTTGTGTATTTAAAGATGATACTTGCACGAGTACTTGTTTTCTATTTAATACATTCATCATTCCTCATTGTCTGTAAACTTTTATATCCAATAGTGAAAATATTTTATCCAGTTTTTTTTTCTGAGATATAGTTTTTCACACCATGGAACCACAATTAGAGGAAATTCCTTCTCCATGACTCTAGATATTCCATCATATTGTAACATCCTAATGAAACTTCGCTAAAAAATCTCCCAATAACAGTCAAATTATAGATGATATTTGGTTTCAATTTTTAGGTTTTTGTAGAATATACTTCTTGAGATAAGGAAAACTGATAGGTGCTAGAAGTTTCCTGTCACGACCCGTCCTCGGGGCCCATGTCGTGACTACCCCAAACCCGCCTTCCATAGGCCAGGGGTTGGAGACCCGCACCAAAGGCGTAAATCCTGATAAAAAGGGAAGGCATTGCCTTTATAAAGTAAACAAACACCATAGAGTACACAAGATGAGTAAACACTAAGTAAACCGAGTACAAAAGTAAGTGATGGAAAGTAAGTGGGCTAGAATACAAACCCAACTGAAAGTAAAGTAAAACTTAAAGAAAGTACAGCAACAGGAAAGTAAATAAGAAACTCTGAACCGTCCTCTGGAAATCCCACCTGAAGGGTGGGTATAGATAGTCTCCTCTACTCCTCGGCTCCATCCATCCACACCATGTACGTCCCGTCCAGTGATCCAGCTCCAGGTACCGTCTAGCTCCACGAGGTCCCACCTGAATCAGAGTTGTCCTTTGTCTGCATCCAAAACAATGTAGTGCAGGCATAGCCCGTGCAGGGGTGAGTATACACTACTCAGTAGGGACACCGAGACCCCCGAAGGTCTCCCAGAATCCACGAAGGATAAAACACAAAGGGAAGATACAATCACGAAGTAACAACCTACTCTACTTAGGTATATGCCCATACATATACCTAAGTCATCAATTCCAGATTGGCTCCAGCACACGAGCCCAAGTACCACCCAGTCCCCACAGGAAAACATAACTCATTCCACATAGAAATTCACAACACAATCCACACAGGAAAGAACAACCCAATCCACGCATGAAATCACAACAATCATATCAATGATAATGATTGTAAGTCAAGACTCAGCTCACATAGGAATAATCTTCATAAGGCGATAGAGATGATCAGATGTATCCACTGATTCATCTAGGCTGTCGGACCCACATAGGATACAAAACCAGCTAAGCTGTCGGACCCACAAAGGATACGAGACCAGCTACTCTTCCGGACCCACATAGGATACAAGTACACAGTCTAATACTACCGGACCCACATAGGATACAAGAACAATAGTCCAAAGCTGCCAGAACCACATAGGATACAAGAACAATAGTCATCATCATCGAACCCATAGAGGATTCTCGTATGGTAGTTGTTGCTTTCGAACCCATTGAGGATTTCAGTACAGTTATCATCGTCGTCACAGTCACAGCCAGCTCTAGGGTTCCCGCACATAGCATGCTCGATTCCAGGTGGGTCTACTCCAGGAGCTAAGGGGGTCGATACATCAACTTTCACGAAATCCATAGTTGATGTATCCCAAAGTTCCATCTCGTCAAAAGGGACTCAATGTGACAGACAGCGCGTCAATCGGACGCCCAGTCTGAGAGTTATTGGCTTTTTCATCCCAGGGGCCCGGTTGGTTTTTAAGTCAAAACCAACCTGACTATACTATAGCTACATCAAAACCTTGAGCGGATTAAAACAATATAACCCTCTCACTAAGAGGAATCCATCAAAGTTGACAGCACGTCAATCGGACATCCAGAGCTCATGTTATAAGTCTTTCCGCTCCGAGGGCCCGGTTGGTTTCATGTTCCAACCAAATCTTTCGTACACAAAGTTCTTTGAAACCCTGATTGTAATATACCAAAACGACTGCCTCTATCCAAGGATCTCAACTCAACTGACGGTGCATCGATTGGAGGTCTGTAGCCCATGTTATGGGCATTTGAACAGATTTGTCTGAAAACAGGGGGTTTGGGCCCAGTCCGACCCGGCCCAGCGCGGGCGGCCTAGCCCAGCGCGGGAGGCCCAGACCAGTGCAGGCAGCCCGGCCAGGCGTGGGCACCCACACACTGAGCGGTAGCAGAAGGGGGGAGGGTGCTGCCCCCTCGTTCTGAAATGGTTGCCCCCACTTGGGCGGACCGCACTTGCCACCTACCGAGGGTTACGACCCTCGGTGTTCTGAAAACCAGCCATCCGTAATGGTCGGTCGGTGAGCCGTCGCAGGTCCCTCCTTTCTTTTTGCTGGTGGCCGGCTGAGTCTGGTCTCCCCCTTTACACCGCCGCATCCTTAGGTCGCGACCCCTGTCCGAACGGCGTGGCGCGACGGTGCCACGCCCCTCTGTCGCGGCCCGATCTTGGTTGCAGCTTCCTTTGGCCACACCGGCACGGCGCGACGACACCGCGCACCTTCACCATGGCCCACTCCAGCCGTGGTTCTCCCATTCCTGCATGGTGCAATGGCACCCCGCCATCTTTTCCATTTCGATACACGAAGATCAAGATGAAAGTGGAGGAGGATCAGTCATGTTTCTGTGGTACGACCTCCTCCCGTTATAATGATATCAAGCGGTCTTAAAAATAATTCATCAAGATGATAACCAAACTTGATCGAAGGAAAACCCCTACCTCAACAACGGTGACAAAAGTCGGCGTCACAGTTGACGGTGTCGGCGTACATCCAAGGAGAGATTGATGTCTCACACCGGCTGTGGAGAGGAGAAGAACGACACGTCGTTCACTCCTTGCGGTGACGGCGTTCTTCGTCGAGGTCACGACGTTCTTCAACAAAGATGATGAAGAGTTTAGAGCTTCCTCCCCAAAAGTCTCCACACAACACAACAACCCAAAATAAAATAAGGCTTTACCTTATTTTATTTACACATGCCAACAGTTCAAAACTTCAAAAGCTGAAAATTGAAATCTCCTTATTAATTAGACTTGTGTTGTCAAATTAAATGGAGAGATAAGTTGGCAAGAATTAATGTGGGGGAGATCCACATAATTTAAAAGGGGGTTAAGAGGGGTTCGGGAATTTGAAAATTTGGGGGATCTTGTGGGACCCACCTCCCTCATAACCACACATGGGAAGTTGGGTGATCGTGGGCCCCACCAACAACTTCCCATGAGAGAGTCTAACCACCACAAATAAAATAATATTCGCACAAAATTTTATTTTACTTATCTTTTAATCCCAAATTTTTTTGCAACTCCTCCCGTGAAAACGCAACTCTTGAAAAGGTCATCTTAAGCAAAAACTGGCACTACAGTTTCATCGGTGCCCATAGATTTCGATTCCGAGTACTGGTTCAGAATTTAGAATAACCCGCTCATTCGTTCACTAAACATACCCGACCTAATCTTCGAGAATTGATTCCGGGCACTCCGGCCCTTGGAATCAGGTTCCATCAGAAACTGCATACTCGTATAATCCCAAATAATTTAAGAAAAAAATTTTCCTGAAATTTACAGGTCTTTACATTACTCCCACCTCAGAGTTTTACGTCCCTATAATGATACATCATAAACTAGGGATACAAATGAGGGTACTGTGCACGCATCTGAGCCTCCCGCTCCCAAGTGTTCTCCTGGAAGTTCCCATGCTGCAACCTGATGCGCACAAGAGGGATCAACCGCCCACATAGGACCTGATCCTGTCGATCCTCGATCTCCACCGGGACCTCCACAAAAGTTTCCCCATCATTAACGTCCAGCTTCTCATGGTCGATGATATGTGTTGGGTCATGAAATTATCTCCTTAGCTGAGATACGTGGAAGACATCGTGCACCCGGTGCAACTGAGGTGGAAGAGCCAGGTGATAAGCCACCTCACCTATCCTGCTGAGAACCTGGAATGGTCTGATGAAGCATAGAGAAAACGTTCCACCCCATCCAAATCTTCATAATCCACGTCGAGGTGAGACCCATAAGAAAATGTGGTTTCCATCCTCGTACTCAAGTGGTCTCCACCTCCTGTCATCATAAGACTTCTGTCGGCTCTTAGATGTCCTCATCCGCTCCTGGATGAACTAGACCTTCTCTGTCGTGGCCTAGACCATCTCTGGTCCCACAAGTGTTGACTCCCCAGGGTTTGTCTAGTATAGAGGTGATTTTCATGGTCGGCAGTACAATTCCTTGTATGGTGTCATCCCGATGGGGGAGTGGTAGCTATTGTTGTACGAAAACTCCACCAAAGGTAGGTGATCCTCCCAGCTGCGACCAAAGTCGGGGACACATGCACAGATCATGTCCTCAAGAGTCTGAATGGTCATCTCCGTCTGACCATCCGTCTGAGGGTGAAAGGTGGTGCTCAGGCATAGCTGCGTCGCAAATGCCTCCTGCAACCCCTTCCAAAGTTGGGAAGTAAAACGAGCATCTCCATTGGAGATGATAGATGATGGAACACCATGAGGTCATATGATCTCCTGAACATAGAGCAGTTTCAAGCTCTCCACTAATCCATCCTCCCTGATGGGTAAGAAGTGGGCCGACATGGTGAGTCGGTCGAAGATCACCCAAATAGAGTCGTGTCCTCTGGATGTACATGGAAGTCCAGTCACGAAATCCATAGATATCCCGTCCCACTTCAAATATGGGACCTCCAAGGGCTGTACCAAGCCTACTGGTACTTGGTGACATTCCTTCACCTGTTGGCAGGTGAGGCATCGAGAAACGAATTCTGCCAAAACCTTCTTCATACCCGGCCACTAGTGTTGTCGTCTGAGATCCTGGTACATCTTCACCACTCCTGGATGTACCGCTAAAGGGAAAGTATAAAAATACCTCATCACCTCCTCCTGTAATGCAGTTGGTACCATTGTACGTCCTCTGAAAAGGGTGACGTGCTCTCATCCTACAGAGAATCCATCAGGTGTCTATCCTGAGGATATCTGTGCTTGACTCATCTCACAGTCAACATCCCCACGCTATGCCTCTCCGACCCACTGAAGAAGTGGTGGAGTTAATGTGAGTGACTATAAAAAGGATTCCCCATCTCTATCCATGAAGGATATTTGCAACGCGGCTAGCTGCTCTGTCGCCTCTCCAAGTAGCTAAATTCCTGTCCTCCTGCTGAGAGCATCGGCTACTATGTTCCCCTTCCCAGGAGTATAGACTATCTTAAAGTCATAGTACTGGAGGAACTCGAACCATCGCTGCTATCTCAGGTTCAGGTCCTTCTACGAGAAGATGTACCTGAGACTCTAGTGGTCAGAGTAGACTGTAAAGAGCTCGCCCATCAGATAGTGTTTCCACATCATCAGAGCGAAGACCACCGCTGCTAACTCTAGGTCATGGGTAGCGTAGTTCTTCTCGTGCTGCCTCAACTATCGTGATCCATAGGCGATCATTGCCCACTCCTACATCAAAACACACCCGATTCTCGTCCCTGATGCATCACAGTAGACTAAGTACCCTACTCCCTCCTCTGGTAGCCTCATGATGGGTGCATTGTTCAATATCTGTCTCATCTCCTGGAAGATCTACTGACATCTATCTAACCACAATAAGGGATTTCCCTTCTTCTTCAAAGCTGAAAGCGGTGCTGCAACTCTGGAGAGGTCTGGAAAAAATCTCTGATAGTACCCCGCCAATCCTAGGAAACTCCGCACCTCCGTCACGCTCCTGGGTGGCTCCCAAGCTAGCACTACCTCGATCTTCACAGGATACATCGCCACTCCCGCCTCAGAGATGATGTGTCCCAAGAAGTGGACCTCACGTATCGAGAACTGAATCTTCAAGAGATTACCATAAATCTAGTGCTCTATGAGTGTATCTAATACAACCTGCATGTGGTAGGTGTGCTCCTCCTCAGTGGTCGAGTAAATAAAAATGTCGTTGATGAAGACTACGACAAATCGATCGAGGTAAGGCTAGAAGATCCTGTTCATGAGACTCATGAACACTGCTGGAGCGTTGATTATGCCAAAATGAATAACCAAGAACTCATAGTGCCCATAACGACATCTTAAGGCCATCTTCTGCACATCCTCATCTCGAACTCTGAGCTGATGATAGCCCGACCTCTGGTCTATCTTCGAGAACCAGTGTGCTCCCTTGAGCTGATCGAAGAGGTTGTCAATCCTCAGAAGCGGATACTTGTTCTTCACGGTCACCTGGTTCAAGAGATGGTAATTTACACATAGTCACATGCTCCCGTCCACCTTCTTGGCGAACAAAATCAGGGATTCTTAGGGTAAAACACTGGGTCGGATGAATCCCTCTCCCTGCAAGTCCTCCAGCTGTACCCGTAGCTCTCGAAGACCAGCGGTAGCCATATGATATGACGGAGTAGATATTAGGGTTTTCCCGGGATGCAGTTCAATATAGAAGTCTACCTCTCTATGATGAGGTAGTCCTGGAACGTCGTCAGAAAAAACGTCCGCATACTGATCCACCACAACAGGAAAACTCGGACTTCGTACGTCCACTGCTCTTAGGATGAGGCTAGCCAACTGATGAGTGATTGGTTGTCCTCTCCTCCGCGTGAGTCCATCCTGCACCGCAAAGGCTCCCTTCTCACCAGTGAAGGGGAACCTGCTCTCATCGGTGCGAACACATCGCACCTTGCACCTAATACAGTCGATCTGAGCATGGACTGTAGATAACCAATCCATGCCCAAGATGACATCGTAAGGCATCGATGCCGCTATAATAATATCTATGCAGAAGCTCTCGCCTCCTAGAGTAATCTCACACTACCGGAGCCAATGCATAATCGTCGAGTCTGCTTTTGTAGGAGTCTCTAGCCGTAAGGATCGAGCCAACAGCTCCGTCGGAATCTCCGAGCTTTGAACAAGGGCAGTGGAAATGAAATAATGACTCGCTCCTGTGTCTATAAGAACTGCATAAAGGGTGGAGTAGACATAGATAGTACCTTGAATCATCTCTGGTGCACCATGGTCGTAGGCCTCCACTGCCTAATGATGAGCCTGTCTCTATCCACCATCTCCCTATGGTCAGGGAGGACCTCCTGGTGGTGGTGGTGGTAGAGCCTCAAAGCATCGTCCACCACCTGCTGCTCGGCCAGCTCTTCTTCCTTGTCCGCCTGATCCCTGCGGACCACCATGGTCGAACCTTTGCCTCTACCTGGGAGGTCCTTCTAGGGTATGATTCTCGTCTGCATGTCGGGTCAGGCAGTCACGAGCCATGTGGCCCTGCCCGCTGTACGCATAGCACTGTCTGCTCCTTGGAAGGATGGCTCTGCACCATGTGCCTTGCACCTCTGAGACAGTATCCTGAGGTTGTCCACCTGATGGTCTGGTTCGCTTGGACCCCTGTGACATCCGTTGACGGCCAGCTATAAAATAATCTGCTACGTGCTGCCCTGGGGTAGGTCTCGCTACTGGTGTAGGCTCAGCTAGATAGCTTAACACAAGAAGGGCTCACTCCTGTACTCCTGTCTGCGTCAGAATGCTGAGGGAGATCATCAAAGCCCTGATCTCAAGCCTCAATCCCTACATGAAGGTCTGATCCCGGAAGAATGGGTCTCGTACCATGTCCGTGGAGTAGTGCGAGATATCAGTAAATCTCACAGAGTATTGGGCTACTGTCATGCTACCCTACCACAGTTGTAGTAGCTCCTGAATACGCACCTCATGGAGGGTGGCTCGAATGAACTCCGAGTGTAAGAGGCTCTCGAAGTGTGTCTAGAGTAAATATGCCTCGTCGTGCACCTGGATCATCAGGCTCCACCATCTACCTGATATCGCATGCAGGAGACTTGCCACAAGGATCACCATGAGGTCAGCTGGTGTCCCCACTAATATGAAAACTCGTACAACAGCCTCAAGCCAATCCTCGGTTGCCTGAGGGTCTGTCTCCCCACGGAACCTGGGTGGTATTTGACGTTGAAACTTGTGTAGTGCACTAAGGCAACGTGGACTCTCAGTGGATGGGGTTGGTGGCATCAGTGGCTCGACGGGTAGAGGTACCGCTAGTGCCTCCGCAGTAATGGGGCTATGACAACCCTGCTTTTTATTACAACTTAAACATGCTTTATTACATAAAACTTCACTTGATACAATAAAGAAGATCTAGAGGTTTAGTGTCTTTGGGGCTTAGGATCATTACATAAAAACTTAAAATATGAAATACAACATCTTTATTGAAAACTTCCTTTACATGACCACTATATTCCTTTGTACTTAGCATTGCATGGGATAACCTGAGGACATGTATAAGAAAAGGGTGAGCATTAAAGCCCAGTAAGGGAGTACACATGGAATAACATGAGGAGTAAAATTCATTTTAGATAATAGGCATATCAATAGAGCATAAGAAAAACATGAACATAAAAGCATGATAAAGCATGATAATCATAACATGTAAATGTGGCAACAACACTTAATATGGAATTAGCATGAGCCAAGGCTCATTGCACATGGAGCATGAGTAAATAATCATTGCACAAAAAGCATGAGTAAACCCTTGTTGCACTTGAATTAGCATGATTAAACACTCATTTCACATGATGTATCATGATACTATACTTTACCCAATTCGTTGGAGCACTATAAGGGCGCACCCTTCTTAAACATTTCATTTCATGCATAAGTGTGCCACATGGATCATAAAACATGGATTCATAAAACATAATAATTTATTCCACGATAAAGGAATGTGGAATTCATACATGAAACTTTAAAATAAATAAATAAATGTGCATAAAGTTGAATACCCTTTATGGAGAAATTGGCATGGTATTCACTACATAATGGCATTGGCTTAGAAAATCGGTGCGATTTCGGCAGCGTAATAACGTGACATAAGAATTCATAAAAATAGTTGATGAGATAGAAAGGTGTTCCTCATCATATTTACATGTAATGGATAGTAAGGATTTCATATAGATACATGTCCCAACAATTGTAATGGAATTTAGTTTCATGATACAAAAGTATTGCTTGAATGTAAAAGAGGAGAGAGAAGTTCCTTTCGGAATTTCGGCATAGTAACGGGTGTACATGGGAGGCATTTAATGAGAGAGAAAGGGTCTCCCATAATTCAAACATAAATAGGGCAGTATGAGGGAGGTTTGAAACCATACCCCAACATTTATAATTGAAATTAAAAGGGCATAACAACTTAAATAAAATTGGACAAAAATGAGAAAGGAAGAAAAAACCCTTACTTGGAAGTGTGCTTCCAATGGCTAGAGAGAGGCTTGTGAGAGGATTCTTGGAAGATTGGGGCACCTTGGGAGGATTCTAGAGAGAGTAGGGCAAAGGTTGGGAGAACTAAAAGGGCTTTGAGTGAGGTTTAAGTGGGAGCTTAGGTGGGTGTATATAGGAATGGTGAGAGAATTCTTTATTATTTAGGTTTGGGACCCCTTATATTAAATTATTCCAAACCACAAACCATCCCATGGTTTTTTAAAAAGGGAAGAGGAAAATAATATTTTATAATTCCAAGGTCCGAACTTCTTAAAATATTAGGGTTTCTTATGTGGAGGTGAGTCACACTCCCATGGAAATTAATTTAAAAAGACAAGGTGTTTAATAAGTCTTGAGGGGTCCATTAATGCTTTGAAAAGTAAGCCAAACAAACCCTACATCACATTATTTTAATGGAAAACCATATATTGTCCGATCATAAATATTATAGAATTTTATTACATCACTATTGGGTCATTATGATGTCATAAAACACATTATATATTTAAATTGTATTTAATATTTACTCAAAAATTTGACTGTCTCAGAAAATTATGAAAAATTCATCATTGGATAATTTCGACGTAATGATTCCAAAAATAACATTTATTTTATCTAAATAATTTTCTAAATATGTTAATTATCACTTTTAAAATAATAACTGACATTTATAAAAAATTCACGGTTTTTGACAAAAATGGCTTTCAAACCTTAACAAAAATTATAATTGCATTCATACAATTACATGATCATTTATATAGAATAAAATTAATCTAATAATAATAATAATAATATTTTACTAAAATATTATTTAATTCAAAAATCCCTTAATTTAATAAAATACATTTCTTAATTAAATAATAACTAAAAACACCATTTGTAATTTAAAAACTATTTACAATGTATCAATAATGACAAGAAATTATATTCATTATTATATACAAAAACAATGTACATGAACATAATACTATCTATTAGTTACATAACCCCTTAAAACAGCCGCATAAGTCCTAAGGATAAGGTGTGCGATGGTGACAGACTCTTGGGGTGGCTCAGATAACATTGCTCGAGTGGTAATTTCTATCAACTTCCACTTCTCCCGTAGACGGTCCCGTTCGAGCTTGACATGGTGAAGCTCAGCTTGGTCTTGTCAGGAGCGAAACCCAAGGACGCCACCTCTTTTCTGAGCTTCGATAAATGGGCTTTAATAGGGAAATTATACTGCATGAGGCCATCACTTCCTTTGTCTAAGTAAAATTGGATGTGTTAAATCCCTATATTGATACTATTCATGTGATCACTATTCAAAGGCTATAAAAGTAACAATCACAATTCTTATCATAAAACCAATGAAGTTGACATTTTATAAAAACATTTTATATAAAGACACATTTAATAAGATCAATAGGGATTTCCATTAATGAAACTTTGGGTCGTTACAATATTCCCCCCTTAAGAAATTTAGCCCTAAATATTTTCCTTTTACCACACTAAAACAGATGTGGGTAACTCAACTTCATCACTTCCTCTGATTCCCAAGTTTCTTCTTCAAACTTGTGGTTTCTTCAAAACACCTTGATGAGGGGCATTCTCTTATTTCATATAACTTTTTATCTACGATCTAAGATCTTCACTGGTTGCTCCTCATAAAAAAGATCGTCTTCCAATTGTACCACCTCAGAAGAGAGTAAATGTGAAGGTTCTGGTATGTACTTCCTTAAGAGGGATACATGAAAGACATCATGTACTTTGGTCATAGTAGGAGGAAGTGCTAGTCGATAGTCCACAGCCCTGACACGATCAAGAATCTCAAAGGGGCCGATGTATATTGGACTTAACTTCCCTTTCTTTCTAAACCTCATGACCTTCGTCCACAGAGATACACGTAGAAAAATCATGTCTCCGACATTAAACTCATGGTCTCGTCAACGATTATCTGCATAACTCTTCTGTCGACTCTGGGCTGGCTTGATATGCTGCTGAATGGTTTTCACCTTCTCCACCATTTCCTCGACCATTTCGGGTCCAAGCAGCTTACGTTCACCGACCTCATCCCAACATGCTGGTGTTCTGCACCTTTTCCCATAGAGGGCTTCATATGGTTCCATTTGGATGCTCGAGTGGAAACTATTATTATAAGAGAACTCAACCAGAGGAAGATTTTGATCCCATCCTCCTTTAAAGTCCACTGAAAACTCTCTCAACATATCCTCAAGTGTTTGGATAGTCCGCTTGGATTGGCCATCAGTTTGAGGATGATAGGCCATACTAAAGTTCAGTTCAGTATTCAGAGCACGTTGAAGACTCTTCCAAAACGTAGAGGTGAATATTGGATCTCAGTCAGACACAATAGATAGTGGTACTCCATGCAACCTTACCACTTCCCTGATATATATCCATGCCATTTGATGCAATGAGAAATCCTCTTGAATAGAAATTAAGTGTGCAGTCTTTGTAAGACGATCCACAACAACCCGTATTGCATTGTTTCCTTTGGATGTCCTCGGATGTTTGGTGACAAATTCCATGGTGATGTTTTCCCATTTCCATTCTGGTATGGGCAATGGTTGCATCATCCCCTTATACTTCTGCCACTCTGACTTCACTTGCTCACACACCAGTCACTTTGATGTATATTCAGCAATCTCCTTCTTCATATTATACCACCAAAAGTTTTCTTAGAGATCTCGATACATCTTTGTGCTCCCTGGGTGAATAGAGAAATTTGAACTATGCGAATCATCCAAAAGTTCCTTCTTCAACATCGGACTTGATAGAACACATAGTCTTTTCCCAGACCGCACAATTCCTTCTTCATTAACATTAATCTCTGAGGATTTCCCTTTTTCGATAGCTCCCACTTTTTCTTGAATTCCCACGTCATCCTTTTGAGCATCCTTTAACCTTTCTAAAAGAGATGGTTGAGCAATAATTTGTGAAAGGATTTATGATGTTCCCTTCTCTATGATTCCCATGTCCATCTTTATCAAGTATAATAAGATTGGATCCTTCTCAATTCTCATCATTGATAGAATCACTGGATCCTTTCTACTTAGGGCATCTGCCCCCTTGTTTTCTTTCTGAGGGTGGTAATGGATTGAACATTCATAACCCTTGACGAGCTCTATCCATCTTCTCTAGCGCATATTAATCTCTTTCTGTGTGAATATATATTTAAGACTCTTGTGGTCAGTATATATCTCACATTTCCCTCCATATAAGTAATTCCTCCAGATTTTGAAGGCAAAGATCACCGCCGCCAACTCCAGATCATGCGTTGGATAGTTTTGATCATGGATTTTCAACTTCCTTGAGGCATAGGATATAACGTAATCATTCTGCATCAACACACATCCTAAGCCCTTATTCGAAGCATCACTGAATACCACAAAAATTTCCACACTTTTGGGTAAAGTGAGCACGAGCGCAGTGATAAGCCTCCTTTTCAACTCTTTGAAGCTTTCTTCTCATTCATCACTCCAAGAAAACTTTACTCCCTTTCGAGTTATCTTGGTAAGAGGGTTGGACAATCGTGAGAAATTTCTCACAAATCGTCGATAATATCCAGCTAACCCCAAGAAGCTACATATATCCGTTATCGATGTTGGCCTCAGCCATCCCTCAATTGCATCTGTTTTGGAAGGATCCATAGATATCCCATTTCTTGTGATGATATGACCCAAGAATGAGACCTCCTTCAACTAGAACTCACACTTGTTGTACTTTGCATAGAACTTCTCCTTGCGCAAAGTCTCTTGTACAGTTCTTAAATGCTCCTCATGATCCTCCTTGGTTTGGGAGTATATTAGAATATGGGCTTTACTCCTCATGATCCACCTTGGTAATCTCTAAAGACTCTATTCATCAAGTCTATGAATATTTTTGGAGCATTGGTGAGTCCGAAAGGCATTACTATGAATTCATAAAGCCCATATCTTGTATGAAAAGTAGTCTTGGGGACATCTTCCTTCTTCACCCTTACTTGATAATATCTCAACCGCAAATCTACCTTGGAGAAGAATTGTGCTCCACAAAGCTGATCAAACAAGTCATCAATTCTTGGGATAGGATACTTTTTTTATCGTTATTTTTTTAATTTCACAATAATCGATGCAAATCCGCATTGACCCATCCTTCTTCTTGATGAAGAGGACTGGTGCACCCCATGGTGAAGCACATGGGCCTATAAACCATTTATCCAGATTCTCCTGTATTTGTTTCTTTGGCTCTTAAAGATCTACAATAGCCATTCTATATGGAGTCTTGGATATTGGTAAAGCTCCGGGTATAAGTTCAATTGAGAATTCAACATCCCTTCTAGGAGGAAGACCAGGCAGTTCCACAGGAAACACTTTAGTGAATTCCCTCACAATAGGAATTTCTTCAAGGATGGTTTCTTCGTTGGACTCAATCATCTGATCCAGATACGCTTTCTCATAAGGAGTTCATATCCATTCTTGAGATGATGGAGCTAAAGGATATTCATCTTCCTCCTTACACTTGTAAAGAATCGGGGGTTGATTCTCCATATGGAGTGTGATTTCCCTATCCCAACAATTTATGTTGGATCTATATAAGGAAATCCAATCCATGCCAATAATTGGATCAAATTCCACCAGAGGGAGTATGACGAGTTTCCACAGATTATAACAGTGGAGGTCTTATATTCATGGGATGCAATGATTTCCCAATTTTCTGTACTCACTGACATCTTCTCTTCCATGATTTGTGTTGGTGCTGGGATTGTTCTACTAAACTTTAGAGATATAAAAGAATGCGTAGAACATGAATCAAAAAGTACGTTCACTATTCTTGAATGAATAACTAGTGTACCTATCACCACGTCGTTGTCAGGGTTCACTTCGGCAGAAGTGATAGAAAAATCTCTTCCTTGTTACCTTGGAGGATGTTGGTTGTCTCTAAAAACCCTTGGATTAGGGCACTGATTTGAAAAATGACCTGGTTCATTGCATTTGTAGCATTGAACAACATGTTGAGGTTCGAATGGAGAGTTCCTCTCCTCTTTCACAGCCGCGGGTCTTTCATGCCGACAGTTAACAGCTAGGTTCCCTTCTCTTCCACACCTGAAGCATTTCCTCATCCCCTTAAGGAAATTTCCAGGGTGCTTCCTTCGGCACTTTTGGAAAGTGGGGTGATGAATCTTCTTAGCACTGTTGGATTTATCCATCAGCCCACCAGCATTGAAGTCCACCTTATGCTTCTCTTCCTCATGATACCCCTGTGATTCTCCGATATCCATTTCGACCTTGAGGGCACATTGGACAATTTCCTCATAGTTGTCGAAGTCACGGATCGCTAATGATTTCCGCAGGCTAGGCTTCAGCCCACCAAAGAAGCAGTCAACCTTGCTTCAGGGGTAACGACAAAGCCAGAAACGTATCGTGCAAGCCTTGTAAAGTTTTCCCCGTACACTCCAATAGATTCTTCTTCTTTTTTCTTAATGGAAAGTAAGTCCCTTTCCATCTTAATCCGGAGGGTGAGTGGAAAATATTTATCGAAAAACATCTTCCAGAAATCCTTCCATTCCAACGCCTCGATCTCCTCCTCAGGCTTCGTGTTTTTGATCAACGTCCACCATTGATCAGCTTCACCCTCCATACAATAAGATGCCAGGAGAAACTTCTCCTGTTCATAAAATTGAAGGATGGAGAAGTTCTTTTCAAGGGAGGTTATCCATTGTTCAGTGATCGTGGGATCAGAAGATCCACTAAAAGTCAAAGGACTTTGTCGCATGAAGCTCTCGATAGCGACTTGTTCTTTCTTAGGGGGGTTTGGACATTCCTCTTGACCCGTGTTTCTATTCAAGGATTGAGTTATCTAAGAGAGAAGTGTGACAAAGTTCACGATTCCCGCTCCCATTGGATTGGTAATCTCATTAGTACAGTCATCACACTGATCTTCACATCAGTTGTTAGCCTGAGTCCTCCTATTACCGGCCATTGGATGGAATACAAGAAATGTTAGGGGTAACACATAAATGGTAATCCAAAGACAAAATTTGATGACATATAAATAAACATTCATTTCCTTAACTCATGAGTCTACAGGTTTCAATCTATGCTTTTCATGATCTACATTCTAACATATATTCTTAGGGGAATTTTTTTAATTCCCTTAATAAGGGTTCATACTAAGCTTGTGAATTTACCAAAGCATATCCCTCGGGAGTATCGTAACCAAGAGTGAAGAAAGGCCCGTTGTCGTGTGCCAGTTCCCATTCGAGTCTAGCTCAAAGCGGTGTTTTTGGGTTTTACCCCTAGGATACATCTGTGCCAGAGCCGCCTCTACCTGCTCGTATCCAGACAGGGATGTATTTTCTTGATAACCCACTTACTCAATATGCACCAAAACTTAGGGACGTTTTTATTGTACTTAGTTTTGTATCTAAGGCATTACTAGGGTTTTATAATCCTAATCCCAAAAATAACCAATCCTATCATTTGATACCAACTATGACAACCCTTATTTTTATTACAACTTAAACATGATTTATTACATAAAACTTCAATTGATACAACAAAGAACATCGAGAGTTTTAGTGTATTTGGGGCTTAGGATCATTACATAAAAACATAAAACATGAAATACAACATCTTTATTGAAAACTTCTTTTACATGACCACTATATTCTTTCGTACTTAGCATTGCATGGGATATCCTTAGGACATGCATAAGAAAATGGTGAGCTATAAAGCCCAGTAAGGGAGTACACATGGAATAACATGAGGAGTACAATACATGTTAGATAATAGGAATATCAATATAGAATATGAAAAAAATGAACATAAAGGCATGATAAATAATGATAATCATAACATGGAAATGTGACAACAACACTTAACATCGAATTAGCATGAGCCAAGGCTCATTACACATGGAGCATGAGTAAACCCTCATTGCACATAAAGCTCGAGTAAACACTCATTTCACTTGAATTATCATGAGTCAAAACTTATTGCACATGACGTATCATGATACTATACTTTACCCAATGCATTGGAGCATTATAAGGGCGCACCATTCTTAAACATTTCATTTCATGCATATGTGTGCCACATGGATCATGAAACAAGGATTCATAAAACATAATAATTTATTCCATGATAAAGGAATGTGGAATTAATACATGAATCTTTACAATCAATAAGTAAATGTTCATAAAGTTGAATACCCTTGATGGAGAAATGGGCATGGTATTCACTACACAATGGCATTGCCTTAAAAAATCTGTGCGATTTCAGCAGCGTAACGGCGTGACATAAGAATTCATAAAAATGGTTGATGAGAGAGAAAGGGGTTACTCATCATATTTACATGTAATGTACATTAAGGAGGTTATATAGATACATGTCCCAAAAATTCTAATGGAATTTAGATTCATGATACAAAAGTATTGCTTGAATGTAAAAGAGGAGAGAGAAGTTCCTTTCGGAATTTTGGCATAGTAACGGGTGTACATGGGAGGCATTTAATGAGAGAGAGAAAGGTTCTCCCATCTTTCAAACATAAAGAGGGCAATATTAGGGAGGTGAAAAACCATACCCCAATATTTATAATTGAAATTAAAAGGGAAAAACAACTTAAAGAAAATTGGACAAAAATGAGAAAGGAAGAAAAAACCCTTACTTGGAAGTGTGCTTCCAAAGGCTAGAGAGAGGCTTGTGAGAGGCTTCTTGGGAGCTTGGGGAACCTTGGGAGTATTCTAGAGAGAGTAGGGAAGAGGTTGGACGAACTCTAAAGGCTTTGAGTGAGGAGGAAGTGGGATCTTGGTTGGGTTTATATAGTAAAGGTGAGGGAATTCTTTATTATTTAGGTTTGGGACCCCTTATATTAAATCAATTCAAAACACAACCCATCCCATGGTTATTGAACATGGTTTTTGGAAACGTGAAGAGGAAAATAATATTTTATAAGGCCAAGGTCCGAAAATCTTAAAATATTAGGGTTTCTTATGTGGAGGTGAGTGACACTCCCATGGAAATTAATTTAAAAAGACAAGGTGTTTAATAAGTCTTGGGGGGGTCCATTAATGCTTTGAAAAGTAAGCCAAACAAACCCAAAATCACATTATTTTAATGGTAAAACATATATTGGCCGAACATAAAGATTATAGTATTTTTTTACATCACTATTGGGTCATTATGATGTCATAAAACACATTCTATATTTAAACGGTATTTAATTTTTACTCAAAAATTTGACTATCTCAGAAAATTATGAAAAATTCACCATTGGATAATTTTGACTTCCTGATTCCAAAAATAACATTTATTTCATCAAAATAAATTTCTAAATATGTTAATTATCACTTTTAAAATAATAACCGGCATTTATAAAAAATTCACGGGTTTTGACAAAAATGGATTTCAAACCTTAATAAAAATTATAATTGCATTCATACTATTACATGATCATTTATATATAATAAAATCAATCCAATAATAATAATAATAATATTTTATTAAAATGTTATTTAATTCAAAAATCTCGTAATTTAATAAAATATATTTCTTAATTAAATAATAACTAAAAACACCATTTGTACTTTAAGAACTATTTACAATGTATCAATAATGACAGGAAATTATATACATTATTATATACAAAAATAATGTAAATGAACATAGTAGTATAGATTAGTTACATAACCCCGTAAAAAAGCCTCATAAGACCTAAGGGTAAGGTGTGTGATGGTGACAGACTCTTGGGGTGGCTCGGATAACATCGCTCGAGTGGTAATTTCTATCAACTTCCACTTCTCCCGTAGACGGTCCCGTTCGAGCTTGACATGGTGAAGCTCAGCTTGGGATTGGTCAAGAGCGAAGCCCAAGGACGCCACCTCTTTTCCAAGCTCTGATATATGGGCTTAATATGGGGTAATTCTACTGGATGAGGCCATCTCTTCCATTGTCTATGTAAAATTGGATGTGTTAAAGCCCTATATTTATACTAATCTTGTGATCGATGTTCAACCACTATAAAAGTAACGATCACAATTCTTATCATTAAACCAATGAAGTTGAAATTTTATAAAAACATGTTATATAAAGAGACATTTAATAAGATCAAGAGGTATTTTCCATTAATGAAACTTTGGGTCGTTATAGGGGTCCTGGACTGAGGCCTCGTCACTCGGTGGGAAACCGTCTCGCACAAAGCTCGGAACCCTAGCTGGCTGCCGTCGTGGGGCCATCCTAAAAAAGAAACAGGTGCGCCACGGTCAATACAGTATTCCTGGTGTGCTGACATAATGTAATCACAAATAAAACATTGAAACACACATGCAATCAATGTTTTCGTGCACTGAGTCAGATATCAGAAGTCAGGGTCCTGGTGTATGGGTACGTCGGCCGCCGCACCAACACTGGACTCCCTCGACTAATAACCACACTCAATAACCTTAACATTATTGCTTCACATAGAAGAAAGATCAGAGTCCTGAGTTATGCGGCAGAATCGAACTCCTTTGATACCAATTTGTCACGACCCATCCTCAGGGCCCGTTCCATGACTACCCCAAACCTGCCTTCCATAGGCAAGGGGCTGCCGACTTGAACCAAAGGCATAAATCCCAATAAAAAGTGAAGGCATTGCCTTAATAAAGAAAACAAACACCACAGAGTACGCAAGCTAAGTAAACACTAGGTAAACTAAGTACAAAAGTAAGTGCTGGAAAGTAAGTGGGCCAGAATACAAGCCCAACTGAAAGTAAAGTACAACTAAAAGAAAGTACAACAGTAGGAAAGTAAAGCAGCAACTCCAAACCGTCATCTAGAAATCCCACCTGAAGGGTGGGTACAGATAGTCTCCTCTGCTTCTCGGCTCTAGAGGTCCGCTCTGTGTACGTCCCATCCAGTGATCTAGCTCCAGGAACCATCCAGCACCGCGAGCTCCCACCTCGATTAGCATTGTCCGTCGTCTGCATCCAACACAACGTAGTGCGGGCATAGCCCATGAAAGGGTGAGTATACGTTACTCAGTAGGGACCTCAAGACCCCCGAAGGTCTCCCAGAATCCACGAAGGATAAACCACAACGGAAATATACAATCATGAAGTAACAACCAACTCTACTTAGGTATATTCCCATACATATACCTAAGTCATCAATTCCAGCTCGGCTCCAGCACATGAGCCCAAGTACAACCCAGTCCACACATGAAAACATAACCCATTCCACATAAAAATTCACAACCCAATCCACACAGGAAATCACAACCCAATCCACACAGGAAAGCCCAACAATCATATCAATGATAATGATTACAAGTCAATACTCATCTCACACAGGTATACTCTTCGTAAGGAGATAAAGATGATCAGATGTAGCCACTGATTCATCTAATATGTCAGAACCCACATAGGATACAGACCAGCTAAGCTGTCGGACCCACAAAGGATACAAGACCGGCTACTCTGTCGGACCCACATAGGATACGAGTACAGAGTCTAATACTATCGGACCCACATAGGATACAAGAGCAGCAGTCAAAAACTGCCGGACCCACATAGGATACAAGAACAGTAGCCATCGCCATCGAACCCACGAAGGATTATAGTATGGTAGTCGTCGCTGTTGAACCCGCAGAGGATTTCAGAATAGTCGTTATCGTCGTCACAGTCGCAGCCAGCTCTAGGGTTCCCGCACATAGCATGCTCGATTCTGGGAGGGTCTGATCCACGAGCTAAGGGGTTCGATACATCAACTATCACAAAGTCTAGAGTTTATTTATCCCAATGATTAGTCTCATCAAAAGGGACTCAACGCGACAGACGGCACGTCAATCGGATACCCGGTCTAAGAGTTATTGCTTTTTTCGTCCCAGGGGCCCGGTAGGTTTTTAAGTTTAAACCAACCTGACCGTACTCCAACTGCATCCCAACCTCGAGCGGAGTAATCCAAAATAATCGTCTCACTAATAGGAATCCAACAAAGTCAATGGCATGCCAATCGGACATCCGGAGATCAAGTTATAAGCGTTTCCGCTCTGAGGGCCCGGTTGGTTTCGTGTTTGAACCAACCTGGCCATACCCAAAGTTCTCCGAAACCCTCAGTGTAATATACCTAAAAGACCAGCTCGATCCAAGGATCCCAACGCAACTGACGATGCGTCGATCGGAGGTCCTCAGCCCAGGTTATGGGCATTTGAACTGATTTGTCCGAAAACAGGGGGTTTGGGCCCGGTCCGACCAGGCCCAATACCCCATGGTTCGGCCCGAACTGGATCAACCCAACCCTGGTCCGGGTCCGGCCCAGTTGGGTGTGGCCCGTCCCGGCCTGGTGCGGGTGGCCCGGCCTGGCGTGGGCGGCCTGGTGCGGGCGCCTGCACGCTGAGCGGACTAGGAAGGGGGGGGGGTGTCGCCCCCCTCCTTTTGAAAAGGAGGCCCCCACTTAGGGGGCCCACCCTTGCCACCTACCGGGGGTTACGACCCCCGGTCTTCCGAAAACCGGCTGGCCATAATCGTCGGCGGGTGAGCCAATGTAGGACCCCCCGGGTCCTGCCTTCCAAAGCGTCGGTGGCCGGCTTAGTCCGGTTGCCCCCTCTACACCGCCACATCCTTAGGCCGCGACCCCTGTCTAATTGGCGCGGTGCAACGGCATCACACCCCTTCACCACGGCCTGCTCTTAGCCTGAGATTATTTTGGACACACCGGCGCGGCGCGACGGCGCCTCGCACCTTCACCGCAGCCCGCTCCGGCCGCGGTTCTCCCATTCCTACGCGGTGCAACAACACCGCTCCGTCTTTTCCATTTTGATACATGAAGATCGAGATGAAAGGGGAGGAGTATCGGCCGTGTTTGTGCGGTCCGACCTCCTCCCGTTATAACGATATCAAGCGGCCTTAAAAATAATTCATGAAGTTGATAACCAAACTTGATCGAAGGAAAACCCTTACCTCAACAACGGTGACAAAATTCGGCATCATGGTTAATGGTGTCGGCGTACGTCCAAGGAGGGATTGACGTCTCACACCATCTATGGAGAGGAGAAGAATGACACGTCGTTCACTACTTTCAGTGACAGCGTTCTTCGTCGAGGTCACGACGTTCTTCAACGAAGATTATGAAGAGTTTAGAGCTTCCTCCCCAAAAGTCTCCACACAACACAACAACCCAAAATAAAATAAGGCTTTTCCTTATTTTATTTTCACATTCCAATAGTTCAATACTTCAAAAGTTCAAAATTTAAATCACATTATTGATTAGACTTGTGTTGTCAAATTAAATGCAGAGATAAGTTGGCAAGAATTAATTTGGGGGAGAGCCACATAATTTAAGAGGGGGTTTAGAGGGGTTAGGGAATTTGAAAAGGCAGGGGATCATGTGGTCCCCACCTCCCTCATAACCACACATGGGAAGTGGGGTGGTCGTGGGCCCCACCAACAACTTCCAATGAGAGAGTCTAACCACCAAGAATAAAATAAAATTCACACACAATTTTATTTTACTTATCTTTTAATCCCCAATTTTTTACAACTCCTCCCATGCAAACGCAACTCCAGAAAAGGTCATCTTAAGCAAAAAACAGCGTTGTGGTTTCATCGGTGCCCTCAGATTTTGATTCTGAGTACCGGTTCAGAAGTTAGAATAACCCGCTCGTTCGTTCACTGAACGTACCTGATCTAAACTTCGGAAATTGATTCCGGGCACTCCGGGCCTCAGAATCAGGTGCCGTTAAAAACTGTGTACTCGTATAATCCAAAAGAATTTATGAAAAAATTTTCCTTTAAATTTATGGGTCTTTAAATTTCCTTCCATCCGTAGTGGGTTTTTCAAGACACCCTAGACTAGAAATTTGAATTTGGTTGGAATATTCATGCACTAAATAATGTTACCCCCGTTCATCCTGAATAGTATGGACCCTTTTCAACATAAGGAACTCCTTCAATGAGAAGGCCCCTGAAGAAGATCCCATAAATACACACTTTTCATGTTCATATACGAGCACTATATTCACAAAAAGGCAATGTTTGTCCTCAATAAGAATGGATTTTATAAAATGGGGATATACACTAGATTATTTAAAAGAGATATCCATGATTGGGAATCCTAGAAATCTTAGCGTTATACCTTCCCAATTCTACTTCTAGAACACAATGTCTCCCCTTCAAATAATCCATTCCCCAAACAGAAAAAATTAAAATTTTAAATTAATCACTTTATTATTTGAGTGAGAACCTTACAATCCATCCAGAAAACCACCATGAAAATATCCACATAAGAGGGCTTGTCTAGGAGCCTCATCCAAGACCCACCCCAAAATACACTGAGGGACTACATCGGTCCCCGATCACCTGTCCCATCACCTCCCTGCACATGCCCCCATCACCCATCCCATCACTGCTCAGATGCAGTGACGTACTCCACCACTTCCATGCCACAGTCCACACACAAGATGAGTGCCAGAACAAAAAACACTATTGGGACCTATCCACACTACCCCACAATTTAACAGATCACGTCAACATCCAACTCAAGCAGTGACCCCAATGCACGCATATCCCATTGTCGCTCCATGGGACCACTGATGTCCACATAAGACCACCATGACATAAGTCGATGAATTGGAAAACTGAACCACACACCACCATGCCAAGAATAGCTAAAAACATCATCAATAGTCTATAATCCACAACTTGGTCAGAGCACCACAAAAATCAACATAGAACCAAAGAATAACCTCAATAGATCTACCCACCACCGAATCCTCTAGAACAATCCAAATATCTATAGAATTTATCACAACTATCCAAGATGGGGTACTGTATGAATGTGTAAGAAAATGGCAGAGGAATCCAAGGGGAAGCAACAACATCTGACTGTGACACCAAACAAAAATGGGATAAACTAGATAAAAAGTTAATGGCACCGTCAGAGACAAAGGGTGACGCCATCAAGTGCACAAGATTGAAGATTTTCAAATATGATTCTTTAGAGTAGGTTGAATAAACATCTTCATCGATAGAGCTCCAAAGGCCTTTCCAATCTATAAATTCATGGGGAAGTTGACACAATACTACTCCATCACTGCAAAACACAAACCTTGACCACTTCATTCCCATGAATATTGACAGGAGGCGAGAAGTGAGGGATGAAGAGGAACAGCGGTAGGAAACCCTAATCTGGTGAAGGGATCTCTCACATGATGAATCCCCTTACTCGTACATGATCTAATAACCCATTGATTGTGTTTATATAAGAAATAATTATAGGTTGTATCAAATTTCAGAACACTGAAGGTATATACCTATGCATGTTCATTTCAATTCCATGTTTGTTCTGTATGTGCCTACCCAAAGGGTATGCCCCTCAATAGCCTCCCAATATAGCTGGCCATGTATCCCTTTCATTGTCTCATAGATTATTTATATGTGGATTCCTCCATTGGATATAGGTCTTTAAATCCTACTCCATGATGTCCAATGGTGTTTTTCTCTTTAATGACCATCTCATAGAAAAGAGACCATCAATTTTTCCAATTTAGAGATGGCCTTATTTGGAACATTAAGAGTGGAGGGCACATGAATTGGTATCGATTAGAGGACATTTTGATAAGATTTATTCTTACTCAAAATTATAGGATCTTATATTTCCAATTCTTTACCTTCCTTATGATTTTATCAGTAAACTTATCAAAATTATGAATTATGAGGTTTTTTGGAGAAAATAGGGCTCCCAAGTGCTCTAGTGGAATATTCGATCGGTGCATGTCCATCCTAATCTATACATTTCTAACTCTCATATCATAACTATACCTAACCATATACAAGAAAATCTTCTCTCAATTCATCAATTTCTCACTCCATTTCCTATATTCCACTAAAACATCCTTGATCCCATGAATCTATCTATATCTACCGTTAACTAAAATAATAGTGTCATCTATGAAAATATGGTGAGAAATACCTTTGTCCACATATATATTGTGATATAGAAGGATTAATCTCAATTCTATAATTTGATTGATATATATTCTAAGAACATCCTAGGTGTGGATAAAAAATGTTGGAGATAGTGGGTCAACTTGTCTTAGACCCTGGACAACCAAAAAGAATCTGTATTATAATCCAGTGAAGGTTGTTGTAATCCAAGAAGAGCTTAGGAAAGAAAAAAACAAGTCACCACCTAAGAGGAGAATCTCATTCCAGTAAGAACTATCAAAATCAAAGCCCATTCAACACTATAAAAAGACTTTCTAATGTACTGTTTAATAATAGTGTATGTGATGAAGGTCTTTTGGACAATCTCACCGATCAACTAATGAGCCAAACCAATCTCACCTTGAATCATCTGACTATTAATGAATCCATGTTGATCTTCAGAGAAAAAACAAGGGAGGTAGACTGCCATTATTTTGTTAAGGATAAAAGCTAGCACTTTTTATGGCACATTTTACATACATATGAGACTATACTGATTGAGGGAATTAATTTTTTTGACTGCCACTGTGAGCACAATATTTTGGAAACATGAATCTCTAGGAATATTTTTCACCATGAAAGTAATCATTTATCACTTTCACCAAGTATTTCTTAATGATGTACCACACATACATTTAGAAGGATCATGGTATGTCATCTAGTCTAGGTGAACTCTCTAGATTAAGGGTCCATACAGCCTCATAGGTCTCCCTCTCCTCTGGGATAACCTTCAATATATCATTATCCCTCTATGTATCCCTATTTATAATTACCTTGAATATCTCTATAGTTACCCTTGGATATCATTGTTTCATACGTGATTTAGGTCATGCAAAGATGGAATTGAAGAGTTCTTCTATACTCACCCCCACCATGTTAGAATAATCTAAGTACGATTAATCTACCATATTAATATTGGGTCTCTTAAAGTGATGTTTTTCTTTGATACATGGGTGAATATTTATGGAGTTATGGTCACCATCAAAAATCAATTTTACACTTGATCTTTTGCAAGTTGAAAGTTCCCATTTTAGTAGAATTTATGCAAAAACTTCCTTCCTATTTTGAAGTGCAGTAAATATGGAATTATCCCACTCATTTATCAAAGTATCATTCATCTACTCTATCTCTTTACTAATCACCTATAGATCCGGCCCACATGGGGGCTGACTTCTATACCATGTTAGAAGATCTCCTTTAATACGTTTGAGATTGTTGTGAATAATTATCCTAGGGTTACCCAAGAAGGGCATGTGACATGATTCCCTCACATTCTCATAGAATCATAGATATTTAATCCATAAATGAGAGAAATTGAATTTCTCATCACGAACAGATTTGGGAGATAAGGATATGTATAGTAGTGAGTGGTTTGATAAATCACACAACTGATTTGATACATTAATGTATTTGAATGAGGATAAGGTCAGACTATTCACCAGGCATCTATCTAGGAGACACCTGGTCTTGCAACTACCTCTATGGATTTTTCACCATGTTAACCAATCTTCCGCATAACCAACATCTAATATCCTATTGATGGCCATAAATGAAACAAATTCCAAGATGGCTCTCATGGGGAAAAACCACAACCTTTATTCTCCTCTAGACATTCCATGACATTTAAATAACCACCAACCAATGAAGGACTGATTTTGGGGTTTAAGGATCTTAATTCAAGCCAAAGACTCTCCTGGACCTACACATCAAATTTAGAATAAGCAAAGGATAAGATGAAGCATTGATCCCCTAAAATTATTTTAGTGGTAAAAAAATAAACTAATGTAGAGAGAAGATCAATAGAGACATTGCCCTTCCAAAATAGCAATATGTTCTTATTTGTAGGATTTTATTGAAAAAATTCCTGAACTATTAATTTTTTAATACTATTTTATCTTAGAGAAGTCTTGTTTAGGATCACGAACAGTCACCATTGATGAAAAGTTTTTATGAAGTTCATTTGAAATAAAATTTGATTTAACCCATGATCTTAACCTATGGGCATTCCATATGAGCAGCATAAACATAATGAGTAAAGTAAACCCTTCATTTCTCTTATTTAAACCACATTGATCCATATATCTCACCCAAAACATACCAAATTATCTTATAAACATTCCTATAAATGAATGATAGGTTCAATTTTTCTTAAAAGACCAATCCAATGGTCTCTAAGAAAGGATCTAATAGAGGCTAGATGAAGAAGAGGTAATCATCCTACCCAGTCTATTTCAATTTATTATATATTTGACCTCCTATAAATCTATGTGATCATCTTAAACTAATAAATTAATTATACTCAATATAGGTAAATTTTATGATGATTATAGAACCACTATTATTCATTCTCTTTTCCATCAACCTCTTAGTGAATTTATCGCTTATACATACATGTGGACTACCACCTACACGTAGTGATGAAATTAATTTTCAACCACTATCATCAACCTCTTAGTGAATTTATCGCTTATATAATAATTTTTAATGGATATTTAGTATTTAACTTTCTTTTTTTCCATCCGTTGAAAAGTAATAACTACCTTAATGCGTACTCAAGGCCTACCGTCTCCATGAAAGCTATAATTTAGCATTATATATAATCCATTAAAAGACAATTATACATATTTATAAAATAAATATATTTTATAACTATATAATGATGTTAATTATTCATATGATGTAACCATGAGAATGATGAAAATACAAGAAAAATATTGAACCAAAACATACATGAAAAATAAGGTAGTCTAACACTCAACACTATGATTTTAATAATGAATTATTAATAAATTGGTTTTTAAATATTATATTTCAGTTATATATGATATTATAAGTACTATATATTTTTTATAAAATTATAATAAATTTAAATTTTTAATATAAGAGTTTAAAATCACTTATGCTACCTAAGATAAGGGTTTATTTCACACTCTCATCATTATTCGGGATTGATTATGTCCAAGTCCTTATTTGAGTAATTATTTTAATTATCTATATAAAAATGAATTTATATTAGTTTCCTTTGTTTAGTTTTGGAAATCAACTATTTTCCATTAATTCTCCTCTCTTTGAGATCTCAAGACACTAAAAGTATATTTTTAATGAAAACCAACCTTATCTCCCTCTTTTGTCAAAAATCCTTTTTATTTTATATCCATTCTTTCCAAAAATGTTTAAATAATTATTTAAATACACCACTATTATTTTTTAAATTCATTTTTACAAATATTTGACTTTTTGATAAATGGTATAAAAAGTAAAATTCATGCCATTTCTATAGAAGGTACATTTGACTTTTACCAAAAATGTGAAAGGAATCATTGTTTGATCATACACAAAATGAATGAAATTTTCCACCATCATGACTTAGTAATGTAATTAATATTACCTTACATGTTTATATTTTTAAAAAAAACAAAAATATCACTTTAATATGTTTGAAATTATTTATATTTTAAATAAGTGATTTCAAAATGAAAGGGGTATTTTCCTTAGAAATGATTCAAGTGATCTCTTTAAAGTAATTTAAACTATCTAAATATCCATTGTTGAAAATTATGAATTATTGAGGGTATAATTTAATGATATTAGGCATAATTTTTCTATATATTGTTTATGATTAGTTTTATTATAGAAATTATTAACATTTCATTGATTGTTCTTCTAATATGAAAAGTTTTTTTTATAAATTCATGTTGAATAATTATTATTTTTGTTCATATGACAAATGTATTGGACTTATTATGTTATAGGTGGGACCAAAATTATATATCCCCTCAATGAATTAGTAGGATTCATGAGAAAAAATGGGTTTGGAATTTAGCTGAGGCCTTTACAATTTTAGTAAGATGAATTGGTATAAGGCCTCATCAATATGATAAATATGTACGAAATTATATATTCCATCATTATGAAATAAGTTATTGAATTACATATTTTTATTTCAATTTTTATTATATCCATGGATAATTTTCAAGCTTATGTGACTATTTATATGCAATTATATGATCATCATTTATTCATTCCATATTATTCATGTTGTTTTTATTCTATGATAGATTTTAATTTATGAATTCCTTTATTAAGAATCTGCAATCGCACTATTATTAGGTTTCCTTTAATCATGATTCTAGTAAGTTTACATTGAATGATATTAAGGTACATTTTATGGAGAACAATGATGTTATCAAAAAAATAAAACGGTCTATTTTATTTTTTTCAAGTCTAATGTGATAATCAAGTATGTGTAAAGTTTATCAGGGATAATAAATTATTTATTCCTTTATGATGTAATATCTTGTATATAGTTCTAATATAACAAATTAACCACTTACTCTGGGCCACTAGGGTTTAGTTCTTTATAGTTGGTATCAAAAAAAATTGTATAAACCATATAAACTAGACTTAAGAAAACATATATTAGGGAATGCCACTATATGATAGAATTGGTAGATATGTCTAATTTTAGAATAATATATGTATGGTTTAGATTATGTGTTTTTTGTAGTGATACATACCTGTCTAAATACAATAAGAGGATGTGGTTTTTGGAACAGATTAATATAAGGGTAATAACCCCAAAAAGGGTTGGTCATATATATCTCAACCATCATTCTAGTACATGGTGAATGGGATCTTACTGTTCACCGGGATTGACGCTCATCGGGGATATGGTTGGGTTAATTCACATTTTTGTTACAAATTTTTTTAAATATTTTGAATATATTTTTATGATTTGTGAATTTTCCCAAAGAAAATGTTCTTATGATTCTAAGATTAGTTATGCATAAATTTTCCATTAATTTTAAGAATTTCACAATTTTTAAAATTATACATTATGATTCATAATTTTTGGATCTTATCTATTTTATTTTTTTCTTATTTAGAAATTCCACCTATAGGAAGGAATGGAAACCCTATCAATGAAAATAATATATCTAGGAACTTCCATCCTTGAAATGTTAATGTTTCTTTAGCTAGAGCAACAGATGAGAAAATAATAACTATACTGAAGAATTTGACTCAGGTTATGACTATTAAAATTTCATTTATAGAGCATCTAACTAATATGAAATGTAGTGTAACAATTGTTTATTATTACATGTGGAAATAAACTCTATATTTAAATGGAACCACAAATCCATTTGTAGCTGGGAAATAGATAAGTTCCATATAAAGTATATTTCTCACTTTTGGAATTAATTAAATGGATAAGGTATGGAAGATTATCATCTCATGGGGATACATATCATTGGTGTTAATTTATTCAAAAAAATAACGATGTGAAGAAAATTGATAACATTGATTATAAGTATTTTAAGTTTGTTTTATTTCAAAAATATTTTCCTCATGAAAAAACAATAGATTTGGAGAAATAATTCTAAATCATATAGATAAATGAAGAGGAAAATGCTTTTGAGTATGAAGATAAAATTATAAGGTTTGAAATACATTTTTTAGACTAATAATATAGTCCAAAGATTAATATTTAATGGTTCATTAATGGGGTAATTGAAATCCTTCAAATGGAACTAGACTTCCAAACATTCTCATCATATGATGACATAGTGTCATGTGCTATCAATATAGATAAATAATTCTATAATAATTATGGATTTGGTGGAAATAAATACAGGAAGAGGTTGGATGAGTAAAACTTGATAAGGGAAATAAAAAAATGGGGTATTTTCCAACATGTGATACTTTTAGAAGGAAACATCATGGAAATATTTTTAAGGGAAAATAATTTTTTAACAAGTGTGGATTAAAGTTTCATCATATTCATGAATTAAATGGTAAGGGAGATTTCATAAAGGTCCAAGGATTTAACATTAAGAATATGGGAATATTTTCCAATAAATTCCCCAAATTTCAAGGCAACACAACATAGAATAATTATAGTGGAGAATTCCAATATTATGCTATTACATAAACTAAATTGCATGTTCCTAGAAATGTGGTGAAATGTAAACTTATCATCAACTCATATACTGAAAATGATTTATTTTATTTATCTTCTAACCAATCTATTATATCTAAATAATTTTCTGGGGTTATAAAATAAATACCTCAATGATTATAGGTTTATTTTTAAGTGAAAAATCCTATTGGAAAGATGACTCCATAACAAGAATTTAACATATATTTGATAGAAGTCTATAGAAATTTTCTTCCTGGAAATATTTTTATTCTTCATCTAGTTCAATTTGATATTTTTTTCACGGATAGGTTATATTATAATATATCTCACATCAATTTTCAAGGATGGTAAGAAATATTCGATATCATAAATGAACCATCAATCATCTATTCGTGTGAGGAAGAAACTAAAATTCCAATGAAAATTACTCCGATCATATAGTTTTTTTACCTATTTAGGGGGGATATTTATATCAAATGGTTGTGGAGAAACTCGATATTGGGAATATTCATATGTGATTTTTTGATATATTTAATAAATAATTTCCTTGTCTTCCCATGAATTGTGAAGATGATTTTTAATAGAACCTATACCATCTGATACAATTATTTCAGAGACTCTATATAGTATTTCCTTGATTGAGTTGTGATAATTGATGAAGGTGCACCAAGAGAATCTAGATAATGGATTAATTAGTTCTAGTGATTCACCATGGGGGTCACTTGTTCTTTTAGTTATGAATAAATATGTATCAATTCATATTTTCATTGATTATTGGGAACATAAAAAAGTAAATGTCAAGAACATGTATCCTCTACCCTAGGTAGATGATCTATTTGACCAATTTTGTGGTGGTCTATATTTTTCTAAATTGATTTTTTATATGGATATCAATATCTATGGTTCAAGAAGAAGGATATACCAAAGACATTCTTATATAAAATCTATAAACAATATGAATTTGTAGTAATTCCTTTTATATTAACTAATGATTCTACTATATTGATGGATTAAATCAATAAAGTCTTTAGAGATTACCTTGATTAGTTTTTTGGATGTATTTATAGATGTTATTATTATATATTCTAAATGGAAAGGAATATCATTAAAAAAATTGAGAATTGTGATAAATAAGTATATGAAGGATATGTTTTATTATAAATTTACCAATTGTGAATTTATTATTTAAAAAGTTTACTTCTAGGGTCGTATAATCTCACGTGAAGGTATATTGGTTGATCATTAAATGATAAAATTTACCAAGAAATGGCCTACACCACCCACAGTAACTAAGGTCCACAGTTCTCATGGGTAGGATGGATACTAATGATTATTTTTGATAAATATATCATGACTACCTAATCTACTCACCAGGTTGACTCAGAATGGGGTTATGTTATTATTGGCATATGAATGTGAAGATAATTTCAATTAAATGAAGATAAGGTTGATCAATTATACTATAATTACACTACTTAAAAGTGTATAATGGTTTTTTATCTATAACGATCCATAAAATAATTTATTGTGTTGTATTCTCATACAAAATGACATTGTGACAAAATATGCTTCTCGGTAATTAAAAATTCACAATAAACTTTTTATGACTTGTGGTTTTGAGTTGGTAGTGGTAATTTTTTCCTTAAATATATGTAGGTATTATCTTTATGGTTAAAGGAGTGATATATATATTGATCATAAAATTTTAAATTATATATCTACTAATAATTATTTGAGTATGTAATGGATAATTTGGTTGGATTTGATGAAATATTATGAATGGTTAATAAATTACCACCCTGGTAAGGTGAATAAGTTGGTTGATGATTTGAGTTAGAAAGACCATGGTAGTTTATCTATGATGAGGATTGAAATATATTCAATATTTATATATTTTCATTATATCTAAATTGAAAATCCTGATGAAAGGGGAGGAGTCATATCTTTCTTAGATATATGTTCAACAATCCATCCATAAGAGGATTAAAAATGTATAGAAGGAATATGTGAAATTATAGAAGGAGGTGATAAATATTCTTATGTTAAACCATGATAATGATTTAATGATAAGTTCTAAGAACCATTTTTGTGACCCATAAATAGTATAGTTGAAGAAAGGGTTGTTAAATAAAGCTCATAGTTCATCATTATCTATTCATTCTAGAAGTATAAAGATATATTGAAATATTAATTAGTATTTTTAGGGGGTTAACATGAAAATGGATATTACAGAGTATGTTTCCTAAGTCCTAGAATTTCATTAAGTTAAGGATAACAAAAATAAGGCATAGGGGTTTTTATAACCAGTACCAATACCAAAATGGAAATGGGAAAATATTACCATAGGTCTCATAATTGGACTCCTCAAAACATATAATGGGAATCATACTATATGGGTTATAATAAATCACCTCATAAAATCAATTAATTTTATTTTAAATAGAAATTATTTATCTCTTAATTAAATCACTTGGTTAGACATTATGGAAGTGGTAAGATTTCATGGATTTACACCCTCTATTTTATCTGATTGGGATATGAGGATTACATCAAAGTTAGGGATAAGACTTTAGTGGGATATTGATATAGACTTTAGATTAAACACTACTTATCATCCATAGATATATGTCCAGTCTGAGAGGTACATTTAAACTCTACAAGACATAGTGAGATATTTCTATATGGATTTAAAATGTGTTCAAGATCAACACCTTCCGTCGGTGGAAATTTCATACAATAATAGCTTTCATTAAAGTATTCACATTGATATTTTTGAATACCTATATGTAAGTAAGTATAAAAATCTAATCTTCTTCAATGAAGATATAAAAAAAAGCTATTAGGACCAGATCTTTTGAAGAAATGGTTGAGAATGTTAGATTCATTTAACATTACAAAGGGAATCAATTAGATGATAAAATATTTATGACGATAGTTATCAGTGAGATCTAGAGTTCAAAGTTGGGGAAAATGAATTCCTACAAATATCTCCCAATAATAAAGATATGATATTTTGAAATAATTTAAGGCTAATACGTCGATTTATCTATCCCTTTGAAATTATGGATCGTATAAAGATGGTGGTTTATCATTGGATGCTTCCACAAAATCTCTCACAAGTTCAGGATGTGTTTCATCTATCTCCCTAAAAAAAGTTCATACCAAATCATTCGTAGGTTATAAAATTAGAGATTATAAAAATAGTTTAGTATATCTCTTATGATTAACATTTTCTGGTTATTCTATTTTCTAGTGAGAAAGTGCTATGAAACAAGACCACCCAACTAGTCAATGTTTGTGGTGAAACCATAAATTTTAGAAACCTTTATTAGAGCCTGAGGATGTGATGAGGAAAAATTATGCTTAGTTGTTTATATAAGAGTTATGGTATTTTAGGGGAAAAATCTTATTAGGGTGGTATAATGTAACCCCTTGAAAATTCATAACATATTTCTCTTTAAGTAATCTGATGTGTATAGTTACTTGCGTCACACAAATCATTTCCCTTTAAGAGAACTACATCATACTATAAATATATTATTATTTAAATTTAAATTTTATAAAACCGCTATTAAATTTGGGTTATTAATAAAATTAACCAAAATTTTAAAAATATAATGGATTTATAAAATTCATATTTAATAATATTTAATAGAGTAATTATATGCTTCTAAAATATATATTTTCCGAAAAAAAATTTATTTCATTTTATGAGAAAATAATTTAATTAATATTTTCCAATTTTAGAAACATTATTTTAAAAAATGAATATAATTTTTAAAAAAATAATGTCAATATTAGATTTTAAAACAATTTTTATAATCTTTTGAAAAGTTTGACTATTTAATGAATATTAAAAAACACATATTTTTGTTAAAACCTTTCTTTTAGATTCAAGAATATATAAAGTTAACAAAATTCAATATGGTTTGAAAGTAAAATTATTAAATTAATTTTATTAATAATCACACTATGATAATTTTAATCAATTTCATATTGTAGTTTGGTATAAAACCTTTGTTACTTAAGAAAACATTTTTTTTGTAAAACCATTTTTCATCACATTCTGTGTGTCTAATTTTAAATTAAATTCTTCCACTTATTTTAATTTAATTTCATAAAATGGATTACATATTTTTTATTATAATAAATAATATAAGGTAATAATAACACCTTAATTTTTATTCATAGTTAATATTAAAAATATATTCTGAAAGTTAAGGTTAAGGAAAGTTTAACAGGGGTTAAACCAAAAGATAAAGGGTAATTTTTCCAATTAATGTTGTACAAATCCAATTTTCTAGAATATTTGGACCCCATAATATCTGACATTCAAACCTATGTCCATTTGGAATCATTTTTCTTGATTATGAAATTATTATATTTTAATTTTTATAGAAGTTCCATGTTTGTCATCTCCCCCACTTAAGACACCCTTCCTTTATATTATTTACACCACATTGAGCCATCTGTATTGACCAAACCCTACCAAATTATTTTCTTAATATACAATAATTATATATTCTTTCATTCTTAAAATACTATTAAAAGGGTCCCTATAAAAATTTCTAATGGAGGACAACTGAAAAAGAGGTAATTCTCTTACCCAACCTGTTTCAATTTATTTCTTTCTCTAAATCTTCTAAATAAGTGGTAGTTATCCTAAAATATTAAATTAATAATTCTAAATATAATATAAATTTATTATGATTATGTTTCCCCCATTATTCTCCCTCTTTTCAATCAAATAGTAATAGAATGTATCTCTCATGTGTATGTGTGGACTACCGCCTCAATATAGAAATACAATTAATTTTTTCCACCATCATTCATGGGTGATTATTATAATGGTTTGGAAGATTATATGTTATATTTATGACAAAATTATTCTTCTATAATAAAAATATCATAACTTATATCTTACTTTTTCTTCTTTTCGATGTTGATTATGTGACTCATGAAAACGTATGGACTGCCTCCTCCATTAAGAGATTTGTTTTTTTCATTCATATTTTTTGTGTATGGTAGTAAAGAGAGATTTAATGAATATATATAATATAGTAATTATTATATAATGGTTAATTATGATTTAACTTTCTTTTTTTCCATCCATATAAAAGTGAGAACAGTGTTCATGTGTACATACGACTTATCGTCTATATGAATGGCATAATTAACTTTTATTTCAATATATTTAATTGATGCTTCTAAATATATATATAATAAATATATATTAGATTTAGATCATGAATATAATTACGGATATTATGGAACCTTGATAAAGATGAAAGGACTAAAACTACCGAAATAAAACATACATGAAAAATGAGATAGTTAACACTTAGAAATGGTGATATTGACAATGAATTAATAATTAATGTGAGTTAAAATGTTATAAGTGGATAATATATGATATCATAATAAGTTATATAGTTATTTAATATAATTATAATTAATTTAAATTTATTATATGGGAGGTTAAAATCATTTACGAAGAAAGTTGTACCTGAGGTAAGGGTTTATTTCTAAATCTCATCAATATTCATGATTATCAATGCTTAAGTCTCCATTAGAAGAACTAATTGGACATTTCTATAATTAAATAATTTCATTCATTCTAATATAGTTATTTTTAAAAATTATTATTTTTATTATTTTCCTCTCGTTAATAAATCAAGATACTGAAAGAATATTTTTAAGTAAAATTGGCGTTATCTCTCTCTTTGGTTGAAAAACATTTTTCTTATACATTATGTTTTTATAAAAAAATTCAAGAAATTTATTATATTATCCTATAATTTTTTAAAGTCATTTTTATACATATTTTATTTCTTAAGAAAATAAATTAAAAATTAATCTTATTATCATTTTCTGAATAAGTAACTTTTGACTTTTACATAAACTACGATAGGAATATTTATTTTAAAAAACATAGAATGAATTAAATTTACCACCATAATGATTAATCATTGTTTTAAATATTACTTTAAAATTTTCAATATTTATTTTTAAATAAAATTTTTTCCATAAAATTTTTGATATTTTTTATTTTCAAAAAAGTTATTTAAAAATAAAATAGTTATTTTACTCATGAAATCATCATTTGATGTTTTAAATGTATTTTTAACTATTTAAATAAAATTTATTGAATCTTATTCTTTAATGAGGATATATTCTTATGATATTATCAACCATTTTTCTCTAGATTGTTTATGATTAGTTTTACTAGGGAAAGTATTGAAATTATATATGGTAGTTATTCTAATACAGATAGTTTTTTTATTAATGGATGTTCATTAAATTGAGTTATTTATTCATATGATGAATGAATTGGACTTATTAGGTAATGGGTGTGGGCAGAATTATGAACCCCCTTGATTAATTAATTTGTCTCATGAGGAAATCTAGGTTGGGTATTTGGTCTTGGCCTTTCCCATTTGACTAAGATGTCATTTAATTATGCCTCTATAGTAAGTTTAAGATGTACTACATTATGAATTTCATAATTATGAAATAATTTATTGATGCCTATTTGATTATTTGAGTAATTATGATATCTACAGGTTACTTTAGAGATCTTTTGATTATTTATATGGAATTTTTTATCATCATTTATTCTTTCCATATTATTCATTTCTTATCAATTCTATAGTAGTTTCCACTTTATATATTCCCTTACTGAGCATTTGAGCTTACCCATATCTTATATTTCCTTTCCCCAAGATGCCAAGAAGTGTAGTATGAAAAATATGAGAGGATATTTTTGAAATAACAATGATTTTCTCAAATAAAGTACTATATTGTATATTATTTTTTCTAATGTAATGTGAGATTCAAGTATGTATCTTATTTACTAAGACTTCTAAACTATTCAGTCCTTTATGATGTGATTGCTTGAATCTAAAATTAATTTAATAGGGTAACCACCTAATCTTGGATATTTGGATCTGTATATTAACAGAATTGTCTGGGAAATGAGTCTTGAGATCTGACGTTTTCTTGTGAATGAGGTTTTTAATAACGATTCTACATGCTGCATTTAAAATAGGAATTTATGTATTTTTGTAATTTTGGGCATGGATTTTGAATAATTTTGAGTATACGTGATTTTGGGTTGAATTTGGGATAATTTTCAAGTCGCATAAAATTCTTGAATTTTTGGGTTTCCAGTCATAGGATACAACTTTGGTGATTCATCAATTACAACTATATTAGTGCAACGCCTAGATGTTTTTAGGAAATATTTTCTTTAAAAAAATATTCAATACCATGTGTTTCACGGAATCAAGATTTCAACTGAACCATGAGATGCCATTGGTATAAAATGACCATTATAACCTAGCCATTAAGATATCAAGACTAAATAAAACAAACCTATGAAAATATAGGGTGATTTATTTAGATACCAATTATTTATAAAAACCCAATTAAATGGAAAGGAAATACTTTAATTTTTTAAAATTAATTTAATTAAAATTATAATATAAATTAATTAAATATATGCAATATATTTGATCAAATATCTTTATATTCATACAATAGAAATTTTAGTCATAGGATATCAATAAACCATATTTTGTGTATAATGACCTATATTTTCAAGAATGTAATTTTACCACTTTTTAATGGCCATCCATTTTTAAATTAAAATTTTGGCACATTTGTTATTTTTATATAACAATATAAACATATTATTTTGAATAAGAATATAAAAAAATACTTTGGATAAATTTTTGATATTTTTCTGATAACTTTCAAGTTGTGATGAATAGTAAAAAATATACTAAATGTTAATTGAAAACTAATTTTTTCAACAAAATAATATATATGGTTAGATTATATATTTTAATGGTTTTAATATATAAATAGATTATATTTTTTTCATTTATAATATTGTTCATTGAAATTTATTTTGCATTTAATTCATATTTAAAAAACATTTCAATTTTTTGTAACATTTTAACTCTTAAAAACACATCTTCTAATTTCGACAACGAGATTAATTTTGAATTCATTTATACAAAGTTAGTGCTTTGAATTTTGAAAAATTTATTCCATATTTGAAATCCTTTATTCCAAATTATGTAAATATATTTATTTTATTTTTTGGACATTATGAATATAAACTTCGATAATTTTTATTAATACAGTAAAAGGGTAAATCGAGTAATTAAGGATAAAACTAATGTAATAAAATTACACTAAAAATTTTCTTAATATCACTTTATAGGTGTGTTTTGACCTAAATAATCCATGTGTTGAAATGGTATCCTTTGGAATATACTTGGATGAGTTTATGACATTTTATTTATTTTATTTAATGAAAAGATAAATATATATTATTCAAATTTCAATAACTATATAATTTTTAATATAATTTCATATAGAAAATAAATCAAATTATAAATACTTTTTTGAAAGAAATTTTTTATTATGGTAATTTATTTTTAATTTTTATGAAATATATAGTTACTTTAGAGGCTTATACATTTATTTTTCAAAAATTATTTAATTAAGGAGAAATCAATAAAATAATTTTTTTAAAATTTCAATAACCATTAAATAACAAAACACTTGAAAAATTCCCATTGGTCGAGTATATATCAATCATAATCATACAGGGTCTATTTATTGATTATTTGGATCTATATAGAAAATATTATGAAACTTTTAATATTTTATTTAATGTGATGTTAAAGTCGTCACATTCATATTTTAATAAATATAACATTTTAGCTATTTTATTTTAAAAAAAAATATTTTTGACTAAATGTAATTTTTTTAAATCTAGAGGATATATCTTCGTCTTGTTATTTTATTTTTAATTTTTATTCAATAAATATGTTTATTATATAATTACACAAAATTGACGTAGTAATTATTTTATTAATGTAGGTGACAAATAAATCTGATTACAGATATTAAAATAAATATCATTTGGGTAATTATTATATCCGAAAAATTTTTTAGATGACCTTGACCTCTTAGGAATATAATAAAATATATTTTTTGGTGTTAACTTATTATATTATTTTAAAAAAAATTAATGAATTGAATAGAGTCAAAATTGACACTATTGATGGTTTATCAAAATAATGTATTATTAAATTATTTCAAAATCACATTTAAAATAATAATAATTATGATATGTTTTAAAATTTTCCAAATTATTCACTTATGGTCTAATTTATTTTAAATAAGTAAATATTTTAACCATTTAATATTGAAAAATTTGTTTACCTTAGTTGAAATTAAAGAGAATAATGATTTTTTAAATGAAAATGATATATTTTAAATGGACCTAAAAATTTTTCCAATAAATTATTTTTTGATGAAGCCATTTATAGTGGAAAAAAGAGTACTAATGAAATTTTATTAAGAAATAATGATAATGTGATCATATATGATATAATATAAATGATTGTGGTTCTAGAACAAGTTAATGAAATTATTTAATTGAATATACAGTGGGTTTGGATACATAAAAATTACATTGTATCTATGGTAAAGGAAAAATATATAATCTCATTATTATCCGATATTGTTTACCTGTAATTATTTACTGGGATATATTTATCATCCACATCCATGTTTCCTAAATATGTAATAATATTTCTATTATTTTAACATTTTTTAAATTCAACTTTACCCATTGGTGAATTTTTATTAAATATTATGAAAGGAATATTTTTTTGTTTTTAGATATGAGGTAATTTTTTCTTTTCCAACAAAATAATGAGAAGAATGTCTTATTTTAACTTATATGACATGAAGGGTTTTTATGTTTTTATAACACTATATTTCCATGAATATTCTTTACAATATTTCAAGGTTATATTGAAAGAAGTTATTCTCTTTTAAAAATGTGTGCCAATTTGAGATAATAAAATGTTTTTGAATAAGAAAAGACATTTTCCTCAAGAATTAATTTTGATTATTCAATTGAATTTATTTTTCCTCTAAGATGGTATTATTTAATAGGGTTATGTTTGAAGTATACTACCCAAAGAAATATTATATTTGATTATGTGAGAATTAAATGATATTTATTAAATCCAATTGTTTTATATGGATTATGGTATAATGGAATGATGTTTAAGAAACCCATTTTATTCTTTGGGTTATGGTACAATGAATGATTTATGTTTTTGTTGAACACATAAGAATAATTTCATTACGAGATGGGTGGGACCTATATCTCCCAACAATTCATTGGTTAAAGATTTATATCTCATGAGATAGAAAGGGATAGAGCATGAAATGATCTCGGTTCAATGATGCAGGGCTAGAACGGGAAGTAAAAAATGTTCAGTAATTGACTTTGTCTACTATGGTGGTCTTGGAAACAAGAAATCAATAATATAAAATGATTTTATATTCTTATTTGTATGACACAAATTCTTGGTTATATGTTATGAATTTTGGGAATATGTTCATTGATTCATTATGAACATTTATGATTTATCCCGTTATATGATATCATGATCTTGAATGTGTATGTTAATATTTTCAAATGTTATTTTATAAAGTCTTATGATTATGATATGCTTTATATATCGCTTTTTTGTCATTATTGAGCATCTAATCTCACCCATTCTTATGTTTCTTTCCCCCAGGTCATAAATAAGGGTATTAATTAATATATGTCAAAATAGGGTCTGGTTTTGAAGGAATAAGTATGAGAAAATTTATATTTCTTATTAACTAGTTGTTTATGGTTTCAAGTTTTAAATTACACTAAACCTATACGGTCTAAATGTGATTTTTTAGTGTTTTATAATGCATATTCTTCACTTTTGAATTAATATCTATCTTTTTAAATTATGGGTTATTATAAATGGGGAATTGCATAAAAAACCAAAAAATATAAAACTCTTAACATGTGAGAATAATTTTATACTTCATAAGTTTCGTTTTTTGATGTTTGGAAGAAAATAGAAATGTATGGATATATAAGGGTCACCCTATGTAAAGGGTTGGAAAAAAGGATAACTATTGAGATAGGTGTGATGCATAAAAGTAAAATCTTTGTAAAGAAATATAAAATATTTCATATGTAAAAGTAACCCTATGATGATTTAGAAAAAATGGAAAAGAGTATATGTATTAGTAAATATAGAGTCTCCATGTATACAAATGTGTGAATATTTGATAAAGGGAAAATGTAAAATTTACTTTATTTTATATAATCACGGTATTGGGATAAGGAATAAACTATTTGTTAATTAAACTTAAAATATGTAAGAGTATTCTTGAGGATATGTAAGGTACTCCTATGTTAGGAAGTAAAAAATGGTTAAGTGTCAGGAATAATTTAATATTTAAGGGTAAATCCTTGATATGAAAGGATCCTCAACGGATGAGTAATAAAATTTGATAAAGTGTTGAGTGTGTTCCTTGTGATATGTAAGAGTCAATTTTTTGAATATAAGGGTATTTCCCTTTAGGAAATTCATAACGTATGGGAGTTATCAATGATATATTGGGGTCCCAATATTAGAGTACCCATCTTAGTGAAATTTGAGAGATGATGCTTAAGGTTAATGTACATATATAAGAGTAAAAGTGTTTGTGATAAATTTAGTTATGATAAACATATCATGATTTTTAAAAAACAATAAAAATTAAATATTAATAGAAAATTTGACTATGAAAGGGGGAATTTGGGTTTTTTAAACCAAAATACTTGAGAGTACCCTAGTTTTTTATCTCTCTATCAGTCATTTGTCCATTTTTTTATTTCTTTAGTGTTTCTTGTTGGTTATTCATTATATATGTTTTAGTGAGTAGATATGTGTATGGCTTGATATACCAGAGTGATTGTCACTAGATTCTTTTATAATTTTATATTTTTTCATAAATTATGCACAAAAATAGATATTTTGAGAGATTTTTGGATTTATTTAGATTAAATATAGTTTTAAAATATGTTTATAGAAAGTATGGTTCTAGATATCATAAATAGTTCATTCATAGAAAATTCTTGTGTAATGTATGTGTTATGCGATGACTAATAAATTAGTATGGGTAGGATTTTTTATGAGTTGGTGGTAGTGAAAACACTTCGTGTTTTTTTCGTTTTTAAGAGATATTGGGGGATAGTTCAATATTTAAAATGATTGGTTTATCCTATTATATTACAACTGTTATGTTTTAGATTTTTTGGTCATTTTGTCACACATTTTGGATAAGGTTACTTGTGATGAAGTGATTGATGTGGTTTATGTTGGGACCAAGTTGGATTGAAGTTATTATTGGAATCTTGAATATGTTTGATGTTGTCTTTTGTCTTTAAAAAAGATAAATAAGAAAATAAATCACCTCGATTTGTATTTTTTGGTGATCGGACTCATAATATTATTCTGGATTTTGGACTCACAATGATTAATAAAGTCCATATAATTATGAATAAATTTTATGTAAGAAATGGTTCATCAAACTCACCTCAGGTATAAATAGAAAGGATGATTGTAATGAGGAGGATAATTGGATTTTGTATAGATCTGATATAAATTTTATGATGCTTTAATGTTTTTTAACTTACAAAAGTTTTAAGTTTTCTAGAAACTTGTGATGTAAGACTTTTAAAGGATAGGGGGAGAGCCAATGCTACCAATCATTTCAATGAAATGATGGAAGAAAGAGGATTCTAGAAGACTAGGAAGTTATAATACTTTTAAATTTAAGTTAGATAATGATATGTTGGCCTTAATCGAACTCAATTTCATGTGAATGTAATGATACAAGTAGAGTTCCATGGAATAATAAAGTGGCTGGAGCCGAATATTTCCAGCCTTGGTTCTCATTGGGATGTCACCCGACAATGATTTGTTTATAGGTTGAGAATTTTGATCATAGTGTGAGATAGTGAAGATAATTTTTTTAGTCAGCCCAATAATCCCTAAGAAATAAATATTCATGGTATGAATTTGGTGTATCATAATCACAAAAGGAAATAAGTTTCGAATGTCAAAGGTGCTCGAACAGATCAATCAGATGCAGTGTTCCACTGAGAATCAGAGTCATATTGACACTGATCAGTATAAGAAAATTAGAATAAGAATTATTTTTATGGGAGTTTATGAGACCAACAAAAGGAAAAGAAAGTGGATTTTTTTGGGATTGATGAAAAATGGATCAAAGATCAATAAAAAATCTATTTGACCATTTCCATCAAGATGAAATGTTGGTTATTTTACTTACAAGTGGGTCAAGAGAAATAAGAACTCTAATATTATCTGAATTGGGTCAAGAGTAATCAGACTGCAATTGAAACCGATTACCAAAGCAAGGATGATGCCAATCCATCCAAAATAGGATGACACAGATAAAAATTATCAAACACAGTATCATCAGTCTAAAGAAAAAGAATAAAATAATAAATGTTTCAATCAATCTAAAATGTGTTACCAAGGTAATCATGAAGTTTTAAGAGTTTGGAAGAATTGTTTTGTTTGAGGAGTTTTAATTTATATCAGTTAGTATGAAGCACCATAATGAGAAAACATGTGTTCTTCATATGATTCTTTACATTAATTGGTGATAAGAAACATAGTAAAGTATCTTTAGTTCTGGTTTGTTTTCAAGACATTCAATATAATCGATGTAACCTTATTCTTCCACTGTGATGGGATAATCAGAATTATAATAAAAATCAGATAGATGATTATTAATAAAATTTTAAGCAAGAAGAAGTATTGATATGATTCAAGAAGTTTCAAGATAAGATGATAAGTGTTAAATAATTCAAAATTCATTTTAAATTTATGTAAGATTTATGTTTTAGGAAATTTGGTTAAGTGTAAATATTTTAAAAAATACCACCTAAACCACTTTCCAGTCACCTATAAACAAAGGAAGTAATTTTTACTTTATGACATGGATGTATTGTTTAAGAGTGAATGAAGAGCAGTGAAAGTTACTAGAGAGAAGGAGTTTCTGAATTTTTCATTATTATAGATGTTTTCTGGACATAATAAGAAAGGATATGTGAAGAGAAGTTAATCAAAGTTTTCTGATTGGAATGAGAAATGAAATAGGTATTTCAATATTGATACAAAATTAGTTCATTTTTTCAGTGGTATTCTGCTAGAGTTAAATAATAGGACTGAGAAAACATACTTTGAAATCAGACTGGGAAATCAGATTGATCATCATTACAAAGTCTAGGAAGTTTCTTCTTTATTTTGTGTAATAATGTGAAAAAAATTTGAATAAAATATTTGTGAAAGTTTTAAAGGAATCACAATAACATGTTTCACAACATGTTACAAAAAAATTTATTACATAATTTTGTGCTACTTAATGCGCTTGCACTATTGTTTTGAAAATAGTGATACATGATTGTAAGGGAATATCCTCCTCATTGTATTTCATACAAAAGGATTGTTTTCTACTGTATTATGTTGTACTTAGTTGTTTCCAAACCATACTAAGAACATTTCTACTCTTTTTGAGTAGTAATACTTGTAAATTCTTGTGTTCCTATGGATGTGGGACTGTTTTTTTATAAAAAGTGAAAACTATTTAGTAGGAGGAGAATTTGGTTTCAAAAATAATGAATCTTGAAATAAAATGATATCACTGATTCAACCCCTCCCCCTATTAGTGATAATTGATTTTGTATCAGCACTTATAAGTGGTATTAGAGCCGAAAGTTCCCTTCGTTTACTCTTTGATAAAGTTTTGAATAAGTACTTTTGATGAGGAATATTAATTTTGTGAAATGTAAGGGGGTTCTGGTATTTTATGGTAAGAACTATCATATCTAGAAAGAGATAATGTATCATTATCTTATGTCTATTGGGTATGATTTTCTTGAAGCTACAAAAAATGTATTTCCTCTTATTGATGAAAACGTTCAAATTAAACGCATTGAAAAGATGAATCTTGATTATGATGGAAAGGCCAAGAATTATTTAATCACATTATGATCTAAAAATTGAGTTCTCAATAGTGAAGAGTGATGACACTTCCTATGGTATCATGAATAAGGTGAAAAATATTTATGAAGGAAATGAAAAAGAAAAGAAAGAATAGTTAAAAATCGTGAGGATCAAGTATAAATATTTCAAGATTTGTGAATATGAATATTTTGGAGAATTATTTACCGAGGTGAATGGGATTTTCATCACTATTATATATCTTCATGAAAAGTTATAATATTATACATTTGTTGAAAAGATATAGAAAATTATTCCTTACAAGTTTTGTGGTAAATTATTTTCATTAGAAGATACAATTCTAGAAACATTACCTTGGAATTATTTTCATAAAACTATCATTATTTATGAAATTAGAGAGTAAAAATTTATGAAATGAAAAAACCAAAGTTAATATAGATATTTCTTTCAAGGTTTTTAAGAAGAGAAATTCAAAAAAGATTCTATTTGAATATGAAGCTTCTAATTCTGATTTTGAAAATTTGGTATGGAAACATCTTGATGAATTTTTATCCTTGTTTTCTAAGAATGTGAAAAGTGGTATAGGTAAGTATAAGGGAAAATTTCCATTGAAATGTTTTTAACATAGAGATGTTGGGGAATTTTGGATAATTTTACTCAAAAAGGTAAATAATAGTATAGTGAGAAATATGGTAGAAGGAAAATAATATCATGGAAGAAATATGATGATAATAAAATATATTATTCCAAATGAAAGGATATAAAATTCTACAAATACAAAACGGGATGTTTCTTTTCTAATTATGATGAAGATGTTAGTGAATTTAAATCTAAAAATCCCATTGAGAATGTTTAGAATAATTTTATTGCAAAAGTTATAAATGAATACATCATATGTAATAGTTTTAAAGAAGTAGAAACTAAATTATAATTTCATCTAAATGACGAATTGAAAGAATGTATATGAAAGATTGGCAGGCTTGAGAAAGAAATAAGAAATCTAAAAAGTGAAGGATCTTTGAAAAAAATAAAGAATGTTTTCTTGGTGAGAAATTCAAGTTACTTGAAGAGATTGATGGATTTAAAAATCTATTTAGAAAGAAAAGAATCATAATGAACATCTGGAATAAAAGATGAAGTAAAAAAGAAGAAGGGTTGGAACATGTCTAATAAAAATATTCTAAAGATGAATAGTGGGTTACATATTTAAAAAATTCTATCTCAAAATTTGGTGAAAGATTTAAAAAGTCTAGTCCTGAGATGGAACAAAAATTACCTAAAAAGGCTAAGAATAAATTAGAAATTTTTTAAGAGATAAATTAAGTTGGGGAAGTTATATAATGTGGCCAAGACCAAAAAATTGGGTAATTTAGAAGTTTATAAAAACCTTAGTATGAAAAATTATCTATCACTTTGGATTATAATAAATATGAAATGAAAACAAAGGTAAAAAAATGAATATATCAGTTGGTAACAAAAAGATTACTGGTTATCAATGTTTTGGTAATAAAGATAAGATGGTATATGAAAAAATACTCATAAGACTAGATAATATGAAATTATTTCTATGGATATTACGTGTATTTTAGTGGATTATGACACATGGAAAATATGTGTTGGTTTAATAAAAATCATTACCACTATTCCAAAAATTAAAGAACAAAAATGTTTAGGGGGAGACAATTCCCTCAAAGGAGGATGTCTGAGAAAGATGTTCTAAATAAACATGAGATGGTTGTTGTAAAAATTGAAAATAGGATCCAACCTCTGGAAATGATTTGATAAATATGTGAATAACCAATCGACCTTGCAAAATTTTGTCTTGTTTTTTTACTCACACAATAATTTTTTTTAATAAGTCTCCGAATCTTAATGTCAATAAATATAAGGGTGGGTTATGAATGGTCTCCTACTATAGAAACATCCCTCAAAACTACAAAAGGAGAGAAACCTTGTATTCAGGTTAGTGGGTGTTATTCTTATATAATAGGATAGATGTTATTTTTGAAGAATGTAAAATACATCAATGAAGTAACATTTACATTTTTTAATGATGAATCTCTCAGAATCAAAGGTGTTGGAAAATCCATCACTGGGGAAAAAGTTAAAATCCAAGAAATATTTTTTATGGGATGAAACACAACTTACTATGTGTTTCAAAACATTTTAATGAAGTAAAAAAAAATTCTCATAAAATATTTATTTTTGTGGTTAGTTAGTAGGATGGAAAATAGTTACAAGAGGATAGTGTACAAAATGAATCTTGTTTCAAGTTGGTGAGGTACACAACTCTCGATGAATAGGCATGGTGGAAGAAAATGAGTTTTTGAATAAAAGATAGTTATGCTAGTTTTCAAAAAAAATTAATGTTATCAGAGTGTGATAGTGTAAGGGGTTTTCTTCATATGTCATGAAAATGATATTCATGTTTCAATATTTTTTAGAAGGAAAAAATAAAAAACTATATGCATAATAAAGCTGGTCTTTAATGAAAATTTCCCCTTGACCTTATCCATTCTGATATATATGGTCCAATGGGAAAATAATTAACTTATTAAGATAAGTACTTCATGACATTCATTGATGACTTTACACACATTAATTTTATTATGTATATGAAACATAAGTCATATTCTCTAAAAATGTATAAAATTATCAAGAGGAAAGATGGCATGAACCAAGATGGAGTGCCATCAAACCCAACAACTAAATCTATTCATAGCATGGATCGAATGGAATTCCCAATCCCCATGGGATATAAATAGGTGCTTAGGTATCCAAAATAAAACTTGGGAATTATTTTATTTAATTTTATAATTCTAAAACAACCACCAAATCAATAATCTAGAACTAAAAATACACAACCAAATATGGAATAAACAATTTTCTAGATTTCAGTTTATAAAATTAAACCAATTCCAAAAATGGGATAAAAATGGAAACATAAACTATCCAAAAAACACCATTTGAAAAGATAAGAGTAATCCTTAATCTACCACTATCAAACCCAAAAAAAGGATAACCCTAGTAACCCAAACCTCCATCTCCAAACACCTTTCCTTTACCTGCACCAAACATAACCATGTCTTCTTACACATAATGGTATAAGTTGGTTAGAAGATAATACCGAGTAGTATGAAACCCAATAAAATATTCCCTGATATAAACATTATAATAAAATTAAACTTACATGTTTTATAAAATAAGGCTAGAGACATTTTTATTGAAAACAATTTTAAAGAAAATATGCTTGGTTTTATAATAACCGACCATATATATCATTTTTCAATGGTATGTGTGATGTCACAATAGGGCACTGAGTCATGTGAGATATATATAGTAACTACCTAAGAGTGGTTTTGTAGTGACATCATATCTCAGTGAAAAATGATATAGAAACCACAACCATCCACATCCTTAGGAACATCCACTAGGGAGGAGAAACATCCAAAATTCAAGTGGTCTTCAATCATGATAAATATTTAGTTAGTGATTTCATCTTCAATCCATATATGTGAATATTGGCCAAATCCACTTTTTAATAAGTAGAATACAAGTCCTAGTCCTCTTATCTAGTCACCTTGGATTCCCTTTGTGCTCAATTCACAATTCATATGTCTTATAAACCACCAATTTAACTCACACAAGCCAAAAAAATATAAACATTCTTGATAAAAAAATACCTTCACAACCAAAACAACCTTTAAATCCCAATTCACAAAAAATAATATTCTAAAACATGTTTCACAACACTTGAAAATTTAATAAACAAGTTTTATCATTTTTAGAACTCATCCAAAATCCACAAAAAAAATGTTTTACACTTGAAAACACCCATTCTTTCATTATAAGAATCACTTTCAAACCCATATTCATAAAAAACCATTCAAATTTTTTTTTCACCACACACATAAATCATAGAATAAATTTACAAATTCAATCATGCATTTCAATTTTTTCAAATAATTTTTAAGCATGGAACCACCAACCTTGGGTGTATATACTTCTAGAATGTGATGAAAAACTCCAACCGCACCTCAATTGAACCTTGAAGATGCAAGATAAAACCTAATGCATCAATAATAAACCATATGAACTGACATCTGACCCTGAAATCTTCACCCATCCCATTGGAGGAGATTAATCCCAATGATAAACAGAAGAAACCCTAGAATAGAGAAGAAATCAAGGAGATAAGGCCCTTACTTGAAGAATTGAGAAGTAATTTCACCAAATACAGCACAAAAAATGGAGCTCAAAGGGAGGGGAATGGAGATTGAGTCTTGCATGGGATGAAGAATCCCAAGTGGGAGAGAAAAATGAGGGTTTGGGGATTAAAATTGGTGAGAGTTTTTAATGACCTAGATAGACCGCACAGTTAGTCCCCATGTTTTAACAAACCGTGTGGTGATTGTGATGCCCTAAATTTCCAATAATATTATAACATACAGTCATTCTTCGTGCTCTAAATGACTGTTCGAAAGCCATCTGGTAGTTTTTTCCTCAAACCGCACAGTTACCTGGGATGAGGTGCTTGGTTACCACTAATTGTGTGCCAACTATGTGCCATAGTCCACCCAAAATTTCACACTTAACTCTAAAAACTGAAAGGATAAATCATGGAAAAAATGTAGATAAAGGAAATAGTAAAATAACTCAAAATAAAATCACAAATGTGACAATTCTCCCTACCATGAAAATTTTTTGTCCCATGAAAGAAAACTCAAAGAATAACCAAAAAATAAGAATTGGTATTCTTGTTCAACCCATGATTTATACTCCTAGGTCTCTTTCATATCACTACCATCCTGCCATCTATCGCAAACCAGTGGAATAGAATTACTATGAATCACTCTTTCTTGGGAATCTAGTACCTTTACAACAAATGTGAATAAGTCGGATTTATTTCCATTTCATCCCAATTTAACAAATGAGATGGGTTTAGATTATACTTCTTCAGTTGGGAGAAATGAAATATGTCATGAATCTACATCAAATAAGATGGAAAACTAACTTATAAACCACCTTGAATATTCTCTTAGTGATCTCAAAAGGTCCAACATACTTTGTCATTAGCTTCCCTTATTTGCACAAAAGACGATGACCCAAATGAGGTGCCACATTCAGGTACACCTGGTCACCCATAGAAAACTCATGATCCCAGCATCTCTAATCGACATAACATTTTTTGTGACACTAATCTATCAAAATTCAATACATGATCAACTTGACCTTCTCATAATTCTATTTCTTTAATCTCGGTCCCATAAGTGAGGTCTCACCCACCTCATCCCAACACAAATGTGACCGACAAGGCCGACCATAGAGGTCCTCAAAAGGAACCATCAGAAATGTGGATTTGTATCTATTATTTTAAAAAAACTAGATCAAACCATAATAAATATCCTTTGAACCACTAAAATACAATACAAATCTTTGGATCATGTCTTCTAAAATCTGATTCACCCACTCTGTTTGACCATCTGTTTGGGGATGGTATACCGTGATCAACTTCACATGTGGCCTCATTTACTTTTGAATGCCTTCCCAAAAGATAAAGGTAAAATATGGGGTCTCTATATGATATTATTTTTAAAGTAACTCCATGAAGCCTCGATACAACTTCAACATATAATCGACCCAATTCATCCAATTTAGATGAATCTTTGATCGGAATGAAATGGGATGATTTTTTGGATGATCAATCACCACCCAAATGGAATTCATTCCCTGAAGAGTACAAGGTAAGATAATAATAAAATATTTTATGATCTTATCCCACTTATAGTTAGGAATAGGTAGTGGTTGGAGATTTCCATAGGGCCTTCAATTCTCTACATTTACCTACTGACATGTGTAACACCTCGACACAAAGTCTGATATATCCCTCCTCATACCTAGACACCTGAACTATTAACGTACATCATAATACATCATTTTATAATCAAGATGAAAATACCACTGATACTGGTGGCTATCATAAATCACCACCCTCCTCAGAGACAACGACACCAAAAAAGAGACCCCTGAAATAGAAGACTCCCTTAAAAGACAACAACCAATCATACGATGTCTCTCCACTATGAATAATTTTCATAAAACTTTTGGTAAAACTCATCACCATGCTTCTTCCATGAAATAACCTCACTGATTTTCTCAGGGTCCATCAAAACCACTTGCTATGAGATTACATGACCCAAAAACATCATTTCTCTAATCCGAAAAAATTGTACTTTGAAAAAATTATACAAAGGTGATGATATTGAAGAGTTCCTAACATGATTCTAAAATGAATCTCATGCTTCTAATCAGATCTAGAAAAAACATGGATGTCATTCACAAATACCACAATGAAGGATTCAATATATTGGTCAAACACTCTATTCCAGAGCTCTCTGAAAACTGTCAGAGTATTTTTTTTAATAAGAAAGGCATGACCAAGTACTCAAAGTGGTTGTACCTACTTCGGAACTCTATTTTCAAAATATATTCCTCTTTCACCATGGCTTGGTTGTAAAAATAACACATGTATATATTTTAGAACCACCTAAACCCTTTTAGCTGATCGAACAGGTCATCAATTTTTGGAAAAGGATTCTTGTTATTCATGGTCTCCTTATTTATCTTTTGATAATTGATTAATAACCTGAGAGATCCATCATCCTTCTTTTCAAATAATATTGTATTATCCCAAGGAGATAGACTCTGGTGAATGAACCCTTTGGATTCCAAAATCATATGGTTGTATCTTTAATTACAACAACAAAGTGGGGGGCATACAATATGAGGGAGGAGATATATGTTGTGACCTCGAATCCAAATCTATCGAGAAATATACATCCTAATCTAGGGGTAAACCTGAAAAGTGATCTAGAAATACCTATAAAAATTCATCCACAAATGGAGGTAATCACCCCTCAATAGCACCACCATCATCCTCCAACATGCTTGAAGATAAATGAAATACTAAATTACCCATCGTCGGGAGTGGAGGTCCAACATGACCTGACTGAGGATACTATTCTCCATGAAAAATCAGAGTACTTTTATTCGGTTCCTTAAAACTTACCCACCTCTTATAATAATCGATATGTTCTTGAATGCTCACCATTTAACATATAACATGGATTTCATCAAAGAAGTCCATATTCAAGACTAGGAAATCCCATTCTAGCTTGACCCCGGACACGGTAAGTGAACAAGATGGACACCTGAAACCCTACTCTCTCTTCATAACCAACAACATCACCAACTCTACCACATGAGACATAATCATGATTAGAAAATTCATCTTGTTCACAAGATGGGCAGAGATAAACAAAATAGATGAACCAGTTTCAAATAAAATAGAAGATATAGATGATGCAATCAGAATGGTACCTCAAACTATCAAATGTCCTATATCCGATCCTACTAGTGCCTGATCTACTGCATAAATAATCATTTCCTCAGCCTGAGCTTGATAATGACCACTGTCCTGGGGATATTCCCTAAATTGAATTTTCCTAGATGATGATCTAACCCTTCCATCATGACTGTCGAACTGAGATCACATTGTCATGGATGGTTCTGACTGGGCCGACGTCCCCTATAATCCACAGATCCATCTAAAGTCTGATAAGTGTGAATGGATCTGTAGAATCGTTGCAAGTACCCCATCAATCCACACTAAAGACATAATTTTATAAGATATATGAATGTAGGTCATATATTTCCAGCATTCCTACACTAGTGGAACACAGCGAACCCTACATCAGAATCCATGAATGAAGAATTCTAGGATGGATGGCCTGAACTAACACTTAATTTCTTCCCCTACTCATCGTTCTTTCTACTTTTCTCTGATGATCTACCACTGCCCACAACTGACACTGCTTCATATAATCTAGTCTTTCCATTCTGATCAATCTCAACCATGAAATCATGATCATCTACCTCATTATAAGTCTTTATATTGATCAAAAATACATGAAAATAAATTTCTAGTCACATCCCTATCTCAAATCTTTGAGATTTATTTTTCTCATTATAGATTATTTTTGGTGTGTACTACACTATCTTTGAAAAAGTGATTGGAATGCTCCATCACTAACTGGTCTCCCTAGAAAATATCCATGAACTCTGAGGATCTGACATTGTCCAAGACCTCAGGTAAATACTTCTTGTTGAAGAAAAACATAAAATACGTCCAACTCTTTTTCTTAGTCTTCCTAGTTTAGACTACAAAGTCCCACCACCTTCAATTGGGACCTTATAGAAATAACAAGGCACATTTCACCCTAACCTCCTTAAAAGTTCCAAGAAATTCAAACATATTCTCTATCCTCTCAATCCACTCCTCTTCCTATTGAGGTTTATCATTTCCCTAGAAAGAAAGAGGCTTGTTCTTGACATACTCATGATCTTTGTCCTTCCTAGGACTGGGATTACCTTCTATAACTGAAGAAGGACCCGGACCCCCTTCTTGTCTAAAAACATGAATAGCCCAAACCATATATTACACTAATCTCTGATCAAGCAATGAGGGTGAACTCTCTTCAGCTTCTTCCATTGGTTGCAATGTAATTATTTGTGGAGTCATTTTACTAAAAATAAAAAGATCACCAGAAAAAACATCAATAAAAAAATTCTGAAAATTATCTTTTAATCAAATAAAATTCAAATAATCCAAACTCATCATGATAACATAACAACCAACCCACTTATCCCCTAATCAGTGTCCATGTTCAGTATGCAGCTTGTATGTCTCACCTGGTGGAATAGTTGAACATTAATTCCTAACATCCCATGGAAACTCATGGTTTTTCACAATGTGTGTTGGCTAGGAACCCTACTCAAAACCATAACATTGAGCATCGAAAATCCAAGATCGAGTATATCAAAACTCATCTAAAATAATAATATCCAAAAGCGATTGTCCTATATTTGATACCATTTTTTTCATGAGCCAAGTCAGAGTGTCATCCAACCCGACACCCAACCTTGTTCAAGGCATGGCCTAAAGGGCATTCTCGATCCCCATAGGCTAGAAACAAATTCCTTGGTATCAATAATAAAACAAGGGAATGATCTTACCTAATTTTATAATCATAAAACAACCAACAAGATCAATAATCTAAAACTATAAATACACAACCAAATATTTCATAACCAATTATCTAGATTTCAATTTACAAAATTAAACAAAATCCATAATGTGGATACAATAAATGTAAACAAAAACTATCCCAAACCCATCATATGACTAGAATAGAATCTCCCTAAAGTTACCACTATCATCCCTACACAAATAAGACCACTATAAATCCAAACCACCATATCCAAAAACTATTACTTTACCGACATAAAACATAACCAAGTATACTTACACCCAATGGTGTAAGTACGATGTGGGTTAATTCCTAGAGGGATTCCAACCAAAAAAAGATTCCACGATATATACATTATAAGATAAATAAACATGAACGTTTTATAAAAGAATACTAGAGACATTTTTATATAATTTTTTTAAATAAAATATGCTTTGTTTTATAATAACTAAAAAAGTATACAATATGTCGATGGTAAGTGCGATGTCACCATAGATAACCAAGTCATGGGAGATCCCTCTAGAAACTAGCTAAGAGTGGGGCCTTAAATACATGATATCTTTGTGAAAAGTTGTGTAGAAACCACAACCATCCACATCCTCATGAAAGAGCTACTAGATAAGAGAAACATCCAAATGTATAGTGGTCTCCAAGAATCATCAATATTTAGTTAGTGTTGTCATCATAAATCCATATAAGTGAATCTGAGATAATGCCACTTCTAAATCACTAGAATACTAGTCTTATTCTGCCCACATAGTCACCTAGGATTCCCTTTCTGCTCAATTCATAATTTATATGTCATTTAAACAACAATTTTAACTCACAGAAGTTGAAAAAATATAAACATTCTTGAAAAATCACTAACTTCAAAAAAGAAACCACCTTTAAATCCTAAAAGACACCAAAAATAATCAAAAATAGTTTTTTTCATGACTTTCACAATTTAAAAAACAATATTTCTCATTTTTTGAACATAACTAAAATCAATAACATGGGTCCACACTTGAAAAAAACAAATTTTTTTAGAAAAAAAAATTCAAGCCATATGTGTATCAAAATCATTCAAAAAAACTTTCACACCACAGGCAAAAATCATAGAACACAATTGAACATTCAAATATCATTTCAAATTCATCAAATGATGTTTCAGCATAAAACCATCTATCTTGGATGTAGAATCTTCCATAATCTTGTGTAAAACTCCAATTTCACCTCAAAAGCAACTTGAAGATGAATGATTGAACCTATAACAACAATAATAAACCCTAAGAACAAAGGTATAACCCCAATATTAAAATCTAACCTGTTGGAGGATAGAAACACCAAAAATAGAGGGAATAAACCCTAGAACAGAGAAGGAATCAGGGATAGAAGGAACTTACTTGAAGAATCGTGAAGTACTCACACCAAATCCAACCCAAAAATGGATCTCTAAGGGAGGGGAAAAGATATAGAGGTGTGCTTAGGGAAAGGAATACTGAGTAGTTGAGAAAAATGAGGGTTTTTGTTTTAAAATTAGGGATAGATAAAACCTACAAACAAATTTTAAATGACCTAGCTAGGACGCACGATTCGTCTGCGCGGTTTGAAAAATCAAGAAACGACAGTGATGCCCTAACTATCCAAGAATATCCTACCACATGGTCATTCAACATGGTCTAACTGACCGTTTGAAATCCATTTGGTTGTTTCTACCTCAAACCATCCACCTATACATAGTTACATGGACTAACGTGCACGATTACCACTAATCGTACCCCAACATTGGGCCACTGCCATTCCACAAAAAATTTCAAATCATTCTCAAAAAAACTCAAAGGAGACATCAAGAGAAAAAATGTATACTAAAGAATAGAAAAATACTTCAAATGAAAATCAAATATGTGAAAAATAATGAGAAGGAATGTGATTATAATGTGAAGAAGTTTGGAACTAGCAAAGGTGGTGAATGAAAAAATTATGAGCTTGAATATTTTCTTTAGAAGCATGGAATTCATCATGAAATCAGTACACTATTCACTCTAGTACAAAATGGTTTTTTTGAAAGGAATAATAGAAGTTTGGTGGAATTGTGGAGAACTATGTTACTTTAACATGGTCATTCTCATTAATTTTATAGGAAAACCATGAGCACTACTGTTTCTATTAAAATTGATGTTTCTATAGGCTAAGCTCATATATGAATCCATTTGAAAAAAATTTATGACAAAAATCCATGTCCTAAACCCTTAATAGTTTTTGGGAGTATATAAAACATAAATAATAAAGGAGGAGTCGTTGGAAAGTTTTGTCACAGAGGTGAAGGTGTAATTTTTATTAACTATGATCTGAATGTAAGAGGATATAGATGTTTCCACAAATAGTCCTAAAGATTAGTTGACTATATTGATGTGAAATTTATTGAAGTGGCTGAGGATGATTAACAGACTCACACTGAAACGAAATATGAATAGGAAGAAATAACATCTGGTAATGATTCTGATAAGGATGAAAATAATTATAATACTTATCTAGAAGTTAAATCGGACTCATTTATTTATAATGATAAGAAATAATCTCTAAAATATCATAAAAGGATGTGGAATCAAGTGTAATATAAAATAATTATTTGTGATCAACATCAAAGGTTTCAATCATGAATAATTGCTACACACACTTTTTTGTATCCAAAAGTTGATCCAAAAGATGTGAATGAAGATTTTGAGCATCAACAGTGGGTTCTTGCTATGAATTAAGAGCATGATTAGATTGAAAAGAATGATATGTGGTAATTCATACCAAAACCAAATAGAAAAACTTTTATTGGTATAAAGTGGGTTTTACATAATAACATGAATAAATATGGTGAAGTGATAAGAAACAATGTAATATTAGTGTGCATAGGTTACTCACAAGTTGAAGGAATTGACTTTGATGAAACCTTTTCATTAGTTTAAGAGATATAAATAATTAGATCCTTTCTTTATATTACTACAAAATGATGTTGCAAAATTATTTAGATGAATGTTAAATCATCATTTGGAATGGTGATATTAATGTGGAAGCTTATATCGAACAACCATGTAGATTTTTTGTTGGGAAAGATTAGTTTTATATATGAATGACATAAATGATTTAAAAATCATGTATGATGGATGAAATATTATTGGCTTCTCTAGGTATTTAGATATTTATTAGTATGGAAATGTTGATGAAATAAGATCCAAATATGGGGTAGTTTTCTTTTGGGAAAAAAATTGGTTTAGTTTTTATACAAAGAAACCAATTTTATTAACTCTTATAATGATGGAAAATGAGTATTTTTATACCACTCATGTCTCTACTCAACTTATGTGGATGAAGACATGGTTGGAAGATTTAATTATTGAAGTGAAGTTGCCCTTGCTCAAGGGTTGTGATAATAAAAGTGACATCAAATTTACCAGAAATATTATACAATATTTTCATTCAAAAAATATTGATATTGAATATCATTTTAACAAATAGTATGTGGAGGAGAATGAATTGATGCTGAGGTATGTTCCTACATCGGAACAATTTTTTTTACAATTTTCAAAAAACCTTTTCAAAATGAGACTTTTTATAATCTGAATATGAACATGTGAATCCAACTACTTTCTCATTATGTTTGAGGTATTTATTTTGACCCCTCTTTTATTTCGTCTTTTGATAGTGTTTTCATGTGTGAGAATTTTTTTAGTAAATCAATCCATTGATAGTTTATAAATCTTTTAAAGAAGACTGTATGTTGGGGGAGTTGTGGGTAAGAAATTATTTTAATAAGTATATGTGTGAACTATTCTGAATTTTTTTTGGAGTGGTTGTTGGAATATTTTGTTGATACAAAAATTGTAAGTGAAAGAAGTTTTGGAGAAAAGCTGAATATGTTTCATGATTCACTACTTTCGGATGTCTTAGTTTTACTGTCAATGATTTGTGTTTCCTATTACGAGTTAGATCACATAGGCTTATAATTGTTGGTATGTAATCGATATCTTGATTTTACAAAGTTCAATTATTTTTCAATCTTGGTTGAAAAAAATCCCAATGGGAAGATTGTTGGAACCAAGTTGGATGGGTGTTGTTTTTGGATGATGGAAGAATTTTGGTGTTGCCATTTGTTTTTAATAAAGATAAAGAAGAAAATAAGACAAAAAACATTTTATTTTTTTGTGATGAGAATTCCAATAATATTCAAGATTATAGACTCAGAATTCTAAAAAATTCTATCATATTTAGAAGAATTTTTTTGGAATAAATGGTTCATTAGAGTCACCTCAAGTCAAAAATGAAAGGATGATATTAATGAGGAAGAGTATCATATCTGTACAAATTTGATATCAAACATATGATGCTTTCCAATATTTTAATTCTCAAAAGTCAATTTTTTTTCTAGAAACCTGTGATGTAGGACTTCTGAAGTATAGGGGAGAGTTGGTGAATCCAATCGTATGAAGTAATGGTTGGAAGGAAAGATGTTGATACAATACTAGGAAGTTATCATACTTCTCAATATAAGTTTGATGATTATATTCCAATATTAATATTCCTCAAATTCACGAGGAAGTTATGATACATGCGTATGGTTGTGGAAGAAGTATGTTGTGGCTGTCGAAGATTTTCAGTCTTAGTTCATTGGTGTGAGATCACCGGACACATATTTGTTTGAAATTTGAGAAGGTTGATCTGAAAATGAGAAGATGAAGATGTTGGTTTTTAGTTATAAATGAAATCCAAAAGAAATAAATATTTGTATAATGAATATTTTTTATCATAATTCAAAAAAGAAATAAGTTTTTGTAGTCAAATATACTAGAACCAGTCCATCCAATGTGTTGTTGCACTGAGAATTAGAGTCATACTAACACAGATCATCATATGAAAATCAGAGGTATAATTTTTTTATGAGAGATTTTGTGACCAATAAAAAGGAAAATAATGTGGAGTTTATTATTAATTATTAAAAATGGATCATAGATCAATCAATAATGTAGTCGACCATTATCATTAAGTTTATTGTTTGTTGTTTTCTTTGCAAGTGGGTCATTGGAAAGAAACAAATTGATATGATTTCAATTTGTTCAAGAGTAATCATACTAAACATGCCATCCATTATTAGAGAGAAGTTGAGATTGATACATCTAACAAAGGTTGACACCAATGAACATTATCAAACGCAAGATCATCGGTCTGACAAAAAGAAGAAAACAAGAAATTCTTTAATAAATATCAGAAAAAATCAAGAGAAGAATGAATTTTGAAGAGTTGAGGAGAAGTGTTTTGTTTGAAGAGTTTATGTTTCTATTACTTGGTACAAATCAGTAGAATGAGAATAAAAGTTTTTTCATTTGTTTATTTTTATCAATTTGTGAGGAGAAATTTAATAAAGTAGCTTCAGTTCTAGTTTATTTTCAAGAGGGACAAGATAATCAAAGTAACCTTATACTTCCATTATAATGGGAAAATCAGAATGACAATAAGAATCAGACTAAATATTTTTACGAATGACATAAGTGAGAGTTTCATGACCCCCTCCCCACAAATTTTAACCCTCCTAGGCCGGAAATGTGAGAAGTGAGACAATGAAACCGGAGTCTTGCCTGCAGTAGGCCCTGGGTTGGCAACTAGCACCGAGGGTATAATAAACACACAAATGGAAGACATTACACTCTAAGAGAACACATGCAGAAGAGAGAGATAAGATTGACACCAATAAACTCCAAACCATAATTAGAATATAAAAGAAACCCATGTTCATATAAAAAATGTCATGCAAATGTACTACAACTAGAAGGGAAAAATTACAAGTACCCAAAAAGAAAGAAAAAACTGCAGCAACCACAAGCCCGAACAGCTCCTGCAACCCTAAGCTAGTAGTAACCAGCCTGATCTCCAACCTACTCCAAGTGACTACAAAAACATTTTATATATACATAGGGTGTGTATAATAGTATACTTAGTAGGATCCTCCTCAAATCATTTGGTACAAAAGTAAAGAGAGCATGCTAAAGCATAGTGAATAACAAGTGAAACTAACTCGTCACCTAAACAGGTATACTAAGTTCCCAACCTCACCATGGATACTCTCACTATGTAACGCATACAAGAATATAGCATATAGTAAAGAATATCAAGGTTACCCCACTACTACTTCCCCACTGGTTTTCCTATATTCCCCAACATCACACGTCCTAAGCATCTCTATCCAAAAAGGCTTTCCCGCAGACACCTAGGAGAAGCACCAAAATATGCACCTCGTGCTCCACAAAGTCTTGCCTATAGACACCTGGGAAAAGTACCCCACCATCCTCACAACCAAAAGTAACCAGGTAGTTTTAGGGATCCACCAAATCTCGCATAATGTGTATCATATGTCAGGTATTATACCTCAATCCATTACAACCCATACACTGAGTAAGGATCCTCAAGCAATCACAGCCTACACACGTTACACCTATAGTAGTACATAGAAAACTATATCCAGAATATATGTGTGTGAATAACCACAAGACATTACAGCCCTCTACATATATATATGGGGAAAACTAACTAATGTACCTATAAGCACAAGAAACTACCAGGAGAAGAGATCAGGGCCAAAGGGGGTATTCATCCATTCGTTCTCCCACCAGAATGTTGGGGAAAACACCCCTAGGGCTCAGAATCCATGGGGTGTCAGTTTCCCTTACCAACAGGGTGGAGTAGCCTATAGAAACACAAAAATTACATGATATATTATAACTCACAACCACACTAGGGTAATTACCTAGTCTTAGACACAACTGCAGCTAACGTCTCTCAGACTCCGGGTAGCTACTTCTAAGACTAGGTACCCTATAAGCACACAACCATTTAAAGAGATTTATTAGATTACATCATTCCCTTTTTATGAATTCCACTGTACATTAATTAATTCTTTAATAATTAATTAGCCATGAAAAAATACAAATTATGTTTCATTCGCATCACACCCAATGTCCATTGTCCCTTTAAAATTATAGCATCATCATTATGTTCACTGAACACCAACCTCATGGGTTAACACCATTTAATCAAACATTTATTACTGAAACACTTTCCCATATTCTTAGGCATTCTAGAAAACAATTCTATGCCACTAACACAAGGGGCTCAACACGGTGAGTAGATGTACTACCCGTCGAGTCTTTGTCACCTATAGAAAGAGCATAGACCCATCCTCCCTAGAGAAGCTAAAAACGGAAAGCACGTGGCATACCCCGCACGTCTTCACCTCTTTCGGAAGAAGGATAAGAAAAACCAGCTACCATGAGCAGGGGGGAAAAGTAATGTAGGCAATCAACCAAACAAAACAGCAAGAATCCAACAATCACATCCAACCCATTCCATCATCCCTGGTGTCCTCTCCGACACCCACATGCATAAACCAATGCTTCTCGCCACTCTAGGCGCCATCCACTGCCACGACCGAAAGGCATATATGCCCCCACGTATCACAACACCATTAATGATCACATCACAACACAAGCCGCAGGAAAGAAAACATCACATCATTTGGGCTCTTGTCCCTTTAATAATCAATAGGGTAACTCAAAACCCTTCAAGTAATTATCAAACAACCAATTCTTTAATCCATCTTGAATTAACATATTTATAATTCATTGGTTCCAACATCGGGAAACCTAACTAGTAAGATATCACAAATGATTATACATGCTTACTATGCCAATTTTATTAACCTCAAATTACAATAAGACCCAGATTCATTGACATGACTCTTTATCTTTAGCCAAACAAATATCAATTAGTCCCAGTTTATGTTCTTTACCGATTTCCATCAAGGAAAATAGCTAAGCAAAGCAAACATATATATCACACCATCTAGAAAAACAAGAGGCAATTACATATGATCGATACAATTCCGTTATCTGGTTCAAAATATTTATTATGTCAATTCCGTTGTCATCCAGTGGGATAAAACATGCTAACATTATAGTTGCACGTAAAAGAAAGAGAAGCATTGAATTCCCTACCTCAAAGGTTTTTGACGAAAAACACAATGGTCAAAGAACGCTCAAGATCCCCGGGTTGATTCTCCAGAACCCAACCTTAGATCTCTCAGCCTAGAAAGATAAAAACCAAATCTATTCATATTTGACATCCACACACATAGACCAACCTATAATGGGCGTAGATCTAAGAAACCGAGAGAAGAGGAGGAGTAGATCTAAGTAGATCTAAGAAACCAAACAAGAATGATCACACACCTCAAGAAACTGGCTTTGATTTTCCAAGAGAAGCATTTGGATCACCTCCAAAACACATGGGAGAGGTTCTACTACCTTCAAGGGAGGGTAATCCCAATTTATTTCCACTTAAGGGCATAAAAAAGAAAGTTAGAGGTGAAATGGTTGAGATCCACAATTTTAGGATCTAATTTTAAGTGCCTGCATGGTTTGCTCGCACGGTTAAACAAACTGTGCGCTAACCGCGCGGTCGCTACTACCTCGTCGAACACTCCTCACACGGTTTGGCCACATGGTTAGAAAAATAATTCCCTAACCGAGTGTTATCCCCTGCCTCCAACACCAAGCTCGCATGGTTTGGCCGCACGGTTTAGACAAACTGTGCGCCTCCTGTGCGAAAGCTATAGCCCTTTAGTTTCCCTTAAAATTCCACCCAAATGCACCCCAAGTCACCTTAACCTCCCATAACACCACTAATACCGAATTTTGACAATGTAATGGACTAGAGAGGTCCAGTACATTAAATAAAATACCTCTCAAAACATTCCCGTCCTCGAGAATCCAAACCCCACCTAAAGTGAAAATGACACAGGGTCTGAAAAACCACCCCTCGAGATACCTCTCAAAAGAGAGAAATCCACAAAATCAACAAATGGAGCCATCTCATAAACATGAAAGTTTCATAAACACATCATCTACAATGATACATGAAAATAGTTAAACATCAAACAACTCTGGGTACTGAGCACGTATCTATGACTCGCGTTCCCATGTACTCTTCTCCAAGCCACTATGTCGCTAAAAGACATGAACTAAAGGAATAGAACACCCATGCAACACCTTCTCCTTGCGGTCTGGGATCTCCACTGGTCGCTCTTCAAAGGTTGCATCATCATCATCATCGATCTCTCCCTAATCAATGATGTGAGAGTCGTCATGAAGGTAAGGATGGAGCTGTGATACATGGAAAACATCATGTATCCGACTCATCTGAGGTGGAAGTGCTACTCGATACGCCACAGCTCAAACATGATCTAACACCTCGAAAGTCCCATCAAACCTAGGAGAAAGCTTATTTCCACGTACAAAACATTGCTGCCCATGATGGGGAGTCACCTTCAGAAACACATGATCCCCAACATTAAACTCCAAGGGTCTCCTCCTTTGATCAGCATATGATTTCTGACTATTTGGTGTTGTCTTCATCCTCTCATGAATCAGCTGAACCATCTCTGTTATATTCTACACTAGTTTCGGTGCGAGAATTGCTGACCCTCCGACCCCAGTCCAGCACAACCGAGAATGGTAAGGTCGGCCATATAAGGCTTCAAATAGCGCCATACCGATGGTGGAGTGAAAACTAATATTATAATAAAACTCTACCAAGGGTAAGTGCTCTATCCATGAACCTCTAAAATCTAAAACACAAGAGTGTAACATGTATCCAATAATTTGGATGGTTCACTCTCTTTGACCATCCGTTTGAGGATGAAAACTAGTGCTAATGTATAGTTGAGAACTGAAATCATGTTAGAGACCTATCCACACCCTAGAGGTAAAACGAGGATCTCGATCAGAAATTATCATTCTAAGGACTCCATGAAGTCTCACTACCTCCTCTAGATACTCCCTCAACAAAACATCCACTAATCATGACTTTTTGATTGCTATAAACTGGGCCAATTTTGTTAAACAATCCACCACCACCCAAATAGCATCATGTCCTCCTGGAGCTCGATGTAAACTACTAACGAACTCCCTTGATATGTCCTCCCACTTCCACTGAGGAACCTCTAATGGATGAAGAAGAACACCTGGAACATGGTGTTCGGCCTTAACCTTCTAGCAGACTAAACATCGAGACACAAACTCCGCAACCGCATGCTTCAGCCCAGGCGACCAAAACTGACTCCTCAAGGATCGGTACATCTTTTTCATTCCAGGATGTACCACTAAAGGTGAACTATGGAACTCTTTGAGGACCGTATTGCACATCATCAAAGGAACAAAAATCCTCCCATGATGCAACATTCTGTGTTGTTCATCCTCAAACCAACCATCAAGGGCCTCACCACAAACAACTCGGTCTCTCTAGACTTTGACCTCTTGATCCCCCATCTGGGACTCTTCTACCTTCTACATTAGGGATTACTGTACCGTCATCTGAAAAAGATAGCATCTATCCCCAAATTCTCTTATATCAATATGTAATGATGACAGTTCTTCCATTACTCTCCAGGAATCACCGAATTCACACACAGCACCACTACATGACTTTCAGCTCAGCGCATCAGCTACAACATTCCATTTTCCATGTATATATGATATTTCGAATTCATATTCCTACAAGAATTCAATCCACCGATGTTGTCACACGTTCAAGTCATGCTAGGAGAAAACATACCTCAAACTCTTATGATCAATGAAAACCACAAAGCGCTCACCAATGAGGTAATGTCGCCACAACTTCAGAGAAAAAACCACGACTACCAACTCAAGATCATGGGAGGCATAGTTGAGTTCATGGGGATGCAACTTCTGAGAACCATAAAAAACAAATGACCTCTGATGCATGAGAACAAAGCCTGTCCCCAGATTTGAAGCATCACAGAAAACATCAAAATGAACTCCCTCATCTTGAAGACAAAGGACTGGAGCACTTACTAACCTGTCCTTTAGATATTCAAAAGTTTTCTGACACTAATCAGTCCATACAAATGCCTGATCATTCCGGGTCAAATCTGTTAGAGGATTTTAAACTCATGAGAAATTGGTTATGAACCTCCAGTAGTAGCCTGAAAGACCAAGGAAACTTCACACCTCTGGAACTGTCTTAGGGGCTTCCCAAGACACAACTGCTTCAATCTTCCATGGATCCACAGCTACTCTCTTTTGGGACACAACATGCCCCAAGAAACGGACTTCTCGAGTCCGAAACTCACATTTCTACAACTTCTGAAATACCTGACGTCGATGAAGAACTCCCAAAACAGCTTGTAGATGCTCTGCATGCTCCTCTTCAGATGTGGATTACACAAGGATTTCATCGATTAAAACCACCAAAAACTTGTCTAGGAAGTCTCGGAACAAAGAATTCATCAATCCCAAGAATACAGTTGGAGCATTCGTCACACCAAATGGAATTACAACGAACTCATAATGCCCATGACGACAACGGAAAGTAGTCTTCATGATATCCTCATCCTTTACATGCATCTAATGATATCTTGACCTCAAGTCGATCATTGAGAACAAACTTTCACCATTTAGTTGATCGAATAAGTCATCAATCTGCATAAGAGGATAGTGATTCATTATTGTCACTTTTTTTAAGTGGCAATAATGGACAAACAACCGCAAACTGCCATCGGCCTTCTTCATGAACAAAACTGGGGCACCCCATGTCGACACACTTGGATGAACAAAACAGCACTTTAACAGACCATCAATTTGTTTATGTAGCTCTTTCAACTCAGAAGGGGTCATCCAATATGGAGACATAGAAATAGGAGATGCTCCTGGCTGTAGCTCGATCCCAAACTCGATCTCTCATTAAAGGGGTAATTCTACAACCTCTTCTAGAAGGACATCGGGGTACTCCTCTACGACCCTAGGAAACGCCAACTACTAAACCTTTTTAAGAACACAACATCATCTTAGTCATCATTTATGATAAGGATGGTACGCGCATATGACCCATCTGAGGATCTCGCTCACCAACAAACACCACTTGTTCTCCATCTGTAGCAAAGAAAAATACCTTCTTCTTGAAACAATCAATGATATACTGCACTGAATACAACCAATCCATGCCAAGGATGACATCATATAGTTGTATTCATAAATATAGGAAATCTCCCCAAGAGCGGTGTTTCCCCAACACTAGCTCACAGTCTCTACATACTTCAAACAATTTAGCTCAGCCTCCAACTGGCGTAGTCAATGCCAAGGGAACTGGAATCCTCCCTACCCCATGTCCCAAACCATGGAAAAGGGTAGGTGATATGAAGGAGTGTGTATCTCCTGAATAAAAAAAGGCATACACCAAGGTAGAAAATAAGAAAAGGGTACCTCGAACGACGTCTGGTTCGCCTGGAGCTAGCAATGCTACAGCATGAAGCTGACCACAACCTCCTCCATGGCCTCTTTGGTCCTAATGATGACCACCACCATGGCTGAGAACTGCTCTTTTAGTATGAGGAGAGTCATGAGGATGTCCTCTACCTGCCCCATTTACCCTCTTTTGATCTATAGCTAGTGTAACTGGCTGCTGCTGCCTCAATGGAGGAACCTGAAGTGTAGCGCCCGGTGCACGATCACTGCTCTGAAAGGTCGGACAGTCCTGCTGCTAATGGTCATGAACACCATAAGAAAAACAGGCTACTGATCCCTTGGCATATGCCTGAGAGGTGTCTCCTCTAGAGAAACGAGATGTGAAGGGCTGGGACCTACCCCCGGATGAACAGAAACTCTTCTGCCCTGAAAACAAGGAACCCCGGACCATAGCTCTGCTTCATGAGGAATCATTCTGATTCCCCTATCGTGATAATCTGGTCTTGGCCAAAGTCCTCTCGACAACCTTTTCCCTCAGCAGTACCTCAAGATATGTTTTCATCATAAATGGGGTTACCTGGCGCTGGATCTCTGGATACAAAGCCTCCTCAAAATGCCTCTCCCTAGCCTCCTCATTTCGTAACACATATGAAGCATATCGTAAAAGGTTCCTGAAATGGATTCCAAACTATCGAACACTGGAAATCCCATGTCGAAGGGTAAGAAGCTCATGGAAACTGGAGGCCTTTGTAGTCGAATAAAGGAACTCAACTCTAAACTTGTCTCGGAACTCCTCCCATGAGATCACGGATTCCTCAGGATCCCCGAGAAACAAGAACCACCTCTTCCTCGCTGCTCCACGCAGCATTGTCACAACTATGGACACCCAGTGCTCCTTCCGAGCAAGAATCGAACTGAAGCCTATCTCCACCTCCTCCAAACAATCTTCCATGACTACATCTGAAATGGAGCCCTCGTACTTCTATATACTCTGGCACTGAAACACTTGGAGTGTCTTTCACCAAGTGTCGTCATCGTCAACCTCTACCATGCGGCAATCTGCTAGAAAAGCATGCTTGACATTTTCTACGCAAACCTGATGAGGACGTCAACCTAGATCCATACCTACCGTTGGAACTCCTAAACCTGGAATATGGAAGAATCAACATTAATTAATTAAATTTTTTCTTTTATTCATTTTAGTTTAACCTATCCAAAGGTCTACCTATTCAAACACAGGAATAAAGAAGAATGACGCATGATCCTTTCCTAGGTCTATGCCCTACAACTAGTATCACCTTGTTTAGTAGCCATTTTAAACTTATAGTTCTGTACATCAGATCATAGGGAGGCCTAAATGCTAATGTCTCAGCCGGTATCCATTGTTTACCTCACTTGCTAAACAGGAATGACACTGTTGCACTACAAACCCATGCAACCTCACCTGTGCCTAACTCCAAAATCTATCCTATCCCTCAACCAGACCTCTGATACCACTTTTTCATGACCCCCTCCCCATAATGTGTACCCCTCCTGGGCCGAAAATGTGATAAGGGAGATAATGACCCCTGAGTCCCGCCTCCAGTAGGCCCCGGGTTGGCGACTTGCACCGAGGATTTAATAAACACACAAATGGGAGGCATTACCCTTTAAGAAAACACATGAAGAAGAGAGAGATAAGATAGACACCAATCAACTCCATCCCAGAATTGGAATATAAAAGAAACCTATGTTCATATATTAAATTTCATGCAAATGTACTATAACTGGAAGGGAAAAACTACATGTACCCAGAAGAAAGAAAAAACTGCAGCAACCAGAAGCTCAAACAGAGCCTTCAACCCCAAGCTAGTAGTAACCTGCCTGATCTCCAACCTGCTCCAAGTGACCAGAAAAATAGTTTATATATTAATAGGGTGAGTATAACAGTATACTCAGTAGGATCCTCCCCAAAGTCTCTAGTGAAAAAGTAAAGAGAGCATGCTAAAGAACATTGAACAACAAGTGAAACTAACTCGTCACCTAAATAGGTATACTAAGTTTCCAACCTCACTATGGATACTCTCACCAAGTAACACATACAAGAATATAGAATATAATAATGAATATCAAGGGTACCCCACTACTACATCCCCTCTGGTTTTCCGCTTAGCCCTAATGTCGCACGTCCTAAGCATCTCTCTCCAAAAAGGCTTGCCCACAAGCACCTGGGCGAAGCACCGCAATATGCACCTTGTGCTCCACAAAGGCTTACCCGTAGACACCTGGGAAAATCACCACACCATCTTCACAACCAAAAGTAACCAGGTAGTTTTCGGGAGCCACCACAGCTCGTATAACGTGTATCATACATCGGTTATTATACCTCAATCCATTACAGCCCATACACCGAGTAAGGATCCTCAAGCCATCACAGCCTACACACGTTACACCTATAGTAGTACATATAAAACTATATCGAGAATATATGTGTGTGAATAACCACAATCCATTACAGCCCTCTACACACGTATATGGGGAAAACTAACCAATGTGCCTATCAGCACAAGTAACTACAAAGAGAAGAGAGAGGGGCCAAAGGGGGTAGTCAGCCATTTTTCCTCCCATCGGAATGTTGGGGAAAACACCCCCTGAGGATCAGAATCCCTGGGGAGTCAGTTTCCGTTACTGGCAGGGTGGAGTAGCATATATAAAAACAAAAAGTACAGGATATATTATAACTCACAACCACACTATGGGAATTACCTAGCCTTAGACACAACTGCATCTAACGTCTCCCATACTACGGGCCGCTACTTCTAAGACTAGGTATCCTATAGTCACACAATCATTTAAAGATCTTTATTAAATTACGTCATTCACTTTTTATCAATTCAACTGTACATTAATTAAATATTTAAACATTAATTAACCATGAACAAATCCACAGTAAGTTTCATTGGAATCACACCCAAAGTCCATTGTCCCTTTAAAATTATAGCCTCATCATTATGTTCAGCAAACACAAACCCCATGGGTTAACACCATTTAATCAAACAATTATTACAGAACCATTTCCCCATATTCCAAGGAATTCTAGAAAATAATTCTATGCTACTAACACAAAGGGCTCAACATGTTCAGTTGATGTACTACCCATTGAGTCTTTTCCACCTATAGAAAGTGCGTAGACCCATCCACCATAGAGAATCTAAACACGGAAAAAGAGTGGCATACCTCGCGTGTCTTCGCCTCTTTCGGAAGAAGGGTGAGCAAAACCAGCTACCTTGAGCAGTGGGGAAAAGTAAAGCAGACAATCAACCAAAACAAACAGCAAGCATCCAATAATCACATCCAACCCATTCCATCATCCCTGGTGTCCTCCCCAACACCCACATGCATAGACCAATGCATCTCTCCACTCTAGGTGTCATCTTCTTCCACAACCAAAAAGCCTCTCTGCCCCCACATATCACAACACCATCCAGGATCACATCACAGCACAATTAGTAGGAAATAAAACATCACATCAATTGGGATCTTGTCTCTTTAACAATCAAAAGGGTAAATCAGAACCCTTTAAGGAATTATCAAACAACCAATTCTTTAATCCATCTTGAATTAACATATTTATAATCAGTTAGTTCCAACATCGGGAAACCTAACCAGTAATATATCACAAATGATTATACATGCTTACTATGCCAATTTGATTAACATCAAATTACAACAAGAACCAGATTCGTTGACATGCGTCTTTATCTTTATCCAAATAAATATCAATTAGTCCCAGTTTATGTTCTATACCAATTTCTATTAAGGACAGTAGCTATGCAAAGAAAGCATAGATATCACACCATCTAGAAAAAAGAGAGGCAATAACATATAATCGACACAATTTCATTATCCTATTCAAAATATTTATTATGTCAATTCCATTATCATCCCGTAGGATAAAACATGATAACATTAAAGTTTCACGTAAAATAAAGAGAAGCAACGAATCCCCTACGTCAAAGGTTTTTGAAGAAAACCACAACGGTCGAAGAATGCTCAAGAACCCCGGGTCGATTCTCCAAAACCCCACCTTAGATCTCTCCTCCTAGAAAGATGAAAACCAAGCTCATCATATTTGACATCCACACACTTAGACTTACCCATAACAGTTTTAGATCTAAGAAACCAAGAGAAGAGGAGGAATAGATCTAAGTATATCTAAGAAACTAATCAAGAAAAATCATATACCTCAAGAAACTGGCTTTGATTTTCCAAGAGAATCCTTCGAATCACCTCCAAAATTCATGGGAGAGGTTCTCCTACCTTCAAGGGAGGGTAATCCTGAGTTATGGCTGCTTAAGGGATTAAATGAGAAAGTTAGAGGCGAAACGGTTGAGATCCACAAATTTAGGATCTAATTTTAAGTGCCTGCACGGTTTTCTCACATAGTTAGACAAACCGTGCACTAACAGTGTGGTCGGTACTACCTCGTCAAACACTCCTCGCACGGTTAGGCCGCATGGTTAGACAAACCGTGTGCTAACCGTGCATTAGCCACTGCCTCCAACACCAACCTCGCACAGTTTGGATGCACAATTTAGACAAACTGTGCACATCCCGTGTGAAAGGTATAGCCCTTTTGTTTCCCTTAAAAGTCCTCCCAAACACACCCCAAGTCACCTTAACCTCCCATAACACCTCTAACACCGCATTTTCTCAATGTAATGGACTGGAGGGGTCTGGTCCATTACAAAGAAGAAGTATTGAGAATATTTTAGAAGGTTCAAGAAGAGTTGAGAAGTATTGAAGAAGTAAAATATTCATTCAAAATGTATGTAAAAATATTGTTTTAGGAAATTTGGTTGAGCGGGAATGTTTTTAAGAATCTTGCCTAAACCACTATTTGATATCCTATAAAATGATTAAGTACTTTACACATTCTAACATAGATGTATTGTTGGATATATAATGTGAATTTCTGAATGTTCTGAGAGATATTAAGTTTTCATATTGATTAATCATGATGAAGTTTTCTAGATAGAAGAATAAAGGATAAGGGACAAGATCGTAATTTGAGTTTCCTAATCTGACTAAAAAATCAAATTGGAATATATAGAATAAGATAGATGTAGTTAAGATTTGTTTAAAGATTATTCTATAAGTGTTATATAGTATGAATAATTAATTGGTTTGGGGAATCTGACTCGGAATAAGTATCATTATGAAGTACAGAAAGTTATTTCCACCTAATGGGTAAGAAAGTGAAGAATTGATTTGAAGAACATATTTTTTAAATTTGACAAGGTAGAATAGTACCATTTTTCATAACTTGTTATAAAAAATTGTACTAAATCATTTTTTGATACTTGAATGTCATGTGTTTTTGTATTGAACATAGTTCTACACGAGTGTAACGTAATATCCTACTAATTTTATTCCACAAAAAACGATTGGTTTCTATATGATTGTTTGGTATTGGATTGTTTCCAAACCATTCCAATGACATAGATAATCTTTTTTAGGGGTAAACGTTGTAAATACTTGTGTTCTTTTGGATGTGTGATTGATTTGTTTTCAAAAAACATAAAAACTCTTTAAAAGGAGTTTAAGGTTGTTCCATAAAGAAATAAACTTAAAATAAAAAGATATCATTGATTCACCCCTCCCCCTATCAGTGATACTTAATCTTGACTCGAAACTAATAGTTTATTTTGAATGTGATTGGTGTAAATGTTGTGAATATGGGTGATGTTTATAACAAATAATTGGATGATGAGGTTCACTAGTGATATTTTTATATTTTTTACCATTTAAATGGGTGTAAAATAGAGGTTCTCTGAGGTTTTTCCATGGATATTTGTGTTGTCCCTTACCAAGGTGATTGCATACATTGTGGTCATGTGGAAATAGGGTATGGTAAATTATGTGGTTTACTTATGGGTGAAACACTATATATATTGTGAGTGACAGGAAAGATGGTGTTGACCATCAGTATGGAGGAGGGTTGCACTATAGAGTCCACAGATGGTGTTGAAAGAGACCACCTGATGGGGGAAGGATAATTTTTATATATGTGGGATATGTTTGGAATAATTAGTTTTAATTATTAAAGGACATGTTTTTTCATTACTTTGGATTCATTGGGATATTGAGATAATGGTTGGTAAATGGGGTGGAAGACCAAAGTCCATTTGATTTAGATTCTGAAAATTTATTTAGGGCATCATGATTGATTTCGAATGGTTCTTCTTTATGAAATGTGTTTGGTGAAATGGATAAGGGAACTTATAGTATGATAGACCTTGGATATATCATTTCATTCCAAAACTGGTCAGGATAGGTAAAAGTTCACTTGGGGATGTTAAATCATGAGTGTATATGGTTTTTTTCATTGTTTCTTATTTATTATACTCTTCATACACTAGTATACATATGTATATATATTAGTTGAGGACAATATTGGTGGTGTCCTAATGAGTTCATACTCAAACCATGTATGATCCCTCTCAGAAACATATACAATTTATGTCTCATTGTATAGTTAAGGGTAAAGGTTAAACATCTAAAATGTATTATTCATTAGATTCTATATGGTGTATGAAATGGACTGCATGGTTTTATAAATGGGTTGGGTGGTTTCTCAGTGTCAATTTAGTAATTTCTTTGATTAATTTTCTACTTGTACATATGTAATTGGCCTATAGGAGATCCTATGAGTTTTTTTATGATTGTTATAAAATTTTATTTGTTTCTTATGTTGATCTCATGTGTGTATTATCTTGTTATTTATATTATATAAAATTTATTTCATTGTTGTCATGTTATTATAATTATTTATCTTTAAAGGATATAGTATCCCCACTATAACCTCTTAGACCCTCATTACTAGTCAAATTTATTTTGTGTACGAAGAGGTGTACCTATGGTATAGTAACACTCTGATCTAGTTAATTTAGAGTAGTATAGGTCATGACGTTACAATGTGGTATCAGAGAAGGTTGAGGTATAATGATACAAAGTAAGTCTTGTTGTTATTTAGGTTCTGTTAGATGAATACATAAGAACCTTTTCCATACTTTTGAAAATCATACTTGGGATATATGATTTTATATGTTCTTGTCCAACTCATGTATGGGATTAATTATAACTTACCAGGGGAACTAGGATTGTATTTTGTTTTTTTGTGGTTACTGTTTTGTTATTGGATATGAAAAAATTGATATTTGATGTTATTGATTTATGATCTCAAAGTTTCGGCCTCAAGAGGATAGAGGTAGTAATTAGAAATCATTTTATACACATATGGTATAGGTGATATGTATTTACTAGTTGTCATTTTTATTCTAGTTTTGGAATGATAGGGTGTTTAAAATGTCACCAACAACCTATTTAGGATTTTACCATACAACTTCTTATTAAAATTATACTTGGACGTCATAGGGAGGTTACTCATTGAGTGAATAAGCATATAATCATGTATGTGTAAGGTGTGTTTGTAAATTGACCATGGAAAGGTGTAAGTAGTGATACGTGGTTGAATTTTATAGACATGGGTGTGTGGGGTGGAGTTAAGGGCTATTGGGTCATGATGCCTCTTACAATTTTTCTTATTTGTGATAACTGGGTGTTATATATTTTTGGAGAAAAGTTCTTGATTATTAATAAGATTCCACAATGATTTTGTAAAGACTCGTAAATTTCAAGGGAAATTTTTTCTTAATTTTCTTTGGTATTTTACGAGTACGCAGTTTCTGACGGCACCTGATTCCGAGGCCCGGTGTTCCCGGAATCATTTTCTGAAGTTTAGCTCGGGTACGTTCAGTGAACGAAGGAGCGGGTTTTCCTAACTTTTGAACCGGTGCTCAGAACTGAAATTCGAGGGCACCGATGAAACCGTAGTGCCGGTAATTGCTTAGGAAGACCTTTTCTGGAGTGGCGTTTTCTAAGGTGAGGTTGTTATATAAATGGGTTAACTGAAGAGTGAAATAAAAATTTGTGCTATAATTTATATTTCTATTCTAAGCAGTTAAAACCTATGCATGGAAGTTTAGGTGGGACCCACTACATCTTAACTCCACTTGGTAGGATAATAGTGAGGTGGGTCCCACATGATCCCCACCCCTTCAAATCCCTTAAAACCTCCCTCGTGCTTTTAATTGTGTAACACACCCTCACCCCTTTTAAATGACATGTCAACTCTCACAATTAATTGGACTATTAAAGGTTCTTCAATTAATTTAATTAATTGAATGGGATATTTTGAATTTCAAATGAATGTTTACATGTGTTTGTGTGAATAAAATATAACAATGTCTTATTTTATTGTTGGTTTATTCATTGTGTGAAAAAAATGAGAGAACTCTCACTGTCTTGAAGAACTTCGTCTTCTTCGCGAAGAACGCCTAGTCTACGATGAAGAACTCCATCAATGCAAGGGGAGATCACCGTGCCATCTTCTCTCCTCTCCGCAGCCAGTGAGAGATGCCTTTTCTGGAGAATCATGATTCACCGCATCCTTCATCGGGAGAACACCGACGACGCTTACAGAGCCTCGATTCGCAACGCCGTCTTCCGCGACGCTGTCTTCCCCGACGTATTTTTCCCGTGACGATTCTCGTTCGACGACTTCATTGAGGTAGGGGTTTGAATTTTTGTTTGTGAATATTCTTTGTGTTCTTCGTTAAATATTTGGGCCGCCAGTTATCAATTTAACGGGAGGAGTTCAGAACGCCCGAACATGGCCGATCCTCCTCCCCCTTTGTTGTTGTATTCTTTGTGGTTCGAACGAAGTCGGCGCAGTGCAACGGCACCATGTAGAAACAAGGAAGAACACGGCGGAGAGGCGTGGCGCTGTCACGCCACACCGGAGGACCACGAAGAGGCCGCGGCCGGAGCGGGGCTGCGGCGGAGGGGCGCGACGCCGTCTCGTCGCGCCGGTCGAACAAGGGTTGTGGCCTAAGGCCACGGCGGTGCAGGGAAGGGCAGCCAAAATCACCGGCCACCGACGCTTCAGAGGGGCGGGACCACGGGGTTCGGTGGCGGCGGCACCAGCGGCCAACCGGGCCGGCTGTTTCCGAAGAACCCGGGGTCGTAACCCCCGGCTGGCAAAAGAGCGGGGCCCCATGTGGGGGGGGGGGCTGCTATTACAACAAGGGGGACAGTGCTCCCACCCTTCTCGCATCTGCTCGGACAATGCCGAACCACACCGCTCGGCCAACACCGAGCCACGCCCTAATGGGCAGGACCCAGACCCGGTTCGGGTCGACCAGGTTCGGGCCGGGTCAATCCGGGCCCAAAACCCCCTAAAAACAGACAGGTTCGTTAAAATGCCCGTAACATGGGTAACGAACCTCCATTTAACGCACCGTTAGATGTGATGTGTTCCTTGGATTGAGACGGTCGTTTTGGTATATTACACTCAGGGTTTTGGAGAACTTTGGGTATGGCCGGGTTGGTTCGAACACGACACCAACCAGGCTCTCTGAGCGGAAACGCCTATAACTTGAGCTCCGGACGTCCGATTGACGTACTGTCGACTTTGTTGGATTCCTCTTAGTGAGACGGAACTTTTTGATTACTCTTCTTTAGGTTTGGAAATAGTTGGATTATGTTCGGGTTGATTTTGACTTCAAAACCAACTGGGCCCCTAAGACGAAAAAGCCAATAACTCTCAGATCGAGCGTCCGATTGACGCGTCGTTTGTCGCGTTGAGTTCCTTTTATCGAGACGGAACTTTGGGATACATCAACTCTGGACTATGTGTCAGTTGATGTATCGACCCCCTTGGCTCGTGGAGTGGACCCTCCCGGGATCGAGCATGCTATGTGCGGGAACCCTAGAGGTGGCTGCGACTGCGACGACGATGACAACTGCACTGAAATCCTCCGTGGGTTCGGCAGGGACGGCGACTGCACTGAAATCCTTCATGGGTTTGATGAAGATGACTACTGTTCTTGTATCATATGTGGGTCCGGCATTACGTGACTTCTGTTCTTGTATCCTATGTGGGTCTGGTGGTATTTGACTTTGTACTTGTATCCTACGTGGGTCCGACAAAGTGGCTGGTCTAGTATCCGATGTGGGTCCGACAGATTAGCTGGTCTAGTATCCTACGTGGGTCCTAGCTTAGATGAATCAGTGGCTACATCTGATCATATCTATCACCGTACGAAGAAGTATACCTGTGTGATATGAGTCTTGACTATTCAATCTATATCTTCGATATGATTGACGTGCTTTCCTATGTGGATTGGGTTGTGTTATCCTATGTGGGTTGGTTGTGCTATCCTGTGTGGACTAGATCGAACTTGGTCTCGGATGTTGGAGACGAACTAGAATTAGTGACTTAGGTATATGTATGGGAATATACCTAAGTAGTGTCAGTTGTTACTTCGTGATTGTATCTTTCCTTTGTGGATTATCCTTTGTGGATTCTGGGAGACCTTTGGGGTATCGGGGTCCCTACTATGTAGCGTATACTCACCCCTGCACGGGCTATGCCTGCACAACGTTGTATTGGATGCAGACGACGGACAACGTTGATCATGGTTGAGGCTTGTGGGACAAGATGGTACCTGGAGGTGGACCACTGGGCGGGACATACACGGAGCGGACGGTTGGACCCGAGGAGCGGAGGAGACTATCTATACCCACCCTTTGGGTGGTATTTCTGGTGGACGGCTCGACGTTGCTACTTTACTTTTAAGTTGTTGTACTTTCGTTCTAGTTGTACTTTACTTTCAGTTTGGGTTTGTATTCTAGCCCACTTAATTTTCCGCACTTACTTTTGTACACAGTTTTACATAGTGTTTACTTCTGTTGTCTTACTATGTGGTGTTTGTTTACTTTATAAAGGAAATTACTTCCCTTTCTATCAGGATTTATGCCTTTGGTGCTAGTCCCCATCCCCTGGCCTATGGAAGGCGGTGTTGGTGTAGTCACGACACTGGTCCCGAGGACGGGTCGTGACAAATTGGTATCAGAGGAGTTCAGTTCTACCGCAAATCCCAGGACTCTGATCTTTCTTCTATGTGAAGCAATAGTGTTAAGGGTATTGAGTGTGGTTATCAGTCTAGGGAGTCTACTGTTGGTGCGGTGGCCGATGTATTCATACACCAGGACCCTGACTTATGATTTCCGACTCAATGCACGAAAACATTGATTGCATGTGTGTTTCAAAAGTTCTATTTGTGATTACTTTGTGTCAGCTCACCAGGTATACTTTTTTGACCGTGGCACAACTATTTCTTTTTAGGATGGCCCCACGATGGCAGCCAGCTAGGGTTCTGAGCTTTGTGCGAGACGACAGCCCACCGAGCGATGAGGCCTCGGTGCAGGGCCCTTTTTCAGCAGAGGTATCAGCAGTACCTCTACCTGTCGAGCCACCGATGCTACCAGCCCCACCCGATGAGAGTGCACGCCGCCTTAGTGCACTGCATGAGTTTCAATGTCAGAGACTGCCCAGGTTCTGCAAGGAGATGAACCCTCAGGTAGACGGGGATTAGCTAGAGGCAGTTGTTCGAGTTTTCAGGCTAGTGGGGACACCAACTGACCTCATGGTGGTCCTTGCAACGAGCCTCCTGCACGCGACAATAGGAAGATGGTGGAGCCTGATGCTCCAAATGCACGACGAGGCATCTCTCCTCAGGATAGACTTTGAGAGTCTCTTCTTCTCAGAGTTTTTCTCAGCCACCCTCTGTACGGTGCGCATTCAAGAGCTACTACAGCTGCGGTAGAGTAGCATGACGGTAGCCCAGTACTCAGCGAGATTTACTGATCTCTCGCATTATTCGACGGACATGGTATAAGACCCATTCTTTCGGGCCCGGACCTTCAAGCAGGGAATGAGGAATGAGATCAGGGCATCGATGATCTCCCTCAGCATTCCGACATAGGCAGAAGTACTGGAGCGATCCCCTCTCATGGAGAGATTTCTTACTGAGCCTACACTAGCAGCGAGACCTACCGCAGGGCGACATGTAGTAGAGTCGTCTGCATCTAGCAGTCGACAAATGTCATAATGGTCCAGGCAGACTAGACCATTCGGAGGATGACCTCAGGACAATGGCTTAGAGGTGCGGGGCACACGGCGTAGAGCCAGCCTTCCGAGGAGCAGACAACGCTACGCATGCAGCGGGCAGGGCCACATGGCTCGTGACTACCCGACCCACCATGTAGAGGAGCAGCAGATGGTTGAGGGGCCACCCAAGCAGAGGCATAGGGTCGACCGTGGTGGTTCGCAGAGAGCAGGCGGACGAGGTAGGGGAGCTGGCCGAGCAGTAGATGGTGGGCGACACTTTGAGGATTTACCTCCACCACCACTAGGAGGTCCACCCCGACCACAGGGAGCTGGCGGGCAGAGGCAGGCTCAGCTTCAGGCAGCGGAGGCCTACGACCACAGTACACCATATATGATTTGAGGTACTATCTGTGTCTACTCCACCCTTGATGCAGTTCATATAGACATAGGAGCGATTCATTCTTTCATTGCCGCTGCCCTTGTTCGGAGCTCGGAGATTCCGACGGAGCCGTTGGATCAATACTTACAGCTAGAGACTCCTACAGGAGTAGACTCGATGATTACGCAGTGGTGCCGGAAGTGTGAGCTTACTCTAGAAGGCGAGAGCTTTGGTGTGATCTTCTTGTAGCGGCATCGAGGCCTTACGACGACATATTGGGCATGGATTGGTTATCTATATTCCATGCTCAGATCGACTGTATTGGGCACAAGGTGCGATGTGTTCGCACCGATGGGAGAAGGTTCACCTTCATCGGCGAAAAGGGAACCTTAGCAGTGCAGGATGGACTCACATAGAGGATAGGACAACCGATCACTCATCAGTTGTCAAGCCTCATCCTAGGATCAGTTGACGTGCGTAGTCCTAATTTTCCTGCAGTGGTGGATCAGTATGCATACAATTTCCCTAATGAAGTTCCAGGAATACCTCCTCGCAGATAGGTAGACTTCTATATTTACTTATACCCCGAGACAGCCCCGATATCCACTCCAGCATATCGGATGGCTCCCGCTGAGCTTTGAGAGCTGCAGGTATAGCTGGAGGACTTGCAGGTCAAGGGATTCATCTGACCCAGTGTTTCACCCTGGGATTCCTCAATATTGTTCGCCAAGAAGGCAGATGGGAGCTTGTGACTGTGTGTTGATTATCGTCGCCTGAACCAGGTGACCATGAGGAACAAGTATCCGCTATCAAGGATTGAAGACCTCTTCGATCAGCTCAAGCGAGAACGGTGGTTCTCGAAGATAGACCTCAGGTCAGGCTATCATCATCTTAGAGTTCAGGACGAGGAATTACAGAAGACGGCCTTCAGATATCGGTATGGCCACTATGAGTTCTTGGTTATTCCTTTCAGTGTAACCAATGCACCAGTAGTTTTCATGAGCCTCGTGAACAGGATCTTTCAGCCTTACCTCGATCGATTTTTCATGGTCTTCATCGACGACATATTGATATACTCGACTTCTGAGGAGGAGCACACTTACCACTTGTGGGCTTTACTAAAAACACTCCAAGAGAACCAACTTTATGGTAATATCTCGAAGTGTTAGTTCTGGATACATGCGGCCCACTTCTTGGGACACATCACCTCTGAGGTGCGCGTTTCGGTGGATCCTGCGAAGATCGAGGCAGTTCTAGCTTGGGAGCCACCTAGGAACGTGGCGGAGGTGCAGAGTTTCCTTGGTTTGGCTGGATGCTACCAGAGTTTCATGCCAAACTTATCCAGAGTTACGGCACTACATTTAGCTTTGAAGAATAAGGGAAAACCCTTTGTGTGGTCAGATAGATGTTAGTAGAGCATCCAGGAGCTGAGACAGAAGTTGACCAGTGCACCCATCTTGATGCTACCGGAGGAGGGAGTAGGGTATGTAGTCTACGGCGATGCATCAGGGACCGGAATTAGGTGTGTCCTGATGTAGGAGTGGGCAGTGATCGCCTATGTATCACAATAGTTGAGGCAGAACAAGCAGAACTATGGTACCCATGACCTGGAGTTAGCAGCAGTGGTATTCACTCTGAAGATGTGGCAACACTATCTGATGGGCGAGCACTTTATAGTCTATTCTGACCACCAAAGTCTCAGGTAAATCTTCTCGTAGAAGGACCTGAATTTGAGACAACGGCGATGTCTTGAGTTCCTCCAGGACTATGACTTTGATATAGTCTATACTCCTGGAAAGGGGAATTTAATAGCTGATGCTATCAAGAGGAGGAAGGGCATTCTGCTACTTGGGGAGGCGACATATTAGCTAGCCGATTTGAAGATATCCTTCATTGATAGAGATAGAGCATCCTTTCTTCATTCACTCACAATCACTCCTCCACTGCTACAGCGGGTGAGAGAGGCACAACGTGGGGACGTTGACTGTGAGACGCGACGTGCACAGATATCCTCAGGACAGGAACCTGATGGATTATCTATAGGAGGAGAGCACGATGTCCTTTTTAGAGGACGTACCATGCTACTAGATGATTTACGGGAGGAGGTGATGAGGGACTTTCACACTTCCCCTTTAGCGGTACATCCAGGAGTGGCGAAGATGTACCAGGATCTCAGACGTCAGCACTGGTGGCCGGGTATGAAGAAGGCTGTAGCAGAGTTCGTTTCTCGATGCCTCACCTGCCAGCAGGTGAAGGTGGAGCACCAAGTACCAGCAGTCTTCGTATAGCCCTTGGAGGTCCCAGAGTGGAAGTGGGATGAGATATCTATGGATTTCATGACTGGACTTCCACGTACTTCCAGAGGTCACAACTCCATTTGGGTGATTGTCGACCGACTCACCATGTCGGCTCACTTCTTATCCATCAGAGAGCAGGGCTCAGTAGAGAGCATGGGACGTCTCTACGTTCGGTAGATTGTATGACTTCATGGTGTGACTTCATCTATTGTCTTTGATCGAGATGCTCGCTTTACTTCCTGGCTTTGGAAAGGGTTGCAGGAGGCATTCGGGATGCAGCTACATCTAAGCACCGCCTTTCACCCTTAGACGGATGGTCAGATAGAGAGGACCATTAAGACTCTCGAGGAAATACTCTGTACATGTGTCCTCATCTTTGGTCATAGCTGGGAGGATCACCTACCCTTGGTAGAGTTTTCGTACAACAACAGCTACCACTCCACCATCGGGATGACACCATACAAGGCATTGTACGGCCGACCTTATAGGTCACCTCTGTGCTGGACAGACCCTGGGGAGTCAGCACTTGTGGGACCGGGGATGGTCCAGGCCATGACAGAGAATTTCCATGTCATCCAAGAGCATATAAGGACAACTCAGAGCATACAGAAGTCTTATGATGACAAGAGGCGGAGACCACTAGAGTTTGAGGATGGCGACCACGTCTTCTTGTGGGTCTCACCTCGACGCGGATTATGGAGATTTGACCAGGGAAGAAAGTTATCTCTGCGCTTCATTGGACCTTTCCAGGTTCTCAGCAGGATAGGTGAGGTGGCTTATCACCTGGCTCTACCATCTCAGTTGCACCGGGGGCACGACGTCTTCCACGTATCTCAGTTGAGGAGGTAATACACGACCCGACGCATATCATCGACCATGGGGAGATGGACATTGACGATGGGGAGAATTTTGTGGAGGTCCCAGTGGAGATCGAGGATCAATAGGAGTGGGTCCAACATGGGTGTTCGATTCCTCTAGTGCGCATTAAATGGAAGCATGAGAACCTCCAGGAGATCACTTGGGAGTAGGAGGCTCAGATTAATGCTCAGTACCCTCATTTGTTCCCCTAGTTTGTGATGTATCTTTACGGGGACGTAAAGCCCTGAGGTGGGAGTAATGTAAAGTCCTGTAAATTTTCAGGGAAATTTTTTCTTAATTTTCTTTGGTATATTACGAGTACGTAGTTTCTGACGGCACCTGATTCTGAGGCCCGGTGTGCCCGGGGTCCCTACTGAGTAGCGTATACTCACCCCTGCACGGGCTATGCCATCACTACATTTTGTTGGATGCAGGAAACGGACAGCGCTGATTGTGGTTGAGGCTTGTGGAGCAATTCGGTACCTGGAGGTGGACCACTAGGCGGGACGTACACGGAGCGGATGGTTGGACCCGAGGAGCTAAGGAGACTATTTGTACCCACCCTTTATGTGGGATTTCCGATGGACGGATCGACGTTGCTGCTTTACTTTTCAGTTGCTGTACTTTCTTTCCAGTTGTACTTTACTTTCAGTTTGGGTTTGTATTCTGGCCCACATACTTTTTCGCACTTACTTTTGTACCCAGTTTTACTTAGTGTTTACTTCTATTGGCTTACTCTATGGTGTTTTTTTACTTTATAAATGCAATTACTTCCCTTTTTATCAGGATTTATGCCTTTGGTGCTAGTCGCCAGCCCCTGGCCTATGGAAGGCGGGCTTGTGGTAGTCACGACACGAGTCCCGAGGATGGGTCATGACAGATTTCCTTTTTTAGGATATCAACAGGGTGGGGATATAGTTAATCTATGGTATGAACTAGATGACTCCCATACAAAAGGAGGTGAGCTTGAGACAAATGTGGATATTTTGAGGTATTTATGTCAAATACTATTTGTAGAGGGGTCTAGGAAATGGTTGTATTATAAAATCAGGGTGATATTGATTTGATTTATATAGATAATTGATTTGGGAGATCAAGGAGATGAGGAATCCATGGAGTGCATGAAATTATGTTTCCAGTTAAAATGCCCTCTATTATTCTAGGGAGATGGTGGACTGCAGTTATTAGAGTATTGGATCGAATCATTACATATTATTTTTTATCTAAATGATATTCCATAGGGGTGTAGGGTGAATGTGGATACATATATTCTTAGTGAACCAAATGAACATGAGTGGGGTGTATATGTACATAATGGTAGCCCCAAAGAGATTATATAGAGGACTTTTACGTGGGGTTACATGATAAGTTAATTTTAAATAAGTAAATAGTAGAGAGATCCAGATAGTCCACGAACCTAGTTCATGGAGAGACCTTAGTCATATATTAAATCATCAAGTTCAAAAAATTTATACGATTTTCCCTGATGCTATCAGGAGACAATATCACTATGGTGAGGTAATTTTAGGTTGCATTATTGAATGTTATCTAGGTATAGGTAAAAATATTGAATTTTATCTTCTTCTCAAAATAGTTTAACCAGGAGATGATAGTGGAGAAGAACTGGGTAGATGTGAGTATATCAATAATGATAATTGTGTTAGGTGAGATAGGTATATGAACTTTTGGTACCCAGAAATAGGTTCATGAGGATACCCAATAGGTTATTAAGAGGAGTGGTTTGGTGTCTCCACCTTGTAGTGGATAATAAGTGACATTGTTCAAGTATAGAAAAATAGGACATGTTCAATACCAATGTAATTTAGAACCAAAGTAGTGTTAGGAATACATCCATATGGGATATTTGGAGTAGTTTTGTTAGAGTACCTCACAAATTTCTATGGTACATGGAATGAGAAAAATTCAAGCAACTACGGAAGGACTGGGAGTGGTACCATGAGTCGACAATCATGATATTATGACAAATTTTGGATGAGGTGGTGAAAGGGATACCTAATAGTGGGAATATTGGTCGACCATGGTTGTAATTCAATAAGGAGAACATGCATTGGGCAGTAAGGCATTAGGTTAGCTTCATGTTATCAATATGAATATCCTAGTGTTGGATTATGAGTATTTTTCAGTAATAGGCATGTAACGAGTGTGTGACTATGGTATTTTATGATAGATATTTGTTCATGATGTGGTTATATGGTAAATGGATTAACCAAGTGTTGTTTAATATATAGGCATTTTTTAGGATATTGATTACTATGGGATACATTATCATCATGTAAAACTAAGGCATCAAGAATCATGTAGGATGATTGCGGGAATCGAGAATAATGTGAGATAGAGATGAACATTATGATGATGTAGTATCAAGAAGATTTATGATTTATGGTTTTATATGGATATTTGAAACATGAGAAATAGAGGGCTATGATACCAATATTATATCAAGTAAATTGGTTAAGTTAATACGTGGAAGGAAATGCATAAGACAAGAAGTTCCGTAGAATGGATCAATCTATTGAAGTTTGGTAATCATGGTAACCACATACCAGAGAGATTTTGTTGACATTATCTTGGTATTTTGGGAATAAGTTGAGTGGTTCACGGAAGGTTTGGTTTGTGTTGGTCGGTGATTCACTTGTGATATCTATGGGAAGAGATATTATTTGGAAGAGAGGTTGTAAAGTACTGGTTATTTAAGAGTGTATTATTGAGTTAGATCTTATTTTCCCCATATTATTTTTCACCAAGTCAAGGTGTAGGGGTTTCGATATAGGATGAAAATTTATCTTGGTACTTTTCCCAGCCTCATGGGTAGATCTATTATACAAAAATATGTATGCACTTTTTAAAAAAGCTATACTTGTTTTGGATAATTTTGGGTGTGATATTGGAAAAAATTTGAGTTGGGATGATTTTTTTTTGATTTTAGGAATGTTTTGGAGGTTTCATAAAATTATGGAATTTTTAGTTGTTTGGTCATAGTATATCGCTATGGTGAGTCATATGTTTTTAATGGCTTGTGATGTTATAGTGAATTTTTTTAAAATGGAAAAATATTCATATGTAAGAGTCATTTTATAATGCATAAGAGATATTTTTACGGTGTTTGAGGGAAAATGGATAAGTTCTAGAAATATAAGGCTCAGCCACTGTGAAGGTTTGGAATAATGAATAATTGTTGAGTTGTCATTTATATGTAAAAGTAAACTCCTAATACATAAAATTTAATAATTTATACATAAAAGTAAACCTATGAGGAGGTAGAGAAAATGGATAATCATATACATAAGAGTAACTCTAGTGTCACCCTATTTACATAAGAGTGAGTATTTTGAAAATTTGATACATAAAAATAACTTTATCATATGTAAGGGTCTATTTCAAATGAGAACTATACTAAATGTTGAGTGATCTTGATATATGTAAGAGTCATATAGAGGAAACGTATGGGTGAATTGTATTGTTAAGTGAACAAATAGTAAATTTTTGTGCACACTATAATATGTAAGGGTTACCTAGGGATGATATATTAAATTTGGTAATGTGTTGATAGTGCTCTATGTGATATATAAGAGTCAATTTTTGGTACATAATGGTCATTCCCTTAAAAAGAGTTGTAATGTATGGGAGTTACCTATGACATGTAAGGGTAATGTATCTATGATTCCCTAACTTAGTGAAATGTTAGGTATGATATGTAAGGGTAATATCCATATATAAGATTAAATGTGTTTGTGTAAAATTTAATTATGAAAAAAAAATTAATATTTTTTTAAAATGAAATATTAATTGGAAATTTTAATATCAATTGGGAAATAGTGTTTCTTCAAGCAGAATATATGGAAGTTCAGTTGTTTCATATCTCTCTCTCTCTTTCATTAATTCATCCATTTGGGGAGTTCATTACTAATTTTTTGTCATTTGTTTCATTTTATCTAGGGAGTAGTCTTGGGTAAGGAATGTTTCCCTGAATTTATTGTTATTAGTTTTTCTTCATTATCTCACTATTTTCTGTTGATTATTCCCCAAAATAATTATTATTTTTAGATTAAAAAATATATTATTATTAAATCTGAATCTATTAGAGGTTCTTGATGAGTATATTAATTTATACTCCAGGTAATTGGTTCTTATACAAATCATATGTTATATGTGTGTTATATGATGTGTAATAAATTGTTTTTGGTTGGGTTGTGTATGTGAAACTAGTAATGAAAATACTTTGGGTTTATTTTTTTCAAAATAGATACCTAGTTATTTGGGATTTTCCACACATTATGGATAATGTAGTTTGTGGTGTTGTTATTGATGTGGTTCATTGGGAATGTGATGGGAATAACCCATGTGAATGTGGGTGATGTTGATTATTGGGAAAGGGGTTGACATGGTTTTTTAGAGAGATGCAGATTGTTTTTAGGATATCCATAGGTGGTAAAAAAAGTTCTATGAGGTGTTTCCTAAGGTGTTGGTGATTTATCTCACCAAGGAGACTGAGAAAATTGGGATTTTTTGCACATTATACAAGGACCATGAGGTGTTTGAGTCCACTCATTATGGTTGTAACCCTCTATACATTGATCATTGTACTATTTATGGTTTTGATCATTAGTATGGATGAGGGGAAAACTATAAATCCCATAGAGTGTGGTGAGAGAGACCATCAGGGAGAAATATATTCACTGTATATTTAGGATATTTTATGGATGATGAGCTAGACATGGTAAATGACTGTTGTTGTCATACCTTGGATTTCATTAGGATGTTGAGATGCAAGTTTTTTAGGGGTTTGGAAAACTATAGATCTTTTGAGGTAAATTGTTGATGTGTTATTGGGGTATCACAGTTGAATTGGGATGGTAATTACTTGTGATATAGGATTAGTGGGAAGGTTGATGATTATTCTAGAATGATAGACTACATATATAGTATTTCACATTATTGTTTTCTAAGGTAGGTAAAAGCTAACTCATGGCTGGTTGAGTATGAGGGGAGGAGGTTATATATTTTCCATTGGGTTCCATTTATTATACATTTAATAAACTAGTTTATGTGTTGATATTAGTTAGGGACATCATTGGTGGTGGATAATTGAGTTCATACTAACACCCTACACATGCCCTCTGGGATGCATGTAGACTTCATGTCTTGTGGTATTGGTAAGGGAAAATTTTCAAAATCCATAAAATATTGGTTATGGGAGTATAAATAGAGCATAAATTAGATTACGTGGTTCTGAAGAAGATCTAGGTGGTTCTTAAGTGTTGGGTTGGTGATTAATTTTATTAATTTGTACTTTTATACATGTGATTAGACTATGGGAAATTAGTTGAGTTTTTTATGAATTGTAGACTTGGTATATGTCTATTAACTTGATCGTATATGTGTCTTGCCTTCTTATTATCATTATATAAATTTTTTACAATTTTTGTTAAATATTATTAATATTTATCTTAAGAGGGAATAGTCACCCCTCTATCATCTCTTAGACCCACAATAATAGTTAGCTTCATTTGGAATATAGGGAGGCATGCCTAAGGTCTATAGATACTTCTATAAAGTTACTATATAATCTTCCATATCCGGGAGATACATAAGTTCCTGAAGATAGGGGTACTTAAAGAAAATCCTCATGTAAAGGAATATAATTGGTCATAGAGAACTAATCATTTTCTTCTAACGTGTTTCTAATAATTATTCATAGTTTTCCTTTTAGAAATACAACTTGTATATACTTTTTTATAGATATTTTATTTTTCATCCTTTATGTTCCTCAGTTTTTTATCCATATATATTTTGAGACTAATCCCACTTATGTGTGTTTCTTCAATTGATGCATTATTGTTTCATCCTTCACTATGCTTCCAACAACATATGATGGTTATTACATTAACCATCACTTCTTTACTCATAGTGGTATTTTAGCTACAAAATATGCATGGACCGTGCTTTTTCTCCTCAGTAGTCATTAATACCACCTTGTACTTATTTAATGATGGTAAATTTTTCATCATTTCTCCATAATCACATAGTTAAAAAGTAATTAATTTTTATTTATCCTCCATAATAAATTTCATTCACTCTATAAGGGTTCATAATAACATAAAATTATTGATTTATGGACCCTTCATTATATTTTATAAACATTTTCTTACGACCTAGTGAATCTATTTTATTATGAAATGGATTTTTGTTTCTTCCATTCTTGTCTCCAACATTGAGTACAAATGGGGTCTTCATTTTGTATCTTTTAGTTATATTCTTACTCTATTATACTTCCATATATTTCTATTATTATTAAATATAAAACATAACCCAAAAAAACCATACCTCGTGTTTCCATGATTAACATGTTAAAACAAACTTACTACCACCATTGAGAACATAGCCTCTATGAACACATCCTTGGTGTGTCCCACAACTCTATAAAATTATCACTTCAATTCCATATTTTTTTAAAAAATATATTTCAATAGGATTTCTCAAAAAAAATTCCACTTTCTCTCTAATTCTATGTTTATTTATTCCCATGATATAATTATTAATGATATATTTGCATGGATTTCCAATATTCTATTTAAGGTTTTTAACCTCATTTCAAGATATTCTTTATTCACATCATTTTCCTTTAGTTATGTATCCATAACCTCAATCCTTGCGCTAATTTTATTGGATTTTATCCAATATTCAAGTTATGTTTCCTTAATGGTAGTAAGAGATCTATAAGGGGTATCACCAATATTATGGGGGTGTAATATCACAAAAGTGGGAAACTTGTGAATCAAGATAAAAGAATCATCTATATTTAAAATAGTTTAATGGATATATGAGATGGTTCATTGGTAAGAAATTTGGGTATGCATAGCCATAACTCCTAGATTGACTACCTCAAGGCACATATATCTCAGAAAAGTCATCGCATTTACCACTTAAACAAAGTGGTTGATTGAATTACTAGATGCATAAATAATGGTAAGATTCCATTTTTGTCCTTCGGTGGAAGGATCTCCCTAGTTAAGTTTCATACCCTCCATTTCGATGCACATTCTATATTCTCTCAAGGATCCAAAAGAGGTGATCACTAATATCTAGAAGTTACTATCCTCTTTCATTTTGGATACTCACATGAATGGGAGACACCATTGTGTGTCATGGAAAAGTATGTAGAAACTAGAGAAGGAGGGTGACATCAATGTCATAAGCATATATAGTGAGATGCATGGTTTGCATGGAAATATGTCCTAGGGTGTTATATAAAGATGAAAACTATCGGGATAGTTTATGATGCACAAGTATGGGATGAATATTATATATGGGAATAGAAACTCATCCTCATTTTGGATCATGATCTATCATCATATCCTGATTCTTTAAAGGCAAACCCACTGGATAGTTGGCAGAAGCTATATCAATTTCGGGTATAAAAACTGGACAGGCACTACACTGGGATTACCAGGGTTCCTCATTCCATAAATTAATTTCAAGAAACCTAGAGAGTACCTAAGTTTCATCCATGGGGTCATTGATGTGAACCAGAATGTTCTTTTTGATCTCATTGAGCCCACTTATTTCATAGATAGAAGTATCTTTATAGTTTCATCACCGAGTGCCATCTCAACTAAGTATTATCATTTTTAGGTGTCCACCACAACAATGTGGGATAGTAGTAGAGATTTTTTTTTGGGGAAATGAAATTCCAAAAAAAATTAACATCCTCATATGATGTATCTAGAAAATAACACATCCCATTGATGAGTGCATCCAATGTATAGGTATCAACCTTATATCTAGATGTTTTTGTTACAGATATACTAGGGGTTAATCCTATGTTTAGTAGTTCTTTGATGGTGAATCGGTGAATATATTATGGTGCACCTTTAGTGATTTCACTGGTATCCATTCACATGTGACTCTGGGAGTCTCATTCATTGATCTATGGTTCTAAGGTGTTGATAATAACAACCTTTAAAGGATGGAGAGGATGTTTATTCTCGAAGAAGCATTTCGGTGTATTTTGAAGGCCAATAAAAAAGCATGAAATGAGAGGAATTATTGATCTATGATTTTAATTACCCTCATAATAATGAGTTTATTGAGTGATATTTATTAGATAACCAAGTAATAGGCTGACTCCCCTCTATCAAGTTCATGATTAAAATAAGAATTCCTCTTTATTCTACTATTGGTAACCATCAAGGCTGTTGGGTTAGTTTATATCCTCACAGTTTGGGGATCTATATGAATACCAAAAGAACTTCTAGAACAAGTGTCAAGCAGGGAGGTCACACTATTCCTGAAAATAGGGGTTTTGTTGTTATAATATTTATTTCATTTCTTGATAGCGGTGACTCTCTATAGGCTGAAGAAAGGTAAATTTTTTCTTGTCAAGTTCATTTTGGACAAAAGAACATTGATCTTCCGGTGATTGAAATCAACTCCAAAACCATTTATAACTCCTTCTGTGGACTTAACCCTATCACATGGTATGTCTCAAATCTCATTCGTAAGTGGAAAGGTATTGTGAAAATATCATGGTAATTATGTATACTTACCTCAAGGGAAACAATGTTACAGGTATTCTTTCCTCAAAATCCATTCATGATATGTCAGTTACCTTATTATTTATATTTGGATCACATCCCCCTAAAGGTGTGGACATTAGTCTAGGGTATTTCCTTGGGATTCATTATTTTAAGCCCCATTTATTTATCTTTCTTGTAACCATATTATACATGCTCTCAATTTTAAATAATCAAATGATGTGATAGTGATTTGATTTACTTTTCATCTTCATAATTATTTTTTCAATGGATTCCTTCAAGGAAAAATTATCTTAATTTAATGATATATTTTCCATAATAAACTCTCCCATGAAAGAATAATCCACTCCATGAATAATAGCTAGTTGATCTACCTTCCCATAAAAATATTGGTTCTCATATTGATAAATGTAAAAAATATCTCTACATTTATGGATAAATGAATTTTTTACTTGTTCACTTGAATCATCACCAAATTAAAACTCCATGGGGGTTTCCATATCATCATATTTAAAACATATTTCACAAAAACATTTGTAATGGATTTATAATTAAATCCAATAACACATACCTCAATGGGTGTTTCCTTCTTCTCAAGATCTTTCTTCTTATTTTTTCTCCTCATCTTTTTATTCACATAATACATCATTATCTAATTTTCCCTATTAAAATTTTACCATACCTAGATCAATAATTTTATCTTTAATATGGAATAGAAACATTATTGGATACCACATATTTCCCACATATCTTTTCTAAAATCTCTAATATACCAATTACATTATCAATATGAAAAATCCTCCTGAGTACCTCACAAGTTATTCCACTAAGAAAGAACATTTGTGTCTCTATATTACAAACTATTTCATTGTGCATTTTCAAATGAACATAGTGATATATGTATTATGTTACATAATTACTATAAACCTATAAAAAAATAATCATATCCTTTTAATAAACATTATGTTTCATATCATTAAAATTATTATTCCTCAAAAATAATTCCATGTGTGAAACAAATATAAAAATATATTTATAATATTTAACAGTAAATCATAATCATTGGGCTCTAGTACATATTTTTAAAACTAATTAACTATAATGTTAAACTTAAATAACCTTAATATTAGGGTTGAATTTGAGTTATGTTTAAATGAAACATTTTATTCACTTTAAGCCTCACAAATAATTGGATATTATTCCCTCATTTGGAGGAACACAATCAATCTAACTCATCCCGGACTCTTATTTAAATGAATAACAATGTAAAAATGTTGAAATTAAAGTACATTAACATATAGTATTTTTAATTCACTCACCCACATTGGGATACATCCATGGATAATAAAAATGATGATGTGTTGATGTACCAAAATCCATTACCAACTCAATATTTTAGTGTGCACAAATTTGTTTGTCATGATCACTCTATGTCAAGGTTAAATCCCTTTATAATATTTAGGTATCACTGACTTATCTCACAAGGGGAACTTTCTTTTATTCGTTCTTCATGCACTACATTGAAAAATAAAATATCTTTCAGACATAAAAATCTATTCAGTATTAGGATAGAAAATATGTTCATTATTCACATTAAATACTAGATTTGATATGATATTGAACTCCACTTCACTGCACTCCCTCTTCTCCAACACTAACCGATGATGACTCTTAAATGTGAGTGTTGAATCTTTAAAATATACATGATCATAGTAGTATCAATATTAATTTATAAAGGATACTAATTTCATACCATAATTATCCTTTATTTACATTATATTATTCTCTAATATTTTGATATATATAAATGAAACTCTATCAAAATGATACTTCCTTCAATATTCTAGATGTATCAATGATGTACTGTCTTCTTAAGTCTCATTTGATGTATATAATCATATATATCTGTGTAATTCTTCTCTCACATTACAAATATATAACTACTATTTCAATTTTCATAGTGCAATTCAACTTCCAAGACTTCAATCGATGATAGGAATCCTTCAAATAAGTCCAAGCTCTAAGATCATTCTAAGTGTTGAAAAAAAAATATAAGGTCAATTAAATACAATTAAGTAAAATATTTGTCCTTAATGTTTTGACACAACCTCCTGTATTTTAATTTCAATGGAAATTGAAAAATATTATGTGGTTCACCAAATCATGGTGTGATTATCTCCTTATAGAAAAACATATCTTCCTTTTTCACTCAACGTGTCATGATGACCATCATTATAGAATAAATATATTCTAATACTACTTTTTTGGTGTGATATGCATGATTTTTAAATTATTTTCCTTATCCAAAGACTCTAAAATCATGGTTCTGTTTTTTCTTCTCCACATAAAATCATGGGGTAGTCCTTCTAGATATTAACAACCTGGGATATATTGTCTTGTAACCCCGTTTTTTATACACAATAATTCATCCATGTCTAAAATGATCTATATAAGAATTTCAAATGTAACATCCCAAGAAAATAAAGAATATTACTTTTTCATATTTTTAAATATTTTTGAATTAAATATTAATAATACTTTAAATGGGATGTTATGTTCAACGGTATACCTGATACGCAACAACATGTTTCTTTGAAATCTTGTGTTTCACACTAATAATATAATATTATTATTTTAAATGGTAGTTGACGCCTAAGCGTTGTATTAAAGGTAATGAATATAAATAACTAAAATATGATGATACATGTTTGTTGAACGTTTTTACATATATCCAATAAAAGTTAGAGGCATAAAATAAGTAAAGAATTTTATTTTAGGCATAAATACACTAATATTCACTAAAAGCTCGGTTTACGGCCTTTTAATGGAGAAGCCTCTTTTAAATATAATTTTTGTCACTTTTATAAGTTCTATTTGACAAAATTAAATTCTTATATAGAATTGGGACACCAAAATTTACTTTGGATGATCTTTTGGTATTTTTCTAATAGAGTTCATTTTTTAATAAATAGTGAAAAATATTGTATTTTAATTCAAAAGTTCCTTTTAGTCTAATTTATTTATATGGTTATATAATATTTTTAATTGGTTTTAAAGTGTAATTAGAATATATTTTTACCATTTAATCTATTTTTTGTCATTTGAAGTAATTTCATTTTGAAATTGGACATAAATAGGTGTCAATCATTTGATAGTTATTATTTCTTAAAAACACGCTATTTGTTTTAATAGTGGGAATTAATTTTAAATTAATTTCTGTCACTTCTGTCTTTTGAATTTGGAAAAATGGACTCCATATTTGGAATCATTAGGTCCGAATTGTGTAAATAGGTAACTTTTATTTTTAGTCATTTTAAATATTTTCTTTAGTAAATATTTTATTTACCGTGACTAAAAGGTAAAAATAATATATGAGAGTAAAATAAAATATTATAATAACATTATATTACCCTAAAAAGTTTCTTAATACTATTGGATGAAACATATCCAAGCATGGAAATCCTTTGGGTAGAATTTGGAACACCATGGAGCCACATGGGAGTAATAATGACATTTTATATTAATTAATTTAAAGTAAAGACAAAATGACCAAAGCAATATATTTTAGTAAATAACTTTTTTCATGGGGTTATATAAGATAATATTAGACTATAAACATTTTTTAGAAAGATAAAATGATTTCCTACATCATGGTATTTTTTTTATAATTTTTGGACATCAAATAATTTTAATTATTTGTGACACAATAATGATACAATATTTACCTCATTAATAAATGATTTAAATAAACATGATTATAAATATTAAAACAATATCCAAAACCCGTCCAATATTTATTGGATTATTTAATTTCGACCATTAGTCATATTAACATTGATATTAACTAATATTTTACATTTTGAAAATGAAAATGATGTTATAATAAAATAATTGTTTCAAACTTTCCTAAATAGCCCCTCCTCTCCCTTACAAAAGCCCTCACTTCTAACCCATTACTCACACATCTCAAGCCTTTGGCTCATGAAAACTCTTCTCCAATAAGCTCCCAATATCCCTATATTAATTTTAGAAGACTTACCTTAGGTATAACAAACTTCAAGATATACGTTTGGTTCAAACCAAAGGGAGTTACCCGATTTTGAGGTAACGTCTTCCCTTAAGTTCTTTTTTTTATTTTACTTCTCCAACCACATAAACTATTTTTATTATTTTATTTTAAAATAGAACCAGTATAATTAATATACTAGGATGTTTTTATGAGAATTATTCTAACTACACTTACACAGATCTCCATTTAATGGGTAAAGAACATAATATTTCTGTGGATGGAAAACTAACGCCTCACGAAATGATGATTGTTCAATTAACTCTTACTGCCTATCATGGTGGCCATTATTATGTCACTATATTTATGTATGATATATATTATGTTTATCTTTTCTTTATGCTTCTATATTTTTCATTTATATCATACCTCTATGGTATCCATAATGGGTAAACGCGATAATTTCATTTTAGGAAGTGCGGACTACCACCCCCACAATGTGATATAACTCATTAATACCTTATGTGGGTTGTATAAAGGATGTATTTCATGATATTATATATTATATTATACTTTAATTATAATATACCTATGTATCATTCAGTTTTCATTAAATTAAATATTAAATAGAAATGAAATTAGCGTTCATGCGTACGTACGGCGTACCATCTCAATGAACGGTGCATTTCATTTCTTATATCCAAATATTATGTACTAATATAAATACATGTATATACTATATATATATGATATATATGATATATATATCATTAATATCATTCTATAGATAATTGAGTATTGACCACATGGAAAAATTATTATTATAACAAGTTCATTTTAACTCAAATTCTGAACATGGACAAAATGTCCGATATGAACTCAAACAATTAACTAATTGTTATTTCATGGTAATAAGTATATAAAACTAATAATAAAAATTTAAAATTTTATTAATAAAGTATAAATTAACTTATGTTTATAATTCAGGAATAAAAAGGGACGTACAAGTCAATTCGGACACGAGGTAAGGGATTTCTTATCTCACATTTGATTCTGTGAGATTTCCATTATTCACCACTCATTTATTGCATGTGGTGTATTGTGTACTAACATTTGATATATATTTACATGATTATATTTATATTCATGGTATTATGATATTCATTTGGTGGTTATTATCTTTTTCTCATATGACTCAATTGTTTACAACTTGGTAAGGGTTTTTCATCTCACTTTTTATTCCTGTGAGATTCAAGATATATTGGCCACTATTTCCTTTTGTGTGGTGTATGTGCTTCCCATTATTGTACTCTTTGTGTAATATACCTTCATTTCTGAGTATTTACATCTTCATTGTATTATCCTTCTTTCATGTGGAATATGTTTTGTAAGTTACCAAATCAGTAAAGGAACCTTTCACCCTCCTCTTTTTAAGACTTATTTTTGTTATGTCTTCAAATTTACATATTATTATGTTGGGACATGTTCCTATATATCCTTATTGATGTAAAATTTATTTCCAAGTGATTAGATACACTCTTTATCTCATCAACTCGCTTTCTTAATTTTAAAATGACGTTGTTGGGCTGTCGAATTTTTATAAGCGAACTTCTTAACTCAATTTGAATTATTTGGGATCAACTTGTACTTCTTGAATATGTCATCCTATGAATATGTGTGAATGACCTATGATTTTTTTACACTTAATATCCACTTATATTAGGTGTATTTATATTTTTCACACATAATTATGTAATTGAATTATCCTTAATCTAAGGATACCTTCTTTATAAGAGATTTCATCTCAATTTACATTTCCATTGAGACTTCATTATTGATATGCACCAATTCACTCTTATATGGTGTATATACTATATTTTGTCATATTATATCATCAATACCTTTATTCTATTGATATTATTAAGTTATAATTAAATGTTATTCCTCAATTTTTTGTATTCTTGGAACTCTCATTTTGTTAAAAACTCTTTAACTAAAACATCGTTTTAAATGTTTTAAAGTTTTAAATTTATAAACCTTTCACATTAATTTCCATGATTTAAAAATGGTTTTAATTATTTATTCATATGGACATGAATGTTTTTAAATTTAAATTTCTTTCAAAAGCTTCAAAGTGGTATGGGACACTTTGATTCAAAAATCTATTTATTTAACATTTTTAATGGTTTTTAAAGTGGTTTGATAAAAGGGTTTTTTTTGTAAATATTTTGAAATGAAATATTGTTATTAAAATGTAAAAAAAATTTCATTCCACATTCCTTTATCATGAAATAAATGATTGTGTTTTATGAATCTGTGTTTTGTGATCCACATGGCACACTTATTCATGAAATGAAATGTTTAAGAAGAGGGTGCCCTGATATCTCTCCAATGCATTGGGTAAAGTATAGTATCATCATACGTTATGTGTAATGAGTGTTTACTCATGATAATACAAGTGAAATGAGGGTTTACTCATGCTTCATGTGAAATAAGGGTTTACTCATACACTATGTGCAATGAGCCTTTACTCATGATAATTCCATGTTAAGTGTTGTTGCCACATTTCCATGGTATAATTATCAGGCTTTATCATGAATTTATGTTTATCCATCTCTTTTGATCTACTGATATGACTATTGTCTAACATGTATTGTATTCCTCATGTTATCCCATGATTATTCCCTTACTGGGCTTTATTGCTCACCCTTTTCTTATGCATGTCCTTAGGTTATCCCATGAAATACTAAGTACGGGGGAATATAGTTGTCAAGAAAAGTAATTTTTCAATAAAGATGCTCTATTTAATGTTTTAAGTTTTTATGTAATGATCTTATTCCCCAAAGACACTCGACCTCTTGATCTTCTATGTTGTTTCAATTGAAGTTTATGTAATAAATCTGGTTTATGTTTGTAATCAAAGAGAAGGGTGGTCAGCATTGGTATCAGAGTATAGGTTTAGTTATTTTTTGGATTAGGATTAGGAAACCCTAGTAAAGTCTTAGAGACAAGACTACATATAATAAAGTCATCCCTAAGTTTTTGTGAGTATTGAGTAAGTGGTTTATCAAGCAAATACATCCCCGTCTGGATACGAGGAGAACTATATTAATGTGTTGGGATTAAAATGAAAGGTATAAGAAAACCATTAAGGTTAAAACATGTTAGGGTTAATTTTATATTATAAATAGGAAAACACATACACCATCTGACAACCCTTCACTTCGGGAAAATCTATAGGAATCGAACCCACAACCAAAGTACGATTGGGTTTTATCCCCAACCACTGGCCTACATGAATTCCCTAGTTAGTATGACTTATCCTTTTAGTTAAATGATTTTATGTATCAAGAATATGTTGATTTTGAGAACTTATGTTTTATTAATAGATATCCTTAGTATAGTAAAATGATTTGGTGATTAAATGATAAAGGTTATTTTGGAATATGTATTCTCTTTTGGAATAAAATATGCCTAAGGAAAATAAAATATTACAGGATTTCAATTGTGGATGAATGGTTGAAATTTTTTTATAAGAATCTATGTATTTATTTTAGACATATGGTGATTTGGGTTATTTCTAAAAAGTGATTTACCTACCATAGAGAATATGTGATTAGGTTAATTACTCTTTAGTATGTGACTTTAAGAGTAGTCGATGATATTTGGAGATAAATGTTAAGATTTATTGTGGAAGACTATGTGATTAAATCCTTCTGAGTTTTGGGTTTCAATTTTAGTTTGGATTATTGGTAAGAATTTTAAGGATGATTGTGTATTGAATGGTTTTTCTAGAACTTTGCGTACGTTTTGATGAATTGTAGAGATTAATAGTAGTATTTCTTGTTATGATGGATTATCCTTTTGGGGGATTATATGATCTCGTAGTAACCATTTTGGTTTAATTGATGTCTAAAGACAAGGGAAATATATAGTTATTCTTTTGTGGATTATGTGATTCTCTATAAGAATATTCTTGTTCTATGATGTGACCAAGTCTTTTTGAATGCTTATTGTTTGGAGAAAAGATTAGTTTTTGGTAGAAACTTATTAAAGGAAGAAACTCTACATGAAGGTAAGTATATTTCCTTATGTTTTTATTCTATGTAGTAAATGAATTACTCAAAATTATGAAAAAGAATTTAAGACAAAAACATTGTTGGTTTACGTTTCCTACTGGGAAATCAAAGACCGTATAACACATTATAAGTTTGTGATTTTCTTGTGCTTAACTTTATCCTAATCATGTTTTCTATCACTCTCCCACAAAATATGACCATTTCTTTTCTCTTCCATATCCATGTTTTTCTACATGTAATCCTAGTATCAGTTAATTGGGGTGACCTTTTTACTTCTCTTTATTTCTTATAAAGTGATAGTTTTACTGACTTTTTTCCGATGTGGGACTTTCAAGGAAGTTTCTAAGCCCAATTTTAAAATTGCGAGGATGCAATTCCCAAAAGGGGGGAAGAATGAGACATCCCAAGAAAATAAAGAATATTAATTTTTTATATTGATTAATATTTGTGAATTAAATATTAATTATAGATTATATGGGACACTATATTATACAGCGTACCCGATACACAACAATGACTTTCTTTGAAATCTTACGTTGCACACTAATAATATAATATTATTATTTTAAATGGAATTTAACAAATAGACCTTGTATTGGTGGGAATGAATAGAACTAACTAAAATATAATGATACATGTTTTTTGAAAATTTTTACATTTATCCAATAAAAGTTAGAGGCTTAAAATTAGTAAAGAATTTGATTTTAGGCTTAAATACTATAATATTCACTAAAAGGTCGATTTACCGCCTTTTAATGGAGAACCCTCTTTAAGTCTATTTTTTGTCACTTTTATATGTTCTATTTGAAATAATAAAATCCTTCATTAGAATTGGGACACCAAAATTTACTTCGGATGAAATTTTGGTATTTTTCTAAAAATGTTCATTTTTTAATGAATAGTGAAAAATATTGTATTTTAATTCAAAAGTGTCTTTTAATCTAATTTATTTATATGGTTATATTATCTTTTTAATTGGTTTTAAAGTGTAATTATAATAAATTTTTACCATTTAATATGATTTTAATCATTGGAAGTAATTTCATTTTGAAATTGGACATAAGCAGGTGTCAATCTTTTGATAGTTATTATTTCTTAAAAATAGACTATTTGTTTTAACAGTGGGAATTAACTTTAAATTAATTTCTACCACTTCTATGTTCTGAATTCAGAAAAATTTATTCAATTTTTGGAATCATTAGGTCCAAATTTTGTAAATAGGTAACTTTTATTTTTATTCATTTTAAATATTTACATTAATAAATATTTTATTTACCATGATGAAAATGTAAAAATAATAAATAAGGGTAAAATATAAAATTATAATAATGTTAAATTACCCTAAAAAGTGTTCTAATCCTATTGGCTGATACATATCTGAGCATTTTAATCCTTGGGTTGAATTTGGGACCCCATGGAGCCACATGGGAGTAATAATGACATTTTATATTAATTAATTTAAAGTAAAGACAAAAATGAATAAAACAAATATCTTATAGTAAAAAAAATTACATGGGGTTATCTAATATATCTATTCGACTATAAATATTATTTGTAAATCTAAAAATATTTACTACATCGTTTTATTTTTTTCTAATTTTTGGACATCATATAAATTAAATTATCTATTACACAATAATGATACAATATTTACCTCATTAATAAATGATTTAAATAAACATGATTATAAATATTAAAAAATATCCAAAACCAGTCCAATACTTATTGGATTATTTTATTTCGACTAGTAGTCATCTTAAATTTGATATTAACGAATATTTGACCTTTTGAAACTGAAAATGGGGTAATAATAAAATAATTTTTTCAAACTTTCCTAAAGAGCCCCTCCTCTCTCTTCTAAAAAGCCCTCACTTCTAACCCATTCCTTACACTTATCAAGCCTTTGGATCATGCAACCTATGATCCAATAAGCTCCAAAAACCTCTATCTTCATCCTAGAAGACTTACCTTAGGTAGAAAACACATCAACAAACCCTTTTGGTTCAAACCAAAGGGAGTTACCTGATTTAAAGGTAACATCTTCTCTTAAGTTCTTTTGTTTTATTTTACTTCTCTAACCCCCTAAACTATTTTTATTATTTTTTTTAATAACAAAACTAGTATCTTCAAAATACTAAAATGTTTTTATGTGATGTATTCGAACTAAACTTACACACACCTCCATCTAATGAGTAATGAACATAATGTTTCTATGGATGGAAAACTAACGCCTCACGAAACGATGATTGTTCAATTAACTCCTACCGCCGCTCATGGTGGACATTATGATGGAACTGTATTTATATACAATATATATTATGTCTATTTTTTATTTATGATACTGTATTTTTCATTTATATCCTACCTTTATGGTTTCCATAATGGGTAAATGCGATAATTTCATTATAGGAAGTGCGGACTACCGCTCCCTCAAAGTGATATGACTCGTTAATACCTATTGTGTGATGTATAAAGAATGTAGTTAATGATATTATATATTATATTATACTATAATTATAATATATCTATGTATCATTAAGTTTTAATTCCATTAAATATTAAATAGAAATGAAAGTAGCATTCATGCGTACGTACGGCTTACCGTCTCCATGAACGGTGCATTTCATTTCTTATCTCCAAATATTTTGTACTAATATAAATACAAGTATATACAGTGTATATATGATCTATATGATATCTAAATCATTAATATCATTCTGTAGATAATGGAGTATTGACCACATGTACAAATTGTAATTATAACAAGGTCATTTTAACTAAATTTCTAAACATGGAAAAAATGTATGATATGAACTTAAATAATTAACTAACTATTATTGCAAGTTAATAAGTGATATAAAAGTAATACTAAAAATTAAAAAGGGTATGAATAAATTATAAATTAACTTATGTTTATAATTCATGAATAACAAGGAACATATGAGTCAAGTTAGACACGAGGTAAGGGATTTCTTATCTCACATTTATTTCCGGGAGATTTTCATTGTTCACCACTCATTTATTGCTTGTGGTGTATTGAGTACTGACATTTTATATATATTAAAATGATTATATTTATATTCATGGTATTTTGTGATTCATTTGGTGGTTTTTAACTTCTTCTCAAACGACTCGATTGATTACAACGTGGTAAGGGTTTTTCATCTCACTTTTTATTCCCGTGAGATTCATGATATATTGGCCACTATTTCCTTTTGTCCGGTTTATGTTCTTCCCATGATTGTACTATTTTTGTAATATACCTTCATTTATGAGTATTTAAATATTCATTGTATGATCCTTCTTTCATTTGGTGTATGTTTTGTAAGTTACCAAATCGGTATGGGAACCTTTCACCCTCCTCTTTTTAAGACTTATGTCTTTTAATTTACTTATTATTATGTTGGGATATGTTCTTATATATCCTTATTGATGTAAAATGTATGTACAAGTGATGAGATACCCTTTTTATCTCATCAACACATTTTCTGAATTTTAAAGTGACTTTGTTGGGCTATCGAATTTTTTACAAGGTAACTTCTTAACTCAATTTCAATTCTTTGGGTTCAACTTGTAATTCTTGAATATGTCATCCTATGAATATGTGTGAATGACCTCTGATTGTTTCACACATAACATCCACTTATATTGCGTTTATTTATATTTTTCACACATAATTATGTAATTGATTTATCCTTAATCTAAGGATACCTTCTTTTTATGGGATTTCTTCTCAATTTACATTTCCATTGAGACTTCATTGTTGATATGCACAAATTCACTCTTATATGGTGTATATACTGTCCTTTGGCATATTATATCATGAATACCTTCATTCTCATGATATTATTAAGTTCTGATTAAATGTTATTACTCAATTATTTTTATTCTTGGAACTCTCATTTTGTTAAAAACCCTTTAACTGAAATATCATTTTAAATGTTTGAAATGTTTAGTCTTCTAAATCATTCACATTAATGTCGATGCTTTAAAAATGGTTTTAAGTTTTAATTCATATGGAAATTAATGTTTTGAAATTAAAATTTCTTTCCAAAGCATCAAAGTGGTATGGGACACTTTGATTCAAAGATCCCTTTATTTAATATTTTTAACGGTTTTGAAAATGGTTTGAAAAAAGGATTTATTTTTGCAATATTTTGAAATGATATATTGTGATTGCAATGTGTAAATGTTATCTTTACACATTCCTTTATAATTTAATAAATGATTATGTTTTATGAATCCATGTTTTATGATCCACGTGGCACACTTATGCATTAAATGAAATGTTTAAGATGTGTGCGCCCTGATAGCGATCCAATACATTGGGTAAAGTATAGTATCATGATATGTTATGTGCAATGGGTGTTTATTCATTATAATACAAGTGGAATAATTTTTTACTCATGCTTCATATGCAATGAGGGTTTACTCATGCTCTATGTGCAATGAGCCTTGGCTCATGCTAATTCCATGTTAAGTATTGTTGCCACATTTCAATGTTATGATTATCATGATTTATCATGCCTTTATGTTTATGCTTCTATTTTTCCCTGTTGATATTCCTGTTTTCTAACATGTATTGAATTACTCATGTTATCCCATGATTATTCCCTTACCGGGCTTTATAGCTCACCCTTTTCTTATACATGTCCTCAGGTTATCCCATGCAATGCTATGTACGGGGTAATGTAGTGATCATGTAAAGGAATTTTTCAATAAAGATGTTGTATTTCATGTTTTAAGTTGTTATGTAATGATCCTAAGCCCCAAAGACACTAGACTACTCGATATTCTATGTTGTATCAAGTGATGTTTCTGCAATAAATCAGGTGTATGTTTGTAATAAAAGAGTAGGGCCATCTTATCAAATCTTTCCCTTCTCATGGTGAAATCAAACTCTTCATAACACAACTAGTTTTATTACATCATCATATTCCCTTTTATTAAACCTATAGCACCCCATGATTTTAGTAAGTAATTCCATTTAAATAAATATTCTGTATTTAATAGATTTTGATACATATAAAAAAAGTTAACAATTATTTTTTATTATAAAAAAATTAAACACATTATGTAATAACTAAATGAAACATAATTATTAAAATTACTGAAACAATTAAACCATAAGAAAATAAAATTACTACATGTTTAAAATTCACATCATCATAAACCTCCATAAATAACATATTTCCAAATGTTATTATAGAAAGACTATTAAATGTTAAAATAATAATGAATATATTGTTAAATAAATTATATAAATTAATGGATGATTTTATTGGTGTATGAAAGGCTATAGATAAGAATGTAAGATGACTATTATATATATGGTTGTTTATTATATAGTGATTAGACATAAAGTCTTTTTATATATAACACTTGGATATATTTTTTCAATATTTACATTGAATTTATATAATTCTTAGAAAAAAATTAGTAATAATATAATTCATATATAATAAAAAATCTATATTGACAAAAAATAAATAAATTAATTAAAATTCTTTGTTATAAAAATATATATTTTTATTCATTACATATAATTATTATTATTATTGAGATATAATTATTTAATGAGTTTATAAAATTAAAAGAAATATTATAATACCAATGGGTTGGTAAAATTTAATAGTTATAAGATAAATAATTTTAATTGAATGTGATTAAAATTATTTAATATTTAAAGGCATATTTTTAATAGAATTTCATTTTCCTATGTATTGTGTATTTTCTTCTTAAAAAATTAAATTAATAACTTTTAAATGATGATTATAATAAGATCCAAAGTTTTTATTCTTAAGAAAATCGAATAAAATTTATTTGATAAGTAGCTAATAAGAAATATGTTTTCAAACACATAATATTTAAAATGTTATTTTTTATAAAAAATCGTTTTTTTATGTATTTAGTGTTTTCATTTAAAATATAAAATTATCATACTTAAAAATTAAATTAAATTAAAAAATTATATATTTTAATTAATTATATAAAAATTATTTATGAAGTTAAATTTCATTTTTAGGCATAAAAATGAGTTACCAAGATAAAATTTAGCAACATGGTAAATATAAAATGTGGTAAAAGTTTAAATTCAAGGATAAAATCATAAAATATCACAAAAAATTCAATAAATGAGTTAATAATGGAATTATAGATCAACCCTAATCCATTTTACATTAGGCTTCTAATTTGGATTAACTTTATTTGAAAATTCAATTCCTTTTATATTAAAAAATAAGTATTCATAAAAATACAACCCCTTATCACCAATAAAAAAACCAAAATCTTAAAAATTAAACCCACGGATTTTATTTATTTGTCTCTTGAAAAACAACCAATAATTATTTCCCTAAATTTTTTCTCTCACTTTTTGAAACCTCTGATCATAAGGAGGTGTCCCAAATCACTTATTTATAAGAGGCTCTCAAACAAAAGATTAAAGTATTCAACATAAGTGTTATCCTCTTCTATGTAATTTTAATTTATATTATTAATCCATATCTTATTAAATATGATTCACCAATTAAATAGAAAAAATTAAATCATTATACTTTTATAAAATTTATATTGTTATTATATGATAACATGTTCTTACTCATTAATCGTTATAACATATTCTTTTTTGGGCTAGTTTTATCCCCTAAATGAATTAGTGTATATGGTTTCCATCATGAATGATGAATAAAACATAAATAATAATATTATTATGTAATTATGAATAAATTATGTTTTTTATTAGTTATTTAATTTTAATATGGGAAAATATATTTTCTAATAAATTCAAATCTTTTTTGTTAATTCAATAATCCCCAAAAAGGATATTTTTAATTGTTATCTGAAAAACATCACCATAATTTCTATGTAATGACCATGGGACTCTAAATATATATATATAACATATAAAAATCTTAATGATCATTCTTAAGGTGATTAAACAAAGATTAAAGAGAAATAATCAAAAGCTAAAAACTGAAGCATTCATGGAAAACAGAATAACTAACACTCAAATATCAATTTTTAAATAATTAATTAATATGTGGGTAATAAGGATTTATAAATTAATTTTATTAAGTAAAATAGATATTAATAAGTTTATGATACTTTTTAATAATAAAGAAAATTCTTATACAGTGGGATAGAGATAATCTGACCAATCAGAAGTCATAAGTAAGAGTTTCTATTCAAATATCGCATTGAAATCAAGATTTTCTATTTATAAATTAAACTTTATTGAAATTATATGTTCTTTATATCTAAAACCCCATATATTTTCTTCTCCAACATTTTAATATACTCTATGATGTTTTTTGGACATCCTTCTTTATGCATATAAAATTTATTAATGTTATTTTTTATTGACATTGACTATATTTACAAAAGTATGAAAGGAATATCATTTAACATTTCCCTTATAGTTTAATTATCCCAATTTTTCTTTAGTTTTATAAATGAAGATTAGTTTTTATGTTTTCATAGTCTCCTCAATTAATTTTTATTCTCATTATTATATAAAGTTTTTCCATTGGAATAATTTTTTTAAAAAAATTTAATTGTATTTATTATTAGTTTTCAATATAATTTTCTAATTCTCTTATAAATTATTTTTCATCCTTTTAAATATAATTTAATATTTGTTATGATTAACTAGAAATATTCTCTAATTATAACATCTATATTATTTCTCTATATGTATTATGGTTATATTTAGTAGGCACATTCACGAAACCTTTTATTTTTTTCCCATGTTAATAAAGTTATGATGGAATTATGAACGTTTTCATGTTCATGTGGAACAAATATATATTGTCTTTATTATGTGAAAGGAGGTACCCAGATTATTTTTCACATTAATGAAATTTTTAGTGATTTATATCTCATGAGGTGACATATAACGGATAGGGGAGTAAACTTGATCCATTATATGGCTCTATCCATTATGTTTATAGGAATTGAGAGTGAAACCAATGCATTATAGGACTCCATACACTATGTGATGATGGTAATGGATGTGATTACTATATAGGAAATGATTTTATAGGATTTTGTTTATTCCACATCTCAGTGTTATACAACATTCCTATGTTATGTTCTCCCATTTTATTATTATTGACTCATGTTTCCAAACTCCTATAACTCATGTATTATGTAATGAATAAAGACTTATATCATGTATCTTGATTTATAATCTATGTGTTATTGGGTATCATTTTCATATGTCATGTTCTTGAACCATTTTTATGTTCTCATATAGACATGACCATCTCATGCTCACTTATGATCTTTGATTGTTATCTCTTATATTCACCCCCTACTGAGCATCTGAGATAAAAATTTATTACGTTTCCATTTACATTGGTTATTAAGAATAGTATTATATAGGATATATCTTGAAGGGTATCCTGAGTAAATAAAAACTATAGTAGATGTTTAAAAATTTTAACAAATGAGTTAGTTGTGTATCAAATCCCAAAAATATTAAACCTATTGTTTCTAGGTTTGTGATTTATTATATTGTGCACTGATTATTTGTGTAAAAAGATATAATATGAATACATGTTTTAGTTGAGTCATCTTTTCGATATTATATCTTATTTTAGTTATTTTCTTGTATTAGTTTATGAATAATAAGAAAGTAAAACATAAAACAACATATGTTGAATGAAAACTGATATTAGATGAACATAAAATTTCATATGTTAAAATTAAGGTCTCACGATTTACTATTGATTTTCATAATAATATGATTACTTACCCAAGTTATTATTGATTTATACTCACATTATACTTTTTATTTTTATTTAATATTAAAAATAACATGGAACTGAGTAAAAAACAAGTTAAATGTACAATGAAAAGATCATCAAATTGAGTAACAAAATGGGGTGGGATATGGAGTTAAAAATATCCTCATTGTGACCACCCAAATTTCTAAATAAATAAAAAAATACATGAACCATTTTTAACTCCAAAAAGTTTCAAGGAAGGAAAAACTCTCCATTGATTCTTTCTTGCAACAACATCCATCCTCCTTTTGTTGGTCCTCCAACCCGCTAATTTTCTAGAAGTGGGTCAAAAGAATAGAAAATATATTTATCGTCAGTGAATTATCAAAGTATGAAAATTTCGTTTACCTATTTATCATTTATAAAGTGAATATAATCAATGATATACTCTCAACTAGAATAATTGGTTGGATGAGGAATTAAACTCTATAGAATAGTTGGAGTTTAAAAAGGTATTTTTTAATAATTTATTTCCACAAAATATTTGTATTAAATTAGAGAGACAATTCATTGATTTGAAAAAATAGGAGGATTAATGCACAAGTAAATGTGAAGAAAACTTCATAAAACATGAAAGGCATTCTTCCTATTTTATCATTAACCCTGAAAGAAAAAATGATCATATCTTTAGAGTAATCAAACCAAGCCTCAAAAAATGATTTTCTATAAGATAATTTAGTAGGTTTGAATGAATTTTTAAATGGGATATTAAGGTGGAAATGTAAATTATGGAATCCAATTATTATATTGATTTTGTGGAAAAGAAGAAAAATGGAATTTTTTGAAAAATAAAATTATAAATATGATGGAGAAAAGTATATTCATATTCATCCAAATTAACAATATGTGAAGTAGAATATAGAGAATTATATTAAAGGAGTATGTAAATTAATTATTTGTGGAAGGTAATGATGGAGAATACATGAATTTAAATGAGATTTGAAGAGACCAACCAATGAAATGTATGGACAGAAATGTGAGACCATTGGAAAAGTAAAATTTAAAAGACATAATGGTACTTACCCTGGTTATAGGGTGAAGATTCAATTTCAATATTCTAGTTAATTAGAACACTATAGATAATCAGGATTAGACTGAAGTTCTTCCATGATGGGAAACCTCCTAAGAGGTTTTATGGGGTTTGTGTGAGTGAGGAAAAATCACACTTAAAGAATATATATTGGTCTGTGGGGCGGGTCATTAGTGTGATAATTGAATCAAGTGGGTAATATCATGGAATGTTCTAGGAAGGAATCCAGGGTATTCTAGAAGACCCATGTGGTTAGATGAACATGATCATGGAATGGGGGTGTTAGGTTATGAAAAAAAATTTGGTCCAATACCTAGCCTTAAGTATATTTAAACCTCCTAGGTTTGAGGTTTGGGGTGCATGAAAAGGGTGTTTTACTTTATAAGGGTGTGTAACACCCATGTAAAATTTAGGCTTAAATACTTAATGGTACTACCAATATAAAAAAGTTGAACCTTTATTTCTTGGAGAAACCATAATTAGAACTACATAGTTAATCATTCTTGGTATAGAGTATGGTTAAGATGGGTGACCTCCTAGGATGTTTCTTAGGTGTTTGTGAGTGTAGAAAAAACACTTAAATCACATCTGTTGGCATGTAGGTACAATCATTGGTTTGATAATCTAATATAGTGTGTAATAAATTATGGTGTGATGGAAAGGAATCCAAGGAATATTAGGATACCTATGGGTTAATATGAACATGTTAGTGGCCTAGGGAGATCAGGTCATGATAAGAAATATTAACCAAATGAAACGCATAGTCTCATATACATCAATTCTATATATTATAGAGTTTAATATAACTATATCACTAATCTATCAGTTAATGATTATAATCAGATTTAGTAACCACCATCGATAATATAAAAAGGGAAAACATATACAATCATTACAGAAAGAGTGTGTCATGAAAAAAAAGTGGTGAAAGACACACTCATCATCCACACAATAACTAAAAATGTCACAATTGATTCTATTTTAACCCTGTTATTTATATACCAATTTTTTTATAGGATTCCAATCACCACCCCATGTATTAGATATTAGATTATTGGTGAAAAATATTAGTGGTACGATGATTGAATCTCAAATCTATAACTCATCTCTAATTGATTTCTTTGAGAATGTGCTTCTTGAATATCTTATTCTTTTCCCTTAAGTAAATTTGAGGTGATATTTCTAATGTATTAAATATCTTCATATATATATAATATTAATTTCATGAATATGAAAATAACATTTCATATCCTAATGTAACACATTATAGTATATTAGTGAAAGGTTAAATATGAACTCCCTATAAAAATTACTTCTATTATATGGGTCATAATTTATAATCATGAGTATTTAGTTCAAATGGCTTTGGAGAAACTCACAATTAAGTATATTCCAATTGTAAATTAATACAATGATGTGTGTCTTGAAGATTTTCTAGGTGTTACCTTAGTTTGTGAGGTTGATTTTTTTAATAGAGCTCACTGATAGTTCTGTGACTATAAGAAATGATAAATAAATGAGGAGAGAATATGGATAATGTTTTTATACACCATAGTTCCTCACCATGGGTTATACTATACCTCTATGTTAAGAAGAAATATAGATCATTGTGTCTCTTCATTGGTAATCATAAACACAATAAGATCACAATAAAAAAAGTACCATCTACCCTAAATTCATTGATTATTTAATCATCTATAAGGGGATAATTACTTATCAAATATTGAATTTTGATATGTGTATCATTAATTAATAGATAAAAGAGATTATTTACCCTGTAAAATCTTCTATACATGATATAGACACTATGAATATAGAGGGATGTCATTAAGACTTAAAATGCCCTTGATATCATTATGGATCTGATAAATACAGTCTTTAGATACAACCTAGGCCAATTTTTGGTTGTATTTATAGTTAAAATTATCACATATTACATGATTAAGGAATACCATGAATAACATTTTAGGGTTTTGTTGAAGAACATGAGAAAGGAGAACCAATATTCCAAATTTATCAAATGTCAATTCAAGTAAAAAAATTATCATTCTTGGGATGTGTAATCACAAGAGAGGGTATTTATGTAGGCACATAAAAAACGGGAATTAAATAATAAACCACACCAACCACAATAACATAGATATTTAGTTTTCTTATATTGGATGGATACTACCAATGATTTGTGATTTATTTTTCTCACCTGTCAAATCCAATAACTAAGTTAACTCTAAAGGGATTAATGTTCCTCTAGATAGATGAATTTAAGGAAAGTTTCAAGGATCTAATGAAAGGTTTAGTCACTGGACCTATACTTACACTACAATTTATTAGGGAAAGGTTTTGATATAATTTGATGCATCAATGAAAGTATTAGGATGTTTACTCATGAAAAAAGATATGGTGGTAGCATATGTCTCATGTTCCTTAAAGTTCGATGATAAAAATTACCATAAACATGATTTTGATCTTACAATGGAAATATTTATGTTAATGATATGGATACATTGCCTTAATAGTTAAAATTTAAATATATAAAATAATCACATGATATTAAATTATATATTCATATAGAAGAATTTGAACATGTACCAAAGGAGTTTATTGGAGTTGATCAATGGCTATGACTTCTCAATACATTACCAGACTAGGATGGTGAATAAGGTGGATAAATCTCTAAGAAGGAAGGATCATGATACCTTGTCCATGATTATGAATGAAAGATACCCCAAACTCATGGATTTGAAAAGAATGGACCCTGAAATCATAATGGAAGGGGATAAATAATATCATTTCCAATAGATCAACCATCCATCCATGTGAAGATCAGGGAAGTGTAGATGGAAGATATGGATCCATAGAATAAGGGAAAAAGTATCCCATAGTTTAACTTTAATAAGTATGGAATAATATGATTCATAAAATGAATACGTGTCCCGTCAATATCATAATTGAAAATGTTTCTGCGATATGGAATGCATATTTCATCATTATTTATCCATCCTAAGAGAAATAAGATATATAGAGATATCAAAGGGAATTTTTTGTGGGACAACATGAAACAGCTGATTGCAGATTATATATCTTATTTCTCGGTATGTTAAAAATTTAAGGATGTATGACACAATTCAAAGGGTATGACGAGACCATTACCTATAACTATATGTATATAGGAGATAATCTCCATGGATTACATCAAGGGCTTCCCAAAAAATTTAAAGGCTATAATTTAATTTTGTTTTTAGTTTATTACCTAATGAATTTGGATAATTTAATTTTTATTAATGAAGATTTATCACTTTATTTTCCTTCCATGATATAAATAATTAAATTTGTAAGTTTAAATGGAGTACCACTCTCAATTGTATCTGATCAAGATCTGATATTTACCAAGAAGTTATAGATTGGTTTTCAATAATTCATATATACAGAGTTGAGATTTAGAAATTATTATAATCCTAAAACTAATGGTCAATTTCAAAGGAACACACAAATCATGGATGCTATTTTGAGATCTTATTCAATTTATTTTAAAGTAGGTTGGGATCAACACCTTCCCTTGTTGAGTTTTCATATATCAATAGTTTCTTTACTAGAATTCAAATGGAACCATATAAGGAAGTGTATGGGAAGAGGTGAATTACTCCAACATCTTAAGATAATTATAGAGGGTGTAAGCTTATATGAATAGATCATTCTCAAGATATGTTAGAGGAGATAATAAAATTCAATAGTATATTAAAATTAAACAAAGATGACAGTAGTGACATATTGATAACTATCAGTGTGATTTGGAATTTGAATTTAGAGATAATGCATTTTTTTAAATCACCATGGAAGGGGTTAATGAGATTCAATTTTAATATAAAGTTGTTCCTTGGATGCATTGGTGCCATTAAAATCTTTGATTGTGTGGGGATGGTAGCTTAGCACCATGTATTTTCACTGAACCTCTTCCATGTGCATGATGTGTTTCATGTATGGCTTTTGAAGAATTAAATACATAACCCATTATATATAATGAACTAAGAGGTACTAGAATTAGAATGTGATCTCTCTTAAAATGATGAACCAATAAAAATATTTTATTGTAAAGATAAACTAATATGAAACAATAGTACTACCTGGTTAAAATTATCTTGATGAATCATATGTTTGAGGAAAAAATGTGGGAACCTAAAAATGTAATGTGGTAAAAGTTCCCTCATTTTTTCATCATATTAATGAAATTTATTTGAATAAATTTATTTAATGGGGGTAAAATATGACACCCCACAATTTTATTATGTATTAACCTGTAAATAAATAATTTTTATTTTATAGATTGTGATACACATAAAAAAACTAAAGTAATTAATGCTTTGTTATTATAATGAATAATTAAATAAATTTTTACATAACTAAATGAGGTCAGAATTTTATTTTATTTTTTAGGAATAAAATTGAGTTACTAAGTTCAAATTTAATACAATAGTAAATGTAAAATGATGTAAAAGGGTTGAATTAATGAGAAAAATCATAAAATATTAGAATAATTATCTTTAAATGAGTTTATGATGGAATAAAAGACCGCCATACATTTTCTATAAATATTACACTTTTGATCCACTATGAAAATGAAATTATTTTTATATTATGAATTGTGTATTTTCGAAAATGTGACCACTGCTAACCTATAAAATGAATTATGCTCTCCCCACATAAACCCATACATTTTATCAGTTTTATATCAAATACCTATCCATGTTATATCACTAATAAACCTCTCCCAAGTCTGGCATCCTCTATTCACAAGGAGTCCTAAAGACCTCATTTCCAAGATACTTCCCATGAGAAGATTCAAGTCTTCTACGTAAGTTTTTTCCACTCGTTAGTCATTATTATTTATCCTATTCATCCATATCTTCATAATTAAAATTTTCCAATTTAATATAAAAAATTAAAATCATTGAGATTCTTTAAAAGTGAATTTGTTACTATAAGAGAAAATTTTATTTCTCTTTCAGTTATCATAATGTGTTCTTATTTTAGTTGGTTATAGGCCTGTATAAATTATTATTTAAATTTTATATCATGATTGACTATCGAACCATAAATACTAGTAATATGATGTAGTAATGATTAATTTAAGATGTTTTCATAATTCCAATATCATAATATTACAAATTATATTCCCCAATAAATTCATTTACTTTGTTAATTCAATAATCACCAAAAAGGGAATTTTTAAGTGTTACTTGTAAACCATCACCATGGATTCTATGAAATGGACATGGGACCCAATAACTATATAGAAAACATATAGCATATATTCAAACAAATTATTTAGGTGGTGAACCCATGATTATGGAGTAAGTAACACTACATCCAAGTCAAAGCATATATAGACAACAAAACTATTAACCCCAAAATATTTATTTTAACAAGAAAAAATTAACATAAATACTATAAAACTAGCATTTAATAGCACTGGTATTTATCAGTAGTACAAAAAGTGCTGATAAAAGGTTATATTTAACAGCTCTAAGGAAAGTGTTGATAAATTTAACCTTTTATCAGTGCTTTTTTTTGCACTGACAAGGGGTAAGATTTATGAGTAATTTATTTTTAGCGTTGATAATGGTTCCAATAAATATAATTAAATAATTAAATAAATTAAAATTATAAATTTATTTTATTAAATAATTATTACAAATTTTATTAATTAATTAATTATTGATAAAAATGAATAAATTTATTATACATTATTAAATATTTAACATTTTATTAATTAGATAATTATAATAATTAATGTTATTAAATTTTATATATTAAATATATATATATATATATGTATTAATATATATAAATATTATTTATATATTACAATATATTTATGCCCTTTATATTACATAGTCGTATATTTATTGAATAGTGGTTTATAATTAAAAATTAAAATGAACTAAAAATATTTACTAATTGCATAGTACTCAACATATAATCGAATGTCATTTGATTTTTCAATTTAACATAGATCATATCTATGTTATTTTGATTTCACTTATACATAATTAATGTATTTTTATATACAATGCACACTCATAAAACATATCCAATTTTTCTATATCATTAAAGTGTATTTATTGCACATGAGCCTCATCCCAGTCGGTGAGGACTCCTTAAGTGCATCCAGGTGACCCGGGATCAAATCCAGGTGAAGGTTAATTTTTGGTACTATAGCAGCACTATAGTAGGTATTGTAGTAGTACTATAGCAGGTACTGTAGTGGGACTGTAGCAAGCACTGTTTGGTACTGTAGCTTAGGGAATATTTCCCCATTTGGGCCTTAAGGCCACAAATTTTGTCCCCGAGTCCTTTAAGGCCTTTGGTCCACCCAGGCCTTCGGGTCAGTAAGGCCTTCAGGCCACCTTAAGTGCTAATGAAAACCAAACAACCTACAAGGAACAAGCTTCAGAAAGAGGATGATCAAGGATCTTTCACCATATCAGATGTTAAACACATTGCATAAATGAGAGGGTATGGCACATGCCATCCGAACAATACTTTACATGCACGAGAAAGCCTAGACAAACAACCATGAAAAGGTGGGGAGATGATTTCATGATGAAGATATTGGGGAGGAGTTGTTCCAAATATTTAGTCTGGGTTGTATGTAATGTTTGACACTTACGGGAAATGAATTCCTCTAAGGCCTATGAGCCATGTAATACTTACACCTACGGGCCTTGTAAGGGTTCCACCGCACCCCCTGAAAGGTGGTTTATCAAAAATCAATAAAAAGTTAAGGCCTTCGATCTATTAGAGTTTAAAGTCTATCTATTCTTAATTTACTCAATTTCAGTCATTTTAAACATATATGCATGCACTTAAAATTAGATATTCCTTAATAATGATAAAAATATATTTATAAGAAAATATTTATAAATAAATTTATTTATAAATGTGAATTTTCTATATTTATACAATTATATATTAATAATTTTAAATAAAGAACTATTTTTTAAAAGTATTTATATTATTATGAAATATATATATATATATATTTAAATAATTATTAAATGTATAATAAATTTACTTAAATAATGAATATATTTACTTTATTTATATTTATTTATATTTATTAAATATATATATATGTATGTATGTATGTATGTATAATTATATTAATATATATAATGATATAAATATTATTTTTTAAAAATATTTCTATAATGATAAATAAAAAATTATAAATAAAAAATTATAAAATTATAATAAATATATTTAAAAGGGAATATATTTAATAAGTTTATATTTATATATATTTATTAATTACTTATAAATATTTACAACTTTTTTATTTATAATTATAATTATAAATCTTGTAACAACACTTAAGTAACAAATGCTGATAAAAGAATCTCTGTTAGCACTTTTTCGCGCTGATAAAAATGATGCTTTATCAGTACTAAACCAAGAACTAATAAAAGGAAAATTTATCAGTGCTATAATTTCAGTTCTGATGAAGATTGGTTTTATTATTTATTTTTTAATGCTAATAAAGGTCTACCTTTATCAGTGCTAAAAAAACTGATAAAGAGTTCTTTTATGAGTGCTTAGGTAATAAGACCTGATAAAAGGTCTCTTTATCAACACTTTTAATAAGCGTTGAGAAAAGTGTCATGATCTATTTAAAAAACCCTAACCATTTATGAAACTCATCATGATATTAAAATCTTCCCATGGAATCCACATATTTTTTATGTTTTTCCATACTGAATCGAAGCACGAATCACACTACTCAATTGCCTCTAGTTTCTTGAACATCTCATTCGAAATCCAGTGTTCGATTTCAATTAGTATTTTCAAATAGGGTCTTGAATTTTCTTCAACCTATCGAGGTATTCCTTCCAAATTTTTTTTATTTTTTTTATTTATTTGTTGATGATGTTGTTAGTTGTGGTCTAATGATTTTATACTAGTGAGGTAAGCCTTCTAATTTTCTCAGTTTTCCATTTTGATTCAACTCTTGATCACTCATGGAGAGTTTATTATTTTTGGACTTGATTGCGGCTCATTGAGTCAAAAATAATTTAGTTCATTGTTTAATTTTTTTACATTTCCCAAATTAATCTCCCAAATATATCATACATATTTTTAATTATTTATTTTATCAATATATTCCGTACATGTAAAAATTTATAATTTTAAATTGGATATTTTTTGAGTGCGGTAGTTGAAGGTAGGCTAAGGGATTTCTTTTATTTTATACTGCTTCATAACACCTTTTTACTACTTATCTATGTTAGTTTTATAATCCAATGTATGGATTCATGATGGTAATTTTTATTTAAATTTTCTTTCTGCGAGTTTTAATTCTTTTTTGGGCCAAAATCATTCCCACTATGTTGTTTTTCATGCCCTGGTGCTTGTTGGTAGCCAAAGGGGGATTCAAAATGTCCCTTTAAAACTATTAGGATATAGATTGACATTGAACCCAAAATATTTTAAAATTTTATTCATTTTTCAATGGGTGTCAACATGGGTTTTAAATCAACTTTTTAAATCTATAAAACACATCCCTCACATACATGGATTGGGAAATAAATATCCCATGACTTCCTAGAGTCCCCTATAAATGAAGGAAAATTTAAAATCACTAATCATTTACATTTAAACATCGGTAATTATTAATATAGAACATTATTATCATCATTCAACTCATAAAACTCTAAATATTATCTCATCCACATTAATAAACATTTTAAATCTATCTATAATATTATTATTTATGTAATAATTATGATCAATTCCTCATTTTTTTAAATTATAGTTTCTTTAATAAATAATATATTATTTAATACCAATCTCTTAGTTGTTTTTCAATTCATACATCACCTTTGTCAAATTAAATACATTATTATCATATTAAAGAATGAGAAAACTATCAGTTTTTTATGTAATTACTATTCATGTAATCCAATAGTAAATTATAATTTTACATCTAGTTGAAGTACCTTGAATTTCCTTATGATGGGTTAGTGTGGTGATATGACATCCCAAGAGTCTTGATATGTTTTAAAGTATTTATATACCATTATTTTAAATTTAATAATTCCTTAAGTGGTAACAACGCTTCTTATAATACATTTTTTATCTTCAATTTGATTGAATTTGATTTTATTATTCTTATTTATCATATTTGAGTTTTGTAATAATTATTAATATCATATAGTATCATTTTAATTTGATTTGGGGAATTAATAAAGATTTGATGTGGGGTAATTATTTTCTTAAATTCAATTACCCATTTTCTTCAACGTACTAAAATTCTTTGAAAAAATTAAATGTTAGGTATCCCTTATTATAATTTTCTATAACATTCACTTTTGATAATTCATATCTTTTGTGTATTTATTTATATATTGTATAAAATTATTCTTTTATGAACCCAATAGGATGGATATGAAATTAAAATGGATCCACGCTAATAATTTAACAAATGAATATGAAAATGGTGCTAAAGAGTTTATCAAGTTTGCTGGAGTGCATGCACAAGACCATTCTAAAATCCTCTTTCCCTATTTACATTGTTGTTATTCGAGATAATTTTTTCAAGAATATTTGGAAGAATATTTATGTCTATTTGTATCCATCGGTCAATAGAGCCAAAACAAATATTGGTTGTGCATCACTCACAAAGTGAATAAAAAACTAAGGATTCTTTGTGAACTTTACTACTATTGGTTAACTACCGCTTACCAAAGAATCTAACCTAAAAATCATACCTAGCATCCTTGTAATGAACTCATCCCACACATAGAGAGAAACAAACTAATTAGATTCTTGAACAATGTGATAATTTTTTATATAATAATCTAATTCATTGGGTAATGTTTTTGTGGAAAACAGATATGATTGAAGAAGAAAAGTGATAATTGGAAAATGATATGAAGGAAAAAAATTCCCATTTGTTTAAATAATGAATAAAATTGCGATGAAGAGAATAAAAAGTGAATGATGAATGGTGATGTGATAGAGATTGTGGAGAGTGTGTGTCAGATGAGAGCATCACATGTATGTCGGGAAGAAAGTTCATATCAGATGCTATGTTATGCATTAGTTAACCAATAATAGTGAGGTACACAAAAAATCGTTGTTTTTGTTATTATCTTTGTGAGTGATTAAAAAATAATCCTTATTTTGGATCCATTGATCAATGGATCCAAATAGATATCAACTTAATTAATTGTCTTGCTGTCTTCAGACATTCATATTGTCTTCTAAACTATAATTAAGGGCAAAAATAATCTATATCTTTGTTTTAGAACCCAATATAAATTTTTATTAAGAGACTTTATGTAAAATTGGGAGAGGATAGTTCACAAAACATAGATAACACAACGTGCTGAAAGAGATCAAAAATTAACTAAATTAAAGACTAAGATTATTTGAGTCATACACTCAATATAATTCCCAATTCAGAGTATTAACTTGGGTATAAAGATCCTCATTGATAATCTCTTCAACATGGGTATCCATTCTGTCAATTATTTGTCTGAATTTCTCCCAATTGATTTTTTATTAGTTGAATCCCTGAGCCCGGATTCTATCTTGCTTGTATAACCTTTCCTCTTTCTCCTCATTTGAAACAACATGCAACCTTATTATATATATTCTTTCGATATCCTCTTTTCAGGTGTTGAAATGGAAAACTTTTTCCTACACCACTTCCTTAGAATGGAGGATGATTTTTAAAAACTCCCTTTACTCTACTTCCACCATTCCTGTTTTCTCAATTTTTTATCCACATTCCTTATTCCTTAAGGTTTGTCTTTCCTTGTTTCGACCCTTCTTATCCGAACTAGTTTCCATAAATTTAGGAAAGTGTGAATAATATTTTAATCCCATTGGTTTTACCCTTTTTACCACAATACATCTCCCTGAGTCTCTATTTCCCTTTTCCCCTTTATTCTTTCTTGGTCAGTGAATACATTTCCCTTGAATTTGTTCCACACTATACAATGATAATTTTTTATAACTTTCATCACCTGAATAATCCTCCACTTGAGCCAACATTTTTTCTTGAACATCCAAACATTCAAAATAGCTATCAAGATCAACCATTAGTCTTTCATTGAGGGGGTTTTTCCTACTCAAAGACATCGCCTCTCCTAGTTTATCATATAAGTAAATTTTCTTCCCCACAATCATAGCCATTATATGGGATAAGGATTTTGTAATGTGAGTGTTTGGGTCCAAGGTCCCCAAAACACTCACCTCATCTAGCCTCCCTTTTTCCTACTTGTGATTATGTACCATCCAACAAAGATTCCCCATGAAATGAATTTCATGATAGATCAGCCTCAAAAATGTTGTCAACCATCTTGGAATCACTTCTAGGGGACACTTAAGTGATTAAAGAATTTTCCTTCTCAACAGGAAGAGCATTGACAGATCCTTTCAATTCAATACTGATACAACCATACTATCTAGGGATCTTCTTATCCTTATCACCTAGATCCTACAATTGAATGAATATACCTAGTTCCTATTACAATTGAGTAAACAAATCTTCACACATGTGTCACAGCCCAGTTGGTGAGGACTCCTTAAGTTCATTCAGGTGACCCGAGATCAAATCCAGGAGGAGTCATACTTTGGGGGGTACTATAGAAGGACTGTAGCATGAACTACAGCAGTACTGTAGCAAAACTGTAGTAGTACTGTAGCAAGTACTGTAGAGGAAACTGTAGCAGGTACTGTTTGACATAGTAGTAGCTGGGAATATTCCCTATTTGGGCCTTCGGGCAACTGATTTGGTCCCCAAGTCCTTTAAGGCCTTCAAGCCACCCATGTCATTAGGTCAGTAAGGCCTTTGGGTCACCTCAAGGAATTTGGTCCACCTTAAGTGCATATGCAAACCAGAAAACCTATACGGAACAAACTACAGAAGGAGGATGAGCAAGGATAATTCACCATAGTAGAATCTAAAAGGATTTCAAGAATGAGAGGGTATGTCACCTGCCATCAGGACAAGCCTGTGCATCCACGAGAAAGCCTAGCTGAAAACCCATGCGAAGGTGGAGAGCTGATTACACGATGAAGATTTTGGGTAGGAGCATTTCAAAGTTGTTAGTCTGGGTTGTATGTAATGTTTAAAGCCTACGAGAAATGAATTCCTATAAGGCCTATGGGCCATGTAATACTTATGCCTAAGGGTTTTGTAAGGATTCCAGCTCATTCCTAGAAAGGTGGATTATAAAAAAATACATAAAAAATGAATTCCTTTGGGCCATTGCAGGAGTAAACACATCTTGCACCTTTATATTTTCACTCAACCTTATAGCCTCACATAGAATAGAAGTTGGTAGATCAGTTATCCCATGATTCTCCCCCAGTGCAGTTTTACTAGTAACCACATTTCATCATGGTCCAACAACATCCTCCCTCATATACGATTAATTAACCACTATCCATGAATACTACGATTGTTCCAACCTCCATAAGATTGGGAGGAGTAGTCCAGGAGAAACCAAAAAAACTTCAACAACATATGAAATCTTTATGACCCAACCAAAGAAAACTAGAATAGTATGGGATCCAAGGATAATAACATACCTTACGATTCCAGCAAAGATCTCCCTAAATCTCAATGGTGATGGATTCTATTGTGCCTTTCGATATATTAGCTTCAACACATATCCTAGGTGCAACTAGATGGAAAATGGAATTCGTGCAAGAATCCAAATAGAGGTAGAAGCCTAATATATTTCCTATCAACTAGAGGATAACCATGTTCTAAATAGAAAAATATGTCTAGGAAGGGATATCCATAGTGTTGTGGTTATAGGTTCCTGCCTCATGTGGATGTTGACTGTGCACCGGAAGAGAGAAAACCTAAATCCCACTATAGAGGGCAGAAAAAGGTCCTAAGAATAAACAAGGTCTTCTTCATCGGAGAAAAAAAAAATTATATGTCTCGCATTTAAAAGTCTAATAATCACCTAATCACACAAATTCCAAGAAGATAACACAAACCAGTCGAATACATCAACAAAGGGATGAATGTTTCTAAATCGGGATACCAAAGTGAGATCTAGTAAATCTGATGTTTCTATGAACTCTATATGAGAAATAGGTACCAAGAGAACGCCATTCATGCAGTATTGTACTTTAGGTATTATTTTTATTGGAGGAAAAATAGGGAGGGAGGAAGGATTTGCAAAAGGTTATAAAGAGGGGAAATAGGAAGAGAGCGAGTGCGAAGGAAAATCTTCATCTCCCCTCCCCAACCGAGACAGGTAGAGGTGGGGAGGTGGTGGTGAGACCATGCCCTTCTCCATTAGTAGAGAGGGAAGGCGAGAGAAGAGTGATGACCTCTAGTGTCTCTAATTTTTTTAGCTTATATTTGGACCAAAGACACCCATTGAAAAGATGTTAAGGTAATGTTATGATATAATTTCTATATTTTATGGAAAAAATATTTAATGTAATATTGATTTAATTTTCATTATTCCTTCTAGATTTATTTTATTTTAGATAATTTTTATCCATGTTTCAGTACTTTTCAGTAATATAAACGACATTATCTCTAGTCAATCACAGAATTAATCTTGATTTTTCACAATAAAATCATTTTCCTTTGAATTAATGTATTATTTAATATTTATGCTTAATATATTTATTTTTAGTATTACTCACATAATAATTTTTTTTCTTATATAGGTGTATTATTTTGTTTGAGTTTTGGTGCTCTGTACAAATTTCATGCTTCTTCTCCATAAAAAACATTTCACTCCTACTAAGAGGAATTTATCACTTTATTTCAAATTACCTCCACTGCCTTTGTGGGATGATAAATGACACTACCTCTTCTCAATCACAGAGTTAATTTTGATTTTTGTAGAGTAAAATCATTTCACATAGAATTAATTTATTGTTTCATATTTATTTTTAATTTATTTCTTTTTATTATTACTAACATAATCATTTTTTTCTTATATAGGTTTATTTTTTTCTCAAGTTGGGGAGCTCTATCCAAATTCCATTCTTCTTCTCCCTTAAAACCTTTCATCCCTATAGTGGTTTATTTATCACATTCTTTCAAATTTCCCCCACTCCCTTTGTAAGAAGATAATTGATGCCACCTCTGATCAATTACAGAGGTAATATTGGTGTTTGCACAATAAAATAATTTTCTATATAACTAATGTATTATTTTAGATTTATGTTTAATTTATTTCCTTTTAGTATTAATCAAATAATAATTTTTTTTTATACACATGGATTCTTTTTTTTTTGAGTTGGGGTTCTCTGTCTAACATTCATGATTCGTCCCCTTAAAACCATTCCACCCCTATAGTGGTTCATTTATTACTTTATTTTAATTACCTAAATTCCTTTACATGAAGTAAAATTCCAAAACATATTCTTAATTAATATTAAATCCTGATATTTTCACTATAAAATTAGTGTCCATATAATTAATGTATTGTTTCATATTTTTGTTTCATTTCTTTCTTTCTAGTATTACTCGCATAACAATTGTTTACATATATAGGTGGAATATTTTGTACGATTTGGTGTGATCTGTCTATATTTCATCTTTTTCTACACCAAAAATTCTATATAATTCTTCCCATTCATAACCCTTAACCCATAAAATGTTGAAATTTATCACTTTCCTTCAATTTCCCTCCACCGCTCAATCATAGTTGAAATCTTAACATTTTCACAGTAAAATCAATTTCTATATAATTAATTAATTATTTCATATTTATGTTTAGTTTATTTCCTTTTATCATTACTCATAATAATTTTTTTTTATACAGGTGTATTATTTTTTGAGTTGATGTTGTTTGTTTGAAGTTTCTCATGCAGTGTTGGTAGTTTGAGAAAGAAATTCAATCGAAATAATGGAACAATTGAGAGTTAGGATAGTATTGAGACTTTGGGACGTGTAGGAATCAGATGAACCTCAATTTGACATATTGTGTGACCGATTGGACTCCAAGTACTTCTTTCTATTTTAAATTCACTTTAATTTTTTTTAAAGAAAACTGAATAAATGTGTCCATTATCAGTTTAAAATCGACATTTGACATTAAATTGATTCACTCACTAAAAACTGATAAAAAACAATCATATTTTCTTGATAATTTAGGGAATCAATTAATAAATAATTTATGATGTGTAGGAATTGGTATCACATAAAATAGATATACAATATGATATTTATGAGTCAAAGTTCATGTTTCAAGTTTAAAATGAAATTCTAGTAAAAAAGAAAAGTGACGTACTCAAAACTAAGAAAGAAGATTTAGATTGTTTTTACACTTTAATAAAATAATATATAAGTGACTTAGAATGTTTTGGAATCAAATTCACATCAATCTGATGCACGGTGTGACTAGTATGACTCTAAGTGCACCTTTGTGTAAAATTGACATCAATTTTAGTAAAAAAAATGAAATACTCAAAACCAAAAAACGAAAGTCAATTTGTTTTAAAAATTTATAAAACTAATCCAGAAGTGATTTTAGATGTGAATGAATTATCATCACCTCAATACGACGCACAGTGTGACCGACAAGACTCCAAGTTCTTATTTTTATTTAAAATTGACATCAATTTTTTGTAAAAAAGTCAACATACCTACTAAAAACATAGAAACCCCATTTAAATAGTTTAATTACTTTAATAAAATGATCTATACCTCAATTGTGATGTGTAAGAATCATCTAAACAAAAATATGACATACATTGTGATCTGTATGAGTCACTGTGCATGTTTTATATTTAAAATTAAAATTTATAAAAAAGACATGTAACGTACAAAAAACTGATCAAACACATTCATATTATCTTGATACTTTTGGAAAAAGATCCATATGTCATTTGGAAAGTGTATGAATCATTATCACATCAATTTGATGTATTATATGATTGGTATGACTCAAAGTCCATCTTTTTATTTAAAATTGTCCTCAATTTTTTCAAAATGTACAACTATCATACTCAAAACCGAGAAAACCTATTATTATTATTTTGATAAATTATAAAAATAATCCATAATTTATTTGTGACATGTATGAATTAGTCTAAAATCAATCTGATACATGATGTGCCTAATATGACTCAAATTATCTGTTATCAATTTAAAATCTACATTTTTGCCCAAAATGTAACTACCTGAAAACCGATCAAACGAACTCGGATTTTATTAAAAATTTAACAGAATGATTCATAATTCATTTTTGACATGTAGGAATCTATTACATGTCAGACTGATAAAATATGTGATTATATTGATTAAAAAGTGAATTTTTCTATTTTTAAATGACATTTTAGTAAAAAAGACTACTAACATACTCAAAACTGAGAAAACATATTCATATTATTTTGATTCTTTGGGAAAATGATCCAAAAGTCATTTGAGACATGTTGGAATCAGTCACAACTCAATCTGATGCATGGTTTGACAACTATGACTCCAAGTGCATCTCTTTATTTAAAATTTTTTCAATTTTAGTAAAATTTACACTTTCTATTAATTTATTTCTTTATATTAATACTAATATAATAATTTTTTCCCTATAGAGGTGCATTATTTTTCTCAATGAGAGGTGGTTTATTTAGAAATAGCATTAGTCAGTTCATGATTAAAAGATAAATGAACAATGATGTTTTTGAATGTGTGTATTGATTTTTATTTATGTAATTGTATGAACCAATGTTTTAAATTTATATAATATTGTGTTTTGTTATTGTGTTTGTGTTATAAATTTCATCTCTTTTAAATCCTATATTGGGTCTTGTTTCTATTGATATCTGGTTTGTTTCTTATATTGTGGTGTGTTGTAACATCACACTGTAGTGGTGTTGCAGTGTGTTATTATAGCACACTGCAGTGTGGACCTTTATTATCACTTTTAAAAGCACAGATAATGGTCTACATTATCATCACTCATAATGGACCATTTTATTAGTACTTTCCAGTACTAAAAAAAGACAAGGGATTTTAACCTTTCTCATGTAGTCAGTGCTACTCTAGCGCTGACAAAGTCCATTTCTAGTGTTGTTAGTGGCTTGTTTTTTTGTAACGTATGTGGTTAATAAAGAATTAGAATTTAATGGTATTAAAAAATTGATATTAGTAAGGTTCTTATAAAAATTAATAATAAACATAAATTTATTATACATTGATTTAGAGTGTGTTTTACCAAGTGTAAGTTCAACGCAATGGTTTCCATCCCAATCACACTTTGAAATCAAGATTATCTATGTCTAAATTCTTATTTAGGGTAGTTACATGTTATTTATCTATAAAATCCCATGAATTTAGCCATAGACATAATAATCATATTTTTATTATTTTCCAAAAACCACTTTGTGGGAGAGTGGCAACCATACAAAAAAGAATCCATGGGAAACTTGTAAACACAACATCAAATAGAAAAAGAGATAGACGGGCCATTGAAATCAAGTTTAATCCTATTATAAGTATTTCTCCACAAAAGCTTCCATAAAATCCCTGTTACGTCTTTATCTGAATCTTCTGTAATGAGACCCTCAAACCAGCTTAGAAACTTATCCCACGCCTGTAAGAACATCTCCATGTTTATCTTCCCAGCATTAAACCCTCTTGCCATGATTCGATCTTACTTGTAGATCCACGCCATTTTTTCCTCGCTAGTATCCACCTAAAGAAATCTCTCATACAACTTCCCACAATCTTCTTTTGAGGCATTAAAATGAACCGTTGTCTCCAACATTTCCTCCTCAGAATGAATGATAACATCTTACTGTTCCTCCATTGAATCTGTAATCCTCATCATATCATCCCCCTGAGGATTTTGCATAACGACTAATTGAGCCCCCTCATTATTGTTCTCCTTGGAATTATCTTTACCACTAAGGACACCAACATGCTGAGGAAATTTGCTTTTACTTGAGGATCTAGTGATAGGAGGGCTAGGTAATAAGGAATAATCTTTCCTCTTCCTTGCCTTCCAAGAGTGATTTACAAACCCCTCCGAGTCAACTATGGTGTTTTTCCCATTCGTAGAGGATATTCTGATATACTCCTCCGCCAGTTCCACTTCAATTGGCTCCTTCGGGGACTCCGAATTAGACTCCTTAACCAGATTGGCCTCCTCTTCATCCCTTACCTCAACCTCAGGATTCTCTTCTCCTTCCAAAACTTTAATACGGTTAGAAGAGAGGGAAGACATTCCGCCAGTCTTGACCATCTCGGCATAGGACATGACAACCTTCGAAGCCTGACCCAGATTCTCTAAATTCATAGACTTCTCAAAAACTCGACCCATGAATTGAGACTAAGGGTTTTGGTCCTCCCAATCCTTGTCTGAAACAATGGACAGGGCCACCGGCCTCGTATAATCAACCTCAGGGTGAAAAATCCTCACCAATTGGATGTCTGAACTCCACCCAGATCCTTCCGTAGATGATCGAAAACCACATCAACCTGATGACCAGAGACCTTAGGTGTAGCCTTCATGACTGATCCTGAAAGACTCCTCCCCCACCCTGAAGAAGAAGGAGCCTCCACAGAGGGGTAGAAAGTCGAGTCATCTCCACCCCCTGTTGAATAGGAGACTCATACTCCTGCACGACACCAGGGTCCTCATCCTGGATAGTAGGAGAAAATGACACCTCCATGGACCCCTATTTGCACATAACGGAGCCTGAGCCTTTGACTGGGCAAGCACACCCACCCTCAACTTGGACTGTGACACCTTCATCTACCGCTGGAATTACCACTGAAACCATCGCCATTGACCTCTTACGATACTCCTCAAAACAGTGACCCTGCCTATTATAGAAGGAACAAAAAAATGGCCACGGTTCATAGAAAATATTTTGAGTATACCTGTATTGTCCCGCAACCATGATCTAAACCCTATCAGGAGGCGGCCAGGAGATATCCATTTCGACACAAATACGTGCCACAATCGGGTGCAACATGGAATCAATCTTCCGATCAGCACAAAGTAAATGACCAATAGAATTACCTATTGAACGTAGGATAGCCGGATTTTGGAATGGCAGCGGTATGCCTGGAAGCTATATCCAAATGGCTGAATAAGAGGAGTCGTGATTCATGTGCATGTCAAACGTCCAGTGATGTAGGTGGAACTAAAACCCTTGAAAGGATCTGCTTTCATGAGACAACGCCACAGCCAAATAATCCTTGTCGGTGAGGCAAATTAGAAATTATCGCAGCCCAAGAAGACCAACAACCGCATGATGACCTAACCCCCATGCCTCGTTATAATTTTTAATATATTTCCTTATCTATGATTTTATGATTTTTAAGGTCATTTTCTATTGACCTTGACTTCCTTTACAATGGTGTGAAAGGAATATTATTTAATGTTTTCCACACATTCGTTTTTTCTACTATTTTCATTAGTTTTTCCTATGAATAAACTATTAAAATTTTTTATTGGTATGTAAAATTATTTATATTGTTATTATTTTATTAAGAATTTAATTTTGAATAGAAGTTATTAAAAATGTGAAGGGGGATTCTTCTTATATTTCAATGTAATTTTATAATTATCTAATGAACTATTTTCCATATGTGTTAATATACTTTAAGGATTATTATGCCTCAAATGAGATATTCCCTAATGATACCACCCAACTTATTTCTATAGATGGATTATGATCACAATTTTTGGAAATATTAATGAATCCCATTTATTCCTAATGGGATAATTAAGTTATGATTGAATTATGAATGTTTTTTTGTTCATATACCAAAAATATATATGGTTTTCATTATGTTATGGGTGAGACTAAAATTATATATCCCTCTAATGCATTAAGTAATGATTTATATATCCTCAAGTAACATGTAAGGGATCAACGTGTAATATCCCGGTTCTGGGTGTCGCCCAAAGGTCCATATACCCGTTTGGTCACATGGCCTCAATCACATTTCCCCAAATTCTAGAGGCTGCCAACTAGAAGTGAGGGCCTTGGGTGTGATAGTGGGGAAACTATGCCCTCATTGAAAGAGTAATGAAGTGGAAATAAACTTTTTTTTAAATGGTGGTGACATGAATTGGTTTCCCAATTCGTGCCCCCTATGGAATTTATTAATAAAACAAAAAAGTATCATTACAAACACGAGGTGTAAAGAAATTACACCATTGGGGAGTTAACAGGGATACAAAAAGGTAGGTGACACAAACCAAAATCAAAAATTAAGACTGCCAAAATGACCTTCCATTCAGATAGCAGTTAAACCATCCATCTCCAGCTTTCTTAGTCTTCATAATCATAAGTTGGTGGAAAAGGGGGAAACTACCCATGAACACCCCAAATCCACCATTTGTATCCTCATCAATCAAAATCATCCTCGTAACCCCACAATAGGTGTTCCATGGCCTTTAGACCCAGGCTCACCAGCAATACCACCTTTATATGTTTGACAACTTAATATATAATGACCAACATTCTGTGCGAGTACATTATCCAAAATATTCAGAATACATGCAGCAGATAAAGCGGAATAGCAAGAACAGACATCAATTTCACCTGCATCATGCCTCTAGAACCACCCATTTTCACATTTCATTTGCAACATAAAGGACATGTAGTTGAAGCATATGACCGCTATCTCCAAACAAAACAGAAAAACCATATCATAAACAGATCTTAATCAACCTCCCGTCAAGAAAACAGAACCAGCCAAGGGCTATCATGATCATAAAGAAAACACTCAAATAGCCATGAACAAGATAAATCCAGGAATCAGATAAAACCACGTAGCTGAACTTCAAAACCCCAAAACAGGATTCTAAGTAATTCATAACTTCAAGTTTGGAGCCACAATAGAAAGAGACCAAAATGAAAACAAGTCAGTAGTAACCATATAAGGAAGAGAAATCTGAGGATCCAAAAGTCAACTTCCACTGAAATCCAAAGTCTCTATCAAGGAAATTGGATAAACATATTCATCCTTTCATTGAAAATGAAACGTTTTGTATTAAGATATTGTTCAGCAGAAATCACACCCTGTTGAAGCTCTTGATGGGAAATTTCCTACTGGCTTTCCATATGATTGTTCCAATCCTGGATGTCTTGGTCTGTGAAATGCTATGAGAAGTAATATAAAACAATTCTATAGGTATCTATAAATGGTTTTTCTTAGACTTTTTTAGTGGATTACCTCTTGGAATCATCTAATGATCTAGTCACAATAGTCCTTTCCGTAAGAGAATAGTCTCTACGTCTTTGTGTTTTCATTGGATTTGGAGTGATAAATCCATCCTTATCCACCATAGGTTTTTTCCTTTCTTGGCCATAGATTTTAAATAGGAATATTCAATTTAGATAGGCTTATCCTCTTCCACAACTAAGGATTCACTAGCATCTGAAGCATCAATATGAACCTTATCTTCCTCCTCTTGAGACTTTATGTGATCACATCATTCCTTAATAGTGATTGGATCATGGAATACTAAGTCCCTCTTGTCATTTGAAAGAGAGGTCTGATTTTTAAAGGGATCTTCTTCAGATAGGGGAGGGACAGCAGTGCTGTCAAAGACAGAAGCTATGAAAACTGAAATTTGATTTTTAGGGGCTTGGGTTTGATCCAATCCAATATTGTTTTCTATTTTTCCCTTTTTGGAGATATTGGAAGGGCTAGTTATTCTAATCTTTTGCACCCAAGTGGGTTTCCAGTTTTTATGACATACATTACTTTTACCACAACTGTTGGATGGGTGGCCATGTCTAAAGCATTTATGACAATAATCAGGAACCCTCTCATAGAAAATTTCCTGAGACAAACCAAGTTCACCACTCTGAATCCATATGTGTGATGGAAGATGTTGTGAAATGTCAATTTCTATACATATTCTAGAAATTGATGGTCTAGAAAGGGATTTTCTTGCTGAATCTAATATCAAGGGATTCACAATAAGGCTAGAAATAGGAAATAGGGCCACTTAATTGAACATGTGAAGGGGAAGCTCAGAAAAACCTACCCAAATTGGCACAATAGGAGACTCTACATACAGATCAAAATCTAGTTTCCATTTAATAACTTTCATGAAACAACCACCAATAAACCATGATCTCTTGACCCACATCCTATAATACTCTTCTTCTGAGCCAAATCTAAAGATAACATGTGTATGGTTGAGGAGAACAATATGAAAACTCGTGAATCCCAAGGATTCCAGAGAAGATTGCAAATACATCAAAGAAGGACTACGATTCAAAAATTTCCCAATGAGAGCAAACTGCAGGTCTGATGCAACAGATGTTACCTCTTCTATTGAGAATTGATACCATTGCTTGTCCAAGATGAAGAAAAAATTTGGGGTTGATTTGAACTTTAGGTGTCTCTTTAACGTGACAAAATACTTCTTCAACTGATCTCCCAGCCACCACATCTACAAATGATCTGAGATTAGCATTAGGGTTCATCGTTCTCACCAGGTTCTTGTCTCGCCGTGTATCGGTCTCCTCCATCATATACCCATCAAGTGGAAATAAACTGATAATAATAGCCAAAGCAATAATATCATGGAATAAGTAAACCACGGAAGACTGAATGTAATAAAAAATTGGGGCACATATATAAATTATTCATGATACATATGTCTAGGAAAACATCAAAACAAGTCACAATTTTGGAATACAGTACTAAACAAAAGTAAAATAAAAACAAATGAACCCCAGTAGCATTGCAAGCCTCCTATTTTTCCCATTCTTTCCAGCTCCACAGTAGTCAAGTACCTGACAGAGAGGGTGAATTCCCTTTATCAATGTATGCAGTAATATATTCTGTTTGGGCCCAAAAGAATGACCCAAATAGGGTGTGAGATGAATCCTAGTTGGCATCCATACTATGATCTAGTCCTTATAGTTAATGAATATATATGGTAGGCAATAAGAAAAATGAAGCAATAAATAAGAAAGTACTCAAAAATAAACAATCCTACAATTTAGATTGCATTATTTTTTATATATCAAGTAAACAGATAATCAAATACATGTAACCCTCTAGGAAGTACAAATAGAAAAACCTCTCTGGTTCAACAAAACAAACACATGAAACACTATGGGAAGTACTCACAGTCTAAACCCTTTGGTTTAGCTTTAAAAAAGACTCTTTGAGGAAACATTCACCGTCAATTCCCCCTTGTGGTCTCATATCGGTAATTATAGACACTCTAAGGAAGCACTCAACGTCAAATTCCCCCGATGGTGTCACAACATGGAACTACATACACTATGAGGGAGCACAAAGTCCATCCCCCCTATGGTCTCGCAAAATGACTGTAAATAGACACTCTAGAGAATCTCTCAATGTCCATTCCCCCTATGGTCTACTACACCAGGTTCCCACAACCTTGTGTAAGTCAACATTGGACAATTATGTTCTACATCCAAAGTTAACCTTATAAACTACTTGGCTAATAGCTTTCAAGAACTACATGGATAAAAAAGTACAAGCATATAACACCATCAGATAATATTACTCCATCCTAACAACAATAGGCATGGAAAACAAGAAGCCTAACCATCAAGGCTAGACCAAACTGTCAATATTAAAACAAACATGGGAAACACATCCATAGCATTGAAAATAACGCTATTTATAATCAAACAAACTCTACCTAGGAACACAAGGCATAAAAGGAATTAACATGACTAAAATTTTTAAACTTGTTATACCCCATTATAGGATATTGGGAACTTTTGCACATAATATTCAGAGAATAACTACGGAAAGGAACAAACCACCTACCTTAGTGTTGTAAGATCGATATAATTCTGTTTTAGGGCTTGAATCTTCCTAGAACGATATATATCTAAAAAATTCCTAAAATGTTTAACCAAGGATATCTCAGGAAGGGAGAGAAATTAAGAGATGAATCTCTATAAGAATGAATAACTCACTGTGGTGATTCCAATGCAATTGAAGATGGTTGATTCAGAGTATGGATGGAGGGTCAGTGGCTCAGAGAATAATCATCACCCCTGGTCATTCCTGGATGAGATATGGTTAGAAGAAGATGAATCTTGGAATGATACGCGACCCCTTTCTGTTTAATGAAATAAAAGAAAAGTAAATGCAATATCATTTAAAAGTACATGGAGTGTATATAACTTTATCGGGCCTTACTTTAGGAGATCTCCAGGTCACCCCACAAAACCATGTACTTGGTTGTTTCAAGGCCAATACACGGTCACCCACTACAACTTGGTACATGGCGTGTACTCTAAAGTATACAGCGTGTACTCCTTAAATTTCAAGATTCTCGTTTTTCCTCAAAACACCATAAAAATAGGATCCATACCTGAGAATAAGATCCTGGTTCTTACAAACTTCCCCCATTAAAGAAATATGTCCCCAAATTTCCCTAAGAAGATGACGACGAAGAAGAACCATCGAACAGTTCTAGCCACTACGATCATATATCAGCCTCCCTCTCTCAAGTCTTATCTTGTACTCTTCTATGCTTCCATATAACTCATTCAAAAGGAATATAATGACCACATAGAACCTTTTCACTATGATCAAAAATCTAGATAGGATTATCTTCGATGATTCTTCCACCTCCAACTCAAGATCCTCAGGTTGAAAAACATGAGACGACTCTGAGAAGTAACGTCGTTGCTGAGAAATGTGGAAGACATCATGCAACCAGCCCGAATCTCTCCAAAACCTCAAACGGTATAACATATCTCAACGAAATCTTACCCTATATCCTAATCCTTTTATTTCCAAAACACGGTGTGACATGTAGGAAAAATTGATCTCTGGCCTCGAACTATAGAGGTTATCTCCATCAATCAGCATAAGACATCTGTCATGATTATGCAGTAGCCATCATCTTTCGAATCAACTCTATCTTCTCTATGGACTCATAGATAAGACAAGGTCCCAGAATATATTCATCTTTTACCTGTATCCAACATTGAGGGGATCATTTTGGCCTATGGTACAAAGACTAAAATGGTTCCATCTGAATAGTTTCCTGAAAACTATTATTATAGGAAAACTCTAAAAGTGGTATGTGCTTCTCCCAAGAACCTCCAAAATCTAGGACACGTGCTCATAGAATATCCTATAGAACCTGAATCGTACACTCGGATTGGCCATCTATCTTGGGATGGTAAATTTTACATAAAAGTACATGTGTACCCAAAGCCCTTTGTAGTCCCAACTAGACCCGAGAAGTAAAACAAGCATCCCTGTCTGAAACAATGGAGTGTAGAACTCCATGTAATCGTATAATTTCCTATATATAAAACCTTACTACCTCATCAAAACTGAAATTCTCCTTGATCGGTTTGAAGTGCGCAACCTTTGTGAGTCTATCAATGACATCCCCAACTACATCGTTCCCTTGAGGCAACCTTGGTATGCTTATCACGGTGTATATCACGACATCATTACACTTCCACTCAGAAATAGTTAACTACAACAAAAGCCCTATTGGTCGCTGATGCTCTTCCTTCACTGATAATAGGTGGAACACCTTACCACAAAGCCAACAAAATCTCTCTTCATGCCTGACCACCAATACTGGTAGTGTAGATCCCGATACATCTTGGTGACATCAAAGTGAACTGCCCAAAATGAGGAATGAAAGTCCCACATTATCTCCTCACGTATGTCTGCTAACACCCATACATGCCCATGAAAACACAATATCATATCATTTCCTACAGTCCTTACAGGAATACGGTCCTCTCTTGAAAAATTCTCCCATAAAACTAGTCCTTCAAAATCTGATAGCTGCCTAATTCGCACTTGTTCAAGAAGAGTAATGGTAACAACTATAGAAGAAAGAAACATTTACCCCTATTTGTCATGCACCTCCAAATGCATCTCAGAGAATAGAATAATAAGCTTCCACTCACTAATATCCTTTTGAACTGCCTGAATCCTAGTCCTCTGGCTCAATGCATTAGCTACTCTGTTTCCTTTCCCAGGAGTGTAGGTAAGCTCGATGTCAAAGGACTAAAGGTACTCAACCCATCTTCACTATCTCAAATTAAGATCGCACTGAGTGAAGATATACCTGATTCTTTTTTAGCTGGTGAAAACAAAAAATTCTCCCCCAACGGTTAATGTATCCAACAATGTAAATCATGAACAACTACATCCAACTTTAGATCATGTGTCGGGTAAATCCTATCATGTGGATTTAACTGCCGATACCTGTATGAAACTAGTTCATTCACCTACATAAGCAATACTCCCTACCTGATACCTGATGCATCACATTATACAGTATAACACATTCTCGGATCATTCAATACTAGTATCGGTGGGGAAGTCAACTTCCCTTTTATCTCTTGAAAGGCTAACTCACAAGAATCTAATCATAGGTACATCACAACCTTCTTAGTGAGGCCCTTAAGTGGAACTGCTAAGCATGGAAAGTCCTGTATAAAACATATATAATCACAAGCCATACCTAGAAAACATCGTACCTCAAAGACGTTCTTCGAATACTCCTAGGAAACTACTTTCCTTACTTTCTCATGGACTACTGATACTCTTTTCTATGAGATAACATGACCCAATAAGTGAATCTGGTCCATCCAAAAGTGTAATTTTGAGATAATATCATATAACTAATGATCTATAAATGTAATCAAAATGATCTCAAGATGTGTGTCATGGTCATGTAGAGTGTGGGAGTACACCAATATATCATCCACAAAGACTACCATGAAATAATCCAAGTATGGATAGAATACTCGGTTAATCAGTGCCATGAAAAATTTAGGCGCATTCGTGAGACTAAATGGCATAACCACAAACTCATATATACAATACATGCTCCAAAGGGCAACAAGAGGAATATAAAATGGTCCAACATGAAACTGGTGATAACCGAATCTCATGTAAATCTTTGAGAACACTCGGGATCCTCGAAGCTGATCAAAGAGATCATCAATACATGGCAAGGGGTATCGGTTCTTGACTGTCAACTGGTTCACCTTCCGAAAATCCACACAATGTCTGAGGGTACTATCCACATTCTTCACAAATAGGACAGACAAACACCAAGGATAAGTACTAGGTCAGATAAAACCCTTTTCATGTAACTCCTCTAACTAGTTTTTAAGATCTTGTAACTCTGGTGTAGCCATCCTCTAAGGAGAAATGAACACCAGTGTCGCTCCTAGTACAAGATCAAAAGAAAAATATACCTCTCTCTCTGGAGGTAAACCTGAAAAGTCCTTAGGAAATACATCACTGAAATGATCCACCACTGGAGGAACATCTATTTGTGAATTCCCCTTGTCATCCAGATCTGGATTATCAATTTGGGTTGTAACTCCTCCCAAACCATGATCGTCAGGTTATTCTCTGCTTTCCTAGACATCCCATTTTCCATTATGAAGAAACAAACTGCCCTCTGGTGATGTGAAACTCAACCTACGATGATAAAAGTCAACAAAAGGGTGGAAGGAAACCAACCAATCCATTCCTAGAATTAAATCATATCCTATCATCTCTAAGACATAGAGGTCCCATAATATGTTAATCCTTCGAACTCAAGAGGGAAATCCTTTCACCCAACGTAAACTAGTCATTCTAGTCCCGAACGATGTTTCCTACATCAAGGAATCAGCAAAATAAATGATACAGATCCTCAGGCTCACAATAATAGCAACAGATATTATACTATCGGAAGCCCATGTATCAAAAAGTGAAAAAGCTAAAACTGGGGCAACTTGGATCGTACCTAGAACTGTAGAGGGTTCGGGATCCTACTCTGGGGTCTGCTTCACTGCAAAAGTATGGCCTGTATCGCAGCCCTGTGACCCTTCTTAACCACCTTGAGTTGATCCACCCTATTATCCCTGAATATCTACCGACTGGCTACCATGACCATGACCTCCACCTTGGTCAAAGCGGCCGGATGAACTCCAGTTCCCAGAATGATGAGAAACTGGTGGTGCTACTTCTTGAAGGAGGAGTTATAAAAGAACCTCTATCACTAGATGCTGGTGAGATAAACTAACCAAACGAATGAAAATGGCCCATATTTTCAAATTATCATCACTTAAATGGGTCTCTTGGGTATTGTGGCCTCTTATTCCCACTCTTCCCTCATTTTTAGTACACCACCTGGCTACCAGAAGAAGTGTCCTACTTCTTCGAATCTCCACATGTAGAAACCCTACAAGGCTTCCTACTGTCAGTAGGAGGGGTACCAACTCTGGATGTTGAGCCTCTATATCTCTCAGCCCCAAAATCCCTCATGTTACCCCTCTATTATCATCACCTAGTTGTCTAAAGAGGTGATGGAAGTCAACATGAAGATGTTCACCTGAGATCAGATGTCGTTCCTAAGACCATCCTCAAACTTCATCACCAAGAATAACTCATCACCTCCTGGGATGGGTGTGAAGTAAGCCAGCTCTGTGAAGTGAGAATAATACTCCATAACCGAGAGAGCACCTTGTTCCAGACTCATGAACTCTCGAGCTCGATCGGACCTCAAAGTCTATGGGTAGAAGTAATTATAGAAGGAACCCTGGAACTCATCCAAAGACATAACCTACTGGTGTTCCTCCTCTAAGATCACATCCCACCATCTATTGGTGGAATCCTAAAGCTTATACATAGTGAGATTCACCGTCCTCTATGGAGGAATCTCTAGATCCTTGAAGATCGATAACATGGGTTCTAACCATGACTCTGCAGCCTGAGTTCCTACTTCACCTGAGAAGGTAGGAGGATGCTGCTACTGAAATATGTGTGTCAACTCTTACATAGATTGGGTAGGATGTGGTACTCCCTGGAAGGTCTTCATAAACCTCATGAATCCTTATCAGAATTGTGCATCAGCACCTATGTCAAGAATGACAGCTGGTGGCAAGACATGAATGACGGGAGGGTCTACTAGTAAACCCTGATCAGCCCTATCTGATGTCTGGTCATTTCCCTGAACATGGAATTCAACCTTAAGATGTCTCGGTGGCATGAATATTCAATTTTAAGCACACACCTTAGATCAAGACTACCAAGGACTGAAACATAGATGTGCAAGAATGAATATGATAAGGAAAGTATTCAAGTTTTTTTTTCGAAATATTGATACACAGCATGTATGAAAACTACATGGTGTGTTCCTTTAGGCCTTCACATGGGCATGTACTACATCCAACCCTGGTCGTGTAACACCCAATACACATGGGGTGATGTCCCAAGACATGATGTGTACTACTTAAATTTCTAGATTCTCCTATTTTCCTCAAAACACTAGAACAATAGTATCCCTATATAAAAAGAAGATCTAGGTTCTTATAGAGGGGTGAACCAAATCAACTATAGGACTCTGTCCACTATGTTTATAGGAAGTGGGAGTAAACCCATTATGTGATGATGGTCTTGATAATTATCTTTGACAAAATAAATGATTTTATATGCTTATATTTATACCAATTTTTTATGACACATATCAATTTTATACAACATACTAATGTTTTTTATCATCAATTATGATTATTGACTCACATTTCCTCTCATGAACCAACCTATGTTGACTCTGAAATGATCACCCGAGCTGAGCCATGATCAAGACTAAGAGGAGTTCCCAATCCTCTCAGGCTTGAAACTAGTGTTGACCATCAAAGATCATACACATGGGAATGATTTATGTCATAGTCAACCAATAAATAAAACAAAATATACCACACAACATAAATAAGAGAAATCCAATAACCACTAAATATAAATAAATACTTTAATATATCTAGATATAACTGAAACATAACAAAAAAGAAAACTAAGACAAAACCAAAACTGATCCAAAACCTTAACCATAACAAAAAACACTCCCTATGGCCTCTTGGTCACTACTATCCATAATACCTGCCTTCAACATAGGTAAACCTGAACAAAATTGCACATGTAAAATATCTCAGATCTACTAACACTGAGTGGCGCAAGTAGGGTGTTAGCATAAAATATATTAGTAGGTAAGAACCATTGAATCTATAAAATACCTTTATTCAAAAAGTATATGAACACTAGTTTGAAAAAAATATAATTAAAATATGGTTTTACTATTTTAAAGATATCATCACTACTTTCTAAAAATCCCACATTGAAAATAAGATAGTATTTTCTATCTTAAGAAAAATTCTCATTTAAAACCCAACTTGGAAACCAAATGAAAGTAAGAAACATAACCCAAGTGAATCATAGGAGTGTAGGAAATTAAAACTAATAATAATCAGAGGGTATAATAAAAAATCCATGAAAAAAGGAAACATTGAAATTATAAGTAGTAAAATACTAAATTAACATGTAACTATGATGTTATAAAATTAAAAGATGATTATAAAAATATGTAATATTGGTAGTTTCCTAAAAATACCTATAAATAATCCCTATATGAACTCATTTCAGACCCACCTATTGGAATAAGGTTCACCTACATAGTAGAAAACTAACCTAGCTTCTCTAAACTAGCCTCGACAGTGGAAAATCCCACCTGGCCTATCCTCAAATAATGGGTTTGAATCCATCTAATCGAGACTAGAGGCAAATATTAACTCAAGCCTATATATGAAATCTTGGAATCCCTTGATAATAGTAAAATGAAGAATAAGGATGTTATCAAATACTTTTTGTAACCCAAAGTTGCCACTATACATGCATTGGACATTCCAAACATCAACTATGTGAAGGCCTTCTCATCAGAAAGACAACCATACAGGTACCCATTATACATAGAACCTTTTACAAGTACCAACAATTCCTACATGTAATAAAAATTAAAAACCAATTTCTAATACATATCAATGTTCCAACCAATCCTTACCATTCACAAAAATATAAAACCATTTCCAATGATAACACCTTTAAACTCAAAACCATTTCTAAAACCAAGGAGAAAACCTTAATTAATCATGGAAGATGTTGAATGGTACCTTTAGGTCATGAGGATACCAATCAAATATCAAGGGGATAAATGGTCCAAGTTTTAGTAAACCAATTTTGGAACCACATTTGATGAAATTTATAATTGAAAGATATATAGAGAGACCATTGGATGTTTTTATAAAAATAATTTCGAATATGGAGTGTAGGAGGAAAAGAAATGGAAAAAAAGAGTTTTGAAAACTGGGTTCATGATGGATTTTTTTTGGAATACCATTTATATGTGTGTGTTCTCATAAATATTTCCATTCCATGAACACATGGATATTCCCACATCCAATAACACATATATTTACAACAATAAAAATACCCAAGGTTCTAATTAAAGGATCAAAAGTCACATTACAAGAAATTACAAGGACCTACATGCAAGAACCAAACCAAAAAGAATCCAAAACACTAAAAAATATATATTTCACATGTCATACAACCAAAAAATCTAATACAAGGTCATAATAAATATAAAAGTTCTCAAATTCATCTTAAAATACCACTTGACATTTTATCAATAACCTTTCATGCATATATATTTAGGCATAATTATGAATGTCCACTAAAACCACATTTTTCATCAAATTGCCATCAAGAAAACACCATGGGAAATAAAACTAGAACATATCCCACATTAATAAGACATTTAAATATTATTTAATAAATATTAGGAAATAAATGACATGTTTTGGAAATTATATGTTTGGAAACACCTACCTCAATGGGTTGTGAATGCGACAAAACTCAGGGAAACGAAATAACTAAAACATAGAGATAAAATGAAAACCCTAACATCAAAAGAAACAAAATAAAACATCATCACTCTACCCCTACGGTTTGGCCAATAGTGATCCAAACCAAAGAGAATATAGAAACCAAGAGAATTATAGAATAAGAGGAGAAAATTGACCAAAAACCAATAGAAACTCTCCTAGTTCAAAGGAGGAGAATCAAGGATCCAAGGACATCCAAACAAAGGAGGTTTTGGAAGCCCTCTAATTCACCAAATGAAAACAATGGAGGAGTAACTTTAAATTCGGTTAAATATTTAGTGGGGAAAACAAAAAATTTCATGTTTTCAAGAGTTTGAGTAATTCATAGTGTTTTATCACTTGTTTTCCAAACCATGCACCAACTATGTGCACCCTACTGGAAGGAAGTGGCATAGAACCAGGATAGCTGTGTGACTTAAGAAACTATGTTCCAACTATGAAAAATGGTTATGTCCAAATTTTAGAGCATCATATATGATTTCTGCATGGTTATTACTAACCATACTCATGCTATGAAACGTGTCCCTAACACCACCAATAAGCCACATGATTACTCCTTTGACTCGCACGGTTTGGGCCAAACCTTGCTCAGACCATGAATGTCAAACCATGAAAAAACAAAATTAATTAGAAACATTGTCTCCCATAACTAGCCACATGGTTTCTCCCCAAATAGTACACACTAACTTTTTATAGGGACAAAAACAACCTAAAACCTCCAAAACTCAAAAAATTCAATGGGAACTCAACCCAAGGCTTGATTGGAAGATAAGATACCAATAGATAAATAAATTTAAATTAAATAAAAAATTTGGGGTCATGGTTTGATGATTATCCCCAATATAAAAACATTATTCCAATAGAATGTCACCAATCTAAATGAATAAAAACGACATGGTTCAAAACAAAATAGGTCCAAATGAACCCATGATCCTTAGAATGAACTTTTCAACTCCGTAATTCACACCCAAAAAAACTCTAGAGAAAATCATAGCTAGGTAAACCATAGGAAAAATATAGGGATGGACCTCCCCCCTAAAAAATTTTACTAGCCCAATTGAACCACCACCAAAACACTCGAAATGATGCACACCTAATGAAAAAAAACCATGATTCATCATTTCAATAAGACATAATCATCTTCAAATGAAACATGTCCCAAAAATTCTAAACCAGAAGAGACAAAACCTCTCAATATTCATATCCACATAGCACAAGTATAGAAATTTCTTTCAATACATGGCTATCAAAATCCTTAAAACAAACAGAATCTTCAAAAACAGAGAATATTGCAATAAGTAAATCCTTATTCTATCCTTGCTCTAACAATGGAAACAAGAGTTAGGCCATCAACCCCTATAGCACCATGAAATTACTTACTGTGTTAAGCACTTCACTCTGGGGCCCATGGATACAACCATGGTGCCCTAAAGAATCTATTTCCTAATAGTTTAGAGTTGACAATATCCTTCTTAGACTTCCCCTTTTGATAATTATTCTTTCATAACATCTCCAAGTGAACCAAAAAAAACAATTCATTAATAGACCATTAATGGATTATGATAAGATGGATTTGAATGCCTAAAATGACAACAATATAATCACATGAGCTAATATTCTGATAAACAAGGAGCACAAACTGAAAAAGGAGATTTTGTAGGATTAGGTTCCATTGGTAGACACTCTTCACCAGATAGTGAAGATTCATGAGCAATAATATAAACTGGATTTCTAACTATGATAAACTATTCTCTTGGAACCAACTCATCTAGAAGAGTCTCATCCATAATCATTTAAAATATAACTTCAATTGATGAGATAACTTTATCATTATTCTCCGAATAAAGACAACATATGAATAGAATACCATTCAATTACTTATTTGGTTCTACCTATAGATAAAAGAAAGAATATTCTTAAAATAATCAATATAGGCCTTCACCATCCATTATGCTTTTTGATTACCCAATAGTTCTATCAATTTTCTTAAATTTTCCACCTCAATTATGAACCATATGATAAAATTGGTCTTATATAATTTTTAGGAAATCAAAACATGCCATGATGATGGGAATATCACCTTCCACTAATCCAAACATGGAATCTCAAATGAACCAATTACATCTCACTACCTCATAGATTCAAGAGTTCCAAAGATTTGAAAACACCTTCGACTTTCTCAAGATACTCTACATCATATAAAAAACCATTATCACCATGAAAAACTTTCAATGGATAATAAGAAATCCACCCTACTACTCCACTAGGAGTGAGGGAAGGGATAAAAACTAGAAGATACTTACTAGAAACCTATGATATCATTCCGGGCAACAAACTCTATTTAACATAACAAACACAAAATAAAATCAATATCAACTCAACATTCAACCAAAAAGGTACATTAAAAACCAAACCCCCAAACACATAAATAAAAACATCACAAAAAAATCCCCATTTCAAAGATCCTCATATCCATTATAAACTAAAATCTATTTTACTCCAGGATCACTTTTTCAGAATAAGAAAACTCACTTTCAAATTCAGTATAAACGCACCATCCCAGTTTTAAAATAAAACCATGTCCCAAAATCATTTTCCTTTTGAAATTAGTTTCTCTAAAAACCATTTTTCATTAAATTTACACTCATAGAAAATGATATCAAGAAAAACATAAATCACATCAATACTCATATAATAGGGAACATTTTTTCATGCCTGACCTGGAGTCATGGTTTAGTAGACCGTTCCTCAAGAAATCATTATCCACTAGAAACATCTTGAACCATTAACATGGGATCCACATGGGTCTCTACTCCATGAAATCTCATAGCGTTGATCTATTTAGAATTCATTTTCATTCCCCAACCACATAAACCAAAAAAAACTAGTAGCCTAAATCTAGAATTCAAAATAAAAAAACTCATGTCACAAACTACCCATGTTAACACAAGGTTAATAATGATTAAGAGTTCACAAAAATCTTATTGTACCTACCTCCCAAGTCCTAATATTCATATCTCTGAACTACCTAACTTACTAAATAAAAAAGGGATGCTATGAAACCATTTAGTGATGAACCAACCTTGGTCAACCCTGAACCAGTCACCTGATCAAGTCCATTATAGGGCTTGAGATACATTCCCAATACTGTTATGCTGAAAACTATGTTTGGGAATAAAATATCATACACTTTGTAATTACTTAGCCAAAACATAATTACTAAATAAAAAACAGAGCATGAAGTATTAACCAGAGGAATCCCATTACCACTGAACATAAATAAATACTTAAATAGATCAAGATACAACCATAGTGGAACAAAATAAAAAACTAAGACAAAACCAAAACTGAACCCAACCTAGAACTAACATGATCTACCTATGACCTCTTGATCTCCATCTTTCATAAGACCTGGTCTGTCTATAGGAAAACCTAAACAACAACAAACCTATAAAATATATCATGTTTACCAACACTGATTAGAAAAAGTAGGCTGTGATCATAAAATACCTCGGTAGCTCAGGACCATAGAATACATATAAGTCTATTACTAAAACATTCATTGAGCACTAGTTTCAAATGTATAAAATTAATATATGGTTTTCATCATTTAAAACAGTCATCACTTCTTTCTAAAAATCCCACTTTGAAACCAGACATGATTTTCCATATTAAAACAAAATCTAATTTAAAACATTATTTAAAAACCAAATATATGTAATAAATATAAACCAAGTGAAGCATAGGAGTAAGAAAAATAAAAAATAAGAAGAACATGAGGGTATAATCAAAAAAACTTTTTAAAAATGAAATAATGAATGTTCAAGTAGAAAAATACTAAATATAAAAGTAACCATAGTGCTATAATAATAAAATAGGGTCATTTAGAGATGTGATCATGAGAATTTCCTAAACGACCCTAAAATAAATCCCTGGATTCACTTGGTTAGAACCCACCTAAATACATATGGTGATCCTCTATAGTATATAACCAAACTGGATTATCTAAACTAGAAAAAAATGGAAAATACATCTTGGAAAATCCTCTATCCCGAGGGTTATAATTCATCTAATAAGGACTAAAAGAGATTGTTACTCGACCCTATATATGACATCCAAGAACCCCGAGATAATAGTATGATGGAGAAGGAGGACGTCATCACACACTTGGTATAACCTGTAGTTGCCACCATGCATGTCTTTCCCATTACCAAAAAAAACTATGTGAAAGCCCTCTTTTCATAAGGATGACCATAGGGGTGCCAATCATACATATAACCTATTGCATGTTCCCACCAGGCCTACATGTTGATTTAATTTAAAACCAATTTTTGAAATATCTCAATTTTCCAACTGGGCATTAATATTAAATATTAAAAAATCATTTCCAATTATTACACATTTCATCTCAAAACAATTTCTAAAACCTTAGAGATAACATTAATTAAGATTGTAAGATTCCAAATGAGACTTTTATATCATGAGGTTACCAATCACATTTCAATGTTCTAAACATACCAATATTTAGAAAACATATTTTAGATCCACCAATGAATTCATTGAGAAAACAAAGATCCATAGAGATAACGTTGAAAGTTTTTAGGGAAACCATTAAGAATATATAGTGGAGGAGTGAAATAAAATAAAGAAAATAGTTTTGGAATCTGAGTTCAAGATGTATATTCTTATGGAATTCCATTTATATATGTGTGCGTGTGTGTGTCTATCCCTTTGTATACCTTGTTAACACATGGACCTTCCCACATCCAACAACACGTGTATAGAAAACCATAAAAATAAACAGGGCTCCAATTAAAGTATCATAAGTAACATTACATCTAATTAAAATGATCGACATGCAAGAACCAAACCAAAAAAAGGCTCCAAAAACAACACACAAAGCTCAATTTCCCATGTCAACCAACTACTAAAACTAAAACAAAGTTAAAAAATATTAAATTAATCAAATTAATTTTAAAATACCACTTTTTATTTTATCCAACACCTTGAATGCTTATAGAGATAGGAATAATTAGGAATTTCCTTCCAAAATCCATTTTTCAAAAAATTACCAATATAAAAATACCACAAAAAATAAAAATAGCACATAAAAACATGAATACAAAATTGAAAAATTATTTAAGAAATTTCAAGCATAAAATGGTATGTCATAGAAATGAAATGGACGCACATACACACCTCAACGATGTTAGAATTAGACAAAACACTAGGAGACAGAAGAACTAAGACCCATAGACAAATAACACACCCTAACATCAAAATAAACATAGAATAACATCATCTCTCTAACCATAATGTTCTTATATGATGGATCCAATCTAAACAGAACCATGAAACCTATATTAGGAGATAAGAGGAATATAAAAGTGACTGAAAACTAAGAGAAACTCACCTAGATTGAAGGAGGAGAATTAAGAATCCCAGTAGTGATAAGGGAAGAAATATTTGAGAGGCTTCTCATGCACAAAAATTGATAAAGGGAGGAGAATCTTGAAATAGGGTTAAATTATAATATGGGAAAACATGGAATTTCTATTTTTCAAGAATCTAGGTGTGTCACACATCTTGACTGCATGGATTTCAAAACTATGCACAAATCATTTGAACCCTACTAAAATTAAGGGTCACAAGAATTATATATCCACATGATATGATAAACCATGTTCCAACCATGAAAAATGGTCCTATAAAAATTATCAAGCCTCCTGCATGCTTGCCTCACAATTATTGCTAATTGTGTGCAATCCATTCTCCTAGCCCTTGACACCACCAACATGTTTCACGATTACTCCTTTGACTTGCATGGTTTGGAACAAACCATGTTTAGACCATGAAAATTAAACTATGCAAGAACAAAATAAACTAGAGACACCCTCTTCCTTAACCATTCACACGGTTTCTCCCCAAACCATGCACACTAACCATGCACAAGGTCAAAAATAACCCAAAACATCCAAACCATAGAAATTATCACCATGAACTCAACCCTAACCTCAACAGAATGATAAAACCCCAAGAAATGAATAAAAAAAAGAAAAAAAAGAAAACCAATGTCTTCAACAATCCAATGACTCATGTCTTATGGTATACCCAAATCCTCATGTCATTAATCATGATATATGATCCATTTTTTATATATGATCTTATTATGTTATATTTTTTAACCTTCGTTATGTTCTCATACTCACATGATCATCTTATGTTCACAATTGATATTCTATTTTTATCGCTTATTTTCACCCCTTACTGAGCATTTGAGATCATCCTTTATTAGGTTTTCATTTCCCCTTGTTATGAATAAGAGTATTATATATGATGTGTATAGAATAGTATCATGTTTAAAGAATATTTATGGGAGATGTTGAAGAATATCTATAAAATGAGTTGGTTATGTATATAATCTATAAAGAAACTAAACCTATATGTTATAAGTGTCTGATTTAATATTATGTATAGTGGATATTAATGTAAAATGATGTAATATGTATATATTTCTTAGTTGGGTTGTCTCAAAACCACATATCCATGTAGTTACTTCACACCACCTATTATAGTGTGATCTCATCAACCTGATCTTCTAGAGTTAGACCAATACTTTATATGATCATAGTCACAACCTAATCTTTATTCCATTGTATAGATCCTGTTTCTTTGGATTGATTATTTCAACACTTAATATTTTTTATCTTGAGTTTACTTCATTGTAACAATAATGATGTTATCAAGTGTGTTGGAACATGATTTTGCATCATTCACCAAAATCTCATTCATGCATTCTCCAAATGATTCTATACATTCCCAAACTTCTTCCAATGTATTATTAATCAAGAATGAGTAATTATTACCCATATAACATCCATTATATTTCATTAAATGTCCAATTCCTCAATTAATCATTATTCTTACCAATCTATACAACCTTCACTTTATCAAAGCTCAAAATAATAATTATGGTAACATCAGTGTTTCCAATCATTATTTTCCAAACTCATACTCATACTACAATCCCATGTTTTTCAATGTTATGAATCCTCCATCATCAGGTATGGTATCTATGTATAGATATCCACATTCATTTTCAATCATGGATCACTATATATCCAATGTATTATCATATAAAAACTACTCCATGGTTACAACCTTCTCCTTACTCCATATTCTTCCAAAATATCACCTTAACTAAATCAATTATTCAAATTAAAAGACAGAACCTATTTGTAAACTATGTTTTTCAATCACTTCATCATTGGTATCTATCCATTATATCGGATCAAGACACTATTAATTAAAAAACTATAACATGATACCTTTTATTGAAAAATATATGATTTAATTATTTTTGTCATTAGATCTTTAAGACATGGTAATTTTATAAATTATGATAATATAGAAGCCATTAAATAGATGTGTCTGTGTTTAAATATGGTGGTTCTAATTACCCCAAATCTTGTAATCCAGAGCAACTGTTTAATATAATACATTAGTATTGGTTACCAGAGAACATATTACATAGGATCGAATAGTTTAGTAATCTTATAATACTAGATAAATACATTATTTCCATATTACATTGGAAACTTATAACATAACATATAATCATCTTAAAAATTTTATTATTACTTTTATAAAATCCTAAAATTCATTCAAAGATCCCATCTTGGTACCTTAGAGAAAGGAAAAAATAAAAGTTTATATTATAAACCCATTAAGTGGTTTTGGATTGGATAATATATTAAGAATAAGTAAGTAATAAGAAATATGTAAGAGTAAAAATAAATAAATAATCCATATAATAAGAAACTTGCCCACGAAATATATCCATGGATAATAATTACATAGTAATCAAATAGAAAACAATAAATGATTTCCAAATGATGGAATACATAATATCATACATTTTAATCAAACTATATAGTGATCATTTAATAAGTTTTCAATAAATGGGAAAACATAAACCAAATACCTAAATAGTAAATAAGGCATGCTAACTCGATTGTCTCATGAGACCAACTTGATGTATTAGGGGATATATAATTTTAGGCCACATCCAACTCTAAAAATTCATAATGAATTATTCATAAATTGAATAAAAATACAATACATAATCAATTTTTATTCGTAATCAATAAATAATCATATTAAATCAAGTATACAGAATATTATTATTCCCCAGTCAATAGAATAACTTTCTTGATAAGCTTCCTTTAACTAGCGTTGTATATAAAAATGACTATACACTTGAGAAAATATAGATATAATTTTGAATATATCTATAGTAATATAAAACATTAACATGAAATATTTAAAAAAATTTAAAAATAAATATGAAGATAAAGAACATACAATTCCCCTAATGTAAATTGAAATATAAAAAATCTTGATAAAAGTTGATATTGTAAAATAGAACCTAACCTTAAACCTCTTATTGGTCACACATGATCAAAATTCTTGTATAATAAATTTATATTTATTATATATTTATATCATAACATTATTTATATATATGTTTCTAGGTTCCATTCACTTATAATTTCTCATTACCTATTTATTAATAATTCTTTGTTAAAATTATGATTTTTGTGTTAACTATTCCATTTTCCATGCATGTTTCGGGTCTTTAGTTCGGTTCCATTAACCTTGTTCATGGTTTTATCATGTACATTATTTTTTGGAAATTTTATAGTTTTTTTTAAAATATTTATGGAGTAACATGGTCATTTTATTGATCTTGTGGTGATAGTTTTCATAGAATGCTTAATAAACTACTTCTTAAAAATTTTGATTTCATAAAATGAATTGATTTCATTAACCCATATAAATAGATATATTACAATTTAATAATTATAAAAATATAATTAATTCCTTATTATTAATTTATATTATCAATATTTACTATTAAATTATCATTCATTACATAAACAATGTAACATGGTTTATTTTGGTGTTAAAACTGACCAAAAAAGAGTGAATTATAATGATGAATGAGTAACAACATGCTATTTAACAATGATAATATCAAATTTTCAGAAACTTAATTATCTAAAAAATATATTAAATATGATTAATTATTTTGGAATATTTATATGAGATATATATATGATAATGAAGAGTATGAAGTTATTACTTACAATGTTTCTCAGTATGCTTGGTTTTGGAAGTTTAATTTTACAACGGAAAATTATTATTAATATTATTTATATAATATCCAAGTTATCTTCATATAATCTTAATAATTTCATAAATATCCAAATTTTTTTTTAAATTAATTTTTATAACCATTAATTTTTTTTGATGAAAAATGAAATATGTCATTCATGGAGACGGCAGTCCACACGTAACACAGTGTTGTTTTCATTTTTAAATTGATGTAATAAAAGGTAATTACATGTTATTTCATCAACATAATGACATTTAAGTACACTAATAACACTTAATTTTTTATATTGGTATTTTTATAATATATTTGGATGATTTGGAAGAAAAAATAAATTACAATGAACTCAGTTAATACAATTACCACTTCCTTGGATATATACCTTTGGACCTCTCCTTAAGCCTTATTAGATTAGACTTTCTAAAATGCTAAAACCTATATTTCATTAAAAATATAGTTTTGGTGGTATTATTTTTGGTATTGGAAGTTATTATGTGCTTAATGTGTGTGTATATGTGATTTTTTGAAGGGATCCTTCTATAAAATACGGTTGTGGAACTTTTATTAATACCCTTAATCTTAAAGTAAAATAAATGGCATTTTCCATGAAAGTGGAATCAAATTACAGAAATTTAAAATATTTTATAATTTTTTTCAATATTAAGCTCAAAAAATGATATATATATATATATATATATGTATATGTTTTTAGATATTTTATTCCTTTTTCCTTACTTTAACTTCCTTTTTACCATTTCAACCATTACTAGGGTGAATGTTTTTCCCCTATTAACTTGTTTTTATGACCAAATATGAAATTAAAATTTTTAACAAATAAGAATATTCTAATTTAAAATACAAAAACCATTTTACTAGATTCAATTTCCAAGGTGGTAAAAATTAATTGTAATCTTAATGTACATAATGCATAAATTTTTTAGAAAAAATGCATATTTAAACATAAAAGTGAATTTGTTCTCATTTATTTCCTAGTAAAACAATTATATGAATTTTAATTTACTTGATTGAATATATTAACATTATATTTAATTAAATTAATTTAATATAAGTGATTAATATTATTTAATGAATTAACTTAGACATATAAATATAGTGTTATGAAAAACATTTCTTTTACCATTAAATGATTTTATATTCATTTCTAACCATTTTATAATCAATGTAATTATGATTATTCATTTTTTAATATGTATAAATATTTATTTACCACAAAAAATATAAATTTATCTAAAAACCATATTTTCATTATTTATTAATATTCATTTTAATGATAAATCTCAAACAAATCACATGAAGATGATTTTGAACTGATAAAGGAAAAAAATAATTCTTATCTTTTCAAACATGAATTCTAAAATTTAGAGCATTGTGTTCTATGAGATTATAAAATGTGAATTTTACAATATATTCTAAAGGATTTGTTTTGTACCTACTATAATTTATTTTTAGGTCTTACATTCTACCACTTCAAAAATTTCATCCTCAATGTTTTTATAATACAATATCATGAACCATTTTGGGTAGTTCCACATTATACCTTCATTATTTTCACATGTTTCCACCTCTATATTATGATTTATCTGAATTTCATTTACCTAATAATTCATCTAATTCCACAAAACATTCTCTCCAAATTCAATAATTTATAAATTCTCTTCATAATTATATAAATCGGGTTAAAAATCTATTTCCCCCTTGGCGTGTACAAACATCGGGTCTTGATTGTAATTTCTCAAAAATGATACATGAAACATATAATTCACTTTATAGTGGCTGGGTAAAATTTCCTAATGGTAATCCACAACCAAAATTATTTCAAATATCTCAAAAGGATAGATATATCTAGGATGTTATTATCCTTTTGTTCCAAAACTTCTAACTCATTTCCATTGAGATACCTCCATGCCAACAAGGCCTCAAACTTGAAATTAAAATACTTTCTCTGATTATCTGTATAGATATTTTTTCCATGAGTTGTTTTTATATAATTCTAAAAAGTTCCCACTTTCATTATTATCTCCTAAATGAATTATGGGCTTATAATATTCCTCTCTATACTTTCATCCCAATAAGTTAGAGTATGAAATATCATCTTACAAAATGTTTTATGTCAAAATAAATTAATGGAAGCTATTATTATAAGAAAATTCATCCAAAAGTAGATATTAATCTTACATACCTTGAATGTCAAGTGATCATGACCTTATCATGTCTTCTAATTTTTGAGTAATAATTATAGACTATATATTAGTTTGAGGATGGAAGGATCTTCTCAAATGTATCTTAATGTCCAAAACATCAAAACACTTTTCCTTAATTTTGATATGATCCATTTGTCATTATCAAATACAACTAAAATAAATCTACTGTAAATAATCAAAACATCATTAATATTGATTAATTAAAGGTGATCATGTGGTAGATCCTCTATTATAGTAGGTTAATGTGAAAACATGGTAAGGTGAAAAATAATAACTCATATAGTATGATATAGAAAAGAAACCTGAGATACTGTCAACTTAGCACCCAACCCAACTCATTATAATTCAAGAAGGGTGTTCATGTACCCCATGGGTTGGAAACTATTTCTTCAGATTCATAGGAATCCCTTTGTAAATGATTTATACTAAATTAGTGGTGAAATACAAGAGAAAAAAATGAGATCTGGGCATGGACCTTCCTTACATTGTAAATCTATAAAATTTCAAATATATAAGTATCCAAAGTAAACAAACATGTCTATCAATTCATAACTGACCACAATTATCCAACCCATTTTCATCAAGATAAAATAGTATCCATAAAAAATGATACATCATGGCATAAATAGATACAATAAAATAATTGAAATATGTTGGAAGGATCTCATTCTATTCAATAGAAGACTAACCCAAAAATAGTACAAAAACTCAGAAACATAAGGAAATACCTAGACCATATCCATGTAACTTCTATTTCTCACCACCACACATATCATCCCACATCAAGCAAAATGAAAAAAAACCTAAATCAAGCCAAAAACATGGAACCCAAAATATAAAGGTGTGAACTAAAAAACGTAGTAGGTTTCCATTTGCTGAGATTATAAAATTATTTTCATAAGGAATTTCATAATTTCTAGTTTAAAAATATAACTAGAAAATATTATTTCATCATAGACATGGTAAAATAACTAAACAATTCTATAATTAGTTTTCAAAACATTCTTCCTTGTTGAGTTAAACTGAAAGTACATGCTTTCAAAAAATTACCACTATACTAAACCATTTTTTTGAAAAAGAGTGGGTCATGGGATTTACCCTAATATCCTTAACAAGATATGGGTTTAGTTTTATCAGTATATATCAGGGAAAAATTGTTCATATATGTTGCATCCAAATCATGATCCATCTAACTTCCCCTCACCAACTTCATTATAAATGGGACACCCCTCATAAACCTAGCTCATATCATAACTAGAGGGACACTAGCGGCTTATATACCATCTTGAGTAATATAAGAATAGACCTCTAACATAGTACTCAAGTTTTCATAACTAATAAATAAGTGAGGGAAGTGAACATGAAATACAAGATTAACATGAAATGAATAAGAAATAACTCTCTCTTAATACCAGCATGCTCAAAATCTATATCCCTATATATCACAAACTTCTATGTCATAAACAATCATGTTCCCACAAAATGGTATAAATAGGAATATTATAATGATAAAAACCCATAAAAGGGGTAAACAACTCAATGGGAAACCAAAAAGGGACTTTTATAATTTTAGAAATCAAGGATTAACATACGTGTATATTAAATAATTTTAGATGAATATTTAAAACATTAAAAAAGTGCATGTTTGAGGCCCAAAATAGTTTGGTGTCTTAGGAAACATGTAACACATTCTTCTAATTTGGTGAAAAATCTTCAACATATCCCTTTAATATCCTACTATTTAGTAAGCCTACTTAAAACCTTTCTTCATAACCTTGAGAAATGAAACATAAGAAAGGCTGATCTTAGATGCTCAGTAAGGTTAAAGAAATGAGATACATAAGAATAACATAAGAATAAGGGTATGAGAACATGAGAATAAAATTGTAAAATAATACCATGTATATTAAAGAACATTAACATGAATTAGGGAAAAAATTGGAAGTTTATCATATATTAATCATAAGGGAATAAAGATCATCGTCCCCAAAAGCATAACATGGAAACTAGACATTAATGTTTTGTAGACACATAAGCATATAAAATGTTTTTTTAATATTTAAGGAATAATTCAAAGGCCATATTAATAGAATGGGTTCACTCCCTAACACATTTTGGTAGTTAGGGTTTACTCCCATGACTATCATGGTGTTAAAGGTTCACTACCAATACCATATTAGTATACTAATTCCTTTACTAAATCAAGCTCACTCCCCATTCCATCCATGTATATCTCATGAGATATAAATAAGTACTAAATTAATTGTAAGGATATATAAGTCACAACCATATCAAAACTAAATCATTCATACGTGTTCCAAAAGATCATAAAATTCATATCATAAACCATGAAATTAAATGGGTATCATAAACATGTAATCATATCATAACTCATTGAAAAGAAATAGGTTTCATAAAAATTTCATCAAAACAGAACCTGTGAAAAAAATATGCTTTCTTAATAATATAATATGTGAAAGAGAAAAGAGTTTCATAAACATATAACCCATGAAAGAGAATGTGGTTTCACAAACATATAATCTGTGAAAGATAAATGGATCTCATAAAAACCATTCCATCAAAACATAAATCATGTACTTAAATAATATGAATAAAACCATTAGATCATACATCTAAAAAATAATGATTAACATAAATGGATTACATCTTAGATGGAAAATAAATTTGAAATATATTTTAAAAATTATTCTTGAGGAAAATATCCTTTATTTTATGAAAACACATTTTAAAATGTAAATAAATTTGAAAAAAAAATTCTTCAAAAATAAACTTGAAAACTTATAAATTAATCATGTAAAAATTTTTAAAATCATTTTACTTGAAAACTTATAATGAAAGATTCAAATTTTATTGAAAAACTTTGTCCCTGAAACATAGAAAGGACGACTAAAAACATTTTGAAAACATTTCTCCATGAAAACATATAAAGAAATATTAAAAACATTTTTAAAACCATTTTCATTTAAAATAACCTTTATTACATATAATTTAAGAAGAAAAACATTTTAAAAACATTTTTTTAAAATATCCTTGAAAATTTAAAAAAGAAATCTTGAAAATATTTGGAAAATATTTTTATTTGAAAATATAAATGAAAGAATATAAATTTATCATGAAATCCTTTTTAAAACCATTTTCATTAAAAACTATGTATTCATGAAAACATATTTTAAATCATTTTTCCTTAAATACTTGTAAAGGAATCATGAAAACTTTTTTGAAAAACTTTTTTTTAACTTATATAAGAACCATGAAATCATTTTTAAGAACCTTATTGATTGAAATAAAAATTAAAACATACAATATAAATAATATAATGAAAAAAAGTATTCAAAAAGTAATATTGAAAAAATAAAAAGGATGCTTCAAAGAGATGACAGTCATGATGATGGATAAATCTGTACATATCGATCATTACCTTTTCATTGTAATAAGTTTAGAAAAGTGCCTCAATCAGAAAATAACAAGAATATTTTATTTTAAAAAAATATTAAAAAGGTAAAACATAGAAAAAAATTTCTTTTAAATATAATAAGAACATTTAGAACATTTTTTATGAAATTTTTAGAAATCATTGTTCTGAAAGAACAAAGACTTTTGACCAAATAGAGAGATAAATTATGATTTTTTATAAAAACATTTTCTTAATTATCATAATTACCAAAGAGTGGAAAATGGCACAAATACAATAAGATATCATAGATGAACATAATAGAATAAAATTAGTGATATTTCTTGAGAAATTGATCATAAAATATCATCAATGGAAGCATAATAGTAAATAATCCTGTTAATGATGAGATTGTAGCAACAAACTCCTATTGCATTATTAACTATCAATAATAGTCCCAATGAGAGGATGAAATTAAAAGAAGCATAAAATATCTTGAAAATAAGAATATTCTTTATTCAACATGTCCAAGGTAATTTTATACACCTTTTTAAATAATATAGGATCATAGCATAACATGTGTCTCTAAGAATGAAAAATGTGACAAAATTACGTTACTGATTTGGTAAATTTTGAACCATAAACACCCTAAAGGATAGATCATAAATTATAAATTTAAATACCAAAAAATTTAAGGATAAAGTTCATATAATATATTCATGGGTAGTATATAAACCATACAAAATAAAAAATTGGTAAATAAGGCATAAGCCTCACAACAATTTAAATGACACTATAATTCTTCTTAGTATATGAGTAACTTTTAAATCATGAGATCCATGAAATAATAATAACAATATAACCATTTTATATTAATAAATAAATGATATTCATGATATAAAATTTCATATGGTAGTATATATACCACAAAAAAATAATAAGTTGTGAATATAGTATATATCTCACAGAAATAAAAGTGAAATAAGAAAACCATTACCTTAAGTCTTGAATTTCTACATTCACCTTCAAACCTCCTATATAAAAAATATGATTTTATTATTCATTTAACAATGAAACAAATTCTAATATATAATACCATATATGATTTTATAGGACTTTATATTACCCATTTATTAACAATTTCATGTTAATGCTATGTTTTGGGTAATAACCGCTTTTCTTTTTCGTACATGTTTTGACTAGTTATTCTTAACCCTATAACTTAGATAAATATTTATTTAATAAAAAAATGAAATAAATGAAATAAATGATGTGAATATCATATATATTCAGTATATAATTATTTTTAATAACCTATTAAATAAAGAAATATTAAATGGAATACACCATTCATGGAGTGGCTAGGTCGTTCGTACTCATGAACGTTGTTTCCATTTTCTTATCGTATTGAAAGAGAAAAATTAAATGGAATATATGTATATATGCATATATTATCATCATATTAAAATTTTTATGTCATATATATCATATATGTTTTTATAATCCACCCTTAATACATTCCATGTAATGTGTTAATAAATTCCATCACTTTGTGGAAGCGATAGTGGAGACATCGACAAACGAAGTTATCATATTCCTAAATAATTGAATGAATGAAGGTATGTGTCATATAATAAATCAAAAAGAATAAATATATCATATATATTTTATATATAACATAAAATATTAATTCTAAGATTATTTAAAACCATGAAATGTTGTAATGAAAGAATGAATGACATCGGTTCGCGAGGTGGAAGTCTGCGGTAATCACAAATAGTGATTTTGTATCCCATTTGATGGAAGTGTGTATGAGTGTAGGTCAAAAACATAACATAAAAATTTAAATATTTAGGATACTTTTGTTTTTATATAATCATCAAATAAAAATTATTTATTGTTTGGAGAAATAAATAAATCCAAATTTCTTTGGAAGGATGTTACCTATTCTTTGGGTAACTCATTTTGGTTTGTACCATAGGGCATACGTGGTTGGATTGTTTTCCAAATTGAGGCCCTAGGATGATATGAGGGAATTTATGAGAATATTTGGTCATTTTCGTACAAATAAAAATTGATTTAATGTTGTGAAGAAGTGATGGGTTTTAGTTCTCTTTTATAGTGGATGAGTGGCATTATTGGAAATATAAAAAGGTAAACACTATTGAGAGGTCTCCCTTACATCATATTCCTCCAATAATGGTTAATGTTTTATATAAGGTATTATATGGTATAAATATGACCATAAAATTTCTTTTGTACATTTTTATTGGTTATTTATCCCCTTAAGTTAACGTTTAACCACTAAGTGAACTCATCTTTTACCTTAATCGATGTAATTAGTTTTATTTAAATTCGCTAATATTTGTGATCAAAAAATATGTTTTCCTTATTAGAAATTGTAAATTGTTATAATTAAAATTATGGAATTCATTTTTCCAAACTCTAAAGACATAATTGGTATAAATTAATTAAAAATTAATATCTCAAATAAAATGAGACAACATGTTTTGTAAAGTGAAAAAGTTCAAATGATTGAAATGTTTGTGTATCCAATTTCAATGTGAAATTGGTTCTAATAACCAAAATTGAATTAATTATTGTATAATTTATATATTTATTATTTTAAAAAAAAGTAATATATTATTTAACTATATAATTAAATCATATGAAAAAATAGTTTTCAATTAAAATATATTGTTTTTCACTATTCATTAAAAAATAAAACTTAGAAAAATACCAAAAAAATAATTTTTTTTAATATTATACATTTAAAAATGAAGTTTATTGAAAAAAATAAAATTTATTAATGAGTCAAAAATTATATTTAAAATATATTCTCCATTAAAAGGCAGAAAAATTACATTTTAGAAAGAATATATATATCATTATTTGTAAAACTGGATTTATTCATATTTGTTTTCAAGAAAAATTCTAAGATGAATGTAAAAAGTAGAATGAATATAATATATATATATATCAAAGAAACCATATATTATAAGTGTTTTAATTAATTTATTTATATAAAAAAATATTTCATAAATATAGTTTTCCAGTAATGTATTTCCAATATTATCAAAAGGTTTTATTTTTATTTCTAGTTAATTGGTCCGAAAATAATTACTATTATATACTTGTGTAAACCATATTTTCATAACGTAATTAAAATTATTAATAACCCATATTCTAATGGTTAGTTGTCAATTATAATAATATTTTAATAATAATAATAATAATACATTTCAGTTTGGTAAAACTAGGTACTATGTGTAGAATTATGTGTAAAAAAATCCAAACATAGTGTTGTGTGTACTAAAATCTTATCTAACTGTTGCCTATAGTGAAATATTGATTTTGTGTTGCGTATAGGTAAAAAATAACCAAGCGATTTCATAAAACACACACTATATTTATTATTGTGGGAAATGAAAAATACCAAGAAGATTAAATTATTTCAAAAAAATCAAAAATTATTGGGGTGATACATTCAAACGCCATTAAAATTAATTTATCCCTCAAAATTTTTCTGGGGTATCAAAGGTTTAATACTTGAAATCTTCTTTAATAGAAACCCACATCATAAAAATGAATGTTAAAACTCCATTAAAAAGTTAAAGTTTGGAAATATAAAGGTTAAACAAAGTTACCCATAACTAGTTTTCCACATATGATAACATAGGTTGAAAGTGAAAACATGTGAATAAAAGAGAAATATGACAATCAAGTTCTGATGGAGAGTGATATAGAACATTGATCATCCAAAGTGGGTTATCCAAAAAATGTTAACATTAAAAAACCATAAATATATGATGATCTAATAGACCATTTTATTTAAATTAAATTAACATACTAGGATAATTTTTTTCCCACATCATTTTCATAGAGTTGGAGAATTTTCACAAGGAGATTTACTTATATGATTTCACCCCATTTAATTTGTATAATCTCACCCATTGATTATGTATTAACCAATTCCCACTTCATCTCTTACTCAAAAAATGAAATTGGATTTTTTTTCCTGAATCTCTAATAGAATACATGTTTCATATATAGAATCACAATTCATCCCATTTTTCTTTAGTTATCATCATAGAAAAAAAGGTTAGCACAGGTAATCCAATATGTTTATAGCATCATATGAAGATATAATATTTTCATCTTTAATACCTCATCCAAAGTTTAACTTATAACATTCCATAAATATTCAACCTTGTAAACCTTCAAAAATATGAAAATACAATACATTAACCATATCATTGATCCCACATATATCATAAGGTAGCTCTTGGTTGTCACATTCAAAACATGTAAATACCATTATAATGTATTCTATTGCGACAACATAAAAACCTGAATTTTCATAAAACCATATTAAGAACATGAATGATTTCTTATTCCAAATATTATTGAATATATTCCTTAAATCTAAAAAAATTAAACTTTATCCATGATAACATAGACCACTTTTTCAACAAGTCCTTATTCAATTCCAAGGTAATTAGTATTGTCTGATTTACTTATTCATATACAACATATTATTATAAAAACATCATTATCTAAAAATAAACAATATATTAAGGTTATATTTCCCTTAATAATGTGTGTTACATGAATATTACATTTCAATTAAATCACTTTTGTTTTTTATCAGAACTATTAAACATATTCTAGTAAATCCTTAGTGAAAAACATAAACTGAACAATCCTTATATATTTCACAATTCATTATTCTTAAATCCAAATAAACAAACACTTAGATTACATTATCCTTAAGATAATAATAAGGCTACCTCATACTATTAATTAATAAATCATTTCATTAACATTTCACTTGTAGTCTCATCATAATCACCAATATAACCATTACTTATACTACCTTGCTGATTCTCTTCATGAGATTTCTACTTTGGAAATCAATTTTCATAATTCCCTTTCATTATACATTTAAATAACTCATCTTGAGATGATTTGTTAGGGAGTCCATTATTCCCATCCATTGCATTATCCCAACTCTTCATTTTTTTAATTTATAGTTACTTTCTCCCGATCAGAATGGCCCAAAGGCCTTCATTTCTTTTATTTTTGATAATCCACCTTTCAAGGGGTGAGGTGGAACCCTTACAAGGCCTGAAGGCTTAGAGACAATCACATGACTCATAGGTCTTATAGTGAATCACCCATACAAGATTACTTGGAACTGATCCTCCCCAGCATATGTCATAATATCAACACTCAACCTTTGGAGGGTTGGTCGGCTAGCTATCCTATACAAAGCTGCATAGGCCTGGTATCGAAGGAAAATCCATACCCACTAATTCTTCTAAATTAGATTAGCTCTTCACTAGTGAATATTCATTCCATGTATCCTCATCTGAATCATTTTTCTTTGTATTCAAACTGGTGTATCTGAATTCAAGTGGCCCGAAGGCCTTGGGTGGCCTAAAAGCATTGTAGGACCCAAGGCCCAAATCAGTGGTCCAAAGGCCCAAATGGATGAATAGTTTTGGCTGCTACAGTACTAAACAATACCTACTACAGTGCCTACGACAGTTCCTTCTACAGTACTTCTATATTACTCGAAAATATTCTTCCACTCGGATTTGATCTCGGGACTCTTGGATGCACCTACCGAGTCCTCACCTGGATTTGATCTCCAGAGAAAAACATATTCCCATTCATGTAAGACATTAACTTGGGTGCTTCTTCCCACATTCCAAACATGTAGGAAACAGAATATTCATTCTTATATGGAATCCATTACCTTAATTCTCATAAAACCCTTTATTTATCTTCTTTTTAGAGTTTGGTAGTTGATAAAGGTACATATTTTTAATCATGTTCCGTGAAAAATTATTAGGCCTGATCGCAACTTATTGTACTCTAGTCATCATCTCATTTGACTTCTCATTAGAAAATTGTTCTTCAAATTCAATGCTAACCCATATTTTTATGGTTCCCTCAATTGACTAAAACCAAACATCATAGTGTGATCAAAACATATCTTAGAGGAAAACCACATAACTATGTAAAATTTCCTATAGTATGTTTAATTATTAAACCTTATCTAATCTATAACACCATATGATTATCCTGAGTGATATCCCAATAATTTCATTAAAATATCCCTTGCTATCTCAAAAACGTTTTATCATTCTAGTTTACAAAGGATGACTGAACCTTACCTTTGATTCCAACTATAACGACACAGGCTTAACATACATGTTTATTACTTCATTTTAAATGAATATTCAACACAGTAAAAAGTTAAATGACCAACGATCATAATATTTTAGAGTCCTTAGAAAATGGGAAAGCATTATTATAATAGCGTGAAATATCTTCAAAATCTCCCTTAAAGATATTCTACTTTTTTACTAATGCTTAAAACCATTATTCATAACTTAGGGAAAGAAATAATAAAAAGGGTGAACTTAGATTCTCACTAAGGGTAAATAAAGGAGATATGTAAGCATAACATAAGAATAAGTGTATGGGAACATGATAATAGCATTGGAAAATCATACCCTTAATATAAAAGAGACATAAACATGAATCTGGGAGTAAATATTGGAAGTTCCTTAGACATGAATCATAAGGGAATTAATATCATAATCCATGAATTCATAACATAGAAATAATACATGGAATTGTTGCAGACACATAAGAGTATAAAAATACATCCATTGTAGTCAAGGATTAATGACAAGGTCATATTAGTGGAATGGGTTCACTCCCAAAACGATCTTGTTATTCATGGTCTGTAACATCTGAACCCCGGTCCCACACCCTAGTGCCCCAAGCTGGTCAGTTACATGACCATAGGCACACCTCTCCATACGCCAGAGGTTGTCTACTATTAGAAGAGGACTAATATCAATCATGGGGATACTATACTCTATTTTTATCAGAGTAATACACCATTAGAAATAATTAAAATAAAAAAATCATAAAATCATAATAAAAATAGTACCAGTATCACAAGTTTTCCAAAACTGGAAATACATAATCAAAACTAAAATTTGAAAATATGTCATAATAATTTACATGTAAATTGTCTAAAATTAAATCCTAAAATAATGAAAAAGAAAATCCACGAAGAGAGTCCCGAATCGTGTCCAGTTCCTTCATCCATGCTCTATCCCAGTCCATTCATCTAACACCGGGCTTTTTCCATTATCATGTTCATCTAGCATGAAATCTATTCAGATACCAATCAAGAAGCCCATGAAGGGTGTGAGTATAACTATGTTTTCAATCACCAACTTCATCTAAAACATTATCCAGTCCATAACATTTTATGGAGTTTTATAAATAAATAAGTACAATGCATAAATAAATATTTATCAAATTCTAAGTTATTCTTTATTTCACCAAATAAACCACCAGGTTTCTAATGAAACTTGAACCTCAATACTAGCTTCATCCCACACTGATTCAAAACCATGTCACATATTCAATTCAAATTTCATTATACCACATAAGATTTCTTTATCCATGTCATTTAATTTCATTATTACAACCACTCAGAACCATATTCAAATGCCAGTATTTTTTGTGTTGAACGCCATGTCGATCACCCCATGATTATATGGAGCATCAGTCTCTATCTCACTCCTAATGGGTATTTAGATCATCATTCCATGTCCCATACAATTTATCATGCTTGATTTGGGTGTAGAACACTATGTATAGCACCCCGTGAGTATTGGGAGCATCAGTCCATATCACACACCCTGTTTATTAATCATTTACATATATCATAATATATCACATTGTCACATGAATCTCAATATAACATGATTTCACATTATCACATCAAACAAGATTAATCAACATTAATTTTATTATCACAATTAACCACAATAATATTCAATTAATTTATTTAGAAATTAATTAATCTAAGTCCATTAATTAATTCAACAAATAATTAATCACATCAATTTACTTGAATTCATTCAACAATTAATTAATCACCCTTATCCCAATAATTATTTCAAAAATTATTTAATCAAATTCAACCCATTAATTAATTTGTTAAAACATTAATTAATTAATCATAATAAATCATTTCCATACTACAATAATTAATTAAAAAATTAATGATTCCCAAATCCCACAATTTCAAGAGTACAAAAATTAAATCAACTATTACTTATTCCAAATGCACAATCACATATCTATGTAATTAATCCATCAATTAATTATCCAAATTTCACAATCCATATATCTCAATAATAAATTGAACAACTAATAATCCCAATTCCAAAATTACATTATTCAATCAAATCTTCAATCCCTTACTTAATTAATTGACCACATTAACTAATTCAATTTAGGAGGTTCCAATTTATAAACCAAACTTAGTTATTCTACAATTATGAACAAATAATTGAAATCATGGTTATGTTATTTGAATAATAGACCACCTACATCAATTTTTTGATCAACGATCACCCAATAGAAATCCATTATTTTAAAGGAGTAACGATGTAGAATGATATATGGATCTAAAAACTAAATCAAGACTGAAAAAAATAAAGATCTCTTAAATATAGATATATATCAACATCCACAAAAATAGATCTAGATCTTGTAAAAAAATATAATTACTTACCTTAAATAATGAAGGAAGGACGGGAAAACAACCCAGATGATATCCTCTTACTAGGATTTGTGAAGATCTTCTATCTAGACTTCAAACGACCAAGAACAGAGGTCGAGATGTATTTGAATTCATCAAGGAGGCTCTAAAATCGTGAAATGATGTTATGGGTTCAATGGGAGTTGATTTGGGTGATTTGTGATAGTTCAGGTAATTTAAAAACTAATTTTTTGGGTCAATTGCATGCTGCTTGCTGGGAAGGGGCACATTTTTCCCAATCGCTCACCTAAACCATATGACTATTTTTATAGGGGTGCATGGTTACTCATAAGAGGATGCATGGTATAAAAATCCATATTCCAACTGCGAAATTCCCCTCAATCTGGAGTTATAGAATTTTCTAGGTAAATGCGCACGGTTAGGGAAAACCATGCACCAACCATTCACTTCCCTTATTACTTAAATTTTCTATATTTCACTTTATCTCACCCCAAGGTAAAACCCTAACAAATCATTCTCAAAAAATAAAGAATACCAGAAAAGATATTGAGAAATCTCTAGAACCGGTTAGGATATTAAAATATCCCCACCTTATAATAGCTCAACCTTGAACCTATGAACCAAGAACCTTATGCAATCACTTCTAAAATCATGGATAAAAATATGAGTAATTGTCTTACACTATATTCCATGACACCCCATTTTGAAGAAATATCTCTCAAACATACAAGTATACCAACTATTCAACTAAGAAAGCCTCACATATAAGAAATAAATGTCATACATTAATCAGGCGTTCCACAATCACCCAAATAACATCATTCTTATGAGGTTTCTTTGAGATACCCACCACAAATTCCATAGTCACATCTTCCCATTTCTAATGAAAAATGGGAACTAGAAATAGTGACCCACTAGGTCATTGATGCTTCACCTTCACCTAATAATATATAAAGAATCTTGTCATGAAACATGATACATCTATTTTCATGACTGAAAACCAAAATTTCTGTCATAGGTCATGGTACCTTTTGGACATACATAGATACCCCACCAACATCGAGGAATAAATTCATGCATCAAGTCCTCCCACATACTCATAGTCTTAACTACATGATTACTGACATAAATGATCTCAATCTCATCTATCAACTAGTATGAATATGTCTCCCAACAATAATGGCTTTCCCTTAAGGACAGAAACTATATATCCTCATACTAACTATTTATGATCCATATCCAAAGTATAGAATCCAATTAAACTAATATGAGGCTCATTTTCTCTAGACTCTTGTGAACCACAATATGCATCTCTACCAGTTAATTCAACATCTTTAACTTAGCACTAGACTCCTGAACAACCTGAGTTTGATTTTTTATTCTTAAAGAATAAACAAAATTGTCTCCTTTCCCAAGTGTATATGATAGTTCAAAAAAAATGATTTCATATTCTCCACCGACCTCCATAGCCTGAGATTCAAATCTCATTATGAAAAAACTACAATTTAATATCTTATGATTGGTATAAACTATAAACTTTTCACCCAATATATAATTCCACCAACATATCAAATAATAAACTATTGTAGCCAACTTGAGCTCATGCATAGATTAGTTTTGTTCATGTTGTCTCAACTGCTAAGAAGCATACATCATAACTTGGTCTCCATACATCATCATTATTACATGTCTGGTCCCATAAGCCTAACAATATACCTTATAATCCTCACCAAGATCACCTAGGATCAATAATGGTACAAATTTCAAATGATTATCTAGCTCCTATAAGGCATTCTCATATGCTTTTGACCAGTCAAAAATTATCCCCTTTTCGGTCAAATTCTAAATCCATGCTACCGGATGAGAAAATTACTTAATAAGCCTATAATAATATCCAGTTAACCACAAAAAATCTATGGATATCAAAAACGTTATTGGGATTCTCCCAAGATACAACTGCCTAAAACTTCTTCGGGTCCACTAACACACCTTTTATCTCAAATGATGTGACCCAAAGAAGTGTACGTGATCAATAAATAATTTATATTTAGAGAGATTGGTGTATATCTAAAGCTCTCTCTTCATAATCAGGACGATTTCCATATATTGGGCATGATCGGCATGAGTCTTTGATTACACCGAGATTTCATCCAAAAACATTTCTACAAACTGATCTAGTTACGGATGGATGTTTCTATTCATCAAGGCCATAAAAATTTCTAAATTTTTCTTCAACCCAAACGACATTATTAAGTACTCATATATGCCACACCTACTCTGTAATGATGCCCTTGGCATATCATAAGGTCTAACTCTCAACTGATGATACCCTATCCTCAAGTCAATCTTCACAAAAAGATAAGCTCCCTTCCATAGTTCAAAAAGATATTAGAAACATGGGATATGATATTGGTTCTTCATAGTCATCCAAATCAACATTCAGTAATCAAAAACTTGGGTAAAACTTGTTTCATCCTTCTTATTAAACAACATAGGTGAACCAAAACATAATGTACTCGGTTGGATAAATACATTATCCTCCAAATCCTACAGTAGAGTCGTTTTCTCTTAAATATCTATCAGATCTATTACATATGGTGGAATATAAACTATCTCAGGAAGTAGAATGTGTTCAATAGTGAATTCCACATCTCTTTTAGGTTATAATCCCTGATAATTCTTAAGAAAAAGGTTCTTCAAACTAGTTCACTATAGGTGGAAATACATCCTGGTTTACACCTCCATCATCTAGCAATAAAATTGCAACATGGGATGTGAGTTCTCTTGTTTTCTGAGTAATTGGACCTTATAATCCCATCTAGATATCCCTCTATCTATGGTGAATATATTTTTTACCCTTAGGAGATGTAAAAATTACTCTATTGTAGTAACGGTCAATGTGGGATTGGTATTCTACTAACTATTGCATACAAAAAATTAAGTCAAATCCTTACATATATGAAATATAGAAATCTCAGAAAAAATGATACTCCCCAATATCAAGAAAACATACCTTTCACCAATAGATGTCTCTAGATTATACCCAAAACAGTGAATTTATTTTCAATAGTCCCACATGAACTCCACCTCCATCATCACACCATTAACATGTTGTGAGTAAATAAAAACCTGAGAAGAACCAATATCAAATAATGCACTAGATAATATATAATCAACAAGAACAGTAGCTCTAATTATTGATGGTATAGCCTCACTATTCAAAATTGTAGGTTTAATTGAATGTAAATGTCTTTCCCTTATTCCATAAGATGCATTCTGCCTCCCCTGAGCTACACTGCCCTACTGATGTGGGTGATCTTTCCCATAAGCACCATGTCCACTGATTCTACTGCCATGGCCAGTAGAACTCCTACTGTCTGACTTATATGGTGTAGAAAATACCCTTTCATGTACTCTGGTTCTATCTATCTCTTCCATCACTACTCACCTATCATGGGTTCCTCTATAACTTCAGTAGAATCCATATTTTAAAACAATATTAAACTTCACTAGTGTTCATGGATAATGTTTACGAAAGTTGAATAACCTACTGCACTAGAGGAAAAGAACTTGAGTAAGATCCCATGTACCTCATCTATATGTATGGCAACTTTGGTTCCCACTACTCTAGATAAAGTTATCATAATGACACTTCCTCCTCTCGGATATCGTACCACTTGATCACCTAGTAGAAACCACATTTCCATCACTAGTTTCCTCATTCAGGTTCCCCTTAGTAATGAGATCCAAATTCCCCACTTCTGAAAACTTCCTCAACCATAATATATTCACATGTGACTTAATTTCACACATAATACTATCTTGATATTGTTTTCCTGGAGTAGCCTCATCAGTAACCAAATATGGAGAACATTTATTCAAATATTTAATGTGTCAAGCATATTTCATCTTGGAAATATACCATTGAGTCAATCTCATGAACTCAACTTCTTTATATTTCTTGCGCATCTCTGGAAAAACGTTCTCTAAGAACTTCTCCTAAAATTCCTTCCACTCTATAGTCTCCAGTTGTCCATCCCATGTTTATAGGTCCCACCAATGCTTCGCTTGACCAAAAAACTTATAAGTATGCTTCTTAAATCTATTCTTAGCATGAGTCTCCAAGTGGCCAAGTATTGTGTAAAGACCCAAAATTTTGAATAAATTTTTTTTCCTAACTTTGTGTGTTATTTTATTTTATACTCAACAAAACTATATCATTTAATAAAATGAGTATAATAAGACCATTGGGTTTCGACTATTATATGACCGTTGGTCAATATGACCATTGGAAACTAATTATTACAATTATTTTCTATAAATACACGGGATCTTGATTAATTAATATAGAAAGAACATTCAATGGCCCCATCCAGTTGTCTCGGGCCTATTAAAGCCCATTTGACAGAACATGGGAAGTAGGTATCCCCTTTGGGCTTTTCTCTGGACTAAACCCAAGCTGAACTTCATCAAGTGAAGCTGGAACAAAATCTCCTTCATGAGAAGTTCAAGTTGATAGAAATCACTACTCGGGCAATGTTGGCTGAGCCACCCCAAGATTTTATCACCCTAGCACACCTTACTCTTAGGTCTTATGCTAGTGTTATAAGGGGCTATGTAACGAGACCGTAACTACCTTGTGTAATCCTTTGATTTAAATAAAAATTGTGATTTCTTCTTATGGTGAAGTTTGTGAATTTTCAAATGTCTGGATAAATATAGTATGCATATTATTGATGAATTTTAGAAAAAGTGGGATATTCTAAAATTTTATTTTAAACCTTAAACTATTAATGATGTGTAATGATTTTCAAAAAAATGGTCTTCTGGAAATATGTTCTGTAAGAAATTTAGAGTCTAATAAGATCAACTTAATTTTTTGGTGAATAGTAAATTATGAATAGTGATTTTACGCTTAGGATTAGTAATGTGACCAAATGGATTAGTAATATCATGTATGAAAGTATTAATATAATTTAGGAACCATGATTATGTAATATTATTCAATAAAATAGGTAAATAACTGTTTCAGAAATTATTGGTTAAGTATAAGTTTTTTAGTGAATTGTTTTTTTATTTAAAAATTAAATTAAAAATATTTAAAAATTTATTTTCTTAAAATGGAGTTCATTTTTGAAATCATATCATCTATATTTGCTTATGGTGAATTTTCGGGATTTTTTTTAGAAAGTTTAATTTTTGGTGAATAGTGAATTTTCAGTTTATAATTTTAGGTGTTTAATGACATCATTAAGAATGTAATAATTATGGTAGACTTATGAGTAGTAAGATAAGGTATTAAGTTTCCAAAGTGGCCAATACTATGGTAAAATACCATGGGCAAGCCCATGTTTTTTCCAATACCACCAATGAGGTGTCCCTTGGCCATTAATGCCTTGTACCCTCACTTCCCCTATATATACCAAGCCATTATATCATCATTTCCATTATAAAATCCTCATAAACAAATTTATGGTCTCCTTACCTCCCAAAGAGTCACCCAAAGGTTCCCCCAATCTCTCAAGGTTCCGACCTTCGAGTTTTAATAGTTACGTTTTAAGTTAAGGGATCCTACCTCTCTCTTTCTTTTCAAATACTCTTTTGTATGTCATTTCATTTAAGCCCCATGTTCTTATGTTGGGGTATGTTCTTTAAATTCATATTACTTCCATTTTCATGATCATATTATGATATATCCTCTCTTACTCTCATCATTTCGGTTTATGAATGTTTAAGTGTCGTCATTAGGCTACTGAATTATTGTAATGGATTCTTCCACCCTTCTCGTTTTTTCAAGTTCTATTTTCATGTCATTTATTTCAAGTTCCTTTTAATATTTTGGGTAATGATCTTATATATCTATAATAATATCATTTTTATGTTCATATGATGAGAGACCCTATTTTATTTCATTAATTCATTTTATGAAGTTTTAAGTAACGTTGTTAGGCTGCCGAATTTTCATAAGAGAAATCATATTTTTATCTTCCTTTAAAGTTCTTCATTTCATATGGTATATCTTTAAAATTTAATTACCATGTTCTTAAATACATTATATTCTGTCCCCATACTGTTTTATGGATCATTTATGAGTGGTTGACCTATGTCCCATGTCTTTTCAATGTTTTCTAAAACCCTGTAACATAGCCGTTATGTTACAGAATTTTCGTCTCAAAATTTCTTTCACTTTTTCTCAAATTCTTTTATTTTGTTAAGTGAATTCTCAAAGATATTTTTTCTAAAGGGGTATTCTCCTATATATCAAAATTTTCTATTTTGATTCTGGGACTTACATACATGAAACCCACTTTCCTTTTATGTGGGTTTAAAGTGACATAAAGATCATGTCTTTAAAGCAGTTTTTAAAACGTTATGATTATGAAATGAAACCCATTTCTTTTATGCTATATGGGTTGTTTATAAAATATTTATTATGATATATGTGGCTCACATGATAATAAAGACAAGTTAATGGTGAGCCTTGATAGCGCTCCAATGCATTGGGTAAAGACTTAATCTCTAGAGATGACCATTTTAACGATACCTTGGTGAATAACCTTGGTAATTTTATTAATAACACCTTGGGGATGGACCTTGATGATACAGAAATGAATTTCTAAGTTAAATTTTGTATCCACATCTTCAAGTTATGAAACACGTTATTTTTATTATGATATGCCTCATGATATCTTTCTCATGCCTTAATGTTATTTATCATGACTTTATTGATGTATATGAAGTTCACATGTAAAATGTTTCTCTTTCTTCCCTTATTGGGCCTTCTTCTCACCCTTTCCTTTGATGTATGCTCCCAGGTTGAGATGCAGTAATGAACTTAGGATGAAAAAATGAAGAAGCCTTTCAAGTGTTTAATGATAATTTTTGTTGTTTTCATGTATTAATTTCCTGGTTTCCAAGACACTAAACATTAATGATCCTCGGTTTTGTATAATGTAATGAAAGTTTATGTGATAAAAAGGAGAGAAGTTATATATTGTCTGGATGGATTCAATCCAGAACTCTGCTGCCTCAAGTCCACCCTCCCCGGTAAACGTCTAAGGGTGATGCGACTGAAACTATTTTGTTAGATCAAACATACTTCTCGTAACCCACCTTGGGTCCCTTTCCATAAACTGAATGAAGTGAGAAATTTTCTCCAAGAACTTATCCCCCACATCCTTTCTCAACACTATTAGTGTCACTAGTTTTATTTTAGGTGGATCATCCCTAACTGTGTCCTCATGATTTCCTCTCAACTAGCATCATCATGGAGGCATATATCTACAATTCCAAACATTCACATTTGGATACTTTTCAAAACATTAACTAAATTATGGGAACACAATATGTCATAACAATTCATTTCCCCAACCCCCGTCATATGGTCAAAAATGAGGATCTATCACTACCCTTAAAAATCCTACTCTTAAGTCTTGGTTAACAAGGGTGAACACATTCTCAATATTCAAATTTCTTATTAGACACATATTTATTCACATTTTTTTATCATTTATAGTTTTTAAAATACATATTAGGCACCATATTCATTTTTATTCCACAAAAAAAATTATATCAAATTAACAATTTACACAAACCTACTTTTTTTTTAATTCTTAAAATGTTGCATGTTATGAAATAATCATGAGTATCTAAAATGATTCATGTATACCCAATTCTTGTTCCAAGATGGGCCATGAATCAAATATCCAAAAATTTATGAAACAATAATTACATCACACAACAAGTGTGTTACCCAAGGTGAAATAGCATTTAAATACAATATAAAATAACAATAATAATAATACCACCCTGGTTACTTTGGTATTTCCCCTATATATGGGTTTGAAAATCCCATTCATGAGATCATGTCCAAGTCTTGACTCTCCCTAATCTCCTTTCTACCATTCCCAAAAAGTAAGAAAAAATAAAAGAAAATATAACTTCCTCTTATACCACTTTGTAATGTCCTGACCTTGGTTCCACAACGTGCTGCCCTAAAATATTTGGCCACATGACCTTAGATGCATCTCTTTGTATGCCAGAGGCTACTGACTAGTAGTAATGGTATAATGTCGATAATGGGGAGACTATACCCTTTTTTATAAGAGTAATATACCAATATAAATAATAAAAATAACCTAATGATAAAATCATAATTAGAATAGTACCAGTATCATAAGATAAAAAAACTAGATATACAGAATAAAACTAAAGCATAAAATATTCCATGCTAAAGTGTGTGTCAAGTTAGTAAAATGAAAACCCAAAATAAAGACACTGACAACTCCACAAGTGGTTCTTGAATCTAGTATGGTTCTGTTATCCTTTCTCTATCCCAACATATACATCTAAAACATGGCCTTTTCCCTTATCATGTGTTATAAATATGAAATCTATTCGGGTAATGATTAGGAATCCCATGTAGGGTGTGAGTACAACTCAGTGGACCACCACCACCAACATCTAAAACTATATATATTAAATAATAGTGTATGAAGTTTTATAAATAAATAAGTATAATCCATAAACAAATAGTTATCACATTAAAAAAATTGTTTATTTAACAACATAAACCACTAAATTTCCAAGGACACCCAAACCTCAATACCTGATTCAACCTGTGTCGGGTCCGAACCATAGTATAAAGTCAATATTTTGGGGGTAGAACATCATGTAAAGTAACTTGTGATTATTTTGAACATCATTCCATATCTCCCACCTCTTGGGTATTTAGATCATCAGTCCATGTCCAATATAATTTATCATTCATTCCTTGGGTATGGAACACAATATCTAGCACCCTTTAAGTATTTGGAGCATCAGACTCTGTCTCACTCCTCATTTATCAATCATTTACATATATCACAATATATCAAATTATAATATGAGTCTCAATATCACATTATTTCACATTATCACATTAACCAAGATTAATCAACATTAATCCTCCTATCACAATAAACTTCAACAATATTCCATTATTTAATTCAAAAATTATTTAATACAAGTACATTAATTAATTCAAGAATTAACTAATCACATACATTTCCATTAATTTATTAAATAATTAATTATTCAACCCTTTCCCATTAATTAATTCATAAATTAATTAATCACATTTATCCACTTAATTAATTCAATAATTAAATAATCACAATTAATGATCTCAATACTCCCATAATTATTTCTAAAATTAACGATTCCTAGATCACAAAATTTCAACATTCTTATAATTAATTAAACTATTAATTATTCCCAATTCACAATTATATATATCTGTAATTGATTCTTCATTTAATTATCCTAATTTCACAATCTAAATATCTAAATAATTAATTTAACAATTAATAATCCCAATTCTAAAATTACATTATTCAACCAAATCCCCAACCCATTAATTAATTAATTAAATTTAGTAGTTTACAACTGATAAAAGAACCCTATAAATTATAAAACTAAATACATGTAACTGAATTCATGACTCTGGTATTTAAATAATATACCACCCACAACAATTCGTTGATGAATGATCACCCAACAGAAATCCTCTATTTCTAAAGAGTAACGATGTTGTGCAAGATCTGGATCTAAAACCAAAATCAAGATTGAAAAAATAAATATATCTTAAATAAATTTCTATATATACAATTGTATATCGAGATCCAAAAAACCATATCTATATCTAAACATAAAATATAACAACTTTTCTTAAAGGAGAGAAGAATGGGAAAAAATCAAGGCGATATCCTCTTACAAGGATGGGTGCATATCATTGATCTGGACTTCAAACCACCATGAATGGAGGTCTAGAGGGATTTCAATCCATTAGGGAGATCTAAATCCTAATTAGATGTCAAGGGTTAAATGGTAGTCGATATGAGATATTTTTTAGTGTTCATGTGATTTCAAAACAAATTTTCAGTTGAATTAAAAATTTATGCATGTTTTGCTGGGAAGGGGTGCATGATTTTCCCTAACTGTGCACCTCAAGCTTGTTCATATTATTATAAGGGTTAACGGTTACTCCTAAAATGGTGTGAAGTTTGGAAAACAATATTCCAACCATGAAATTTCCCTTTTTATAGGGTTTTATGATTTTCTAGGCTAAGATGCACAGTTAGGGAAAACCATGAGACAACCATACACTTCCCTCCTTCCATTAGATGTTCTATATTTTACCCAAATTCACCCTAAGGTAAAATGAAAAAAAAATAATTCCAAAAAAATAATAATTAAAACGATCTTGAGACATCACTAGAAAAGTTTTGGATCTTACATGGTTCACTCCCATGACCATATTAGTAGTCAAAGTTAACTCCCAATGCCATCTTAGTAAACCAAGTACATTACTGAACCGAGTTCACTCCCATGACCATCCATTTATATCTTATGATATATAAATATTAATCTAATGAATTGGATATTGATATGGGTCTTACTTATCTCACAATTAAATGATATATAAATGTTCCACAATATCATAAAAAATTGTATCATAACAAATGAAATTAAATGGGTATCATAATAATGTCATCAAACCATCACCTGTGGAAAAGAGACAAGTTTCATAATAATTTCATCATATCATAACCCATGAAAAGGGTTATGTTTAATAATTATATAACATATAAAATAGAAACAAGTTTCACGAACATATAACAAGAGTAATAGAAATATTTTTTATAAACATATAACCCGTAAAATAGAAACAAGTTTCATAAACATCATTCCAATAAGATATAAACCATTTACAGAAATAATATAAATGGAACCCTTGGATAATATCCCCAAAAAGGCATGAGTAATGCCAACAGATTATATCATATATGGAAAATAAATTTAAAACATCTTTTTAAAAAATTTCTCGAAAAAAATATCCATTCTTCTTGAAAATTATTTTTAAAACATAATAACTTCTGAAAACCATTTTCTATGAAAATAATAATAAAAACATCCATCAGAATCTTGGAAACATTTTAAAAACCATTTTACTTGAAAACATATAAAGTAAGCATGAAAACATTTTTCAAAACATTCTCATTGAAAACTTATAATGTAATATTGAAAACATTTTGAAAACATTTTTCCTTGAAAACATTTAAAGGAAGCTTAAAAAATTTAAAAATTATTATCTTTGAAAATGACCATGAAAACTTATAAAGGAAACCTGAAAACGTTTCAAAACCATTTACCTTGAAAATAACCATGAGAAATTATAAAGGAAACTAGAAAATATTTTTGAAAATATTTTTCCTTGAAACTCACCATAAAAAATTATAATGTAAGATTTAAAACTTTTCAAAAACCTTTTTTCTTAAAACATATAAAGTAATGTTTAAAAACAATTGAAACGAGATTCTTTGGAAACTAAAAAAGGAATCTTGAAAAAAATTGAGAACATTTTTCCTAGAAAACTTAAAAATGAAGTTGGAAAAAAAATTTAAAAATATTTTTCAATCATAAAATATTAAAAAAAATCCCTAAAATATGGTACAAATTTTCTTAAAATAAATAATCTTGTAAGATTTTAAAGGAAGCTTCAGAAATAATATCTTCATGAAAGTGGATAAATTTGTACACAAAAAACATTCCTTTTTTCCATAAAAAGTTGTAAAAAGTGCCTTGATTGAGAAATGATAAGAAGATTATTTTTTTAAAACAATTTTTTTAAAAGGTGAAACATGGGTAAATTTTTTTTACAGATCATAGGATAATATTTGAAAAAAATTTAAGACATTTTTAGAAAACATGGCTTTGAAAGAACACATATTTCTGACCAAATAGAGAGATGAAGTCTAATTTTCTTAAAAACATTTTCTTAATTAAATTAAGTACCAAATAGTTAAAAAAATGGTTCCAATAAATTAATATATAATTGATAATGATAAGAGAATAAAATTCTTGATATTTCTTAAGATATGGATTATAAGATTTCATCAATGGATGCATAATCATTAATAATCTCGATAACTGTGAGATTGTAGCGATAAACTCTTACCACATTAGTAAATTTGAATCATAATACTTAAGAAAGGATGACATTAAAATATGACTAAAATAACATTAAAATAGTAAGATTCTTGATAAAATATTTCAAATGGAATTTTATACACCTCATAAAAGAATATAGGTTCATAACATAACATATGTCTCAAGAAAGAAAATTGAGACATAATTACTTTATAAATTTGGTATATTTTGAACCATAAACCCCATGAATCATATATAATTAAATGGATATTTAAATATACATAAATTTATTGATAGGTTTCATAGAATAAATTCTTGGTAATTATACACATCACCCAAAAGAAACGTGTGGTGGATAAGGAAAAAGTCTCACACAAATAATGGTGAGACTTGAAATCCCCTTAATACTTGAGTAACTATTGAATCATGAGATACATGTAATAATATCATCAATTGAAACAATTTACATCATTAAATTACTGAAATTTATTATATAACATTTCTTAGATAATTATATACACCACAAAATAATAACAAGTGGTTAATATAACATATATCTTACAGAAATAGAAGTGATACAGGAAAACCCATACCTTAATTGTTGACATTATTCATACATGTTAAAACCTAATGTATAATAAATATAACATTATTATGCATCTAAAAAATAAACATATTATTATATATCATACCATATATGACTATATAATTACTTTATATTACCCTTTTATTAACTATTTCATGTTAAAGACATCTTCTGGGTAACAACAACTTTGTTTTTTGTATATATTTTGACTTGATATTCTTCATCATATTACGTAGATCATGATTTAATTTTTTTAAATAATGAAAAATTTTATTTGAATATCATATATATTCATTATAAAAATATTTATAATAATATATTAAAGATATAAATATTAAATGGAATACACCATTAACGGAGACGGTAGGTCGTACGTATGCCTAAATATTGTTTCCATTTTCATATCGTATTGAAAGAAAGAATGTAAATGAAAAATATGAATATATTTATTTATTTATTTTCATTAATTTATAATTATTATATCATATATATCATATAAATTTACAAAAACCATCATTAATACATTATATATAATGTGTGAATAAATCACATCGCTTTTAAGAGATGGTAGTCCACACATCCACAAATGAAGTTATCTTATTAGAAAAAAATGTAAATCATGAAGGTAAGTGTTATATAATAACTAAATAATTATAAATAAATCATAAATATCATATATAAATATATATAATATTAAAATATTAATTCCATCATTATTACCAACCTTGAATGGTGGTAATAGAAGAACGAACAACATCGGTTCACAATGCGGTAGTTTACCGAAAACCTATACAATGATTGTGAGTCCAAATTTTTGGAAGTGTATGGGAGTGTAGGTATAACCCTAAAAATATATCTCATTATATTTATGATAATTATCTTATTATATAATCATGTAATTATAATAATTGAGGTGGTGGAGAAAAAAATAAAGCAAAAGTGCTTGTAGAAGGATTCTACCTCTTCTTTGGGAAACTCCTTTTGATTTACACCAATGGGATTCCTTGGTTAGATTTATGTCAAGATTAATGAATCATGGATGAAGGTAGAAAAGTTGGGATTATATTTGGGTATGTTTCATAGGAGTAAAATAGTTTGATAGGTGTGAATAATTCAGGGGGTGAGATCCCTTTTTTAATGGAGGAGTGGTGGCATTCTTGTAAATTTAAATTGGTAAACACTATTGAAAAGTATCCCTTACATCATGCACCTCCTAAAATAGTTACATTTGGATAAAAGGTAGTACATGGTATAAATATGACCATAAAATGTATTTTGGACATGTTTAGAGGTTATTTTTTCCCTTAAGTTAATGTTTAACTCCTAAATAAACTCGTTGTTGCATTAACCGTTGTAATTAATATTAATTACATTCGCTAATATTTTTTTTCCAAAACAGATATGACAATACTAGAAATTATAAATTATTATTTTTACAATTATATAATCCATTATTTCAAATTATAAACATAGAAGTGGGGGAAATTATTTTAAATTTAATCCCACAGATGGGATGAGAAAACAAATTTTTAAAGAGAAAAAATTCAAAATATTGAAATGTTTTTATATCTAGTTTCAATGTGAAATTTTTTCCAAAGGCCTAAATTGAGTTAATTTATATATATTTTATTTATTTATTATTTTAAAAAATAAAATATAATTTAACTATATAAATAAATTAGATTAAAAAGTATTTTTCAATTAGAATTCAATGTTTTTCACTCTATCAAAAAACAAAACTTGTCAGAATTTTTTTTACCTAATGTAATTTTTTGTATTATTATTTCAAAAATTAATTTTATTTGGTGAAATAAAATTTATAAAAGTGTAAAAATATTATATTTAAAAAATGTGTTCTATTGAAATGTGGTAGAATTACCTTTTAGAAATAATATATATCATTATGTGTAAATTTGTTTTTATTATTATCTCTTATCTATAAAACACATAATACTATCTTTTAATAGTTGACTGAATATAATCTACATTTCATTAAAATTATCTATCAAAACTATGTTAATTAATTTATTTTGGTAAAACATGTTTGATTATGCTAATATAGTTTTACAGCAAATGATTACCTATTTTATGAAAAGGTTATATTTTCATTTCTAGTTAATTGGTCACCAAATAGACCTTCTTATATACATGTATAAACCAAATTTTCATAATTTAAATTATATAATTCATAAACACTATTCCAATGGCTAGGTGACAATAATAATAATATTTTAATAATATTACTAATAGTATATTATAGTTTGATAAAAATAGGTATTTCATGTCATTAAAGTTATTTAAGGAACTCATAATTATGTTTAATAGAAACCAAAAAAAAGTGTTTCATGTACCTCATTAAAGTATAAGTGTTTCAAAAAGTAAAATATCTACTTGGTGTTTTATACTATGTATGAATAACATGGTTCATTCATATAACACAAGATATATTTTTTGTTGTGTGAAATGAAAAATATCAAAAACATTAAATTCATTCAAAAAATATATTTTAAAAAATATCTTGGTGTTATAATAACCATACATTTAAAGAAAACATTGTAAACAAATTTTTAATTATAATACTTAGATTGGAATTCCAAGACATCGTTCACTTCATAAATCACTAGTTAAAACATTCCTTTAAACTTGATGGAAATATCATACATTATTTAATACATTTCCAATCCACCTTTAAAAGTGGTTTTGTCACATTGAAATACAAAACATGTCCAGAATCCATAAATTTTCATCAAAAAATAATTAAAATGTCCACTAAATAATTTTCATAAGGGGTAATACACATACCGATTTCAAACTAACATTTCAAATTCATTAAATAACCCTATTTTAAATAACATTGTGGTTAGAAACTCATTTTAAAACAATAGCAAATTTAAAAAATAGTTTTCACTTATTGAAAAAAAAACTAGGTCTATTTCTAATAAATATCATCAAATTCATTTCATGTATCCTTAGAACATAAAAATGTTCCCTTTCAAACATGAAAACATGGAATTAAAAAAATAAAAAATATTATGCTAAGATTAAAAAAACATTGAAATTTTTTCAAATAAACATGTACATACCACATATGTTCATACTTATTGTAAATGGCCCCTTTTAAAGAATAATAACACTTTTAATTTCAAAATAAATCAATTTAATAGAAACTCTGACTCTAATGAGGTGGATATTACTCCAAAACCCATCATAACATGTCACCTTCAATAGTGATAACCCAAACAATGATAAATATAATTTATATATGAACTAAACACTAGGAAATAGAAAATTTGACCTAATAAGAACACTAAAATCTACCAAAATTGTTCTCTGGTTCATGGTATCATTTTAAACTAAGATAAAATGGGTATGAAATGAGTATAGAGATAAAGATATGAAGATATACCTTCTAACCTCTTAAAAAGACAAAATAAGGATTATAAATTGAATGATGTGGAAGTTGGAAAACCTCCTTGGGATTCGAAGAGTCGGCCAATGTATATGGGGGATAAAGGGGGGGACACCCATTTTAATTTTATTAGTTTTTTTTGGAAAATAACATTTTAAGTAATTTTTGGACGTCCTCATGGTTTTCTGCATGGTTTTCCAAACTGTGCACCAACTGTGTGAAGGAAACTTCCTAGGACAATACCACCCACACAATTTATGGGGTGCTACATATACATTGAAAAATAATGTAGAAGCTATGAAAAATATATCTCCCCCTGAGATAGAACCCTATTCATGGATGTTGTTCAATTACCACTAATTGTGTGGGAAAATTATGAAATACATAGAAAACCTATTAAATTCAAAAAGTCCATCCTAAAAATCACTAGAACTATAAATGAACCATGATAAGATAAAATAAAGTAAATTAAGTTCTAACATGACATGTGGGTGTAACAATTCTCTCTACCATAAAAATTTATACCCATAAAAAGTCTATGGTCAAAAATAGAAAGTGATGGAAAATGAACAATCCAAATAAGACCATACCAAATAGAATCACTCAACATGATCTAATATCTAAAAAAACCAACCAATATATTCAAATACATTCAAAATGATCATCTATGTGATCCCCCAAACATATCCAAACACCACTAAGATAATAACCTCAAACAAGAAGTCCTAAGAAGCAAGGGAGACATAACATGGTGTCCCCACCATTTATAATTCAGTTAACATGGTGAAAATAAAGAAAAATAAATATATACATATCCTAAAAACTGAAAAAATATGAGTGAAACTCAATCTAAAACCAAATGTATTTTCAAATAGATATAAGGAAGACAAAATACAGATATCCTTAAAATAAATTACATGATATATCATCTTGGTCTAAAACACACAGATAAACTAGGGTCATAAACCAGACAACCCTGACACGGTGGATACCAATGGAATAATATAGACACTAGCTAGTATGTAAACTCAACTAGTGGATCACAAACCCTAGATATCTAATCATGAACCCAATTCCTTTATCATGTCTATCCAATGAGCACCTTGAAATATCAATATCAACAACGGGAATGACCCAACAATCATAAGAATGTTTTTTAAAAAAAATAGGAACATAAAAACATCATTCATAAACAAATGAAAAATGGAAAGGAAAACTAGAGAAAAAAACATACCAATTCAACCACACTGAATATATCTAATATGATCCATCCACTAAATCTAAAACAATAATATTTGAAGCTCCAAAATCACATCCAATATTACTACCAAAACAAGGTCCAAAAATAACCCATCCAAAAATGAATAAAACATTATGGATATTCCAAAATACTATTATAAAATACTTCTATATATGAATTAAACATATAAAATAGAGGAAAAATCAAAGATATTTATAACATGAGGTATTAGAATACTTGAATCTCCTCACTGGGAGAACAGAAGAGATCTTTTCTTACTGTGATAAGGGAACTTTTCTTTGATCATGGTATAATCATTATTTTTCTCCCCACTACCTGTATCACCCTCATTCCAAAAAGATGAAACTCATTTATCGACCAAAACTATTTTCATAGATAAAACAACTTACACCTAATAGAATCATTGAAAATCTTCTGAAAATATGTTAGTCCAAACACAAGTATAGTTGTAACAAAATTAGTGAAAAGACCACCACTAAATAAACAAGGTGTCTTATAATAATTAATGAAAAACCTTATAGAAAATATGTATAACTTTGAAAAGTGATCAATGTAATCCTTTACTGGTCTCACATCCAGATAATTTCTCATAATATCAAGAGATATCTATAAATTCATGACTCTAGGAAGGAACCACCAAATTAAAAACATTAGGAAGAACTCCCAAGACATATTTTCACACTACTAAGAAGGTAACATATACTCTAACAAAACTCAGATAAATCCAAACTGAAATCTCTTATTATCTCTCACCCTGGATGCTTCACGTGTTCCAAGAGAATTGAGGATCACCTCAATCTCTTCAAACCACCTAAATGCTTCCACCTACCCTTGATCTCCATATAAATAAAGAATATTTTAATTTAATAATTCTAATATGGGGTATAAGATAAAAGATGATTCTATTTCCACCACTCCATTCAGAGTTTGTCTAGATTCTGGTACAAAATAAATTCTTTCGACCATTGTAATTGGGATACTACAAACAAAAAAATCATGATAAACACCATTTCATGCCTTAAATATTGAACTGAATGATCATATCATTCACCATGGATAAAATACACAATATAAAACATTGAAACATGGAACATCTCATCCACACTAAAAAATAATCGTTTGTTTTAAAATTTCCATCATTTTCCAAGGAATTATGAAAATACTCTCCCCTAAGGAATGAACTTTAAAGCCAGTACAAGCCAACCATTTGAAAAAAAATTAACCTTGGTGGAACACACATCACCCAAACACATCATTTTGAAAGTCTCCTTTCAAAATTACCTTCCATTTTAAAAACTTAATAATCTAATAAGCACTCATCAGAACTCACATTCCTAAAAAACACATTTTTAACTTGTATCCCAAATAAAATATCATTTTTCTTGGAACACTTACAAAACTTCTTTTTAAAATCACTCACGCCTTAGAATGACAAAAAAAATTGAAACATCACTGTTTTAACATTTTACAGAAACAATAAATGAAACCACAATTTTATAAATAATTTAATTAAAACTAAATGATATAAAATTTCCAAAAATCTTTAAAACTATGTTTGAAATTAAAAAATTTAAAAAATTACATCAATTTCCAAAAAAAGGCTTTAAAATAAATCACTACCAGAGAACCACCCAACCATTCAAATAATGTTTACAAGAACCATATCCAAAATGCAACAAAACACTCTTCAATCCACCTCCAACAAGTTAGATTAAATTTAGAATGAAATATAGACTAAAAGGAGTTAAAAACACTAAACCAGGGAAGAAACAAGGTTGTGCATGTTTTCTTTTCATGGGTTTGGAAACCATGAACCAATAATGAATATGCTCTATGAAACAGATAGACCAAAATAAAATGAGAAATGCAGGGTTTTTTAATTCATTTGTGCTATTAATAAACCCCTAATTATTTTATTTTATCAACCTAAAATCCAAAAACAGTCCTTTTATGTCTGTTTTATTCTCAAAGGGGATAAAAAATCAATACACATCAAAATACACTAGAAACAACTAAAAAACTCAAATTCACAATTTGAAACCCAAATTCCCCTGGAGATTGAGGCTCAGGGTGAGAAAAAGCTATCTAAACTCTCCATTACCTTACCTCTCAAGTCCTGAAAACCATAATATCCTTTCTATAAAGACATCCCTAAATAAAATAGGTTTACTAAAAAAAATTAGGCTTCAACTAAATAATCCATCATATCTAATAATTCATTCATGTAAACCAACCTACACTTCAATCAACTTGGCACTGGACCTGACTCACCACAAGGCCAAAGGGAATTCCAAATACTCGCTCTCTGGAAACTACTTCCTAGGAATAAAAATAATAACTTTAGGAGTGATTTAACCAAAATCAAAGATGAAAGATAGTGGAATTCCAATTTAGATCCTAAAATAGACCATCCTTACATTGGATGTAAATGCAATATCAAACATATAAGTTGCCAATGTAAATGAACATTCCCAACATTCCATAACCAACCACATTGATCCAACCCATTTACATCAAGATAAAACAACTTCTATAAAAAAATAGTGTGGTATATTATGATATAGTAGAATAATTCAAAGTAACTACAAGGATGACCATCCTGACTTATACAACACTAACCATAAAACTAAAATAATACCGCAACAACTCGAGGAAAGCCTAAACCAATCTCTATGAAACCTCTATTTTCTAACCACCACCCAACTCACCACACTTTGGCCCCAAAGAAAAAAACATTAAACTATATGAAAACATAGAACCTGAAAAATATAGGTGTGACATAAACAACATAATAAATCACCACTTATTGAGACTATACAATTATTTAGAAGGAAATTAATTAATTCTTGTTTGTAAATATTACAAGAAAGTAGGCATTAAATATATTCATCTGAAAACAAATATAAATTTTATAAATCTTTTGAAAAAAATCCACACAGTTTTCTTAAACAAAAGGCATACACTTTGAAAGCATTTTTACCGGACTAATCCTTTTCAAAACCAAACACGCATTAATAGTTCTCAAAACAAATATTTGTTTTATTTAAATGAAGACACTAAATTTAAATAAATTTCACCTTCCAAAAAATTCATTAAACCAAAGACAACTTGGTAATTTAGAAACAACATAAAACATGACATCATAAACATAATTCAAGGATAACTACCAAGAAAACATAACATTTTATGCTTAAGATTACATATCATGAACTATACATGTAATATTATGAGATTAAAACATTACATAATGCATTGGAGGTATATATAATTGCAGGCCCACCTATCACTTTTATATCTTGTATGTGCATAAGTGTGCCACATAGATCATACAATATAGGGATTTATTTCATCAATTTTAAACCCATGATTAGGTAGTCTAGGTTTAATAAATTTAAATTCCCAATCAATTAATGATAGATAAAACTTTTTGAATAACCTTGAGTGTAATGGGATATGGGTATCCACATCACAAATGTATCGCATTGAAAATTGCAAGCTAATTTCGACATCATAATGGGTTCACATAAAGGTTTATAAAAGTTGTAAATGATAGAGAAATGGTTATCTAATAATTTGAAATCTTTATGATTGTAGTAGGTATGTGACAAAACAACATACAACATCAATAATAAGAAATCAAATGGTATAGTATAAATAATGTTCTTGAATAAAGAAGAGAAGCTGAGGATCCCAAAACTTGAGAAGAAGCTTCTAAAATATTAAGTGGAGAATATTAAGAACTTAGGGGAACCTCGGGATCGAAATATAAAAGAAAAAAAATTAATTTCATGTTCCATGGGTTTTTGGTGAAGTGGAATGATATTTTGGTTGGGTTTATTTACCAAAATAGAGGATATTTCTTTATTAATTTCCCCACATTGGTTTTGGAATCAATAATATAATGTGTTCGAAAATACAAAAAATCCATGGTATTGCCCATGGTTTCTACCAAATAGGAGTGGTTTTCATTATTTTATAAGGCTAACAACATAAATAATCAAAATAGATCCATTGGTGATGTGAAAGTGAGTCGTGTTTATAAATATTTTATTTTAAGTCCTAAAAATATAATTTACGTTTTTGAGGATTCATTAAGGGTTTATAAAATTAATAAAATAAAATAAATACATTATTTTAAATGATAAATATATATTTGGTAATTTATAATTTTTATGACATATATCACATCACTTTTGGGTCATTATAATGTCATAATACATGCTATATATTTATACTGTATTTAATTTTGTCCCAAAAATTCGATTGTCTCAGGAAATTTTAAAAAAAATACCATTGGATAATTTCAGAATGATGAATTCAATAGTATTATTTATTTTATCCAAATAATTATCTTAGTATAAGTATTTAATCATTTAAATAAGAAAACATATTTGTTGAAAAATAATGTTTTTTGACAATAGTAGTTTTCTAACGCTTATAAAAATTATTTTTTGACTTCATCAAATTATATTATAATTTATATTAAATAAATATCATTTAATAATAAAAATATTTTAATAAAATATAATCTATTTCAAAAATTCCTGAATTCATTAAAAAGTGTCTTAATTGCAACTATATATTTCCCAAAAATATAATTTGTGTTTCATTGAACAAATAATATAATTTTTTTCATACTCCTTTTTTAATTTGTTAAAAGGTAATTTTAAAAAATAATAATTATAATAATTATTTTATTAAAAAAATTAATATAAAAATTTTTAATTTTAGGGTCTGGATACATAACCCCTTATTACATTGGAATATTCCATAAGGGTAAGGTATATGATGGTGTGATTTTCTAATAGTGGTCCAGCATACATGGTTTCGGTTATGATATCAATAAGCTTGAACTTATCTTATAAATATTGATTCTCAGGATGTTGTTATTGAATCTTTGATTGGCATTGGTCAAGGAAAAACTCTAGTAATGTTATCTCCATTAAATGCTCTGATGAAGGTGATTTATAGGGTATGATCCTACTGGTCGAGGTCATCACTTCCTTTGTCTGTTTCGAAAGTATTTTTCATAACCCCATATATATAATAATCATAATTGTCAATTTAAAATTGTAATATTATCAACAGTTTCAATTCTTACTTGTCTTTAAATCTGATAGGATATAACTTGTAATAGTCCTAAATGACCAAAGTAGTGCATGTTTTTTCTATAACTAGATTACTTGATATGGAATTTATTCATTCAAAAAAGGAATTTTATTTATGAAAATTTGGTTCATTATATTCTTCCCCCTACATAAATTTCATGCTTTAAATTTTTATTTCATACATTAAAAAATGTTGTAATTCTATTTTATTGCCTCTTCGAGTTCCCATGTTTCTTCCTTAAACATGTGGTTCTTCCAAAAAACATTGACCAGGAGAGTTGTCTTGATTCATATAACTTTGTCCCTTTTGTCTAAGATCTTCACTGACTACTCCCTAAATGAAAGATAATTCAACAATAGTACTACCTTTGGATTCAGTACATGTGAGGGGTCTAGTATGTACATCCTCAATAATTATACATGGAACACATTATATACTTTAGATAGGTTAGGTGGGAGTTCTATTAAATTGGACACCACTTTTATAAGATCAAATATCTTAAAGGGGATAATATATCTGGGACTAATATTTATATTCTTGAAAACCTCCTGAATTTCTTCAACAGAGATATACAAAGGAAAACTTTATATAAAACCTCAAAATCTAGATCATGTTGATGATTGTTTTCATATATTTTATGTCATCTTTGTGAATATTTCATTTGACACTGATTGGTTTGAACCTTCATAGATATCTATTTGGAAAGATTGGGTCTTATTAGCCTATGTTCACCAACTTCATCCCTTCATGTCAAAGTTTGACACCTACTTTCATATAGGGACTCATAATGTTCTATTTGAATGCTAAAACGAAAACTATTGTTATATGAGAACTTCTCTAGGTGAATGTGTTATTCCCAACAACCTTGTAAATACATTGAATAAAATATCATGATATCCTCTAGAGTTTGAATGGTCCTTTCAAATTGAACATCTGTCTATGGGTGATAATTAGTGATGAAGCTTAGTTCTAGATCCAACACTTGTTAAAGGATTCTCCAAAACCACGAGGCAAATCTTAGATCACAATCAGATAGAATATAAAGTGTAACTCCATGAAGTCTTACCATATACCTTATATATAACATAGAGATTTTTTTAAGAGAAATATTCCTTGATATAAATTAAATTCACTGACTCGGAAAGGTGATCGACTACCACCCATATAAAATTATTACCTTTACTGTCCTTGGGAGTCCTATGATGAAATAAATTGTAATTTTTTCCATTTAGAATTTGGTATAAGAAATAGTCTCATCATACTCTTAAACAACAAATATTTATCCTTGACAGGTTTACATACAAATCATAGAGATAAAAACTATGTAATCTCCATATTTTTTTGGTCCACTTGGTCAAATACCCTGAGGGGGTTGAATCATGGTATGGCATATTAAAACTACTAACACTTAGTATCTTGTTTTTTCATTATAAAACAAACTTCTCTCTTTCTACCATAGAAACATATAAAGAGAAATGAAATCATGAACATGACACAATGATTTTACTTTGTTAACCCTCATTGGGATATATCCAAGGAGTATACAATGATGATGTGTCAATGTACCAAATCCACTAACGCAAACAACCAATTATAATGTTCTGGCTAGATCAGTTATATGCCAGGGCTCGCCGCCTTTACAATATTTAGGGTTTCCACAGTACATTACCAAGGGTCACTACAGATGTCTCTTTCTCTAGATCACTGCTCATGGAAAGGATCAATTTATTCCACTTATTTTGTTCACTTCTCTTGGAAGGTATTTACTCATAGTTTATGTACTTGTATATCCCTTTGTTTTCATGAAAATACACATTCTCAACTATAGATAGATGCTCTGTTGAATTCCCTTTTTCACCCATAAATGAAATCCAATTTTCCATTTACTGTTAGTTAGCTGAAATTACTTTCAGGGAATATTTATATTCCTTCATGAACAACCTTCTTCTTTCATGAACTGTGTAGTACATATTCTTTGTAGAACACCTCTTCTATGAAATGCCTTCTATTTTTCTTTCGCATACTACCTCTGTGTATCGTCTCCATGAACCACTTCTGTATTCCTCTTCTATATACATCCTATAATTATATATAATTTATTCATCCTCATACTATTCTTTCAATGGACCTCTTTTTCTTTTTTGGAATCCTCCTCAATAACTACTTCACCCTTTGCAAAATTTTCCCTTACAAACCACATTTGTACTTCATTGAGTTCCCATAAAAAAGATACTTTCCTATGAAAAATTCTCTAATTAATGAAGTGATTCGTTCTATTTATATTGAAATATATATCTACAAAATCTTATAATCCATGATGTACACAAAAGATTTACCACGTACTATTCTCCTGTAAATTGTTCTCCCTACACAGTCCATGTACCACCACTCTTCATTCACAATAGCCCAAATCATTACCTTGTTTTCACTATTGAAACTCCATTTTCTGTACTACATTCCTTCTGCATATAGTTGGCCTCCTGTGAACTACAAGCCTCCCTGAGAACTATTTTCTATTTTTGATACGTGTACCACGCATCACAGTCCCCATCGAACTACTATGCAGAAATTTTCCTTTTCTAGATTACATCTCTATTTTATGTACTTCCTTTTTTGTCCAAAAACTATATTTCATGGTCCATGTGTTGTTCAATCCTACATGAAAAAAATCCCTTTGACCAAAACAAACTCCCAATTCTAAGGACCAAAAATTTGGTTAACAATGGGAAACTGTGCCACCTAAAACACCTACTTCAGAAAACACCAACCATACTCATTCACGAGAAACTATTTTTTCAAGAAACACAATCACACACAAAACATGCAAAGAGAATAGTTTAAAGAATTTTTTCCAAACAATCTCCCCCTTTGGGTTTGTTGAAAACACATTATTAATTTGATATCTCATTAAATCTTTGTCCAACTTTTTCAGCTTTCACTTATTGTAATTAAGATAACGATAAATCATTTACTAAACACATGATCTAAGCCCACATGAGCCATGCTCGGTGTGAGAACCAAGAGTATGATGAAATTTTCATAAATTAATCACTTCATTCTATTCCATTTTCACTCTTTATATTTCATCATGAACCTCAACTATCGTGATATGAATCCTATTATTGATCACCTCTAGCATCATCAGATTTAATACTCCCCCTACGTCACTAGTCCCCCTAGAAGCTTCAAATCCCCCTATCTCACTACCCCAAGTAGAAACATCTCCATATGTCTTGAATAATAAATTTATCCCTTTTAATGCCTCAATTTCTCCCCCTTTTTCAACAGACCTGAAGACCATTCCTTTGTGGTCTAAAATAGGGTAAAGAACACGTATTTTCACATTAAGTGAAAACACACCATACATCAGAGAGAGGGGTCCCATATCTACACTTTTCAAGTGTAGGGAGTCGACTGGACTCTCAGACCTATTTTATGCCTTTAAAATTCTTCTTTTGGTAAGGCCTTTATCATATTGTATGCAATTTGTTAATCTATAGGCACATAAGAAAAATTCACAATCCCTTGCTCAAACTTATACTTGATGAAATGATACATTATTTCAGTGTTCTTTTTCCATCATTGATAGACTATATTTTTACAAAGATTTATAGAACTTGAATTTTCACAATGGATTCCGATCATAGATTTCACATTAACTCTCATACCACCAAGAAACAACTTTATCCACAATAACTACATGCAAGCTTGAGTATCCGCAATATACTCAGCTTCTACAGTGTTCAATGAAATGAAATTCTGTTTAATGATTAACCAAGGAATACTCAGTCCTCTAAGATAAAATAAACCACCTAATGTTTACTTTCTGTCATCTTCTAAACTTGCTCAATCTACATCTATGTATCCCAAAAACTCTTCCTGTGATTTTTACTTATAAATCAAACTGAAGTCCACTATGCCCTTGATATACCAAAGTATTTTTTTACTACAATAAAGTGTATTTTTTTGAGATTTCATTAATACCACATTTCTTGACAAGTGGGAAAAATAATATTTGATCTTTTCACGATTAAGTACAACAGGCTTCCAATGATCTTCCTATATTCTATAGCATTAACCTATTTTCCTTTGTCATCCTAATAAAATTTCATCTAGGTAGCCATTAGAGATTTCATATCCTTTGAATTATCCACTCCAAATTTTCTCAATACCAACTTGGAATATTTCAATTGGGAAATTAATGTTCCATTATATTCTTATGTTGCCTATAAACTAAGGAAACGCATTAGTTCACCAATAATTGACATTTAAAACTCACTTTTAATAATTTAAAAAATATTATGGATTTTTATTCATCTAATCCGTCGTAAGATTATGTCATCGATACACACTAGAAACATCAGCCCTTGATTACTATCATTATTAACATATAGATATTAATCAACTCCACCATAATGGAAACCATGTTTCTTTATAAACTGACCAAGCCTTGAATACTATGCTATTAGTGCTTTATTCATCCCATAAAGTGCCTTTCTCATATAACACACACTGTTCTCATATTCATGGATGAGAAAACTATCTGGATGCTCTATATAAAATTATTCTTCCATAACCCCATTTAGAAATTATTACTTAACATCCATATAAAAAATTTCATTATTCTTTTTTCAACTATGGGAAAGAATAATCTAATTGTATCTAGCCTTGAAATTGGTGAAAATGTTCCATCAACATTGATACCCTCTATCTGAGAGTACCCTTTACACACTAGTCATTCTTTGTTTCGAATAACCTCACCATCTTCATTAATTTTGTGGGAAAATATCCATTTAGTCCCAGTGTCATTTTTATATGTTGGCCTCAAAACAACCTCACATTAGATATTTTTCTCAATTTTTTTATTCTCTTCATTCATATATTGAACCCAATTCTTATAACCAAATGATTCATAAAAACATTTAGTATATACCTATGATAATTATGATGATTTATTTAGAGTATCTATCATATTTTTCTGCACTGGCACTATATAATCACCAATTATGTTATGTCTATCAATTTTGGATCTTCTCTTCCATCTCTGTGAAGATACATAACTGGAATCATCATTTTCATTATCAAAGTCTTCTTTTTAATCAACATCTAGAACTTGAGCATCCTATAATCTTCTTGTATCTTCATCACTATCCTCCTAATAATGATCATGTATTTATTGAAGATTCTACTCATTATTCATGTTTAGTTACATCATGAATTTGAAATTCCATTCCTAGTCTCTTGTTTAAGAATTTATATGATATCATTTTATTTGAATATCCATGAAATACCCCTTCATCCCCATCAGATTCAAACAATCCATGTTTCTTCTTATGGAGAATGAAACACTTGTTTCTGAAGACTCAAAAGTACTTCAACGATGGATCCCTTCTATACTATATCCTATATGAAGTCTTATCCTCTTTCTAACATATTAATGATATATTTTCATTGTAGACTACTATCATCACTACTTTATTCAAAAATTTCCCTAGAAGGAATTTCTCTATGAGCATTATTCTGGTCATGTTGTTGAAAATTCAATTTCTTCTCTCAACTTCTCCATTCTACTGTGATGTTATCACCGCTGAAACAAGATGCCTTATCCCATGTTTCTTGATATAATCTCCACTTATCTATTCATGAGTTATATTTCATTGTTGTTATGGAACTTCTGTATTTTTTTACCAAAAATCTTTTCAACTTCTCATCGATATCTTGTAATGCAACTGAACACCTCATACTTGTGGGTAATGATTGATACCCATTTCATTCTTCTGAAATCATCAATGAAGAGATCATTAAATATTATCTCATCAACAACCCTTTGTGAAATAGGTCTAAAATAATTAATATGAACCATTGAAAGAAATATTTTTTACCTTTTCTCTTTTACCTTATATGTCTTTGGAATGATCTTCCCTTCTTGGACGACATCAAACGTATGTGTAAGATCACGTGATAATCTAGGGAGATATAAAGCAGCATCATATTTTACTAGTTATTCCAGGGATGTTTGTCTAATGTGTCCAAGATGTCTATGCCACAACTTATTTTTGTATTCCTTGAACAGAATGCACATGTATCTTTCTCCACTCACGAGGTAGAGATTACCTTTTTTATGATTTCCCTACAATACAACAACACTATCTTTTTCATTGATGACACATAATTTCATGGAAAATATTATGGCATGTACTGATTCAAACAGTTAACTTACACTTAATAAGTTGTGACTAAGACCATCAATAACAAAGACATCCACATATCTCATGTCTTTTCCCCCAAAAATTGATTTCCCAAAGACAATAACTTTCAACCCTTCATCATTACTAAATATTATGATACCATTTTTATCATACCTAATTCCCATCACCAGATCCTATTTTCTTATCATATGGGAGGTACATCCAGTATCAATGATTCATATCCCAATGTGATTTAATGCCTTGAACACAATTTCTACAACCACTGTCTACAAAGATCTTTTCTTTTTTATCCATTTTTTTACTTCAAACCTGGTATGGATTGATACTCTTGATATTCATTAGAATATTATAGACCTACTTCATATTGTATATCTAAAAATATATTTTTCATTTTCAACTAATTTTATGATACATTTTTCTTCTTATTATAACTAACCTCAGTCTGATTCAACACATTTATTTGTATTGTTGATGATAAATACCTTTCCATGTGTCTAAATCCTCCACACATAAAATTGTGACATCAAATGATGACCTATAAAATTGAGCTTTGTATGACTGCCTTTGTTGGTCATGTTCCTTTTGGTAATTTTTTTCTATGGAACAAACATTTTTTGAGTGTCCCATCATTCCACATCAATAGAATCTTATGCTAAGCACATTTCTGTGTAGCAATACTGCAACACTGGTTATCCCTTGGGTTTTATAAATCTTCTGATTCTACCTCGTACCCAAATCTATCATCAATATTTGAGTGGGTTCTTGTGTTCTAACTTCAACTATTAATTATTTCTGTTTTCAATCATACCTCATACCAGTATTATCATTTGGATTTGACTATTACCTTTATTCTACTAGACAATTATGCTCCACATTCATCTTTTTTGTTTCCTATGTTATCTATTTTTCTAATGTTGTTCTGTGGGTCAACAATTTTTCTTGATCTATAAGACTTCTTCATAGAACAACAACCTCCTCTTTAAGTTTCTTGATACGTTTGATTTAATCATTTCTAATTTCATTAAAACTATTGATCACTCTTTTCTATTATTTAGTTTTAATTTTTCAATCAACAATATTTTATATGACTTCTAGAGTTGAAGAATTTAGTTTTTCAAATTATTTATTTAGCTCAGACTTCTCTTCTTCTGGCTACTACATATAGAGTTTTTTATCATGAACCACTTTGTTATCTTTCTTTTTTTTGGATCTATAAACATATATCTCTTAAATAGAATCTTCTAATTTAGCCTAAAAATATACTCTTCCTTTTATTTATCCCTCATCACTTTCTCTTTATTACTTTGGGAATTTCCCACAACTACTACCATGACATCTTCTTTTATGGTATTTGTAGTCATCTAACACTTTTATCTCAGATTCTTTTAAAATTTCATCTAATTTTGAAAGAAGATTCTTCTTTTTGAATAAAATTCTCTTCGCGGTTCTCATACCCTTCACATTGGATGAATAATTATTCCATAGAATTTATCATTGTCTTCATCGTCATCTTCAAACTTCATTGGAATCTTTACTACAAAATGTCCAATATTTCTACATCAGAAGCATGAAAGTGGAAGTTTAACTTTGAAAATTTCAATTCCCCTTTTCATATTTGAGGATATAAATAACATAAAATAGTCCCAATTTACTTCCTCTTAACTATCTTCAATAAAAATATTATTCATGGCCTTGAATTTCACTTCTTTGGACTTCCCTTTTCTGCAACATCATTTTCATCATTTCTCTTTTCATATGCTACAAGAGTACTATGAATGTTATCCAATGTCCACTCCTTCAGATCCATGTCTTCTAATACAAAAACTTTCAGAGTAAACCAATGTGGATGTTTTCTCAATATATGCTTGAAAATATTTATATCTTCAATGATTTCTCCAAGACCGTACATGTATTCCACATCTACATTCACCTGATAAAATAATGTATCAACCGACTCATTGGGGTTCATTATTATATCCTCATATTTTTTCCATAGAACCTTTATCTTTTCTTCTCTAACTTTTGAGTTACCCTCATATATATATTCATAAACTTTTACCACATAGAATGTGATGACATACATAACATCACCTTTGTATAAATTTCATTTGATAGGGATCCCCAAAAACCATTGATCCCATTAGAATCATCATCAAATTACCTTTTTCCAACTTCTGATAAATCCCCATTATCAATATTGGCTGATATTCCATGCATAGGTGTGGTAAAGAAATTCCTTCCTAAAGATTATAATTAGTGTTCTGTATGATTCTTCTATAGCAGAAAATTGTTTCTGTCAAAGATCAAAATCCTATTGTGATTGAAAACCTTCATTTCTACTACTGAGTGAGAACCACTAACTTTCAACCATTCAATATGATACCAATTATTAGGTCCACTAGGTCTTATGACCTAAGAGGGGTGAATTAGGGTATGACATATTAAAACCACCACCCTCTGGATCTATTTTCATCGTTAAAAAAACATTCTTCTCTCTATATAGCAATATATAAACAAAAATGAAATCATGAAGAAGAAACAATAATTTTACTTGGTTCACCCACACTAGGATACATCCAAGGATAATACAATGACGATTTGTCATTGTACCAAATCCACTAAATCTCACTACCAATTACAAGGTTTCTCTAGATAACTTCTATGACTAGGCTCTCCTCTATTAAATAATTTATGGTCTGCTCACTGTATTCCCAAGGGTCACTCCCTATGTCTCTTTATTTGGCTCACTTCTGGTGGAAAGGATCCCCATCTTCCTCTTCCTTTTCTTACTGCTCTTACAAGGGATCCTCTACCAATTTATGGACGTATAGGTCCCTTCATTTTCATGAAATCATGCATCCTCAACTATAGGTAGATGCTCTATTGAAGTCCATTTTTCTCCCATATATGAAATACACTTTTCTATGTACTATTATTAAGTATAAATTAATTTCATGAACTGTTTAAGTACCTTCATGAACAAATAGCTTCTTCCACGAACTACATAGCACATATTCTTTGTTGACCACCTCTTCCACGAACTGCCTCCACTTTTGCAACTGCGTACCACCTCTGCATATCATCTCTAGGAATTAGTTTTTCAAACCAATTTTTTTCATACTGCTGACATGAACCACATTTTCTTCTCTGGAATTACTTCTTATGTAGACTACTTCTTTAGCAGACCACTTCCCATTTCGCAGAACCCTCCCCATGAACTACTTCACCCTTCATGGAATTCTTCCCCACAAACAAATTTCAAAATTCACCAAGTTTTCAAATAATTTTTTTTTATTATTCAAAACACTCTATGTAATGATGGTATTAGTGATCCATATATAGTAAAATAGATCTATAAAATTTTCTGATCCAAGATTTACCCAAACCATCACCTCGTACTGTGATCCCGTGAAGCGTTCTCCCTATGTGGTCAGCCTACCACCACTCTTCGTCCATGGTGGAGCAAATCATTGTCTCGATTTCACCAACGACAACCCATTCCACAAACTTCAAGCCTTCCATGTATTATCCCCCCTTATGAATTACAAGCCTCCCCATGAACCATTTTCTATTTGTGGTCTATGTATCATGCTTTATGGTCCGCATAGCACTGCAATATGGAAATCATCCTTTTCCAAATTCCTTTTCCATTTTTCATACTACCTTTTCAGTCTAATAATTGTATTTTGCGGTCCATTTAATATTTACTCATATGTGGAAAACATACCTTTTCCAAAAAAACAACTCCCGATTTTATGGCCCAATATTATGGAAAACACTGGGAAACTACGCCAACTTAAGAACATGATTCGAAAAACACTAACCATACTTATTTGTGGTCATCTGGATTTGCGAAAAACAAAATCACATCCAAAACATACTGAGAAGACACCTTTTGTAATTTTTTCCCAACAATATTCATCTTATCCCTACAAAATTTTTTCTTAAGGTCTTTATATATCATAGTGATTCCTTGATGAATAGAGAAGTATGAGCTATGAAACTCATCCAGAATTTCCCTCTTCAATTATGATTTTTATGGGGCACATATCAAGGTTTGGAACATTATTACTCTATCATCAGCAAAGTTAAAATCATAAATATTCACAACATTCTTCTATTGAATCTCATCATCTTTCTAAGACTATTTTATCCTCTCAATAATAGATGGTTGAGCATGTATTTTAGAAATTTAGAGTGAACATTATTTTATTATTCCCATATTCATCCTTTTTATGTCTAATAATATAGGATCCCGTTAAATATGCATCATTAATATGGTTATATGATCCTTTCTACTCAGAGTATCTTCCACATTCTTTACCTTCCCATGATTGTAATGGATGGAACAATTATAGTCCTTTCTTAGGTCTAACTACCTTCATTGGTGAGTATTAAGCTTCTTTTAGGTGAATATATACTTGAAGCTCTTATGATCTATATATATGCCATACTTTTATCCATAGGGGTAATGTCTGCAAATATTCAATGTGAAGATAACTTTTGGTAATTCTTGGTCTTTTTATGGGTTAGTATTATCATTAATATTTAATTAGTGGGAGGCATAGGCTATCACTCTATCATCTTACGTGAGTAAACAACTCAATACCTTTTTAGATACATCATTATACATCTCAAATACTTCCACACTAGTGAGTAATGTGAGAATAAGTAAGGTGATTAGCCTCTTCTTCAATTCATTAAAGTTATCTCCACATTAATTGGTTTATAAAAACTAGACTGCATTATGAATAATCTTAGTCATTATGATTGAGAATATTGATAATTTTATCACAAATTGATGATAGTACCCAGATAATCCAAGGAAACTACATATTTACATCTTAAATGTTTGTCTAGTCCATCCTTGTATTACCTTAGTTTTTTTACAGATCCATAGTTTTCCCATTATTTGTGATAACATACCCCATGAAAGTTTCTTTCTCTAACAAATACTCAAATTTTATTTACATTTCATATATCTTATCCTTACATAAGTTCATCAGCACAATATTTAAATTCTTCTCATATTTATCCTTAATTTTTGAGTATATAATAATATCTTCTATAAATACTGCCATAAATTTTAAAAATTAATCCCTAGGGATAGTATTCATCATGTCTATAAAGATTTATAAAAATTAGTGTGCCCAATTCCTGGACACTGAACTCATAGTTATCATATGTCATATTAAAATTAGTCTTCGTTATATCCTATATATTCACATTTACATGATAATATCATGATCTATGATTCACCTTGGAAAAGTATTTGGTTCCATGTTGTCACGACCCGTCCTCGGGGCCCATGCCGTGACTACCCAAAGTCTGCCTTCTATAGGCCAGGGGCTGGCGACTGGCACCAAAGGTGTAAATCCCAAAACGAGACACCACAGAGAAAGCAAGCAGAAGTAAACACTAAGTAAAACTGGGTACAATAGTAAGAGTGGAAAAGTAAGTGGGTCATTATACAAACCCAAACTGAAAGTAAAGTACAACTGGAAATAAATCACAGCAATTGAAAGGTAAAGCAGCAACACCGAGCCGTCCACTGCAAATCCCACCTGAAGGGTGGGTACAGATAGCCTCCTCAGCTACTCCGGTCTAGCCGTCTGATCCGTGTACGTCCCGCCCAGTGGTCCAACTCCAGTTACTGACTTTCTCCACAAGCCTCAAACTCGATCAGCGATGTCCATCGTCTGCATCCAACTCAACGTAGTGTAGGTATAGCCTGTGCAGGCATGAGTATACGCTACTCAGTAGGGACCCCGAGACCCCCGAAGGTCTCCCAGAATCCACAGAGGATAATACACAAAGGAAAGATACAAACACAAGGTAACAACAAACTCTACTTAGGTATACTCCCATACATATACCTAAGTCATCAATTCCAATTCGGCTTCAACATCCGAGCCCATGTTCGATCTAGTCCACATAGGATAGCACAATCCAATCCACACAGGATAACACAACCCAATCCACACAGGATATCAAAACAATCATATCGATGTCAGTGATTGAAAGTCAAGACTCAGCTCACACAGGTATACTTCTTCATAAGGTGATAGAGATGATCAGATGTAGCCACTGATTCATCTATGCTGGGACCCACGTAGGATATAAGACCATCTAAGCTGTCAGACCCACAAAGAATACAAGACCATTCACTCTATCGGACCCACGTAGGATACAAGTACAGAGTCAAATACTTCCGGACCCACGTAGGATACAAGAACAGTAGTCAAGTACTGCCGGACCCACATAGGATACAAGAACAGTAGTCATCGCTGTCGAACCCATAGAGTATTTCAGTACGGTCGTCATCGCTGCCGAACCCACGGAGGATCAAAGTACAGTCGTCATCCTCGTCGCAGTCGTAGCCAGCTCTAGGGTTCCCACACACATCATGCTCGTTTCCAGGAAGGTCCTCTCCACGAGCCAAGGGGTTGATACATCAACTGAAATGTAGTCCGTAGTTTATGTATTAAAAAGTTCCATCTCATCGATAAGAACTAAACACAACAGACGGCGCGTCAATCGGACGCTCGGTCTGAGAGTTATTGTCTTTTTCGTCCAAGGGGCCCGGATGGTTTTTTTAAGTCAAAAACCAACCTGACTGTACTCCAACTATGTCCAAACCTTGAGCATAGTAACCCAAAAATTCGGTCTCACTAAGATAAAACCAACAAAGTTGACGTCACATCAATCGGACATCCGGAGCTCAAGTTATAAGCATTTCCACTCCGATGGCCTGGTTGGTGTCGTGTTTGAACCAACCCATCCATACCCAAAGTTCTCTGAAACCTTTAGTGTAATATACCTAAATGACCATCTCAATCCAAGGATCGCATTGCAACTTACGGTGCGTCGATCAAAGGTCTTTAGGCTATGTTACGGGTGTTTTAACAAACATGTCCCTTTTTAGGGGGTTTTGGGCCCGGACCGACCCGGCCCGACCCGGGTCTGGGTCCGGCCCATCAGGGTGTGGCCTGGCCCACCTGGCACTGCCCGACCTAGTCGGCGCAAGCGACCTGGCCCGGCAAGGCCTTTCCGGCCCGGTGCGGGTGCAGCGCAACGCGTGAGCGCGGATGGGGGGGGGGAACCGCCACCCCCTTCGAACTGGACGGCAGACCTGCGTGGGGGTCTGTAACGACCCGAAATTTTTTTAAATAAATTTTGTTTCCTAATTTTATGTGTTATTGTTATACTCAACAAAAATGTTTTATTTGATAAACATGATTATAATTAAAATGAGATCAGTGGGTTTTGACTATTATATAACCTTCGGTCAACATGACCGCTGTGAACAAAATGTTTTGATTATTGTCTCTAAATATAAGTAATCTTGGTTAATTATTATAGAAAGAAGATTCGATGGCCTCACCTAGTAGTCTTGGACCGATCGAAGCCCATCTAATAGAGCTTGGGAAGGACGTAGCACCACTGGGCTTTGCTCTGGATCAAATCCAAGCCGAACTTCATCATGTGAAGCTGGAACGAAATCGCCTTTGTGAGAAGTTCAAACTGATAGAAATTACTACTCGGGCAATGTTGACTGAGCCGCCCCAAGCTTCTATCACCCTAGAACACCTTACTCTTAGGTCCTATTCTGGTATTATGAGGGGTTATGTAACGAGACCGTAACTACCTTGTGTAATCCTTGTTTTAAATAAAAATTGGGATTTCATCTTATGATAAAGTTTATGAATTTTGAAATGACCGGATAAATATAGTATGCATATTTTTGATGAAATTTAGAAAAAGGATATTTTAAATATGTTTATGTAAACCCTAAATAATTAGAAATGTGTAATGATTTTCAAAAAATGGTCTTCTGCAATTATGTTCAGTACTAAATTTAGAGTCTAATAAGATCAACTTGATTTTTGATGAATAGTAAAATATGAATAGTGATTTTATGATTAGGATTAGTAATATGACCAAATGGATTAGTAATCTCACTTAAATAAAGTTTTAAAATAATCTAGGCACCTTGATTAAGTAATGTGATTCAATAAAATAGTTAAATAACGGTTTCATTAATTATTATTCAAGTATTAGTTTTTTCGGGTGAATAGTGTTTTTTAATTAAAAATTTAATTAAAAATAATTAGAAAATTATTTTTATAAAAATGACTTTATTTTTGAACTCAGAGCATCGATATTATGTTATGGTAATTTTTGGGGTTCTTTCTGAAAAAAATGAATTTTCGATGAATAGTGTTTTTATTTAAAAATTAAATTAAAAATATTTAGAAATTTTTTTTATAAAATGGATTTCATTTTTGAAATCAGAGCATTGATTTTTGGTTAATGTGAAATTTTGGGATTTTTCTGAGAAAGTTGAATTTTCAGTAAATAGTAAAAATACAGTTTTAGGGTTTCGGTATGTTTAATGACATCATAACGGTGTCATGATGATGTCATGAGATCTTTTGAGGGTTGGCCGGCCAAGGGTGATGAATTATTGTTTTGGGGGGCCCATGTGGCCTAACTCCATGATAAATGACAAGGGAGAGCACATGGGTTTGAGAAAAGCACATGTGAGGTGTCCCTTGGCCATTAATGCCTTGTCCCCTCATTTTCCCTATAAATACCAAGCCCTCCTCTCATCCATTCGACTCCCCACTCATTCCCAACTAATTTCTGGTCTCATTACCTCCCAAGGAGTCCTCCCAAGGTGCCCCCAAGCCCTCAAGGTCCCAACCTTTGAGGTTTAAGAGTTACATTTTAAGGTAAAGGATCTGACCTCTCTCTTTCTTTTCAAGTAATCTCTTTTATGTCTTTTCTTTTATACTCCATGTTCTTATGTTGGAGGATGTTCTTTTATATTCATCCTACTGCCTATTTCATGTTCATATGATGAGATACCCCCCCCCCCCCTTGCTCTCATCAATTCGTTTTAAGAATGTTTAAGTGGCGCCGTTAGGCTGCCGAATTTTTAAGGGATTCTTTCACCTTCCTCATTTTCAAGTTCTATTTTCATTCAAGTCTTTCATGTTCCTTTTTGTTATATTGGGGTATGATCTCTATATATATCATACTGGACTCTTATGTTCATATGATGAGAGACCCCATTTGATCTCTTCAATTCAGTATTTTGATGTTTTAAGTGACGTCGTTAGGCTGCCGAATTTTTAAGTGGTTCTTCACCCTTCTCGTTTTGAAGTTATACTTTCATGTCAATTATTTCAAGTTCCTTTTTGTTATATTGGGGTATGATCTCTATATATATCATACTGGACTCTTATTTTCATATGATGAGAGACCCCATTTGATCTCTTCAATTCAGTATTTTGATGTTTTAAGTGACACCGTTAGGCTGCCGAATTTTTTAGTGGTTCTCCACCCTTCTCGTTTTGAAGTTCTACTTTCATGTCAATCATTTCAAGTTCCTTTTTGTTATATTGGGGTATGATCTCTATATATATCATACTGGACTCTTATGTTCATATGATGAGAGACCCCATTTGATCTCTTCAATTCAGTATTTTGATGTTTTAAGTGGCGCGTTAGGCTGCCGAATTTTTAAGTGGTTCTTCACCCTTCTCGTTTTGAAGTTCTACTTTCATGTCAATTCTTTCAAGTTCATTTTTGTTATGTTGGGGAATTATCTCTATATCTATCATACTGAACTCTTATATTCACATGATGAGAGATCCTATTTGATCTTTTCAAATCATTTTTGTTGATGTTTAAGTAACGTCGTTAGGCTGTCGAACTTTCATAAGAGAAATCTAATTTTTTTTTCTTCCTTCCATGTTTTTCATTTCAAATGGTATGTCCTTGAAATCTCATTACCATGATCATATATCCTTCTTATTCTGTCCATTTACTATTTTATGGGTCATTTATGAATGTTTGACCCAGTTTACCTCTCTTTTAATGTCTTCTAAACCCTCGGAACATTGTCGTTATGCTGCAGAATTTCTGTCTCAAAATGTCTATCTCTTTTTCTAAAGTCCTTTTATTTTATTAAGTAAATACTCAAAGCTCTTTCTTCTAAATGGGTATTCACATATATACCAAAATGTTCTATTTTAAATTCTGGGATTTACATACATGAGACCCACCTTCCTTTTCTGTGGGTTTTAAAGTGATATACAGATCATGTCTTTAAAGCAGTTTTTAAAAAGTTATGATTATGAAATGAAACCCATTTCCTTTATGCTATATGGGTTATTTATGAAATGTTTGATGATGATATATGTGGCTCACATGATAATAAAGGAAAATTTAAGGGTGCGCCCTGATAGCGCTCCAATGCATTGGGTAATGATGTAACCACTAGAGATTACAATTTTCACGATACCTTGGTGAATAACCTTGGTAATTTTAAAATGACACCTTGGGGATGGACCTTGGTGATATGTTCATGATTGTCTATGTTAAATTATGTAGCCACATCTTCAAGTTATGAAAAATGTTATTTTTATTATGAAATGCCTCATGATTTCTTTCTCATGCCTTAAAGTTCTTTTCCTGTCCTTATTGAAGTATCTCAAGTTCATATGTAAAATGTTTCACTTGTTTCCCTTGCTGGGCCTTCTGCTCACCCTTCCTTTTGATGTATGTCCCCAGGTTATGAGATGCAGTAATGAGCCTAGGGTGAACATGAGGAGAAGCCTTTCAAGTGTTTAAGAACAATGTTTTTATTTGTTTCATGTTTTATGTTCCTTGTTTCCAAGACACTAAACCTTAAAGATCCTCAGTTCCGTGTAATGGAATGAAAAGTTATGTTATAAAAAGTTGGGATGGTATAGTTGGTATCAAAGGATGGTTTAGTTATTTGTGGAAATTAGGATATGAAAACTCTAGGAGGAACCCTATAGAAAAGTTTAATATAGGAAATCTTCCTGGTATTTTGGTGAGTATTGAGTAAGGGGTTGCCAAGCAAATACATCCCTGTCTGGATACGAGCAGGTAGAGGTGGCTCTGGCACAGATGTACATAGGGGTAAAACCCGAAAAAACCGCTTTGAGCTAGACTCGAACGGGAACTGGTACACGACAACGGGCCTTGCTGCACTCTTGGTTACGACACTCCCGGGGGATATGCTTTGGTAAATTCATAAGCTTGGTATGAACAATTGTTAAAGGAACAAAGATAAAATAAAATAAAGGTTCACATAAGAATATATGATCATTCATAACCTAGATGGGAACCTAGGAGATCACAAGTTAGGGTATACCTTTCATATACAAGTTATCCTTATATGCTTTCAGTTCCTTTTCATGATTATTAGCTAAGTACTTAAGCCCCTAATTATGCTTTCTCTTCTTAGTTAATGGTGGGAAATGGAAGAACATGTTCCGACAACCAATGTGATAGGAAATGCGATGATTTTCGTATTAATATGACAGGGATGATTAGGGGATTAAAATATGATTATTATTTTGGAAGACGTTCATTATTTTGGGAACCATATTTGATCGAGGTAAATAGATTACTACGGTATTTTCATTGAGGAGTAAGGTTGACTTATATTTTGAAGAATCGATGAATTTAAGGTGAACTTATAGTAATTTAGGTTACTTATGGGAATGACTAACCTATCTTGGGTAAAATATGTTTAGGTTAGCTACTTTTTTATAAGATGTTAGGAGTGGTTGATGTTGTCTGGAGATGAACAATGAAGTTGTTTTGGAAGACTATGTTATCAAATCCTTATTGTATTTGGGTTTCAATCTTAGTTTGGTTTGTTTTGAGGAATTTTAAGGACCGTTATTTATGGAATGGTCTATGATGAACTTTGGGTAGTACCATGGAACTTTGATGATTTAAAAGTAGTTTCCATTCCTATGGGATTATTTCTTTTTGAAGAGTTGTTTTACCTTAACCTTTCTGTTTTTGGGATAATGTTTAAAGATAGAAGAAATAGATAGTTAATCTTTTGTAGATTATGTGATTCTATAGAAGATGATTCTTGTGCTTTTATGAGACCAATTGTTTTTGAATTCTCATCATTTGGAGAAAAGATTAGTGTTGGAAGGGACTTGTTAAAGGATGAAACTCTACTTGAAGGAAGGTATATTTTCTTATGTTTTTGTTCTATGTAGTAAATGAAATCCTCAAAATTATGAAAAGAAACGTAAAACAAAAATGTTGTTGGTTCACGTTTCCTACTAGGTAATCAAAGACCGTTTACACACATCATAAGTTTGGGATTTTCTCATGGTTAACTTTCTCCTAATCATGTCCTCTATCACTCTCCCTCAGAACTTGACCCTTTGTTTTTTCCTCCATGTCCATGTTTTCCTACATGGAACCCTAGTGTGGGTTAACTCGGGTGACCATTGTACTTCCCTTTCTTTATTTTAAAGTAATAGTTTTCCTGACTCCTTTTCCGATGTGGGACTTTCAATGAAATTTCAAAACCCAATTTTAAAATTGCGAGGACGCAATTTCTTAAGGGTGGAAGATTGTAACGACCCGAAATTTTTTTAAATAAATCATGTTTCCTAATTTTATGTGTTATTTTTATACTCAACAAAAAGGTTTTATTTGATAAACATGATTATAATTAAAATGAGATCAGTGGGTTTTGACTATTATATAACCATCGGTCAACATGACCGCTGTGAACAAAATGTTTTGATTATTGTCTCTAAATATAAGTAATCTTGGTTAATTATTATATAAAGATGATTCGATGGCCTCACCTAGTAGTCTTGGACCGATCGAAGCCCATATAACAGAGCTTGGGAAGGAGGTAGCACCACTGGGCTTTGCTCTGGATCAAATCCAATCCGAACTTCATCATGTGAAGCTGGAACGAAATCGCCTTCGTGAGAAGTTCAAACTGATAGAAATTACTACTTGGGAAATGTTGACTGAGCTGCCCCAAGCTTCTATCACCCTAGCACACCTTACTCTTAGGTCCTATGCTGGTATTATGAGGGGTTATGTAACGAGACCGTAACTACCTTGTGTAATCCTTGTTTTAAATAAAAATTGGGATTTCTTCTTATGATGAAGTTTATGAATTTTGAAATGACCGGATAAATATAGTATGCATATTTTTGATGAAATTTAGAAAAAGGATATTTTAAATATGTTTATGTAAACCCTAAATAATTAAAAATGTGTAATGATTTTCAAAAAATGGTCTTCTGCAATTATGTTCAGTACTAAATTTAGAGTCTAATAAGATCAACTTGATTTTTGATGAATAGTAAATTATGAATAGTGATTTTATGATTAGGATTAGTAATATGACCAAATGGATTAGTAATCTCACTTAAAGAAAGTTTTAAAATAATCTAGGCACCTTGATTAAGTAATGTGATTCAATAAAATAGTTAAATAACGGTTTCATTAATTATTATTCAAGTATTAGTTTTTTCAGGTGGATAGTGTTTTTTAATTAAAAATTTAATTAAAAATAATTAGAAAATTATTTTTATAAAAATGAATTTATTTTTGAACTCAGAGAATCGATATTATGTTATGGTAATTTTTGGGATTCTTTCTGAAAAAAATGAATTCTTGATGAATAGTGTTTTTATTTAAAAATTAAATTAAAAATATTTAGAAATTTTTTTTATAAAATGGATTTCATTTTTGAAATCAGAGCATTGATATTTGGGTAATGTGAAATTTTGGGATTTTTCTGAGAAAGTTGAATTTTCAGTGAATAGTAAAAATACAGTTTTAGGGTTTCGGTATGTTTAATGACATCATAACGGTGTCATGATGATGTCATGAGATATTTTGAGGGTTGGCCGGCCAAGGGTGATGAATTATTGTTTTTGGGGGCCCATGTGGCCTAACTCCATGATAAATGACACGGGAGAGCACATGGGTCTGAGAAAAGCACATGTGAGGTGTCCCTTGGCCATTAATGCCTTGTCCCCTCATTTTCCCTCTAAATACCAAGCCCTCCTCTCATCCATTCGACTTCCCACGCATTCCCAACGAATTTCTGGTCTCATTACCTCCCAAGGAGTCCTCCCAAGGTGCCCCCAAGCCCTCAAGGTCCCAACCTTTGAGGTTTAAGAGTTACATTTTAAGGTAAGGGATCCGACCTCTCTCTTTCTTTTCAAGTAATCTCTTTTATGTCTTTTCTTTTATACTCCATGTTCTTATGTTGGAGGATGTTCTTTTATATTCATCCTACTGCCTATTTCAGGTTCATATTATGAGAGACCCTCCCCCCCCCCTTGCTCTCATCAATTCGTTTTAAGAATGTTTAAGTGGCGTCGTTAGGCTGCCGAATTTTTAAGGGATTCTTTCACCTTCCTCGTTTTCAAGTTCTATTTTCATTCAAGTCTTTCATGTTCCTTTTTGTTATATTGGGGTATGATCTCTATATATATCATACTGGACTCTTATGTTCATATGATGAGAGACCCCATTTGATCTCTTCAATTCAGTATTTTGATGTTTTAAGTGACGTCGTTAGGCTGCCGAATTTTTAAGTGGTTCTTCACCCTTCTCGTTTTGAAGTTATACTTTCATGTCAATTATTTCAAGTTCCTTTTTGTTATATTGGGGTATGATCTCTATATATATCATACTGGACTCTTATTTTCATATGATGAGAGACCCCATTTGATCTCTTCAATTCAGTATTTTGATGTTTTAAGTGACACCGTTAGGCTGCCGAATTTTTTAGTGGTTCTCCACCCTTCTCGTTTTGAAGTTCTACTTTCATGTCAATCATTTCAAGTTCCTTTTTGTTATATTGGGGTATGATCTCTATATATATCATACTGGACTCTTATGTTCATATGATGAGAGACCCCATTTGATCTCTTCAATTCAGTATTTTGATGTTTTAAGTGGCGCGTTAGGCTGCCGAATTTTTAAGTGGTTCTTCACCCTTCTCGTTTTGAAGTTCTACTTTCATGTCAATTCTTTCAAGTTCATTTTTGTTATGTTGGGGAATTATCTCTATATCTATCATACTGAACTCTTATATTCACATGATGAGAGATCCTATTTGATCTTTTCAAATCATTTTTGTTGATGTTTAAGTAACGTCGTTAGGCTGTCGAACTTTCATAAGAGAAATCTAATTTTTTTTTCTTCCTTCCATGTTTTTCATTTCAAATGGTATGTCCTTGAAATCTCATTACCATGATCATATATCCTTCTTATTCTGTCCATTTACTATTTTATGGGTCATTTATGAATGTTTGACCCAGTTTACCTCTCTTTTAATGTCTTCTAAACCCTCGGAACATTGCCGTTATGCTGCAGAATTTCTGTCTCAAAATGTCTATCTCTTTTTCTAAAGTCCTTTTATTTTATTAAGTAAATACTCAAAGCTCTTTCTTCTAAATGGGTATTCACATATATACCAAAATGTTCTATTTTAAATTCTGGGATTTACATACATGAGACCCACCTTCCTTTTCTGTGGGTTTTAAAGTGATATACAGATCATGTCTTTAAAGCAGTTTTTAAAAAGTTATGATTATGAAATGAAACCCATTTCCTTTATGCTATATGGGTTATTTATGAAATGTTTGATGATGATATATGTGGCTCACATGATAATAAAGGAAAATTTAAGGGTGCGCCCTGATAGCGCTCCAATGCATTGGGTAATGATGTAACCACTAGAGATTACAATTTTCACGATACCTTGGTGAATAACCTTGGTAATTTTAAAATGACACCTTGGGGATGGACCTTGGTGATATGTTCATGATTGTCTATGTTAAATGATGTAGCCACATCTTCAAGTTATGAAAAATGTTATTTTTATTATGAAATGCCTCATGATTTCTTTCTCATGCCTTAAAGTTCTTTTCCTGTCCTTATTGAAGTATCTCAAGTTCATATGTAAAATGTTTCACTTGTTTCCCTTGCTGGGCCTTCTGCTCACCCTTCCTTTTGATGTATGTCCCCAGGTTATGAGATGCAGTAATGAGCCTAGGGTGAACATGAGGAGAATCCTTTCAAGTGTTTAAGAAGAATGTTTTTTTTTGTTTCATGTTTTATGTTCCTTGTTTCCAAGACACTAAACCTTAAAGATCCTCAGTTCCGTGTAATGGAAAGAAAAGTTATGTTATAAAAAGTTGGGATGCTATAGGGTCTGCCCTTCTGCGTTAACCAGGGGTTCAAACAGCCAGTTATCTGGATCTGGCCAGCCATAATGGCTGGCCAGTGTGTTGCGCGGGACCACCCGGTCCCGCCTCCGGAGCATCGGCGGCCGGGGGCTCCGGCCGCCCTCCCCTGCTCTACCGGGGCCAAAGGTCACGGCCTTGGTCCGACTGGCACCGCGCGATAGCGTCGCGCCCCTCCGCCGCAACCCCGCTCCAGCCGCAGCCTCTTCATGGTCCTCTGGCATGTTGCGACGGCACAGTGCCCCTCCGCCGCGGCCCAGCTCCATCCGTGGCTTCTTTCGGCCTCAATGACGCGGCACGACGACGTCGCGCTTCTTCGCCGCATTCTTCCTTGTTTCTGTGTGGTGTCGTTGCACCGCGCCGCCTTCGTTCGGGCTGCAAGGAATACAACCACAAAGGGGGAGGAGGATCGGCCATGTTCGGGTGGTCCGACCTTCTCCCATTAAATTGATAACAGGAGGCCCAAATATTTAACGAAGAATGAAAACAATTAACACTTCGTAAAAACACACCCCTACCTCGAAGAAGTTGTCGAACGAGGATCTTCGCGGGAAAAAATGACATCGTGAAAGACGGTGTCGTGGAACGAGGCTCCGTAAGCGTCATTGGTGTTCACCCGATGAAGGATGCAGCGCGTCATCATTCTCCGAAGAAGGCATCTCTCACTGGCTGCAGAGAGGAGAGGAAACAGCACGACGATTTCTCCTTGCGGGGATGGAGTTCTTCATTGTAGATTTGGCGTTCTTCCCGAAGAAGATGAAGTCCTTCATGACCAGAGCTATCCTCTCCAAAAATATCCACACAATGATTCAACAATAATAAAATAAAGCTTTACCTTATTTTATTACTCATGCCAACTCTATTCAAAATTCAAAATGAATTCACCAAATTAATTAACGTGCATTGTCCAGTTAATGAGGCATTTTATTGGCATGTATTTTAATGTGGAGGAGATACAAATTAATGGGGGGGTTGACAACTTTAAGAGGGGTTGAGGAAATTGAAAAGGTGGGGATCATGTGGGGCCCACCTCACTAATATCCTATCAAGAGGAGTTATGATTTAGTGGGTCCCACCTCGAATTCCATACGTAGATTATAATTACACAGAGTAGAAATAAAATTGCAGCACGTATTTTATTTCACTCTTTAATTAAACAACATTATTTTAAACATCACCTCTCGAGCAAACGAAACTCCCGAAAAGGTGTTCCTAATCAATTACAGGCGTTGCAGTTCCATCGGTGCCCTTGGATTTTTATTTTGAGCAATGGTTCAACCGTTAGGAAAACCCGGTCGTTCGCTCACTAAACATACCCGAGCTAAACTTTGGAAATTGATTCTGGGAACACCGGGCCTCAGAATCAGGTGTCGTGAGAAACTGTGTACTCGTAAAATCCCAAAGAAAATTAAGAAATAATTTCCCTTGAAATTTAGGAGTCTTTACATTACTCCCAACTCAGAACTTTACTTCCTCGTAAAGATACATCACAAACTCGGGGAACAAATGAGGGTACTGAGCACGCATCTGAGCCTCCCGCTCCCAAGTGCTCTCCTGGAGGTTCTCGTGCTGCCACCTGATGTAAACTAGAGGAATTGACTGCCCACGTAGGACCCACTCCTATTGATCCTCGATCTCCACTGGGACCTCCGCAAAAGTCTCCCCATCGTCAATGTCTAGCTCCCCATGGTCGATGATATGCATATGGTCATGCACGTATCTCCGCAGCTAAGATACATGGAAGACTTCGTGCACCCGGTGCAACTGAGGTGGTAGAGACAGGCGATAAGCCACCTTGCCTATCCTGGTGAGAACCTGGAATGGTCCTATGAAGCACGGAGATAACTTGCTGCCCCCGCCCAAATCTCTGTAATCCACATCGAGGTGAGACCTGCAAGAAAACGTGGTCGCCATCCTCGAACTCCAGTAGTCTCCGTCTCCGGTCAGCATAAGACATCTGTCGACTCTGAGCTGTCCTCATCCGCTTCTGGATGACCTGGACCTTCTCTGTCATGGCCTGGACTATCTCTGGTCCCACAAATGCTGACTCCCCAGGGTCATTCTAGCATAGAGGTGATCTACATGGTCGTCCATACAATGCCTCGTATGGTGTCATCCTGATGGTGGAGTGGTAGATGTTGTTGTATGAAAACTCCACCAATGGTAGGTGGTCCTCCAAGCTGCAACCAAAGTCGAGGACACATGCACGGGGCATGTTTTTGAGAGTCTGAATGGTCCTCTCTGTCTGACCATCCGTCTGAGGGTGAAATGTGGTGCTCAGACGTAGCTACATCCCAAATTCCTCCTACAACCCCTTCCAAAGCCAGGAAGTAAAGCATGCATCTCGATCGGAGATGATAGATGATGGCACACCATGAAGCCGTATGTTCTCTTGAATGTAGAGGCGTCCCAAGCTCTCTAATGAGCCCTACTCTCTGATGGGTAGAAAGTGAGCCGACTTGGTGAGTTAGTCAACAATCATCCAAATGGAGTCGTGACCTCTGGAAGTATGTGGCAGTCCAGTCATGAAATCCATAGAGATCTCATGTCACTTCCACTCCGGGACCTCCAAGGGTTGTACCAAGCCTGCTGGTACCTGGTGCTCCGCCTTCACCTGCTGGTAGGTGAGGCATCGATAAACAAACTCTGCTACATCCTTCATCATACCTGGCCACCAATGCTGACGTATGAGATCTTGGTACATATTCGCCACTCCTGGATGTAACGCTAAAGGGGAAGTGTGAAACTTTCTCAGCACCTCCTCCTGAAAATAAATCGGTACCATGTTATGTCCTCTGAAAAGGATGACATGCTCTCCTCCCACAGAGAATCCATTAGGTGCCTATCCTGAGGATATTTATGCATGTCGCGTCTCATATTCAACATCCCCACGTTGTGCCTCTCTAACCCGATGTAGTAATGGAGAAGTGATTGTGAGTGACTGAAGAAAGGCTAATCCATCTCTATCCACGAAGGATATCTGCAAAGCGGTTAGCTGCTCTATTGCCTCTCCAAGTAGCTGGATGCCCGTCCTCCTGCTGAGAGCATCGACTACTACGTTCCCCTTTCCATTAGTATAGAATATCTCAAAGTCATAGTCCTAGAGGAACTAGAGCCAACGCCACTGGCTTAGGTTCAGTTCCTTCTACGAAAATATGTACTTGAGACTCTAGTGGTTAGAATGGACTGTAAAGTGCTTTCCCATCAGATAGTGTCGCCACGTCTTCAGAGAGAAGACCACTGCTGCTAACTCCAGGTCTTGGGTAGCATAGTTCTGCTCATGCTGCCTCAACTTTCGTGATCCATAGGCGATCACTGCCCGCTCCTTCATTAGGACACACCCGAGTCTGGTCCCTGATGTATCGCAGTAGACTACATAACTTACTCCCTCCTTCGGTAACCTCAATATGGGTGCACTGGTCAATCTCTATCTCCGCACCTGGAAGCTCTGCTGACATCTATCTGACCAAACGAAGGGTTTCCCCTTCTTAGTTAAAGATGAAAGTGGTTCTGAAACTCTGGAGAAGTCTGACACGAACCTTAGGTAGTATTCATCCAAACCAAGGAAACTCCGCACCTCCGTCACACTCCTGGGTGGCTCCCAAGCTATCACTACCTCGATCTTCACGGGATCCACCACAACTCTCGCCTCAGAGATGACGTATCCTAAGAAGTGGACCTCACGTATCCAGAACTGACACTTTGAGAGCGTACCATAAAAATGGTGCCCTCAGAGTGTGTCCAGTACAACCTGCAAGTGGTAGGCGTGCTCCTCCTCATTGGTCGATAATATCAAAATGTCGTCAATGAAGACCATGAAAAATCGATCGAGGTAGGGCTGAAAGATCATGTTCATGAGGCTCATGAACACTACTGGCACATTGGTTATGCCTAAAGGCATAACCAATTACTCATAGTGGCCATACCGACATCTGAAGGTCGTCTTCTGCACGTCCTCATCTCGAACTCTGAGCTGATGATAGCCAGACATGAGGTATATCTTCAAGAACCACCGTGCTCCCTTGAGCTAATCGAAAAGGTTTTCAATCCTCGGTAGCGGATACCGGTTCTTCAAGGTCACCTATTTCAAGCGACGATAGTCAACACACAGTCACAAGCTCCCGTCCACCTTCTTGGCGAACAATATCGGGGAAGCCCAGGGTGAAACACTGGGTCGGATGAATCCCTTTCCCTGCAAGTCCTCCAGCTGTACCCGTAGCTCTCGAAGCTCAGCGGGAGCCATCTGATATGCTGGAGTGGATATCGGTGTTGTCCCGGGGTATAGGTCAATATAAAATTCTACCTCTCTGCAATGAGGTAGTCCTGGAACATCATCCGGAAAAACGCCCGCATACTGGTCCACCCAGACCATAGGGAGTTGGTGGGCAGAGGCAGGCTCAGCTTCAGGCGGCAGAGGCCTATGACCACGGCACACCAGAGATGATTTGAGGTACTATCTCGGTCTACTCCACCTAGGCAGAGGCAGAGTGTCGACCATGGTGGTCCGTAGAGAGCAGGCCGATGAGGCAGAGGAGTTGGCCGAGTAGCAGGTGGTGGGAGACGCTTTGATGCTTTACCACCACCACCACCAGCAGGTCCACCCCGACCACAGGGAGCTGGCGGGCAGAGGCAGGTTCAGCTTCAGGCGGCAGAGGCCTACGACCACGGTGCACCAGAGATGATTCGAGGTACTATATGTGTCTACTCCACCCTTGCTGTAGTTCTTATAGACACAGGAGCGAGTCATACTCTAATACCAATTTTTCACGACCCGTCCTCGGGGCCCGTGCTGTGACTTCCCCAAGAATGCCTTCCATAGGCCAGGGGATGGCGACAAGAACCAAAGGCGGAAATCCCGAAACGAGGGAAGGCATTGCCTTTATAAAAGAAAACAAACACCATAGAGCGAGCAAGAAAAAGTAAACACTAAGTTAAACTGGGTACAATAGTAAGTGTGGAAAAGTAAGTGGGCAAGAATACAAACCCAAACTGAAATTAAAGTACAACTGAAAAGAAAGTACAGCAAGTAAAAATTAAAGCATCAACGTTGAGCTGTCCACTGGAAATCCCACCTGAAGGGTGGGTACAGATAGCCTCCTCAGCTCCTCGGGTCCAGCCGTCCGCTCCGTGTACGTCCCACCCAGTGGTCCACCTCCAGGTACCGACTTGCTCCACAAGCCTCAACCACGATCAGCGTTGTCCGTCACCTGCATCCAACACAACATATTGTGGGAATATCCCATGCAGGGGTTAGTATAAGCTACTCAGTAGGGACCCCGAGACCCCAGAAGGTCTCCCAGAATCCACAAAGGATAATCCACAAAGGAAAGATACAATCAGAAGGTAACAACCAACTCTACTTAGGTATATTCCCATACATATACCTAAGTCATCAATTCCAATTCGGCTTCAACATCCGAGCCGAAGTTCGATCTAGTCCACATAGGATAGCACAATCTAATCCACACAGGATAACACAACCCAATCCACACAGGATAGCAAAACAATCATATCGAGTTCAGTGATTGAAAGTCAAGACTCAACTCACACAGGTATACTTCTTTGTAAGGTGATAGAGATGACCAGATGTATCCACTGATTCAACTATGATGGGACCCACATAGGATACAAGACCAGCTAAGCTGTCAGACCCACAAAGGATACAAGTCCAGCCACTCTGTCGAACCCATGTAGGATACAAGTACAGAGTCAAATACTGTCGGACCCACGTAGGATACAATAACAGTAGTCACGTACTACCGGACCCACATAGGATACAAGAACAATAGTCATCACAATCAAACCCATATAGGATTTCAGTACGGTCTTCGTCACTACTGAACCCATGGAGGATCCCAGTATAGTCGTCATCGTCGTCGCAGTCGCAGCCAGCTCTAGGGTTCCTTCACACAACATGCTCATTTCCGGGAGGGTCCGCTCCACGAGCCAAGGGGTTGATACATCAACTAAAATTTAGTTTGGAGTTGATTTATCCCAAAGTTCCTACTCGTCAATAGGAACTCAACACGACAGAAGGCGCGTCAATCGGACCCCCGGTCTGAGAGTTATTGGCATTTTCATCCTAGGGGCCCGGTTGGTTTTTTTATGTCAAAAACCAACCCGACCGTAATCCAACTACAACTCAAACTTGAGAGGAGTAAGCCAAAAGGTCCGTCTCACTAAGAGAAAACCAACAAAGTCTACAGAACATCAATCGGACGTCTGGAGATCAAGTTATAAGCGTTTCTCTCTGAGGGCCCGGTTGGTTCCGTGTTCGAACCAACCCGGCCATACATAAAGTTCTCCAAAACTTTGATTGTAATATACCAAAACGACCGCCTCAATCCAAGGATCATATTGAAACTGACGGTGCGTCGATAAGAGGTTTGTAGCCCAAGTTACAGGCGTTTTAAAGAACCTGTCCATTTTTAGGGGGTTTTGGGCCGGGACCAACCCAGCCTGAGACCCCCTGGGTTGGCCCGAACCGGGTCAAACCGACCCGGGTTAGGGTCCGTCCCATCAAGGCACGGCCCGGCCCGGCCCGGTGTGGGTGCCGCGTACCGCGTGAGCACGGAAGGCGGGGAACCACCACCCCCTTCGAACCAGACGGCAGACCCGCGGGGGGGTCCGCCCTACTGCGTTGACCGGGGGTTCAAACCCCTGGTTTTCCGGATCTGGCCAGCCGCAACGGTCGGCCAGTGTGTTGTGCGGGACCAGCCGGTCCTGACTCCTGAGCATCGGCGACCGGAGGATCCAACTGCAGCTTCTTTCGGCCTCAACGGCACCGCACGACGGCGCCGCGCTTCTTCGCTGTGTTCCTCCTTGTTTCCGTGCAGTGTCGTTGCACCACGCCGCCTTCGTTCGAGCTGCAATGAATACAACCACAAAGGGGGAGGAAGATCGGCCGTGTTTGGGCAGTCTGACCTCCTCCCGTTAAATTGATAAAAGGCGGCCCAAATATTTAATGTAGAATGCAAAGAATTAACACTTCGTAAAAACACACCCCTACCTCGAATAAGTCGTCGAACGAGGATCGTCGCGGTAAAAAATGACATCATGGAAGATGGCGTCGCGGAACGAGGCTCCATAAGCGTCGTCGGTGTTCGCCCGATGAAGGATCTTGCATGTCATCATTCTCTGAAGAAGGCGTCTCTCACCGGCTGCGGAGAGGAGAGGAGACGACACGACGATTTCTCCTTGCGGTGATGGAGTTCTTCATCGTAGACTCGGCGTTCCTCACGAAGAAGATGAAGTTCTTCAAGACCAGAGCTCTCCTCTCCAAAAATCTCCACACAGTGATTCAACAATAATAAAATAAGGCTTTGCCTTATTTTATTAATCATGCCAACTCTATTCAAAATTCAAAATGAATTCACCAAATTAATTAACGTGTGTTTTCCAATTAATAAGGCATTTTATTAGCATGTATTTTAATGTGGAGGAGATACAAATTAATGGGGGGGGGGGTTTCCAACTTTGAGAGAGGATGAGGAAATTGAAAAGGTGGGGCTCATGTGGGGCCTGCCTCACTAATATCCTATCAAGAGGAGTTAGGATTTAGTGGGTCTCACCTTAACTTCCATACGTAGGTTATAATTACACAGAGTATAAATAAAATTGCAGTACGTATTTTATTTCACTCTTTAATTAAACCACTTCATTTTCAATATCACCTCCCGAGCAAACAAAACTTCAGAAAAGGCGTTCCTATGCAATTACCGGCGCTACGGTTCCATCAGTGCCCTTGGATTTCGATTCTGAGCATAGGTTCAAAAGTTAGGAAAATCCGCCCATTCTTTCACTAAACTTACCCGAGCTAAACTTCAGAAATTGATTCTGGGCACACCGGGCTTCAGAATCAGGTTCCGTCAAAAACTGCGTCCTCGTAAAATTCCAAATAAAATTAAGAAAAAATTTCCCTTGATATTTATGTGCCTTTACACATGTATCTGATAAAATAAGTCACTTATCTGAGGTAGAGGATACTTTTTATTTATCATAATCTTATTGAGATCATGAAAATAAATATAGAGGATCATTGAACCATTTTTATTTTTAATTAAAATTACTGCTGAACCCCATGATGAAGAACTTGGATGTATAAACACTTCATCTTGATTCTCTAATAATTTTTTCTTCAGCACCTCAAGTTTAAAAATAATATTTCTATATGGAGTTTGGGATATTGGTAAATCTCTTGGTATGTGATCGATTGAGAACTCAACCTCATAGCTAGATGTAAGACCATGAAATTATTGGGGGACACGCTAGAGAATTACCTTATAATGGGCATGTAATCAAGGATGATATTTTATTTATTTTCAATCATTTGAGCAAGATACACTTTCTAACAAATAACTAATATCCACTCTAGAGATTTTGGTACTAAAGAAGATTCATTGTACTCCTCTCACTTGTATTGAATCAGAGGGTAATTTATGATATCAAGGGTGATTTATTTCCCTCAAAAATTTATGTTGGGTTTATATAAGGAATCCATTCCATGTCCATAATAGAATCAAATTCTTCTATGGAGTGTATCATAAGGTTTTATAATATATTCATCCCTCAAATTTAGTTTAGTGATGAGTAATATTTTTGGTATGTAACAATTGATCCATTCTCCATATTCACTGATAATTCGACTTCCATGTTTTTATGTGGTGTTACAATAGTGCTACTAAACTTTCATGATATGAAAGAATTTGTTGAACTAGAAATAAAATGTATGTTCACTATTCTTGAATGAATTAATAGTGTACCAATCCCTACTACATTGTCATGTCCCACCTCAATAGGTGTGGTTACATAATATCACCCTTTCTTTATAAAACATGGAGTTTGTTACAATCATTTATAATTGAAAACTCTTAGCTTAGTGAATTTATTTACCTAGTTTTATTGTTCCTTTTAGTTGAAACATTGGACAATAGGAAGATTTTTAATCCAAGAATTTCATTATTCCATCATTTTAGTTCGTTTACCCAATTATAAATTTCTAGATAGGTTCCATTAATTCATATAACTAAATAATTTCTTCATCCCCATTAGAAAATTCTCAGTATGTTTCTTCCCACACTTTTTATAAGTGGGATTTTGGAATTTATTTACACAATTTTATTTATCCATCATACCACCAGAATTAAAATATGTTTACAACTTCTTATCTTTCTGAGAACATTATGATTTATTTATCTCATTTTTTTATTTTGAGTTTACACTGGAAACATTCCTCATATATGTCGATGTATAGAATGGGTAAGGATATCATAGAATAATATTTATCACAAAAAATAAGTTGTAAACTTTAATTTCAGATGTAATGACAAATCTAATGGATTATCTTGAATGTATTGTGAGGTTTCCCACATATACCTTGATGGATTGATCATATTTTTTTTAAGACTAAGTAAATCCCTATCCATTTTAATTCAGTGAGTGTGTGGAAAATATTTGTTGAAAAAATATGGAATTCTTTCCACTCCATCACTTCGATCTCCTTCTCAAGCATCATATTTTTGACTAAGTTCCACCATTGATCAGATTATACCTCGATACAATAATAATCCAACCTGATGTTTTATTTCTCATATGATTGAATGATTGGGTATATCATTTAAATGTAGTTTTTCCATTTCTTCATGATTAAGGAATTAGATGATCCACTGAAATTCAGAATGATTTTTCGTATAAAGGTCTTATTTAAAAATATATCTTTATTTGGGGGATTTAGGTGTTACGCTTGATTAAATATTTATTTCAAAATTTTAGTTATATTTGAAATTATTACCAAATTTGTTTTGATTCCTAATCCTATTGGGTTGGGAATCAAAATTGGGAGTTCATCACATTACCCCTCATGTTGATTGTTGGATGGATCTATCATATTTCCATCTATTGTATACAAATATAAGGAAAATCAGGGATGAGTATTTTTAAACTATTAAACACCTAAATAGGAAACCATGAACATTAATGGGATAACTCATAAATGATATATATTCCTTAACCACAGAATTTATATGTTTCAATATAGGTTATCCATGTTCTATTTCTTAACATAATGTATTAGGTTTAGTTTTCCCCCTTAATAATTATTCATTAAAATCTTTTAAAATTACCAAATAATATCCCCTGGGAGTGTAAAACAACATGTTTAGTAAGGTAAACTTTCATGAACCAGGTTACAATCGACAAAAACTCAATATTCTCTTTTGGGGTTATTGCCCCACGGTGCCTTTGTGCTAGAGACACATCCACTTGTACCGAGAAAGTGATGAATTTCCATGGAAACTGCATACTCTATACATTACCAAAATTTAGGTACTTTTTAATTTTTTTTAGTTTTATCCCTATATCTTTTTCTATATTTTTATAACCATAATCTTCAAAAATATCTATACTTCCCTCTAATACCAACTATAACAACTCATATCTTCAAAACACTATATTTAATGTGTTATTCCATAAAGATACACTTAATAGAAACCCAAAAGATGATGTGGCATAGTGTATTTGATAAATTAGGTACATGAAATAACAACATCATAAATAAATGCAATATAGTAATTAAAAAATCTGAAACATGGCCTTATTTTCTATAAAACATCTAAAACATCATGGGATAACTTGGGTAAATACATAAGAAAGGGTTTTTTCAAAAATCATATTAAGGAAATAATAAAATCATAGAATAAGATAGACTAGTGAATGTGATACAAGAAGCATATTAAGGTGACATAAGAGGAATTAGAATAATAATCTTGAATAATGATGCATGGTATAACATTACAGCATAAAATAAAAATGGAAATGATGAAAGAACATTAAACATGAAATCATAAACATAATTGAAGGATGAACACAATGAAAACATAATATAGTTTTCTTAGTATAACCTTTCATGAACTATACAAGGATTCTCATGAGATTAAAAAATTACCCGATACATTAGAGGGGTATAAAATTGCTGGCCTACTCATCACATCCATATCATGTACATGCATAAGTGTGCCAGATATATATCATACAATATAATGATTTCTTTCATCAATTTTAATCCAATGATTAAGGATTGAAAGATATATACATGTGAATCCCTATTCAATTAATTATATCTACAAGAATCTTAACAAAATTTAGTGGAAAGGGATATAGGTATTCACTACACAAATATTTGGCCTAGAAAATCATAGGATGATTTCAGTAGCATAAAAAGAGTACATAAAGATTTATAGAGGGGGTGAATGAGGGTAAAAATGGTATTTCATTACTTGGAAATGATAATGATGGTAAATTGTATATGAGAAAACATATCCCAACATGAAAAAATGGAAATTAAATGGTATAATATAAAAAAAGTTCTTGAATAAAGAGGACAAGGTAAGGATTCCTTACATTGAGAAGATGCTTCTAAAAGATTTAGAGGAGATTCTCAAGAACTTGGGGGAACCATGGGAGAGAGAAAGTAGTAGTAATTTCATGATAAAATGGTTTTCAGTAAAGATTAATGGTAGGTAGGGTGGGTTTATATATTAAAAGAGAGGGAAGTTCTTTATTAATTTCTAAACCTAGTTTATGAAATCCATATGATAAAGTAATCAAAACTAAAAACCTTATCATGGTTTTTAACATGTTTTATACAAAATAAAAGTTTTTTTATTATTTTATAAGTCTAATAGTAGAACTCATTAAATAATTCTCTTATATAAGTGGAAGTGTGTCATGTTTATAATGAATTGATTTTTAAACCATAAAATATAATATTTGTATTGAGGATCCATTAAGGGTTTGTAAGATTTATCAAGTGGCCTAAAAATTACATTATTTTGAATGTTAAATATATGTTTGGTCTTCAATACCATTTATGTCATTTATTACATTAATTTTGGGTTATTATTATATTATAATACACACAATATATTTATACCGTATTTAATTTTAACTAAAAATTTCACTCTCAAAGAAAATTATAAAATAATGACCTTCTTTAATTTAAATATAATGATTTAAACAATAATTTTTCTTATCCAAATAATTATTACTTATGAAAATTTTAACATTTAAATCTAAAATCTACATTAATTGAAAAATACTTGTTTTCATGTTAATAAGTGTTTTTGACCCTTACAAAAATTATTTCTTCCTTCATAAAATTGTATTATCATTTATATTAAATAAACGATATTTAATAATAATATTTTATTAAAATATCATTTATTTTAATAGAGATGTTAGTATTTGTTCATTAAATAATCTCTTCTTTAAATATTACAAACATTCTTCCCATTCATTTGACAATATGAACATAACCTCTCAACATGTTTAATAGGTTAGACAACTAGGAGAAAAATTGAACACATTTCCTATAGTGGCTTTTTAATCAAAGGAAACTATATATCTTGGATATATTAATTTGTGTGGTCCATTTTTTGACTACCTTTTTATTAGAAGGATCAACATATATAACATACTTAAAGATAATGTAGGCAAGAAAAAGCGACTTCTTATATCCTAAAGTCAAACTTACTAAATTCCACATCTAACTAATTTCTTCTAAGAGTCTCAATAATAATACCCAAATTATTCTTATGATCATAATAACAATTATATTATACCGAGATATCATTAATAAATACCAAAATAAAAATTTTCAGATAGTATATAAATACTATATTTATTATATGAATAAGAATATAGAGTGCATTAGTAATTCAAAAGTGAATTACTATAAACTTATAATGTTTTCCCCTCATGAAAAACCTTATCTTCATTATATCATCCTTCACTCATAATTGATGACACCCAATATTAATATCAATCTTTATGAAATATTATTCTCCTTGAATTTGAGCAAACAAGTCATCAATTAATGGTAAAGAATTATTTTTCTTTATATTAATGGAATTAATCTCCCTGTAATCAATACACAACCTCATAAATGTATCCTTATTACTAATAAAAATAATAGGGGATCCTAAGGTGAAACACTATGATAAATGAATCCATAATCACATAAATCCATCACTTGTTTCTTCAATTCCTACAATTCTTGTAGGTCCATTATGTATGGAGTCTTAGACATGGGGTTTTCATCCTAGATGAGTTTAATGTAAAAATCAAATTCACACTCAGATGAATTTCTATTTAATTATTCAATAAATATATCAATGTATTATTACTCAAAATTTATATACTCAATTATTGTGATTCTTTTACCATTAATATATTGTATCATTTATTCTTCTCCAATAACTTTTTTGAGGTGTGATGCGGTAGGTGGATCTAGAAATGTCCAATATAATGAAGTATCCCCTCTAAAGATAAGGAATTTCATTCCCCCTTCATGAATCATAATTTAAATCCCTTTGAAATAAATTTTTTCATTATACATTTAGAGTCAATCCATACCAAGTATTATCCCAAATCCAACCATAGGAATAATAATAAATTTCAAAATTAAGGTATGTTTATGCATAAAAATGGGGATTTAATGACATATCTTCATTAAAAAGTGTTTTCTATAATGTGTCTTAACTAAAAAATCATTTATTAGGGTGAAAGGGTATTATTTAATGTTCTTGGAAAATGTTAATGATATAAAAGAGTATGTATATCCATAATCAAATAAAGAATTAGATTTCTTTTAGTTTATGATTAATGTATATTCTATCACATATTTAAGGGCTTAAACTTCAATTGTGGAAATCATATATGTTTGTCCTTTCCCCTTGCCCTCTTCTATAAAAGATACCCTACTGCATGGGGAAATAATTCAAATAATTCACCATCTCTTTAATGTTAAAGAACTAGATATTGGTGGGTTTTTCTTGACCTTAAATTCTTGATCCATACGACCTCTATGACTATACATGAAACAAATTGTCATTGTATTTAATTAATAACCAATGTGTTTTCCTCAAAACATTTTACATGTTGGTTGAAAATGTTGAGGGGAATTTTATCATATCATTATATGATGAAATTGTTTGAGATGCTAGTGACTTTTGGAGGCTCAACTTTATCCCAAAAAATCATTTCAATCTTTCTTTCTGGATTTAGTATGTAGTCTTCAAGACACCTTGATAATATCATAAAGTTAACCTCATACTCAAAAACAATTTCTTCTTCCTTCCAATATAAATTAGTGAATTTCCTTTCCATATAAACTTCTTTACCTCAAATAAATTATTTCTCAAATAATATCACCTTAAATGTGTTTCATTACATACACTATATCTAATATTACTCTTTAATATTTTAAATAAATGACCACCAATGATCAGTATCTCCCTTTAAATAATAAACTACCAGAATAACCCTCTCCATTTAATTACTTCCCAAAGCTAGAAATGACATTTCTAGGTACATGATCCATTATTCAGCTACAAATATATTACTTATTCCATTAAAGGATGGAGCTTTCTACAATAATAAGAGGTTCAATATCATTTATTCTTATTGTGATGAAATGGGTTGTTCTATATTATAAAGGTTATCGGTCATAACTAGATTCAACTACCCCAATATAGTCATAATATACTCAGAACCAACTCCATTCATTTTTACTTGTTCAGGTGGAAAATACCTACATTAATTACAGGTGTTTATACATTTTATATTCAATATTATAGGGGAAATATATAAAAGAAAATAACACTTAATTATATTTAAAAAAATTAAATATTTATCCATATCATAAAAATTATTATGCAGGTAAAATTTATTGATAATTATAAGGATTTATCTTAATTCTCATGCTTGAAATGTGCTTCCAAAATTTAGTTCCCAAGGTACCAATTAAAATCTATATGATACCTAATATAACAAACCTTGATTGAGTAACCAAGATCCCACATTTATTATAATACATAAGTATAGGTTATAAGGTATATAATCACAATGTATTAATCGGTTTAGTAGTCATAGGATACTAGATACATTCATGATTTCCAAATTACATTGAAAAATTAGAACATATCTCATGAAATTTAAGAAAACATTCTTATTTCTTTTAGTACATCCTTGAAATTCATTAAAATATACCTTCTTTGAAAAATGGTGAAAGGAAATAATTAAAGGGTGATCTCAAATGCCCTATAAGGGGTTTAATAAAGTATAATCCATCAAGAATACATAATACATGCATGATATGTTAGAGTATGTAAATAATAAATATATCATATAATCAATAACTGGAGCATGAAATATATAAATGGATAATAAAAACATAGTAATCACATTGAGAATAATAATTGATTTATCAATAATGTAATATAAAATTATGTAAATCTTATCTTTCTATTTAATCCTTATCAAATATATTTTAAATATGTGGGAATCCATACACCAAATACCCAAATGATAAGTAAGGCATGCTGTCTTGATTAACTCAGGATAATAATTTGATGCATCAAGGGGATGTATAATTTCTGGCCCCACCTATCACTAAAAATATCCAAATCATTGCTCGTATATTTATTAAAAAATAAAATAATTAATTAATATTACTTAGTGATCAATAAATACCCATATTTTATCAAGTATATGGAATTCCAATATTCCCCAATCAAGAGAATAAATCTGTTTGTAAGCTTCCTTCAATTAAAAATGTATATAAAAATGGGTATATGGTTAAAAATATATATAGATGATATTGAATATATATATGGTAGTATAGAAAATGTTCATGAAGGTTAAAAATAATTTCAAAATAATAAGGGAGAGAAAGAACATAAAACTACACCAATGGAAATTGAAACATAAATGATCTCTATAAAAAGTGAGATTATTAAATAAACATTTACCTTGAAATTATTCTTGGTAGAATATGTTCTAACCTCCTATATAATAAATATATATTTATTATGCACCTATATAAATACCATATTTAAATTCATATTACTACATATTATTCAATTATAATTTCTCATTTCACATTTATTTATATATCTTTATTGAAATAAATATTTTTGTGTTAAGTGTTCTATTTTCCACACATGTTTCAGTTCTGTGGTTATAATCCTTAAAACTTGGTCATGGTTTCAACATATCCTAAAAACTTATGAAATTTTATAGTATGTGGTTGATATGTTCTTGGAGTACCATACTCATATTATATATCTTGTAGTAACAGTTTTCATGGAATTCTTAAAAACCTGTTTTTATGAAATTCCAATTTCATAAAAATAATTCATTTTATTAACTAATATATATATATATATTAAAATTTAAATATTATAAAATTATATCAAATTAATTATTATTAATTTATATTATAAATATTTAAAATTCCTTAATCATGCATGGCATAAACCTTATAATAGCATTCATGTAGGTGAACAATAGCAAGTTATAATGACTAAATGAGTTAGAATATGCTATTTAATAATAATAATAATAATATCACATTTATAGGAAGATAAATATTTTAAAAAAATTAATTAATGTTATAAATTATTTTTATGAATTTTTATATAAATAAGACAAATTAAACTGAATGATAAGATGTTATTATCTACAATTTTCATGGTATGCTTTATTTAGTGAGTTTAATTTTATAATGACCATTTACTATTTATATTATTAATATAATGGAAAAATTACCTTTATATAATATTAATAATTTCATAAATTTCACGTTTATTCATTAAATACATTTTTATAACCATCCCTGACAAGCAGTGGTGAAAATTGAAATATGTCATTCTTGTAAGTGGTGGTCTGGACATAACATGGTGATGTTTTCATTTTAAAATTGATGGAAGAGAATGTAAATGACAATTTTTACATTAAAATATTAACATACAAGTATACTAATAATATTTTTGATAATATATTATGATGGTTATAAATTATTTTTAGGGGTTGATGAAGAAAGAAACTTGAAAGTGCTTAGTTAAAAAAAATACCTCTTCCTTCCAAATCCTCCAGTAGATATCTCCTTAAGAATTACTAGATTGGTGTTTTTGTGATAGAAAATTACTATAGGATATAGTAATGATATTTGGGGAGTTATTTTTTTATGTATCTATCACGATATTCCTCTCAAGGATTGGGGATAAGTGATGTGGGGAAGGGGTTCAAATATAAGTGAGAGGGGTGGACTTTTGTAAATTCCTTTAATCATAAAATAAAATAAATGTTATTTTCTAATAGGGTAAAAAAATTTAGGAAACAGTTATAACATTTTATAATATAGATCAGTAATCCACTAAACCAATCAATTAGATATTTTTTTGCTATATATGATGCATTATCCTCAAGATTAACTCCCATTTTAACCCTTTAACCTTTACCATAGTGACAAAAGTTTCCCATGATGACTTGTTTTTATGAAACAAATGAAATTTAATTTGATTAAAAAAATATTATGATGATTTAAAATATATAAACCATCTATTATATTATGCTTTTAATTTTGGTAAAAAGCTGATTTTTATCCTAACACACATTATGTGTAAAAATCATTTTTTAGAAAAAATCCATCTTCATGCATAAAATGAATATATTATCTTTCATTTCCTAGTAATATCCATTTTATTAATGTTATTTTACATGATTTAATATATTATCAATACATTTCATCAAAATCATTTATTATAATAGATTAATTTATTTTACTAAAATACACTGCATATATAATAATAGTCTTCTAAAAAATATATCTTTTACCAATAAATAGTTTTATCTTCATTTATAACAAACTAATAATTAGTTTTTGAATTTTTATTATTATTTTGTTTATAAATAATAAATTAATCCTCATAAGATAAATATAACTAAAAATTACATTTTTATTATTCATTAAAACTCATTTTTATAAAAAATCCAAAAAATATACCCTAAGATAATTTTGAGATTTTAAATCAAAAAATGATATTTATATTATAAAATATGAATTATAAAACTAAAATATTTTTTGTAATGAGAACGTAAAATTTACACCATACTATTTTTTCTTTAGGATGTGATGTTTAATAACTATAATTAAATCTTGAGTCTTACATTGATGGGATATTGATTGGAATTTATAGTTAAAATTGTTGGATAGCTAAACTGGACATCCCAATGTAATTTGGGTGTTATGAGAAATATGATGGGAAAGATGACTAGAACATATAATTTGGTATTCATGTGTTTTTAAAACTTTTGAATATTGGATCGTTTTTTGTATAAAATTATAATGAGAATTGATGTGATGAGATAAATGGTAACCTATTCTGACTGATACTCTGATTTGATAAAATAATTAATTGTGTAATATTATTATAGATGAGATGATTTTTAGAAGGGATAATTTGACTTGGGATTGATATTTTACGGTGGAATGTGGTTTTCCCTAATTACGAGGTGGTATGGTAAGATGTTGTAGTTCCCCAAGGATGTGTTATTCCGAAAACTAGTATGGTTATTTTTATTATTATCATACCACTATAATGTTATTGTTATTATGACTATATGGTTTTTATTATTGTAAATACAATGATGCTTTGTTTTTTTCATTATAGTCAATATGGAATTATATATGTGAATGAAATGAGGTAGATTTTGAGGTTTTTTGTTGATATAGATGATGTGTTATAATATTGGGATGTAGATGAAATGTATATGGAGAATAATTTTTGATATAGATGATAGACATAGTGGATTACTTGTGGTGGATATTTTCCTGAGAAAAATGTTTATCCTGATTTTTATTATGAAAAATCGGTATATATATATATATATATTTGTGTGTGTGTGTGTAATTTTTTGTGTGTGTGTGTTTTTGTTTGTGTGTGGCATTAATCAAGTCACTATTATTAATTTTTACTTAACATGGTAGAGGTTGGAGGAGAAACCTATTGGGTAACTTGTACACTCACCCTACCATTATATATTGTTTTTCAAACATACACGATTGAGTTTAAGTCCTAATTGGGTGATGTATTTTAGGTATGAGGTGTGTAATTGGAAGTAAGCATACTCATTTATTTTTTTCTTATTAGATTTAGTGGATAATTCTACTAGACCATGTGTGTTTCTTGTGTTTGTAACAGACCCATGAATGTGTTCATTTAGGATATTAGAGATGGATTTATTTTTTATATTTGATCTGGTTTGGTTTTAAATAAACAAATTCAATAACTCCCATATATATTATATTTATACCCTCAGTGTTGTTCAGCAGCCTATGAATTATTAGAGGTTTATTTCAGGTATCACTCTTGATTTCATTGCTGGATCAGGAGGATTTTTTGTAGGGTCAACAAGTAATAGTGTAACATCTCGACCTAGATTCCACTAAAATGGTGCCCCCAGATAGTTGTTACTAGGCCTCAAGAACCCCTCCTCATATGTCACAGGATACTAACAAGTAGAGAGGGCCTATGTTGTGATATTAGAGAGACTATTCCCTCATTTCAGAGAAATAAAATTGCAAAAATATCTATGTATCATACACAATAGTAAACAAACATAGTGGGGATGTATTAAATATAATAAAATAGAACATGATGTAATAATAAATTAAAATTATATAAAATAATGAATATTTATTCCATACATACAACACTATTCACCCACTGAGCCAACTATATAGATACTAAAGTACAAATGAAATAGAAATAAAAGTACAGGGATCTACTACTAACTCTATGCCAGACCACGTACCTGGTCTCCAAACTTTATCAAACTTCCCCAACTCAAACAAAATAACCACACATGTAGCTCTGCTTGAACATGAAACTCTATGCCTTATCCATATCCATTATGCAACTCTACCCAACCTGAAAAGAATTCATAAAGTCAACACGTACACTAAGGTGAATTCATTGGGGTGATAAATAATCTCAGTATCAAACCCTGATGAGGAACCAATAAATACATTGTTTAAAAAATCAAATTTCTCATCCTAGACGACACACAACTAACAATAAAAGTAGAGTCAAAACATGAAACCACAGTCGAACCCCAAGTCCGTAATCCTGGCCAACTAGACCAGTTCCACCATGGATGTCTGTATCTATATGAGTATACGTGTATGGTCACATAAATACACATATATAAATAAATATTAATATTCTTGAGTAATTTCATGAAATAACATATAATAAATCAGAACTCAATCCTTGGGTCTGTAATCCCAATCACCAGGACATCCTATGCAAGGGCGTTGAGTTGGATTTCATACCACTCAAGCATTGTAACATTAAGTCAATCTATAGGTATGTAATCCCAACTGGCATATACCTCCATTGACCAATGTTGGAAATGTCTCCCAGAAATCTACATCACCGCATGGGGATACTCATCATACACCTAGCTTCACTTGTACTGACTTCTAATCACAATAAACAAGTTTACTATATACCCGTAGTCAATCCTGCAAAAAGGTCACTACGACCAACCCTGAACTATGCCATGTAATCATGTATCAACTCCCAAGGGATAGATCCATGGTATAAAGACCAAGTCATCCTCATCAGCCTACTCTATGCAATCACATGTATAATTTATATAACGTCCATGTTGTATAATCAAGTTTCAGAACACGAAGGGTCGGATCCAGGGTATAAAAGAAAAAATAATCATCATCGATTCCCAAGAGAATCTCAATGAAAACTCCATAAAGACTTGGGTGGCATAGAAATATCTTGTTAAAAGACCATGTCTAAATGGATCCTAAGATATATGGATCCAAGGTGTATCAAGGCCCAAGGAATCGTATGAAATCAAGACCGAAGGAGAATACTCATCCAAGGCATCCACTAGCGTAATCAAGATCCATGGAGAAAAGATCCGTAGAATATAAAGGAATCAAGATCCAAGGATCTCATACAAGACATACACTACCATAATAAACTAGCCTATGAGTCCATCCAAAACATTCCAACATCAGGGAATACAAATATCACTCATGGAATACAAGAAATATAGACCATGAGTCTGTCTAGGTAATTCCTACAATGGGAATCCAGGAGTCAAATAAGGCGTACAAGTCATCAAGTTTGAAGGAGATATAAATTTCTAGTGCATCCTACAAATATCATATAAGGGTCAAAAACCAGATTCTAGGAAATTCCTATATTAAACATCATCCCATCAGCAATGAACATGTGAAAGTGTAAAAAAGAGTGAGGGTAGATGAACACCTAAAACCAATACTACTTCCTTTACCCCCATTGGTTTAGAAGTTCAGAAGGGATTCTAAGGTGACTCCCACTACTATCTCTACCCAAAACCAATCTATTAACTCGGGTTCAGTTAAAAATCGGGGCACTCACTAGGTTCCTAAAATCATACACAAGATAGGCATCCTACTTGGGAACATTGAGGTGTTTATATAAGTGAGGGAATCATACTTGGGATCCTTAGCGGAAAAATAGAAAATGAGTAATCCTACTTGGGATACTCAAATATAAAGTCAACAGATGCATCCTACAAGGGATCCTCAAATGGTATATAGTAAAAGGTGTCCTATAGGGGAACCTCAAAAATTGACTATAAAGGAATTTTCATCCTATATGGGATCCTCTAAATATCCAAATATGTAAAGGGATCTTCCAAGGGATTCCCTAGGTTAACACATAAGGAAAGGAATCCCATAGGGGACCCTGTGTAACATAAAGAATATAAATTAATCCTACCCTGGATCCTCTATGTCAAAATGTAAATAGGGGAGTTATACAAGGGATCCTCGAAAACAACTAAACTCATGGCCTCAAAGGCCACAAGGGAACATATATCATGGGATACATCCTTAAATGAAAACACACAAAAATTAGGTCAAGATAGATTTCTCATGGATCGTCTCAAAATAGGTCTCACTCTCAGAAGACATTGGATTCAATTATTATAGGAAGAACATATTCATTCATGAAATTCTCAAAATGCTACCTCAGAGTCCTCAAAACACCTCACAGGTCATACCATCACAATCTATGTGAAAATATAATCAAAATGAAATAATCCATGGTATAATTCTGACTCATGTGTGAAACAATAAAAAAACTAATAAGGTTTACAATTTGGCAGTACATGGTGTGTTACCCTGAGTACATGGCGTGTACTTCGAAAGCCACACCCAACATGAGGTACCTACCCATGTCCCTCAAATAGCATGGTCATGTTCTTGGCTTAGCTGTTTACTTCTACACTGCATGTGACCCACACGGGGTCTGGCCATGTACTCTACACAGCCATGTACCCCTATACAGGAAGCCCAACCGAGTACTCAGATATACAGTTGAGCACTATTACATGGATTTTACAATATAGTACATGATTTGAACTAATAAAACATTGTCTTTCCCAAATGGGAATAAGACACAACATGTCACTTTGAACCCCACATCATGTAAATGGTTCTTCCCGAATGGAAAAATGTCAAATCGCCACAAAACCCCCATTTTCACTCAAAAATCAGTATATTGGGCCAAAAGGGGTCATAAGAAATAAAAATGGATATTTAAAACTATAAAATGACAAATCTGTGAGGATCATTGATGAAAATGTAAAGGGACCTACCTTTGGGTGGAAACTGCTGATGATTCACCCATTTTTGTGGTCCATAGAAGCAAACATCAATCGAACATGTCGAGAGCTCCGTAACCGCACCTGTATCTCTTAATCTCTCCCCTCATCTCTTCCTCTCCCTTATAACTTAGTGGATATTCCTAGAAGGATCCCCCTAGTCATATGTTATAATCCATGAGAATAATGAAAGAAAAGAAAAAGAAAAGAAATAAAAAAGAAAATGAAAATGAAAGTAAAATAAAAGAAAAAGGTTCATGGGCCGACCCCAACACCCAACTCATCTTTTTGCCTCATCTAGGAAAAACTCAAATTTCAGACTCAATATTAGAGAAAAATATCAATTATAAGTTTCATTCAAAATATAGAGCCGAACAAACTTTGGATGATAATTTAATATTTAATTTATCAAATAATTATTATTAATTATTCTACTAAAATTTGAATGGCTTAGATATCCCCCTAACATTTATAATTGGGAAGACACCCTATTCCAAGATCAACAAAGTGGTCAGAAAAATTATTCATGATCATCCTCTAGGAGAAAAGACCATTTCTAACCCTTACAAGCATCCAAAAGAAAAAAATTAAATTTTCTCTCAACCATAAACCTTATCATCCCCAAGAATCTTGGTGAAAAGTAAAGTATCCAGGATCTCAACCCATGAATATACAAAATAATGATATATTAATTATCCAATGACCGATATTATAATGTAAACTACTATCTTCTATATGAAATATATTTAACTACGAAATATCTAGTACTCCCCATCATAGGAATACCCTTATCGTCATCTTAAACCTAAATTCTAAGCAAAATGGACTATGGAAAATTCCAAATCTCAACTAAAAATGAGGGTCGCTACCCTCAAATGTTCAATGGTGCACTCATAACCATATAGATTATGTTATAGAACTTCTTAAGAATAACCTCAAAAGGATTCATATTCCTAAAAAGGAAATAAATTTAAAAAGAAATAAAGATTTGAATAGGTTCGATGCTCAATCATAATACGTATGAAGATTTAAAGATAGATCATGATCATCTATAACAAGAGTTCACTGAGATTATACTAAGAGGGTGTCTACATATCCTTCTGATATATTCTCACATCCTATCAAAACCTGGAAAGGATTTAGCCAAAGGTCAACCATATTATGGCACCCGACATATTCTCCATTTCAAATCTACCATGTATGTGAATTTTTCATTTAAAACAAAAATATCCTGCTACCATGACCACAACAAGTCCATGAAACCATCAGTACATGGCTCTCACCTGAAACTCACCTATAAAAATTCAAATGATATCATGTTCAACTAGTGTGTACTTTTATCACACAACTCATACTCCAATGAGTCGTCCAACATGAGGCTAATATGATCATGCTACAAAAAACATCGGTATCCTTAAGCTAGAGGATCCCTTATAGAACTTATTAAAAATTGATCACCCCACTCTTGCCACAATTTATCCCACAATTGTTAGTAACACGTCATCGATCCATTCATGAGTGTCTACCCACACTCTGACTACATTATAAATAGTAGAATCACTTGTCAACTAGGCTAGCCACCTAAATAGTCATGCATGTAGATGCCTTTTTTGATACCAAATAAACCTAGTTGTTTTTCAATAGGTTAAGGTATCAATATGAATATACCACCAAACTCGAGCTCCTATTGTGCCTCAATCACAAAAAGAGTGTAAAACTAAGATCACTACCTAAAAAATAACTGTAAACTATAGAAAAACTCTCCCTCGTAGTTTTCACTTGAACACAATGGACATCAACCATCAAGGGTATGAGTCAAACTAAGTTACTCTAGGTCTCCCACCTAGTCCTACTGAATAAGTCTCACAACTGGGTTACAAGGTCAAACCACATATCCCAAAATATTAATCCTCTCAAAAGAAGTTAAAGATAAAAATGATGTACAAGGTTCAGAACAAAAAACATGAATTATAAGGGAATGATCCACTCTATGAATACATAGATGGAAATTCTCCCTGGAATTCATTATACTAATGTAAGAAGATAGACTGAACTAACACTCATCGGGCATCTGCATATGGTAATACTCCATGGATGTCTAGTTCATAAGAAAATTTCTCATGTACATCAACATCATACTTAGTGATCTGACTAGATAAACATGCACCTATAAACAATACCCTACAAGGGGCACAACAAAAAGGAATTGTGTTCCATATCGACCTACAAGGGTCGTTGTAGCTCTCATGCATGAGGACTGAGTCATCAACCTCAACACCAGTGCCTCGACATAGATATCCACATAACCTACCATCATAATGAAATATATATATATCTATGTGTGTGTGTTGGAGAAATTAAGTAGGACTATGTATTTAGTAAATCACAGACTAGTGGACCTATATGATGTGAATAATACATACCAAATATTATGCATGAGCCACCTCCTGCATTTGCTATCCAATAGTCAAAATCCATCATTAGCCTATTTATAATGGTCAACATACAAAGATCCATAGTAAATAATAACATCCACATAACATGCGTTTCACTCAAGGAAAACATAATATACAACTGTAACATCACTGGTCATAACAACAATATCATACCCCTAGAAACTAGGACATATTACCATATCAATTGTTCTCGATGCACAAGTCCAATATTCATAATAAGATATAACATATTCCTAGTACTCGTGTCTACCATATCTCTAATAGTAAAGAATAAGAAAAGAATAGATCTGATACCACTTTGTAACATTCCAACCCATATTCCACTATAATGGTTCCCCAACCTGGTTGGTTACTAGGACCTCAGCATGCCTTCCCGTACGCCAGAAGCTACGGACTAGTAATGAGGGCATAGAGTGTGATAGTGTGGAGACTATTACCTCATATAATAGTAATAAAATAGTGTAAATGCCTATGTATAATACAAAACAGTAAATAAATAATGTATGGGAGAAATAAATAAATTTAAATATAATATGGAATAATAATAAAGAAAAATGCTACAAAATCTCTAATAGCTATTTCATAAATATAAAACATGTCTCCCACTGTGATGGAGATAAAAATATTGTAATAAAAAAGAAACTAAAACAAAAGTGCATCTCTCTTCTACTAACTTTAATACATACCATGTACCCTATCTCTAGACATTATAGAACTGCACTAGCCTAAACCGAAGAACCACATGAGCTGTTACACTTGAACATACAACTCTAAGCTTCATCCCTATCAACCATGTAACTGTGATCAACCTGAAAAAAATACATAAGGTCTACACATATAATGAGGTTCACATACAGGGGTGATAAATAATCTTAGTAGGACTCCCAAACAAGGAACCATTAAATATGATGCAATAAGATAATGGAAAAGAAAAGTGATCAACCTAGTTGAGACATGATTGAAAAGATAAGTAAATTCAAAATGTGAAACCATAGTCAATCCCCAGGTCTGTAATACTAGCCAACTAGGATAGTTCCATCATTGATTTCCATATATATATATATATATTTATTTATTTATACATTTATATTCCCATAGCTATACATATATACATAAATATGAATATTCATTTGTAAGTGAATGAAATAACAATAACCCAATCAACAGTCAATCCTTTGTTCTGTAAGCCTAATCTCCTAGACATTTTGTTCAAGGTAATTAAGATGGATGGCATAACACTCAATCCATGCATCATTAAACTTATCTATAGATCCCTTATCTCAATCGACATATAACATCCTAGGATAACGTGAGAAATGTCTCTTAGAAAGCTATTTCATGAGAGGCGGATACCCTTCCTACACATTTGTTCACCCATACTCACTTTCAATATTTGTAAAGAATGATACCATATACTAATGGTCAATCCTGCAAAAGGTCACTACAAATAACCATGGCCTATGTTGAGTAATCATGTGTCAGAGCCCAAGGGTCGGATCCATGGTCTAAAGACCAATACTTCATCATCAGCCTAATCCATGTAATCACATGTATAACATTCATCATGTCCATGCCGTATAATCAAATTTCAGACCAAAAAATGCCAGATCGAAGGTATAAAATACCAAGGCATCCTTGTTGAGTCCTAGGAGTATCTTGATGGAAACTCATTAAAGACTTGTGTGGGGTATAAGAAGTATGTCAAAAAACTATGTCCAAATATATCCCAATTAAGCCGGATCTAAGGGGTAGAAGGGCCCAAGTAATCCTAGGGAATCATGACCTAATGAGAGAATTCATCCAAGGAATCCACTACAATAATCAAGATCCATAGGAAAATATCCCATGAATCTAAATGATTCAAGATCCAAGGAGATCATAAAAGGCATACACTACCATAATCAACTATCCTATGAGTCCATAAAAGGAATTCCTATAATGGGGAATCCAAGTATCACTTAATTCATACAATTCATTAGGCGTATGATCTTGTCCAATGCATTTATATAAGGAGAATCCAATTGTCACTCAAGGCATATAATTCATCAAGATCCATGAAGATAGAAATGTATAAAGCATACTAAATAGTTCATGTAACAATCAACAACCAAATTCCAGGAACCACCTAACTTAATCCCAATCAATCAAGATCAGATGTTGGATCCCAGGAAGAACGTCTAGGCATCCCAAAGTGAAAGACAAATTCCTCGTGTCAGCCCCAAAAGCCACCAACCAAGAAGCGCCTCTGTTAAACATCATTATAACAGTAATAAACATGTAAAAGTATAAAAAATTAGTGAGTGTATGGACACCTAAACCCAACACTACTACCACCACCCCATGGGTTTACAAGTTTGGAATGGGTTATAAGGTGACACTCAATACTATATCTACCTGAACCTAATTTATTATCTCAGGGTCGATCAAACAATGGGGAATCCACTAGGTTCTTAATGTCATTTATAAGAGAGGTATCCTGCATGGGATCCTTGAGGAATTTACATAAACGGTGGAATCCTACTTGGGATCCTTAGCAGAAAAAGGGGAAATGGGGAATTCTACGTGGTATAATCAAATGAAAAGTCTAAAAATTCATCCTATAAGGGATAATCAGAATGGTACATAGGAAAATCAGTCATATTGGGGACCCACAACAACTTATTATGAAGGTATGTGCATACTAGATGGGATCCTCTGAATCAACACACAGGTCAGGGATCCTATAAGAGATTCCCTAATTCATTAACAAGTCAAAATAATCCCATAGGGGACCCTTGGAAATAGTAATTAGATTGAGGCATTCTACATGAGATCCTCTAGGTGGAAACATAAACATATGTGTCCTATAAGGGTTCCTTGAAAATAAATAAAGTCACAACCTCAAAGTTCAGAAGATAACATCTCACATGTGAGATGTCCTCGAAGGAAAAGTTATAATGCCTGGGTAAATAGATATTCCTCATGGATCATATTATAAAGGTATCAATCTCTGTAGACATTGTATTGTATTACTAGAGTAAGAACATATGTATTTAATAAAAACCTTAAATTATACCTAGGAGTCCACAAAACACTTCATGGGTATTACCATCGCGATCTGTGAGAAATTATACTCATAATGGACTACTCCTGGGTCTAATTTTGACTCCAACGTGAAAATATATGAATGCCAAAAAAAGGGTTATAAGGGGGAAGTACAGGGCATGTCACCCTGAGTACACGGTGTGTACTTCTGAAGCCCCACCTAGGCATATACTCTTACCAGAAATGGCTCCTAAACACGCCTGAAAACATAATGTAATGTGGGAACATGGAGTGTAGCATACATAGGGTAAATTCTTGTGTCCCTAAAATGGATTAGATAAATACATGGCCTAGTCATGTACTTCTACATAGCATGTGACCCACATAGGTTCTGGACTTTTACTCTACATAGCCATGTACCCCTACACGGGAAACTTGGCTGGGTATTCGGCTACAAAGATGAGCACCAGTACAAAGCATTTACACCCAAGTACATTTTGTTCACTTTTTAAAACATAGTCTTCCCCAGATGGGAAAAACACATGGTGTGTCACTTTGAACAAGACACCATGTGAATAGTTTTTTTCAAATGAAAAACCCTCAGATCACCCTGAAACCCCTATTTTCACCCCAAAATCAGTAAATCGGGCCACAAAAAAATAATTAACAAAAATAGATACTTAAAACTATGAAAAAATATATTTGGATCAATGGAGAAAATTTGGAAATGCCTCCCATTGGGTGGAAACCACCGAATCTTTTCCTATTTTTGTTGTACACGGTTGTCGCACATTGATCAAGAACATCAAGAGCTCTGTGATGGAACCTTCCTCTCTAAATATGTCCATTTATATCTCCCCTTACCTTCTCTCTTAGTTTAGTAGTGTTAGGGATCCCCCTAGGAATACATGAGAATATAAATGAAGAAAGAAAGAAAACAAAAAGTAAAGAAAGAAAATAATAAAAGGAAAATAGAAAGATATAAAATGAAATGAAAAAGGGTACTAGGTCAGAACTAATGCCCAACTTGGATTTATGAATTACCTATGAAAAAATCCCTATTATGGACTCAAAATTGGAGATAGAATCTCAATATGATTCTCTATTCAAAGGATATCTCTGAATGAACCAACGTGAATAATTTTATATTTAATTCAACAAATATTAAATATTAATTATTCTTATAACATAAGAATGACTCAGATTTCCAAAAAACTCATTTCCTTGGGTTAAAACCATATTTTGGGACCAATGGAGTGGTTAGAAAAATTATTTGTAACTATAGTATAGAAGAAAAGGCCATTTTTACCCTTTATAAGCATTGAAAATAAAAAATTCAAATTTCTCTCAAAATTAAAGTCCTAAAAAACACAGGTCCTTAAAAACATCACCATCATGTGAACACACCCTCTTGGTTCTAGTAAACAAACACTAAACTATTGAAGATATACTTGGGGTGATAGATTCATACTCATCACTGACTTAGGTAATGATTTTGTGGGATCATTTCATGTCGACCTCTCCCTCTCACATGTTGAGTTGTTCACAAATATCCTCACATGAGTCTTATAAAATGATCCACATATTTTTCATACAATGATAATGAAAAATCCATTTTCAAAATTCCAAAAAAAAATTAATATAATTTCATAATCTAGTATGTAAAAGGATATTCCCAATAATAGGTTGAGTTGAGCTGTGGAACACATCAGTCATCCTTCAAGGTGTTTGTTCATCCAACATTTAATTTGACTTAGATATCACCCATGATTATCAAATTTTTTGAACAAATATTCCCCATATTGACTCCATATCATTTTTATCATGATTAAATAAAATTCTATAACATTTTATGTTAAAAAATACTCCTGATGTAGAGATACATTACAATATTAACCACCCACTTCATGTATTGGCATAATGATTTTAGGCAGCTATCATAATCATCATTGAATAAAAATGTGGATTCTTCCATGACCATAACATGCCTATATCAATTTTTTTTGTATGTTACTGCTCCATACCTTCCCTTTTATTGATTCTCTATATTCTCAAACATATTTCCCTCAATAAAAAAGTTATAGAACTTGTATACTTCTCTACTATTATTAATGGATCATCCTCTAATATTGTATTTAAAGGTTCCAAACACATCAAAAGTACCTTGTGATAGAATAAAAATTAATTTTTATTTCTAAATTAATGAATCATTTTACAATTTTTCAAGACATAAATTTTAAGACCAATGATATTTTTACATCAAATATTGATATTGAAATTGTATAAACTCGAGAGGATATTTTTTATGCTAAATTTATAATTATTTTAGTTGTATCTAAAGAAACATTACCTCATATTAGGATCATACTTTCATGAAGATGAATATCATCTAAAACCCTTTTTTATTACCTTCCTTTCATTGTGAGGGACCCAAGTAGGGCTCCTCTAGTGATGATCAAAACATGGTAATATGATCTCTAAACAAAACTGATGGAATTTCAGGTGCTATTATAGTAGATTAATCATATTTTGTTTTCCATATTGATCAATTATATTTCCTTTCATCATAAAGGATTCTCTCATATCATATTCATTCATGATAGGATAATAGGATGAATATAGAGAAAAATTAATTATGCACAATGATTCTCAATTCTCAATTAACATTATATAATAGAAAAATAAATCTATTTATAGAGTGATGGTTTAGTTTTAAATATTATCCAATTTCAAAAGTGACCTTAAATAATATATTAAACCCCATCTAACCACATACTATATAATAATAATAGTATTATTACTTTATGGTTTGTGCTATATAGGATAATAATAAATATTATTTTAATGACTTGTAAATTAATTTTTTTCACCAGACATGATCATGGTCTGCTTGTATTACTCATCATTTATCGAGTACCTGAATAATTATTTATAAAATATTTAATCAAAAATTAATATTCTTATCATATTCTAGCAAGTAAATATTTATTAATTATTCATGTAATTAAAAAATAATCTATTAATGAATAAATAATTATTTACTACCATGAGATTATTTTCTATTTATGAATCTTGAATAAAATTATTCATTAGTATTGAGATTCATATTTATTACAATAATTTATTTAAAATATAATTTAATTTATATCAATAAAAACACAAAGTATGTGACCCATAAGATTTTTCTTGTTGGAATTAGACAGGAATCCCTATAGTCTAATATTATTATATAGTAATGGGTCAAGGAACCAAATTGTAATAAATAAATATTATAAAATCTACAACCAAACATGAATTCATATTATGTAATATAATCCCTTTTTCATAATATCTCATCATGATATTTGTACACTCATGTCACCAACCGGTGTGCTTGATACATATTTCATTGACTATCTAAAAGAAACTCATTTTTTGACCATTTCCATGGAATTTAGTTGGATGTTTATATATCAATAAAAGGGTATACATATCCATATCCATTAATATGAAAGGGGGAACTAATTCCTTGCCTTATTAATGAAAATAATGGAATTTTTTATATGAATAATGTACCCTACATCTCATCAACATTAAGCATTGTGATTTTGGTCGGTACATAAAATTACATGATTCACGACAAGAATTAATAATATTATTAAATTATAAGAACCATTAGACAGTCTTTTAGATATGAATATATAATGAAATATAAAAATGTATAAGTCTTATAGATGGGTATGTTCTCATAATATCCCATATTAGAGATTACCAAGTGAAAAAATCATGAGAAGAATCTTCATCTACTAAGAATTACTCACACCTAATAGTCAACATTCTATGTGTCCCCTCACAATATGTTATCCAATCGGAAAACTTTTTTTAAGAATATCATCATGGAATTTGAATATTCTCATTATATAATATAACTGTTATGACCTTATCAATGAGATTGATACACTATGATGTAATTATATTAAATTCATTCATAACAATGAACAATATTAAATAATATGTTTTATTTATTTTAAAATATTTGAATATAAATGTAATAAAAAGTAAAAAAATTTGTTCTAGAAAACCTAATCCAAAAGACTCTCACTTAGAATAGATCTTAATACCTAAAAGTTTTAGTCCTCTAGACCTCAAATGATGATCATGTTTATTATAAGTTGAGGATTTAGTGAATGGGTCCACTACTTTTTCTTCCATGTATATTTTTCTCACATAAAATTGATCTATTTTAGAAAAATCCCTCAATATATGATACTTATGATGTATTTTATTTATTCACTGATGTGAACATGGCTTCTTTACAACCGCCACCACTACAGTATTATCATAATAGAGTGTGATTGGTTCTTTACTACTTTTTACCTCATCAAAATCTTTGATTAATTTTAACATAAATTATTCTTATTTAATAACCCCAAAATCCCCAATATACTCAGTATATGCTATATAATCTATGAACACATATTTTTCTGAGCTCTTCCTACTCATAGTAACTTCATTGATAGTTAATATATATCTAGTATTTTTTTATACCACCATGATCTATTTGGAAGCTAGCATCAGTATATCCTATGATAACTAGTTTCTCATTTTCTCCATATACCAAGAATATATCCTGGATACAACCTAGATACTTTAAAATTGACTTTAATTCCATAAAGTTATTGTAAAATTTATATCTTCCTACTGCACATAAAAAATAGGAAATATATAGCCTAGTACATAGAATAACATATATGACTAACCCATTCACTGAGGTATATGGAGTCTTTTCCATCCTTTTCCTTTACTCAAATGTCTAAGGACACATTTTATTTAAAAATGAATATCATGTGACATTGGAAAAAAATACCCTCTTGGATTATTATATACTAAATTACTTCAATACCTTTTTAATATATGTACCTTAACTTAGAATAACAGGATTATTGTATTTATCATGAGGATCTATATCCAAAGACTATATGATGCATCACATATTTATTTTATGGAGAAGAATGTGATTAACTAGATTTTAACAAACTTCAAGATTGTTATTTTTATTCCAATGAGTAGTATATCATCAACATAAACTATTAATAAAATTACTGCACTCCCACTAAATTGTTTATAGAAGCAAGGCTCACATTAATTCATTATGATACCACATTACATTATAGATTATAAAACTAAACTTCCAATGATATGGCTGCTTGATTTAATCCATAAATATTTATTTTCAAATTTTATAACTTGTTGGAATCCTTTTGGAGTCACAAACAATTCAGTTTGTGTCATATAGACATTTTTCAAAAGTTTCCAATTAAGGATGGTTATTTTGACATCCTTTTTCCAATTCTCATAGTCATGGTAATCCATAATGTCTTTTATAATTTTGATATATTATAGTATATCAAATGGTGAAATTAATTCATTCTAGTCTATTCCTTGAGGTTGTTCAAACCCTTTTATAACCAGACGTTCCTTATAATTAATTAATTATCCATATATTTCTACTTTGTTCTTGAATACCCCTTAACAAACACTACTATTTTCATCCACTAAAGGATCTACCAAAATCTATTCTGGGTTTTTCTATGTGGAACCCATTTCATAATACATTGCTTCCTAACACTTGAAAACATATTTGAAACTTATTGCTTCCTTGTAGGTTATAGGGTCATTATTATTAATTAATAATGTGTCACCGTCCTTAATGACTAAAAAACAATATCTTTTAGGTTTTATATCTTGTCTTGTACTCCTACATTGTACTTCTATCTCTAAAACTTCTTCTTCCATGATGATATGTGGAATTTTTTCTTTTGTTAACTTTTTTTTACCTTGATCCTAGACATCATCAAAGTATATCTCACTCCCCATATGAATTTTTGAGTTGTACTCCCTCTAAAGTAATTTTTTTTTTCATTCCACTATTATTATTTTTATCAGGGGTCGTATAGGTAATATACACTTGTTTCTTTGGGGTATCCTATAAAGGTACAATTTTCTCCTTAGGGTGAAAATTTGTTTACTAAATAGGCCTTAAAAAATGCATCGCAACCTCCACACATGTAAATTATACAACATGGATTTTATTCCACACCAAAGATCGCATGGAAGTACATTATTTACTTTTGACGGTACTTTTTATAGTATATGTGTTGTTTTCTATAACATGTAAACCTCCAATGATAAAGGAATATTCAAACAACTTGTCATAGATCTCACCATGTCTAATAAGGTGTGGTTCCTCTTTTCACATACACTATTATATTGAGGTGTATAAAGTGGATTGAGTTGAGATAGAATCCCAAACTACCATGATGTCTTGATTAAGATATTGTCCACCATGGTCTGAGTAGAGTTTCTTAATCTTTTTAACAATATGGTTCTCAAATTCACTCTTAATTATTTTAATTTTCAAAAAATTCCGACTTATACCTCATTAAGTATACATATCCATATATACTAAAATTATCTCTAAATGTTATGATGTATCTGTACCCACCCATCACTTTAAGTGTAAATGGTTCAAATTCATTGGTATGAACTAATTTAAGAAGTTGGTTAGCCATTTTATCTTTCCCACTAAATGAGGATTTGGTCATTTTTTTGTAAACATGCATTACATACACCAAGTGGTTTTAGTTCAAAGGAATATAAATATCCATATTGATGTAATTTTTGACATTCCTTTTCTTTACATTACCTATCCAGTGATTCCATAGTAGGGTGTGTTTTGTACCATTTCATGTAGTTTCAATATCGATTTCCATTTCTTAGTATGGGTAATCTAATATATAAATAATGTTATTTAAATATGGATTACTATAAAAGATGGTATATTTATAAAAGAAGAAACATTTAATCCCTAACTTGAAAATAAATCCATCTATATCAAGTTTGGAGATATAAATAATGTTTTTTTTATAGATAGAACATAATAAAAAGCTTTTAGCACTAAGATCATTCAAGTCTGAAACATAAGGTTGTAGTTCCAAATAGCCACAATAGAAAGTCTATCTCCATTGGCTACTCAAAGATCTACCCCCCTCCAATAAATTTTATAGAATCTACTTGGATCATATATTTGAATAAATATGTGAGCACCACATGTTTTATCTAATACCCAATTAATATAAAAAAATATATTTCACTTGATAACAAATTAACTTGAAACTTACCATTTCTTGTTTTCCTAGGTGAACTTTTTATTATAGTGTAAATTCTTTACACATGGAAAATTGGTATTATATTTTTCCCTTGTTTGCCCCTTCATCGTTCTCTTATTTTAAGGGTGTCGTAAAGAAGCATTGGACGTGGATATTTTTTCTGGGACATTCCTTTTATTCACAATAAGTATTGAAGTATTTTTATATTTTCTCTCCTTCCAACTTTTTTACCTAATTTGATATGATTTGGAAGAAACTTCTCTGTGTTTTTCATACTTATATTAATTAATAAAGTACGAGAATCTCTATGGAAGTGATGCTATAATGATATCAATGTTCATTTCTTAATAAATTTAAACCCTAGAACCTCTAAATTCCCAATGAAACTAATGATTTTGACAATGTAAAGTCTAAATAGAAAAATTTATCTAAGATTAATGTAAAAGAGAGCCTTTGATATATCAATCCATTTCTATATAGTTATCTCCTTTAATAGACTACAAAGATATAGGACCATGATGTTAGAATTCACATCTTCATGTGACTTCATGGGTTCATTAGACATGGATGAAATAATTAATCACTAAACATAGACCGTGTCACTCAAGTTTTTATCATAGATAGTGAACTCTTCATCAATCACCTCCACTATAGGTGGATTAGGTAGTAAGTATTCTACAACATAATATTTACATTTATGGTGAAACCCAAACCATAGGAATCTAAACCATTCATATATGTATTTGTAATACGGTTGTGGAAATTCTTCAAAATTGATCAAATGGATAATGTAGTAAATGATATTCCCGTTATTATTATATTAGAAAAAAAGCATATAATTTGTACTTTATTTGATTACAATTTAGACGAGACATAATGAATAAAATTTTATTAAGTCTCTCATTGTTTTATTGAATCCCAACAGCCCTCACCATTGTACTCAGAATGTCTAGTTTTTAAAAAAATCAAGTAGTAAGGATCCATATTCCCCTTATCATAACCAAAGAGACATATCAATCAATTACTCGAAAGTATTTAGGTAGGCGGGCTTTTACTAATTGCAGGCTTGTATCTCCATGATTCATTGAAGTGGATTCCCCAATCTTTAAATCATAATTAGGATTTCCCAATGCATTCCTTCATGTTACAACATGTATAGAAAGTGATACTCCTATTGATGTAAAATGTTTAATTAAAAAAAACTTTCATACGAACTTGACTTTATAAAAGTGAGTGACCCAACAAGGGTTGGTCAAACACTTAGTTATATTAGTTTCGTTACTAATTAATTAATTAAAGTATTAGTCTACATTAATGTTAATTTGAGGGATTTTATATATTATTAATAAATATTTTTAATGAACCAAGATGTTACATCATCCAAACTGGTACCAGACCGAGTCTGTGGCATGGCCCAAAGGGTGTTCACGATCCCCCTGGGCTGGAAACAAGTTCCCAGGTATCAATAATAAGTAATGGAAATTATTTCACCTAACTTTACGATAATAAAATGACCTACATATAAATAATGAAAAACTGGAAATATTCAACCTAACATGGCATAAATAATTTTCAATATTTAGTTTAAAAAATTAAACAAAATTCAAAAAGGGGATACAATAAAGGGGATAAAAAAGTATCCCAAAAAACACTATATGAAATGAGGATAATATCCCTCAAGCTACCTCTATTAACCCAGCACAAAGGAGACCTTTAGAAACCTGATCCCCCATATCCAAACTCCTTTCCTTTACTTGTGTCAAACATAGAAAAGTCTACTTACACCAAAAGGTGTAAATAGGGAGTGATCTAATGCCATATATAATTCAACCCAACAAAATATTCCAGGTTGTAAACAATAAAAGATAAATAAACATTATTGTTTTTTAAAAGAAAGACTAGAGACATTTTTATGGAAAAAACTTTAAAGAAAACATTCTTGATTTTGGAATACCCTGTAAGGTAAACCGTATGTCGACATTATGCACAATATCACAAAGAGATCCATGCCACAAGAGAGCCCTCTAGGAAAAATCTAGAAATTGGACACTAAGTACATCATATATTTGTGTAATGTGGTATATAAACAACGACTGATCACATTTTCATGCATGATCAACAAGGAGAAGAAACCCCATGGGTGTAGTGATCTCCAATAATCACAATGTTTAGTTAGTGTTTTAGCTTCAACCATATAAGAAGAAACTGGGATGAACCACTTCTAAATCATCTAGTGTACTAGTCATAGTCTACCCACAAAGTTACCTAGGCTTCCCTTTGGGCTCAATTACATTCCATGTTTCACATAACACATCATTTTCACATTATTCAGGCCAAAAAATTCAACATACAAATAATACCCCCACTTGAACTACCAAAATTCTCTTATGAAACAAAACACACACTAAAACTATTTTAAAAAAAGATTCACCCAACATTCACAATTTAATAACCATATTTCATAATTTTTAAACCATATTCCAGAATTGTAACAAGGGAAAACAGAAGAAGTACATGTGATTTCTTATAGAAACCCCATTTTCAAGCTATATTCATGTCAAATCCTATAAAATACCCATTTCACAACACAAATAAATTATGAAACACATAAAAATACTTAATAAATCATAATAAATTATTCAAATAATGTATAATCACATAATCACCAACCTTGGGTGTAGAAACGTCTAGAATTCGGTATAAAACTTCAACTGTACTTCAATAACACCTTAAAGAAGAAATATCGGAAAAATAACATCAAGATTAAACACTAAGAACCAAGATATAACCCTAAAATATTCACCCAACCCAATGGAAGATAGAAACTCCAATGAAATAGGGAAAAATCTAGAATATAGAAGGAAACCAAGATAAGAGACACGTGAGGATCTGGAGGGAAATAACACAAGAAATTCCACCAAAAAAGATACCAAGGGAGGGTAGAAGGGGGTATGGTGTGCCTTGGGTAGAGAACATCGGTTGTAGGTGAGTTATGGGGATTTGGGGTTAAAATTGGGAGAGTGAAAACCAAAAATACAATTTTTTAATGACCTGGATTGGACTCACAGTTAATCCGTACAATTTGAAAAACTGTGAAGTGTACTTGTATCCCCTTTTGTGCAAGAATAACCTACCACATAGTTATACCACATGGTCATACTTACCATGCACAATCCATGCACTAGCTACAACCTCAAACCATCTGACTAACACACAGTTACCTGGGTAGTAGTGCATAGATTCTATTAACTGTGGGCCAACCATGCACCACATTCTATCCACCCAAAGTTTCTCACTTATCTTCAATAACTCAAAAAAACCCAAATTAAAAAAGGGGTATACCAATAATAAATAGAAAAAATACCTCAAAAGGAAATCATGAGGGAGACAATTATCCCCACCATGAAAACTTTATGTACCCAGAATGTCAACTCAAAACATGATCATAGAATAAGAATGGGTACTCTTACTCAACCCACAACTTTCACTCGCATTTATTGTGCATATTATTACCTTGTTTCCAAAGAACATATTCCTATGGGATAGACTTCCCATGAAACACTTTCTCTTTGGAATCCACTATCTACATTGGCGGTTCAAACACAGATAAATCGATCTCTATTCCCAATTATTCCCCATTCAAAACATGGGATGGATCTGGATTATATTTATTCAATTGGGATACATGAAATAATTCATCAATTGATTTAAACTGATAGGTAAAATCTAAAGGGTATTCTACATTTCCAACCATCTCGATGATCTCAAAAGGTTTGATATACCTCAATGTTATCTTACCCTTCTTTTCCAAAAGATGATGAACCAAATGGGGTTCCACTTTTAGGATCACTCGGTCACCCATAGATTAATAAAGATCACATCCCCTCTGATCAGTATAAGATTTTTAGCAGCTCTGTGATGTCAACAACTTCTTCCTGATCAAATTGACTGTCATAGAATTATCTTACACAAGGCTTGGCCACAACAGCAAGGTTTATCCAACCTCAACCCAAAACAAAGGAGAACAAAATGACCGACCATAGTGTACCTAAAAAGTAGCCAATATAATAAAGGATTTGTATCTTTACTTATATTAAAACTCTACCAATACCAAATTTCTATCCCACAATCCCCCAAAATCTAATACCCATGCCAGAAGCGTGTCTTCTTCAATCTAGTTTTCGTGCTCTGTCTGACCATTCATTTGAGAATGGTATGATGTATTAATCTTTATTTGAGACCCCAATACCTTTTTAATCCCTTCCCATAACTGAGATGTAAAATGGGGTTCTCTATAAAAAATAATTGATGATGACACACTATCAGTCATTACTACCTCTGAAACATATAATCATCCTAACTCATCCACTTTTGCTAAATATTTGTCCGAAATGAAATGTGTTTATTTGTTCAAACATTCAATAACCACCAAAATTTTATTCCTTCCCTGAGATGCACAAAGAAATACAATAATAAAATCCATCGAAACAGAATCCCTCTTCCATGAAGTAATGGGTAACGACTGAAGCAAACCAGAGGTCTCTAATGCTTTGCTTTAACTTGTTAACATGTATAGCAGCGAAATACGAAGTCAACTATATCCCCCTCATATATGGCCACAAAAACTTTCAAATAATATCATAATTCATCTTGGTATCTCCAAGATTAATATCCCACTAAGATTGGTGGATATCCTACATCATCACATTCCTCTAAGGTTAGGGAACAACAAGTGTCCCTAGAAACATAGAACTACCCTAGGAGACAAAGACCAAGATCTACATGTCTCACCACCATAAAAGAACTACGTAGACTATAGATATAGCTCATAAAAATATATTCCCACTGAATTAGTTCCAAAAGGGAACGATCCACTAAATAGTAGCCAGGAACACACCTCAACTATCATCCTTGGTCTCCAAGTACATCTAGGAAATGAGGCCCATCAAGGTCCTCTCATCAATGAACTCCTACAATGCATGCACTCTAACTTTTCTTCTCAAATTATCTTCCAACACATTACCCTTTCTTAGGGTATATACTATATCGAATTCAAACCCCTAAAAATACTCAATCCAATGGTGTTTCCTCAAGTTCAAATATTTTTGGGATAAGATTTAGGCTAATATTTTATGATCATAGTATACAAAAAAATTTCCCCAGAAAAGGTATTTTCACCACATATTTAAGGAATGAATCACCACTTAAAATTCCAAATCATGGTTTGGGTAGTTCTTTTCAGGTGGTCAGAGTTATCGAGATCCATATGCCACCACATGATCATCTTAGATAAGCACACATTCAAGGCCCATACTAGAAGAATCAAAATAAACCACATAAACCTTTATATATTCTTGTTATATCAAAATCAGAGTAGTATTAAACAACTTATTTATCTCATAAAAGGAATATAGACACTCTAAATTCAACTCAAACTTCACCCCTTTTCGAGTGAGTGTTTTCATGGGAGAAGCAAATCGAGATAAATCCTGAACAAACAACCTGTAAAAACTTACCAGGCCAAGAAAATTTCTGATTTCAAACACATTCTTCAATTTCCCCCATGAAATAACTACACAATCCTTCTTGGGGTCCCTTAAAACCCCCTTCTTCTAAGATAACATGGCCTAAAAAATTCACTCACATAATCTACAAAGTTCACATTGAAAACTTTTCATTAAGGTGATGATCCCATAGAGTTCCCAACATGATCCTAAAATTCCATTCTATCTATTTCTTAGATCTAAAATAAACCAAAATTCCATATGTGTATACTGTATAAAAATAGTCGAAATACTTGTGTAACAACATGTTCATGAGCGTTATAAAACCCATTAGAGCATTCTCCAACCCGAAAGGCATGACCAGGTATTCGAAGTGGTAATACCTAATTGGAAAATCCATTTACTAGATACACTCCTCTTTCAATATGACTTGCTGTTAAAAATAATTCAATTCTATCTTGGATAACCACCTTTTCTATTTTTATATAATCAAAAAAGTTATCAATTTGGGGTGAGGGATATTTATTCTTGATGGTTACCTTATACATCTTCTAGTAGTCCATACAAAACTTAAGGGATTCGTTGGCCTTATTTTCAAATAATAATAGGGCAGACTAAAGAGAGATGATCAGGTGAATGAATCCTTTGGATTTCAAAATCATCCAGTTTTATCTTTAATTAACTCAACTCAATAGAGTCCATACAATATGAGGTATGATATATAGGTTGTGTTCCGGGTGTCAAATCAATCGAGAACTCCACATCCCACTCTGGAGGTAAACATGAAAAATCATCTGGGAATACCTCTGGAAACTCATCCACTATAAGAGGTAATATACCCTCAGGAACACCACCATATTCTTCCAACTTGAGAGAAGATAATTGGAAAATAAGACTACCCAGTTCTAGGAGTTAAGGTCTAATGTTACCTGACCGAGGATCCCATTCCCCAAGAAAATCCTTGTTATTCCTATCAGGTTCCACAAAACTCACCCACCACCAATAACAGTCGATATGTGCATAAAAGTGAACCATCCAATCCATACTAAGAATCACATAAAATAGATACACATCCTAGACCAGAAAATCCCATTCAAACTCAAACCTTGACCTTGTGAGTGTATAGGATGGACACCTGAGACCATGTTCTTTCTTTTAACCCAATGCAGTTACTGAATCCATCTCATAAGTCATGATCTCAGTTGGAAAATTTGGAAGGTAATCAAGGTGGGAAGAGATAAATGAAATAGAATAAATAGTGTAAAATAAAATATCTTTTACATAAGATGGAATCATAATGGTCCCTATAAATGTTGATGGCCCTGCATCTGGTGATGCTGGTGCTTAATCCACAGCATGAAGATGTCTGGTCTTTGCCTAATTCTGAACAAGACCACTAATATGTTGCTTTGTCCTAAAATGAAACTTACCATAAGAGGATATTATCTACCGAACATGACCACTGCCTTGATATCCCAATATCCTAGATGGCTCCAACTGAGCAAACATCCCCTTAAAGAGATAGATCCCACACCACTCTAATATGGGTGCATCATCATGAAAAAATAATACTGGTTTCCCATATATTCACATTGATGATAAGGCTTGGTAGGGTATGTACATGTAGATAGAGTGTGATTGACCCTACCACACTAGTGGTATACACCTATCCCTACATCAGAATCCACATAATAAGACTACTATGAAGGATGGCCAGAACTACCACCTCCATTTTCCCTTAATCATCTTGCTTCCACTTCTTCTCAGATGAACTACAAATTCTCATCACTAAAATAGCCCTAGAGGAACCAGACCTTCCATTATGACCAATATCCACTATAAAATCTCAATCAACAACTTTATCATAGGCCTTTAGCTTGAACAAAAATATGTGAGAACAAATATCTCACTGCAACCCCTTTAAACCCTCTTAGACTTCATCTGCTCATTGAAAGCAATTTCGGGTGCTTACAGAACTAAATCAGAAAAGTGATTGGAATTATCCATCATTGAATGGTCCTCCTAAATGCGATCCATAATCTCCTAGGATCTGGAGTAGGACAAGAATTAAGGGAAATATTGGTCATTGAAGACAACCATGAAGTCTTTCTATCTCATCTACCTGTTCTTTCCCATTTGTACCACTAAGTCCTACCACCTTCAAACTGCGACCTTTGCGAAAAATTGAGGTTCATTACCCCATTACTTCCTTCGGAGTGTCATGTAATTAAAACATGCACTCGATCTTCTCAAGTAACTCCTCTGCTTCCTGAGTTTTCATGGTACCTCAGAATGAAGGAGGTTTGTTCATAAGAACTCCTGAGATTTTTTATTTCTAGGACAAGATTCAGATTCTCTAATTGGGTAAAGACCAAGACCCACTCCCTATCCCAAATCCTAAACAACCTTGGAAAAAACTTCCACTAACCTATAATAAAATAGAAATTTATAAATATCTCAATATTCTTCTCAAAATTGCAAAGTAATTCTCTAGGGAGGCATTTTCCTACAAAAAGCAATAATAATAAGAAAAAACATCAATACAAAAAACTAAAAAAATTATAAGTAAAAACAAATAAAAATAAACCAATCTCGTCATGAAAATGTAACAACCAAGACAATTCACTACCACACAATTTCCATATACAGTCTACAACATGTATGTCTCAACTAGAGGAGAATTCAAATAGAAATCCTCAATATCCCATGTTGACTCGAGACCTATCATGAGGTGAGCTTCACAGGCACCCTGCTCACAACCAGAACATTGATCCTAGATAGTCCAAGCTCTTGTCTACCCAGACTCATCCCAAATAACATGACCCAAAGGAGATTAACCTTATTTGATATATTTTTTCATGAACTAAGATGGTATTTCATCCAAAATAGTTCCTTGTCTGGTCTGTGGCATGGCCCGAAGTGCATTGTCTAACCCACTAGGGTTGCAATAAGTGCCTGGGTATCAACAATAATACATGGGAATGATTTCACTTGACTTTAAAATCATAAAATGACAATAAATAAATAAATAATCCAAGGCTGAAAAATTCTCAACCAAAAATGGCATAATCAATTTTCCATTTTTATTTTACAAAATTAATCAAAGTCCAAGAAGGGTATACAACAAAGGGGAACAAAAACTATCCCAAAAACCACCCTATAAAAATAGGAGCATCTCCCTTAAGACACCACCATCAACCCCACACAATGGAGACCTCTAGAAACTCAAACCACCATCTCCAAACACCTTTCCTTTACAAGCGTCAAATATAACCAAGTCTCCTAACACCCAAAGGTGTAAGTAGGGTGTGAGATAATACTCAGTAGGATGCCACCCAATAAAATATTACATGTTGTAGACATTATAAGATAAATAATCTTGAATTTTTTTTAAAATATATAATATAAAAAAATAGAGAAAACATTAAAGAAAACATATTTTCTTTTGAAATAACCTACAAGTTGTACCATATGCCGATAGTGAGCACAATTTCTCAAAAAGAAACATGACAAAGGAGAACCCTATAGAAACTAGATAGAAATGGTACACTAGATTCATTGTATCTTAGTAGAATTTGGCATAGTAACCAGGAAAAATAGTGTTCCCATGCATGAGCAACTAGTAGGGGAAACCCCATGGGCCTGGTGGTCTCCAATCATCAAAATGTTTAGTTAGTGTTGTAGTTTAAATCCTTTTAGAAGAAATTGGAATGAACCACTTCTAAATCATCTAGTGTACTAGTCCTAGTCTTCCATCCTATTTTCCTATGTTTCCCTTTGTTATCAATTATGTTCCACATTTCACATAACACATCACTTTCACATTAATCATGGAAAATAATGAAACACAAAAATTATACCGACACATGCACAACCAAAATCTTATTTTGTAACTAAACGCACACCAATACTATTTTGAAACATGATTCACCCCACTTTCACAATTTTATAACCATCCCGTATAATTGGTAAATCATCTTCAATAAGTACTATAAGGGTTTACATAAGAAGTACACCCAATTTCTTATAGAAAACCCATTTTCAAGCCATATGCATGTCAAATCCTATAAAAAACTCCTTTCACGCCACAAAAATCAATCATAAAACACATCCAAATAATATATAATGAATAAAAGATTCATCAAATAATGTTTAAAAAGATAATCACCTACCTCGGGTGTAGAAACTTTCAGAATCTAGTGTGAAACATCAACTACACCTTAAAGAAGAAATCTATAACCAATGACATCAATATTAAACCCTAAGAACCATTATCTTACCTTAAAATCTAAACCCAACCCGATGCAGTAGATAAATCCCAAAGAAATAGAGTATAAACTATAGAATAGATAAATATACTAATAGAAGATATACTTACATAAGGATCCAAAGAAAAATTGCACCAAACATTCCACCAAGAAGGGTCCCAAGGGAGGGGATAAGGTAGGGGAGGTGTGCCTAGGTTAGAAATCCTGAGTGGGAGGAGTTTAAAGGGGTTTTGGATTAAAATCGGGGAGAGATAAGACCCATAATAAAAATAATTAATGACCTGGATAGGATGCATAGTTTGTCAGCACGGTTTGAAAAAACGTGTGATGACCATTCTTCACATTCTATACAAGTAGAACCTACATAATGGTTATACCAAAAGATCTTACATACCATGATAAAGTTGTGTAGTAGATATTTCCTCAAACCATCCACCTACCACGTGGTTACCTGGGCAGTGGTGCATGATTTCTACTAACAGCGTGCAACATTTATCCACCCAAATTTTATCACTTTCCCCCCAAAACTAAAAGTAAACCCAAAGAAAAAAGGGTTAAACTAACAATAAAGAGGAAAAATACCTCAAAAGGTAATCATGGGTGTGACAATATTTCTTTTTTATCCATTACATGTCATTTTATGTTATGTGTATTTTACCTAAGTGATTACCCATGTTTTGATTAGAAAATTTCACAAAATATATTTATTTACATTTAAACATTTCATAATATTCCATTTATTAATGTGATCATGGTATTTCAACCTTAAAATAAATAATTCATAAGTTAATAACAAATAAATGACTTTATTAAGAGATTATCTAAAAGATGATTTATTAAGAAGATAAGAAAAGAAACCTATAAACCGAAGGGAAAATTTACCTTGTTATCCCAAATGGACCAAAAGCCTTTTTTTTATTGATTTTTGATAACCCCCCTTTCAAGGGATGAGGGGGAACCCTTACAAGGCCCATAGTCTTAGAGATTACATGACTCGTAGGTCTTGGGAAATATTTAGACTATAACTACATGGAACTGATCCTCTCGAGCTTCTTCATCATGATATTGGCTCTCCACCTTCGCATGGATTATTCGGCTCGGTTTCATGTGCATGAAAAGGTTGTTCCCAATGGAAATGACATACCCTCTCTTTCTAAAAAATCGGCCTAGTTTCTACTCTAGTGAATGCGCCAGCTCTGAATCCTCATCTGGAGTCTACTTCTTGTAGAATATGTCTGGTCATTAAGCACAATTTCAAGTGGCCTTGAGGTTTCCCTAAGGCCTTCAAGTGTCTTGAAGGCCTTGAGGTGGCCCAAAAGCCTTACTAGCGTGAAGGTTTTGGGTGGCCTGAAGGCCTTATAGGACTCGATGCCCAAACCAGTGGCCAAAAATCCCAAATGGATATATAGTTCCAGCTACTACAGTCTCAAACAGTACCTGCTAAAGTACTGCTATAGTAACTCAGAAATTATGTCTCCACCCAGTTTTGAACTTGGGTCTCTTGGATATGCTTGTTAAGTCCTCACCAACTGGGCTGGGGCTCCTATGTAGAAATTTACCCTGTCAGTCTTAGCATTATTTACAGCTTTCCACATATACATCTATGTATCACGTAGGTTGGTTTCATCTCATTTCTGTTCTGAATCACTTCCATGATCTTTGGGATGCTCCTTTTATTACATATGTTTGTAATTAACCTATAGGTGATGGTAACGAAAGGATTGGTTCATTGGAATTACATAATCAACCTTGAACACACAAGTCCAACAAAATAAAAGATGGGTAGGGATGCATCACATACCATCAAACATAATTTAATAATCAATAATTAATAACCCATACTATAAAATTAAATTAATTTAACTAACACATACATAGTTCTTGTCAAAGATCATTAACAATCATACACATGCAACGAATACACAAAATTACACTGGCTAACATTCACGTAAATTTGTTCATTATTATTAAGATAAACATTCTTGTGTTAAATAATTAATTAATTAATTCCATTCATCATAATGTCTGTACAATCTTTTTTGGTGATACCCATCATAGATGTATTCGTGATAAATAAACGTCATGGTAATAATTACATATAATTACAATAAATTAATTTTGAGTCTATTTATTCTTCAAAACCTTTATTACATAGTTAAAAACATCTGGTCCAACGATGTAATTAAAATTTAATGCGGAAATTAATTATATTAATGAAATTTTATTTTTTCCCCTTTTCTTGGAGAGTATAAGGAATGTACATATGAGTTACATGACATGTTCCTTTATTTTCCTATATTCAGGATAAACACAAGGGGGCATCATCATGTATCTCAACAGAGATACATGTAGTATACTAACTAGCTATATGTTTTTTTCTACTTGTCATGTTTTCGTGTAACCCACTGATTGACTCGACTTTTTATTTGGACATGGAACCATATGATGTGTACTCTGGATATACATTATTTTTTATACTATTTGTGTGTTTTTGTAACCCACCAAATGAATTAATGTATTCTCAAATTGTAAAATTAATGAGTTACACATATGTATTCTAGAAACACGCCATGGGTTTCATTAAATATATAGTTTTTCAATCTCACATGGTTGGGAACTATGTATTTTACCACAAAGTTTTCACAAATTTTACCATTAAACCTATACACTACACGATGTGTGTGCTATCTACATGTCATGATATCCGAAAAACCATGTTCTAGGTTATCTCTATATAGACACATTTAAAAAAATGAACCCCATATAATAACTTCTTAAAATTTCATGTATCTTGTGACGTGTTCAGGTGTAGTGAACATGGGTACATGGAATGTATTCTAGATACATTCTATGTAACCTATTATATTGGCAAGAAATTCTTGGCATCGCATGATAGAATCTCTGATCATTCTTCATCTATTATTAGTCCTTATGAAATTATAATTCATGAATGAATAATATTAAAATGTAAATTTTATTTTAATTAAATTTTAAATTAAATAACGTTTAATTAGAAAATTATACATCTATACATTATTGTGCTCAATTGACTAATAATAAATGAAATAATTCTAAATTTCAATGTGATATCTCTGGTATAACATTATGGTTCTTAATGTAGTAGAATTTCATTGTGGATGAGTAACCATTAAAGTTTTTTTCAGATTTTATGGATTATTAAACAATTGTGCAAAAGGTACATATCATGACCAATGAAATTGTTACATCAAATATTGAAATTAGAATCTCATAACCTAGAGAGAATCTTTTTCACATTAAATTTATAATTAATTTAATCAGATATAAAGATCTATTATCTCATCTTATGATATTTCCGTGATGAAGATGTTGATCATATAAAACCCTTTTGTGTATTTATTTTTAGGTAGTGAAGACCGTAAATAGAGACCCTTGAGAGATGATCCACTTTTGGTCCTTTGATCACTAAACAACATTGATAAAATATCTCGTGATAGCACTGAAAATCAATCATCTTGTGTTGTTCATATTGATAACATCTAGTTCCTTCATGATTGAAGGATTCTCTCTTTTTATGCATGTTCCATAGAGGATGACAGATGAATAAATCTTGAGAAAAAAATTTTGTTCACAATGATTCTCAATTATCTATTAAACATACACAAAAGAACTAGAAATCGAATTATATATTTGGGGTTTAGGTTAAAATTTTATTTAATTGCATAAGGTCCCTTATATAATATTAAAAACCTTATCTAAACCCATTCCATATAATAAAAAAATTATTAATATTTTATGGTGTGTTTTATCTGGCGTAATGATAAATATTATTTTACAGACCTGCAAATTAGTATTTATTAACAGACTATATCTTTATCTACTCACCCTTTTCTAAATTTATTGAATACCCAAATAAAAATTTATTAAATATGTATTCATAAAAAAATTGTATTCATAATCTGGAAAATAAATATTTATTGAATACTAAATAAATAAATAAAAATTTACTCACAGCCTGGAAAATAAATATTTATTAATTATTCACATAATTAAATATATTATATATTCATGAATAAATAATTATTTATTTCTTGAAAATATTTGTGACCAATAAATCCTGAAAAAAATTTATTTCTAGTTTCTGAGAATAATATTTATTCTAATAATTAAATTCAAATAAAATATAATTTAGAAAAATAGAAACACTTAGTGTGTGACCCTCTAGACTTATTTCACATTGGTATTAGACCAGCTTATGCAATGTCCAAGATTACTATCCAGCAATGATTCAAGTAACACAAGATAATGAAGTAAATGTTTCAACATCAACAACCAAAAATAAAATATTATTATGTATTATAATCCCTTTGTAATAATATATAATCAATGAGGTTGCACACTCATGTCACCAAACTTTATGAATGATATGTCTTTATTGGACCATCTGAAATGAACTCATCATTACACCATGTTCATGGAAATTAATACAATAGGTCCATTTCAATAAAAGGGTTGGGATATAATATTCCATTAACATGAAACAGACAAATCCTCCCTCATATTATTAATTAAAAACATGTCATTTGTGGTGCACCTACTCCCCACGAACATGAGGCATCACGATATTGGTCAATACAAAAAATTATGAATGTCTCGATAAGAATTAATAATAATATTAAACTCTTAGTACCATTACACATGCTCGTATATTGGAATATATAATGACATATAAACATGAAAAATTTTAGTGGGAAGGAATTATATCACAATCTTTTATCTTAGAGATTACCAAATGAAAATATAATGAGAAGAATTATCATATGCTTATGAATACATGTACCTAATAACCTATATTCTATGTGTCCCAAAATAGTATGATATCTGACTGTATAACTATATTTAAGAATATCATCATGTCATTTCGATGTTCTCATCATAGTGGGGAACTGCTACAACCTTATCAATGAAACATATACTTTAGTAAAGTATTAAATAAAGTTCATAAAGAAAAATAAAAAATATGTAATAGTAATTTTTATAAATATTAAAATATTTGAATTGAAATTTTATCCAAAGTACAAATAGTTGTTTCTAGATATCAACTCCAACAACATCAACCTCTACTCCTTACACTTCAACCACCTTTTTATTGTCTCTCTTTCCTCTCTATGATTAATATTTTCATATGTTTGTACCTTATATCCTTTATTTTATCCATATAATTGAATCACACATCCTTTACCATTTATATAGAATGCTTTCCTTTTAGAGGAAAATTTATGAGGGTGACCATCAAATCACCCAAACAGAAGGTGGTTTTCTAGAACATCATTGTTGAGATTCTTTCCCACTACTACCAATTGATTCACAAGGCTTCATAACTCACTAGTGTTGTAATATACCGGTCAAAATACATGACTATGATACCAAATCTAGATTGATTTAAATCCCAAATAATTTTTTTTCTCCATGGGTCAATAAAAATTTCTAATGGTATCATATCAAAAATATGGGACTAATTTACTCATTATTTTATATTAAATAATAAATGATACAAAACCAAAATTGATGAAAAATTTTATTTTTAACCATATGGTTTACAGAAAATAATTAGAAATGGAAAAAATGTCTATAAGATCAAAACAAAATAAATGAAAGGAATAACATTCCTAACTTTATGTTTCATATGACCAATCTTACAACACATCACCTCTATTAGTCTATAACTATGTTAATGGTTCATATCTATGAACAAAATCAATGATCATACCTAAAAGATAGATCAAGTAAAAAAAAGATGCATATACCTTAATTTGTGTATGTATGTTATGATTGGAATCAAAAAAGGATACCACTTGTATTATATATAGTCCCTTTATTTGAAAAAATTGTATATTCTGATTTAAAATAAATATATATATATAATACTATTTTAGCTTTTATAAATAAAAAATAACTCGATTTACACATTTTTATCATTAATTTTTAAAGTAAAGAAGTTATTAAATTAATTAAAAAAAATAAATTAATATATTCAATGATATATAATAATAATAGTTTTGGAATAAATTTTTTACCATGGCATCATGGGAGACTACGTACATGACTAATGTTAGGGAATTATAGAATCCCCATTTTCAACCACAAAATAATTTGTGTGGGGGACACTATCCATAACATAATCCTAATATAGTTAAGAAGACAATATTCAATTTATAATATAATCCTATGAGATGTACCAAATCGAACTATCTGGGTCAGGTTCCTAAACTAGTATATCCAAGATGGTGTATAATCTCAACGAGGGGTGATGTTAGGCAATGAATAATTTAAACATGAAAATATAAATGTTATTAGAGTCCCTATTAGCTACCTAAGGTATTACCATTAATTTTTAAGGAATAAATAACCAACCATTCAATATAATACATAACAATAATGAAACAACCCAATTAAAATTTTATCTACCATTAATTTATGATATTGTATAATTTCATAATAAAATTTCATAATTGTAAAAATAAGGGCATAAAATTGAATGTAATCCACGTAGTATTAACACATTTAATATGTAAAATATAACTTTCCCCTTTCGAAATCATTCATAGAAACCCGTTATCAATTTCTTATAAAACATATCAAATCATCCCAAAATAATTATGACACCTATTTCCCTTCCAAACTATATTTAACATTTTCATAAACACATGGTGTGAATCAATTTTATAGCAAAAAAATATATAACATTTTTAGAAAATCCTTACATTATAAACATGTACAATGAATTCATCCTCTAGAAATAAATTTCATGTTTAATCCTTTATAAAAAATTTATTTTGAATTAAATAAGACTAATTGGACTTTCATAAAACATATTGTGTGTAAGAATTAGGTGAGTGGAATTTTATAACCCAAATTTATAAAAATACTCTGACATATTATTAAATATACAAATCAATCATGAATAAAATTCATAAATCTATCTTAGATAATACATAAAAGCATTTTGTATGTATATAATAAATTTAAAAAACTCAATCATACATGGATTTAAAAATTAAATGGGGAATAATAGAATCACCTACTCTAATGTGGAATAACATTGATACCTTAGGCAACTCTAAGTATATTAGGGTTGAATGGGACCTTTTTATCCCTTTGGATCTAAAATCCCCATGAAATTCAATGTTTTTCCTTGATATGGAAAATCCTCACTTTTCCATGAACCCTTGGTTGAGAAAGGCATAAAAAATGAAGAAGAAGAAGATGGGGAAGAAAAATATTATTGGATAAGGATGTAATAACCAGGTATTTATTTATGATTCTCTATAAAAATTTAATGAGATGTGAGAAAGAGTGAGTTCCTACCCCAAGGATACTCATGGCCCTCTTTTATGAAATATGAGGGTGAGAGCGATAAGTCCACATTACATGAAGTGTTAACTTAGTACTATCATAAAAAGATAATAATACTAAAATAACTCTTCTATAAATAATAATCAACTAATATATATACATATAATTATATTAATAATAATCATATTTCTTTATTCGCATGAAAATAATTCCTTCACATAATTATATAGAAATATTATTCATTATTGTAATTATAATAACAAAAAATGAAACTACAAAATATTTTCCAGACGTATTATCCAAAAAAATATAAATTAACTTACTTGAAATGAATTTCATCAATCATATACCCAAATTAAATATTTTTTAACATCATTATAATATTCCATAAAAAAGTTATGAAAGCTATCAATAAGATAGGAATAGAAAAATTAAGTGCGGAGTTTATAAAAAGAATTCTACATCCACCTTAAACGATCTCTAAGACCATACATGGATGGTGAAAAGCTCACTACCTCCATAACTGGACACTATAAAGTCAATTTACGTTTTAAATGGTACACCCGAGCATTAATTATATTAAGTAGCCTTTTTTATTCTAAAGCAACAATAACATAATGCACAGAGCTTTATTAATTGACCTGATTAAAACCTAAAATAAAAAATTCATTATTTAATTTTTAATTAATTATTTTCATTTAAGAATTCATCATTTCAAAATTATCTTATGGTTAGTTTTTTGAATTTTCTAGAAATTGTTGATTTTTGGGTGAATATTAAAAAATACTGATTTTAAAAATTCTACCACTTTTATGAAATTATGATGATATAAGAATGAATTTATGGTTTATGAAACCTTTTATATTTACCAAATAAAAATTTAATAAATATTATAATTCATTTTAAAATATAATAGTTAACTTAAAAATCTATGATTAACATTTTTGAAATCAAAGTAATGTTTTTGTTTAAATAACAATAATTTTTGGATATTCTCATTAAATCATATATTAATAAGGTTTATTTATGATTTATTTTTATTTTAATGTCAAATAAACATCATTATATTTATGATAATTCAATTAATTTCATTATATTCAGCATTATAATTTATTTTTTTGTAAAATCATTTTTCTGGTTAAAATATTAATTTTCTCTAAAAACAGTTTTCATTGAATTTTGAGAACTTATATTAAAAGTAATTTATTCCACTTATAGGAATTGAATAATTAAAAAAGGATAAAATATTTTAAATTATATTAATTAAAAATAGGTAATTATTTTACCTCAATTTTTTTGTTATAATAAAGTATAATCCTCGTAAATATTTATTACCTCGATTAAGGGTAATATGATATTAAGGGGTTTAAATGAAGAGATGATACTTTAATAAAACATATAAAACCTGAAAAAATATCATTGGATGGTTTTATTTATATTATATACTCATCATATTCAATATTTTAAAATTTTGGATCAACTTTAATGGATTAATACAAATATTATATAATAAATTTTTTAAGTATTTTCAAGTTTTCCACCCACCTCTCTTATTAAAGGGAACCCCCTATCCTCTCTTCTGCATGCTTCTTAAGCTACATATATCAACCAATATCTATATAAATTGATGAAAAACATTATTTTTCACAACCTATATGTCTTGGTCTCAGTAAATGAAGACTTCAAGAATAATTAATGTGTAATCCAAATCAGGTTACCAAAGGAAGAGGTATAACTTCATACCAGGATCATTCAAGATCCATTCTTATTAAACATACTCCAAATATTCATAAAAGAATTAAATAATTATATTTACCATAATGATATGTTTTTATGTTAATTTTATATCCATTTTATATCTCTTTTCCATTCTATGGTAAATAAAAACATTACTTATGTGTGCGTGTATAGTACCACCTCCACGAATCGATGTGTATCATTTTTCATAACCATCTCACATGGATGGTTAAAAATATGGAATTAATGAATATATATTATATTTATTAAATAAATATTCTAATTTAAATATAATATATCATTTAACTTATTACCCTATAATCTATTGTGAAATGATAGTGTCACTTGGGCGTAAGTGTGGACTATCACCTCCATGAAGATATGTGATTAATTTCTATGTTACCATATTGAATGGATTATTATAAATTGTATACAATGAATAAAAAATAATACTCATGACATTATTAAAATAATTTATATAAAAAATCATTTTATAAAACCTATAAAAATGGTCAATATACTAAATTAATTTTTGATAAATTGACCAAACAACCTTAAGTGTTGATGTATGTAACAGCCTGAGATTTTATGAGAAATATTATTTTTAATTACTTTGATGTCTTGTGTTGTATGCTACACCATGATTATCTTGTGCTACACGCAACACCATGTTAGATTACAGTATACACAAACACTATTCTAGGCTTGTGTTGCACGCCAGAGCAACCGTTCTCGATAGCGTGTGTTGTACGGAATACCGAGTTTCACTAAACGAGATATTATTATAATATTATTATGAACTAGCCAATATAAATATTAATACCCAATTTTTTAAATTTTATTTTTCAAAATGGACTTCATTTTTGGATTCAGAATATCAAAATTAGCCTAGGGTGAAGTTTTGGTTTTTTTTTTGAAAACTTTCAATTTTTGATGAATATTGAAAACACTGGGTTACTATTCAAAAACTGACTTTTTATTTAAATAATTATGTATTTTATTTAAATTTATTTTAGGTCTAAATTGATACATAAAAGTTATATAAGTTCAATTTAATTCATTAGAGTCATTTTATAGAAATTTTCGATATATAAAAATTTTATTGATCTTTTCACCATCTTTTTCCCACCTCCTATGAGAATTTAAAAATTTACATAAAACATAATTTTACCGCATCTGTGAGTGGAATTTCAAAAATCAGAGACACACGGTAAATATCAAGGAGTAAAATGCAGTTCAATAAGATAAAAATAATTTTTTTTGAATAGTAACTTTTTACTTATTTTTACCACAGTAAAAAGTTAATAGGGTTATTAAGGAAAAAATGATATTATTGTTACCCTAACACAAGTCCTAATTCTATTGGATAAGTTTAATTCGACCAAAAACATCCTTAGTAATAAAATATTACCCTTTAGGTCCACTTGGATTATATTAGGACACATATTATTATTTTATTTAAAGAAGAGTTAATATAGTTAAAATCAAATATTAATAACTAAAACATTTTTAATATATGGTTATAAAAAAGAAAAATTATACTATAAATATTAATTAGAAATATAAAAATATTTCCTACATAATGTTATTTTATTTATAATTTTTAGACATTAAATAATTTAATTTATTTATGACACAATGATGATGCAGTAATTACATTATTAATGAAATATTAACATAATTGATGTTATAAATACCCAAATAAATGTAATTTTAGACTTTTTATGAATTAAACTAATTTTCTAGGTTAATATGACATGTTAGTATTGATTCAATTAGATTTTTTAGAACTAATAATTCTGTTACTATTTTCATAAAAATCAATTACCAAATAGTGCCAAAATTTGACATAAAATAGTTTTTAAAACAAATATAATATTTTTAATAGTTATTTTATTCCTAAAAATCTATGGTTCGTCCAAATGACTTAGATAAGTTTATATATATTAATAATTAACAAATTGGGGTTCTTTTGTCTTGTTATAGTAATTTTATTAACCATATAGTGTAAGAAAACAAGAAGACACGGTAAAAGTAAAATTATTTAACTTAAAGTTAAATCTAAATGATAAGGTTAATATAGTCACCTAAACTTTTCTAAATTATATTGTTTGAGAGTATTTCGACCCATCCCCACAATATCTTATAAATAAATCAATTTGGAGCTATTATAAACAGAATATGACTTTATTATAAAATAATATTTTAAGTTTTTCCAAAGGTGCCCCTCTCCTCCCTTATAAAAAGGGCACCTTTTCCCTATTCTCTTCACACTATTTTGAGCCTTGAGGATCACCCAACCCATAAAAATTCCTCTTCTAAACCTCTCTAGTTATATCATAGAGGTTCTGGTCTTTTCAAAATTCCAACTCTATTGCCCAAAGAAGAAGTTTAAAGGAGGTGCGTCGAGGAAGAGGTAATCTCTTCTACTGACTCTTTCAAGTTTATTTCTTCTTCTACTTCCACTTATTTAGTTGTTTAATAATAAAGTAATAAAATAAGTATTAATTATATAATTATATGTTATTATAAATATGAAACAACCCTATTTCAGCTTTTATCCATCCTACGGAAAATGAAATCACCGTGCGTGCGTAAGTATGAAATACCATCTCCACGTCGTGGTGTAATCAGTTTTTCCACCACCACCTTACTTGGATAGGTATAATGGTGTAAAGAATAACTATATATGATTATTATAACATCATACATATTATAAGATATTATATCATCCACTCCAATTCCAGTCAATAAATATGGGAATGATATCATCGCTCGGGTGTGCATACTGATTACCGTCTCCACCACGCAATGAGATTCATTTTCCATGTTAACAATTTGAGAAGGATTATAAAGTATATATAATAAGTAATCATGAAATATATGACATAATAATACTACTGGATTTATGTATATATATATATATATGTATGTCATATACTTAATTCTATTCAATTCAATAAGGAAACGAAGAACAACGTTCATGCGTACGTACGGCCTACCGTCTCCATGAACGGTGTATTTATTTCCATTTATAGATATATTATATATATGTATATTCTGAATATATAATATATATAAATCATGTTTTATATTCTGTAATTAATTAATCATGATATAAGTAATCATATTAATAATTACAAGTCAAAACACGGACGATAAATGAAATGATTTCACCCAAAACGCTGCTTTAACATGGAATTGACAAATGAACGAATAATCTAAAGTCGTAAGTGAATCATTTATGATATCATAAATATTATTATGGTTATATTACAAGTTAATAATATGTTTAAACCCACTATACAGGTGTCTCGGACACATACTGAAGAAATTTGACATAAGGTAAGGGATAATTATTCCAATCTCATTCTTATCCGAGATTGTTTATTCATAAGTATTTACTAGGGTTATGCTTATCATCCATGTCCATATGTTCTCAAAATGTTTTCATAAAATGTTTACGTTTCCTTCATGTTGGTTTAAAGTCATTTTTACCCTTTTTTACTTTTACCACATCGTATGGAAGGAATCTTTCTTTTGTTTACCATATGAGGTACTTTTTGACTTTTCTGGCAAAAGTACGAGAAAATTTTTTTTTAACTTATACGGTGTGAATGGATTTTTACAGTTTCATAACGTATTATTTTCATGAATCTTACTCTACAATATTTCATGACTATTTTCAACAAAATCCTTTTCTTTTAAAATTTCATGGAATATTGTAAAAATAAAATGATTTTGAAGAAGAAATGATATTTTCCTCAAGAATTTATTTCAAGTGTTTTATCAAAACCATTTTCCATCTAAGATGACGTTATTTCATATGTGTATGTTTCAATTATAATGTCTCTATGATTTACATGGTTTCACTTCTCTTATGATGAAAGGATATCCATTTTTTTATATGGATTATGTTATGATGGGATGATGTTTATGAAACCCATTTGATTATTTGGGTTATGATGAATGATTTGTATTTATGTTGAGGCACAAGTAAGAATGATTTCATTTTGAGATGGGTGGGACCTATATCTCCCTCCAATGCATTGGGTAAAGATTTATATCTCACGATATAGACATGGCTGGAACAGTAATTTAATCTGGTTCAGTGTTACAGGACTGAAACAAGGAGTGAACTCGATTCAGAAAGGGACTTTTTCCACTAAGATGGTCTTGGCAGTAATGTCTTGGATACTATGGAAATCATATCATGTGCTTAATGGTTTTCCATAATTAAATGTTTTATTCCCATTCTATTTTATCATGATTAATGTTCCTTTATGAACTATTCCTTACATACTGTGAAGATTTATTTCACAACTCAAGCTTTTGATGTATAAAATTTATGTTCATGTTTTGAAGATCAAATGTATATGGTTTGTTTTATTTTCTCCGAGCATACCCTTACTAAGAATTTGAGCTCACCGTTTATATGTTTTCTTTTCCCGATGATATAAAGAAAGGTTTTAGGTAAGAAAAAAGGGAAGATCTTTATGGGAGATGTTGAAGATCTTTCACCAATATTAGAAGATTATTTTTCCGAGTTTCCAAAGACACAAAACTATTATGGTCCTTGTGTGTTTATTTTTATTATGTATTAAGTACTCTGAAAATGTAATGTAATGTCTATGTACATCAAGCTTTGGGTCTCTATATTTGGTATCAGAAGAAAGGTTTAGATAACCTTTGGAAGCTAGGATGTGAAAACTTTTGTGAGATCCCTAGATATATTTCTAAGGTATGTCTAGGGATGTCTTTAAGGTTATGTATATGTATAGGTTATAGTCCTAGATTTATGATAACGATCATAGAATTAAACCTAAGATGTTATAGATTGAAAGTACTCACCCTTGATTATGTTTTTTTTCTAGTACGAGTTTTTCCTCTCATACTATTCTTTTTGGTTTTTAAGAAATGGCTGGAAACAGGAGGATTCATGTTAATGGAGAATATAATGGACAATGGAATGATATTTTTCGTGAGAAACCAAATGAAACGGGATTTGGATGTCCAAACATCGTTATTATGCCTAATCATCAATCTCATAATATGATCAATAATATCAACTATGGTAAGTTTCCTGACTCGGCTAATAAGAGAAAGATGGAGTTTCATGATGATCATAAAGGAAAGAAAGTTAAATTTCCATCATGTAAATCATGTGTGGAGAGGCATCAAGGAGAATGTTTCAAAGGAACTGGAAGATGCTTTGGGTGTGGAAAAGAAGGACACAAAGCCAGTAATTGTAGAGGAAAAGGTTCAGTTAACACTGTGGTCAAGGATAATGGTATGGCTAAGACATCAACAACGGTTAAATGTTTTAAATGTGGAATATACGGGCATTATGCAAACCAATGCCCTAAAGGAAAATCTCATGAAGAGAATCAGCATGATTATATGGGAAGTATTTATGTGGATGATGATGAAGAGACTACAAATGATATATCGGATGAAAGAAATGATGAATCTCAGTTAGTGGTTTAAGAAGGTAGTGGAATGATTGTATGTTTATCAAGAATAATGTATGATATTGTGTAATAAAGAAAAATCTAAGGATTGTTACATTGTTGTCTTTCCTTGAGTTTTTGAGAGTATATGATGAATGGTACTAGTAACCATGAAAGGTTATTCAAATATTTTTGGAAGGTTGATGATATGTGCATAATGAAAGGATAAATAGATAATGATATGTTTGATAATATTAATGATCTCATGATTGGTATAAGGAAAAAGTGATATCATGGTTTGAGTATATAGAATTTTTGGGATTTTGGTACGTGGAAAGGGTTACCTTTTGACAGCATTCATGTTTTCACTAAGGTTCTATGGTAATTCATGTTGCAATAGAATACAAGATTAATGTATTCACATGTTTGGAATGCGATCAACAAGATATATCTTATGATATATGAGGGATAAATGATGGTATTCACATGCTTGGTAGATGACCTTTCTAGTAGTCATTTTCTGTATACTATGAGATTGAACAGAAGTATTTCCGATAAGCCTAAAGGTTGGAATGCATTAAGTTAGACATCAGATAGTATTGTTTAAGGCTATAACTTTTTGTTATATTACAAAATTATAGTTTAAGAAAAAGTATAACTCGTAGGACGGGTGACAACCCGTCGCGTCGGACAAGGCTGTGGGAATCGAACCCACAATTGAAGTCCAACAGGCATTTATTTCCTACCACTGGCCTACAGGAATTCCCTGGTTAGTAGAAAATGGTTTTATTAAGTGGTATGATAGATGAAGTATATGTCCATTATTGGAATCATATACGATTAACCTCACCATAGATGGACTTATGTATATTAGATAATTTTTTCTAACCTTTTGTTTAAGACATATGGAATGACCCATCATTCTATCACATGATCTGCTAACACTTAACGAATGAAAAATTCAACTTCATTTAATTAAGAGATGATTTCAAAATTGTTCAAGGCACGAATAACGGTGAGATTATACCGAAATAAAGTAAGTATCTATTCTAATTCAAATTCTTCAACTTTATTGAAATGATCTTGAAAACAAAAAATGTTTTCCTACTACCCTTATATTCGATGAATTAGATGGTACCTTAGATCATCACAAATTTATGGTTTTGTGATTGTTGGCTTCTTCATATCTATGTCCTCTACCACTCTCCATCAAAACATGATGGTTAGATTTTTCTTCCATATCCATATTTCCACCTATGTTCTCCTATGTTGAAACCCAGTGATGAGTTAATCTGGGTAACCATTACATTTTTAACTTTCCTTTTTAAAATGAAGTTTTAGTATTCCTTTTTTACGATGTGGGTTTCTATGAAAGAAACTTTCAAGTAGTAAACTATTTATAACCCCAACAAAGTTCAAGGGGAAATTCATTTTAAGGGGGGTAGAATGTAACAGCCTGAGATTTTTTGAGAAATATTATTTATAATTACTTTGATGTCTTGTGTTGTACACTACACCATGATTATCTTGCGCTACAAGAAACACCATGTCAGCTTATAGTATAAAGACCCATACTTTCCATACAAGGTTATTACTTCAGAATTGAAGCATACTTATTACAACATATAACAAAACCAGGAAAGGATCGTATAGTTATAGAGTCTTTAGAAACTGGGAAACATAAACAACTGGTTCATAAAGAACCTACATTGTATCCCATTTATTTCATCATATTTAAAGTCCCTTTTTTCATATCCTAATTAATAACATTCATCCTGACCTAGGGAAAGAAAACATAAAAAAGGGTGATCTCAAATGCTCAGTAAGGGTAAAAAAAGAAATATCAATCACATCATATTCATAAGAACAAAATATTTTGGAAATATTAACCTGCAAAAGAGATCATAATTTCAGAACATGGGATAAATCATAGTAGTGAAATGTAATCGCAATAATCTTAACTTAAAACATGAAACATTGTGGCATACATACATAATCATATACAATCATTTCTTATTAGTTAAGACTCATTTCCAAGACTATCTTATTGGACAAAGTCCATTTCAGAACTGAGTTCACTCCTCGTTTCAGTCTTGTTTCACTGAACCGGTTTAACCCTACTTTCCATCCATGTCTATCTCATGAGATTTAAATCTTTACCCAATGCATTGGAGGGAGATATAGGTCCCACACATCTCATAATGATATCATTCTTATGTGTGCCACAAAATCATAAATCATAAATCATTGCATAACACGTGTAAAAAAAATGGGATTATTAAACATCGTGACATCAAAAAACAATTCATATAACATAAAGTAATTTATAAAAATAATTACATCACAACATAATCAAATAAATGTAATAATACGGATAGAAACATAACCCTATATTATCTTAGATGGAAAATAATTTTGATAAAACACTTGAACTCCATTCTTGAGGAAAATATCCTTTCTACTTCAAAAACATTTTTCCTTTCTTAACATGTCATACTATTTTAAACTAAATGAAGTTCATTAAAAATAAAATTGAAAACTTGTAAAGGAATCTTCTTGGAAATAATGTTTAAAAATCCATTCATGCCGTATAAGTTAAAAAAAATCATTCTTCTTGTACTTTTGTCGGAAAAGTCAAAAAGTACCTCGTACGAAAAACGACAAAAGATTCCTTTCATATCTTTTACTAAAAACTCACCTAAGGGTAAAATTGGATTTAAACAATTGTAGGTGGATGGAAATAATATTAAATATTTAGGAAACATGGATGTGGATGATAAAATACACCCCAGTAAATACCAAAGTATAAACAATCTCGGATAAAAATGAGATTGTGATATTTTCTCTTACCTTAGGAACGATTTGCTTCGTAAGTGTCTGATTTGCTTCGTAATTGTCCGAACCTCCTGTATAATGATTTAAATAATGTTATTGACTTATTCCGGAATCATACTTATTTTTATGATATCATATATGGTCATATTCTTAGCTTCTTATTAGTAATTTTTCATTGTTACTTGTTATTCGGGTGTTTATTGCTTTTTGTTCTTATGCGTGTTTTGTCGAATAAATTCTTATTCTTATTTTTAGGTTATAGATACCTCATTTACAAAATTCTATTAGTGTAATATATATCATATTCATTCATTCAATTCATTTATATAATCATTATCCAATGAAGATCATGTAGAACGAGTAGCATCACATCGTGGAGACGGTATTCCGTACGTACGCACGAGCGATGATATCGTTCCCATGATCGTGTAATTGTATTGGAGTGTATGTATAATATTTCAGAATAAATACCACTTTACAATATTCATATATAGTTATTTATTTTCACCATTATACTAATCCATGTAAGGTGGTGGTGGAAAATAGATTACACCACGGCGTGGAGACGGTATTCCGTACGTACGCACGCGCGGTGATTTCGTTTTCCGTAGGATGGATAGATGGTGAAATAGGGTTGTTTAAAAATTATAATAACATATCATTATATGAGTGATACTTATGTTATTACTTCATAATGAGACAACTAAATAATAAGAAGTGGAAGAAGAAATAATGTTGAAAGAATCGGTAACAGACATTACCTCTTCTTTGAAGCGCCTCTTTGAGACCTCCTTTTAGGGCACTAAAATTGGTCTTTGAAGAAGACCAAGACCTCTAGGATGTTTCTAGGTAAGAGGAGAAGATAATTGTTTAGGGTTTTTCCTAGCTTGAAGGCTCAAAGTGGTGTGAGGAAGAGAGGGTGGAGGTTCCCTTTTATAAGGGAGGAGAGGGGCACCTTTGGAAAAACAAAAAATATTATTTTATTATAAAGTCATATTCGGTTTTTAATAGCTCCAAATTGATTTATTTAGATTATAAGGTGGGGATGGTTCTAAAGCCTCTCATCCAATAGAATTTAGACATGTTTAGGTTACTATTTTAACCTTATCATTTAGATTTAACATTAAGTTAGATAATTTAACTTTTACCGTGTCTTCTTGTTTTCTTACAATATAAGGTTAATAAACTTACCATAACAAGCCACAAGAACCCCAAGTTGTTTATTATTAATATATATAACATTATATAAGTCATTTTTACGAACCTTAGATTTTTAGGAATAAAATAACCATTAATAATATAATATTGGTTTTAAAAACTATTTTATGTCAATTTTGACACTATTTGGTAATTGATTTTTGTGAAACTCATAACAGAAATATTAGTTCGAAAAAAGTTACTTAAATCAATAATAACATGTCATATTAACATATAAAATTATTTTAATTCATAAAAAGTCTCAAATTACATTTATTTTGGTATTTATAACATCAATTATGTCAATATTTCATTAATAAGATAATTACTGCATCATCATTGTGTCATAAATAAATTAAATTATTTATTGTCTACAAATTACAAATAAAATACCATTATGTAGGAAATATTTATATATTTCTAATGATTATTTATAGTCGAATTTATCTTATGTGTAACCCTATATTAAAAATGATTTACTTATTAAACATTGATTTTAACTATTTTAACCTTTCATTAAATAAATTAATATTAAATATCCTAATCTAATCAAAGTGGGCCTAAATGGTCATATTTTATTCCTAAGGTTGTTTTTGTTCAAATTACACTTATCCAGAAGAATTAGGACATGTGTTAGGGTAATAATAATATCATTTTTACCTGTAATTACCCTATTTACTTTTAAACGTGGTAAAAAAAGTAAATAGTTACTATTTACCAAAAATTATTTTCATCTCATTGGACCAAATTTTACTTACTTAAATCAACCGTGTCTCTCAGATTTTTGAAATTCCACTCACAAAAGTGGTAAAATTAAGTTTTATGTAAATTTAAAAATTCTCCTAGGAGGTGGGTAAAAGACGATCAAAAGTTCAAAAAAAATTATATATCTATAATTATTATAAAATAACTCTAATGAATTACATTGAACATATAAAGGTATTATGTATCAATTTTGACCTAATATAAATTTAAATAAAATAAATAATTATTTAAATAAAAAGTAAGTTTTTTAATAGTAACCTAGTGTTTTCACTATTCATCCAAAATTGAAAGTTTTCAGAAAAATACCAAAATTTTACCCTAGGAAAATTTCGATATTCCGAATCCAAAAATGAAGTCCATTTTGAAAGATGAAATTTAAAAAATTTCAAAAAGTGGTTATTACTATTCATAACGGCTAGTTTTAATAATATTTTAATTGCATATCGTTGTTTAGTGAAACTCGGTATCGCGTACAACGCAAGCTATCGAGGAAGGTCGTGGTTGCATGTAAAGAAATCCAAGCTAGTGTTGTGTGTTGTGAATGATCCATTTGATAATTTATATAACATAAAAAAAAATATTTCTCATAAAAGTCTCGGGTGTTACATTCTACCCCCCTTAAAATGTATTCCACCCTCAAAATTCGTCACTTTGTAACAAACAGATGAGGATACCTCTCCCATGTAGCTTCTTCTAATTGGTGGTTCTTCCATAAAACATTCACCAAGCGAGTGGTATTGTTCTGTAGGACTTTTTCGCTATGATCCAGAATCTTTATCGGCTGTTCTTCATAAGAAATATCTTGCTCCAGCGGTACAACTTCTGAGCTGAGTACATGTGAAGGATCAGGTATGTACTTTCTCAGGAGAGATACATGGAACACATCATGAACTTGAGAGAGATTTGGTGGAAGCGCCAATCAGTAAGCTACCATCCCAACAAGATCCATTATTTCGAAAGGACCGATATATCTAGGGCTCAGCTTTCCCGTATTCCCAAATCTCATTACACTCTTCCAAGGTGATATTTGTAAGAACACTTTATCACCCACTTAAAACTCTAAGTCTTTTATTCGGTTGTTAGCATAACTTTTTTGTAGACTCTAAGATGCTATTATATGTTGTTGAATAGATCGGATCTTTTCTGCCATCCCATCAAAAAGATCAGGTCTTAATAGCTATCTTTCCCCAACTTCATCCCAGCAAGTTGGAGTCCTGAATTTCTTTCCATAGAGAGCTTCATAAGGAGACATCTGAATATTGGAGTGAAAGTTATTATTATAAGAAAATTCTACCAAAGGTAGGTGTTTATCCCAACCACCTTTGAAATCCATAGAGAAAGCTCTCAACATATCTTCTAGAGTTTGAATTTTCCTCTCAGACTGACCGTTGTTCTGAGGATGAAAAGAAGTGCTGAAACTCAACTCTGTATCCAGAGTATACTGAAGACTTCTCCAGAACTTCGAGATAAATCTCAGATCCTATTTAGATATAATTGAAACTGGTACTCCATGCAATCTTACCACTTCCTTTACATATATCCTGGCAAGCTGATCTAGAGATAAATCCTTTCTAATATCAATGAAGTGTGCAGACTTTGTAATACGATCAACTATGACCTAGATAACATTATTTCCTTTGGATGTTTTAGTAAGTATAGTGAAAAAGTCCATAGTGATGGTTTCCCACTTCCATTTAGGTGTGGGTAATGGTTGTAGCATCCCCTTATACTTCTGTCTCTTAGATTTAACTTGTTGAAAAACCAAGTATCGAGATACATATTCAGCAACATCTCTTCTCATCCCATCCCACCAGAAGTAGGTCCCTATACATCTTCGTGCTTCCAGGATGAATAGAGAATGAAGAACTATGAGCCTCATCCAGCAGCTCCTTCTATAATTCAGGGATTGGAGGAACACAAACCCGATTCCTGAACTTTATAATCCCATCACAATCAAGGTTGAATTCAGGAACATTTCTCACCTTCTTTTGTAACTCGACATCTTCTTTATACGCCTCTTTAATCTTCACATGTATAGATGGTTGAACATTCATTTGAGAAAGATAAGAGTTTTCCCCTTTCATTATAATTCCAAGATCCATCCTTTGTAAATCCATAAATATTGGATCCTTTCTGATCCTCATCATGGATAAGCTAGCATGGTCTTGTCGACTTAATGCATCTTTCACCTTGTTTGCTTTCCCAGGGTGGTAATTAATTGAGCATTCTTAATCCTTAATCAGCTCCAACCATCTTCTTTGGTGCATATTTAGCTTCTTTTGTGTGAAAATATACTTTAAACTTTTATGATCAGTATAAATGTCACACCTTTCTCCATAAAGATAATTCCTCCAAATCTTTAATACAAATTTTACTGCAGCAAACTCCAAATCATGAGTTGGGTAATTTTTCTCATGGATTTTCCACTGTCGTGAGGCATAAGCTATCACCATATCATTTTGCATGAGAACACACCCAAATACCTTCTTAGATGCATCACTGTAGATCACAAACCTTTCTCCACTACAATTAAGTGTTAGCACAGTTGAACTGGATAACCTTCTTTTCAACTCCTTGAAATTCTCTTCACATTCCTCCGTCCACACAAAATTAACTCCTTTTCGAGTCAACCTAGTGAGTGGATTATATAATCGTGAAAAATCATTCACAAAAAGTCAATAATATCCAGCCAAACCAAGAAAACTTCAAATCTCAGTTACTATTTTTGGTCTCGACCATCTTTCGATAACCTCTATTTTTGCTGGATCCACAGATATCCCATCTTTTGAGATTATGTGACCCAAAAATGAAACTTTTTGATGCCAAAATTCACACTTGGTAAATTTGGCATAAAGCTTCTTCTTTCTTAGGGTCTTAAATATAATTCTCAAGTGATCTTAATGTTCTTCCTTTCTCTTTGAATATACAAGAATATCTTATATAAAGACTACCACAAACTGATCAATATAGTCTCTAAAGACTCTATTCATCAGATCCATGAAGATAGCAGGGGCATTAGTAAGACCAAATGGAATCACTATAAATTCATAGTGTCCATACCTTGTACGGAAATCCATCTTTGGTATATCCTCCCTTTTGACCCTTAATTGATGATACCCAGAACGAAGATCAATCTTGGAAAAGTATTGAGCTCCACGTAGTTGGTCAAATAAGTCATCAATGTGTGGGAGAGGATATTTTTTCTTGATAGTGATCTTGTTAAGTTCTCGATAATCAATGCAGAGTCTCATTGATCCATCTTTCTTCTTAACAAACAGAACAGGTTCTCACCAAGGTGATGCACTAGGGCATATGAATCCTTTATCAAGATTCTCTTGGAGTTGCTTCTTCCATTCCTGCAACTCAATTGGGGCCATTCTATAAGGTGTCTTTGAAATAGGAAAATCACCCGGTACGAGTTCTATTGAAAACACAACTTCACGATTTGGTGGAAGACCCGACAATTCCTCCGGAAAGACATCGTCAAACTCCCGTACAATGGGCATATTCCTAATCATGAGTTTCTCACCAACCATTTGAGATAAATAACCATCATTTAGTGGAATCAAGACCCATAAGATGGAAGAAATTTCCACTGGAAGGTTATGTTTATCCTTGCATCGATAGACGATCATAGATTGATCTGGAATATGAAATGTGACTTCCCTTCTTTGGAAATTGATATGAGCTCTATATAGAGAAAGCCAATCCTTGCCAAGAATCACATCAAATTCCACTATAGGAAGGATCACAAGATTTACAGGAATCACATTCCCACAAACTTCAATCAGAGAAGAATTATATACTTTTGATGCGGCTATTGTGCCATTAGGGGTTGTCACAGCTAACTCAACATCTAATTGTTGAGGTAATACAGTGATACCCTTAGAAAATTCTTCAGAAATAAAAGACTGGGTGGATCCAGAATCAAATAAAACATTTGCTACTTTAGAGTGGATGGTAAGTGTACCTTTCACCACTTCGTTATCTTACTCCACATCGCTGATAGAAATTGCATGTGAATTTCCGTTGTCTTTAGCCTTAAGAGTTTGTTGACGTCGATCATCATCAACAACCCTTGGATTAGGGCATTGATTGGCATAATGACCCATTTCCTTGCACTTGTAACATTGAAGTGTAAGAGGTGCACTCTGTGTATCCTTTTCTTTGTTCGCATCACTATACATCTTCTTCTCATCATTGCTGCATTCAAATTCCCGATGACCTTCCTTTCCACATTTGAAACATTTACTTGTCCCTTTAAGACAACTCCCTCCATGTTTCTTTCCACACTTTGAGCATAAGGTAAAACTCATCTTCTTTTCAGTGTGCTCTTTAGATTTTCCTTTGAATTCCATTTTCCTCTTCTTATCAAACCCATATGACTGATGGGTTACTCCAATCTCCATCTCAACTTTGAGAGAACATAGAATGATTTCCTTATAGCTATTGAAGTCCCATATGGCAAATTCCCTTCAAAGACTTGGTTTTAAGCCACTAAAGAATCGATCGATCTTACTCTCAGGTTGGATAATAATACCAGCAGCGTGCCTTGCAAGTCCTGTAAAATTTGCATTGTAGATACCAACAGATTCATCATCATTTTTCTTTAGTTCAGGAAACTCATTCTCCATCATTGTTCGAAAAATACGAGGAAAGTACTTATTGAAAAATATGTTTTTGAACTCATCCCATTCCATGGACTCAATTTCATCCCTTTGCCTAGTATTCTTAATAAGATTTCACCATTGATCAGAATCACCTACCAAACGATATACTGCTAAGATGACTTTATCATGTTCAAAACATTGAAGAACTGAAAATATCTTTTCAGTGGTACTGATCCATTGTTCAGCCACTAATGGATCAGAAGACCCACTGAATGAAGGTGGACGCTGCCTCATGAAGGATTCAACAGAATGTTACTCCTTCCTTTTCTCGTTTGGAAGTTCTGCATGATTCAAAGTTTAAGAAAGTTGTGTGACTATGGCTATAAGATTTTGCATTCCAACTCCCATAATGTTAGGTTTCTCATGGGAACAATCATTACATTGCCCGTCGCATTCTGCATTAACACGGTTCCTTCGAGTTCCATCCATTGACTAAAACCAAGAAGAATAGTGTGAGCAACACGAATTATATTAGGAAAACCACACAATCAAGAATAAAATTTCACACTTAAGGTTTTATCATAGGTTGTTCATGGCCATTTCTAAAACACTAAGATTGTGTTCTATGCTTATACTTATCCTTAGGGTTCTTACTAAGGCTTTCACATCCTAGTTTCCAAAGATTTAATATGCCTTTCCTCTGATACAAACTATAACGGTCTGGAATTACTTCCAGTGGACTATAATTGATACCTATCAGGGCACCCCATGGGAGGCTACACCCCCTGGGCGGGATGCACCACCATCCCCAGTGGTAGCCATTTCCTCATGAAGCCCTTGGGCGGAGAGCCATGCTTCGTCCAACGCTCACATGTGAGAGTTCCCAAGGATATGATACATTCCTACCTCATGTGCCTCTAATACCAACTATAACAACCCATACTTTACATACATGGTTATTACTTCAGAATTGAAGCATACTTATTACAACATATAACAAAACCAGGAAAGGACCGTATGGGTATAGAGTCTTTTGAAACTGGGAAACATAAACAACTGGTTCATAAAGCATCTATATTGTCTCCCATTTATTTCATCATATCTAAAGTCCCTTTTTGCATATCCTAATTAATAACCTTCATCCTGAACTGGGGAAAGAAAACATACAAAAGGGTGATCTCAAATGCTCAGTAAGGGTAAACAAAAGAAATATCGATCACATCATATTCATAAGAACATAATATTTTGGAAATCTTAACCTTCAAAAGAGATCATAATTTCAGAACATGCGATTAATCATAGTAGTGAAATGTACTCCCAATAATCTTAACTTAAAACATGAAACTTTGTGGCATACACACATAATCATAGAGAATCATTTCTTATTATTCAAGACTCATTTCCAAGACTATCTTAGCGGACAAAGTCCATTTCTAAACTGAGTTCACTCCTCATTTCAGTCTTGTTTCACTGAACCAGTTTAACATGTCGTTCCAGCCATGTCTATCTCATGAGATATAAATATTTACCCAATTCATTGTAGGGAGATATAGGTCCCACGCATCTCATAATTATACTATTCTTATGTGTGCCACAAAATCATAAATCATAAATCATTGCATAACACGTGTAAAAAAAATGGGATTCTTAAACATCGTGACATCAGAAAACAATTTATATAACATAAAGTAATTCATAAAAATAATTCCATCACAACATAATCAAATCAATGTAATAATAGGGATAGAAACAGAACCCTATATTATCTTAGATGGAAATAATTTTGATAAAACACTTGAACTCCATTCTTGAGGAAAATATCATTTCTACTTCAAAAACATTTTTCCTTTCATAACATGTCATACTATTTTAAACTAAAATAAGTTGGTTAAAAATAAACTTGAAAACTTGTAAAGGAAGCTTCTTGGAAATAATGTTTAAAAATCCATTCATTCCGTATAAGTTAAAAAAACATTTTTCTCGTACTTTTTTCAGAAAAGTCAAAAAGTACCTAGTATGAAAAACGACAAAAGATTCCTTTCATATCTTTTACTAAAAACTCACCTAAGGGTAAAATTGGATTTAAACAATTGTAGGTGGATGGAAATAATATTACATATTGAGGAAACATGGATGTGGATGATAAAATACAAGCTAGTAAATACCAAAGTATAAACAATCTCAGATAAAAATGATATTGTGATATTTTCCCTTACCTTAGGAACGATTTTCTTCGTAAGTGTCTGATTTGCTTCGTAATTGTCCGAACCTCCTGTATAATGATTTAAATAATGTTTTTGAATTATTCCAGAATCATACATATTTTTATGATATCATATATGGTCATATTCTTAGCTTATTTTTAGTAATTTTTCATTGTTACTTGTTATTCAGGTGTTTATTGCTTTTTGTTCTTATGTGTGTTTTGTCGAATAAATTCTTATTCTTCTTTTTATGTTATAAATACCTCATTTCTAGAATTTTATTAGTGTAATATATATCATATTCATTCATTCAATTCATTTATATAATCATTATGCAATGAAGATCATGTATAACGAGTCGCATCACATCGTGGAGACGGTATTCTGTACGTAAGCACGAGCGATGATATCGTTCCCATGATCGTGTAATTGTATTGGAGTGTATGTATACTATTTAAAAAAAAATAAAACTTTACAATATTCATATATAGTTATTTATTTTCACCATTATACCCATCCAAGTAAGGTGTTGGTGGAAAATAGATTACACCGCGGCATGGAGACGGTATTCTGTACGTACGCACGCGCGGTGATTTCGTTTTCTGTATGGTGGATAGATGGTGAAATAGGGTTGTTTCATACTTATAATAACATATCAGTATATGAGTGATACTGATTTTATTACTTCATAATGAAAAAACTAAATAAGAAGAAGTGGAAGAAGAAATAAAGTTGAAAGAATTGGTAACGGACATTACCTCTTCTTTAAAGCACCTCTTTGAGACCTCCTTTTAGGGCATTGAAATTGGTCTTTGAAGAAGACCAGGACCTCTAGGATGTTTATAGGGAAGTGGAGAAGAGAATGTTTCAGGGGTTGGCCGATCTTGAAGGCTCAATGTGGTGTGAGGAAGAGAGGGAGGAGGTTCCCTTTTATAAGGGAGGAGAGGGGCACCTATGGAAAAACTAAAAATATTATTTTATTATAAAGTCATATTCGGTTTTTAATAGCTCAAAATTGATTTATTTTGAAGCTAAGTTGGGTATGGGTCGAAATACTCTCATCCATTAGAATTTAGACAAGTTTAGGTTACTATTTTAACCTTATCATTTAGATTTAACTTTAAGTTAGATAATTTAACTTTTACTGTGTCTTGTTGTTTTCTTACACTATAAGGTCAGTAAACTTACCATAACAAGCCAAAAGAACCCCAAGTTGTTTATTATTAATATATATAACATTATCTAAGTCATTTGGCAGAACCTTAAATTTTTAGGAATAAAATAACAATTAATAATATAATATTTGTTTTAAAACTATTTTATGTCCATTTTGACTCTATTTGGTAATTGATTTTTTTAAAACTCATAACAGAAATATTAGTTCTAAAAAAGTTACTTAAATCAATAATAACATGTCATATTAACATATAAAATTTTTATAATTCATAAAAGGTCTCAAATTACATTTATTTGGGTATTTATAACCTCAATTATGTCAATATTTCATTAATAAGATAATTACTACATCATCATTGTGTCATAAATAAATTAAATTATTTATTGTATAAAAATTAAAAATAAAATACCATTATGTAGGAAATATTTTTAGCTTTCTAATTATTATTTATAGTCGAATTTATCATTTGTATAACCCTATATTAAAAATGATTTACTTATTAAATTTTGATTTTAACTATTTTAAACTTTCTTTAAATAAATAAATATTAAATGTCCTAATCTAATCCAAGTGGGCCAAAATGGTCATATATTATTCCTAAGGTTGTTTTTGGTCGAATTACACATATCCAATAGAATTATTACATGTTTTAGGGTAATAATAATATCATTTTTACCCGTAATTACCCTATTTACTTTTAACCGTGGTAAAAAAAAGTAAAAAGTTACTATTCACCAAAAATTATTTTCATCTCATTGAACCAAATTTTACTTACTGACGTCAACTGTGTCTCACATATTTTTTAAATCTCACTCACAGAAGTGGTAAAATTATGTTTTATGTAAATTTGCAAATTCTCATAGGAGGTGGGTAAAAGACGGTCAAAAGTTCAATAAAATTTATATATATCTAAAATTATTATAAGATAACTCCAATGAATTACTTTGAACTTATAAAGGTATTATGTATCAATTTTGACCTAATATAAATTTAAATAAAATAAATAATTATTTAAATAAAAAGTCAGTTTTTAAATAGTAACCCAGTGTTTTCACTATTCATCCAAAATTGAAAGTTTTCAGAAAAATACCAAAATTTCACCCTAGGCTAATTTCGATATTCCGAATCCAAAAATGAAGTCCATATTGAAAGATAAAATTTACAAAATATCAAAAAGTGGTTATTAATATTCATAACGGCTAGTTTTAATAATATTTTAATAGCATATCGTTGTTTAGTGAAACTCGGTATTGCGTACAACGCAAGCTATCGAGGAAGATCGTGATTGCGTGTAAAGCAAGCCAAGCTAGTGTTGTGTGTAGTGAATGATCCCTTTGATGATTAATATAACATAAAAACAAAATATTTCTCATAAAAGTCTTGGGTGTTACATGCAGTATACAGAAACACTTTTTTAGGCTTGTGTTGCACGCCAGAGCAACCTTCCTCGATAGTGTGTGTTGTACGCAATACCGAGTTTCACTAAACGGGATATTATTATAATATTATTACGAACTAGCCATTATGAATAGTAATACCCAATTTTTGAAATTTTATTTTTGAAAATGGACTTCATTTTTGGATTCGTAATATCGAAATTATCCTAGGCTGAAGTTTTGGTATTTTTCTGAAAACTTTCAATTTTTTATGAATAGTGAAAACACTAGGATACTATTTAAAAACGAAATTTTTATTTAAATAATTATTTATTTTATTTAAATTTATTTTCTGTCAAAATTGATATATAATAGCTATATAATTTCAATGTAATTCATTAGTCATTTTATATAAAGTTTAGATATATAAAAATTTTATTGAACTTCTCACCGTCTATTACCCACCTCCTAGGAGAATTTGAAAATTTACATAAAACATAATTTTACCGCTTCTATGAGTGGAATTTCAAAAATACGAGAGACACGGTTAATATCAAGGAGTAAAACGTCGTTCAATAAGATAAATATTTTTTGGTGAATAGTAACTTTTTTCTTTTTTTTACCACGGTAAAAAGTAAATAGGGTCATTAAGAAAAACAATGATATTATTATTACCATAAAACATGTTCTAATTCTATTGGATAAGTGTAATTCTACCAAAAACAACCTTATGAAAAAAATATTAACCTTTAGGTCTAGTGGGATTAGATTAGGACACTTATTATTATTTTATTTAAAGAAGAGTTAAAATAGTTAAAATCAATGTTTAATAACTGAAACATTTTTAATATCGGGTAATAAATAAGATAAATTCGGATATAAATATTCATTATAAATATAAAAATTTTTCATAAATAATTTTATTTTATTTATAATTTTTATACATTAAATAATTTAATTTAATTATGACCCAATGATGATGCAGTAATTAACTTATTAAAGAAATATTAACATAATTGATGTTATAAATACCCAAATAAATGTAATTTGAGACTTTTTATGAATTACACTAATTTTATAGGTTAATATGACATGTTATTATTGATTCAATTAGCTTTGTTATAACTAATCATGTTGTTGTGATTTTCACAAAAATCAATTACCAAATAGTGTCAAAATTGACATAAAATAGTTTTTAAAACAAATATTATATTATTAATTGTTATTTTATTCCTAAAAATATAAGGTTCGTCAAAATGACTTAGATAAGGTTATATATATTAATAATGAATATATTGGGGTTCTTTTTTCTTGTTATAGTAAGTTTATTAACCATATAGTGTAAGAAAACAAGAAGACATGGTAAAACTAAAATTATTTAACTTAAAGTTAAATCTAAATTATAAGGTTATAATAGTAACCTAAACTTGTATAAATTATATTGGTTGAGATTATTTCGACAAATCCCCACTTTATCATCAAAATAAATCAATTTGGAGCTATTATAAACCGAATATGACTTTATTATAAAATAATATTTTAAGTTTTTCCAAAGGTGCCCCTCTCCTCCCTTATAAAAAGGGAACCCCTTCCCTCTTCTGTTCACACCCTTTTGAGCCTTGAATCTCGTCCAACCCCTTCCAATTACTCTTATAAACCTTTCTAGTTATATCATATAGGTTCTGGTCTTCTCAAAAGAACATATCTAGTTCCTTAAGAAGGAGTTTAAAGGAGGTGCGTTGAGAAAGAGGTAATCTCTTCTACCAACTCTTTCAAGTTTCTTTCTTCTTCTAATTCCTCTTCTTTATTTGTTTCATTATAAAGTAATAACATCATTATTAATTATATACTGATATTTTATTATAAATATGAAACAACCCTATTTCACCTTCTATCCATCCTACATAAAATGAAATCACCGCGCGTGCGTATGTACGGAATACCGTCTCCACGCCGTGGTGTAAATAGTTTTTCCACCACCACCTTACATGGATGGGTATAATGGTGTAAATGATAACTATATATGAATATTATAACATCATACTGATTATAAGATATTATATCATCCACTCCAATTCAATTCAATAAATATGGGAAGGATATCATCGCTCGTGCGTACATACGGATTACCGTCTCCACGACACGATGAGATTCATTTTCCATGTTAACAATTCGAGAATGATTATAAAGAATATATAATAAGTAATCATGAAATATAAAACATAATAATGATACTGGATTTATTTTTGTATATATATATATATATATATTTCATCTACTTGATTCCATTGAATTCAATAAGGAAACGAAAAACAACGTTCATGCGTACGTACGGCCTACCGTCTCCATGAACGGTGTATATCTTTCCATTTATTGATCTATTATATATATGTATATTATGAATATATATTATTTATAAATCATGTTTTATATCCTGTAATTAATTAATCATTATCTAAGTAATCATATTAATAATTATAACTCAAAACATGGACGATAAATGAAATGATTTTTCCCAAAACGCTGCTTTAACATGGAATTGACAAATGAACGGATAATATAAAGTCGTAAGTGAATAATTTATGATATCATAAATATTATTATGGTTATATTACAAGTTAATAATATGTTTAAACCCACTATACAGGAGTCTCAGACACATACAGAAGAAATTGGACATAAGGTAAGGGATAATTATTCCAATCTCATTCTTATCTGAGATTGTTTATTCGTAAGAATTTACTGGGGTTATGTTTATCATCCATATCCATATGTTCTCAAAATGTTTTTATAAAATGTTTACTTTTATTCCATGTGTGTTTAAAGTAATTTTTACCCTTTCTACTTTTACCACATCGTATAGAAGGAATATTTCCTTTGTTTACAATACGAGGTACTTTTTTACTTTTCTGGAAAAAGTATGAGAAGAATGCTTTTTTTAACTTATAAGGCGTGAATGGATTTTTACGGTTTCATAACACCTTATTTTCAAGAAGCTTACTCTACAATATTTCATTAATATTTTCAACAAAATCCTTTTCTTTTAAAATTTCATGGCATATTGTGAAAAGAAAATTATTTTGAAGAAGAAATGATATTTTCCTCAAGAATTCATTTCAAGTGTTTTATCAAAACCATTTTCCATCTAAGATGACATTATTTCATATGCGTATATTTCAAGTATAATGTCTCTATGATTTACATGGTTTCACTTCTCTTATTATGAAATGATATCGATTTGTTTTATATGAATTATTTTATGATGGGATGATGTTTATGAAACCCATTTGATTCTTTGGGTTATGATGAATGATTTATGTTTATGTTGTGGCACAAGTAAGAATTATTTCATTATGAGATTAGTGGGACTTATATCTCCATCCAATGCATTGGTTAAAGATTTATATCTCATGAGATAGACATGGATGGAATGGTATTTTAATCTGGTTCAGTGTTACAGGACTGAAATGAGTAGTGAACTCTATTCAGAAAGGGACTTTGTCTACTAAAATGGTCTTGACAGTAATGCCTCTTCTACTATGGAAATCATATCATGTGCTTAATGGTTTTCCACAATTAAATGTTTTATTCCCATTCTATTTTATCATGATTAATGTTCCTTTATGTACTATGCCTTATGTACTGCCAAGATTTATTTCACAACTCAAGATTTTGATGTATAAACTTTATGTTCATGTTTTGAAGTTCAAATGTATATGGTTTGTTTTACTTTCTCCATGATTACCCTTACTGAGAATTTGAGATCACCCTTTATATGATTTCTTTTCCCCAGGATATAAAGAAATGTTTTAGGTAAGAAAAAAAAGGGAAGATCTTTATGGGAGATGTTGAAGATCTTTCACCAAGATTAGAAGATTATTTTTCTGAGTTTCCAAAGAGACTAAACTATTACGGTGATTGTGTGGTTTTTTATTATGTATTAATTATTCCACAAAAGTAATGTAATGTCTACGTACGTCAAGATTTGGGTATTTACAAACTAAGAAAGAACAATTCAATGAAGGAATGCAAAATGACTAGATGAATACCTAAAAAATATAATATATATATGAAAAATAATCTTAATATATAATTTTATATTTTTAAATTGATTATTAGGAGGATATAATTCATCTAACTGTGAACGAATCCAGGGTAAGGGTTTTTCATCTCAATTCCCCTCCATTGAGGCACATTTTATATTATTAAACTAATTTATTTAATATGGTATATTTAATTCCCATCTCATACATTATATAATGAATAAATTTTTATTTAGGGTATTTGAGGTTTCAATTCATGTTTTCTATTTTAAGGGGGATTCATTCAATACTTATTAAATCCATAAGGGTTTATTTTTACAATCTCAGTCTTATTCAAGATTGTTCTTGTTTAAATATACATTGGATGAATTATATGTTCTTTATCTTCATAAACCCCATATATTTTCTTATCTTATAATTATTTATATGTTTTACATATTTTCATCCATATTTTATTATCTATGGTACTCAAAAAAATTATGTAAAACCAACCTTATTTCATCATTTAGGTCAGGAATATTTTTCTTACATCTTCATATTTTGAAAATAATTACATAAATGTTTTTATATACTTTTAATTTATTGGTAATGAATACTATTTTCTAAATTTTTATTTCTATAAAATTTTTAAAATTAAATTTTTAATAAGTTTTTCGGAAGATTTTTTTTTTACTTTTTAAAAAATTGATAAAGGAATATTATTTTCACATATATAGAATGAAAATTTTTCCCACCTTTATTATAGTTATTATATATTTAAATCCCTTGAAAAGTTTCTATTATTCTTCAAGGAAAATAATTTTCCACTTTAATGTCAATTTTTAGTTTTGATATTGAAATAAAAAATGCATTAATTTTTAAATATCAAAACAATTTTGAAACTGATTTATAACATTTTTTATACAAAAAAAATATAAAATTTTAAGGAATTTTCTATAAAATGTTTTAATTAAATTTTCCTTGCGAATTATAAAAATAATTTCCTTTATTACAAAACCTAATTTTTATTGAATCTATACCCTTCTATCAGCTTTTACTGATTTATGGTTTATACCTTATTTTTTAGATCTTTCTCATTCTTGTGATCATGTTCTAAATCACACTAAATTATTCATTGAATATTATTTTTATCCTTTATATCCATATATTATGTATCATTGATATATTTTATATCATTTCTAATAAATTGATATTTTTTAAAACATATATCATATCAATATATGGTGTTATTTGAAGGAAACTTATTAACAAATTTATTTCATTTACTCAGAAAAAATTAATTTTTCATATTCTTATTCAATATAGATATTTATTTATTGATAAGTAATATGAACTCTGTATTATATTTTTGATTCAATATATGACTAATTAATTGTTCATATATAATTTATGGGTGGGTTCAAGATATAGATTTCTCCTTGACGCATCGACAAGTCCCATGAGACAAATAGTTTGACAAATTATTTTGGTATTTTATGTATACCTACCAATTGATTGAAATGTATAAGGACTCAACCTTAAAACATTACATATTATAGTGTCTTTATACAATAATTCACATTCTATCATTCACAAATACCTTTTAGGTTTAGTGTTTTATTGAATTATTCCATAACCCTTATATATCAAATGCATAAATTAAAAATTGGCCACTTTCACTCAGTATCGATTTTTTCCCACAATATAATACTTTTAAAATGTGACACATTTTCATTTAAAAAGAAAATATTCATTAATTTCATCATGGTTACTTATTTTTTTCTTTATCATCCTTTAACTTTGAAAAAAAATATTCGAAAATGTGGGATTAACACAAAAATCTCAGTAAGGTACGTAAAAGTAAAAAATTCATTAGTCCAATGAAAAACAAGAAAAAAACATAAACTCATTACCATTTTCAAATTAGTCTTTTAGAATATAAAAAATCATTTTAAATTGGTAAAACACACTACTTATTCAAATAAAACATCCAAATCCCATAGCAAGAAAATAATAACCCTTGTAAGAATCTTAGAGAATTATATTCATAACTCATGTTAAATCATGTTAGAAATAACTAGATCTTAGTTAAATCTAGAGGATAAAACTTCTTGGTTAACTCTTGTCTTATTTCTTGTAAGAATATGGATCTTATTTTAGGTATTTGTTTCATTTTCTGGTCGTTTTTGATGAAAAGAGGAAATTCTGGAAAAAACTTTAAGTACACATCATGTACTTTATGAGTACACCTTGTGTACTTCCTTGCCATAGGAGTCCGTGTGCTGGTCGTGTGCTAGCCATGTCATGGACACACACATGGTCATATGGGGTTACTTGGAGGTGCCTAAAGCATAGTACGGAAATAGTAAGTACACGTCGTGTACTCCAAGAGTACATGTCGTGTATTTTGTTTTTGTTTCATTAAAATGATTGGGGTCGCGTCTGATCACCAGAAGTCTCTTCTTCTAGGTCTCGTTTGACTGAGAGAAATTGTATGGTGCTGAAAATTCTCTGATCCCCCGATCATCTACCTATTCTTTGAATTGACCACCATCAATTGCATTGGAACTGCAACAGTAAGCTCTTCCTTCTTCAAGAGCATCATTTCCCAATTCCTCTTCTTTTCCAAGTTATCGTGGGTTAAATGTTTTATACTTTTTTGTAGATATTTGAAGTTACAAGGAGATTGAAACTTCTAGGTTCATGTATAGTGATCTCCTAATGCCAAGGTAGGTGGTTTGTGCCTTTCTATTCGAAGTCTTTGATTATTATGTGCAAATTACACCAATACCCTTGAATGGGGTATTTAGTGTTTACCATTTTACACCAAATGTTTTCCTACCATTATTTTATGCCTGTGTAGAGGTAATTTGTATATGAATTGGGTTGATTGCTATGCCTTAGAATTTTTTCCCATTCTTTTTTCTATTTACGGTCACTTGGTCCTATTTGGCCTTTGTCCATTTACCTGTTTTCCATGCCTTTTGGTCATAGGATGGAGTGTTTTCTTCTAACATGCTTGCGATATTGTAGAATGGTTAGCCAAGTAGTTTTGTAGGTTTAAATTGGCCTTATAGAATTACTATGTGTTGTCTTACACGGGGCCATGAGAACCTGGTGGTATAGACTATAAGAGGATAGACTGAGTGAGCTTCCTTAGAGAGTCTTTGGAAATTATAGACTATGGGAGGATATGCTGAGTGAGCTTCCTCATATAGTCTTTGGAAATTATAGACTATAAGAGGATAGACCGAGTGAGCTTCCTGAGAGAGTCTTTAGACATTATAGACTGTAGGTTGATAGACCGAGTGAGCTTCCTCAGAGAGTCATTGATCTTTATAGACTATAAAGGGATAGGCCAAGTGATCTTCCTCAGAGAGTCTTTGTTTTACTTGAATTACCTTGAACCACTCCAGGCTATAAGGGGAATTTACCGGGTGAGCTTCCTCAGAGAGTTTGTGAACGACCTGGGGCTATAAGAGGAATTCACCGAGTGAGCTTCCTCAAAGAGTCTCTTGACCTTGGGGATATAAGGGGAATTGACCTTGTGTGCTTCCTCACAGAGTCCTGGACTACCTTAGAATGTAAGGGGAATTGACCGAGAGTACTTCCTCAGAGAGTCTTTATGAATTATTATGACAGAACCAGAGGGGTTAGGTTGAGTGTACTTCCCAGAGGGTTGCTTGTGCTCGTTTGGTAGGACCAAAGGGGATGGTTGTGGGTACTTCTCAAAGGGTTACCTGTGTGTCAGCTGGTGCTTGACTTTGGACTTTGGATTATTACTACATTGTACTTTCTTGTTTACTGCTTCATGTACTTTTACCTACCACATATTAACTAACTGGTAGGCATATATCTTCGGGTGGTTTCCTACTAGGATTTAGTCCCACGCTTTGTTTGGGTTCATGCTTTTGGGCCCAAACATATTATATTTCTACATATATAGATAAGGGCGTTCACCCTTCTAATTCAGGTACTTGACTTACTGTGGAGCTGGAGTGAATGGGACCAAGCATATGCTTGTGATGATAAGGAGCTTTTTATATTTTATTTTTTATTTTGGTTTGGTACTATTTAGATTCCAGCATTGTGACTTGTTTGGAAACATTCCTAGACATATGTATCATGCATCATTTATTATGAATTCTTCCAGTTGTTTATTATCTCAGTTTTCCACTATTTACTGATGTTGGATATTTACTACTTCTGCTATTTTATGTTTGTTTCTCTTCCGTTGTGTTATTATGCCAATGAGGGCATAGTTTCCCCACTATCACACCCAAGTCCCTCGCTGCTAGTCGGCAGCCTCTGGCATTTGAGGAAATGCACTTGAGGCCATGTGACCAACTGGGTACGGGGTGCCTCTGGGTGGCTTCTAGAACCGAGACATTACAAAGTGGTATCAGAGGATTTCTTTTATCTTGATTTACTATTTAGAGCCTTTAGCCAGGGATAGGACAGAATCGGTACTTGGTAATAAGATGTGCCCGGGAGTAGCTAACATGTTTATACGGTAATGCCAATTTACCTCGTTAATACCATTTTTCTGATTTTTCAATTTTACTCTTGGATTGATTTCACCATTGGGTGACACACATGTTTGTGCTATTAAAGTTGTTGTTATTGTGGTTCAATTTCTGTCACAACCGGATGAGATGAGGATATGTCATCTCATGCATCATATATGCACTTTATATAAATCACATGTCATGCATTTTTGCCATGCCATCTTGGATGAATTAGTGATTTCATGTTATTGTGATAGATGTTGTGTAGAATATGCATGTTGTTGTGATATATGCTTTGATAAAGATACCTATTGTTTGATAGGGAATTGTTGTGTAGTGCTTTGTTTTATAATCAAAAGAGTACAAATCTCACAAGTTAATAGTTTTATAATTTTAAATAAAAACCAATATACCAAAATAAAGAGGGTTAAGAACTAGACTATGAACCAAATCTTTATGAAATAATAGGCCCATCACCTCCAATCCACCGCCACCAATACCTGAAAGAGACAGACCACTAGCAACCAGATACACCCTTAACAACAAAAAACATCTTTCCTTTATCTATGTCAAATATAACAAGATCCACCTACACCCAAGGGTGTATGTAGGGTGTGAGCCAAATTCTCGTAGTATATAACTCAAAATAAGAATTCCATATCAAAACATTATATGAAAAATATTTATATATGATTTTAATAAATATGTTGGAAAGATTATTATTATAAAATTTTAAGGGAAAAAGTCAAGGAAATCATTCTTTTAAATTAAAAATGAGTGCAAGGTCCACTATATGCCGGTTATAGGCACAATCTCACAAGAGTACCACAGGTAATCCCTAAAGGTACTATAAATGATGGGACTCTTGGAACCTCATATCTCAGTGATACATGGTATAAAATCCATAAACCACAATGTCATCATGCATTATCCACTAGAGAGGTATCCATAAAAAATAATAGTTGTCTCTAATCATTATCATATTTTAGTTAGTTTTTTGTGTCAATCTTTCTAGAAGGAACCAAGCTTTGGTTCCATCGATCCGACTAGAGTACTAGTTCTAGTACACCTTTCTAGTTAACTATGATTCCATTTGTGCTTAATTCCATTCCCCATGTCACATACATCACACCATCTATATACACATGCCAAAAAATATAATTACGCATGAAAATACACCATTTACCATAATCAAGACCTCTTTCAAATCCATACACACATTAAATCAGTTTGAAAACATGTTTTGTACCACTTACACAATTCATGGAACACATTTAGAAGGCTTAAAAATAACCTACACATGAAACCTAACCGATTTTTCTTAGAAAATGATCTTTCAACCCATATGCACCTCGGGACCCTTTCAGAACATAATTTTCACCATTCACACACTTTATAGAAGGCATTTAAAAAGAACATCAAGCATACTAAAATCATCCAATAATGCTAAATCATGGAATCATCAACCTCAATCTTGGAAACTACTGGAATCTAGTGGGGAACCACAACCGCACCTCAAGTGGACCCTATAAAGGGAAGATCATACGATAAGCACCAATATTAAACCAAAAAACCCAAGGATGAACCCTTGTTAGGTCAACTTTTCTATTGTAGAATGAAGAGCCCAAAGAAGATGTAATGTCCAATAAGAAGGAATAAATGAGAATAGAAGAGACTTACATAAATATTATTTGAGTATACAAGGCCCAATCGACCCAAATATTGAAGTCCAAGAGAGCCAAGAGGGAGGAGAGGGGTGCCTAGTGCTAGAAATACTGAGTGGGGAAGAATGGGGGTGGATTTTGGTTAAATTTTGGGGAGGGAAGAAAGATAAAATAAACATTTGTAATGAACTATACATTCTTAATTGTTAGGTATCATGGTTTTCAAATTATACACCAACCATGCGGTCTCCTCTATCAAAGAGGAAACCAGCCACACCGCTTGCCTTGGAAGGGTGCACACCCATACGGTGGGTCATGCAGCCTGAACAGTGTGACTTTCTGGGGTGAAAAGTTTCTTTTGGACTGGTGCATGATATCCCCTAACTATTAACCAATCATGCACCACTTGATGCCAGGTCCAAAAACTCTATTTATTAACCAAAAACCCCAAGATAATCAAATAGATGAATATAAAACCAAAAATAGACAAAGGAATAACTCAAAATAAAATCAATGATTTGAAATATGGGTTATTGGATTTGATTTCATTTTATTAGGTGTCAATGGAAGTTTATTAGGACCCTTGGGAACTATATTTTATAAAAACATATCTAGAATAGGCATTAAGTTATACCCTTAGAATGTTTAATAACTTTTTAGTTATTTTTATGTTATGTATCAATATTCATGATGTTAAGAGACAATTATGTGTGTTTTTGTGTTTCATTGTTTAGATATAGAACCTAGTGGAGTAAAGGGAATTCATTTCCGCACCCATTATCCAAATGGGGATTTACCTTATGAGAAAAATAATAAACTAGGTGTTGGTTTTGAGTAGATTATTTTCATATTGAGAAAATTGACCAAAGTCTTGAAAAATAACCATGGTCGTGTGGAGAAAACTATTATTCCATAGTGAAATGGGCCTATATCTAATCACTTTATAAATCATAATTCTCCATACTTTAATTGAACTACGAATCCATTATTAGCTGATTAATGGATCAAGTATCATGAAAATATGTCCCTAGATTTAGAAATTAATGAAAGGGAAAAATGGTATTATGATTGTATATTGTTTAAAAGAAGATATTGATCAGTGGTGTCCATAGATCAAGAATACTAAATAAGAAGGTGAAAAGTATTTTATAGAAAGGATAACTTTTAAAGTGCCTTTATTAAAAAACTATTTTCCTCGATAACAATTGGCTTAAATAGAGAGAATGTTCCTCAACCAAGAGTACAGGGAAAAAAAGAAAGTGTTTAAGACTCTAAAGATAGTTTTTCAAGATTAATAAGGCATGAAATAGATTAGATGCATAATCCTTAATAAAAATATTGACCAACCATTTGATATGATTAAGCCTATCCTTAGAAGGTCACTGGTCTCCAAAATATTTCATCAAATGATTATATAGAATCATGATCCATAAATATAGATAAGTAATCTTATTGTCCTTATATCATTAATGTAAATTAAGAAAAAAGTGTCCATTCAAGCACTGTGGGAAAAATGAATGTGTTTAAGAAGAAGGATTGAAATATTTGATTTCCCCAATGTGATAATTATGGAAAGAAGCATCTTGTAATTATCAAAGGTAATGGGAGTTTATTATGAGTATAGATTTAAGGGCCATATATCCCATGAATACAAGGTAAAAAAATAAACCATTATTATCATGTGCTTCAACTATAGGGATATGTGTCATTATTCAATCCAATACCCAAAGTCTAAAGGTAACCAAACACAAAAGGGGAAAGGGGGGAGGTCCAAGCTTATGTGATTACTACCGATGAAATTAATGTTCCTAAAAATTTGGTGGAAGGCACTTAGATCATAAACTCAAATTTTGATAATAATTTATTTGTTTATGGATCTTAGCACTCATTTATATATTTCATGTCTACCGATAATATTAAATCATTCCCTAGCACCATAAGAAAGAACTTTTTTATCAATACTCCAAGTGGAAATATTATTGTAACAAGGATAGGTTAGTTAACAAATATGATAAATAGAAAAAAAGATATTTTCAGACATGGTTTTTATAACAAGGGTTAACATTTATGTAATCTTTTGTATGGATTATTTTTTAAAGTGTAATGAAAAATTTTATTTCTAAGATAAGGAAAATTTAATTCATGATGAAGATGTATAATACCTTGTATTTTGAGGGAAAACTGAATCATCTAAATCATGTTTGGATCTACCTCTAGTAGATCTCCTTAATTAAATTATAGGAGAAGAAGAGTATACACTACATATTTTTTAAAAAGGTAACATTTACTTAGAATATGTACCTATTGTAATGTAATACATTGATGTGATTCTTGAATAGTTTCCTAGAAATAAACTTGTTCATGAATTATATTTTTAACTAAACTAATACCTTATGGAAAACCTATATCAAATACTCTCTAAAGAATAGTCAAAATGGAATTATTGAAACTAAAGAAACAACATAAAGATTTTTTTAGTAATGGATTCATTCTCAGTAGTGTCTCTCCATGGGGATCCCCTTTTCTTATTATTGAAAACAATTATGGGACTTTGAGGTTGTGCAGTGATTATAGGGAAATCAATGCTAGTAATATAACTAACAAGTATCATTTACCTTGTATTAATGGTATGTTTGAAAAATTTTGTAAGAGATCAATATTTTTCAATGACTGATCTTTTTTCTTGGTATCATTAATTTTGAGTAAGTAAGAAAGATATTCCAAAGATAGAACTTAACATAAGGTGTGGAAATTATGATTTTACCATAATTACATTTTTATTAACTAATACACCCGTTTTTTATGAATATGATTAATAGGATATTAAAATTTTATTTTTATAATCCCATTGTGGTATTTATTTCTAATATCTTAGTATAAATGAAAATATATAAATATAACAAAAATATTTGTGAATAATTCATGAATCACTCATAGGGGAGGAGTTATATGCAAATTTTAGTAAGTATGAATTTTGGATTCATGAAGTTTCTTTTATAGTTCATATTATCTCTATGGATGAAATATTAGTTGATAATTCAATGAAAAAAGCAGTTAAAATGGACTACACTAACAAAAATAACTACAATACATATTTTCCTTGGATTAGAAATTTAATATCAATGCATTGTTCAAAGAAATTATAGTTATCTAACCCACTTACCAAGTTGATAAGAAAAGGTGTTAAGTTCAGAAGATGAGAATAATATATAGAAAGTTTTGAAGAACTAATGAAGAGATTATTCAATATAGGGATATTAACTTTACTGTCGAGAAGTGATGTATTAGTGATATGTTATGATGCATCAAATAAAGGACTTGAATTCATCCTTAAACATAATAAAAGAGTTGTGTCTTACATATCATGATAGTTAAAGATACATGAACTGAGTTATCCAACCCTCGAACTTGATTTGTAAACTACAATACATTCCTTGAAGATATGGATTCATAATCTATATGGTTAAATATATTAGATATATATAGGGAGATAAAAATTTTAAAATACATCTTTTCACAAAAATTGTCAATATGATACAAATGAGATATATAGAGCTACTTGTGGATTATGATTTACCAATACACTACCACCTTGGGAAGGAAAATGATGTAGTTAATTAGTGGGGTGTGACAAAAATCCAATAAAACATAAGTTAAAATGTAGTAAAGTAGGTAACCTAAGTTTTCTCCAGAGAGGAGTGCACAACAATTACGTTTGTCACTTAAATTAAAGAAAGAAGAAGAGGTTCTTTTTTAAAGTTGTTTGAGTTCAAAAACACAGAGCAATTGAAAATAAAGGTTGAAAACTAATGGATGAAGAGAGTGATGGGGTCAGGGTAGGATCACCTTTTTTAATGTCATCATAGTCACAAAGATCATCTACAACTCTTACTTTTGAATGAAAAATGAAAGACTCCTCGATCGAGTCGTCTATCACCCTTTGTTAAGGAAGAAAATTGTACTCAATCCTATGTGCATGGAAGTTCATAAACAATTCCTAAACAACTAAGGCAAGTCCCGATGGGGAATTTTTTCTCCATAGAACTCTAGAAAAAGTTTACTAGTTCCACACACGTGCCAACGACTGTTAGACACTCACCACCTAACACAATCTGCTCGATCGAGACAAATTGCACTAGGCAGAGGGAGATAAAAAGTATTTAACCAAAGCTATTAAAAATGAATACACCAAACTCAAAACACGATCGCATTAAGAGAATTGGGAAACACTGAGAATATATATCATTCAAACGAATGATAAAGTTTTACATTTAAGCACAAAACTCTGACATTACAAAAGAGAAACTCCCCCTTCCCCGATCACTCAAAGGTTTTACCCCTCCATGTGAAGGGTATTAGATTTGAAAGGAGAAGAAGAGAGCATAATGAAACTAAGTAAAAAGAAAATATAAAATAAAAATAACTTAAAGAAATGAATCCTCAAGAACAGACCTTCTTGCACCTTATTCAACCCCCTTGAATGAAAGTGAATACTCTTATTTATAGGCTTGGGGAGTAGAAAATTTCCCTCCAAAATTACTCCCCCGAACTTTGGAGTCCTGTTGGCATAGTAAATGACCGAATTTTGGAATTGTTCCTTCTTGAAAGTTGTTCCCCTTAATCGCTTCTATTGACCCACAAAATTGTAGCCTTATTGGTCCACGTATGAAGGAGATATGGCCACATTACTCCGGATATTTAATTCTGTCCAGGTGACTCTTTGTATTCCAAAACACCGGGTTCCAACGCATTAATGACCTTGAAAATGAAAGAATCATGCGTGGACATCTTAATAAAGGTTGTTCCTCCTAATTTTATATATCTTCATGTAAAATTTCAGCTCCAATGGTTCGACCATTAATGACATATGGGCTCCAAAATATAATTATGCAGTTCTGTACACAGTTTTCGAGGCCTAACTTTTGAGCTGAATTTGAGCTTCCAAATGATGGATTGATCTTTGGGTCCAGAAGGATAAAATGAAGCCCACGAGAATTTAAATCCTGAAGAAAAGAAATCATACAATTTGGATCAAAAATATAAAAGATATTCCCGAAATACAGAAGCTCCACAAAACTGCTAAATTTCCAGAATTAACCAATTTCCACAATTAAGCCCATAATTCATCAAAATACTAAAATGATACAAATCAGATCAAATTGATTAATTGGAAGGGGTTAAATCATTGAAAAACATATGAAAAATTATGAAAATATTATCTCTATCAATTCTCCCACACTTAGCACTTGGACTCCCGGACAAGTCAAAATCAAAATCAAATCAAACCAAATTCGAAACACATGCCATTTAGATCCACCAATTCCACACCAAGAAATTAAAGTTATCATGCCTCATACATAACCATTATTCCAAATTCTCGAATCAGATCATTCAATATTTTTCCTCTTTATTTCTCCTCCCATGCACACAAGACACCTACCTCGCATTAATTTTCTCTCATCTCACAAATATCACTTTTCAACAAAGTTTTTCTCATCCAGACCAATGAAAGCGTCACCATAAGTTTGAAAAACTCATACTTCTCCACCCAATGTGAGTCAAGGACATTTGTTTATCATTATATAATTTCAATGTTGTTCTGTGACTTTTGGTTGGCAGGATTTTTATGTGAAAAATTCTGAGCCTGAATGAGGAAGGCTTGGCTCTTTTTGAAGAAAAATTGCACAATTCTAATTTTCACTCAAGTATGGTATCCTCCTCACTCCACTTAGTAGAAATTCAGCTCCATCATCATGAAATATCAAGAAATGTTCAAAAAAACTCAGAATTTCCGCAGCAAAAATTTCAATCTTCTTAAGCATGATTTTCTTGAAAGCTCCAAAAAAGGAACAGCTTTCAACATAATGATTTTTCATCAGCACACACATCTCTTCAGCATTTTAGTTTCCACCCAAAGTTTCACCAAATGAGTTATCACAACACAAGACAGCTTCCCCAACACTTAAGTACAACTAGATCATGCAATTTCACTTCAAGAGCAGGTTGGAAAGAGAAAATTGGCTTGTAATGTGGCTAACCTAACAGGCTGTTCATGGATTCTATGGGATACAAGGATTAATTTACAAGGTAGGCCATAATGAAAGGGATTATCTTAAAAAGGGGGCTTTCAAACCAAAGAAATGACTCAATCATTTAAAACACATGTACCCCAAACCCTCAAGTTTCGAAAGGAATGAATCAAATTATGGTTAATACAAGCATGGTCTGGTAGTATCAAGAAGTGATATGAATGAAAAGAATACAAAATAATGGTTCAGAAGCCTTGAAGGAAAGTGATTTCAAAGATAATGACAGTGAGATGTGGCATGGGATTCAAAAACCTGAGTACTTTTCATGAAATTACCAAAGAATTGAACTTGAAACAAAATCATTTTCAGCATTTATTTAAGCTCAGTTTCATGGAATAAATTGGTTCACTCAATGAAATGGGTTTCAAAAATAGCAATGATAATCATTTCATCTGAAAAGTTTCAAAAACCCACCAGAAAAACTGAAAAATAAACACACAAAAATTTTTAAAACCAACATTTTTTTTTTTGAAAACAAACAACAAATGAAAATCCAAAACTACAAAGGTTACCTCCCCCACACTTAAATGATGCAGTGTCCTCAATGCATTCAAGTGGATTTAACATGTAAGCAGATTTTATAATGAATCACAACAGCAAGAAAGTGTAAAGGATAGGTATAACCTGACTTATTGGTAATGCAACATTGAGTTAATCTCCTAAGTGTTGCACACTAAAAACCTACAAGAAAAATAACAAAAGAAAAGATAAGAAATTTATTAAAAAAATGAAAATAGAAATTGGATGAGAAAAGAAGGATAGATCTTGGTTAAATCCCCCAAGTGGGCCCTGGGTTTTGACTGCCTCCAGATAGGCAGTTTCAGTTGGTTATCCCCAATCTGAAGGTGGGTTGAGTTTCTTTATGATGAACCAACAAAACCTCTTCTTCACATCATGTGCTTCATCCTTTTTGTTGAGGAAACCATGGGTATAGTACACCAAATCCACCCCTATTACAATAAGATAAAATTTTCTTTATGGGGGTAGGACAAATTATGAGTCCCCATATTTCTTGGTTTCCAATTTCACAGCCACCTCTTCATTCTCCAGTGATTTCTGAAGGTATGCTGCATCATTGGAAAAATCAAAGGAATAGTCAAAGTATATTTCTATTTGAAAAAAGTTAAAGCATGAAGTGTCAATATCATATTCATCCCTTCCAAAGTAAGCATCTTGCATCTCTTTTTCCTTAGGAAAATCCACTTGGATAATCTCATGTGCCCCCTCCAATAAATTATCAACATGTTTGGGGAGCTCCAACTGTTCCTATTTAAGCGCATCTTCCTTTTCTTCCTTGTCTGTCAACATAATACATGAGTTGTCCGAATCTGAAAATTTCAAGCAAGGGGAGGTGATACTCAATTCAGATTCAATAAAATTAGAATATAATGTGTTCAAGAAAAGATCATCTCCCTAAGCATTCTCGGCTTCATATTCTTCTTCAGTGGGAAGTGACTCTTGAAGTAGAGTGGTAGCAGATGGAGGAGGGTAGCCAGGCTCCTCAACATTCTCTTCAAATTAAACCACATTGGTGGTGTATTCCTTCAATGATGATGTATCTTTTACATTATGAGGAACTAGGGGATCAAGTAGTTCCTCACACTCCATCCATAACTCATTCAGATCTTGTTGATCTCCTGTACTTACTGGTTCTTCAACATCAAGGATGAGTGTGGAATACACTTCCACCAATGGATCAGGTTTAGGTTCCGGTTGAGGTTCTGGATCCAATGTAACCTTCTCTAAGGACTTCAATATTTGATAATCAATGTTTACTTGATTCACCATGTCCATCAGTTCTTGAAGCAAGATACTTGTGACATGGCCATTCATCATTTTCTTGGCCAAAATAGTGAGTTTATCAAGCTTTGGAAAGAGGGATTCCTCGTAATTATGAACCATTTGTCCCTGAAAATGTGTGTAATCAATCCAAGAAGAATAATTACAGTTGTCATACATCATGAATTTTTTTAAGGTTTTTTTAAATAAAATAAATGAAAATATTTCCAAATGTTAGAATTAGATTGTTGGCACAGCCTCCCCGGCAACGACACCAAGTTTTGACATGGGCCTGTCGTGGGGTGTGACAAAAACAAATAAAACCTAAGTTAAAATGTTGTAAAGTATGTAACCTACGTTGTCTCCAGAGAGGAGTTCAAAACAATTACATTTTTCACTTAAATTAAAGAAAGAAGAAGAGGTTCTTTTTTAATGTTGTTTGAGTTCAAAAAAACAAAGCAATTAAAAAGAAAGTTTGAACACTGATGGATGAAGAGAGTGATGGGGTCAGGGTAGGATAACCTTTTGTAATGTCATCATAGTCACAAATATCATCTTACAACTCTTCCTTTTGAATGACAAATGAAAGACTCCTCGATCGATTCATCTATCACCCATGGTTAAAGAAGAAAATTGAACTCACTCCTATGTGCATGGAAGTTCATAAACAATTCCTAAAAAACTAAGGCAAGTCCCAATCAAGAATTGTTGCTCCTTAGAACTCTAGAAAAAAAAATTTAGGTCCACACATGTGCCAACGATCGTTAGACACTCACCACCTAACACAATCTGCTTGATCGAGACAAATTGCACTAGGCAGAGGGAGATAAAAAGTATTTAACCAAAGTTATTAAAAATGAATACACCAAACTCAAAACACGATCGCATTAAGAGAATTGGAAAATAATGAGAATATATTTCATTCAAAAGAAAGATAAGGTTTTACATTTAAGCACAAAACTCCGACATTACAAAAGAGAAACTCCCCCTTCCCCGATCACTCAAAGGTTTTACCCCTCCACATGAAGGGTATTAGATTTGAAAGGAGAAGAAGAGAGCATAATGAAACTAAGTAAAACTAAAATAGAAAATACAAAGAACCTAAAGAAATGAATCCTCCAGCACATCCATTATTGCACCTTATTCAACCCCCTTGAATGAAAGTGAATACTCTTATTTATAGGCTTGGGGAGTAGAAAATTTCCCTCCAAAATTACTCCCCCGAACGTTGGAGTTCGGTTGGCATAGTAAATGACAGAATTTTGGAATTGGTCCTGCTTGAAAGTTGTTTCCCTCAATCTTTTCTGTCGACCCACTAAATTGTAGCCTTATTGGTCCACGTGTGAATGATATATGGCCACATTACTCTGGATATTTAATTCTGTCCAGGTGACTATTCGTATTCCAAAACACTTAGTGTCAACGCTTTAATGACCTTGAAAAGGAAAGCATCATGCGCGGACATCTTAATGAACGTTGTTCCTAATGATTTTCTCTATCACCATGTAAAATTTCAGCTTCAATGGTTCGACCATTAATGATATATGGGCCCCACAATAAACTTATGCAGTTCTGTACACAGTTTTCGAGGCATGACTTGTGAGATAAATTTGAGCTTCAAAATAATGGATTGAGCTTTGGATCCAGAAGGATAAAATGAGGCCAACGTGCATATAAATCCTAAAAAAATCATACAATTTGGATCAAAAATATAAAAGATATTCCCGAAATACAGAAGCTCCATAAAACTGCTAAATTTCCAGAATTAACCAATTTCCACAATTAAGCCCATAATTCACCAAAATACTAAAATGATACAAATCAAATCAAATTGATTAATTGTAAGGGGTTAAATCATTGAAAAAAATATGAAAAAATATGAAAATATTATCTCTATCAATTCCCCCACACTTAGCACTTGGACTCCCAGACAAGTCAAAATAAAAATCAAATCAAACCAAATTCGAAACACATGCCATTTAGATCCACCAATTACACGCCAAGAAATAAAAGTTATCATGCCTCATCCATAACCATTATTTCAAATTCTCGAATCAGATCATTAAATATTTTTCCTCTTTATTTCTCCTCCCATGCACACAAGACACCTACCTCGCATTAATTTTCTCTCATCTCACAAATATCACTTTTCAACAAAGTTTTTCTAATCCAAATCAATGAAAGGGTCACCATAGGTTTGACAAACTCCTACATCTCCACCCGATGTGAGTCAATGACATTTGTTTATCATGATGAAATTTCAAGGTTGTTCTGTGACTTTTGGTTGGAAGGATTTTTATGTGAAAAATTCTGAGGCTGAATGAGGAAGGCTTGGCTCTTTTTGAAGCAAAATTGCACAATTCTAATTTTCACTCAAGTATGGTATCCTCCTCACTCCACATAGTAGAAATTTAGCTCCATCATCAGGAAATATCAAGAAGTGTTCAAACAGCTCAGAATTTCTGCAGCAAAAATTTCAATCTTCCTAAGCATGATTTTCTTGAAAGCTCCAGAAAAGGCACAGCTTTCTTCCTCCATTAGAAGCTCCAGAAAGGCACAGCTTCTTTTATCATGAAAGCTCCAGAAAAGGCACAGCTTTCAACATAATGATTTTTCATCAGCACACACATCTCTTCAAAATTTTATTTTCCACCCAAAGTTTCACCAAATGAGGTATCACAACACAAGACAGCTTCCCCAACACTTAAGTTCAACTAGATCATGCAATTTAACATCAAGAGCAGGTTGGAAAGGGAAAATTGGCTTGTAATGTGGCTAACCTAACAGGTTGTTCATGGATTCTATAGTCTACAAGGATTAATTTACATGGTAGGCCATAATGAAAGGGATTATCTTAAAAAGTGGGCTTTCAAACCAAAGAAATGCCTCAATCATTTAAAACACATGTACCCCAAACCCTCAAGTTTCGAAAGGAATGAATCAAATTATGGTTAAGACAAGCATGGTCTGGTTGTATCAATAAGTGAGGTGAATTAAAAGAATACACAATAATGGTTTAGAAGCCTCACATGAAAGTGATTTCAAAGATAATGACAGTGAGATGTGGCATGGGATTCAATAACCTGAGTACTTTTCATGAAATTCCCAATGAATTGAACTTGAAACAAAATCATTTTCAGCATTTATTTAAGCTCAGTTTCATGGAATAAATTGGTTCATTCAATGACATGGGTTTCAAAAATAGCAATGATAATCATTTCAGCTCAAAAGTTTCAAAAACACACCAAAAAACAGAAAAATAAACACACAAAAAATTTGAAAACACGCAATTTTTTTTTGAAAACAAACAACAAATGAAAATCCAAAACTACAAAGGTTCCCTCCCCCACACTTAAATGATGCAGTGTCCTCAATTAATTCAAGTGTATTTAACATGTAATCAGATTTTAGAATGAATCACAACAGCAAGAACGTGTAACGGATAGGTACAACCTGACTTATTGGTAATGCAACATTGAGTTAAGCTCCTAAGTGTTGCACACTAAAAAACTACAAGAAAAAGAACAAAAGAAAACATAAGAAATTTATTAAAAAAACAAAAATAGAAATAGGATGAGAAAAGAAGGATAGATCTTGGTTTAATCCCCCAAGTGGGCCCTGGGTTTTGACTACCTTTAGATGGGATGTTTCAGTTGTTTATCCCCAATTTGAAGGTGGTTTGAGTTTCTTTATGATGAACCAACAAAACTTCTTCTTCACATCATGTGCTTCATCCTTTTTGTTGAGGACACCATGGGTATAGTACACCAAATCCACCCCTATTACAATAAGATACAATTTTCTTGGTGGGGGTAGGACAAATAATGAGTCCCCATATTTCTTGGATTCCAATTTCACAGCCACCTCTTCATTCTCCAGTGATTTCTGAAGGTATGCTGCATCATTGGAAAAATCAAAGGAATATTCAAAGTATATTTATATCTGAAAAAAGTTAAAGTATGAAGTGTCAATATCATATTCATACCTTCCAAATTAAGCATCTTGCATCTCTTTTTCCTTAGGCAAATCCACTTGGATAATCTCATGTGCTCCCTCCAATAAATTATCAACATGTTTGGGGAGCTCCAACTGTTCCTCTTTAAGCGCATCTTCCTTTTATTCCTTATCTGCCAACACAATACATGAGTTGTCTGAATCTGAAAATTTCAAGCAAGGGGAGGTGATACTCAATTCAGATTCAATAAAATTAGAATATAATGAGTTCAAGAAAATATCATCTCCCTGAGCTTTCTCGGCTTCATTTGCTTCTTCAGTGGAAAGTGACTCTTGAAGTAGAGTGGTAGCAGATGGAGGAGGGTAGTCAGGCTCCTCAACATTCTCTTCAAATTCAACCTCGTTGGTGGTGTATTCCTTCAATGATGATGGATCTTTTACATTATGAGGAACTAGGGGATCAAGTAGTTCCTCACACTCCTTCCAGAACTCATTCAGATCTTGTCGATCTCCTGTACTTACTGGTTATTCAACATCAAGGATGAGTGTGGAATACACTTCCACCAATGGATTCGGTTTAGGTTCTGGTTGAGGTTCTGGATCCAATGTAACCTTCTCTAAGGATTTCAATCTTTGATAATCAATGTTTACTTGATTCACCATGTCCATCAGTTCTTAAAGCGAGATACCTGTGACATGGCCATTCATCATTTTCTTGTCCAAAATAGTGAGTTTCAAGATTTTGAAAGAGGGATTCCTCATAATTATGAACCATTTGTCCCTGAAAATGTGAGTAATCAATCCAAGAAGAATAATTATAGTTGGCATACATCATGAATTTTTTTAGATTTTTTTTAAATAAAATAAATGAAAATATTTCCAAATGTTAGAATTAGATTGTTGGCACAGCCTCCCCGGCAACGACACCAAGTTTTGACATGGGCCTGTCGTGGGGTGTGACAAAAACAAATAAAACCTAAGTTAAAATGTTGTAAAGTATGTAACCTACGTTGTCTCCAGAGAGGAGTTCAAAACAATTACATTTGTCACTTAAATTAAAGAAAGAAGAATAGGTTCTTTTTTAAAGTTGTTTGAGTTCAAAAAAATAAAGAAATTGAAAAGAAAGGTTGAACACTAATGGATGAAGAGAGTGATGGGGTCAGGGTAGGATCACCTTTTGTAATGTCATCATAGTCACAAAGATCATCTTACAACTCTTCCTTTTGAATGACAAATGAAAGACTCCTTGATCGTGTCATCTATCACCCTTGGTTAAAGAAGAAAATTGAACTCACTCCTATGTGCATGGAAGTTCATAAACAATTCCTAAACAACTAAGGAAAGTCCCGATCAGGAATTGTTGCTCCTTAGAACTCTATAAAAAGATTACTAGTTCCACACATGTGCCAACGATCGTTAGACACTCACCACCTAACACAATTTGCTCGATCGAGACAAATTGCACTAGGCCGAGGGAGATAAAAAGTATTTAACCAAATCTGTTAAAAATGAATAAACCAAACTCAAAACACGACCGCATTAAGAGAATTGGGAAACAATGAGAATAGATTTCATTCAAAAGAAATATAAGGTTTTACATTTAATCACAAAACTCCGACATTACAAAAGAGAAACTCCCCCTTCCCCGATCACTCAAATGTTTTACCCCTCCATGTGAAGGGTATTAGATTTGAAAGGAGAAGAAGAGAGCATAATGAAACTAAGTAAAAAGAAAGTAGAAAATACAAAGAACTTAAAGAAATGAATCCTCCAGCACATCCCTTCTTTCACCTTCTTCAACCCCCTTGAATGAAAGTGAATACTCTTATTTATAGGCTTGGGGAGTAGAAAATTTCCTTCCAAAATTACTCCCCCGAAAGTTGGAGTCTGGTTGGCATAGTAAATGACAGAATTTTGGAATCGGTCCTTCTTAAAAGTTGTTCCCCTCCATCGCTTATGTCGACCCAAAAAATTGTATCCTTATTGGTCAACGTATGAAGGGGATATGTCCACATTACTTTGGATATTTAATTCTATCCAGCTGACTCTTCGTATTCCAAAACACCGAGTTCCAACGCATTAATGACCTTGAAAATGAAAGCATAATGCGCGTCGATATTAATGAAAGTTGTTCCTACGGATTTTCCTTAGCTCCATGTAAAATTTCAGCTCCAATGGTTTGACCATTAATGAGATATGGGCCCCACAATAAACTTATGCAGTTCTGTACACAGTTTTCGAGGCTTGACTTGTGAGCTGAATTTGAGCTTCCAAATGATTGATTGAGCTTTGGGTCCAGAAGGATAAAATGAATCCCACGAGCATAGAAATCCTACAGAAAATAAATCATACAATTTGGATAAAAAATATAAATGATATTCCCAAAATACAGAATCTCCACAAAACTGCTAAATTTCCAGAATTAACCAATTTCCACAATTAAGCCCATAATTCACCAAAATACTAAAATGATACAAATCAGATCAAATTGATTAATTGTAAGGGGTTAAATCATTGAAAACCATATGAAAAATTATGAAAATATTATCTCTATCACATATCCAGAATAATAATCATGATAAAATTATCATATTTTTACATATATTATTCTTTTAAAACCAATAAATAAATATGGTTATGAAAAATTAACTAATGTTTCCATTATAGATATGGTAGGTCATATGTATGCATGAGTAACATTCCCATTTTTCAATGATCATTTTTGGAAAGAAGTTAAGTAACAATATGTCTTTCCAGAAGGATAACTGTAACAAAAATAAAATGTTATTTAATCATATATACTTATATATATGATTATGGTGATGTAAAATAAATCACATCTTGTCAAGGAGGCGGTAGTCCACACGTCCATGAATGATGTTATCCATTTTTATGTGTGTGTGAAAGGGTAATAAAAAAATAATATATTATATTTATAGAAAGTTAATTGTTTCATTAATATAATATATATATATATCTGTGTGTGTGTGTGTGTTTTATGCCACATTAATTTAAATAAAAATTTCATTTATATGTTCCATGTATAGTGTGAATGAATCATATCGCTTTTTGTGGGCTAGTTTACACTTCCAAAAATGATGTTATTATATTTCCATAAAATAGAAATTATAAATTTGTGTATTATAAAATAATTAAATAAGTATAAATAAATAATAAATATCATATATAACATATATATACAGATTTTACCTTATAATTACCTACCATTAAAGGTAGTAAATAAAAAATGAACAATCATCATTTCATGAGGCGGTAGTTCGCTGTACACATAAATAGTATGTTTGTTTCCCATTATATTGAGGTGTGTGTAAGTATAGGTAGAACCATTAGAAAAAAAAACTCGTTATATTTTTTATATATTTTTAATATAAAATAATTGGATAAACATAATTTATGTATTGTAGAAAGAGATAAAACATGAGAGATTAAAGAAATATGATACCTCTTAATTAGGTAACTTCTATTGGTTTGTACCAAAAGGATTCCTTGGAATTATTTATGACCAAGGTGGGGATTATAGTTGGAGAGGAGGGATATTTAGTAGATATTTGGACAGATATTGGTCGATCCAAAGTTTGTTGAATGTTGTGATGAAGTGGGAGGATAGTATGCCTTTTACAGTGGAAGAGGAGTGGCACTCTTGTAATATTTTGACAAAAGAAATACAAACAAGTTTTTCACATTAAAATTGGATCCAATAATGGTCCATTTTCTATAAAATCGAGTATATGGTCTAAATATTTCTATTAAATTTATCTTAGACAAGATTCTAGTTCATTGGGTCCTTAAGATAATGTTTTATTCCCTCATTAAGATTAATTTTACCTTAATCGTTGTAATTAAATTTAATTACATTCACTTGTATTTTTGGGAAAAAAATAACTTGATCTTAAAATAAATTAATAAAATATTACTATTATAAATATTGAGTTAATTTTTCTAGATTATAATTATAAAATTTACATAAATTAATTTAAATTCAATCCCGCTGATGGGACAACACTCCTGGTTTTTAAAGTAAAAATGTTGAAAAGTTTTCATTATTTTAATAGTTAATTTCATAGTGAAATTGATTCTAGTGACATAAATTTTTTTAATTGATAAAAAATTTATCTAATTGAACATTTAATGAAATTTAAAAATGTAATTTAATCTTATAAATAAATTAGATGAAAAAACAGTTTTGATCTAAAATTCAGTATCTTCGCTATTCGTTACAAAATAAAACATCACAGAAAAATACAAACAATTCAACATAACCTATATTTTATGTTTCAATTTCAAATATTAAGTATATTTTTTCTAATATAACATAAAAAGTTTCATAAAATGTATTTTAAATAGGTTCATAATTAAAAGGCCGCAAAAATGCCTTAATAAAAATATAGGTTTTTATACGAAATATTAGGTTTGTTCTTATGTTATAAATATAAAATATATTTCATGTATATAAAAAATATTTTATTGAATATGTAATATATATATTAAATTAATATCATTCACTAATTTTAATTAATTTAATTTATTAAGATAAAACAGCTTTCTGAGCATAAAAAATAGTTTTCTATAAAAATATTAATTTTATATTCAATTGGTTCTTCTATTAATTTCTCATTGATTTGTAATGAATGAATTAGTTTTTTAAACCATATATTTTCATTATTTTTTAATACTATTCATAATAGATGGTTTATATCTTTTTATATTAAATAATAATATATTAATAATATATTATTGTTCTATAAAACATGGTCTTGGGTGTAATGAAACCAATTAAAGAAACTTGTTGTGGTGTGATATGTAAGCTAACTCATGTTCGTGTGAATTGAACGCTATAAAATATATTTAATTTATTTAAAATAGTTAATATATTATAAATACTTGTTATATTATATTCCCTTATGTGATAGGTGTTTCATGTCATACCCGATATCAAATACAATGTTCCTACTTTAGATTTTAGGGGTGTTACATTCTCCCCTTTTAATTAAATTGTACCCTCATAATTTAAACAAAATCTTAGTGATAAAATGTTTGATATTTCTTAGGTTTGAAATACCACATTGTGATAAGGATTCATAAAACATCCTCTATAAAAAAGATAATGGGAAGTAAAAAAGATCACATTAAATAACATATAACTAGGTCTTCAAGTTGGAAAAAATTATTGACAAATAGAGATATGTACTTAGTGGAAAAGTGTAAATATTTATATGGGGTGATTGAGTTAATCAATCATAAAAAATTTAATGATTAATAGAAAGTCTGGGGCCTTAATGTCATAAATCTATGATGATTTAAAAGTCAACCTGTTAAAAACAAATTAAGGTCTTATTACAAAATTTTATTTCTAAGACATTTTCCTCATGTTTGGTTATTATTTTTCATACTAAGAATAAAATTAAATATACATAGTTGATATATTTCTATAAACACAATATCATCCTTTGGTTTTTCTTTTATCGGTTTTCCAATTCATAAAAAAATTAATTTTGATGCTTGAATCACAAAAATACATGTCTAAAGGATCTTAAGACCCATAAAAGAGTGGAAAGTATAACTGTTTGTCTATAACTATTTTCCAAATCTAATATGGTTAAGTCATTAATATCTAACATATAAAGAAACACTATTTGTTTATCATTAAATTGTTTAAATAAAAAATTACATATTTACTAGGACATTTCATAGGTCAGTGGTTGGTGTGATACCATTATCATTCTTCGGTCGTGGGTTCTAGACTTGTGGCCTTTTCAGAATTGATTGGTTATCACTCGACATACAGAATGTCCTTTTCTAAAACAAAATTAATATAATTTCCAAAAAAGATATTATGGGAACCCTTGAAATAAGGTTAATCACTAAATATCATTTTGATAAAGTTTATCAATACAACCCAAATACATAAACACATTATCTATTTATTCCCACATAGGTCCTTCCTTGGTCTAGTGTTTATCCAAAATATCATTAGATGTATTTCTAAATCATGACACCTTATAATGAATATAAAATACCTTAGATTTAGCCTATTTCACTCATTTTAATTATCTATTAAAATCCTTTATAATGGTTTGTAAATAATAAGTGAATTATCCCAATCATATCCCCTGAGAGTGTCAAACTAGGTGTGCAGTAAGGCCCATATTCATGTACCATATTATGTCGAGTCAGGCTCGACACACCTAGTGAGAGTTGTTGATCCAAGGTACATCTTTTCCCAAACCAGATCCACTTGTAGTACCTATATTAATATTTATTACCAGTAATATACACATAATATCTACTTTATAAAAATTATAGGGTTCACATCTATAATTATCCTCAAATTCTACCTTAGGGTTTTGTTCTCTTATCTATGTTTTTCTAAATAATCCCAAGGTTCCTACTAAAATTCCTCTGATACCAACTATAGAATCCCGACCATATAAGACCTAGATTTTATGTCTAATATCCATTACATTAGCTTAATTAAAATAAATACAATCATGAAGTAATGAGTGTTTAGTAGTCTTGGTAAATTAGATTCATACACGAGTCTTGTATTACAAATTAATATACAAATTACAACATAATTTTTTCTTAAATAAATAAATTTGAGGATAATAACTTTATTCCATATATAATATCCTTGTATATCATTCTTACTTCTTGGATTCTTATGTAAAGGAAACATAATAAGGGTGAGCTCAAATGCTCAGTAAGTGAAAAGTATAGCAGGATCAATAATGAATCAGTGAGAATAAATCAAAATAGCAAGGTAAATAACTGAACGCACACTCCATGTAATAGACATGATGAAAAGGAAGTGAATAAAATATAATTAAAGGTAAATAAGAACACATTCCATTCAAATAAATAAATAAGGAAAAATAAATATGGAAGGGTAAGAAGTTAAAACACATGCCATTTAATCCATGAACTAAAAAATAAATGAAATGAATACATAGATATGTCGTTGCAAAATCTCATGGATAAATAATAAATTAATATAAATGTGTTAAATGGTTAATTATTGGATTCCAAGTTTCTTAGGTACATGGAACAAATACCATCAAGACCTTACATCAGACGGTCTATAACATACTGCGTACAAATCGATTTGGTTTGTCCAACCTTCTCTCTATTTTCACGACCTTTCACAATATAACTTACAACATATTGGTTACAAACAAAAATGTTTTTTCAACAAAATTTCCTCCCATGAGACTACTTATGCCCAAAGGGGATTTCATTAACTAGTCCTCAATGTGTGGGGCTTACCTTAATTGGTCCCCAAGCCATGTATTACGTGTCCAAAAAATTCCTCATAACAAATAAACAATATTTATTATCAAATATCCATATTAAACAAATGATATGTATTTATCAATATTTCCACAAATAAACAAATAAACATAAAATTTAATATCTTATGGAAAATGTAATACGGTTTAGGAAATAATCATATCCATGAAAAACGTTATGGATATTTAGGGTAAATTTATTTTCAAATTATCATTGGATATTGAATATATCAAGGGGAACAAAAGGAATAAAATAAGTCTATTTGAATACTATACTTGTATAAATTAATTATAAACCATCCATATGAGGATTAAGGATGGTATCCAAACAACATTTCAAAATTAAAGTAAAATAAATGGTTTTTTTCATTGATGAATTAGAGATATTTTGAAATATTTTTGAGGAAAATATCCTTTTATTTTGAAAAAAAATTCAAAAACATTATCTTTTAAAATAACTTTTGAAACAAATTCTTTAAAAAGTATAGTTTTAAACAATAAAAGGAAACTTTTATGAAATTATTGTAAGTAAATATTTACATGTCATATGAGGTAAAAATAACATTCCATTTTTATGGTAAAAAGGTTAGAAAAAAACTTGTTCAGAAAGCAACAAGAAGATTCATTTCACAACATTAGAAAAATAAAAAAAGAGTAAAAAATTATTCTCCAGATCATTATAAAATCATTTTTGAAAACATTTTCATAAAACATGGGTTTTATAACAAAAATAGGTTCTCCTAATAAAGAGATAATTGAAGTTGGGTTGTCATAAAACCATTTTCTAAAACATCTTTAGTACCAAAGAGTGGAAATTGTACTAATATTTGAAAAAGTGAAGGAATTACCAAAGGAGAATAAAAATAATGGTATTATGGAAAAATGGTCATATAATTTCCTCATATGTAAATACCATTGAATGATCAGACAAATTATTATCGATGAAAATAATCTTTAAACATTCCAAAGTGTCCCATACCAATTTGAAATATTTTAAATCATTATCATCATGAAGGAATAATGTTAAATGAAAGATTAAAATACCATTACGATAATACGATTAATGATATAATATTTCAATAGTGGAAATAGATATACCACATAAAAATAGTAAGTGGTTAATATTACATTTATCTCATAGATGTAAAAAGTGAGATGAAAATACCTTACCTTGTGTTTCCTTTCAGGTGAATGTCATTTATCTTCTTGTATAACAAAATTATGTAAATTATAAACTTAATTCATAATATTTTTCATTTTTATATTTGATTTTATTTCACTTAATATTATATTGTATACAATTACTTAAGCAATAAAGTTTACGTCAGGTGTTTTGATCAAGTTGGTTTATGTGTCAAAAACAACTTTGGTTGGTCAAATATGGTCAAAGGGTCATTACATAACATATAAAGAATAATAATAATGACATAATTATCATATTTTTATATTAATTATCTTTAAAAACTAATAATGGAAGATATTTATGAAAAATTAACCAATGTTACAATCATTGAGATCGTAGGTTGTACATACACATGAGTAACCTTCCCATTTTTTCAAAGATCATTTTGGAAAGAAAATAAGTAACATTATATATTTCAATAATGATAATTATACCATAAATACCATTTTATTTAATAATATAAACTTATATATAGAATTATTGCGATGTAAAATGAATCACATCATGTCGAGAAGTCGGTAGTCCACACATCCACGAACGACGTTATCACCTTTTAAGTGTGTGTGAAAGGGTAATAATGAAAATGATATATTATATTTCCAGAAAGTTAATTATATCATGAATATAATATATAGGTTTTTTATATAACATATTATTAATTATAATCATCATTCATATGTTCCATTTATATTTTGAACGAATCACATCGCTTAGAGGGGTGGTAGTCCACACTTCCATAAACGATGTTATCGTATTTACAAAAAAAATAGAAAGTATATGGTTATGTATTATAAAATAATTAAATAAGTAAAAATACATAATAAATATCACATATAACATATATAAATATATTTTAAATCCTAATTTTCAACCTTGATAGGTGGTAAAGAAAAAACAGTCAATCATCATTTTGTGGGGCGGTAGTTCTCCATACACATAAACAGTGTGTTCGTTACCCATTAGATGGATTTTTGTATAATTTTCAGTTAAAACCATATCATAAAAACATATATATATATATATATAGGATAATTTTGTTTTTATATAATTATTTAATATGTATAATTTAAGTAGTGGATAAATAAATAAAACTAGAGAGCTTAAAGAAAGATGATTCTTCTTAATCGGGTAACTTCTTTTGGTTTGTAGCAAATGGTTCCCTTTTATTGATTTTTAACCAATTTGAGGATTATATGTTTATGTGAGAGATTTTGAGGATCTATTTCTGCACATATTTTTCAATAAAAGGTGGTTTTATAGGTTTGAGGAAATTGGATTATAGGAGGTCTTTTTTACAGGAGGAGGACTTGCACTCTTGTAATATTTTGACAAAGGAATTCCATACACATTTTTCAAATTGAAATTGGATACAATAATGGTAATATTTCTATAGAAGGTAGTATATAGTATTTATATGGCCATAAAATGGATCTTTTACACGTTTCTAGGTCATTTGGATCCTTAATATTACCATTTAGTGCCTTATTAAGATTAATTTTACGTCAATCGTTGAAATTAATTTTAATTAACTTCACTAATTTTTTGGGTAAAAAAAATTTGTTAACCTTACTAGAAATTATAAATTATTCTAATTCCAAATATGTAATTAAATTTTCTAAATTTCAATCACATAAGTGGAAAAAATTAATTTAAATTTAATACCGTAGATGGGACGACGATATGGGTTTTTAAAGGAAAAACATCCAAAAGGTTTCTATGGTTTTATAGTCAATTTCAAAGTTAAACTTATTAAAAATACCTAAATTAGATTAATTTATAAAAAAATTATATAATTAAACATTAAAAACAATTTAAAATGTAAATTAACCTTGTAAATAAATTAGATGAAAAAATAGTTTTGAACAAAAAAATCAGTATTTTTCATTATTCATTAAAAAAATAAACTTTCACTGGAAAAATATCAATAATTCACTCTAACCTAATTTTTATATTTTTATTACAATGATAATGTTTATTTTTACATATATAACCAATAGAAGTTCCAAATTTGGATTTAAAATAGGTTCTCCATTAAAAGGTGGTAAAAATGGCTTAATAAAATTATAGGTTTTTAAGTGAAATATTGGGTTAGTTCTTATCTTATGCTAATAAAATATATTAGATTAATATAAAAAATATTTTATTTAATATAATATATATATATTAAATTAATATCATTCAATAATTGTAATTTATTTATTTTTTTAGGATAAAATAGCTTTGTTGCCATAAAAATAGTTTTCTATAAAAATATTCTATTTATATTCAATTGGTTTGTATATTAATTTCTAATTAATTTAAAACTAATGAATTAGTTTTTTAAAATATATATTTTCTTAAGTTAGTTAATAATATTCATAAATTATAGTTTATATCTTATTATATTAAATTATAATATTTTAATAATATATTATTGTTTAGTAAAACTTGATCTTGTGTGTAATGAACGTTATTAAAGAAACTCATTGTGGCGTGTGATTTATGCTAGATCTGTGTCACGTGCATTAAAATCTATAAAATTTATTGATTTTATTTTAAATATTAAATATATTATAAATACTCAAGTTATTATATTCCCATACAAGGTTGGTTTTGTGTTTCATACTTCCTATCAAATAAAATTTTCTTACATTAGATTTTTAGGTCATTACAATTTCAATAAATTATAATACTCTTAGAGAGTATTTAGTAAAATAGTGAATATTTAAAAGAGTCACCCAACCAACTAAAAAAATTCAAGGAGCATTAAACTCAAAATAACATCACGTTCCTTGAAAAATAATTTCATTAATCCCTTACTGTGGTAAAATAAAATACATGACAATCCATTGAGGGCTTGATAAACAAAAATCTCAGAATTCTCATGGTAACATGAGTATCCACTATAAATGGGTATATAAAGCACATTCATGGATTAAATCTCATGTTATAATGATATTACCTACACCTACCACTAACCCAACTATTTTTTCTTGATATAATATAATTTTGTATCATATTTTCCTGAATACCATTCTATCATACCTAAACTAGCATGCAAAAAATTCCAAAGCATGTTCCCAATAACCATGGGATAGAAAAAATTTCAATTGCTATCATATAAAAAAATATGAAAATGGTTTACACTTTATTTAATAATAAATAATAAATGATACAAAACCAAAACCAACCAATAAAAATAATATCTAACCATAATATTTTTGTCATACAATTAAAAATTAAAAAAATCCACAATATAAAAAATTTATACATGAAATTAAGTCCAAATCTAATTATACTTGTCAAATGACCAACTCCACTCATAACGTCCTCCATAGCTTCATAATAAGGCTAATGGTCCACATCTAAGATCATAATCATTTATCATACCTAGAATATCATTCATGAAAAGACATTTAATATACACACTAAGGTGTGTGTGTTGGGTATGCGTGAAATCCTAGTGGGATACCACAAATATTCTATGTACACTCTTTATTTAAAAATCCATGAATTCTAGTTTGAAATAAAAATATAAAAATAACATCTCATATTTTATGAAAACAATTACCTGGGTACACATTTATTTGTTTCTTCTGTAAAGTAAACATTTTACAAAAGTGAGGAAAAAATATACATAAACATAATCATTGACATAAAAGAAGAATATTTTTGTAATAAAATTCATAACATGGAATCATAAGAGACTAATTTTAGGCCTAAGGTCAGGGAATTTTAGAATCCTATTGTTCATTCTTATAATAATTTATATGAAATCCACTTGCCAATCAATAATCTAAAATTGGTGGTGATTTTTCTGGTCATGTCATAGTCAAAACTAGTGGGAATGTCTAAATGGAAATATTCATAGCATGATCATAAACTAGTCTATCCTAAGTTGTGTGTAATCTCATCATGGGGGAGAATTAAGGTTGTGTATAATCTAACCTTGAAGATATACATTTCATTAGATCCCATATTATATACTTAAGGTATTCCCATGAAATTTCCATGACTTAAGTAATAAATGATTCAATATAATGCATAACTTGAATAAAATGGAACCTTTAAAATTATATATACCATTAATAAATGATATTACCCAATTTCTCAATCATAGATTTCAATATTCAAAATATGGGAATAGCATCGAAGGAATGTCATGTAGTACAAATACATTGAATATTTCAAAACCCACTTTAGAATTTTGAAATAATTCATAAAATCTCTTTATCAATTTCATATAATTCATGTTAAATATTTCCATGAAAATGAATTCCATTTTTTAAAAAAATACTATAAAACTTGGTGTATATGGAATTCATGAGACTAATTTGTAGTCAAAACAAATATAAACTTGTTTTAGAAATCCTAATTATTTTAAACATGTATTATCATTACCCAACCCGATGGGGCCTAAACCATGACTACCACAAGGTTGCCACTAATAGACTTGGGGATGGCGACCAACACCAAGTAGGAATATAAAACACATGGGATTAATTATCATAATGTACAAGTACACACAAAAAAATCTCTAATCACATAAAATAATTATATATAAAATAATTGAAATAAATGCATGCATCATATATAATCCCACCAATCATAGTACAATAATAAAGTACTGAAATTAATAAAGGGGCCGAATAAAAGCCCCACCAAAAACTATAGAGATTTTAATCATATTAGATGATGTGGACTCTTATCAAATAAAACCACCCAAAAAACACCTCTGTCTGTTTAGATCAAGATATAATCCATCAGCTCTCTTTCTTCCCAGGACACCATCAAATGGGCCACCGTCTGTAAGACATGACACGTGCAGGAAGAACCCATGTAGTGGTGAGAATAATAATTCCCAGTAGGAATCCCCACACGAACTAAACATGTTGCATCAAGAATGGTAAGATTATAAAAATTATATAGAAATAAAATGAAAACCCCAAATATATGCAGGAAGGACACCACTCCTCCAGGAAGACTCAACCAAACTTCTATTAATTGGAATCTTATTAAAGAAATTATCTTTCTGAGAGAACCTAATCTACAATACATGCTATCATTGGAGACACTCATCCAATAGGTCGTGATTTTTGGACCCCCACCCAAGATAATTCATTGGTCTCTAATGATATTTATACTCACATAAGGAATGACACCTAAGACTGCAGGGGGGAACCACAAACCCAAATTTGGATCAACCCTCTATGAAGGGGATCATATGCCAATGATACCATGAAACCTACTAAAATAGACTACTAAATGGAGGAGAAATTACCTACTCAATGATTTCAATCTAATTCAACAAACCACACCTAGTGTATAATAAAAAATGGTGGGGGATCACACTCCAGTCACATGAAGCGACACCAAAAACTCTATCATAGACTCATCCTCTTGATGGGATCGCAATATAGATATGTGGAAATAATTTCACATTTCACCCTCAAGGGGGTATACCAAGGTAACATTATAAAATAATACTGGTTTAAATTGAATAAAAAAGGTCTCCAAACAGCCTAAAATTGGGTATATGACGTGTACTCTGGAGTACATGATGTGTTTAGCTGAAAAATTATCTTCTCATTTGGTTATGCTTCCCATGACATGTAAAAATAAACATATATGGCATGTAAGAAAGTATAAAAAACATTTATAGGTCATCTGGTACCCTACCATTTCTATCTATATGTTCATGTGTACGGCAATCCATTCCCATGTCCACCTAGTCATGGGCATGTGCACTAGGATGTGTCCATGTACCATGGAATGCCTATTGACTTGTTCCCTCTATGGTACACAAAAATATACTTGAATGTTTCACATGAAGTTTTATATTTTTCTCTCTTTGGAAATCCTAGTGTTGCACTGAGGGTCACACACAGTGTGTATCTTCATATTACACATAGTGTAACATGGGGTTTTCCAAAAACTATGGGTTCTTTTCCAAATTATTTTTCACATTGTCCCCATTGAAATTAAAAAAAATTAGTTGAATATTTGAGAATATTCATCCCTTTTCAATGTTGATCATCAAGATCCGGGTTCTAGAATGCCCAAAAATCACCTCTCTTGAGACATATGTTAACGTCGTGCATCACAAATGGGAAGGATGGGAAATAATCAATCCAATTTGATCTTCCACAGATAATAATATATTTTTTGACACATTGATCACATTTATCACATCCTCGGTCATGAAACACACCTGTGTTATTGATCAGTTTCACTAAATAATGGTTTTGTAATGATCATATACGTAATATTTGTCGAACTATGATCCAAATAAATTTTCTTCAATGAATCTGTGAAGAAACAGGATGATAAATCCACAAAAAAATTAACATGAGGAATTAACATTATACTTGTTCATTCAGGCTTTATCCATTGTCAAATAATTAGATGAATGAATATGGAAATATTCAATTGAAAATAAATAAATTGTAAATAAAATCAACTGTTAATGTACATATAAATGCATGTTAATGGAATTGATTAACATTTGACTGGGACAAATAATGGGATGGTAATCACACAAATAAACTATACATACCAAGATTTTAGATCGATCACTAATTAATAATAATAGTTTATTTCCATCATTGGTTAGATCCAAAAACTCTAATGGCACAATGATCCTATATATCAATCTAATTTGACATCAATCACCAAGAATTGATCTCCTCAAATGGTTTTCTAGATCTAAAAGGTTAAAAAGTTGAACATGATACCTCATCATAAAAATTTAACTATAAGAAATTTAAGGTCATTAAAATTTTATAAAATAAAATAATTTCATTTAATTAATTAATTTAAAAAATCATCCCTGACCGAGCGCCCAAAATGAGCATCTCATGTTCTCTAAGGTTATGACTCCCCTAGGGTAAAAATTATGAACTGGAATCAATGGATGCCTCAGATTTTTGATACGAGCCTCTATTTAAGACTTCTTCCATTTTTTAGAAAACATTTACATGTGTGGTATTAATGTTTGTATCATTTTTCAAATATCATTTATGGGCTCATCGAGTCTTATAATATCACAATGTATCCCAATATGGATCCAATAATAATTCATATAATATTTTGAATTAATACATAGAAAAATTAGATTCATTACATCCTCCCCAAATTAGGTCTTTTCATCCTGAAAATAAAAAAACCTAACAAAAGAATATGAGGCTACTAAGCTCTAAACTGGGTCTCCCACTACCCAGTTCTCTCCTAATGATTCCCATGTTGCCATAGGACATGCACTAATGGAATTGATCACTGTTGATGCTCCTTTCTGTCATAGGGTTGAATGAATGGAAATGGGGATTACCTTAAGCACAAAGAGGGTCACCCTTTGAAGAACATCAAAAAAATTGACAAAGGCATGAACTTGGAACCCATTTTGGATTATGTTGCGCAAGTCACTTGCGCGCCACCTATGGGTCGCACATCTCACTTGATCACCCTATTTAAAATTTCTCCCAAGGTGTAAGGTGGCCTATAAATAGCCCATGTGGGCCCCCCATTTCAACGAGGGATTTTCCAAAAGTAAAATTCATGCTCTGGTCGCCCTAGTCTTCAACTCAACTCCTATGAAAGCTTCTAAGGTAACTTTTTACCAAGAATGGAAGACTTGAAGGAGTAGGATAAGGACTAAGTGTTTAGAATTCATCAACACTTGCGCGTCTAAGTGTCCAAACCTCCTTGAAGATGGAAACACTTGCGCGCCACCCTACCCTTTCGATGAAACTTGCATGCCACCCTTTTGGAAACATATTAGGATAATACTAAAGGCTTGAGTCAAGTCTCAACTCATGTATTACCCTACAGATTCTTCATCACCCAGGTGAACCCAGGTCGTGCAAGTATACTTGTGCGGCCAAGACCAGGGTGCCAAATGACTTATGCGACCTACACTTGTGTTTCATTTTCATTTGTGTTTCTTTCTCCTGTTCACCTCTCCTCTTCAAGATATTATCCCTAGAACCCCTTTTCAATTCCATTTATGGCATGGTTCCTTTGTTGGATTCCTTATCTAAAATGAATTCTTTAAGAACCTCTCCCAAAACCTCATGACTTATAATCTTTATGTCACTATGGTTAGAGGTTTACTCCATAACCTCGTCCTTTAAGATGAGAAGATATTTTGATATAGGGCCTCCTTCTTAGAGGTAAGCCCCAAGTTCCCTTAGTTTAGGGCTTCTTCTTAGGAATAATCCCCGATCAAAATTACTTTAATTAGGGAATCCTCCTCAGGAGTAATCCCCATGTCCCCTTAACCTGGGCCTCCTTTTCAAGAGTAATCCCCAGTCATAATTTCCTTTAAACATTGGGAATCCTTCTTAAGAGCAAGCCCCAATCTTAATTTCTTTTAATTTGGACCTCCTTCTCTGGCATAATCCCCAATCATAATTCCCTTTTTAAATTGGGCCTCCTTCTCAGGAGTAAGCCCCAAGTTATAAGTCTCCTTTAATTTGGGAATCCTTCTTAGGAGTAAGCCCCGGGTTAAAACTCCAAATCTCTTTAAATTACAAATACCTTTATGAACTCTAATCCTAGGATTCTTTCCTGAAATAAGTCTTGGTCTTCATCTACTTGGGAAGACATACATACATAAGTCCCACATCATTTCTCGTGACTGCATCTTTCATGGTACAATCATCAGGTTTACTGATACATCTTTCTTCTCACACTGATCATGAATCACGTGAGCTTAGAGTGTAAAGGTAATCATGACATCTATTTTGGGTTGTTAACCATGCATAAGTCCCATATTTCCTCACCCAAACTACGTGGAATTTGATCTCTGCCTTAAAAGTATAGCACGTAGAAAGCCTTTCTAAGGTTCGAGCTCATCATTCATTAATTATTTTTTATCCCATATGACATTAAACTATATCCATCCTATCAAAATACCTAGGTTCTGATTCATTTTTAATGAGGATACGTAGGTAGCCCATCTGCGTGTACGATCCCAAATCTAAAATAATACATGTCCTTTCGAAGGAAAATAAACTTCAAGTGCCCCACTGAGTGGCTTTAAAATCAGTATGGTCATCTTAAAGACCAAGAGATTTCTATATAATGTATTGAAGGATACCATTGACTAAGAATCTCTAATACATACAGATGATTCTCTATCTATGAAGAACCTCAAATACATATAAAAGATTCTCTAAATCTCATACATATCAATCATCGATTTCCAAATCTAAAGGAAAATTCATTTTCATGCTTGATGAATTAATAAGGATTCAGGAACATAACTTAAATCTATGAGAAAGTCCTGAAGTATCCAATAATTCCCCCCGAAAAGGTGTGATGAGCCTGACCTCCCATCCTCTAGACCAATGAAAATTCTTAAGCCTCATCGGTCCACAACTAATGAGCACCTACCTTGGGAAAGTAGGTCCAAATGGATATAGAATCATTGGGTGTTTCTGGTTCAATGAATAAACCCATTAGAAACCAATTGGAAAGTTTGAACCTGAATGAAACAAGGTTATCCCCATTTCTAGAGGAAACAAAAAATGGTGAACCCGATGTGAATCCTTAACCAAGTTAAATGATGTTTTACTTATTTGTTAGGCCACTATTAAACTCAATATGAGGGCCAACAATGCAATCAATAAAATATGTTCTCATCCAAAAGATGTAGTCTAGCTAGACTTATATTGATTATGTCTGCTATATCAAACATGCACTCTTTCTCAAGATCTCTCTACAACACAGAATGGCTTCTTTAAGGTTTACACCTATGAATGCCTCGGCCGCTACTCCTGCTAGATCCTTGTCCGCTCTGATGATGACATAACCTACTCAGAATCTTTAACACTAGGTCTCGAATGCATTTGTAAGGGAATACCATCAACATGGTACCATCCCAACTCTGGAGGCCACTCGACAAGCCCTCCAAGTTAACAAATCACCCTGGTTGTCCGAATAGCGACGACTAGTGATCAAGAAGTAGGTGGTTCCAACAACCATCTCCAACCGTTTCGGGTCTTTATCCTTGGAATGCAACAACCAATCCCTCCCATATTATAGGGAGGTGAATAAAGTGCTCACCCAGGGCCTCAGTTCAAGAATACAGGAGTCCTTCTTGAGGACTCCCACCAACAATCGCCGCCAGACTCGTGCAGTGGTGCACCCTCAACATGATGAGGGTATCGCCTCTAGTTATTCATCTCAGGTTCCTCAGACCCAAGCATGCAAGATGAACCATTAGAGGTGAAATTCAGCCAATAGGGAGAAGATTCTTAGCTCTGCCCCCTCTGGATAAGTCCATCAACCTAACTTGATGGCAAACAACAAGTGGGCATATACACCTGTCCGTCCTAATTTCACTGCCCAACAGACTCGTCTGGAAGTAACACACCAATCCCACCAGGAAATCCTAGAGGAGTACTATAGGTAGGCACATACACCTGTTTATAAATCATTAGCCAGTCAGCAGGCTCGTCTGACTGCATCCAAAGAAGACCACCAACCAAATGTGGTGACCACCTGTAAACAGGAACATACACCTGCTTACACTCATCAATTCTACCAGCAGTCTTGTTTTCCAGTATTGAAGGAAGTTCATCAAGAATATTCGGTGTAGAACAATCAGTAGGCACATACACATGAAATTCATCAAGCTAACCAACAGTCTCATTTGGTAGCACCAGAAGATGTCAATTGGAAAGCTCCAATGAAAAACAAGAGGCAGACACAACTCTCTGCCCCCACACATGAGTACTGTTAGAATTCACTGATAGGAACATGAGGACAGGATTAAGAACACACACCTACTCCAAACATGGAATGGACGTATATTCTTGTTCTGATATCTGAAGTCACCAAGCATATTCTGACAATGGTGAAAGAGTAGAAGAAAATCTCTGCCCATATTCTGGATACCTGTCAGAATATTATAACAACATCAGTGACATCATAGGGAAATAAACATAAATCTATCCCTATTAATGGATTGACTCATCAACATGTCACCCCGGAGCAGATACACACCTTTTTTCTAGTCCAGGAGGGTCATAGGGCGTACTCCCCCATGTCATACGGACATTAAAATCGGGCACATACACCCAATTTAAATGGAGATTGTCAGCCTAACCTGATCATTTCTCCTAAGCAGGCACATACACCTGCCCATAGTAACCACTTTCGCCAACAAGTGGCTTCCAAAGTGAGTAAGAAGGTGTCCAAGAAAATGACCCATCCAACGCAGTTAAAAAATCAAGAGCCAATCTGAAATAAGAACTTGCTCAATGCTGGAGTTCCTGAAGCCCTCAGACAATTATCTATTGCAGCTCGAGATTCTACTCTCTCATTTCCAAATTCTAGAAATAACAACAATACTTCTAAAGGTCTTCATCAAACACTTCGTCATGAAGGCTTGCTTCATGAAAATTAGGTCAATCTCAAATTGTCATCTTCATATGAGAGCCACGATAACCCTCTGTATGGCCAGAAAACCAAGGAGCAAACAGTTTCGTCTTTTTTTGTAACCCACCATGGTTTTCCTCCCCATGATGATGAATTTAGCCGAAAAATCCCCTCTGCAATAGTAATTCGCATTTCCTAGAAAATTATTCAATGTAAAATGCAGTAACGAGAAAGCCCTTCTATCTTAAGGCACTTGAAAATGTGAAGCCATTCATGTCTGATGCCTTACCACTAGCAAGTGAAATACATTATCAATCAGAAGATAGCTCGGGGTGTAGGTCATTCTCTGAACCATCCCTAGGGCATTCATATTCTAATTTGACAAATGAATTCTCTACCAATCTTGTTGAATCTGATGAAGCAACAAATAAGCACCATCTTTGGTCCAATCAGGTTGAAGAATCTTCATCAAATGAAAAATAGGAAGTGATGAATATGAGAAAAAAATTGGCAAAAGGTGAAATACTGGTCATGTTTTGGCCTTTGGCTGACTCTCAGTATGATATCCCAGAAACATCGATAGGATATTGTATTCATGATATTCGTTTCAACATGTGGAAAACTCTTTGTCACTTAAAAGAGAAAATATTACCTTATGATGAATATCAAAATCATGTTATGGTAATAGAATGGTTGTAATGCCAAATTGACTTGGCATCTCTCTCAGTTTTCCAACATCCAAAGGTTGAAAATAAGCAGAGATCCCTTCAGCGTACATGTCTTGGTGCATTAAAAAGGTTTCACCAGTTAATTACCAATGCCCCATCTGGTATTCATATCAGGGGATGGGGTGTTCATGTAGAATTTCATTTTAGTGTCCTTTTAAGTCAACAAATCCCACCAAAAGTGGTCTCATGCAATGTTATTGCCCATGGCTAGCCTCAACTAACTGGTTTTGTGTGTAATCAAAATCTGGCTCAAGAGCTGGCCTCAACTAGTTCTTCCCAAAGTCAGGCATATAAAGAACAAATTTTCAAATTACTCTTACATCAATAAAATGAGAATATCGAACATGATTATCGTTTAGATCATGCGCATCATCAGGTGATAGAGGTGTCAGAAATAATCCAATGGCCATCTAACCCAGGTGATTTGAGTGGATGTCGGATGATGCATCCAGCCAATTTCCAGACAAAAATCTAAAAAGTCAGGAGAGATTTTAAGGAATTTTTAGACGTAGCAGCTCAAGAGCCACCTCATTTTTCTAGGCTAGGGAATCTTTTAATCCGACCGTTGGGATCAACAGATAGGATTCAAGGAGTTGAGCAGGAAAAACAAGAACAGACCCAGTCCACTGGACTGGGGACCTTTTCAAATTCTCAATCTCTTCCTCAGCAAAATTCAGTCTTCTCTCAATCAGGGAAGAAGCCACAAGAGGAACGTAGATCCTAATTATCAGGAAACTCCATTCAAATTATGGTTCATCAAGAATTTCCTGAGGGATCAACCAAAAAAAGGCAATGTCTCATAAATGACATGGAAGAAGATAGTATCGTAGAAATTCTGATAGAAGGGCTGGAATGCATTATGCATCGATAAATGTCATTAATTCTATTATCACTGATCCCCTAGAATCTGAGGCTCACTCAGAGGAATCAGATAAATAAGTTCCTCTTCAATAGGCTGTATATACCGAAACAAATCAAGAAGGTGTGCATACCCGAAATCAAAGGCTTACCCAAAATCTAGGTATTCCTTCAAATAACCAACTCCCCCCTCTCTGAAAGGTGTCCAATAATGGGAAAGGAAAATAGTCAAGTTACATTCCACCCTACCTCTGGAGAAATCCAATCACTCTCATTAGAGGAAAGGTTTGCATAACATGAAGAATAAATGAAGGAGTTAAGGAGGTTAAATGCATAACTACTTCAAGTTAGTCTTCCTTCTAAGCATTATGGATCTAATCAATCAAGGTAATTTCTTGCAGCTATTAAGATGGATCAAGAATATCATCCTTTACAATTACACCCTCACAGGTCCAATCCTATGGGTCATATGCGACAGAAACTGGCAATACTACCATCAGTGACAGTACCGGTCACCACACCCGTCCAAACTGCAGTTATTACACCTGCATAGAATCCAGCTCAACTAGATGTTTCTCAAAAATTAATGACTACCATTGAGTCATTAACAGCTCGGTTGGAAGCTATGGATGAACTACGTGCACCAGTTCAACCGGAGAAGAGAGCTTACCCTGAATGGGTGGATGCCATTGCTCCCCCATCAAATTTTGTGAGTACCATATTCCCAATTTTTAATGGTTTGGGAGATCCAGAAAAACACTTAACACATTTTGTTACTCGTTGTGATCCTATGATGGGAACTCCTCAACAACAAGAAGTAGTTCAGCTCGGGTGTTTTGTGCAGTCATTACAAGGACCTACTTTTTTCTGGTATACAAGTTTGCAATCTTGGTCAATTACTGGGTGGGAAGATCTCCGTCAAAAAACACTTCTTAAATTTAGCTCAACATTACCAAAGATGATAGTTTTTTATCTTACCAATTGTAAGAAAAGGGAAAATGAAACATTTTCAGATTTCATTGCTCACTAGAAGAGATTAACATATTTCTTAAGTTTAGAACTCCCTCAAGAACAGTTTTAGCCAATCTGTGTGGCAAATATGTGTGATGAATTATGCATACAATTGATCCCTGTGAAATACATAGGAGGGTTTCGAGACCTTACTTCAATCGCTCAGTAGATAGAATACTCTCTTATACAGACTAGGGATAAAACTCATGTAATTGCATCAGTTCCAGAAAGGAGAATAGGAAAGGTAGAAGCTGCTATAGTTACACTTAAACAAGCATATGTACCTGCTTCTACTTCAAAACCTTCATCATATCGAAGGGCTCCACCTCCTGAGCATCAACAACCACAGTATCCTCGTCAATATGATCAAAGAGATCAATGGTGGAAATAGTTTTAGGATTTAATGAACAAATTTTATTCTTTCTAAAACCAACAAGTTCTTGGTTACTTCATCTCGGCTCTGGAAAATAGTCTAATTAAATTGCTAATTCCTAAAAGACTAAACAAGGAAGGAGATGAAGACATCCAAAACTATTTCCTACTTCATCAGATGTTGGGGCATCCCATTAAGTATTGTTTTGTCTTCAATGACCTCCTGAAAAATATGGTGGACTCTGGACAAGTAAAACTAAAATGTTCTTCAGGCCAGGTAGCATGTGTTACTGCTACTGATCCAGAGGAATAAGGTGAATGGCACGAATTCAAAAGTAAAAATGTGAAGAAATATGATAATTGGATGGTCAGGAAAACGATCAAACAAACTCATGCCATTTTATGAACACAATTGAATCAACCAATTGTGTCTTATACTATTTCTTCCACAGCAAAACCCCCTTCATCAAAATAAAAATCCTCAAAAAACGGCGTAATTTGAAGAAAGAAGAGCTGTCATAAGAAGAAGACCTCGTGTCAAAGCCTAATTTGTCTTTGACTTTGGAAAATTTTATGCCATCTTCTTCAAAAGCACGAGCACCACCCTAAAAAATGGCACATTATAAACTGGTTCATCCTTAAAAATCTTTATCAGATGAAGAATTGATCTTTGGTTCCGTTAACATGATTCATTTAACGGATCCCTATGCCAATGACAATTTTGATTATGATTAGCCTAAGTTCCATGTATCTAATAGAGAAATTAGAGGAAGATACAGAGGTCTAGGATATAGGGGAAGATGTGCATATTCTAGAAGCCACTATTTCAATCCTACCCCTGCTAGAACTGTATATGCGGCAGAAACTCATGGTAAATCCCTTCAATGGGCTCAACAGGAACAAAAAAGTTCTTACACACATGGAAGATTCGGTCCTGACACAATTATTTTAGAGGACTGGTAAGAGGTTACACCTTCTTTTTCTCAGCAAATAGATAGACCTAGTCGGTCTAATCTACCGTATCCAGGAGTGTTTACAATTCATGCCCCATTATGGGATGCATCTACTACTAATGCTTCAACTTCCAAGGCACCTGCAAAAACACATTTTCATGCCAGGAAACGCAGACCCTTGGACAAAAAGTATGATGTCTTCAGACATTTGGCCCAAGTACTGGCCAAGTTATCAATTCTAGATTCCGTGAATATATCAAAAGATCTTTGGGAGGTGCTTATTGTGTCTTTGTCAAGCCCTCAAGAATTCGAAACTGAAATTGTTGCGACTGAGGTCTACTATATAGAGAATGATCCTGCAGAATACCATGCAGTGATATATTTTACAGATAAAGATGCGGATGATGTTGTACATGGACATATCAGACCTTTGTATCTATCTGGAAAAGTCAATGACATACACATCTGACGATATTTCATTGATAATGGCTCAGAAGTCTACCTCATTCCTATTCGTACACTTCATCGATTGGGTCTCACCGAATCTAATTTATCTCCTTCTACTTTGAATTTTCAAGGATATGATAAGAATGAACAAGAACCTCTGGGCGAAATTACACTCAGAATTCTGTTTTGAGACCTTGTGTCTAATTCAGATTTCATGGTTGTTCGTCAGGACACCGCCTTCAACATTTTTCTTGGAAGACCTTGGCTAAATCAACATGCGACTGTACCTTCTTCATACCATCAATGTATCAAATATTTTTACAATGGTCAAATTGGGACATTTTATGGTGACAATTCCCCATTACAAATGTGTGAATCTCAAAACATTGAGGTAGAATTTTATCAAATGGAGGGAAGGGAAAATTCCATGGAAAAGAAGGTCACCAAAATTAATGCTCCAAATGGTTTGGAAAACATTCTAGTAGACACATTCATACATGTGAGTACATATTAAGTGTTTCCTATTAGTCAAATTGGCAGGATAGACCTAAATCCAAGCACTCTTATGGAAACCTCCATAATGTCAATTACAACAATCAAGCCAGATAGCATGGGAGAAATTGTTAATTCACCAAGCAGTGATGAAAGCTTAAATGGAGATGTCTTCATTTCATCCACTGAAATTCAAAAATTCTATACTTCATCAACTAGACTAGAAGAAGTTATAGAAATACAAGAGGAAAACAATTATGTTGATTCTAAATCCATCATCTCCTCTCTATCACCACATGAAGACCCTTCATCATCAATAGGGTCAGAAATGGAAGCCTCTTCTTCAAGATGTTCAAATTTTAACTTCTCCCCTGACTATGGTGTAGAAACTAGGGTTTTTGGCCCTTTCAGACTTTGGAATATTTCTATGAATAATTCGAGAGCTAGGCGCGAAGACAGCGTGCAATTCCGAGGCCCGGTGTGCACGGAATTAATTTTTTAAAAATATTAAGTATTTTTATACTATGCACGTGGCGGGGGTGTGATATCTCCTAAACGGTAGCTCAGAACGGGAATCTGATGGCACGGTTGTGTCCAGAACATGCCGTTTACCCTAGGCGAGGTGTAAACATTGCGAGCACGGGCCTGCGGTGGAAAGCGCCACCAGTGGCATTTTCGTAAATAAGTGAAAAATCCATTTATGAGTGTCGACTCGAATAACATCTGAACGGAGTGTCAGATTGCAAATCTGAGTCTTCCGTCGCGTTCAGAACGGCGCGTTTACCCTAGGGGCGACCTTACCTTTGTCTGCATCAGGTGCCGGGATGAAGGCGACTTGATGGGGAGTGAAATGAGTTGTTTTATTAAATAAAAAATACCCATCTCTCTCCCCTCCCACCTACTACGTGCGGCATCGGACGAACCGACCCCACCTCCTCCATTTCTTCACCAGATCGAGCTAGAAATGTCCGTTTTCTGCACCGATCGTCAGCAGATCGAGCTTCAGGGCGTCGTCGGCGTCGATCTGCAACCGAAGCTTCAGCGTTTCGCCCGCGAGGTAGGCGGTTTGAGTATTGAAATACTGGACCCCTTTTATTTGTTGTTTTTCTTCAAATCGTTATAATGGTTGTATAGTTCGGGTCTATAGGTTTCCGAAACATGTCTCGGATCTGATTTTGGAGCACCAGGGTGCTCCCGGGGGTCCCCAGAAGTTTTCCGGTGGAAATCCCGAATTCCGGTGGCGGCGCGGCGAAATCCAGCAAGGCTGGCTGTGGTCCGGCCAGGATTTTTCGGGGGTTCTTTAAACCCCTGTAACTCGCAAACCGAAACTCCAATTTGCGAGCCATTTGTGGCGTCACGTTCCTTGTGTCGAGACGAACCTTTTGAACTCAATTTGAGAATTTTATGGTTTGGGTTCGTGACCCTGGAGTTAGAAACGTCATATAAAATAATAATATTTTATTATTTTACGACTTCGGGCCGTTGTAACTTCTACCCGGAGCATCCGAATGATGTGTCGTCAGTGGCGTTGAGACCCTGATGGTATGAAAGGCATTTTGAGATGGTTTTCAGGTGTTGGGTCTGAGAATGGGGTGCGGGCCCCACAAGGTCGGGTTTTGGCGTTAGCGGAGAAACACGGCTTTTGCACCAGGAGTCCGATTTTGGCAGATGATTAGTCGATCCTGTGTGTTTTTCCGAGAGGATTGAAATGGTGTGATTCGTTCAATGAGTTTTGGGATCGAGGTGTGGGCCCTGCCTGAGCTGATATTCGGTGAATAGTTCCATTTTCACCGGGTGTCCGTTTCGGACGAACGAGTAGTCGATTCCGCTTGTTTTTCCGAGGGGATCGTCGTGGTATGATCCGCTCGATGGGTTTCGAGATCGTTTTGTAGGCCCCGCACGAGCTAACTATGGTGAATAGTGCATTTTTCACCGGTGCTCTGTTTCGGGCGAGTAAGCAACCTATCCTGCATGTTTTTCCGCGTAGATCGCGTTGTTGGCCTTGGTTTTGGCCTTGGAGAAGCGTAGTGTGGCGTTGTTGTGGGTCACTCGGGTTAGCGATGTTTTGGACCAGCAGTGGTTGAGGGTTCTCCCTTGGTTCGTTCTGATGAGGGATCGTGTGGCATCATAACCTTCGTATAGGTTTGTGATCCTCTCAATGGGATGTTTAAACTGTTAGAGTTGTGGCATCCCTCTGGTGGGCCCGGAGCGAGACCCTCTAGCATCTTTTCCTTAGATCGGGTTCTTGGTATCGTTGTGACCGCTTATTCACGGGCGGTGATCCCCTATCTAGCAGGTTAACCCCGTAGGGTTTGTGGCATCATTGGGAATATGATCCCCTACGTAGTGGACTGTGCTCAGTAGGGTTGTGGCATCGTTGGGTATACGATCCCCTGCTCAGCATCAGGTTTATAGTAGGGTTGCGGTATCATCGGGTTTACGATCCCCTACTCAGCATGAGGTGTATAGTAGGGTTGTGGTATCGTTGGTCATGTGATCCCCTACTCTGCGCGTGGTTTCGGTAGGGTTGCGGCATCTTCGGTTCGATCCCCTACATCGCGAGTTATACCAGATAGAATTCTAGTATCGTCGTGACCACCTTTATATGGGCGATGATCCTCTATCTGAGTGATGTGCTTCTATCGAGCACCAGATCGGGTTGTGGTATTCCCCAACGGATCCTGGGTGTGAGCCCCTATCTGTGAGAACTATGTATACCAGATCGGGTCGTGGTATCCCCCAGCGGACCCTGGGGGTGATCCTCTATTTGTGAGCTTCGTATACCGGAGTGGGTTCTGGTATCCCCTAGCGGACCCTAGGAGCGATCCCCTATCTGAGGAATTTGGTGGTTATGTTGTTTCAGCGAGGTTTCCTCAGTGATGTTATCCGACGAGCATGATCTCTCGGGTGAGCATCTGAGAGGTTTGTGAGAAACCCAATAAATTGTATCTCTTGGATGAGTGTCATCTGGGATGACAGTGTTCATGTGGTGTACTCTTCTGGTTTTTGACAGTTGCTGGTGTTGAGGTCGGTACCTCATGTGGCTTGTTGTGTGAGCTGATTATATCTGGATTGTTCAAGGTGTATGTATGGGCATACACCTGAGCTGAGCTGAGCAGACTAGTTGTGTTTAGCTAAGGATGGTCACGAGATGGAGTTTCTCTCTCATCTGTGTTCCCTCTAGCTGGGATGAGCGGACTGTTGCCTTTCAGTTGCTCTCTTTGATTTTGGGTTTTGGTGGTTCCTAATGAGTGTGTTTATAGTCACCCCTACACGGGCTTTGCCCGCACATATTTGTGTCTTGTGCAGACCACATGCCTTTCGATGGAGTCCCAAGAGGACCCAGAGTAGGCGGAGATGAGTGAGCGGGACTGACTGTTTGTCGGTGCGGTGCTGAGGGAGCTTTCCTGTGGGTGTTTGTGACAGTGTTTCCCTTCTTCAGAGCGGGTTGGATGCACTTAGTAGTTTTCATTTTGTGGGCCCTGTTTTTCCCTTTTGTATTTCTATTGTACTCTGGTTGTGGGATAGATGTATGCATGCATTTACTTTTTAGTTTCTATATCTCTGCACTATTGCATGGAGGTGTTTGTGGGTGCGTTTGTATAGGTACCTTAGGCTAATGCCTCTCATGTATGTGATAGCCTACTCGGTGCTGGTCGCCAGCCCCTGGCCTATTGGAGGCGGGCTTGGGGAGTCGCGGCTCGAGCCCCGTTGGGTCGGGTCGTGACAGAGTGGTATCAAAGAAGGTTCCACCTTTGGGATCTGAGTGCGTAGCTGGTCCATCTGTGAGTTTGGTTTGGGTTGCATAGCGGTAGTGTTAGGATGTTTTGAGTTTGGTTTTCAGGCTAGAGACTCCAATGTTGGTGCGGAGGCCGACGTATCCATACACCAGGACTCTGATAACCTGTCGTTCGACTCGAGACATTCGTACACTGGTCGCAAGGACATAATGGTACAAGCATCATATAGGATTGGGTTTTGGGTTTTCTTTGTCCTTCTTGAGTCAGCTCTCCAGATATACTCTTTGACTGTGGTGCCTATTGAATGTATTTTAGGATGCCTCCATGATGACAGCCAGCAAGGGTTCCACAATGGGATTGTGGTGACGATCCACCTCGTACAGAGGCTGTGGACCAGGGCGCAGGTTCTGAGGTTGCACCTCCAGGTGGTCTGCCAGTTGAGCCACCACCTGTCAAGAAGCTGGTTGTGCCGGCAGTGCAGGATGAGGTTGCGCGCAGGCTGAGTGCGCTGCATGAGGTCTAGAGGCAGCGACCTCTGAGGTTCCGGGGTGATCCAGACCCCCAGGCAGCTGATGACTGGCTTGAGGCAGTCACCCGAGTTTTCTGCCTAGTGTGGACACCTCCAGATCAGATCGGGGTCCTTGTGGCGAGCCTTCTGCATGGGTCTGTCTGGTGCTGGTGGAGCCTGGTGACGCAGTCCCATGGCGAGGAGATGCTCACGTGGGCAGAGTTTGAGCGGGTCTTTAGGGAGGAGTTCTATCCAGTGGCGCTGAGGTCAGTGCGGATCCAAGAGCTTCTGCATCTTCGATAAGAGAGCATGATCGTGTCAGAGTACTCAGCGAGGTTTACAGACTTGTCGCGCTACTCCCTGGATATGGTTCGGAACCCTTTCTTTAGGGCTCATACCTTTGAGCAAGGCTTACGCAGGGACATCCGAGCAGGTGTGGTTTCCTTGTGCCTGCCCACCTATGCTGGAGTGCTGGAGCGAGCGTTGGTGGTGGAGAGTTTTCTGAATGAGCAGTTTCCCCCTGTTAGTGATAGGCACGTGAGAGCTGAGACTTCGTTAGTCGGATCGGCATCTGGTAGCCGATGACAGAATCAGGGGTCTGGACATGGTTAACTTTTCAGTAGGCGACCCTAGGATGGAGGATCTGAGGCTCAGGGCTCACAGGGCCCGCATGCCAGTTTTGGTCAGCCGCAGGAGAGACGGTGTTACGCTTGCGATGGTTGGGGACATTTTTCAAGAGATTGTCTGACCCAACGTGATGCTAAGAGGGAGCCGGTCGATGGACCGCCTTGGTATAGGCAGCGTCTCAAACAAGGAGGTCCACAGGGCGGCGGACATGGCGGCAGAGCGGGTCCAGCAGGAGGAGGTGGTAGGCGGTATCAGTTGCCACCACCCCCACCCCCAGGTGGTCCACGCCAAGCTCAGGGAGCTGGTGGCCGAGGGCGAGGACAGCTGCATGCCCTAGAGGTTGTTGACCCAGAGGCTCCGTGGATGGATAGAGGTACGTCTTGTATCCTTTCTACTTTCTGCAGTAGTTTGATAGACACTGTTTAGCGATACCTTTCCTTTCGGTTTTTTTCTCGAGTTTTGTGCAGGGCATTGGTAAGACCCTGGGTGGGTGTTGTTTGGCGTGCTTCAAATGCGTAAGAAAGAGGGATCCTTCCCCCACCAATATGCGTTATTGTGACACGATTAAAACCATGTGGGCGAGTAAGTACCACCCAAAGAGGATAGTATTGAGGTGTGGTGGATGATTCCCTCTATCTTATGTGTTCAGGAATGGGTGTTTGTTATTGAACTCGCTAGTGTGTGAGACGCAGTTGAGAGTCCAGTCGCTTCCCTTGAGCTTAGGGCTTTTCGGGGACGAAAAGTTATAAGGGGGGGAGGATGTAGCGACTCAGGTTTTTGGACCTGTCAGACTTTGGAATATTTCTATGAATAATTCCAGGGCTAGGCGCAAAGACGGTGTGCGATTTCGAGGCCCGGTGTGCCCGGAATTAATTTTATAAAAATATTAAGTATTTTTATACTATTCACGTGGAGGGGGTGTGATATCTCCTAAACGGTAGCTCAGAACGGGAATCCGATGGCACGGTTGCGTCTGGAACGTACAATTTACCCTAGGCGAGGTGTAAACTTTGCGGGCGCGGGCCTGCGGTGGAAAGCGCCACCAGTGGCGTTTTCATAAATAAGTGAAAAAATCCATTTACGAGCGTCGGCTCGAATAACATCTGAACGGAGTGTCAGATTACAAATTTGAGTCCTCCGTTGCGTTCAGAACGGCGCGTTTACCTAGGGGTGACTTTACCTTTGTCTGGATCAGGTGCCGGGACGAATGCGACTTGATGGGGAGTGAAATGAGTTGTTTTATTAAATAAAAAAACACATCTCTCTCCCCTCCCACCTCTTACGTGTGGTGCCGGACGAACCCACCCTGCCTCCGTTTCTTCACCAGATCGAGCCAAAATCATTCATTTTTTGCGCCGATCGTCAGCAGATCGAGTTTCAGGGCATCGTCGGCGTCGATCTGCACCCGAAGCTTCGGTCTTTCGCCTGAGAGGTTGGTGGTTTGAGTTTTGAAATCCCAGACCCCGTTTATTTGTTGTTTTTCTTCAAATCGTTATAAGGGTTGTATAGTTTGGGTCCCGAGGATTCTGAAACATGTTCCGGATCTGATTTTGGAACACCGGGGTGCTCCCAGGGGTCCTCGGAAGTTTTCCGGCAGAAATCCCGGAATCCGGTGGCGGTGCGGTGGTTTCCGGTGAGGCTGGCGGTGGTCCGGCCAGGATTTTCCGGGGGTTCTTTAAACCCCCGTAACTCGCAAATCGAAACTCTGATTTGCGATCCGTTTGCGGCGACGCGTTCCTTGCATCGAGAAGGACCTTTTGAAATCACTTTAAGAATTTTATGGTTCGGGATCGTGGCCCGGGAGTTAGAAACGTCATATTAAATAATAAAATTTTATTATTTTACGACTTCGGGTCGTTGTAACTTCTACCCGGAGCGTTCGAATAACGTGTCATCAGTGGCGGTGATACCCTGATGGTACGACGGATATTTTGAGCTGATTTTCGGGTGTTGGGTCTGAGAATGGGGTGCGGGCCCCATGAGGCCGGGTTTTGGCGTTTGCGGAGAAACGCAGCCTTTGCATCAGGAGTCCAATTTTGGCGGATGATTAGTCGATCCTGTGTGTTTTTCTGAGAGGATCACAATGGTGCGATTTGTTCGATGAGTTTTGGGATCGAGGTGTGGGCCCCGCCTGAGCGGACATTCGGTGAATAGTGCCTTTTCACCGGGTGTCCGTTTTAGACGAACGATTAGTCGATTCCGCTTGTTTTTCTGAGGGGATCATCGTGGTAGGATCCGCTCGATGGGTTTCGAGATCGTTGTGTGGTCCCCACACGAGCTAGCTACAGTGAATAGTGTCTTTTCACCGGTGCTCCGTTTCGGGCGAATAAGCTGCCTATCCTGCGTGTTTTTCTGTGTAGATCACGATAGTGGCCTCGGTTTTGGCCTTGGAGATGTGGAGTGTGGCGTTGTTGCGGGTCACTTTGGTTAGCGACGTTTTGGACCAGCAGTGGTTGAGGGTTCTCCCTTGGTTCATTCCCATGAGGGTTCGTGTGGCATCACAACCTTCGTATAGGTTTGTGATCCTCTCGATGGGATGTTTAAACTGTTAGAGTTGTGGCATCCCTCCGGTGGGCCTGGAGCGGGATCCTCTAGCATCGTTTCCTTAGATCGGGTTCTTGGTAACGCTATGACCGCTTATTCACGAGCGGTGGTCCCCTATCTAGCATGTTAACCCCGTATGGTTTGTGGCATCATCGGGAATATGATCCCCTACATAGTGGGTCGTGCTCAGTAGGGTTGTGGCATCATCGGGTATAAGATCCCCTGCTCTGCATCAGGTTTATAGTAGGGTTACAGTATTGTCGGGTTTACGATCCCCTCCTCAGCATGAGGTGTATAGAAGGGTTGTGGCATCGTTGGTTATGCGATCCCCTACTCAGCGTGTGGTTTCGGTGGGGTTGTGGCATCGTCAGTTCGATCCCCTACATTGAGAGTTATACCAGATAGGGTTTTGGTATCGTCGTGACCACCTTTATATGGGAGATGATCCTCTATCTGAGGGATGTGCTTCTATCGAGCTCCAGATCGGGTTGTGGTATTCCCCAGCAGATCCTGGGTGTGATCCCCTATTTGTGAGAATTATGTATGCCAAATCGGGTCGTGGTATCCCCCAGCGGACCTTGGGAGTGATCCCCTATTTGTGAGATTCGTATACCGGAGTGGGTTCTGGTATCCCCTAGCGGACCCTAGGAGTGATCCCCTATCCGAGGTGTTTTGTGGTTATGTTGTTTCAGCGAGGTTTCATCAGTGATGTTATCCGACGTGCATGATCTCTTAGGTGAGCGTCTAAGAGGTTTGTGAGAAACCCGATAGAGTGTATCTCTAGGATGAGTGTCATCTGGGATGACAGTGTTCGTGTGGTTTACTCTTCTGGTTTTGGACAGTTGCTGGTGTTGAGGTCAGTACCTCATGTGTCTTGTTGCGTGAGCTGATTATATCTGGATTTTTTAAGGTGTATGTATGGGCATACACCTGAGCTGAGCTGAGCTGAGTAGTTTTGATTAGCTGAGGATGGTCACGAGATGGAGTTTCTCTCTCGTCTGGGTTCCCTCTGGCTGGGATGAGCGGACTATTTCATTTCAGTTGCTCTCTTTGGTTTTGGGTTTTTTGGGTGCCTACTGAGTATGTTTATACTCACCCCTGCACGGGCTTTGCCCGCACATGTTTGTGTCTTTGGCAGACCACATGCCTTTTGATGGAGTCCCAAGAGGACCCGGAGCAGGCGGAGCTGAGTGGGTGAGACTGACCGGGGTGTTTCCGGTGCGGTGCTGAGGGAGCTATCCGGCGGGTGTTTGTGGCAGCGTTTCCCTTCTTCAAAGCAGGTTGGGTGCGCTTTGTAGTTTTCTTTTAGTGGGCCCTGTTTTTCCCTTTTGTATTTCTACTTTACTTTGGTTGTGGGATAGATGTATGCATGCATTTACTTTTCAGTTTCTATATCTCTCCACTATTGCATGGAGGTGTTTGTGGGTGCGTGTGTATAGGTACTTTAGGATAATGCCTCCCATGTGTGTGATAGCCTACTCAGCGCTGGTCGCCAGCCCCTGGCCTATTGGAGGCGGGTTTGGGGAGTCGCGGCTCGAGCCCCATTGGGTCAGGTTGTGACACATGGAAATTATGTGTCATCATCTACTATGCAAGTAGAAATAGAAGAAGTAACACATATTGAAGAAGAAGAGTAATATCTCAGGGATTCTCTTCCAGCATTTGAAGAGGGTATCTCTACCACTATGGATGAACATAGAGAAATAAATCTGGGTACAAAAGAAGATCCACGCCCCACTTTAATTAGTGCATCCATGAATCTTGAAGATCAAGAAATGTATACTTCATTTCTAAAGAAAAATCGAGATGTATTTTCTTGGAATTATACAGAAATTACAGGTCTTGATCCAAATGTTTCCACTCATCATTTGTTTTTTCAGAAGAACATTGAGGATTCATGAAAGCAGCAAGAAGAACACACCCAACTTATGCCTCCAAAATTAAAGCTGAAGTTGATAAGCTTATCAAGGCTAACTTCAGCAGAGAAGTTAAATATCCTAAATGGTTGGCTAATATTGTCCCTGTGAAAAAAGAAGAATGGACAAATTAGAGTTTGCATTGATTTCAATGATCTTAATCAGCATTGTCCCAAGGTTGATTTTCAAGTTCCGATCACAGAACTCTTAATTGATGCAACAACTGGCTAAGAAGCACTTTCATTCATGGATGGTTACTCTGTGTACAATCAAATACGAATGGACCTAGAAGATGAGGAGTCTATAGCCTTCAGAGCTACTCGAGGTATGTTTTGATATCGGGTAATGCCCTTTGGCCTAAAGAATGCAAGTGCAATGTATCAATGTGTCATGCACCATATATTCAAACCCTTTTTAGAGAAAATTTTTAAATGTTATGTGGATGATTTGGTGGTAAAATCCATACAATGTTCTGATCACTTGGATGATATGGAAATCATATTCAACAAACTTCGACAACATAATTTGAAGATGAACCCCTTGAATTGTGCTTTCGGGGTAACCTCAAGAAAATTTCTCAGCTTTGTTGTATGCCATCGTGGTATCAAAGTTTATCCTGAGAAGACAAAATCAATCCTTGATATGTCACCTCCTAGAAATTTTATATAGTTAAGAGGACTTCAAGGAAACTTGGCCTATATTTGGTATTTTATTTCCAATTGGGAAGGCAAGTGTTTACCCTTCACCAGATTAATGAAGGAGGGAGTCACCTACCAGTGGACTGGAGAATGTCAAGAATCATTTGATACCCTTAAGAAATATCTCTTGATTCCACCGGTATTAATTCCACCTGTTGAAGTAATACCACTTATTCTCTATGTGATAGCTTTAGAGCGGTCATTGGGTTCCTTCCTTGCCCAAATGAATGATGTTGGGAATGAAAACAGTCTTTACTATCTCAGTCAGACTTTGCATGATGCAGAAACATGATATTCAAATATTGTAAAGTGTTGCCTAGCATTATTCTTTGCAGTTCAAAAATTGAGACACTACCTGGAACATCACGAGGTCTAATTGGTATCTCACAACAACCCGCCCAAATTTATCCTTAGTCATCCAATGCTTACAGGATGTCTAGCAAGGTGGGCAGTTATTTTGCAGAGTTTGATATCCAATATGTGTCTCAAAAGGCAATAAAGGGCCAACTCTAGCTGATTTCTTTGCTGAACACCCATCTGTAGAAGATACATCATTAAATATTGAACTTCCTGATGATCAATTCTTCTCTATTCAAGATAATCCTCAAACATGGGATATGTACTTTGATGGTGCCTCCAGAAGTCCAACAGGGAAGAAAATGGACGATCTTAAATTCAACAAAGTTGGGTTAGTAATTGTTCTTATTTATCCATAAAAGGCAGTGCTACCATATTCATTCTTATTGTTGGAATTCAGTACAATTAATGAAGCAAAATATCAAGCTCTCATCACAGGCTTGGAATTGGCACTTCAGGCATAGGTGAATCACTTAAAGGTAAAAGGTGATTCAGATTTGGTAATCAAACAAATCAATGGGTATTATGCCATTACAAAGGAACAATTAATTCCTTTGTATGATTACATCATATATTTAATGGAAGAATTTACCTCAAAACCAATATTTTCTTATGTCATGTGATCACAAAATGCCCAAGATGATGCACTGTCTAATGTAGCCACAGCCCTGGCAGAACAAAATCGGGACGAAACAATCATCATTATTTCCCACCATCGTATAGTTTCACCTTTTGTTCAAATCAGAATAGAGGAAATCAATGAAATCATTCCCATTTCTGAACCATATGGTCATACTATAGGATGGATGAAACCTATCAGGGAATACCTTCAAAATGGAACCCTCCCACCAGATAGAGCTGGAAAAGAACATGTTCAGAGACATGTGGTCAATTTTACACTTTATGATAGCTCATATCACCAAAAAATTATCTACAAGCGAGGTTTTGATGGAATTCTCTTCAGATGTATTTATGGTGAAGAGACAATGGTTGTCATGGATGAAGTACATGTAGGAGTTTTTGGTGCCCACCAGTCTAGACATAGACTTTTTGTTCAAATTCGAAGGCTTGGATACTTCCAGCCTTTAATGATGCAAGATTATGTTGAATTCACTAAGAAATGTCATTCTTTCCAAGTATGTACCAAATTCATTCACCAACCCCCATAGTTTCTTTATATGGATAAATACTTTTGGTTGTTAGCTACATAGGGAATGGATATAGTAGGACCTTATCCTTCAACTATAGCCAAGCCGTTTAAGTGTATTCTTACTGTTACTGACTTCTTTTCCAAATGGGAAGAGGAAATACCTCTCAAAGAAGTCAGTTCTAAAAGAATTTTTAGCTTTTTCAAGTCCAATATAATTACCAGATTTTGTGTTCCTCATACCATATTGACGGATAATGGCACCAACCTTTTTTCATCCGAGGTAAGAAAATTGTATCAAGAATACAATATCAGATCCATCCATTCATCTCGGTATCCTGCAGTGGCCAATGGTCAAGTAGAGGCTTTTAATAAGACTATTTCAAACATACTTCAAAATATAGTGGATAAAGATAAGAATTCATGGCCTAATAAACTTTTTCATGCTCTATGGGATTATCGGACTACCACCCACACTACTACACGATCAACTCCATATTCATTGGTATATGGAATAGAAGTAGTCTTGCCTATTGAATTCCAATTACTATCACTTAGAGTCGCCATTTTTGATCACTTATCTACAGATGAACAATCTCATATGCGGCCGGATGAATTGGAACGACTATATGAAAAAATATTTTTCACACTGCACCATTTAAAAATCTATCAGAATCGAATAGAACAAGATTTCAATAAAAAATTTCATCTTAATTCATTAATTCAAGTAGAGTTGGTATTGGTCCTCAGAACCCCAATGATACCGGGAAAGAATCCTCCAAATCTTGAGCCAAAGTGGGAAGGACCTTACTCAATACATAAGGTCTACTTCAATGGAGCTTATTCTTTAATCTCAATGGATGGAGAACTCATTACAACTCCAACCAATGTAAGATTCTTGAAGAAGTATTTTGTGTAACACAGATACACCTATTGTCCTTTCTGCAAGACATTAAACTACATAGCCCCTCTATTTTCCAACATGATGTTAAACCATGTCCCCTCTATCGTCCAAACATAAAGTTAAACTGTGCATTGTCTGAGCTGCAGGATGTTAAACTGCCAAGTACCCCATGTCTATGACACATGACATTAAACTGTGATCACCGCATGCACAATTGTCTTTTAAACTCTGTTTCCATGCATTCCTTGGGAAAATAACCAAGCATAAGACCTATACCATCCTTCATGGTCACATCTTTCGTGACATGATAGTCAGGTCTGTTGCTGCCTCTTGTTTCTCACACTGAGCATGACTCACATGAGCTTAGAGTGAGCTTTGACCATGTCATTTTCTCTAGGCCACTAACCACACTTAAGAACCAACATCATCTTCGGGTCATTGTCCTCAAGTACACCATGATCGCTGAATCCCTCTCAATTGAACTACACTGACTTTGATCCTTGCCTCCTAGGAGGGGTACGTAGGCATCCTCCTGAGGTTCAATCCCGAAACCACTTTATTCACATCGATTCACCTCCATACCATATGATGTTGATCCATGAAGCCCCCATCAACCATCTTATTCATATCGGATCACTTTCGTCGTATATGACGTTAAAATATGTGTGTCACATCGTCCTAGATATATGATGTTAAACTATACAGTCACCCATTGTCCTTGCTACAAGACACTAAACTGCATAGCACTGGTCCATGCATATGACCTTAAACTATTTTCACTTTTGTCTTGTAAGACAAATAAACTGCAACAATACCTGATACCCTCACTTGAGAGGAATCGTCATTGACATGGTCTACAACCATGTCATGTTTCAAGAACTAAGTATGGATTGATTATCATCCTTATGAGATATGTAGTGACACCCAAATATTTAATCTTGGGACCAAACATAATTACAATACCGTCTTCTTTACCCCACATATGTACAAACCAAATATGTACAAAGGGTATTTAAAGAACTATGTGTAGCTTGATTTCCATCCTCATGGGATACATAGGAACACTAGAGTATTCCTCGAGTCCAGTCCCGAGCCTTTGGGCCTAACCCCAAACTCAAATTTCAGTCCCTTGGTGGAAAAGTCCCCCTGGGAGAACATGGTGTGATATGGAACACCATGGTCTTTATTCAAATCAGGTTTATAACAAATGCATGATCTGTATCTCTCACTATAGTCCGAGCTCTATGACCCTAAACTAATATCTTCCATGCTCTCGTCCTGAATAATGTTAAAATGTATTTCAAGAACTACATATGGCTTGATTCTCATCCTAATGAGATACGTAGTGACATCCAGAATCTCAATTCAAGACCCAGCCACAACATTATACAAATAATACTCATGATCTCCATAACCCTTTTCTTGACTCCTGGTCACAAAATGTTTGATACCTGGTTGTTCTTTTTCCTAACTATGCAGCACGTGCCCTTAGGTGGCCTTTCATAAGTTGTCTACATAATAGACCTATCATCCAAAAGATGCTACTATTAGACTATGCAGCTTATGCCCCAGTAGGCCTTGAATAATTCAACCTCCATAATGGGTTTTTAAAGTAATGGTAACTTCATTCTTAGGAGAAACCTCTTTTTTCTCTATTGGTCTTAACGATGATATGTAGGGATCTGCAAAAAACAAAAAAATTGCCATCCTTATCATATTTGTTCCATAATTTTCTTCATGATCTGAATGTATTCAAGTATTTGGTTTAAATTTTCCTTCTTCTCCATATGTTCAGAGAATATGAAATAACCTTAGACCATTTGACCATATGGCGTATAATGTTTCTATCTATGGTTTTAGTCATATGATTTAAAACCATAGATACATTTTTCCTACATTTGGGTCAGACCTTCGTAGAAGTCACATTCCTCCAATTCTTTGACAATTCTGATTGGAAATATCCTCTCCATATTCAAGTACCTTTCTCCATAAAGCAGACTCTATGCTTTGGAAATTTTGAATATCCATAAAACTTTCTTCGGCTTTTAGAAATAGAAATTTAAATTCTTGAGAGTAGTTTTGATCGACTATGAAGCACGTGCCCTTAGGTGGCCTTGCATAAGTTGTCTACATAATGGAACTTTCAACCAAAAGATACTACTATTTGACTATGTAGCTTATTCCCCAGTTGGCCCGGCATAATTCAGCCCCCATAATGGGGTTTTCAAGTAGTGGTAACTTCATTCTTAGAAAAGAATTCCTATAATGCCTTTTAGCTCTTTTCCCATGTCATACCTTAGATTCAAAATTTCTCAAGTCATAGTTTACCATTTTCCCCCTCTATACTTGAATATGGTAATATGATTCCAAAAAAATTATCAAGAATTGAGTCAATATAATTCATTCGGTCAAAGAAATTCGACCTTAAATATTTGTCTTTTTATTTTCCAACATGCATGACTTTATTCTTCCAATAACAAAAGACATGGTACTCATTAAATTGGGAACCCATAAAAGGTACTATGAACAAAAGTCGAGTCCCAGCTCTCTAAATGTACATTTTGTATGATTTAAGCAATATTGAGCAATTAAAAGATGTAATGTTTGTGGGGTTGTTTATATAACCCTAGTAAAAATCAAACTATGTTTACTAGGCTCATTGGCTTAGGTAAAATAAGAGTAATTATCAAGAAAGTGAAGGCACCGATGATTGAAAATGAACAGTTTTTAATTGATGAACAAGATTAGAAGAACATCCATAGACTGGAGTCTCTTCTCTTTTTTTAGAAATTATAGAAGACTTTAAACATGAGTTCTCATCTATTTTACAGCATCCCGAGCTTCATCAGCAGCCACTTAAAGCTCATTTACTTGACAAGCTTCACTCTCATCAGCTCGACAAAGCGCTTCTTTGGAATCTTTGATGGCTTTTATACCATCCGCTTGGAATTCTTCCAATGAATTATGAAGCTGGTTAAGCTCCCCAGTAACAGAATCTAACTCTTGCTGAAGGCGAAACTACTGGACAATCTTCTCCTTGATCTTTTTCTTCATCTCCTTCAGCTTTGCAACATGATCAGCCTCAGCTCGGGACACTGCAGCGTGAAATTCACTGATATTAGTCAGCAATCTAGCTCTGATCAGGTCTTGATGACACCTTTTCTCTTGCTCCTTCCTTTGAATGACTTGTTTCACTGCGACATGGATTTCTTGATATCTAAAACCGCCAAATCCCAACATGATGAATAGAAATGAAAGGATTGGAATTTTTGAAGGATTCACTTTAAGAGCCACCTCAGATATTATCTTCCATATATTTTGACATGCCTTGCGACATGAGAATTGGAGTGTGTTTTTCACCTCTGGGTCTGATTCGGCATTGCTATCACAGGGAGGAACATAGTCTGGGATTAATGCACTTAAAGAAGTTCCATGTTCTGCTCCTTCCCTAACCTTGGTTGCTTCACCCTCTACTACTATTTGGGATGAGGCTAAGGCTTTACCTCCAGACCTATCCATTGAAGTTGACAACCCTTTTTGGTCAATTGAAAGTATGGTTAGTTTCAAAGGAGATAAAAGTTGATTGATTGCCTTGTAGGTTAAGTAAAACAAAAATATCATCATATTTTACCTAACAGTAGATCAAAAACTTGTGAAGACTCCTCCCCATCTTTCCTAGCTTCAAAAGGATTTTCAAGATGGGTTTCAGGAGGGTCTTTCATGCTAAGCTCCACCTGAGCCAGTGTTTCTACAATAGCAGTGTTTACATAAATCTCTACACCCATTTCAATCATTGTTGGTTTAGAAGTTTCTTTAGATGGAACTATACATTTTTTTAACCAAACATGGTTAGAAGTGTAATCATTAGAAGATTAACAGGACAAATGATGAAACTCACGTCCAGTTGATTCTATAACTAGAACTCCAAAATATTCTAAATCCGGTGGTAAATTAACATGTCCTAAAATTTCTTCAAATGAAATGCCAATATTCATCATTTTATCCAATGATGTCTCAGGTCCCAGGTTAGTCTCACCAGTGGGAGCACATGGATTGTCTTCTTCATGACTTTTATCTGGAAATCTCTGACCCCGAATAGCTTCTTCAAAGACAGTTTTGGGGTCAGCTTTGGTGATTTCTAAATTTTATGATGCATGTGTTGAACATAAAACATCATAGAATGGAAGTCAGTTGTTTACTCATTTGAGGTTATATGAAGTATTGTTAATTTACCAGAAGTCTATTTTCTCCTGGCATCAGAAACAGGAGTAGTGTTGGGAATAGACATCGGCTCATCAGCTCTCGGTGTTTATTTAAGAACAACCGTTTCAGTAGGAACTTGCATCCATTCTACAACACCCTCTATTATACTCTAAGTATGGTCAGTCCTTTCCCTTAAAGGGGAAACTAAGGAACCCCCTTCAATCCCAAGAAGTTTGAGAACTTTTTCATAAGTTAAGATTCATGACTACCCGAATTACTTACCACAACTGATAAAGCATTTTATTGTGGTCTTCTTTATTCAATGCCTTTGATTCTTGGCCTTTCTAGGTGGACTGGCATCATCATCTCTGAAAACAGGTATCAGAGACAATAACAACTTTTCAAACTCCTCATCCATGACTTGTTGGCCTGGAGATACTTTACCCGGCTCACGAAGAGATTCAGTGGCTCCAAGAGTGATTCCAATAGGGCTATACCACGGTGAAGGGATATTAGTGGTTCTTTCCTTTACAAACATCAGGATGAAGAATATTATTTCCTTGAATAACAAAGCTTTGAGTAAATCCAAATTTCAAAGCAAATAGAAATATGATAAAAAGGAAACTTACATCTTCAGGAGCCACGTAATCACGCCACTCTTCATCTAATAAAGGACTAATCCCCTAAGTGGTACCACGTTCTATAATTTCCTTCACCCACTAGGTGATAGGAACTAACTAATCAGTGGTATATATGAGCATTTCTAGCTCTTTTATGTAAGCCCTCACTTCATTGGGGTTGTCCTCAAAGCAGATGTCAGAGGAAGCCCAGATATTCCCCACTCCAGGGATATATAGCCCTTCACATAAGTACATCTAGGCGGTTTCAGCATCACAATATAAACTCCGCCATGTCCGGACAACCTCTAGTCATAAATATTCATAATTTTCACCAAAAGGCCATGAGGAGGGTCCTACAATCTGGGACTTCAACTTCTTCCCAGCTCCTACAATCATAAATAAACGATAAGAAAATGAAATTTGTTACTCATTAAAATAATGGATACTAAATTTCGTTAATGATGTAACTCACCAGGAGTCGATGGAGCAGGTATCTTGACTCTGGCAGGTAGATTATATCTGGCACAAGGCCTCTTTGATGCATTTTGAGCCTCATCATCCCCATCCCGAGAATCCAGTGAATTAGCTCCGTGTGAGGAATCCGGTGAATCAGCTCCGGGTGAGGAAGAGTCACCTTACAAATGAAAAGCTTATTTCCTAGTGGTTCTATTATTTATCCCCACCCGAGGGACCAACTGATTCAGTACCCCTTCAGGGTATGATGCTACCCAGCTTTTGGCATACCATGTATTAAATCGACTTGCCGCTTCAATAGCTGCTAGATCAAATACCGCCCTAGTCTTCTACATAGATGTCAGCAACCATAGTTGATGAGAAACCATCGGATGTTGCTCTAACCTGACATGCACTGGAGGGGATACAGTAATTTCCTATAGACATTTTAATTGATGTGAGAATCTTTATGGAGCATATGCCTCACATATAATTTCTCCGTCAATCCTCATGGCCAGTGTACCATCTCTACATGCCAGCATAGATGCCCTTAACTCTAGGATGGTTGTTCCATCATCAACAAATAGCCCTGTTGGCGTATTTCCATAAGGAAATAACTGAAACTCCTTAAACATTCTCAACATTATTTTGATATCATAAGAATTGAGGGATAAGGGAGAAATTCCATAAAAGGCCTGAACAGACGGCCGAAAAGAACTTCCAGAAACCTATACCCCACTTCGTACATCATATGTCTTGAAGTGGGTGGAGATCCATCCCCATAAAACATGGAATGGTCCCACTATTCTTATAAGATACTTACCCATATAAACCTGAAGTAATCTCCTATGAATCTTTTCCAAAACTGGGGTGGCCAACCCAATTATCTTCCTTTTAGCCATCTTGGCTGCAACCACAAAAGTCCCCGACCTCACACCTCCTTTTGAATCCCAAACTAGTAAAAGGTAAACACTATGCCACAAGGCCAAAAAGCCTGCCAGATGGGACTTCGCGGAAATTTTCTGGTTCACATTGTACCCCCACTTATCAAACTCTCCTCCTTCCAGAGTTGGCCAAAATGTTCCCGGAGCACCCCTCTTTTCTGATCTAGGGAAACTAGTAGAACGAGTGCAGGAAGGTCCCTTCTCTCTCTTTTTAATAAAAAACATGTCCATACACTCCTCTGGATGGATATCTTTTCTGGAGTGGGTTTTTGTGGTGGTGGTATTCTTAAGCTGGTAGAAAAGTTTTTTTAATTCTCGAGCCAAAACTGGAGTCTTCTCCGAATCATTCCATGTCACCTTGGGGGGGGATTAATTCATCATACATATCTCCCAAAATTGGATCCCCTGAAATATTGTAGACATCCCACAAACTGATGTTGACTTCTCCATGAGTCATATGGAAACAATTTATTTCTGGGCTCCAACAGCTGATTAAATCTGGCACAAAATTGTCATTCCTGTCGACATACGTCTACCCAGCCCAGACAGCTTCATACATTGCAGGTGCCTCCAGATCATCGACAAACTTTGTACAGGTTTGTCGCACCCAATATTCCCACATCCAAGTTGGCTTCACACCTCCTCTAGGATGGAAATCCCTACTATTCTTCCTTCCCATAGATTGGTCCATCTGAGAATTTTGGAAAATAGAGGGATAACAATGCAGCTGTAGCTCAGGTGTGTGAGGCTTCATATTTTGAGCACATGGGATATGATGCATTATGTATGCCTTCTCCACTATCCCAGCATTGACAAATGATCCTGAAACTGAGACATTTTTCAAAGAGAAGTTGGTGTAGGTCTGAAACTAGGAATGAGGGATATAATTCTTTGCCTCTGGAACGTTGAATCCTTGTAGATGACCATGGCCATAAAAAGGAAATTAGATTCTATGTGGGAAATTGGCATGATATTTCTTCAAGTACTTAGCCAAATCCGGGAGACTACTATTGAAAAAACATAATAGTCATGGCCGACAACATTCATTGTGTCATCAATTCTCTTGTTGGCCAATTCATCACCTGATCCAATTCTTCTGGGAGCCATTGAATCTACACAAATATCAAACAATCAACTTTTAAGTAAGTTTGTTTTGTAAAATTTTGATGAAAAAAATCAAAAAAATGGCAAAGGCATTAAGGTTCCCAAGTCCCAAATTGGTGTGCAAGTCAAACCAATCGTGCAAGTTTTGTCACCCTAGTAATGGCGTGCAAGTCAAATACCTTTTGTAGAAGCACGACACAATCCAGAAGGGCGATTCGCCGAAGACAGAAGCACCTTGGGCGATGAGAGCTCAAGTTGTTTAATGACGAATGAGTTTTCATGTAAGTGAGCATGTATATATAGGCGATACAGACCACCAGCGTGCCATACCTGCGTACCCCAGCATTTGCACGTTGAACTTGTGAACCACAGACCCTTGATTTCTCTGGCTTTACCTCAGATCCGGATCCTCTTTCCTTTTCGGATCCAACTCTGAGGGGGGACTTTTTTGGACACTACATTCTGTCACAAGGTCGAAAAAATGGAAAAGGGGAATACCTTAAGCACAAATAGGGTCATCCCTTGAAGAACATCAAAAAACATTGACAAAGGCATAAACTGGGAACCCATTTTGGAGTAAGTCAAGCATGTAACTTGTGCGCCGCACAAGTCACTTGCTTGCCACCTATGGGTCGCGCAACTCACTTGTGCACCCTATTTGAAAGTTTTCCCAAGGTTCAAGGTGGCCTATAAATAGCCCATGTGGGTCCCCCATTTCAATGAGGTATTTTCCAAAAGTCAAATTCATGCTGTAGTCGCCCAAGTCTTCAACTCAACTCTTTTTAAATCTTCTAAGGTAACTTTTTACCTAGAATGGAAGACTTGAAGGAGTAGGATAAGGCCTAAGTGTTTAGAATTCATCAACACTTGCACGCCTAAGTGTCCAAAACTCCTTAAATATGGAAACACTTTCATGATAGCTTACCCTTTCGATGAAACTTGTGCACTGCCCTTTTGGAAACATCTTAGGATAATACTAAAGGCCTGAGTTAAGTCTCGCCCAAGTATTACCCTACAGATTCTTCATCGCCCAGGTGAACCCATGTCGTGTGAGTATACTGGCGTGGACAAGACATGCACGCCAAATGAATTACGCGACCTACACTTGGGTGTCAATTTCATTAGTGTGGATTTCTCCTTTTCACCTCTCCTCTTTAAGATATTATCCCTTAAACCCCTTTTCAAATCCATTTATGGCATGGTTCCTTTGTTGGATTCTTTATCTGAAAGGAATTCTGTGAGAACCTCTCCCAAAACATCATGACTTACAAGCTTTATGTCACTATGTTTAGAAGTTTCCTCCATAACCTCATCCTTTAAGATGAAAGGATCTTTTGATTTAGGGCCTCCTTCTCAAGAGTAATCCCCAAGTTCCCTTAGTTTGGGCCTCCTCAAGAATAAGCTCGGATAATGATTCCTTTAATTAGTGAATCCTCTTTAGGAGTAAGCCCCAAGCCCCCTTAACCCGGGCCTCCTTCTCAGGAGTAAGCCCCAGTCATAATTTCCTTTAAACATTGGGCATCCTTATTAGGAGAAATCTTCAATCTTAATTTCTTTTGATTTGGGCCTCCTTCTCAGGAATAAGCCCCAATAATATGTCCCTTTTTAATTTGGGCCTCCTTCTCAGGAGTAAGCCCAAAGTTATAAGTCCCCTTTAATTTGGGAATCCTCCTTAAGAGTAAGCCCTCAGTTAAAACTCTAAATCTCTATAATGTATAGATGCCTTTATGGACTCTACTCCTGGTCTTCTTTCCTTAAGTAAGTCTCGGTCTTCATCTACTTGGTTAGACATACATACATAAGTCCCACATCATTTCTCGTGACTGTATATTTCATGGTATGATCATCAGGTTTATTGATACCTCTTGTTTCTCACACCGAGCATGACTTATGTGAGCTTAGAGTGTAAAGGTAATCATGGCATCTCTTTTGGGCCGTTAACCATGCATAAGCCCCATATTTCCTCACCCGAACTACGTGGAATTTGATCTCTGCATTAAAAGTAGAGTACGTAGGAAGCCTTTCTAAGGTTCAAGCCCATCATTCATTAATTCGTTTTCATCCCATATGACATCAAACTATATCCTTTCTATCAAACTATGTGGGTTCTGATTCCTTTTTAACGTGGATACATAGGTAGACCATCTACAGGTACGATCCCAACTCTAAAATAATCCATGTCTTTCTAAAGGACAAAAAAATTCAAGTGCCCCACTGAGTGGCTTTAATGTAACACCCCAAGATTTAATAGTACGTTATTTCTTCAATGTAATTAAATAACTTGCACTACATGCAACACCGAGTTAAAGCGCACCATGACTTACCAAACTAGTCATTCAAAAGCGGTTATGAATAGTATTAACTGAATTTTGAACTTTATATAATTCTTATAATTTTAGAATCCATATTATGAGTTTCTTAGAAATAATGTAAGAACAAATTATTTTTTTCAGATAAAAGAAGTATTTTTCAAAAAAATGCACTTTTACCACCTTTTAATGGTGAACCCTTTTTAAATCCAATATTTGAAACTTTTATATATTCAATTTGAAAAAAATAAACTTCTCTTTTTAGAATCGAGACATAAGAATTTAGTTTCAATAAATTTTTGGTGTTTTTCTGATAAATTTCAGATTTGGGTGAATAGTAAAAAATATTATATTTTAACTGAAAACGATTTTTTTAATCAAAATAATTTATTGTGTTAAATTATAAATTTTAATGGTTTGGAAGTATAAATAGAGTATATTTTTTCCATTTAATCCAATTATGGTCATTGTAAGTAATTTCACTTTGAAATTGGTCATAAACAAGTGTCAATCTTTTGGTAGTTATTATTTCATAAAAATACGCTTTTTGGTTCTGACAACGGGAGTTAATTTTAAATTAATAAATTAAATTTATATGTTTTGAATTTGGAAAAATAGACTTCATTTTTGAATTCTTAATATCAAAATTATATTAGGATGAAATTTTGGTATTTTTCTGAAAACATTCAATTTTTGATGAATAGTGAAAAACACTGAGTTATTGGTTAAAACCGACTTTTTATTTAAATAATTATTTATTTTATTTAAATTTATTTTAGGTAAAAATAGATACATAATACCTATATAAGTCCAATATAATTCATTGGAATCATTTTATAATAATCTTAGATATATAAAAATGTTATTGAACTTTTCACCGTCTTTTACCCACCTCCTATGAGAATTTAAAAATTCTGATAAAACATAATTTTACCACTTCTGTGAGTGGAATTTAAAAAATCCGAGAGACATGGTTAACCTCAATAAGTAAAATGTGCTTCAATAAGATGAAAATAATTTTTGGTTAATAGTAACTTTTGACTTTTACTTACAGTGGTTAAAGGTAAATAGGGTAATTCAAGGTGAAAAGAATATTATAATAATACAAAATTACCTTAACATTTGTCATAACCTTATTGTATGAGTCATGAACGACCATGGGAATCATTGGGTCGATTTTGTTACCACATGGAGCCACTTATTAATGATAATGATGCTTTATTTTAATTAACTTAAAGTAAAGGCAAAAATGACATTAAAAAATATCTTTTAGTAAATCAATTTTTGCGTAAGGTTATATAAGTCATATTTTCAACTATAAATATTCATTAGAAAGATAATAAGATTTCCTGCATAATGGTATTTTATTTATATTTTTTATACCATAAATAATTTAATTTATTTATGACACAATGATGATTCATTAATTACCTAATTAATGAAATATTAAAATAATTGATATTATAAATATCCAAATAAATGTAATCTGATACTTTATATAAATTAAACTAATTTTATAGGTTAATATGACATGTTAGGGTTGGTTAGATGAATTTTTTTTGAAGTAATAATGCTGTTATGAATTTATCAAAAAAACCAAATAGTGTTGAAATTGACATAAATGAGTTTTTAAAACAAATATTATATTATTAATTGATATTCTATTCTTAAAAATATAAGGCTAGGAAAAAAGACTTATATAATGATAGGTGTATCATTAATGAACCACTTTTGTTCGGTTGTAAGTATATAGTAGGTTTATTAACCATATAATATAAAAATGCAAAGAGACATGGTAAATGTCAAACTATTTAACTAAGAGTTAAATCTAAAAGATAAGGTTAATATAGTGACCAAACCTGTCTAAAACCTATTGGTTGAGTGGTTTTCGACCCATACCCACCTTATACTTTAAATAATACATTTTTGATCCATTAGAAACAGAAAATAATTTTACAATAAAATAATATTTCTTGCTTTTCCTAAGGTTCCCCTCACCCCTCTTATAAATGGGCACTCCCCCTTCTCTCTAATTCACAGATTAAAAGCCATTTGGCTCGTCCAAACCCTGACCAAATACCCTATAAACTCTACTAACTTCATCCTAGAGGCATTAATTTATTCATAAATCCATCCTAAGAAACCCTTTTGATCAAATGAAAAGGAAGAACCCGAAGAAGAGGTAAATATCTCACCACCTCTTTTAAGTTCCTTTCTTTTTCCACTTCCTTTTTCTTTGTTGTTTCCATTATAAAATAATAACTTCTGTATATTCTATTCAATGTTATGTTATTATAAATATGTTATAACCAAATCCATTATTCTATCCATCCGTTGAATGACATGTCACCATACGTGCGTACTTACGACTTACCGTCTCCATGTCGTGGTATGATTGTTATTCAATAAATTATTATTTGGATGGGTATAATAATGATGTGTAGTTTATCTAAATACTAAATATAACATAATAATGATTATTTATATATGATATACCATCCAATTATATATATTACTTTAATATCAAAATAATGATATTGTCGCTCGTGCGTACGTACTGATTACCGTCTCCACGAACGCGATGAGACTCATTCTCCATCGTAATCCATTCAAGAATAATTTTCATTAGATGATTAAAGATAATGTTTAAAAACTTAATATAATTATAAATATGAATAAGATACATCCTATCCATAACAAAAATTACTTATGTTACAAAGCATATAAAATAAAATGAAACAGTTAACACCTAAAACGACGATAATACTAAGATATTATTAACAATTCAATGTTAAAAGATCATATATGATATCATATTAATATATATGATTTTTGTATAATTTAATATAAATTATTTCACCATTATACATGAGGTTAACCTACCCTCGACCAAGCAAATGTACAAGGTAAGGGTTAATTTTACAATCTCTTTATTATCCGAGGTTGTTTTTGTGTAAGTATCTACTGGGACATATTTAATATCCAAGTCCATGTTTCATGAAAGAGTTTTCAACGGGATTATTTTAAGGGACTTTTTTACTAAAACATAATTTTAAATGTTTTAAATATTTATTCCTCTAAATCATTCGCATTAATGTCCATGTTTACAAAATGGTTTTTGAGGAATTATCTATATAGACATGAATGTTTTTAAAATGTTAATTCCTTTCAAAAATTTCAAAGTGGCATGGGACAGTTTGATTAAAAAATGTCTTTAAATGTCTTGCTTTCTAAATTGTGCGACTTTTAAAGGTTTTACAGAAAAAGGCATATTTCTCTCAAAGAGTTTTACAAATCATTTTCATCTATATCAACATCCTTTGATGGATTTTAAACTTATTTGAATTTGATTTATTATAATACGAAATATCCATATTGTATCGAAGGTTTTGTGATATGTTTGAATGTGGTTGTGTTATTTTTATACCATTCATGGTTTATAGATAAATTATTGACATTTCGTATGCTAGTTTTAATATTAATTTTTATTTTATGTTTAAAACTTTTCATATGGGGAATTCATTAGACTTAGGAAGCGACGGGTGGAGCCCGCTATAGCTCCTAGATGCATTGGTAGGTCTCATGAGACAAACTAGTGTCTTGGAACAAGCCCTTGACAAAATATTATTTGTAGTCTTGGCACAAGGCCTTGACTATGTGGTTATGAAAGTCTGGCATTATGCATTCCATCATTATGAAAGTGACTATTGATATTTCATGCGATTATTCGACTAGTAGAATATCCATGTGAGTAAGTAAATGGAATTATTATGATTTTATCATTTACATATTATGCTTCAGTTCATGTTTAAAAGGATTTTGTTTTAGTTATATACATTACCTTAAATATTTATTCTTATTTATGAATGTTTTCGCTATATTGTTATCCTTACTGAGCATCTGAGCTCACCCCTTTCGATGTCTTATTTTTCCCAAGATGCGATGATGTATATTATGGCTGACCTGTAGGGATAGTCTATGGGGTCTCAGTGTTGTCCATGGAAACAATTTTGTTGTAGTTCTCCATTTTATGATGTAATGTAAGCCTTATGAATTTATCTAGTACATCCAAGGCTACTAAACTAATTGGTCTTTTGAGACTTGATCTTTTGTGATCATTCCAATGATACATAATAATGTACCGACATTGGTTAACTAGGTTCGGGGCATTACAGTTGGTATTAGAGGAAGTTTAGTACAAACCTTGGAAACTAGATTTAGATAAACTCTAATTAGAACACAAAGCCCTAAGATAGACTGTGAGGATTAATATAAAATAACTTCTCTAGAATTTTGGTATTGTAAATATTTTTTGAGTTTTCCAAGCAATACATCCCTATCTGGATATGAGTAGGTAGAGGTGGCTCTAGCACAGATGTACCTATAAGTAAAACATGAAAATAGTGCTTTGAGCTAGACTCGAACGGGAACTGGTGCACGACAATAGGCCTTGCTTCACTCTTGGTTACGACACCCTTGGGGGATATGCTTAGGATAATTCTCATTTTCTTTGAAAACCATTATAAAGGTTCTATGAGTACATTATACCTCAAAGAAAATAGTTTTATGATTATGGATTATATCCATAAACTATTAAATTTATGTTAAGTGTTTTACAAGTTTGTAATTATATATTTCGATTCATAAACTAATCTAATTTATGCCATTGTATAGAAATGGAACCTAGTAAAAGGAATGTGAACTCCGGCAATACGTATGATCCAAAGAGTAAGAAGGATCATATACTTCACGGTATTAAGCCAAAATTTAGAAGGGAAATAGTTTCCCATGTATTCTCAACATATGAAGAAATATTATCATGTGTTAATAAGATAAGTAAATAATTCTATGAGTCCTATGGATTTGAAGGGAAGCAAGAGAAGAAGAGGATGGAAGAGAGAAAGATAGATAAAGGAAAGAGGTAAAAGAAGGATTTTCCTATATGTGATGACTTTAGAAATAATAACCTTGGTAAATGAATAAAGGGAAGGGGAGTTTGTTATAAGTGTGGAGAAAAAAATACACCAAGTATGAGATTTCAAGGGTAATAAAAAAGTTTCAACTGCACAATGCTTCATTTTCAAGAAGATACGACACTATGCGAATCAATGTCCAAATCATCAGAGTATACCCCAAATTCTGCTATTGGATAATAATAAAGTTATGATACTACCGAAGATGAAGAGTAATGATTAGATTTCATACATTATTATTAAAGTATAGTGTCATTTGAGTATCGTATTAATGATGTACATTTTATAAGAATTATAGAGTATATAAGGATTGTACTACAATACTATTTCATTAAGGACTTGAGATTTTGTGGAAACAAGAAAAGTGACTCAATAGCAGGTTAGATTTTATGAAAATATATGGTTTAGAGAAAGATAAACCACAATAAGGTTCTGATACCGAGGTAGTGATTTTGGATTTATACATGATTGATTTGGATAAATTATATTGGATATTCTTGACTAAATTGAAACTGATTAATGATTTTGATATTCCATCATTGTAGGAATTTACAAAAATTTTGGATAGAAGGAGTATATCTAGTATTCTATAAGGAATAAGGGAGCATGAATGTAATCAATAAGGTTTTATGGTAATTCAGGATGTTGAAGTGTTTTAAAAGAATACATGATGAAGGTGTTCGCATGTTATTACGTGGAAAAAAGGATCTTCATTGTGTTTAACTTCCTTATAAATTTTGGACTGTGAGTTTGGAAAGAAGTATTTTGGATAATTCTAGTTTGATATTATTTTTGGATTTTTATAAAAAGGAAAACCCGAAGGTCGGGAGACAACCCGTCGCGCCCGGTAAGGCCGTGAGACTTGAACCTGAAACTGAAGGGCGACAAGGGTGTATCACCTACCACTGGCCCACGTGATGTCCTGTATTAAATAATGTAGTTTTTTTTTCAAAGATCTGGTAGATGAATTATAAATTCATTTTATTGGAACCCTATATGAATAGGATAAATAAAATATTTTTGAGTTCTATTATCATTTAAAGTGAAAGAGGTGTTTGTGGTAGAAATTAGTTAAAGGATAAAACTCTAATTTTCAAGTATATATTTTTTTCTTCTCTTATTCTATGAAGAAATTAATTATTAAACTTTATGTAAGGGATCTTAGAACAAAAAATGTGTTATCCTAATGCCTTATGTTTTATTGAACTGATTATATTTTAAATCCTCATAGATTGATGACTTTGAGGCCCTCAATTCTACAATCGTTTGAGACTGATGACCTCAATCAATTCTTATAAATATTTACATTTTTCCTCCAATTATGTGTCTATAATTTCTACCAATGATCTCTTAATCGAGATCATAATTTGGTGGTGGCTTTTCCATTCCCATTTTCCTCTAATTAAGACTAAATTTTATTAACCCAATTTTTGATGTGGGTTTTTCCACAATGTTAATTTCTATTTTCAACCTTTTATTTTAGAAAAATAATTTCAAATTACAAGAACACAATTTATTGAAGTATGGATGAATGTAACACCCCAATATTTCATAGTAAGTTATTTCTTCAATGTAATTTAATAACTTGCACTACACACAACACCGAGTTAAAGGGCACCATGAATTACTAAACTAGTCGTTCAAAAGCGGTTATGAATAGTATTAACTAAATATTGAACTTTATATAATCCATATAATTTTAGAGTCCATATTATTAGTTTCTTAGACATAATATAAGAAGAAATTCATATTTTTTCAGATAAAAGAATTATTTTTTTAAAAAAATGCCCGTTTACCGCCTTTTAATGGAGAACACTTTTTAAATCCAATATTTGAAAAATTTTATATATTCAATTTGAAAAAATAAACTTATTTTTTTATAATCAAGACATAATAATTTAGTTTCAATAAATTTTTGGTGTTTTTCTGATAACTTTCATATTTGGGTGAATAGTGAAAAATACTATATTTTAAATGAAAACAACTTTTTTAATCAAAATAATTTATAGTGTTAAATTATACATTTTAATGGGTTTAAAGTATAAATAGATTATATTTTTACCATTTAATTCAATTATGGTCATTTTATGTAATTTCACTTTGAAATTGGACATAAACAAGTGTCAATCTTTTGGTAGTTATTATTTCTTAAAAATACGCTTTTTTGTTTTGACAATGGGAGTTAATTTTAAATTAATAAATGAAATTTATATGTTTTTAATTTGGAAAAATAGACTTAAATTTTGAATTAGGAATATCAAAATTATCTTAGGGTAAAATTTTGGTATTTTTCTAAAAACATTCAATTTTTAACGACTAGTGAAAAACACTGAGTTATTGGTTAAAATCGACTATTTATTTAAATAGTTATTTATTTTAATTAAATTTATTTTAGGAAAAAATAGTTACATAACACCTATATAATTTCAATATAATTCATTGGATTCATTTTATAATAAGTTTAGATATATAAAAATGTTATTGAACTTTTCACTGTCTTTTACCCACCTCCTAGGAGAATTTACAAATTCTGATAAAACTTAATTTTACCACATCTGTGAGTGGAATTTCAAAAATCCGAGAGACACGGTTAACCTCAGTAAGTAAAATGTGGTTCAATAAGATGAAAATAATTTTTGTTGAATAGTAACTTTTGACTTTAATTTACCGCGGTTAAAGGTAAATAGGGTAATTCAAGGTAAAAAGAATATTATAATAATACAAAATTACATTAACACTTGTCTTAACCTTATTGGATGAGTCATGACCAACCATGGGAATCCTTGGGCCGATTTTGGGACCCCATGTAGCCATTTATGAATGATAATGACACTTTATTTTAATTAACATAAAGTAAAAGCAAAAATGACATAAACAAATCACTTTTATTAAATCAATTTTTACATAGGGTTATATAAGTCATATTTTCGACTATAAATATTAATTTTAAATATAAAATGATTTCTTACATAATGGTATTTTATTTATATTTTTTACACATTAAATAATATAATTTATTTATGACACAATGATGATGTAGCAATTACCTAATTAATGAAATATTAAAATAATTGATATTATAAATATCCAAATAAATGTAATTTGTCACTTTTTATAAATTACACTAATTTTATAGGTTCATATGACATGTTAGGTTTGGTTATATGAATTTTTTTTTGATTTATTAATGCTGTTATGAATTTAGCAAAAACAAAATACCAAATAGTGTCAAAATAGACATAAAAGAGTTTTTAAAACAAATATTATATTATTAATGGATATTCTATTGATAAAAATACAAGTTTCAGAAAAAAGACTTATATAACTATAGGTGTATCATTAATTAACCACTATGGGTTTTCTTAGAAGTATATAGTAAGTTTATTAACTATATAATATAAAAATACAAAGCGACATGGTAAATGTCAAACTATTTAACTAAGAGTTAAATCTAAATGAAAAAGTTAATATAGTGACCCAACCTCTATAAAACATATTGGTTGAGTCGTTTTAGACCCCTCCCCACCGTATACATTAAATAATCCATTTTTGAGCCATTAGAAACCGAAAATAATTTTATTATAAAATAATATTTCTAACTTTTCCTAAGGTTCCCATCACCCCTCTTATAAAAGGGCACTCCCACTTCTCTCTAATTCAAACCTTCAAAGCCATTTGGATCGGTCAAACCCTACCCAAATACCATATCAACTATCCTCCCTTCATCCTAGAGGCTTTAAATTAGCCATAAATCCAACCTAAGGATCCCTTTTGATCAAATCAAAAGGAAGAACCCGAATAAGAGGTAAATATCTCACCACCTATTTCAAGTTCCTTTCTTATTCCACTTCTTTTTTCTTTGTTGTTTCCATTATAAAATGATAAAACCAATATATTATATATACTATGATGTTATTATAAATATGGTACAACCAAATTCATTATTCTATCCATCCTTTGAATGACATGTCACCATACGTACGTACGTACGACTTATCGTCTCCACGTTGTGGGGTAATTGTTATTCAATACATTATTATTTGGATGGGTATAATAATGATTTTTAATTGATGTAACTAATAAATATAACATATTAATGATTCTTTATATATGATATACCATCCAATTATATATATTTTTTTAATATCAAAAGAATGATATTGTCGCTCGTGCGTACATATGGATTACCTTCTCGATGAACGTGATGAGACTCATTCCCCATCGTAATCCATTCAAGACTAATTTTTATTAGAAGATTAAAGATAATGTTTAAAGACTTAATATAATTATGAATATGAATAAGATACATCCTATCCATAACAAACATTACTTACGTAACAAAGCATATAAAGGAAAATGAATCAGTTAACACCCGAAACGACGATAATACTAAGATATTATTAACAAAGCAATGTTAAAAGATCAAATATGATATCATGTAAATATATATGATTACTGTATAATTTAATAACAATTATTTAACCATTATACAGGAGGTTAACCTACTCTCGACCAAGGAAAAGTACAAGTTAAGGGTTAATTTTACAATCCCTTTATTATTTGAGGTTGTTTTTACATAAGTATATACTGGGACATATTTATTATACATGTCCATGTTTCATGGAAGAGTTTTCAAAGTGATTGTTTTAAGGGACTTCTCTAATAAAAAATCATTTTAAATGTTTTAAATATTTATTCTTCTAAATCATTCTAAAAAATTTCCATGTTTTCAAAATAGTTTCTGAGGAATTAAATATATAGACATAAATGTTTTTAAAATTTTAATTCCTTTCCAAAATTTCAAAGTGGTATGGGGCACTTTGATTCCAAAATGTCTTTAAATGTCTTCCCTTATAAATTTTGTGACTTTTAAAGGTTTTCCTAAAAAAGGTATATTTATCTCAAAGAGTTTTAAAAATCATTTTTATCTAAATAAACATCCTTTAATAGATTTTAAACTTATTTGATGTTGATTTATTATGATACAAAACTTCCATATTGTATAGAAGGTTTTGTGATATTTTTGAATGTGGATGTTTTATTTTTATACCATTCATGATTTATGTATAAATTATTGACATTTCATATGCTAGTTTTAATATGAATGTTTATGTTATGTTTAAACCATTTCATATGGGGAATGAATTGGACTTAGTAAGTGATGGGTGGAGCCAGCTATAGCTCCTCGATGCATCGGTAGGTCTCATGAGACAAACTAGTGTCTTGGAACAAGGCCCTGACAAAATCTTATTTGTAGTCTTGGCACAAGGCCTCGACTATGTGGTTATGAAAGTCTGGAATTATGCATTCCATAATTATAATAGTGGCTATTGATATTGCATGTGATTATTTGACTAGTAGAATATCCATGCGAGTATGTAAATGGAATTATTCTGATTTTATCATTGCCATATTATGATGAAGTTCAAGTTTAATTGGCTTTTGTTTTATTTTTATACATTTCCTTAGATATTGATGCTTATTTATGAATGTTTCCACTATATTGTTATCCTTATTGATCAACTGAGCTCACCCCTTTATATGTTTTATTTTTCCCAGGATCCGAAGAATTATATTATGACTGACCTGCAGGGATAGTCTATGCGATATCAGTGTTGTCCATGGAAACAATGTTTTTGTAGTTTTTCATTTTATAATGTAATGTAAACCTTATGAGTTTATCTAGTACTTACAAGGATACTAAACTAACCAGTCTTCCAAGACTTGATCTTTTGTGATCATGCCAATGATATGTAATAATGCACCAACTTTGGGTAACTAGGGTCAGGGTATTACATTTAAAACCAGTATGGTCATCATAATGACCAAGAGATTTCTATATAATGTATTTAAGGATACAATTGACTAAGAATCTCTAATACATACGGATGATTATATATCAATGAAGAACCTCAAATACATATAAAATATTCTATAAATCCCATACATATCAATCATTGATTTCCAAATCTAAAAGAAAACTTATTTTCATGCTTCGTGAATTAATAAGGATTCATGAACATAACATAAATTTATAAGAGAGTCCCAGAGTAGGCAATAATTCCCCCAAAAAAGGAATGATGAGCCTGAACTACCATCCTCTCGACCAATGAAAATTCTTAATCCTCATCATTCCGCAACTAATGATCACCTACCTTTGGAAAGTAGGTCCAAATGGATATAGAATCATTGGGTGTTTCCAGTTCTATTAATAAACCCATTAGAAACCAATTGAAATGTTTGAACCTAAAACAAACAAGGTCATTCCCATTTCCGGAGGAAACAATCACCCATAAAGGTTCCTCTCATAATTATCATAAATATCCACTATGTATTCAATAAAGTTATCCCCTCCCTCATTATCCATCTCACTTAAGTCAATAGCATGTGATGAGTTTTTTACATACCTCCTATGATGTGACACATGGAAGGCATCGTGTACTTAGTCTAACTGTAGTAGTAGAGATAAGAAGTGTTGTGATGTACTGGACCCTCCAAGTATATTAATTTTCAAAATTATGATGTTTGAGGTATCTTGGGGACCATTGCTGATTCATTGAGTAGTTTTCCAAATTTCAGGTTGAACGAATGGTGGCATCGATTGACATCGGTGGCACCGATGGGAATCAGTGGCACCAATCAGCATCTGTGGCATCGATCGACATATGTGGCACTGATCAACATCAGTGGCACTAATCAGCATCGATGGCATCAATCGACATCGGTGGCACTGATCAACATTGGTGGCACCGATGGGTATTGGGGGGAACCGATCAGCCATTGGTGTTAATGATCAGCATCGATGGCACCAAGGGAATTGGGGGCACTGATCCTCCATTAGTGGCACCGATGGGCAATGATGGAACTGATCACCAATGGTTCCACACCGACCGATGCAAGGGTAACAGTACCTGGGTGTCGGTGACTCTCCCATTGGTGAGTCATTTCCAGCCTCTCCTAGACTTTTTCAGTTTCGCTCCATTAACATATCTTTTAATGTAAACGTGTTTTAATACCCCATTAAAAGTGATTTAAGGCCTATAAATGATATATTTAAATCCCATAAGAGTTTTTAAAACCTTTAATTAACAAAATGTGTGGCCTTTTTATCAGTGGAACACCCTTTTCTGCATTTTCCAATCTCCCGTGTTTTACAGTTAGGCCCATGTTACATGTTTTTCTCCAATTAAAGGCAATCTACCAACTCATAGCCATATACTGGTCTATCTACACCCTTTTGAGGTGAATTATTAAATCTTAATAAATTCCAATGTGTGAAACCATCGAGTCGTGTGGTCATGCCATGATATGAATTTTAAGTAATTTGAAATTGTCTCCCAGATTTTCGGATCTAGCCTCTTCTTAATATGAGGTCCTCTCTTCCTTCTTGCTTTTCATTTCTCTTAGTGCTCCTCAATAATTACTCTAGAGACAAGTTATGCAACCATGTTGTATCCCTTCTCGATCATCCATGAAGTTCTTCTTGTAAGATGTTTCATCCCCAGTTATTGGCACAAGGAGAAAACATTGATAATTGATCATCCAATTAGGGGTTCTTTCTTTATATCTATTTATTTTGTGTCATGTGGGGTGGGTAAGATGATTTTCTCTTGGGAAATAGATAAAACCAACTTTAATGATGATAACAAACATACTTTTGGAGAATTAAGGTGTGGGTAAGATGATGACATTGTTGTATATTACTTTAATTTTTATGTTGTGAATTGTATGGGCTCATGTCCACTAAAAAACATGGATATTGGTGGTCCTTTCTTACACACTAATGAATCTATGTTTTCTGGATAATATTCTAATTAAATGACTGTAACATGGAAACCGATTAATCACATAAAAGTGGTTGATTAAATGGATGCTCACGGAATAAGAACCCTTGTGTGATCACCCCAGTTAACCGAATAGAAAGAATAAACATAATGAATGGAATTGGATAAATCTAAAAACATCCTTGATCTGTTATAGTGATATGCTTGGTTGTTTTATTTTATGCTTTGAGGGGTGAAGTATATGGGAATTGAATATTTGGTTTAGAGGATGTTGGTTTGTGAATCTGAGGTCATGTAGAGCTGATGGAAAACATTCTGGACCAATTATTTTGGGGATTGTTTTGGTTCCAATACTTCAAGGGATCTCATAGGATCCCATTTCGATGATATTATTTACAAAAGAACTGTGAGTGAATGCTTAAATTTTTTCTTGGTAGTTTTATGTCAGTTGTTGTTTCGGCTTGTGGTTAGTCCTATTAGTTTCATGGTAGTGAAGGAATATTTAAATGGAATCAATTGAACATGATAATGAGAATAAGTACAATGGGGAACTATTTTCCAGAATTGGGATGTGCTCAAGATTTGGTTATTGTGTACTTATTCATGTAGGGGTAGCAGTAGGTGTGTTTTTGTCTGGGATGGTTGTTGGTTACGAGACCTTTAGGTTGGGATGAGTTCTTTTTTAGACATATGTATAAAATTTAGTTCTTTTGTTTCTTATATTCACCCCACCCATGTTGAATACTTTGTGTCGGACACCCCATTTCATTGGGGAGGGTTTTTTTCTACATTCCTATGAGTTGTCTGTTATTAGCTTCTTTCTACTCCCTCTCCCAAGTAGCCCAAGACACTTTAGGCAGGTTGGGATGATCTTCAGTTTTTTATAGCCCAAGACTCTTTGGGTAGGTTGTGTTGTGATGGGTTGGCCTAGGTGTCTATGGGAAGGTTGTTTCCCAAGATCCTTCAGGATGAGGCCTAGGTGTCTGCAGGCATGAAGTGTGGTTGTGATGGCCCAGGTGTCTGTGAACGGGATGCATGGTTGTGGTGGCCCAAGTGTTTGTGGGCGGGATAAATGCGTGGTTGGGATGACCCATATGATTATTGTTGGGGGAGGTAGTTGGACTGCAGTGGGATATGAAGGGGAGGAATGATGCATAGGATGTTCTAAATAACTAGTTGGAAAGCAGTGCGGGGTACCCAAATTTCGATGTGCTATTACTATTATTTTATCTAACAAGCCTTATTTGGTGAGTGTGCCTTAGTAAGGCTGGGTGGATAGTTTTCCTTGATAGGTGTTTTGGTTACCTATATTTCTCATAGGTCATTAGAATGTCTCCCCACTTGTGCATGAGAGATTTTGGTTTCCCTATTGACTATACCTGTAAACTCACCCTACGTGTATAAAAATACTTTTAGTTTTCCAGGAGGATTTTGAGGACCGTTCTGGTGCTTACTAGTTAGGGCATTGGGTTATTTTTCATTGCGTTATTTATTTATTTTGTAAACTTCTTTTGGAGTTTTATTGTACTTTGTATCAGTTATTTTTAGCATCCATGTGGGAATAGATTCTTTTTTTTAATCTTATCATTAGTCCTTGGTGTTGATACAACATACCATCTTATCTCCCGCTCTTGTCCTATAAAAAGGTTAATTACTTCCATTTATGTGAGACTATATACCCTTGGTAATATTTTCCACTTTAGGGCCTATTTAAGGTGGGACATGGGGGTCATTATCTATCCTTCACCTTGAAGAAGGAAGGGCAGGAACCTTTCTATCCTTTCCCTCATCCTGTAGAATGCGGGTTGTGACAGAATTGTATCAAAGATGATGGTTGAGAGATAAGATGGATTTTGGTGTTAGGACTAGTGAGGATTGCATGGTATGGTAAGGAAACAATGTTAGGTAATGTAGGTGCGTGAAATATTCCAGGGAAGATTGGCTAAGACATGGGATTTTAGCCCCCCCCCCCCCCCCCCCGTGATCTAATTCATGGACTCTGGACCTACTGAACGAATAAGTGAGGCTACACTAATTCCAGGGTAGAGACCCTAGTAAATGTACATGCATCATAATTACATGTGTTCTTTTGTGTCTCTAGTGTTTTCAGAATTAAAAATAAGTAAGGAGTTCAAACAAAGTTTTGAAAGGAATTTTTTTTCCACACTACTCAGGCTTAGGATTTTCTTGTTTTCTTTTTAAGCTATGGCACTCAGGCATTGTCCACAAGTAGTGTAGGAAGTCAAGGCTAAGAAGGTTTATTTGGTTGATTAGTGGAGGGATGATTGAGAGTAAGAGGATGAAAATTTGTAGAAAACACTTCGTTCCTTATAGCGGAAAACTCTCAGAAAGTATGAGGGAAACATCTTGGACATGGAGACGGAGAGCTGGCTCAAGGAGCCAATGATTTATTTCATATTGATCCAGGATCCAAGATAGTACTAGGTTCCTCTGGTAGTGAATTTTATGCAAGGGGTACTGCATTAATGGTGGATTATTTATCTCAGGAAGAAGAAGGAATATGAAGTTTTGTGCACTGACTTTGAGAATGATTTCTAGGTGGAATTCCTTTCTTCCATGATGAAAGATGAGAAGAGGAAGGAGATACTCTATCTCCAGAAATGGAGTATGTCGGTGAGGGAACTAGGTATCAAGTTCAAGGATCAACATTGTTTTTATCAAGACCTATTTACAGAGGAGGAGTCATAGGCAAGACTTTTTGAGAAGGCACTCTGACCACCTCGTTAGTATGATGTTACCCCCTTTACTCTACAGATGTACATGGAGATCCAAAATAAGGATAAATTAGTGGAGAGGATGTACACTTTGGGAGGTGTTCCATGAGAGGGGATATAGCTATGTTCATTAAAGGGGAAGGTTGTAAGAAGCAAGCCTCTAGAATTAGGTCCTTACAGGTTTCGGTTGATGGGGAGTAGGCCTCAGCTGTTTTAGTTCAGATCTCCCAGTCCTCACCCTTTCTCCATTGGCCTAGGACTAAGGTTCTTTACCTGTGGAAGCCATGGGAATCTTTGTAATTTGTTCCCTATCTGATTTCATTATAGTGGGGGTGAACTGGTTCAACACCCACCTCAGTTGTAGCAGTTTCCAATGAGGCCCTTCTAGTATTAGGGGCAGCGAGCTCCCGCTCCACAAAGGGAAGACGGTGCTAAAGGAGGACGACCACAAGTGTGACAACCGGGTCCCAGTGATAGCACAGACACCCCGCCTTAACAAGGCCATCGGGTCCTGACCTACCAAGTAACACCAGTTGCCCCGAAGACACGTGGGGCCCACCCTAGGGTCCACCCACGTTCCCGAACGGGTCATCTGACTAATGATAGTCCCCACAGGCCAACACATGTCCTTTCTCGTGTGTTTTTTCCTCACTCACACACACCTTGAGAAACTTCCCAGGAGGTCACCCATCCTGATCACTACTTCAGGCCAAGCACGCTTAATTGTGGAGTTCTAATCAGACAGGCTCCCGAAAAGGAAGGTGTACCTTGTTGACATGAGTCATATCATTTAGTCATTTAACCCTTTATCATTTGGGGATGTTACAATCACCCCCCCTTTAGAGCACAACGCCCTCGTTGTGGGCCCTACATCTCAACCCAGGCAGTGCACCGCACTTAAGGCTGGGTTCCTGCTCTGATACCAAATGTGACAACCAGGTCCCGGTGATAGCACAGACACCCTGCCTTAACAAGGTCGTCGGGTCCTGACCGACCAAGTACCACCAGTTGCCCCGCAGACACGTGGGTCCCACCCTAGGGTCCACCCACATGCTCAAACGGGTCATCTGACTAATGATAGTCCCCATAGGCCAACACATGTCCTTTCCAGTGTGTTTTGTCCTCACTCACACACACCCTGAGAAACGTCCCAGGAGGTCACCCATCCTGATCACTACTTCAGGCCAAGCACGCTTAATTGTGGAGTTCTAATCAGGCAGACTCCCGAAAAGGAAGGTGCACCTTGTTGACATGAGTCATATCATTTAGTCATTTAACCCTTTATCATTTGGGGATGTTACAACAAGTCACTATTCAAGGACCTAAACCAATGAATGGTTGGGGAGGTGGAATACAGCAGAGGGGAAGAGGATTTGGGTGTGGGAAGTTTCACGCCACAAAGGCAGTGGTTCCCATAAGGCTAGAGGTCGTTCGAGGTACGATTAATCTATTTAGAACTCTTGTATGTGCCTTGTTTGATTCAAGAGGTTCACACTCCATTATTTCACCTAGTCTAGCCCATTCCTTGGGTCTATACATAGAGTGAATTTCTAGACCCCTGGTGTTGAGTAAGCTAGTTGGAGGTCAGACCAACCTATTTAATGTTTTTCAAGGATGCAGACTAATGTTGGGGCCACATTAGTCCAATGGGAATCTTCTTCTTCTACAAATGAAGTTGTATGATGTCTACCTAGGCATCAAATGGTTCTTTTTTGTGCCTGTTGCTATTTATTATTTCCACATAAGGTTTGTGTTCTCAGATATGGGCGGCCAACGTGTAGCTTTCGTTGGTAAGCAAGGTTGCTAGGAGGGTAGTCGGCGTGTGAAGCCACTTCTTTCCTTATTATCCAAAATTCCATTGGAATCAATAGACTTAGATACCGTAGAATTTATGGGGATTTTCAATGATTTCCAAGATTTCTTCCCTGAAGAGGTTTTGCCTCTACCCCCTCGACGTGATGTTGAGTTTGGGATAGACTTACAACCTGGAGACTGTCTGATTTTGATGGCTCCCTAATAGATGGTGCCTTCTAAAATGTGGGAGTTGCGGATTCAGGTTGATGACCTGACGAAGAAGGGTTTTATCTGACCATGATCATCACCATGGGGTGATCCATTATTATTCACAAATAAGTAATATGGTGGTATCAGGCTATGAATAGAGTACCGAAGACTGAATCAAGTGATGGTCAAAAACGGTTACCCCCTCCCGAGGATCGACAAACTTTTTGACTAGTTAAAGGAAGAAGGTTTGTTCTATAAGATCATCCTGTAGTTTGGATATCACCAGTTGAGGTTAAAGGAGGGTGACATCTTTAAGAATACTTCATTATGAATGTATGGTCACTTTGAGTTCTTGGTTATGCCATTCGGTGTTACGAATACACCAACTATGTTCATGGGGCTCATGAACTCTATTTTCCATGAGTATCTAGTACAGTTCATGGTAGTTTTCATCGAAGAAATCATTATCTACTCAAGATCATAGGAGGATCACATCAAGAATATAAGGACATTATTGGAGATCCTCTGATACCACCAGATCTACGGGAAGTTGTCCAAGTGAAAGTTATAGATACGAGAGGTGCACTTCCTTGGGCACGTGGTGTCCCGGTGGGGAATAGAAATGGAATCATTCAAGGTTTAAGAGGTTGTTTCATGGGAAGCACCCAAGAATGTGGCATAGGTTCATAGTTTCCTAATACTAGTAGTTTACTACCAGAGGTTTTTACCCGACTTCACTTGATTTGCAGTGCCTTTGATAGCCTTGACCATAAAAGTCCATGCTTTTGTATGGAGTGAGAATTTCCAGGTAGCTTTTAGTTATCTGAAAGGAAATATGGTCATTGCCCCAGTGTTATGGTTTCCAGAGGAAGGAGTGATTTTCAAAGTGTTTTGTCATGCATCCAGTCCAGGCTTGGGGTGAGTGCGGATGCAGCAATGGAGAATGATCTCTTATGGTTCTAGGCAGTTACACCCTCATGAATGTAACTATTCCACCCATGAATTGGATCTTGTAGCAATGGTGTTTGCACTGAAGATGTGTTGGCATTGCCTCATTGAAAAATGCTTTGTGGTCTTTATAGATCATAAAACCTTGAGGTACATCTTCTCTTAGCAAGATCTGAACATGCGATAGTGAAGGAGGATGGAGTTTCTTTAGGACTATGAATTCAATCTCTATTAAACCTTAGGAAAGGGGGATGTCGTGGCTAATTACTTGGGTAGGAAGTCACAGAAGTATGTGATTTGGGAGTCAGCAGATTCTTGGGAAGCAATGTAGGAGTTGGCTTCCTTGCACCTGGATACAAGGGTTGACGGTGGTAGAGGTTGTCTATTTCATATGGCAGTGTAGTCTTGTATGATGTAGCAAGTGGAGGAGTCTCGGTGGGGGGACTCAGATACCGAAGTGATGCGTGATCGCATTGACCAGGGGAATGCTCTGGATGGATGGTAGGAGGATGGTTAGAATCACATGATGTTCTATGGGAACCTATTTGTTCCAGTGGCGATGTGAAAGGGAGTTATCTCTGAGTTCCATAGCTTATCCATGGAGGTACACCTAGAAGTTTTCAATATGTACTAAGGCCTAAGGGAACATTTCTGGTGGCCCAAGGTAAAGCGGGTAGTGGCAGAGTTTGTGGCATGGTACCTATTGTGTCAGCAGGTGAAGGTTTAACACCATGTTCCAGGAGGTTTGTTGCAGCCTTTAGACGTTCTTGAGTGGAAGTGGGATGAAATCTTGATGGATTTCATCACAGGACTACCCAGGAATACAAGAGGTTTTGATGACATCTGGGTAGTGGTGGAACGATTGACAAAATCAGATCAATTCTTAGTAGTTAAGGAGTCAAGCATAGTAGATGCCTTATCACAAAGGTATATGGGTGATGTTATGGGGCTGCATAGAGTTCATAGAACCATTGTCTCAGATCAAGATACGTGGTTTACTTCACGAGTCTGGAGGGGATTATAGCATTCCTTAGGCACCTAACTATTCCTTATCATGGCTTTCCACCCTCAAATGGATGGGCATATATAAATAACCATCCAGACATTAGAGGAAAAACTGTGAGCATGTGTTTTGGACTTATGAGGATCATGGGTATGACACTTTCCCTGGTGGAGTTTCCTACAATAATATCTATCTCTCTTTAATTGGCATGGGACTGTTCAAATCCTTGTATGGAATATTGTTTCCTTCACCCATCTGTTGGATGGAGGTTGTGGAGGCAGGTGTTCTTTGACCAGAGGTAGTTCAGAGCACAACAGAGAAGGTTCAGCTTGTGCGTGAGAAGATGAAGGTGTCTTAGGACCGGAATAATTCGTATTCTAGTCATAGGAGATGGTCCTTGTATTTTGATGTTAGAGATCATGTGTTGTTGAAGGTTTCCCCTTGACGTGGACAGCGGAGGTTTGGTAGGGGGAGTAAACTTTCTCCCAGGTTCATTAGAGCCTTTGAGGTGTTGGGACGAGTCTGTGATGTGGCATATCAGCTGGAATTACCACCGCAGTTGGATAGGATAAAGAAACTTTTTCATGTATCTTAGCTCTATTGGTATCTATACGATGAGTCCCACATCCTTGGCTGGGGAGAGTTGGATATCGTGGATGATGTGACATTCTTGGAACAACCAGTGTGAATCAAGGAACGTACGTAGAATGTGCTTAGTGGACCAAAAATTACCTTGGGTCATGTGTTATGGAGGCTTGTTGGCCTCGAAGAGAGTACCTGGGAATGAGAGTCATAGATGTGTTCCTAGTACCTAGAGTTGTTCTGAGTTTTGAGCTTGTGTTTTCTTTATGCCTTGCTTATGATGTAATATTTAACTTCATTTGTTTTATGATAATTTTTTCCCCTATTCTCTGATTTTGTGTCAAAATTCCTAATTATGGGGAAGAGAGAACCTAATCCTTAATCAAGATACATTAATTTGGATGTGATCGAACTCGTGCAGGAGAGCTAGTGCCACATAAAGTGGAAAGTATCTTGACAAGGAGGAAGGATCTCCCTAAGCCATGTGTCTGGATGGTGTGACCTTTTTATGTTTTAGTGGTTACTTACGGGAGAGGAGTGGTAGTTTTTATACACTTTTTCAGAATATATATGTGAGAGAGATGTTCCTTGATGTCATAGTTTAATTCCAACCATTGAACAACTCTAGAGTGGTTTTTCCCTGAGAGGTATCTTATGAGGTGGTTATTCAGACCTCTTTCTTTTCATCAGGTTTTGTCTTGAATTCTCGAGGGTGAGAATTGTTTGATAGGTATCTTATGTAATGTCATGGACCCTCCTGGTCCATTACTTTTCCAAATTCTGTTGTTTGATGTATTCTAGGGACCATCAGTGACTCATTGAGGAGTTTTCCATATTTCAGGTTGAACAAATGGTGCCACTAATGGGCATCGGTGGCACCGATCAGCCATCGATGGAAATGATGGGCACTGGTGGCACTGATTGGTCATCCATAGAACTGATGGGCACTGGTGGAATCAATTGGAAATGGTTCCACACTGACTAGTGCTAGGGAATTAGTGCCATGGTGTTAGTGACTCACCCATTGGTGAGTCATTTCCTACCTCTCCTAGACTTTTTCAATTTCACTCCAGTAACGTCTCTTTTAATGTAAAAGTGTTTTAATAACCCTTTCAAAGTGATTTAAGGCCTGTAAAAGAAATTTTTAAATCCCTTAAGATTTAGGAAACCCTTGAATTACCAAATCATGTGGCCTTTTTATCGGTGACATGCCCTTCTATGGGTTTTCTAGTGTCTCGTGTTTTTTAGATAGGGTCATGTTACATGTTTTTCTTCGTTAAAAGGAAATATATCAACTCATAGTCATTAATTGGTCTATATAAAGTGTTTCTAAGGAGAATTAATAAATCGCATTTAATTCCAATATGTAAACCCACTGAGCCGTGTGGTCAATCCATGATCCAACTTTTAAGTAATTCAAAATGCTTGCCCTGATTTTAGGATCTTCCCTCTTCTTAAGCTGAGGTCCTCCCTTCCTTCTTTCTTTTCGTTTCTCTTAGTTAACCTCTATACTTCCTCCTGATACATGTCATTCCCACATGTTTGATCACTTCCCATTTATCCTTGGAGGTCTTCCTACAAGTCGTGTCATCCCCAGTTCTTAGAGCAAGGGGAAAACTTTGATCCTTGATCATCTAGGTAGGGGTTCTGTTTTTCGTCTCTCTTTAATATGCATCATGTAGGGTGGGTATGATGATTCTCTATCAGGATGTAGATGAAACCAACTATAAAAAAGATAATAAAATTACTTTTATAGAATTAAGGGGTGGTAAATATGATGATGTTTTTGTATTTTACCTTCATATCTATGTTGTGAATTGTATGGGGTCATGCCCATTGAAAATTGTGGTTTTTGGTGGTTCTTTATTGCAAACTATTGAAGCTCTATTTTTTTGGACAATATTGTGATTGAATGACTGTAACATGGAAACTGATGAATCACGAAAAAATGGTTGATTAAATGGATGCCCGATGAATAAGAATCCTTGTGTGATCACCCCGTTTAACCAAATGTAAAGAAGAAACTTAATGGATGGTGTTGTCTATATTTGAAAACTTTCTTTCTCTATTCTGGTGATCTGCATGGTTATTCTATTTGATGGTTTGTGGGGTTGACGTAAATGGGAATGGAATCTGTGGTTGATAGGATGCTGGTTTGTGAATCTGAGGACATGTAGAGATGGTGGTAAACATCCGAGACCAAGTAATTTGGGGCTTGTTTTGGTTCTATTACTTTGAAGAATCTTATAGTAATTTACAAGGGAACCAAGAGTGAATGCTAAATTTCCTTCTTGGCTATTTTCTTTTAGTTATTGTTTTGGATTTTGATTATGACTATTAGTTTCCCAGTATTTAATGAATATTTAAAAGTAATCACTTGTACATGATAACAATAATAGGAATAATGGGGAACTATTTTCAAAAATTGGGTTGTGCTCTGGTTGTGGTCGTTGTGTACTTGTGCATGTAGGGGTAGCCACAAGAGTTGTTATGTGTGGGATGGTTGTTGGTTTTGGGACCCTTAGGTTGGGATGAGTACTTTTTTACCTATATGTATAAAATTTAGTTCTTGTGTTTCTTATATGCACCCCACACATGTTGATCACTTCATGACAAACACCCCCATTTCATGTTGGAGAATGTTTTTTCCAACATTACTTTGAGTGGATGGTTATTAGCTCTTTTATACTCCCTCTCCTAGGTAGCCCAAGACTCTTCAGGTAGGCTGTGATGGCCTGAGGTTATTTATAGACCAAGACTCTTCGGACATGGTGAGTTGTTGTGGGTTAGCCTAGTTTTGTGCGGGAAGGTTATTTCCCAAGTTTATTCAGTATGAGACCTTGGTGTCTGTAGGTAGGAAGTGTGGTTGTGATGGACCAGGTGCCTGCATATGAGATACATGGTTGTGGTGGCCTAGGTATTTTCAAGAGGGGTAAACGTGTGGTTGGAATGTCCCATATGGTTTTTATTGGCGGTGGTAGTGGGACTATATTAGTATATACAGGGGAGGTCTGATGTGTAGGATGTTCTAAATAACCAGTGGGAAAGCGGTACGTGGTACCCAAATATCGATGTGTTATTACTATTATTTTACCTTACATGCATTATTTTGGCAGTGTGACTTGGTGAGGCTAGGTGAATAGATTTTCTTTCAAGGTGTTTTGGTTACCTCTATTTCTCATTGTGCATTAGAATGTCTCCCAACTTATACACAAGTGCTTTTGGTTACCCAAATATGTAAACATGTATACTCAATCCAACATATATAAAACTTCTTTTAGGTTTCCCAGAGGACTTTGAGGACTATTCCAGACCTTACTAGTTCAGGCATCAGGACAAATGATGTTTCTTCTTTTCTTTCTTTTGGTACGTTCCTTCTGATTTTTATTGTACTTTGTAATAGTTTATTTTGAAAATGCATTTGGGAACAGATTCATGGATTTCCTATTATATTTATTCCTTAGTGTTTCTAGGGCATACCATCTTACCACCCAATATCGTTCTATAAAAAGGGTAATTCCTTCCATTTATGTGTTATTCTATACCCTTGGTGCTAGTCTCCACATTGGGGCCTATTGAAGGTGGGAATCGGGGGTCATTAACTATCCTTAACCTTGAAAAAGGAAGGTTAGGGCACCTTGTCATCCTTTCCCTCATCTTGTAGAACATGGTTTGTGACAAGTACACCACCTTGCTAACTCTATATAGTATTTTTTAAGGTCCAATGAATCTCAAATAGAAATTAATATCTAAGAAAAATATTTGTATTCCATGTCTAGGTGAGACCATCATGAACAAATGGTCTACCAACTTTAACTCCATAGGCCATCATTGTCGGCCTGCATAGGATGTTTAAAGGCTCTATGTAGTCATCAACCTCTCATGGAGGATCTAAACCTTCTCTTTCATAGCTTGAACAAAATCTGGTCCAATGATTATTGACTCACCTAGATCAGTCTAACATGGTGGTTCTCGGTAGGGTCTCCCATACTAGGCCTCAAATGGTGTCATATCAATGGTGGAATGGTAGCTATTGTTGTATGAAAAATCCACTAAGGGTAGAAGGTACACCCAACTACGGAAAAATTAAAACATGAAATCCCAAAATATTTCCTCTAATATTTGAATGGTCCACTTTGTCTATCTATAAGTCTGGGGGTGAAACATCATGCTCAAATGAAACTAAGTCCCAAAGGCCTCAAGTGATCCTCTTGATAACCATGATTTAAAGTGAGAGTCATGATATGAAATTATTTTAGAGGGAACTATATGGTGATAGAATATCTCTTATATGTACATGTATCCCAAGCTCTCCACTAAAATATAATCTCAAATAGCTAAGAAGTGGGATGACCTGGTGATTGGGTCTATAATCACCTAGATAGAATAGTTTCCCAATATATAAATGGTAAAACCGTCACAAAATCCATAGATGTCCCATTCCATATCCACATTGGAACTTCAAGAGGGTTGAGATAAACCTCCTAGAACCTGGTTCTAAGCTTTCAGTTGTTGACAAGAAATGTATCGAGAGACAAATTCTGCAATTCATCTCTTCATGAATGGGCCCCAAAAATGACATCATAGGTCCTGATACATATTTACCATGCTAGAATGTACTACTAAATGGGATGTATCAAAATCCCTCATCACATCCTCCTACAACATCACTGGTACCATCATCCTTCCTCTAAAAAATATAGTGTGATCCCCACCTTTATAAAGTTCATCAGAAACATGTCTATTGGATATCTAAGTACATAAGGTATCACATTTATTATCTCCATGATGATATTCCTTAACACACTCTAAAAATATTAGGTCAACGATCATTTACTAAATATATGTACCACCATCCTTTTCCATTAATCAAAAATTGCAATGTTGCTAACTACTCTAAATCCTCATCCAAAAAATGAGAATAATATATCATCCGTAGAGCTTCTTCCACCGAATTCCCCTTCCTAAGAGTATAACTAATCATGAATTCATTGTCCTAGAAGAACTCTATCAATCATCTCTATCTCAATTTTAGATCCTTTAGATAGAATATATACTTGATAATCTTGTGTTCATATTAGATGATAAACAACTCGACCATCAGGTATTGTCACCACATCCTCTAGGTGAAGACTACCACCGCTAGATCAATATAATGGGTCTCATAGTTCTACTCATGTGGTCTCAACTTATTTTACCCATAGGAAATAACTACCTATCTCTACATTATAACACATCCAAGTATTTTCCCTAGGGGATCATAGAACACTTAATACTAAAAACAATCCTCTGGAAATCTCAAGATGGAGGTGCTCATCAATCTATTCCTCAACACCGAAAAACATTTTTGTAACCTTTCTTTCCAAAAAAAAGGATTCCCATATTTTTCCAAAGATTTAAAGGGTGATACAACTCTGAAAAAATGGGTCCAAACCCCTGATAGTACCCTTCAACCCCAAGTAAACTCCACACCTCGATAACACTATTGGGTGGATACCAAGATAGCACTGCCTCAACCTTCACCAGGTCCACTAACACTCCTACCTCTGAGTTGAGGTTTCCCAAGAAGTGGACCTATATAATCCCAGACTAACATGTAGATAGAATTAATAAATCTAGTTCTCTTGGAGTGTATCTAGGACCATCCTCAAGTGTCTCATGTGATCCTCCTTAAATGCTGAGTACTATAGGATATCATTAATGAAGACCACCACAAACTGGTTTATGAAAGGGTAAAAGTTATAGTTCATGAGTCCCATGAACACTTCTATGGAATTATTCATGCTAAGATGCATTAAAAATTTCTCATAGTGACTATAGAAACATATTAATGTCATCTTCGTTATATCCTCATCATGTACTCTTAGCTGGTGATAGCTTGATAAGAGGTCAATCTTCAAGAGCCATTGTATCCCTCTCAACTGATTTAAGAGGTCTTTGATCCTCAGTAGTGTATAATTATTCTTAATTTTCACCTACTTCAATCATTATTAATCAATACATAACCTCAAGATCCTATACACCATCATGGTGAAAATAATTGGGGCCACCCAGGGGGAAACATTGGGCCTCATGAATCCCTTCTCCTGTAAGTCCTCTAACTGCACCCTCAACTCATGAAACACTATATGAGCCATATGATATACTATTTTAGATATCGGGTCCATCTCGTGGTTTAATCTTATGAATAGTTCTATCTCTAGATGGGGAGGTAATCTTGGAACTTCCTTATTAAAAACATCATTATACTCTGCCACCACCGCAGGGAACTGATAGCCCATGGCATCCACTGTTAAAAGATTTTTGACTAACTGGTGAGTATTTAGACTCACTATCATATACCTAATATTATCACGATCCTCCAGGTTTTCCTTTTCACCCACAAAGGAAAATCCCAACCAATCACTACAGACACACCACATCCTCCACCTAAAATAGTTAATCTTTGTATGAACTATAGATAGCTAGTTTGTACATAATATGAAGTCATATAGCCTTATCCCTACAAAAGTTTATTTGATATGAAGTTCTTGCCTCCAAACATCAGATGTCACTATTGTTAAAAGTGTGAAATCATTAATTCACCTCCTTTATATGTCTACAAGTTAATGGTTTGAACCAAAGGATCAACTATAATATTTATGTCTTCAACCAGAGAAGTGACAAGAATGTAATGAATCACACCTATGCCTATCAGTATTGTATCTAAGGTAGAGAAGGAATATTTTGTATCTCATATCATCTCTGAATACTTAGGGTCATAAGACTCAATATCCCATAGTTGGCGTCATCCTTAACCACCACCTCCTTGAGCCTAATATGGTCCGCCATAGGGTGGTGGTGGAAATAGGTCAAACCACTGACCACCCCATGATTCTATACCAGACCCTCTACCACATATATCTCCCTGTAGTCCTCCATGGTCCATTCTCTATCTCTTCCTAGTAAGTCCCTCAACCATCCCCTATAAACCATTTAATGGATTGAACTATCATGTGAATGATGTTTGTGAATGTCACAAGAGAAACACCACCTCTACCTTGGATGAATCAAGCCATGCTAAGAGACCTTAACTACTAATCCTCAATATTGGGATCATCTCTTAAAGAATTAAAATTCCTCATATCCCTATGACTAATTAGCTACCTAATTTTTATTTATCCACTCCTGGTTTTCCACTACCGTCACCCACTATCAGTGTCTTCTCTTCTACGAAGCTCTCTGCCATAATGGTCAACTCCAACACTCCAGAATAAGTGGGAATATAAATAGATTTCAATAAATCCATGATATATCAACATAATCAATTCTAAAAGGTATGTGTCATAAAGAATGGATCTTATACCATATCCATGGAGTATCACAATAGATTAGTTAGCCTCACCAAATAATCTGCCATGGTCATAATGACCTATTAAAGATGTAGAATCTCCTAGATGCGCAATGATTTCAATGTGTCTAGATAAAACTCTTACCTAATGAGACACTTGAATTTTGACCAGAGGAGAGTTGACTTGTCATCTTACTAAGTCACTAAACTCCACCATCGCCTAGTGTATCCCTGAAGAAGACTCTTCATGAGGAACACCATTTGATCTAAAGGCATCCTCACAAGGATGAAAACTCAAGAGACCACCATTATCCTATCTTTCACCAACTAGGGGTCAATATTTCCCTGAAATCTAGGAGGTCTCTACCTCTGTAATGCATTCAGCACACTTAGTATGCACGAATCTATAACTGAAACTTCTAGTACTAACTGATACTCAAAAAGTGGTGGTATAACAAGTAAAATTCCCCGAGGTACTATCTATGATATAGGACTATGTGCTAAAGTATCACCACTCAGCAGATCAAACTCATGATCATGTAATAGAATCCAGTCTAGTTGTCTTTGTCGAGGCATCCTAAAATACACAAAATATGGCATCGTAAAAGAGTATATCTAGATAGATGAATCAAGAAGGACATGAAAAACACAAACTATTCCTATATGATTCATGTAGAAATGTTTTCCCTACAACCAATGTATACACATACTGATTCAAAAGGAATATGATCAGAATCTTGGTTTATGGATACATCAGTCGTTACACCAACAATATACTCCCTGACTTAAAATTATAACTCAAAATACTTAACACTATTTAAAAAAACCAAAAACAATCTCACATACTCTAGTACTATGTTATAACTAACTAATATAATAAAACCCTATCCTAACCTGGACTGATAGGGCTTGAAGTATGAATACCCTAAGCCCGCCTCTAATAGGCCAAGGGATAATTACCAGTCTCGGGTAGGCATATCACACACATTGGAGGAATTATTATAATGTACATGTACACAAACACATATACAATCCCATACAATGATGAAATATAAAACAATTGAAACCAATGCATGCATTTATCTATAATCCCACCAATCACAGTATTCTAATAATGTACTGAAAGGGATAAATGGGATAAAAACTATCATAACCAAAAAACATTGAGAGTCGAACCTACTTAGAAGGAGAAGACTACTATCAAATGAATCCACCCAGAAAACACCTCGGTTGGTCTATCGGAAGATATGCTCCACCATCTCCCTATCCTCCTAGGACACTTTCAAATGGTTTTCCATCCATATCAGACATGACACATGTTGGCAGAGACCATGTTGGGGTGAATAAAACAATACACAGTAGGACTCCCTAAAAATACTAAAAACAAAACATCAATAATGTTCATATCATAACAAGGGTATAAAAATAAATGTAAAACCCTAGATATTCTCAAGAAGGACACCTTACTTCTTACTGTTCTAAACCAAACTTCCAGCCACAAAATTCTACTCTAAGCAATGCTCATTCTGGTAAAACCCACTCTACAATTCATGATATCACTGAAGACACTCATCTAAAATGTCATGATTTTTGGGACATACCTATGAGAAACATTGTTCTCTAAATATCTTGATACACAAATAGAGGATCACACCAAAGATCACTAGGAGACACCACAAACCCAGTATGGATCAACCAACTACATAGAGGATTGTATGAAAATGTAACCATGAACCTTACTAAAAAGGACTACTATATAGAGTACCGGCACCCTAATCAAGTATTTCACACTGATTAAAAATACACCGCCAAGGGTATAATAAGGAATGATAGTGGATCACACTCTTCTCTCAAAGAGGGACACCACAATCTCTTTCTGAGACTCATACTTTAGAGGGGATCATATTCTAGAGATATAGATTTAATGTTACATTGTTCCCTTGAGGAGATGTACCAAGGGAAAAAAATCAACTGATACTGGTCCAAATTGAAGAAATGAAGGTCTCAAAACCTCTCAATGGGGGTACAAAACATGTACTAGGGAGTAAATGACGTTTCTAGCCAACACCTGCTCACCCCTGTGGTGAAACCTTCCATGGAATATAAACCCCAACATAAATGGTGTGAAAGTATGTAAACACGATGTGTATAGGTCTGACAGAACACTATCCATGCTATTTTTTTGTGCCTGTGTGCTATTTTTTGTGCCCGTATACCAACTTGTGTACACTTGGATATTCCTGTGTACACTTGGGCATGTCCATGTACCCTGTCTTTCCCACACCCATGTACCCCCTAGGTTACATGTGGATATTTCAGTATATCCCACATGTTATTATATATGTGTCACACAAAATGTGATATTTTTATCTTTATGAAAACTCTATCACCACGCTGAGGGTCCCAAACAATGTGTATCTTCATATTATATGCTGTGTAACCTAGTATTTTTCAGAACATGTAGTTTTTTCTATGTGTTTTTGTTTACAATTTCACCACCACAATTCTAGTCAGGAATCAAGGATCTATGTTTGTATGTCCCTTGATGATTCTGAACTCTAGGATCTGAGTTCCGATATCCTAGAAAATTTCTTATGTCGAGTCATCTGTCATTTCCACGTGTTAAAACTGAGAAGTATGGGAAAACACCAATCTGTTATGATCCACCATTGACCGTATTCCATTTTCGTCGCACCTCAATCGAACCATTATTATTAATGAAACCTACAATATTGATCCATTGCACTAAATAATGATCTTGTAATGATCATATACATGGTATTCATCAAATCATAGGCTAGAGAAGTTCCCCATGAGGAACGTGTGAAAAAATGGGGGGAGGGAGAAATCCTTAAACTAAAAACATTAGGAATGAACATAAGCCTTTTTTCATTCATCCTTGATCCATTATTGAATAATTAGATAAAAAGGGGAAATAATCAATGAACAATAAATCAACCATCGATGCATGAATCAATTATTTTTTGTGGAATTGATATGCATTAGACCTAGATAAAAATACGATATAAATCACACAAATAAATCATCTTACCTGAAGGTTGGATTGATCACTAATTAAGAATTGTCATTAGTTTCCATTGCTGGTGAGATCCACAAACTCAGGGGGTACAATGATCCTTGATCTCGATACAATCTGATACTATTCTCCAAGAATTTTACATCTCCAATAGTCATCTAAATATATAGGGTTAAGTGGATAACCCTAAGATCTCATCACAACCATGTATTTATAATCTATTTTTGGTCATCACAAATTAATAAAATATATTTATTTCAATTAATTAATTTATTTAAAAATTTTAACACAACTGAGCCCAACCAGAGAATCTGATATGCTCTAAGGTTATGTCACGCCAAGGGTGGGAATCACACTTCGGAATTAACAAGACCCTCAAATTTATAATCCAATATTATGATTAAGATTTATTCCACTTTTTCATAAGAAAAAAATCATACATGATATCAATGTTTTTAGAATTTTTTAAATATCAATTTCGAGCTCATCAGACCTCAGAATCTCATGTTGTCTTAACTCTTAGATCTGAAAATAATCTATATAATATTCAAAAGTAATACATGTAAAATAATAATCATTACATGTATCCTTAATTTATCCTTTATAAATAAATAATAATTTGAATACTCAATAAAATTTCCATTTCGTTATAAATAATCCTCATGGGCCTTATATTAAACACATCATATACATAAAATATGTATGTGGAATTTTCCATACCAAATCTATATAAAACTCTTTTGATACAATATCAAATACATAAATCAATCTCTAATAAATTTCATAAATTTTATTTAGATATTACAAAGAATCAATTTATATATAGAAGATCAATTTAAAACACTTATGTATCCATAGAGTTACCAAATAAAGTGGAATGAATAAAATCACATAATTGAATGTGAAGTAACCTCAATTCCTTTGACAATCAAGATTATATTAAGGTTATATAATAAGCGAACATCCATTTTAACCAAAAATTGCAATGAACTAAGTTGTTAAGTTATGTATTTGATTTTATTGTAATGTTTTTGAATTAATTTTGGGTTTATTTTGTTGTTGGTGTGGAGTTTGTAAAAGGATGAGGAATTTTGGAGAAGGAATTAGCTGTGGTTAATGTTGGAATTCACTATAAGAGGTCAACAAGTACCCAAGGGTAGAATATTGGCTACCTTATGAGGTTGGAAGAAGAGTAAGTCCATTGGATTAGCCAATAGGTGGCCAATGGATTTGGACCGAATGGTTAGCTTTCCACTTGATGGCTGAAGGTGGGTGAACGGGGACCCGATGTGATCCAAACCCATTTTTTTAAAAGTGGGGTATTTATATAATTGTGTATTTAGGGGGTTTAACCCTCAATTTGGGTTTCTCTTACTCTAGGATCTATTTTGATGAATCCTTATCACCTTAAACTCAATCTTTCATCTCCCATATTAAAGGATCAATTTATTCTTCATTTTAGGTCATATTTCTGATTTTTATGGTGTTATGTAAGGTTTTCTCATGGGCACTCTCTAATGATGTGTGTTTTTTGGTTTTTTAGGTGTAGTAGGTTGGTTGAACAAGTCCACCATTAAAAGGATGCAGTAATTAAAACAACGTATAAAATTTATTTTGAAAATAAAATTAAATAAAATAAACACACTACATAAAAGGATGGGGGTTATTTTTTATTCATAAAGAAAGAAGAAGTTTACTGGAAGAATATTGTATTTTTTTTAATTGAGATTGAGAAAACTCGACGAGGAAATGTTTTTTAGAAAAATAATTTGAAATGAATAATATATCTAACAATACTTTTTCACTTAATTATTAATCACTATCATTTAAATTAAACTCCATTTATTTATGATCACTTAATTTTTTAACCCTCAAACCCTAATCATGATGTTTAAATGAATTAAGACCTATATATTCTTCAAAATAGGAATTCATACCACCCCACTTTGATTGATCTTGTAAGGCCGGATTATGTTAATTTATAAATAAAGTCACATATAAATTCTATAAATTAGGATTAATTGAGTATAGGGATAATATTTTAACAATAAAAATTGATCATTTGTTGTTCTATTTTACCTATTAATATTGAGCTCCCAAAATTCACACAATTTCCAACCTCATGTGTTTTTTGTTAATTGTTATATTTATTTATTAGTTTTATTTAAATTAAAAAATAAATTCATATATCCTATTAAGTGAATTATATTTTCATATTAATTCTAAATAAATAAATGAATAAGGTAATAAGTAGATCGATTACTAAAAAAATACTCTTCGATGGGTAGTGTAGTAATCATAGAAATGTTTTTTAGGTGCACAGTTTTAGAAAGGGTATAACCCAATCACGTTTCTACTCATGAGTTTTAGCCTGAATAAGTAAATAAAATTAGAGTTAAATTGTAAATAATAGAATAAATGGGAGATAAACAGATATTTTATTGAAATAAAAACAACATTATAGTAAAGAAGAGGAAAAGAAGATCACTTTGGAAGAGATCCAAGATTGATAGCTTCCCTCCTACAATGGTGAATTGAAATTTAAAGAAACCACTTATCCTCTTCTCCCAATCCTTTAAGTCACATACCACCCTCTCCAAATGATAAAAAACATATTTATAGAGTGGAGGGGTGATTAGGGTTTCATGAATTTTCATATGTGAATGGGAAATTCGACCAAATATTTTTATCACAATTGAACCAACTATTTGTCCTCAAAATGAATGAACCAACTATCCATCGAGAAGATATACTTTTTCAAAAAACATTACTCTAAATTGTTTCCAAATTTGGGAATGATTCAAGCGTTTATAAAGAATTTATTGCCCAAATACTAAAGTGTTGTCCAATCTGGAGATTCCATCCCATCTGTGACATCATGGACTTTTTACTCCAGACAAATGCATGATTAGGATTAGATGGTTTAAATTAAACTTTTATCCTATTTAGTGAAACATTCATTTAAAAATTTTAAAGTTCAATTAAATCAAAAAAATAGTTATTTACAAAATATTATAGTGACCTTTAAAAGGAAAAAATAGGATTTTCCTCCAATTTTCAAAATTAATGATCAATTCCCAAAAATTCTATAAATAAACATATTTAACATAATGTGAAGAAATTATGTCATTTATTATCAATAAAATATTCCCTAAAAATATTTTTTATCAAAATCCACAAACTTACCCATTTGTACTCTTATGAAAATTCACATGTTATGTATTGCAAAAAATTGTTAAAAAATATGTATGTTCATATTCCCCATTCCATAGTGGCAATATATGAAAACTAATAATCCCACCAAGAGTAAATCTCAATAAATTTTAAAGTCACTATCTCATAAATTGTATCAAAACAAAATCCATTGATATTAATGACACTAATCATAGAGAAACAAGTCATGGGTCTATATTGAAACTAATTCCCTATGTGTGTGTGTACCAACCATTTCAAGTTCTTATATCCATCCTATATTATGTATATTCAGGTCAAGTAAAGAATATACATCATGCCTAGATTAATTCATGAATCATGTTCTATATACCATTTTATTCAAATTTTATGACCCACTCTCTTATGCATTCTTGAAAGTCAAGCTTTAATATCCTGACCTAGATATCCCCATGTGTTATACATTTAATCACTCCCCTCTTTATTAAGATAATATTTTTGTGCAATTTTATTGATTTATTTTTAGGGAGTACAACTGTTGGATATTAGGTACACACGCCTAAGTCAATTTTAGGTAATAATAAAATTTATCAAAAGGGAAATGAATTTATGGATCAACCATTGATATAAGATGAATTTTTTACCTAACATGAATGTACCTTTAATTGAATATCAAAAATTTACCAAGTCATGTTTGTTTGAAAATTTGTGTGGAGAAATCAATGAAACAATTTACCATAAACAAATGTCACAAAAAATGGTGTGAAAATATAAAAGGTTTTATAATGACACAACCAATCATATCATCAAAAACTTATATTTTAATAAAAATCAACCCACGTAGATGAAATCATGCTCATTCATATCATGCTACCAATTAATTTGGAAAAAAAATTCATATGTTTCACATGTAAATTATCATGTTACATGATGTATGTTTTATTGGTTTCTGTTTTTTTTTTATTTCTTTAAATTTCATATAAAACATACATAAAATGAAAATAAAAGTCTTAAATAGATACCCAAAAATGTTTTTCCCTCCCCTAAACATAAAATATTGCACTTTCCTACATTTTATCCCATGATATAATATGTTCACATGAAATTTATAAGTTCAAATAGTACAAATAATATAAAATTGAAAATGTTAAGAATGGCCTGATATTATCAAGTAATGATGGGTTCATACAGTGTGATGAAATAACCTGCATCGGTTGGAAGTCCCTCAATGTATTTATTAAAATTTTTCTATTTAATGTAATGATATTTCTTATGTCTTCTTGTGTGATATCCACTACACTATAAGTAAAATCATTAGATACAACATAAGGACATAATCGGCTAGAATGAAGTTTATCGGGCATCAACATCAGTCATGAATTGTAGAGTAGGACTTTCTCCCTTATATGAAACTATATTTTTTTATCATTAAATCATGAGAGGATCTTCATAATTAGATTTAGAGCCTTGAGTTCTCATATGATAACAATCGGATCTCCTCAAGCTCTTGAATTTTTATCTTCCTTTGAATTCTTAATTGGGCCAAATCCATGTTTCATTTCTTTATATCCTAGTATGATCGATGCTTGAATTCCAATAGGGTATGAAATTCCCTCCCAAAAAAATTCTAGTAGGGGTAAATACAAATGGGAGTTTTTTATTCCATCATATAATCCCAAAGTGCATAATCCAAATGATTTCTCCAATTCTTTCGATTCTGGTGCATATTTTTCTCCAAAATTTGTTTCAACTCCTAGTTGGAGACCTCAGACTAGCCATTTGTTTGGTGTTCATATAGAGTAGAGGTTTTATATGTCACCCCATAATTTCAAATGAAGGAATAAAAATTATGATTTCAAAAGTGTGTACGTTGATCATTGATAATAGCCTTTGGTACTCCAAACCTACAAAAAAATTGTTCCTTGAAAAAATTGACTATAGCATGAGAATCATTAGTCCTGGAGGCCTTGACCTCTACCCATTTTATAACATAGTAAATGGAAACCAAAATATAAAAAAAATAAAATAAACTTGGAAAAGTATCCATAAAATCAATTCACCGTATAGAAAAAATCTCATAGAATAGTATGGGTTGTTGGGGGAATCTCATGTCTCCTTGAAATATTTTCAATATGTTGGAAATGTTAGCATGACTTAAAAACACATGATCATCATGGAATAACATATTAAATTATAATCTAGAGTCTAATACTTTCCTAGATTTAAATTGGGTTACAAAGTGTCCTCCATATGAAAGTGTATGGTAGTAATGTAGAACAGACTCAAACTCAAGATCAGAAACACACCTCCTAATAACATGATCACTACACATGTTCCAGAGGTTGGTATCATCCCACACATAAAACCTAGAATCACTCTTTAATTTTTTAAATTGATATTTCATTAAATTTTCAGTAATTTATGAGGTAATAATGTAGTTTACTAAATTAGCATACCAAGGATGTGTACTTGGGAGTAAATAAAGATGTTCATCGAGAAAATTGTCTTGAATTTATACCTGGTTCATAGTGGCAGCTTCAAGTGTTTTAGTAATCCTTATCATGTGGTCTTACACCATTTTTTCTCTACCCTTATTTTATATTATTTTGATATCAAGTTCTTGAGGAAGGGGAATCCATCAAATAATCATGTGCTTCACATCTGGCTTCTTCAAGAGGTACCTCAGATCGGTATGTTTAGAAAAAAACTGCTACTTTAGAGCCTAATAAATATGAATCTAATTTATCAAAAGAAAATATGGTGGAATTAAACTCCTTTTAAATTTTGGTGTAATTTTATTGGGATTAATTGAAATTCCTCTATGCATAATAAATCACATGGGACCACCCTTCCACCCTCTATGATAAGACAACTCCAACCACGAAGTTGGTTGCATCACACATAATCTCAAAAATAAGCTCTTGATGTGGGTGTTGTATGATCAGTGGATTGGTAAATTATCCGTTAGATCATCAAATTATACCCTTCATGAATCATCAAAAAATATTTCAACATATGTTTGAAGCAATTGAGATAATGATAGATCAATGTTGTTAAAATACCTAATGAAGCATTGATAAAATACCACATTCCATATGAATGATCTGACATCATGCACACATGAAGGATATGGATAGGACGAAATAATATCTACCTTAGATCTATCAACCTCTATTCCATTTTTTGACACTACATTACCTATTAAAATTCCATGCTCTACCTAATAAAATTCCATGCTCTACCATGAAATGGAATTTTTCAAAGTTCAAAACTAGATTGTTATCAATACAAAGATTCAACGCCTTTATAAAAATAGAGATACATTCATAAAATAAAGATCCATACACTATAAAATCATCCATAAATACCTACTTTAAGGTATCAATGAAATATGAAAAAAAATACCCACCATGAATCTCTGAAAGGTACTTGGGGAATTGAAAAGTCTAAATGGTTTCCTTTGATAGGAAAATATACCAAATAAAAAAGTGAATATTGTCCCATCCTCATCATCTAGAGCTATAGGAACCTAAAAATATCCATAAAATCTAGCCAAGAAACAACAGTGTTTCTTCTTAGCTAGTCTCTCAAGAATTTTATCAATAAATGCGAGGGGAAATAGTCCTTGTGAGTGGATTGATTTAGCTTCCCATAATCAACACACACACTCCAACTATTTTGCATCCTCATTAGAACTGACTCCTCACTCTCATTTATAACAAGAGTAACACCATTTTTCTTTAGAACAACCAAAATATGACTCTCCCAATACGAATAAAAAATGGGGTAAATGATACCTACCTCCAATAAATTTTTAACTTATTTTTTGACAACATACAGAATAGTTGGATTAAGTCACTTTTAGGGATGCCTAATTGGTTTAGACTCATCCTCCAAAAGCAGCCTATAAATGAAAATGAAGGGTATAATACCAAATATATCAGTCAAGGTCCACATTATTTCCATGATATTATCCCTCAAAAGATTAAAAACTTATTATTCATGTTTAAAAGGGAAGTTTAGGTAATTATAACAGGTAATATCTCACTAATAAATAAGTATGAGTATTTGAGATTTAGTGGAAATGGGTTGAGTTATAATAAAGGGGGTGTTTCATGGATGACGACATTGATGGAACTGAAATATGTGTACAATGAACATCAGTATCAAAATAGAAATCAAAAAAATCAGATAATGATGCATCAAATCCCTAAGAATACTTAACAGTCATGTCATAATCAAAGTAAACATGATGAAAATCAGAATATGAATCCACATAAAAATAAAATCTAATAGAGGATTGTGCATTATAAATAGGTGTTAAATATATCTTAGAAATTAATATATAACAAATAATTATAATATCTCTAAGAACATGACAATATAAATACACGGGGTCTTTACTTTGTGGTTAAAATGGGAGATAATAAAAGAAGAATGGTCCTATGAGGGGTACTTCATGGATTCCATAACATTAAATATCTAATGTTCATCTCCAAACTCCCTAAAAAGTGTACCCTTATAGACATTTATGATTTTTTTTGTAGTTTTGAGGATGAGACTTACTAATATAACAAAAGAATGAGAATTTACATTTTCATCCTCCATGTTAAGAACATATTAATCTAATAGAAATATCACGTATCTTACCCAAACAAGTACATTCTCAAGGAATACCTCTGGATATGTTGTAACTCTATTCACTAACTACACCACTACTATTATATTCTTAAACTCACCAACATGTGAAGAAGATAATATAGAGTGAGGAATCACATTTATGGAAGATCCCAAATAACATAAAGCATAATAAAATTGTAACCCCCCTATGTTCATGGTTTTGTGAATGTCCCCGAATCATTTCAATTTTTTGGCATTGATTGAGTTTTTATAATGTGTTCAAACACATTTCTTCCAATATTGATCTTATCATTTCCCTATATCCCTATTTTATTGGTACCAAGTTATTTTAAATTTTTTTATATCATTGGATTTTATTAATGACCACAATAAGGGGGATGTTTATCTCAATGTGCTTGAATGTATCCAAAAACTCTTTTTAGATCACCTCTCTAGCCATATTTTGGGTTTGAACATTTATTTTTTTAGGGTAATGGGTTTAAGAGGAACATAGTCATTCTTTTTCCTACCATTTTCTTTCTCCTTAGGCTATTAAAGATTTGGTCTTAAATGGGGATTATTTGGGATTGAGATAAATCCTGGTTTGATGGTAGGTGATAATGTATCAGATGTTTTGTTCCCACTTCTCAATGTTATGGAACAAACATCCCCCCTTAGGATTTTGAGTAGGTTGGAAAGGAATATTTATGGGGTTCATACATACCAATTCATGGGAGGTAAGTGTCAATATATATCATTTGTTTCAACAACTCTATCAAATCTGAACCCTGACTCTTAAACTCATTATTTTGATTAAGAACCCTTTTTTTCAAGATATCATTAGTATGATAATATACCTTTGGTAGAAAATTCCCTTATTTTTGACTTGTTTATTATAGGGATTGAAATATACTTTGGGGTTGTTGAAAACCCTATTGGTAAGGAAGAGGATGGTGGATTTTTTTTTGAAAAGGGGGCCTTTGTTTTTGTCAAAATATATACATCATGTAAGATTTATCTTTCCATCCTTTTTTCTATGTTGGTGAAATGGAGAAAAACTTCTTCTGAGAATGTGGTTGTTATTTATATTAATATAGTATCTCAAAGAATACTACTATGAAATCCTTGATCTCTTGAAATTTGGGGAAATAAGATTTTGGGTGGTCTATTACAATAAAAATTCTATAAGGCCTCACAGGATTTGGTTGTGATTTATTTGGATCCAAAGAAATATGACTCACCATTGTGGTCAATTATTACAACCTAGTATCTATTAAATTATTTTCAAGAGAATAAAGAATTACTTGATGTACTTCTCTAACATGTGGTTTAACTCAAACACAAAATTTCTAGGAGTTTTTTGTCATCTTTTCAATCAACACACATGAAGCTACTGGTGTTTTTCAACCAATCCCCCAACAGGTATATAATCCAATATTCACATCTTCATAGGTGTGGGTCCTTTGTAAAAGTATTGGATGAGATGTTTCTCACTGATTTGGTGATTTGGGTATCTTTCACACAACTTATTGAATCGCTCCCAATACTCATACATTGAATCCCCTTTAAAATGCTTGATTTTTAAGATATCTTTTCGAATAAAAGTGGTCCTTGTTACTAGAAAAAATCTCTACATGAAAATTAATTTCAAATCATTCCAACATGTTATATGTTCAAGTTCTAAATAATAAATCCAATATTTTGTTGTTCCATCAAGTGAGAATGGGAATGATCTATGTTTGATTTGATGTTTAGAGATATTTCATGGTTTCAAGGTTTATAAAACCCTTCTAAATTCATTAAGGTGTTTGTTTTTATCCCCACTGTATAAGCCATGAAATCTTTGAAGAAGTTTAATTTACCCAGATTTTAGTTTTAAGCCCAACTTGAGAATTGGGTGTGCAATAAAATTTAGTTTATAGTTAATATCCGGTGCATTCAATTATTTAATGGTTTTATTAAGTTCATTATTATTATTTTAATTAATTTTTTTATGTTTTATTTAGAAGTATTTTTAATTTCACTGTTCTTATAATAGATTAATTCCCTAACTCGGTGACTGTTGAATATTCCCATAGAATGATACTACATGATTCTATCCCTAAGGATACTTTCAATATTCAGGTCAAGATTTAAGAGATCCTAGGGATTGTTTCATGTCATAAATCAATGAAAAAGAAAATGTAAATGGATAAAAATGGAACATAATGAAAAGAATTAAAGTTCGAGTTCCTGGTCCAATAAAAAAGAATAAAATAAAAAAAATAAAACATAATGATGCTGAAATAAGAAAGAGAGAATAAAATTAAATGAATAAAATTTAAAAAATAACTTTAATTAGTTCAAATGTTGAGTGGTTTTTGGTTTTTTAGGTATAGTAGAGTGGCTGACCAATGTCATCTCTCAAAGGGGGAAGTAATTAACAAAATAATATAAAAGTTATTTTGAAAAAAAAAGAAACAAAATACTTAAAGGTATAGGGGTTATATCACTTTTATAGAATAGGAAAAAGTATTGTGGAAGAAGATTGTATTTTTTATTGTTTTTTAAATGATATTGAGAAAAAGAAATGAGAATATGTTTTCTTTTGGAAACATATTTTAAAAGGGGTAATAGATATAACTCCACCTCTTTTCATACTTATTAATAATTATCATTTAAGTTAAAATCCACTTAATTATGATCCCCTAATTTGTAAACTCTCTCACCCTATAGGGGTTAACTTAATAATAATGATGAAATGAATTAAGACCTAGGCTATCTTTAGAACATAAAATCATAATACCTTGAATTGATTGATGTTTTAAGTCAATCTTATGATCAATGGTAAATTAGGTCATATATATATATATTCTATAAATGAGAATGAATTGAGTCTTGGGATTATATTTGAATATAAAAATTGACCATGTGTTGTTCTGTTTTACTGATTAAGATTGAGCTCTCACAATTAACAAAATTATCTTCCTTACATGTTTTGAGTTTATTGTACAATTTTTATATTAGTTTCATTTAAATGAAAGGGTCAATTCATATATCATATTAATTTAATTACTATACCTCATGTATTCAAAATAAATTAATGAATAAGGTAATAGGTGGATCTATTACTAATAAAACTAATCTTCCATGGGTAGTGTAGTCATTATAGAAAGGCTTTTCATGTGTAAAAGATTAGAAAGGGTAGAACTCAATCGTGTTTCTAATAGTGAGTTTAATCCCAAATAATTAATTAAAATAGCATAGAAATTAAAAATAATAGAATAAATGGTAGAGAAATAGAGATTTTATAGAAAAAGAAACAATATTACAACAATGAAGAGAAAAAGAAGAGCATTTTGGAGGAGATCCTAGCTTGATAAATACCCTCCTCTAATGGTGAATTAAAATGGAAAGTCACTACTTATCCTCTACCTCAAATCCTATAAGTCACGTCCCACCAAATCCAAATGAGAAAACAAAATATTTATATTGTGAATGGGAGGCTTGGTTTCCAAGACTTTTCATGTGTGAATGAGAAATTATGACAAATGTTTTAATACTTATTGAACCAACTTTTTGAACTCAAAAACACATGAACCATCTATCCTTTAAAAAATATTATTTATACCAAATTGGGTCCTTTATCTTATTTACAAATATGTAATTGATCCATGAATTTATTGAGAAGTTATTTCCCATATTTTTAATTGGTATCCAATCTGAAAAGTCCATCCCATATGTGACTTCATGGATCTTTTACTCTAACCAAATACATCATCAAACTCAGATGATCTAAATTATAGTTTTATCCCATTTATTAGTTAATTCTATTAAAAAATTTAAAGTTCAAATAAATCACATAAAAATAATTTTTTTATAAAACAATAATGTTAAATTTAAAATGGAAAAATGGAATTTTCATCAAAATTTTAAATGAAGGATCTGATCCGAAATATTCAGTAAATAAACATATTTAACATAATATGAGGAAATAATGGTATTTATTATCAATAAAATATTCAATAAAAATGTTTTTTATCATTTTATCTTCATCTCAATGGTAGATTTAAAATCCCTATCATTTTTAATAATTTGATGATTTTTACTCACAATTATGTTATATTCTATTCTATTTTCCTATAGTTTAGTGATTTTCTAGATTCATTATGTTATTAGAGGAGTTGGTAATCTATTACTTATAAGGATTGAAATAAAAATTGGAAGTAGGTGGCCTCTTAATTTCTTAGGAAATTTAACTTTTGATTTAATATTATTTATATACAATTTTATTATTTAAATACTTCTAGTGAGTTATTTGGAACTAAAAATAGTTATATGATTGAGCAATAAATTTCCAAAATTTTTTGAGTGATGTTTAAGATTTATTAAAGTTTTTAATTTTTTTAAATAAGGTAAACTATAACTAGAGTGGGTAATTAATAGAGAGGGTGGATAAATAAAATGTTGAATAGATGTAATCATTAATGTAAGAATTAATTATGAGAAAAAATGGGCTTAAAATCATGTATATATGATGTTTTGGGTGTGTTATCTATGTTTTTCTACTTTAATAATTCATATTGAGTTTATATAAATATCTTATAAACTATTTTAAATTTATTTATTTATGATATGATTAATTTTCCTTAGAATTTATTCTATAAATAAACTAAAAGTGTGTAAAATTTTTCTATTAAGTGGGATAAATACAAAAAATAAATTGAAATTTTTTTGGGCTTTTTTTGAACATGTATAAGAAAAATGGGTTATGTAAAAGAGTATGTGCCCAGGATAAATTTAATTTAATGTAAATAAAATTGACATGAAAATTTCGAATTAATAATATTTTTGATTAATTTATTTGTTAAATTTACTAAAATTAGGATTTCAAAATGAAATTGCTTGCTGTAATTTAATTATCTGAGCATTAATTGTTTTATGTTATTTTTTGTTTTCATGTGTTTTTGAAAAGTGTTTAAGTTATTTGGGTGTAATTACCTGGGATTAATTTTATTTTTTGTGATATAATTTAATTAGTTTTTGGGTTTTATCCAAATATATTTTGTGATTTTGAAAATTTCCTTGAACTTGGTCACTTGTAAGACAAATTGGGTTATTCTATGATACAATTGACTAACAGCAGGGCCATGTGTTTGGATTGGACTTGATTTAGGACTAGAAATATCATGTTATACCATGTGTTTCTCATATGAGATGATGTAATTCCATGGGCTTGGAATAAGATATAGAGATGATCCATGTCTTTGTATACCATACTCTACAATTTTAGGAATTTTTCAAAGCACATATTAGTTTACTAAGGTGTATGGTTTTTCACCAAATACTATATTTTTTTATGCTGTAAATAAAGTTTTTAAATAATTTAAATATTTAAATTTTTTATATATGTATTTATGCTGAAATAAGTGTGCCACAATTGAGGTCAAGGAAAGCACAACAAGTTCAAAGATAATATGATCCAAACGACCCATAAATTCCTCAAATTGATTGCTTCATGAAGATAATTGCCTTCATGATTAGTAGATGACCGCGAAGGTCTCAACCACATTGAGGCCTGATGGTAACCACTGTGAAGTGTCAATTTTGATTCAGGTATCTCTTTGTGACTACACCAATCCCTTACAGTAACATCCACACTACGTCATTCGGACTCATGGGGCTCCCCCACTCATGAATCTTTAAAAATAATTATGAAATCCTCCAATAATTAAAAAACCACCATTTCTATAAATACCCCTTTAGTCCAACTTTTGAGGAGACATGTGAACTTTCAAATTCTGATAATCATTCTGAGTTCTCAATCCTTTTAATATTTGTAAGTGAAAGAGAAAAATGGATCACCCAAGGTATACATTCATTATGAAGTCTCCCCCTTCTATTCTTAGAGACTCCACCTAAAGTGTATATTCATTTCATGAAGGACCCTACCCTTTATAGAAAAATAAATCCCTTTTTGGGTCATGGGGCTTCATGAGGATTCTATCAATCATGAATAGAACCCTATGAGAACTAGGACTATCTTGAGGCAGGGCCATATGGTTTCAAAAAACATACTCCTTCACCAAACCCCTACCCTCTATGAGGCCCTTGATCATCATAAACCACCCCTCCACAGGGACCCAATATTTTTGAAACACCTATACTAGACCTCTCCATGGTGGATCCATTTATATGACACCCTTTCATTAAGGTTGAGTTCCTGGGAACCCTATACCAATCTATGATCAGTTCAAAAACACCTTGAATCCTTTTGTAAATAGTACCACCTAATTTTGTGTCCACCCAGTTCATTTAAAGTGAATACCAGAACCCTATCCTACCTTATAATTCTAAGAATATGTGCCCCAATGAATATTTCTTCTAAGAAAAGGGACCCTAATGTCAGGTTTCTCATTGCCCACTCCTCCATGATAGTGCCAATGCCATGCACCACCAAGAGGTGTATGAGTGGAGATCACATAAGACAAAGGGATGGAATATTCCAGGGAAACAGTTCACCTATCATGGTTGAGGGTTCATATGCTAGATATTCCACTTTCCATGACATAGTCCCCCTTGAGGAGTGATCCTACCAATGTCTGAGATGCATGAAATAAAACTTCTTAGTTCCATGTCCTAGTCATACGACATTAAAGTACACGACAAAATCCTCATAACATGACATAAAAAGGTAGTCATACCATGTGTAAAAAACATAGGATTCCCCATTTAAGATCATCATGCGATGAAACCCTCTCCCACTATGGAGTACAATCCTTCCCTGTAGGAAAGAATTGGTGCATAAGTCCCACACCAACACTCATCGATGCTCCTTTTGGGACATGAGTTTCCTTAATGAATCAAACTAAACTACATGGATTGTTCCCATAAAATGACCTTAAACTATGGAATTAATCTATGTTGGTTCTTATCCCTATCTCTTAAGAATGTTAAGTAGGATTCCTCCTTCAGGTTCAGTCCTTACATCAGTAAACCTAGGTATGGAATCTTCACTCCTAGGGATAAACCTCTCAGATCTTCATCCATAGGTCATTCTTATCCATAGGTAAACTTATGTGTGGAATCTTCCCTCCTAGGGACACACCTACCTAATCCACCTCCATGGGGTGTTCTGTTCCATTGGTAAATATAGGTGTGACATTTTCCAGCCAAGGGAAGGACCTCTTAGATCCTCCTCCATGAGGAATTATGATCCATTGGTAAACATAGTTCTGACCTCTTTCCTCTAAGGGATGAAACTCCTGGATATTCCTCCATGGGGAGTTCTGTTCCAATGGTAAATATATGTTTGACATATTCCGTCATAGGTATGAACATCCCAGATCTGCCTCTATGGTCTATTCTGATCCTTTGATAAAATTTGGTGTGACATCTTCTCTCCTAAGGATTCACCTCTAGGATCCACCACCATGGGGTGTTCTAGTCCATTGGTAAACTTAGGGGTAATATATTCCCTCCAAGGGATGAACCTCTAAGATCCACCTCCATGGGTTATTCTGATCCATTGGTAAACATAGTTTTTATATCATCTCTATTAGGGATGCACCTCCTAGATCCCTCTCTATGGGGATTTATAACCCATTAGTAAACATAGGAATGAAATATTTTCTCTTAGGGATGCACCTCCTTGATCCACTTCCAAAGGGAGTTCAGATCCAATTTTAAACATAGGTGTGATATCTTCCATCCTAGGGACATACCTATTGGATCCACCAAAAGGGGTCCTATAATCCAACCATATAGAAGTGACATCTTCCATACTAGGGATGAACCTCCATAATTCACCTCAAGTGTAATTCTTAACTAACCATATAGGTGTGAAATTTTCCTCCTAGGGATGTACCTCTTTGATCTAACATTATAGATCATTTTGATCTACCTTATTATCCCCACAAGACATTAACCATATGTCTGTCTCCACAAGTCATTAAAAATTTTCCCTAATCCTGCTTAATATGGAATTCCAATCCATCTCCAAAGGATGTAGAACTTGTGACCAGGCCCAGAATACCAACCCTATGCAGTAAACATGGGATTCCTAAGAAAAAAATTTTGTTTAAGACTTACTAACCTAGAATTGATTACCTTGTGATCAACACAAGATGAATTGGGTTCCTCTCCAAAGATTCATCACAAGTGATTCCCTCTAAAGAGGAATATTCATAGAATCTACGTAATTAACCGGCGTTAACATTTTGATGGCACCAGGAATGAGTTACATAAACATGACATAATCTATAATGGGGACCTAGACTAGGGAATGAACTAAAAGGAGGAATCCATGGAAGGATGAACTGATATACCATCATCTTGTTTTGATCATGGAGATTACATCACTAATGAAATACACCTACCTATGGAAAGTAGGAATGTGGGGAAATAGAGTCTATTTTACATATTGACGTGAAAGCAGGCCTCAGAGAAAATTTCGGACAAAGCAATGGTAAACCTAATATAAAACTTGTATCCTTATCATGGGGAATAGTATCATTGGGTAATATAAATTTTTCATATCACCATATTCATACATTCAGTGACATGTTTGACAAATAAAATGGTGTGCCTATCATGAAACTCACTTGTGCATTGGAGCAGTAAATGTTGGGAATCTGTGGTCTACAACATCGTTAGCGTGGATGCTTCTCTTCTTTATAAGATTGGATGATGTTGGGGGATTAGGCATATATTTCCCTATACCAAAAAATATATATGAATCCATAATCCTTATAGGACTCATTCTATTATATATCATCAACTTTTCACTCACAAGCATCAGGGTAGAAGAAACATTGATGCGGGAATCCCCCATAGTTTTTCTTCCACATCAACTATGACTTCTGGGTGACCATGCCATATCTCACCCAATGATATAATCCATAGGATGTTGATAAAAACACCTATATATTGTTATGAGCATAAGGATCATTATCTCCAAAGATACAGGCTACTAGGACCTAGAGGCATCTGCGCCTCATCAACACTACCACCCTTATGGCCCACACAGGGGACAACCACCCCCATCGTGATGATGAACTTCTTTAAGAGCCTCTCCCAAAAGATCTTTAAATATTCACTCCCTAATTCTTAGGAGGTAATGGATTTTCAAGTCACATCAGCATTGACCACTACCTAGAAGATTCCCAAAAGGGCTCCCACTATGCCTCATTAACACTAACACCAACTAGACCCACATACCGAAGAGCAGATGAACTTCACCCCTACTCCATCGGCCCCGGTTCGGACCCCCTGGCGTAGAAGTCAGAGGAATACCCTATATAAATAATGAAAATGGGAATCTTATACAACTCATATGGACCATTCCACCATTGGTGCACCCCCCCCCCCCCCCCCCCCGCCCCAGATCCCTATGATTGGTGAATATGGATCCTTCTTTTCCTGATTGGGACTGACACGCTAGCAACCTCATGGTAAGGCTGGGTTGACTCCTTCAATCACTAGAAACATGGATAGCTGTTACATTCCATCTCGTGACAAGTATAAATATAGAGGAGTTCCTTCTTACACCACCATAATTAAATATAGAGGCCCTCCCCATGTCACTAACAACCAAGGTGGATATATTCCCCACTACTTTGAAAATCATTATCGAGGTCCTCCTCGTACTCCCACTGGTCACCACAAAGGTCATACTCATTCCACTACCAACTAGGGTGGAGGTATTCCCCGCTACATCACCATCCATCATATAGGTCTTCCATGTGTCACAATAAATTAGAATGTAGTTTCTCCATATTCCAATGTCATACACTTCCCTAAAGAACCCTCTTGGTGTTGGAGGGATAATACTCACCATCAAAGCCAAAACCCTGGAATGAACCATTTCATCATTGAACTCATTGACCTCTCAAGTTTTAAAGGGACATATGACTTGATGATGGATCCTCCACCCCATCTCCTAGAGTCTAGTTTAAGGGAACAATATCTAAGATTCACAATCTCATATTATGATGTCCATAGGATTCCCAAATCCCTATAAGTGGAGGATGTTCTGGCTCCATTCCAGTGCCTCACAGTGCACCCACCTCCATCACCATGAGTTTCCCTCATCCCAACATATACACCAAGATTTTGAGATATTTTAGGGTTATAGTTTCTATCTTTAGATGGGGAGCACTTCGTTGATCCATAGATAAATGTATTCTCCCTCACACATAAGGTAGTAGTGAATACTCAATCCTATAGGGATGTGATTATACGGTTGACACCACACCTGATAGACATTATAGAATTCAGTAGACATCTAACTCATGGAGTGACTACTCTATTGGTAAATAAATATGAGATCTAGTCTATATTTGTATCACCACTCATATATTAGCTTTAATTGATCGAATCATGGGATGACTAAGAGTAGGACCGTTCCTCTGAGCAAGAGGTCATTTGGGAGGTTCTGGCTCTCAAACAGCTATAAATGGTGTTTTGTGCACCTAAAACTCAACATTTTGACATCCTAGAGTCCCATAAAGAGGACCAGTCATACATTTTCTTCCAAATTATCTGGGAAATGTTTCACTGCCTTCATGATCATCAGTTGGACTACCCTTTAATCCAAGACCACCTCAAGACTGTCAACCAACAATGTTGAAGTGTTGAAATCATAGCACTCCAAATGGATTAGTACCCTAAGTTATACGGTTATCGCCACATCATTCAAAAAATATTCCTCAATATCTTCAAAGTTCCCTTCCAAATTATTAATGAAGTGTATCACATACATATCAGGGGTTGGGGAAAATATGTTTCTATCTATTTCATCCCTATCTTGCAACATCTCAGCCTATCCACTAATGATGAAAGTTCCCCTCTAAATATCTCCACGGTTAATATGGTTATCAATGAGATACCCAAGAATCAGAGGGACAGGGGCACCGACATAATATAATATATTAAAAATATGTGTCAAGGGGTAGTGAAGTACTAGGGAGAATTCCTTAAAGGCATCTGTACTGATCAAAGAGATACATACACTTGGCCTTATAGATCCTTCCAATGAGTTATTAATGCCTTCCCGCTAGAATATTGACAAGGTAAAGTGGCCTTAAGGTCCCTATGATCCATTCAAGGTTTCACCAAAATTATAGATGGAACCCTTGATAGCAACCATTCTCTAGTAGCTCGAAGAGAATAAAAGGATCATCACCAATATAATTTCAAATCGACACCTAGAATATAGAAATTCCCTTATGGAATACATATGTACCCTAGTGACTCATCACGTCCTCCTCATCCAAGAAACACCAATTGATATAGGTAGTCTTATACATTTTTTAAGATTAAAAGTCTGGGGATATGGAAAGAGACCATGATACGATTCACCAAATCTACCAGAATAGCATGATTATCCTCCTAGAGATCTAGGACATGTCACTATCTAAGTTGATAATACCTCTATCTAAGCCTATAATCCCATAAATGCATTGGTGACTATTGATACTTGAAAATATGACTTGATAACCTCTCTCACCACTCTCTAGGAGGCTTTATAAATGTGAAGGGTAGTAATCCCTCCTGAGGGAAAGTTGTACCCGACATGGAGAGACAACATCCTGGCACCCCCAAAGTTTTGAAATACCATATTTTCCCTATTAAATATAATGGTAGACCTACTTTAGTGCCTAAACCAATTTATTGAAGGTGTCGATCTATGTTGGGGACCCCATAATAGTAGGAGGCTACCAAACATCAGTGTTCTGTTCAAACATTGGAAGGACCCATGTTCTTTTGGTATATCCAACTACTCATAGGGTCCATTTTTTATTTTTAAGACCTTTGTAGATAGTTACCCTACTATTTTATCTTTACCACATGAAAGACATGTATTTTATACAACTTAAAATTCAAAAAAGAACCTCAATTATCGATTCAAATAATTTTTTTCCCTGTATAAATGTCTCACATATTCAATTGACATGTCATTGTCCCAAGAGTATCTATTGAAGATGTTTATGGGGAAAATTAATGGTGATATGGTCCCAACCATCATCGCTAAAAACTACATAGGTGGGTTATTGGAGTTATATAAAAAGACTTAGCGTCAGGAGGTACCCTTATAGAAGTTCTGACCACAATCACACCTATTTTTTTCTAACTCCAATGAGAAGACCTAAAAAATAATATACTTCGACTAATGTGAATTAATAGGTTCCTGATATTATACATTTATTCGCCGCATTTCCAAAATAGACTCACCAATTTCATCCCTACCAACCATAGATTCACCCAGCACAAAACCATCTGGCATCACTATACTAAGTGTAGCCACCCAAATGAGAGAATGTGGATCCAAACCCTCATCATGGATAAGATCATAAGGTTCCATTCCAAGATAGTAGGAAACATACTTATTATTTAAGGGATTTATTGATCCTAGGATAGTTTAGTTGTGCATTAGAAAATAGAATCCTGATGTTTACATAATGAAGGAGGCCCCAGGAGGTTATAATCACTATTCATCTGGATCATTTCTCATACCATAGGATCCTCAGAAACACCATCAAGGAATGATATGTATTCATAGATTAGATAAAAAAATAGTTTATTTTAGTTTGTTAAAGTTGGGTGATGTCTTGGAATAGGTGACACATGTCTCTACCAACATAGATAACAAAAATGAAGGCTATGGTGAATAAAAGCAGGCTTCTATCTCTAAAAAATATAAATATGATTAATTTTTGGATCGAAAGGAAGTTTTGCATGTTGATTGTTTCACTTTTTCTGTCTTAGGTAGGAAAAAACATCCTCTAGTTTCCACTCCCCTTCCAGTTGCTTCTTATGCATCTGCATCATAGCCTTCCAAATCCCAGAAGAATAGTAATTGTCCCCCACTGGTGCCTAATCCATATCGCACTGTTAGAAACATAATTCCCCTTAGGTTAAAGAATAAGCCTAGGATCCCCCCATCATTAGATGAACTCACTAATGAAGAGATGGATTACAACACCATGAATTACATCAAGTTTGTAGACCACTTTAAGACACACAAGAGTGATAAATTCCTAGAAAACACCTTGGGTGTCTATAGTTGATTTCATTATAGAAAATGTCATGGACATTTGAGCCATCAAAATTATTAGGCTAGTATCTCAAAATAGGTTGTGTAGGATATTGAGACCCAGTATTAGGCTCTATATAGATCTCTTTATTCCCAATTTTCTCCATCAGGTACACCTCTAAAACTATCTATGTTAGTTAACCAAGCAGCTCAGTAGCAACCATGCTGCTTTTAGTTACATCCAACCAGACTCACACCCTAGCCAATAGAAATTCATCCATAATTTTTTCAGATAAGGCTATCTAGTCAGTAACAGAATATTTAAAACACAACTTAGACCCCATTGGTTCAGCCAACAACATCTATTGTGCCCTCTGTAAAGGATCATCCATCTGTAGTTAAAAATATACCCTTGTCATATAATTATGATGTGTTGAAGAACCTCACTGACATACTAGTGAGGCTTTCAATCCTTGAGGACCTACACTTATTGAAGGAAATGTGTGAGGCCTTTATAGAATCCTTGAAAATACATCTCTATTTGAATCTAAGGTAGAGGGAACAAAGTTATAATATGAAGAGGATATCAATCAATAAAAATTCTAATCCATTTTTTCATTTTATAGAGAAGATGAGGGTGTCCTCATTCAAGGGAATATAAGCCCACTATATATCACTGATTTGTTCAATGGTGTGGAAGTCTGATGCTTCCTAGTGGAAAATGGTTCTAGGATCAACCTCATATCATCTCAGACAGTCCATGATATAGGGATAACAGTAAAATATATGACTCCCCTAAACCTAAAAATTAAGGGTTATGACAAGATGGAGTAGAAAAATGTATCAAGGTTCAGCTGAAGACACAATTTGGTGGCTTGATATCAATCACTAAATTCCTATTATTCTTGTATGATACCACACAAAACTTGCTTCTAGGCCATTCCTAGATTCATTTCTACATAGTAGTCCCCTCTTCTTATCACCAATGCCCCAAGTACTCCCTCAATAAATGATTAGGGGTTCTCTAGGGTGATGTTTCCCCCTTAGACTTCTATGAAGCCCGTTTTCGGGACACTGGCTACTACAAGAGGGAGGGGAAGTAATTCTAGACCAATGGGGTTGAGAATAAAAATTATTCCATTGATTTTATATCCCCTACAGTCAATCTGTGGGTATACTTGAATGATACAATTTTTCTCCAGATACATCATTTGGAACCCCCAATGTCAGACCTTGGGGGTTTCTTCATTATATCCAAGAATAAGTATTTTCCCCTCCCTATGAAAAGGAAGTTCCCATAGATTACATTGTAATCCTAATATGGATAGGCTCAGGTGATACCAGAAGCCCCTAATATTATGAAGTACCAAGAATTTCACCATATGGACACCATTTCATGTAATTATCATATGTTTCATAGAGTAGGGTTGAATCGATGGAAGTCGACTCACTACCATTGTTTTGATATCAATAATGGACCTCGCGGTCAACGCCAAAATGGAATTGTATTATAATATTATATGGACATGGTTTTAGAATATTAGGAACCCCTAGATAATGATTACATGTTCACCCAATCTAGTACTGATTTCACCCCTGAGCCAGCTGGCATAGAAGAGCCACCTCCTCCCTTTAATTCTCCTACATTAGATGATGAATAGGACTTTGAGGATTCGCCTCCATCAATTAAAGATGGTTTCTCCACCACTATTAATGAGTTGATTTAGGTGAACCTTGGTACTAAGGAAGATATGAGGAAAACTTTGATCAATGAATCCATTCTTCTCAATGAGAAGTAGAAATACATGTATTTCATAAAGAAACACCATAATGTATTCACCTGAAGCTTTGATGAGATGCCAGGGATGGACCCTCGGGTCACCATTCATCATCTTAGCCTCCCAGTGAGTCATTTGGGGTTTAAGTAGCCACCTAAAAAGATGAAACCCCCTCATGGTTCAATGTTCAGAACTTAAGATGACAATATTATCAAATAAAACTTATTTTTGGAGGTACAATACCCCTAGTGTCTAGCCAAAATCATCCCAGTCAAGAAAAATAATGGGAATATCATAGTATGTATCAACTTATGGGACCTAAATCACAACTTCTCAAAGAATGATTTCCCCTTATAGTAACAGAGTTGTTGATTGATGCTACAATAGGGCTCAAAACTCTATTATTCATAGATAGACACACCAGATCAATCAGATCTAGTAGACACATGAGGATGAGGATTCCATTTACTTCAGGGAACTACAAGGAACATTCTTCTTCTGGGTGATGCCTTTCGTCTTGAAAATGTTGGATCTACTTACCAGTGGGACATGCACCACATATTCAAACCAATCCTCAAGATGTTGGTGTAATGTTACATGGAATACTTGGTAGTCAAATATCACCTATGTCAGTACCATCTAAAAGACAATGAGATAGTGTCTGGATTCCTCTACAACAAAAATTTAGAGATAAACCCCTTGAAGTGTGAATTTATGGTTACCTCTAGGAAATTTATTATATTATTCACCAGATATAGAGGTATTAAGAATGACCCACATAAGATCAAGTCCATCATCCAAATTCATCTCCAAAGTGACCTCCTGGAGTTGTGGGCCCTTCAAGGCCACTTAGCCTCCATACACCGATTAATCTCAAATGTGGTCAGTAAGTGTAAGCCCTTCTCAAGGATTATAAAGAAATGAATTTTTTACCTATGGTATGAGGAGTTCTAGAACACATTTGAGGACATAAATAAGTATATGATATGGCCTATACCTTTGATGTCACCTATTTTAGGGAATCCCCTTATCCTCTAGGAGACTACCCTAAAATGGTCCCTAGATTCCCTTCTCACCAATAAAAATATAGAGGGTATAGAAAATAGTTTATATTATTTCAATCACAAGATCCTCGAAACAGAGACCCAGTAATCCTATATCGAGAAGAGATTTCTCACATTAGTTTTTATGTTGTAGAATATGGGGAATTATATATAGAATAATTAGTTAAATATGGTGACCCACATGGACCCATTAGAGTAAATTCCCAATTGCCCCACGCTAATGGGATGGTTGGAACACTAGTCAATGATCCTAAAATAGTTAGACATCAGTTTCATTCTATAGAAATACATTAAAGGGATTGTGATGGAATATTTCTTGTCCACCCATACAACCCCTAAATAACTACACCATGACATTGATTTCTTAGATGATGTTATTCTATAAATAGATTAGGCTATTTCATGTTGGAAGATTTATTTTGATGGTGGCTCTCTGAGCCCAATATGTAAAAGGATCAATAATCCTAAACTCAAAAAAATAGTCCTGGGAATAATCTCCATCACCCCACCACAAGATATATTTCCATATTCATTCCAGCTATTATAAGGCTTCACCAATAATTATGAATAATATCTGGACCTCATCAATGTTTTCAAGATATCCCTTGAGATTAATGTTCGCTCTTTCATGTGAATGTATAATTTGATTTCGTCATCAAAAATATCAATGGTGGATACTACATCATAAAGAAGAATATTTTTCCCTAGTGGGAGCACACTCTTCACCTGATGGGCCAGTTTCATTCTCTTCCAAAAGTGACTTATGTCCCTTGATCACATAATGGTAAAGTTGATTCCTTGTCTAGTTTTAGCATGTCCTTTACAGATCCTTTCTAGTATGACCTACTCATACATGTGTCAAAGAGGAAGGTCATTGTTCCCATCATTTCAGGTGATGATTATAGTAACTAGTTAAACCAACTATTTATTGGTGCTTTTGTTCCAAGACCCTTATGTACCCCACAATTGATTAAATTCTCTATTAGAAAACTCATTTCATTGAGTATCTCTAGCATGGAATTATCCCACCATACCGATCCATGTGTGAGAAAATCCATCAGTATGTAGTATAGTTTACCCTCTATAGTGGTCATATCCATGAGTAGACTCTAAAAATATGTGGTTATTATGGGATTCTCCCGAATTTCATCCAGGTATATGAGATTCCCTAGGTTATAAAGGTAGTCTATATTTTTTCTTTTGGAACCCATCAGGTGGGATGAAAACTCTCCCTCCAGATTCGTAGGTTGTGATATTTTTGTCCCACCATGGTCCATAGTTGAATTTTGTTTTTAAATAGTTTTCATGTGTGTTAGATCTACGCTAAATTTGTGAATCAACCACCGAATCTTCACCACACCACCAAGTATTATTGTCCCTTTGGAGTTTGGGGACTCGATGTTGTGGGACCATACCCTCTAATGACACATCACCAGTGTAGGTTCTTCCAAATAGAAATAGACTACTTCTCTAAGTGGGAAAAAGGTATTCCCTTAAAGGAAGTCAAATCCTAGTTTGTGATCATGTTCATGAGCACACACATCATCCATTAATTTGGGGTCCCTCATTCTATTCTTATAGAACATAACAACAACATTGGGGTGGCTGAGCTGAAGAAATTGTATGCCTTGTACAACATTTAATCAATCCATAATTATCACTATTATGCACATGTAAATGGGTCGATTGAGTTGTTCAAAAAGACCCTCTCTAACATTCTATAGAAAATGGTGGGCCAAAATAATAAAATTTGGCTATATAATCTCACTAATTCCCTCTGGGCCTATCAAAAGACAACTCATAATTCCACTTAGGTAGCCCCATATTCCTTGGTTTATGTAATAGATGAAATATTTCCCCTCAAGGTTTAGTTTTCGTCACTCTAAATAGAAATCTATGAGCATAAGACACCATACAAATAGTATAAGAGCATCTAGAAAAGTTGGAATCCCAATAAAAGAACATGATCTAGGCCTTTAACAATCTACAGAGGCACTAGAATAGGATAGAGAGGGCGTTCAACAAGAATTTTCAAATATAATCATTCCACAATGTGACATGGTGTTGTCTCTCATAATGCCAATGATACCTAGAAAGAAACAACTAAAATTGGAGACCATGTGGGAAGGACCTTACATCATCTATAAGGTCTATTCTAATGGATAATACCCTTTCATTACCATGGATGGAGAGTGTATCATACCTCCCACCAATTCCAAGTTTCTCAATAAGTAAATCATGTAAAGATACCCCATTAGTCCATGAATTATGAACTTAAACCCTTTTCAATTGGTCTAATCATTATAACCTTAAAATATTTGAAACTGGTTCGAGCTTTATGACCTTAAAATAGTTGAAACTCTATAGTCTACACACCATGGCCTTAAACTATTTTCAATGGTCTAAGAATTATTAACTTAAACTATTTTCATCCCCAGTAGTATGGTATTTATGTATCTAAACTATAAAGACCTATTTCATCAACGCATGCCATTAAACTTTTATCTCACCTCATATAAATATTTACTTCCTCTTAAAGAGATATGGTCTTACCCATCATAAAACTATGATTCCTCATACCATAAGTTTGATAATATCTAAAATTTATTACCCTATGTAAATGGGAATCATTATATGATAAGTATAACATTGGAAAAAAATATTACCCCATGACCTGAATGTGGGATATCCCATGATAACCGTGGGATGAATCGATTCCCTCATCAGAGATTATTTCCCCCACTAGTGTTGGTCCCCAATCATTCAATTTTCTAGAACTATTTTTGGATTGATTCCTATTCCCATGGGATACACAATGACGCATGTACTTTCTAGCTTCAATCCCATGTACAAATTTATCAACCCATCAGCCCTATCGACTCATTTACAATCCAATCATTATGGCCATAAAATGGGTGAATTTATTCTCAGGGTGTTAATTTTCTACAAAAGCCTCCTTATATCATACCACATTGAGTTTTAAATCCTCTATTACACATGAATACCCTTTATAAAAACATCATCTTAGTTCAATCATCATGACTTTAAAATATTTTCTACCATTAATCATAGTACAAGCATTATAACCTTAAACTATGTGATTTTTGTTTTTTAATACTTGTGTTGTACATGGATCACTTAGACCCTCCTTTAATGTCATGTTATACCTCTTTTATACCATTAAAATTCTCTAAAAAAACTTTCCCTAGTCCAAGAAACATTACTTTAAACTATTTGTCAATGGTCCGTGCAACACAACCTTAAACTATTCACCAATAATCAAAGTAGTATAAAATTAAACTATTTTCCATGGTCTAGGTTGCAGGACCTTAAAATATGTGTAGTCATCTAAAGTTTATCTTTATATTGTTTAAGGAATATTTATCTCCATTTGTATCTTGTTTTAACATTTTTCTATCGCATGATAATCCTTTTAGAGCCACCCCATAGTCCAAGAATTATGACCTTAAACTATTTTCAATTGGTTCAATATCTATGACCTAAAACTAGGAGCTCTCGTAGAATCATTATGACTCTAAATTATGTGAATTCACCATCATTAATATGGTATGAATCCATCCACTTCTAGTATAGGTTCCCTACCATTCCATTTTCCAGAACTACATGTGGATTGATTCCTATCCTCTTGGTATATGTAGTAATTCCTAGATTTTTTCATCTTTGGGCCTAGCTGCAGATTCACCACTAAAGCCTCTATCACCTGTGGTGTTACATCCTCAAAATTCTCTCATGAGACTCATTTTTAGGTATAATCCCTATTATTTTACTTTGACTCACCATGGGTCAAGATGCCCTCATAGACTGATATGAGAAATAAAAGAGTCGGTAACTTAATGCATGGGTCATACACACAACATCCTCAGCACGTGACATTAAAATGTGATCTTATCCCATAAAAAATAGGATGATTTTTAATGAGATATGATTTAACCCAATATCAAACCAAGATTCCCTATATGGAATGTATGGTATGAACAAACACCAACTTACTTAGTTTATGACATTAAACTGTTATTTTACCTCATTTAGATTGAGGATTCCTTATATCATAATGTAAGAAGATTCAATATCCTCATTCTAGAGGGTATCCCCTTTTGATTTCATCCTTATACCACACCATATTACATAACTACATGTGGAATGATTATAATCCTAATGAGATACAAAGTGACACCTATATATTTTATCCTAGGTCTAATCCCCTTTGTCGACTCGTTATGGGGTCCTCTCTTCTCCAAGTAAATTATGTTGAACCGAGGTATAATTTATTTAGCCTTGTATGGAATAAGGGACCTTCGACCCTCCCTTAACAATGGGTTATCACTCTTTCACTCCCCAAAATCCTACTTGTGACACCCATCCCCCTATAGTCTGAACTCTAGGAATTTGTACTAGGAGAATCCTTAGTCCGAGTTGTATGAAATTAAACTACAAATCCCAACGCCATTAACACATGTATTTAAACTGAAATATTACCTCATATAAAAAATGGGAAGCCTCTTTATGAGATATAGTTTTACCCTATATAAAATTAGGATGCCTCCCATGAAAATTTTGAGATGAACCACACATTTCTCCATATAAAAATTAGGATTACTCATAATGTGACATGATCTGATATCCTCATCAGATAAGACATCACTATACCTGGTTAGGTTTGATTATTTCATATCTTCATTTTCATTTGGAACATTTTAGTTTATTGTATAATATCTCCCAATGCACCAAATTTTCCTTCTAGTGCATTCCCCACTTCCACTTTGGTACTTTATGCTTTATCCAAGATCGATAATCATCATTATCATTATCTAAATAAGCTCCTAAATAAATGGTCTCACTCCCCAATGGCTCTCCTACTATTCTAGGCTCATGCATCGAAGGATATTTAACATAAAATAGTAGATCTCGTGTTTCAAACTCGTTTAATGATAAATATTTCATTTAATTTCACCCCATATCAAGATAACATGGGTATTCAACCAATATTTCCAACATAGTCAATAGATATTCAAGGTCTATCAGTTAGTTCCACTCTCTCACTATCTAGGTCTTGAATGTCGTAATCTCCCTCTTGGGATTTTTCATCCACTTCCACCCTCATTGGATTCTCCCTTGAAAGTAATAGGGACTCTATACTTCCCATTTTTTTACACAGACAATGTCTCATGTGGGATTATGAGTTGGGAAGGGGTTTCCTCATGCAATTTTGGGATGCATGAGTGCCACCCCCTATTATGAACTTTATGACCATAAACTAGGATCCTGAGTCCAAACAACATGACTTTAAATCGTATCCCCTTCATCCAAGGAGAAATGTTCAGAGTGGTTTTAGGCCTCCATTGGTCATCCATTCACTTTAGGTTTGTCACTCTACCCCATTACATACATATATTCAGTATGTTCAACTATAGCCTATGTATCACAACTTTAAAATGTGTAAAAATTGTCTTAGAGGCATTTTTTGAAGCATCATATGGCCTCCTAGGACCCCTCCATTGACATTATATTCCATTGATATCGCACATGTTCCTTCAAGACATGCCACCCTATGGTTTGAGCTTTATGAATTTAAACTAAAAGTCATGTCTCAAGAACCATGACCTTATAATGTGTGAAAGTTATCTCAGTGATGTTTTGTGCGATATCAGTTGGGACTTCCAAGGCCATCCATTCACATTAGCTGGAATTTTCAATGTCTTGCACATTCCTTCGAGACACAAAACCCTATAGTCCATGCATCATGAACGTAAACTAGCTTCCATGGTCTAAACTATATGAACATAAACTAATATCCCACGGTCCAAACACTATGACCCTAAATTAGGAGTCAATGTCTATGCATCATGATAATAAACTATGTAAAAGACCATCTAGGAATGTGTTGTGTGGTGTAAGGGCCTCTGAGGCCCCTCATTCATGTTGGGTAATTATTATGTCATGCTACACATATCCCTTTTAGGGTAATAACCCTATAGTCCAAGCATCATGACCTTGATCTATGTACAAATCACCCATGATTATTCTTAATGTAGGATATTCTAAGAATAAATTTTCTTTATAGGACCCTCCAGGGTGTATCCATATCATTATACCCTCTAATGCCCTCATTTACTATGGTTGGGATGGTACTCTTCACATTAGTTAACATGTACAAGTAACAAGATTCTAAATTGTGTGACTCGATTTCCTTACCATATGATATGAAACTGTATGTCCAACATCTTCACCTTATGACATTAAACCACATCACCAACATCCTCACCATATTATGTTAAAATTAATGTCTATCATACTCCTAGAACTATGTAAAACTATGAGTAATCATAGGCCCTTTCATGAGAATCATTCATCTAGTGTCGTTCACCTACTACATCATTCATGTTATTTGATCGTTGCTTTCTATCTATAATAATTATCCCCCTGGAAGATGAGTTTGACCTTTTTTAAGACCAATATTTGTACACCAATTTTCTCAAATACATGGTGGAATAATTATAAGAGGGTTGAAATTCAATTGAACATTCCATCACTTCATCTCTACGCTTCTTGTGTGCCTCTATTTAGATACTCATCTTCCTCCAAGTCTGAATAATCCCCCTTAACAGTAATAGTGCTTGGCCAAGTGGTTCACCAATGGTCTAGAAAATAGGACCTATTAGACTTTGGATGACATTTGAGATTGGTCTCGTATTTTAAACATGGTCAGTGGTTAACCCTCAGTTTTTTGTCCCTAACCTTGGATAAATGGTCTGGATGTTGTGTTTCAAACAAAGTTATTATTTTTCCTTCATCGTCCTACCACTCCCCTTGTGTTTCGAATATTTAGTGCTATGATTCAAACTTTACATTACCTTTTTTTGATTAGAATTAAACTCCCATGGAGTTACCACTTTCATGAACTAGTGCATGATGGAAAAATAAATTTATCTATCTAGATGAGCTTATTCAACAGCCATATCCTCTCTCAACATAGACACTCTAGTTGGTCAGTAAAAAAATTTAGACCTTGAGTTTTTGATGATTTTCCAACACTCTCATACAAATGAGGAATTCCCTAGTTGTCCCTTGTTTCTCACACCAAAGAATGAATCACATGATCTTAGTGATTGATCCTTGGTTATCGCATGAATCTGATTTATGTAAGACAAAAAAATTCAACAAAAAAAACATGTTCAAACATGTATGTGTTTAGAAAACCAACTAAATTTCTAGAGGTTCTTCCACATGTTAGATCCTCTACTTTAAAAATGATCCTAAATATAGACCCTAGAAATCAACCATTTGAGCTAATATAGACTCTGTTGAATGGCCTCCAGTGTTTACTACCTCTCCTCTAGGTCTTCCATCTCTTCATTGTATTTAGGGCAGACTTATTCAGTCCTGATCCACAACCAATTCTGTTTATCCTAGAACATAGCTACCATGGATTTAACCTCTATCACCTTGGTCTCAGTTGACACCTACTAAACCATATAATTATTGATGATCTCATCTTAATAAGGGAAAAAAACTACATGATCATATGATAGACCATATAGATGGGTGATCTCCCCTTTAGCTACTTGAAGTACATGGGAGCCCTCAGCCTTATGCTTCTTCCAAGTGATGCCAAACACCTACCATTAGACACACACCCACTCAATGAGGAAGTATCAGGCCAGTCTGTGAAGGTTTATAGAGTCTACCCCATCGGTCCCCATGATGAATAGCTGCATGTAAAGAGATCCCACCCTATGTAGTGGGTCATCTATCTAGGTATGAGGGATAAAGTTAAACATGTACCTCCACACCTTGGGATGAATTAACCAGTTATCCTCAATGGCATCTGAGCCTGAATCCTCAAATTCTTTAGGTGTTGTAGGCTCATATGGAAGGAATACCACCAATACATCATTTATTGGATCATCCATAGTCCTTTCATTGAGCATGAGTGGATGGAAATGTATTCCCATGAATGGATCCTCGCTAGCCCCTTCACTTACAGAAAAATCCTCTATTTCCTCATGTGGAAACTCTGAGGTGGATAAAACCATCCCAGACTCCTAATCTTCCCCTGTAGATGGTTAATCTTATTTTAAGCTCTAGTAGCCACCACCAATGGGAATTACTAGGCACATTCATCCAATATAAACTCCTTTATCTGTATAGTTATTGGAAAAATTGTCATATCTTTCATTGAATCTCCATCTCCAATGACTGCCTATGGTCATTACTCTATGATAGGAACCTTAGCCGAATATTATTCATCTAGATCAGTTGTATAGACTGTCTCAATCCCCTTTACTGAGGGCATGGTCTGAGTTGTCCCTTCCAATGGAACATCTGTAGTTGGCCCAACCTCTATGGATTCCCTCTCCATTTCTAAAAAGAGAATAACACCCTCTAAAACCACCTCGGCCTATGGTACTGCTGAATCTGAAATTGATGTTGGAGTTTGATCCCAAAACACAATTTGAACTTCCATTTTAAATACGTGTCAACCAAACAAAAAAGGGTAAAAAATAAGAGACAATGTTTAAAATGAGAGGAGGCTTACATAGATAATACATCCCAGTAAGGTGCTTAGATATGTTCACAGGTGTTCCCCCTAGAAATTGAATTCCCTCTGCTATCACCGCCTCTATCATAGGTGCCACTTAGATCTATAGTTGGCCACCCATGGTTGTAACATCATAAATGGACCCCACACTCACCCTTTAAGTATTGATGTTCCATCGCCCTCTTCATGAGGTTCTTCATGAACCTCCCCCTCTTTATTCCCACTTATTTATGCACAATTATATGAAGAGTTATAAAATGATCTTATCACTACAACATAAATAGACTTTTACGATGCTTTTTTTGGCAATTTATTAAAAACTTCCTCTAAACTGTTTTTCTTTTCAATACTAACACTTCTCCCCCCGACCCCTGCGAGACCCACCTCCCCCCCGACCACCATGAGACCCCCCCTGAGACCCCCAAAGCCCTAATCCTCCCCTCAGTGCACCTATCCACCCCTCAGCATGGATCATCGCCCATCGCTGCCAACCCACCGAAGCCCTAGCTCGCCTCCCCACTGAAAGTCCTAACTGGTGGTTCCGCTCAGTGCTTCTCAAAACCCCTAAGTATCATAATTATTCTTCTTATTTCATCCTCTATTTATAATAGTATCACTTATAGACCATACTCACACACATGCACAAGATATTTTCATCAGTTGGTAGTATATGACTATAATCCCTCTACACCATCAAATTGAACTTTGAGAAAATATCCTCACCCCATAGCAGTTCACACCAAACATCTAGTTCATTGGATACCATTATTTTAATTATATTCATGGATTATATTCTTTATTTTATGATAGTAATTATAAAACATTTTTTGTTAGATCAATTAATAAATAGTTTTTCTTTTTAGACAACATTATTTTTGTTTAAATCCCAAATAATATTATTATTTTCACAACATTTTAAACCCAGTTTTTTATATAATTTTTTTTACTTTGGTGACTTTCAAAATATTTTTTTTGATATAATAAATATTTCGTTGTAACATTATCACATTATATTGAAAATTCTTTTTCATAATTCAATTTTTTTGATTGCATGTTTTTACTTATCATTGAGGGATTGATTATACTTATTTTTATGATATTTCTATATTAAATTCATCTCAGAAAAACCTTCATCATGTTTTCAATAAGCATATTTTCTATATTTATAGAATAGGTTATTGGATAAAGAATAAGAGAGAGAGGACGAATTTGTAGTGTACGATGAATAAGAGTTAGATTTTACATCATGAATAACCTCTATTTTAGTCGTGAGATACTAGGAAAATTTTTCCATTGATTCCCTTTATAAGAGGGTTTCATTTCTCACACACTAAGTTGAAACATTGTTGGTTTCCTTGATTTTTTTTATTCTTTTGATTGTTCCTTTTTTAATTTATATAGAATTTTGACCTTATGTGTTCCTTTTTTTAATTGGAATAATATAAATTGTTGTTCTATATCATTATCCACCTTATTTGAACAATTTTATGATTTCATTATTTTAAATAATATGTTCATATTATTTGATTGATGAGCCATTTTATCGTTATTATATGTTTTATCATTAATTTATTTAAAACAAAACATTATTTTATTATTGAATTATTTGGATTTTTTATTGGAATGTAACATCATTGTGATATCATAGGTCATGATAGATCCATATTGATCCTCAAATGACATGTTTTTTATTTAATTTTCCTATTGGAATATTATATATTTAGATTTCATATTTCTTTTTAAACCCCAATATATTTTGATCACTAGATATTCTATAGTATGAGTTTAATTAAGAGACATTTTACCATTTCATATGTCAGTAAATTATATAAATGGTTAGTTTTAATGAATTATTTGAAATGGGATTTCAAAGAGGATTAAACTGGCCTAGAATTAGGATTATTTTAATAAGTCTCATTTTTAACATTCATAATGAACTACTTATAATTAATTCAATGCCCTAAATGATTAACCCTTATCTTTAGATGTATTTTTATGACATGGATGATATTTTTGTTATTGTTTGTTGCAAGGGTGTTGGAGGTGAGGTTATATTTATATTATGTTGTTGCATTAATCATGTAACTTGTTTAATTACTCATATCCTATTATGTCTATCATGGGTACACTAGGCACTGAGATATAGGTCTATATTTATGTTACACTAGATAGTCTCAAACTATTGGTGTCCCCTAGTTGTGTTGTATACCATGGCTAGTGGGGAGTTCCCCCTATGATGCTAAGTGTAGGATACTCATGTGACTTGTGTTCTTTGGATGAAACATATGTCAATGGTTGGTATCATGTATTCGTAAGGTCTAGTACTATCTTAATTTATGAACTTTTTTCCCATGATGTTATATGGATTCTATTTGGGGACTCTCATTCATTGTGTCCCTAGTTTGATTAATATGGTGGGAACCATGAATTTTTCTCCTTTTTTACTCATATCTTGTTTATGATGTGGTGAATTGGTGTTTTATTTTTACATTTTATGAGAATGGGTTTGTTTCATTAATTTTTTTTTGAAGTTTTTTCAAAAGGGTGTTTCTAAAGCATTTTTAAAATTGAAACTGTATTGGGTGGTTTTAAAGAATGTAAGGGTTTTAAAGTAATATTTTTAAAATGATTATTTTCATTTAAAGAAGAAGAAAATAGAAGTTTATAAAATGGATGTTAAAGTGATATTTGTTTTTTCATGTAATTATCAATAAAAATAACTTTTCTAACTATATTTAAAACTATCATAAATGAGAAGTGTCTAGAAAAGACATTCTCAAAATACCTGTTAAGATCGTACTGGGATTAGTTTTTATCACACCCTATATACATCATTTGATATATAAAAATATTATGGTTTTCTTTTTTACGTTCCCTAGCCTTTATTAATGAATAAAATGGTTTTAAATGAAATTACCCTAAGGGGGATTCAGGGGGTGGGGGTGGATATCCAGGTGGAGGGGGCTGTCCAGGTGGGGGTGGGTTCTCCAGGGGGTAGGGGCTGCAGGGGTGTAGGGGAGGGGGTGTGGGATATCCAAGGAAGGGTGTGGGCTATCCAGGGGTCACAGTGGGATATCCAGGTGGGGGAGGGGTGTGGGTTGTCCAGGGGGTGGGGTTGGGCAGTCCAGGTGGGGGAGGGGTGTGGTCTGTACAAGGAGGGGGTTAGGCTATCTAGGGGGGATGTCTAGGTGTCGGTGGGGGCTGTAGGACCCTAGGATACCCTGAGAGGGGAGGGGTTAATAAGGGTGACAACTTTTTCTTTTAATGTGATAGATCCTGTTACCACGTTGGTAAGAACTTGTTAAACCTGTATGATTAATATGATTAGAAAGCAAACATTCACATGCAGAGAGATGAAACAACACTTTTTACTTGGTTCACCACTAAGGGATACGTCCAAGGAGAATACGCCGACAGGTTTTCAGTTTTACTAAATTCCTCTAAACTTCACTAGATTTGGATTACAAAGGTTCGGGCACATTCACTCTATCCCAGGCTCACTACCTTTACAAAAGTTCAGGTATAGCTCACTGCGTCCCTCAGGACACTCCCGTTGACTCCCCATGGCTCACTGCCTTTGATAAAATCCCACTCTATTTATAGACGTGAAGGTCTCTTCATATTCAATAATGAATACATCCTCTGTTGTATTTAGATGGTCTTTTGAAGTCCAACTTTCACATGTAAACAAATATCACTTTGCACCGAGGGTACCAGGCAATCTCCCAACTTTCACACAGCTCAAAAACACTATCGCGCTTCTTTACTACCTGGCGTCCAAGTCACTTGCATGGAACAAATTCAGCGCGCATGTGTTACCAAACCACTTGTGTGACACCACCTTCTTCAAATCCTAACTTTCGTGACTCATCGTCTTTTACGCCCAAACCACTTTGGATGTGCAACCAACAACTAGCGCACAACTTCTACTTGCGCGACCGAACAACCACTTGTGCGACTACAACACTTGTGCGATGGGAGCTCTGAATATCTCTATGTCTTGAAATCTATCCCAAATGAGGAGGGGTGGTCCTCTATTTATAGGAAAACTGGACACACTGCGCGATGGCGCGCAAGCCTCCTCTCGACGCGCAAGTTCCAGCGTGCAACTCCAACCGCCCTAGACTTTGTCTCGCTACTCACTTGTGCAACCAAACCAATACTTGCACGACCCTATTTCATTTTCCATATTTTGATGTTCTGATCTTGAAAAACATATGGTGCACAACTTTCCAAACCTCCTAGGCACCGACACGCAACACCTTTCTCGATGTGCAAGTCACTTGTGCGACACATATTAGGCACGCAAGTCCCTTTCCCAAAAACAATGTTTTCCTCTTTTGTCAATTTTGAGGTACAGAAATTTGGGAAACCCTAGAAAATGGTGCCACCTTCAATATTGTTATCTTCTTGACCTGTATGAGTACTTTGCCGTCACACATTCTGAACTTCTTATGAGGATTGACAACAAACACAAACCATATTCCAATTCATGCATAGATTACCTTTGTTCCAATAGGTGGAGGGTGGGTTTTCTATGTGGGGGGTGGCTGTCCAGGTGGGCATGGGGGTTGTCCAAGTGGGGGTGAGGGGCTGTCCAGGTGGGGGTGGGGTGGGCTTCCTAGGTGGGGGTAGGGGTGGGGGTGGGCTCTCTATGTGGGGTGGGGGATATCTGGGGGGCTGTCTAAGTGGGCTGGGGGCTTTCCAGGTGGGGTGGGGGTGTCCAAGTGGGGGTTTTCCATGTGGGGGTGGGCTATCCAGGGTCATAGGGGGCTGCAAGGGTGTGTGGGAGGGGTTGGGGGCTATCCAGGGAGGGATGGGGGCTTTCCCGTAGGGGTGCTGTCCAGGTGGGGGTGGGGGTGGGGGATGTCTAGGTGGGGGCTATCTAGGTGGGGTGGGGGTGGGTTGTCCTGGGGAGTAGGGGGGCTGTAGGGGTGTGGGGGAGGGGGTGTGGCCTGTCCAGGGTGGGGTGGTTTTTCCAAGGGGGTGGGGTGGGCTCTCCAGGTTGGGGAGGGGTGTGGGCTTTCTAGGGGGTGGGATGTCCAAGGTGGGTGGGGTGGGATGTCCAGGTGGGGAGCGGCGTGCCACTTCTAGTTCTTCATGGGGATACTGGAGGGTGATTGTTATAGGTACAAATTTTAATATGAATAAATTTATTTAATTTTTTATACTAACACTTTGTCATTAATTATGGAAAAAATGCAACTGTGGAGAAAAATATAAAAATTTCATATGTATATAATCTGACTAAAGAGAAGATAGTTTTCCCATTTGATTCATATGGGGTCCCTAGGGATGACGTAATAGGATTACTTGGCCAAATTTTAGGCCAGCTGGCCACGGATCCAGTTTCCCTTCCTATTTCGTATGATGATTAGAGGAATATGCCTGTAAGTTTGAAAAATGAAGTTTTTGATTCCCAAATAATGGTGATTTTAATACATTATTGTGTAATTTAATGTCATGTTATTAATATTTTCAAAATGAATTCATGTTTATAGATGTTTTTCCACTTTACAGTTGCTAATGTGATAACATGAAATTGGACATTGAAAAATCATTAAAAAAATGAAAAGACATTAAATGGAGATTGTGGGGTGATGTCAACGATACTTTTTTGACCTCCCAATATATGTATGACAACTTATTTGATGGGGTACCCAAAGAGAAATGGAAAGTTTTTGTTGACATACATCGTGATGAGAATCAGATGGTATTTAAATATATATTACTATATTAATCTCATTTTACATTTATACATGAGTATGAAGAGGATATGAAATTGAATAAAATACTATTAAATTTCAATTTATTTATTTCAGGATCTTACAAGAAATAATGCATCATGTCGGGCTAAGCAGGTCATCCCTCACACTCTGAGGTCAAAGAGTTTTTGTAGAAGCCAATCTACTCTAGTAATATTTTCATTAGTTTAAATATTTATAAGATAATATTATTTGTTTAATATACTAAATTTTTTATTTATGTTTGTTTAATTCATTCACATAGTTTAGGGCATGAAGCATTCAGAACAGAAGTGTGGTTGAATGTTCACCAAAAATCTGATGGAAGTTTTGTTAATGAGCATTCCAAAGAAGTTAGGGTATTAACTCATTTTTCATCATAATAACTTATTAATAGTTGTTACTATGTTAATATATATTTATTATTTTATGAATTCTATTTTATTTATAGGTAAAAATTAAATAACTGTGGGATGCCAATCCTGTGTAGTCCTACTCAGTCTCCCAGGATGACCCGATTACTAAAAGTCTTTGGGAAGGTGCATCCTGGTAGAGTGCACGGGATGGGTTTGGGAACCGTGCCATCTGAGGTATTTGGAAGTCCATCGGGGATTATAACTACATATACTACTGGTTTTAGTCATTCCGTACCCGGAGATAATCAAAGAGAGATTTTTTCTCTATGAAACATAGTTCAAGACTAGGGGCTCAGATATCCACTTTGTAGAAAGTGTTTATTTATTTATATTAGAAGACGATCAGATTTTCCCCTAGTGGTATTTCATCGACTCATGGTGAGAAGGTAAATCATGAAAATTCAAAATACTTTACTTTTAAAACTTTTATTGGTTTTATGTTTAAATATAAATATACAAAAATATTTAATTTTCAATATAATGTTCTTACAGGTGGTATAAAGATGTAGAGATGGAGGTGGAGAGGGTGACAAGACGTGTTCATCATCATACCATGATTAGTTTTATTATTGATATGTTGGAAAAATATTCTAATAGTCAGTTTGAATATGTATCATGTGTGGCACATAGTTTCCACCAAACATTTTCATGACCTAACAATTTATTGATTTTTCATTTTTCCTTTTTTGTATTTTATTGATTTATGAGGTTTCCTTTTATGTCTTGATTACTCGAGTGTGGTATGCACCATATATGTCGATTCTTTATTGTCATTAATCATTTTTTATTATTCATTTTTCATAAATTTATTAGGTTTGTTACCCAAGGATGAACAATCAACCTTCTTATTGATTTTTTTGTGAATATCAAGTTTTGTAACTCCCTTCAACATGTTTTTAGCCGATAGCCCTTCTTTATTTAAATTTTATAGTAATATTTCTCATGTTTTATAGTTGGCATGTGATCACTCCCACTTGTGATTTTATCTTATTCAAAATATTTTTGATAAGAATTTATAAATATCTCTTGAACACTTGAGTGTCTTGATCCTACTAAGGTAGAGGGACTGTCCAATTAATTAATAGTAGAATTTAAAAATATCTGTTGAACACTTGAGTGTCTTACCCAACTAGAATTTGTATCACCCCAAAATATTCATATGGTTGCTATAATCTATAATACAATCCTAAATCATGTCCTATATGGTTTGGATCATCCTTCTTGGCTTCTCATCGATATGACAATAAAAGGTTATACACAACTTCAACTATAAACTCATAGACTTATATTATAATTACCAAAACTATGAGGTAAAATAGTTAGGCCCTGGGTGAACATCCCACTTCAACTATCAACTCTGACACTCGGTGATAATATTTGGAGAAGTCAATAAATAAGAAACATAGCCTTCAATGTCTCTTACTATGTAGGGCCACAATAACATCCACCTTTCATTATTATAAATCATGGTCATCCTTGGGTGAAAATTCCACTTCAAAGCATTATAGGATCTCATAAACTCATCTCTCATGGAATATGTGACCATTACCATAATACAAACTATAAACACTCCATGTATATCAAAATTCAATCCTGAAATAGTTTCACATTCTTCCAACCTATCACAAAACATGATACATTCCAGAACAATATTCTACCTGCCTTTACTTGTTTAACCAATGAAGAATTTATCTCTAAGGATACCCACTTCTCATCCTCTAAACCCTCAACTACACCCACCAACTTGTCTTATAGTGAAGATAATATCTTTTATTCAGCTAATGAAATATGTTCTCCCATATCCTAAATTTTCTAGCCCAATGCATTTACCACTACATCTCCATTTCTAATTTGAACACTATTTATCGATGTCAAACATATACAAGTACACTATGAAATTCATCTGATAACGATTATGTCCATGCAGTGAGAAAATATTATATGCACTATTGGTTCCAAAGTACCCAATCAATCTCTCTCCCAAGAAGTTATGTCATGATCATTTCAATTCATGGACCACAACTACAAACTTTAATATAGGATTAGATTATTACATCTTGTGGGTTAAAAGCAGATAAAACAAGTGAGTAATTTATCACTATACATCATAACATATCCTATGACAAAACCAGATGCATCTCATTTCACTACATGTCCAATGTTAGGGTCATGAATTCTTAGGATCAGAGCTGACAACAACCACTTCTTCAACAATGTGGAAACTTACTCACACTAGTATGTACAATGAAACATGAATCCATTCTTGGTAACTGTGGTCATTGGAAATTATTATTGAGAGATCTCCAAAATGATTCTCTTTTAATTCCTATACAATCCAATAAAACATCAACTATCTATTACATTCCTTGGTTTTGACAGATACACAAATACATCAACATACTCGAGATCAACTACTCTCCTGGATTGTGAAACCACTATATCCAAAAGTGACAATTATTGTACTTAGAATAAATTTTATGTACCCAAATAATACTAAACGAATTATCCAATTGTCTATCATGTGATTCTTATGAAAATTTTGGTCTTCTGGTATTCTTTTGGATGTGGCATGTATGTGCATGTAAAATTGGAATGATTTTTCTTTTTAGGGCACTAGTACTGGAGCTGCATAATTAGATAATTTTTTTGTAAACCTGGATTTAGCGATGATTTTAACCATCACAAAATAAATTTATTATATTTTGAGGCATTTTTAAGCACTGCTACAATTTTTGCATTTTTTTATCTATTGTGGTTAAAACCTCCGCTACGGACAATAATTTAGCAGAAATTAAAACCGCAGATAAATAGTTTTCATATTACTTTATTTTTTAGCAGAGGTTATCTTTTTTTTAATGGAAGTTGTCATAGTGAAATTGAATTTTTGTTTGTATCAGTTTTAACCTCTACTAAAAAAAATTATTTTCGATGGGAAATCCACCGCCAAACCATAAAAACAGCCAATAAATGCATCCAAAACGATGGTTACCATAAACCACTAAAAAATCAAGTAAACCACTGCATATTTTATTTCGATACACAATTTAGTGGCAGTTTTTTGAAACTGCAATAGAAGCATATGAAGACAGTTTAAACCGCCTCCATATCCAAAAAACCGCCATGAAATGGTCATTTTCTTGTAGTGTAGGGGTATGGTATCTTCCAAATACCATGAGACTATAAATGAGATAAAATAATTTACCTAGTAGATGGAAGGTAATAATTCCATGGGAGAGTCTGAGTAGGAATTTCTCCCTTAGGACTTGTTCGAGTCGCCTTACAGAGGCACACGATTAGCTATCTCATCGGCAAAGTGCTCCAAAGAAGAGTTCATCCCTAGAAGTACCTTCACTCATGTGGTTAGTAAATGTGTCATTTCGTTTGAGTTTACAAGATACGTCAACTCTAAAATTTATAGCACCACCCCTCTTGAGGTATATGAAATATATACCTAGTGTGTCCCAAACCTATGGGGAATATCCCCTCTCAGTTGAGATCTCCCCACAACCCCCGAAGAGTGTTGAGTTTTCTAAAGACCCCCCATCTCTCTTAAGAATCTGGGAATACCACATCAATAGGGATGTCTGAACACCACAGCCTCTTCCCTAGTCCTTGAAAAAACACGCTTGAAACATCCATAGAGGGTTCATCTTCTTCTTGTGACCGATTTCCTATGATAAACAATCATGTTTATGTTCCTCTCTCTCTAGCCTCCACCTATTTCAGCCCCAAGACTAACCCTTCATCCATGACATTCCCCAATATTTGTCCCATGGCCTCATAGTTGTACAGCCTCTCTTTCATCATCCCAAGTGGTTTAATGCCTCATAATCTCCCAAGGATATTTTCCCACATGACGAACTATTCCTTTATGGCATGATACAATATCCTCTTTCCCTTGGTCCTATAGTTGTACAACATCTCTTTCATCATCCCAATTGGTTTAATGCCTCATCATATCCTCAGGATATGTGATCTTTCAACTTAGTTCATATTCCTAGATGACCCCATATGCATCAGTAGGTGGAGGAATATTGTTCCACCATTTCTTATCCTCACACGTGAATATGTAATAGATATACCTTAGGATCGAAGGATGATTCTCATGGTGCACCCCTATATACACCATCAAGGTTAGATGCTACAAGAATATAAAATGCCTTGCGACCTTGTGTGGGTTGTACATATCACTTTTCAGTCCACTCTTTCCACTAGTACCCCACATCATAAGTTCATGAGGTATGATTTCCCCTTTTTGGTCCTCATACCATCATCAGTCACTATCCTAGTTTGAAGGGGGGACATGTGAATCATGAAGCACTCTAGTTTCTCAACCCTTACCATTATGTCCAAAAGACCTATATTAAGTAGATAAATCCTATAAATGTTCATAATTAATTTTCCAGAAGTTCATAATGGGATGGGAGATGAGGTTTTAGTATTTATATCCCCCATACGTGCAACTACCCAACTATACAGAATTTGGAGGGGGGCGTACACATAGAATAGGGTCTTTCCTTGGATAATGTGGAGGATCACCTTTTATTGCTTCACCAGTACCCAAATAACCAAGATAATGTGCATCCCTATTTCTAGTATCATTATCATGATGAAGGTGCTCGTCCACACCCATATATGTGCATCCCTCATAGGGAGAATCCAACAACAAATCAGTGTGAAAATAAACACCACTAGTCTAACCTTAGGGGATTTACGCTTTATATTGTACCCCATATATACTATTGTCTCACCTTCAAGATCTTCCAGTAAGAATTCTCCTTTCCCCTCTAAAATACACTAAGGAAGGTATGCAGCCTTCTAGGTAACATGTCCACTAGCTCATTCAATAAATAGATAAACCACTTCTTGAATGGGATATCCTTCATCTCTATCTTGTATTTTCTAATGTTGTACACCAAATTCATCAATTCCATCACAAGATTTGGAAACTTCTCCTAGTCCTCCCACACATTCTCCTAGTCCACCCACACATTCTCCATGTGGAGGAAATATCCATAAAATTTCCTTTATATCGGGTTCCCAGTGATCTGGTGAATATCCAATAGATTTATTCCAACCTCTTCATGATGAAAATAGAAAATTTTAGTCCTTTTAATCCACCAACTCATAATCTATGATGTTATGTACAAGTGGAAGTAGAAATGAACCTATGAGGGCCATGATACCTCATATATACCCACTTACTTCATATCATCATTGAATTTTCAGAACGGTGTGCTCTCTTAATAATCCCAATCCCATTAATTTTTAAATTTTCCACCCTGGTGTAGGTCCCAATTGTCCATCCATTCCTAGAGTGGATTCCCCAATCCCTTCTTGGGAATAATCACATACTTTAGGAGGGAGGAATAGTCCCCTAGATTCTCACCATCAATGTTGCTGATGTGTTTCTAGAGAGTTTGAATCACGAATGATGTGTTTTCCTTATGAATATGGCCCCCAGAATCCCAATGCCATTAGTGTTATCTAGTAATTCTTATGAACTAGTAGGATTGTTATTATCTACTCATATTTGGGATGAATACATCATCCCTCAACCTGAATCCATAGAGTGGTAGCCTGTTGAACAAGGGATACTCTATTTCATATTATATTATAAATGAAATGAGTGATTCATGTTCCAAGGCACTCTAAATGATTTTATTAATCATTAGGTTCTCGACCATTTACTCATAAAGAGAGACATCATCATTGGATCCTTCATCAGCCATTTTAGTCAAGACATATGAGTATAGGACTAGTTCATTGTGGTATTATCGTGGAGATTGGTTCGTGATGCTTAGGTTCATGAATTTTTTTTCCGTAAAGGTTGGTCTCATGGATCACTGTTTATAGATAACTATTCATGGATAAAAGGTTTCTGAGAAGATGAGAATCCGGATCTATGGGGATCAAAATCACAAAGTCCTTAAGAAGGGTGTGTGCTTTACAAATAGAGTTCATAGAATTTCATATTTTTGAAAGTATAATGGTCCCTATAAGGGACACTTTTCCTATTTATTAGTGAATAGAGAACCATGATTTGAGAGGGGATTCATTAAGACGTCATCACAAATTGGCTCTATGAATGAGATTCTAAAATTAGATTGATTGTCAAGTTTCAATGACTTTCCCTACGAATCTGGCCCTCATTTTTCCCGTCGAATCCAATTATGAGGGGTATTATGATGAAATAAGTGTTTTACATGAGAGGTTGAATAAATCATAGATGGGTTAAAGAGAATCTGAGCCAAAATGGCCCAAAAATTCCCCAAAGGGGCTATTTTGAAAATCAAACCACCTTTGTAAATGTTTGATGCTCACAAAGGTCCTGGATGCACAAAGGCCTGACAGTAACATCCATGAAATTTCAAAGGTGAGTTGCGGATCTCAAATAGAAATTTATTTGGTGTTTTATTCAAACTCAAGGAGATCTCCCACTAGCGAAGTGAAAAAAGATTCTTAAAATCCTAAAATCATCAGGAAACTCACATTTCTATTAATAGACCCATTAGTCTGAATTTTGAGGGTATATCAAACCTTTGAAATTATGATTAATATTCAGAGTTCATGAACCTCAAGTGATCCATGAGTGAAAGAGAAAAATGGATCCCATAAGGTATCCATTCATCACGAAGCCTCCCCCTTGTGTTGTTGAGATCCTTCACCTAAAGTAGTAATTTCTTTCATGAAGGCCTATTCCATTTCTAGAAGAAGAAATCCCTTTGTGTAACCTGAGGCTTAATGACACATATATCCTTTATAAAGACAGCCCTATGGGAACTAGGACTTCACCATGAGGTAGGTCCATCCTGTTTTGCAATGATTTCTGCTTCGTTATACCCATAACCTCTATGAGTCACCCAATCTTCATGAACCACCCCTCCATGATACCCCAGGATTCCTAAATATCCTCTCCCAAGACTCTCTATAGTGCCTTCCTTCTATGGAAACCCTAAAGAGAAGGTTTAATTCCTGGTCCCCCATAAAAATATAGGGCTTCTTCATCCACACCATAAATTTTTGGGTGACTGATATCACCAACTCTCATGTCCACCCACTTCACTTAATGTACAACCAAGACCACCATCCTACCTACTGATTCTAATCATAGGTACCCTAATTCCCATTGTATATAAGAATAGGGACCCTAATGTCGGTATCCTAATTGACCACTAATCCATGGTAGAGCCAAGACCATACCGCATCCATTGGCGCATGAGTAGTGGTCACATAATCCCCAGGGGTGGAATCATTGAGGTAAATTATGCACCTATCTTGGTTGAGGGTCCTTAGGTAATACCTCCCAATATTCTTGAAATAGTGTCCATTGAGTAGTGAGCCTAACAATTTCCAGGTTGCATGATGTAATCGTATATAGTTCCACATCCTATACATATGACATTAAACTTCATGACAAAATCCTATGCACATAACAAGAATTGTATTTTTACCCTAAGTAATAAACATAGGATTACCCATGTATGATCATCATGGGATTCCTCACTCTACCATAATGGATTACAAGACACTCCCAAAGGGATGATTTCACACATAATCCACACACCATCTCTCATTCATGCTTATTTTATGACATGATCATCCTCACCACATGACATTAAATTGCATGGATTAGTCCTGTCAAACAAATTTTAACTGTGGTATCAAACTATGTGGGTTTTGATCTCTAACTATTAAGAAAGGTACATTGGAAAACTCCATGATGTTTAATCCTAAAATCAGTATACCCATGTGTGAAATCCTCTCCCAAAAGTATGAATCTCATGGATCCAATTCCATGGGGAATTCTGGTCCATTGTTAAACTCATGTGTAAATTATTCTCTCTTAGGTACACACCTTCTAGATCTGCATCTATGAGGTTTTCTGATCCATTAGTAAAATTAGGTGTTAAATATTCCCTCTTTAAGATATACCTCCCAAATCAACCTTCATGATGTGTTCTGATCCATTTGTAAACTTAGGTATGAAATATTCCTTCCTTGGGATACACCTCTCAAATCTTCCTCTTTGGGGTATTCTGGTCCATTAGTAAACTTTTGTGTCAAATATTCTATCATAGGTATAAACCTACCAAATAATCCTTCACAGGTCATTATGATCCATTGGTAAACTTAGGTGTGACATCTTCCCTCCTAGGTATTAACCTCCCAGATCTACCTCAATGGGGGCATTTTAGTCCCTTGGTAAACTTAATTGTGACATATTCCCTCCAAAGGGTGCACCTCTCGGATATTCCTCCACTGAGTGTTTTGATCCATTGGTAAACTTTGGAGTTAAATATTACCTACTAGGGACACACCTCTTGAATCTTCCTCCATTGGGAATTATAATCCATTGGTAAACATAGGTGTGACATCTTCTCTCCTAGGTACACACCTCCCATATCCGTCTCCATGGGGCATTCTGGTCCATTAGTAAATATAGGTGTGACATATTCCCTCCTAGGTATGAACCTACAAGGTCCACCTCAAGGGGAATTCTAATCCATCTATCTATGTGTTGTATCTTCCAGCATTTAGATTCACCTCCCCGATCTACCTCCATTGGCCTGTCTGATTCATTGGTAAACATAGGTGTGATATCTTCCCTCTTAGGGATACACCTCCCAAATTCACCTTAAGGAAAATTATACTCCATCCATCAGGTGTGAAATTTTTCTTCCTAGGGACACATCTTCTTAATATAACTCAATTTAGAGTTCTGATCTACCTTCTTATTCCCACAAGACATTTACCTTATTCCCCCTTGATGAGATGTTAAACTCAGGCCCCGATATTTCTTAACTAGATGTTGTGGTCCATATATATAGGAAATAGAACTTATGACCTCACATATAATACCTATCTCATGGAGTAAACAATGGATTATTGAGGTCAAAATCCTTGGATAACATACAATATTGATGTTGATTACCTCATGATTGACACAAGATGACTTGAGTTATTTTACAACGATACCTTATATAAGATTCCTTCTAAATATTAAGATTCACAGGTGACCAATATACCAATGTCCAAACATTCCCAAAGATTCCTAATGTGGATACTATCCTAACCAAAGGTTTCTATCCTGTTAAGACATAAGCAACATAATTAACCAGCATCCACATTGATATGGAACCAGAAAAGAGTTCCACAAACATGACTTAATCTATGAGGGATACCTGGACTTAGAAAAGAATTCAAAAAAAAAATACATTGATGGAGGAACTGAAATATCATCATCTCATTTCAATCAAGTATCATACATCTCTGATGATAGTGATTAAATACTTCCACCATTGGAAAGTGGGAATGTGGGGAAATATAATCCACCACATGCATTAATGTGTACGAATGCCTTGAAGAAAGCATCAAAAATAATATGATCACTATTAAATTTAATTTATTCTAAGGGTTTTAATGGTTTATACCAAGTATTATATTCTCAATCCATGTATATACACACCTCATGTGTGTATAGATTATATGAATGAAGTTTTAGATAAATGAAATATTCCTCTATAGTATGGAAATGAAGTCATGATACATCTTAGAGTTTAGTTTGTGTACTTTTAGATTCATTTGGAAGGGGTTTTATGCACCTTTATTACATTGAATTCACTAAAAAAATTTCATACTAAGGCACTTGAGATTTACTTTTTAGCTATGTATGGATGTGTGACACTTATGGGAATATATGGGAAATTGGTATGACATGTTGAGTATATTTATTTCACTTTTATTACATTTTTTTAATACTATATTTTTCGATCTTGATATGATAGGTAAATCACTCCCCATGTGATACTCTTAGACCCTTGATGCAAGTACCTATCCTTTGGTGATAGAAGAGAACACTTGAGGCCATGTGGCATTTAACATTGTTAGTAAATTCATGTCTCGGTGAGAAATTAAAAAATGGTATCATAATGTTTTTTTCCATGATATTAAAATTTGGGATTTTTTAGGTTTGATATTTATAGTTGGTACTTGTTATAGAAGTTGTTTCTATGTTTTTTCCTAGCATAATAATAGTAAGTCTAAATTACCTAGGAAGTATGGGATAGTATTTTTTTAGTTTATAGATGAGATTTTAGGATATAAAACTCACTTAGATGAGGGTGAGTGGTGGATTATAAATGAATAATTTTGGAATTTTGGATATGAAATATGTCATAACCCAACCCACTAAGACCCACTTGGTTGGCAGAAAGCTAAATGTGACACCCCAAGCCAACCATTAATAAGCCACGGGTTGGAAACCAACACCTAGAAGTCATATCACACACACATTAGGCTTTAGAATAAGGTACCTACACACACATATATTAAAATTCCCACACAATTATAAGAGGAAAAATACAAATGATACCATAATGCATGAATATTTCTATATACCTCAATAGAATATGGCACGAGTACCGGAAATTATAAAGGGTGAAATACTTGCCCACCAAGATATAAAAAGAGTTTAACCTGCTGGTAAGAAGAGGATTTCAATCAAATGAAACATCTAGTATAAACCATGGTCTGTCTAGATCACTATGCTTCACTTACTCTTGGTCCACCTAGGACTCTATTAAGAATCTTATCAACTGCATAATACATGACATGTGTGGTCAAAGCCCATGCAGAGGTGAGTATCACAATACTCAGTAGCACACCCTAAAATAACCAAACATAATGAATCAAGATATTATTATGATCATAGTTACAAATACATGACAATAAGAATATCATACATAAAAATAACATCCTAGATATACTCAATTATCAAAATAAAGTCAAAATTGAATATTTCTACTTTAGGTTTCAAGATTACACTCACCTGGGAGAACTCACTCCATGAGTCTAATAAAATCAATGGTTCTCATCCAATAGTCCATGCTCATCAATCCCCAAAATGAATAATTACATTATAGGGCTCATTATTGATCAATATATAGAGAGGGGATCTCTCTCATGGCTTGTGGGGTATACCAAACCTGAATTAGAATAGACCACTAAGTAGGTGATTGAATGACCAAGTATATTGGTCGTACTGTTTCCTAGAAATCCTACCTATGGAGTAAGAAGTGATAGAGGATCTCATCTCAAACCACATAGATGGATTCAAGAAACTCTATCTGAGACTAATTGCATTGGTGGATCACATCCTATGATTAATATGAGATGCTTCACTAAACCCCCCGTATGGATGGACTAAGAGAATATACCAAATGGAAACTGGTCCATACTGAAGAGAAAAGGGAATAAAAATTTTCTGGATAAATTATATGGAGTGTATGATGAGTTCAAGTCATTTCATCTCTACACTACGTCTACCCATGTACTCTAGCCCATGCCCATGTACTTTAGAACATGCCTGTTTATTATGGACATGTCAATATAAATGGTTGTATCTGGGTTTCTAGCCATGTTGGAGTACCAGGTCATTCCCATGTACTTTGACCATTATCATGTAGTATGTCATGTTTATACCCATTTACCCCAAGGTTACATGTCGAATTGGTGGGAACTGGTCACACAACATGTGGTAGGTTCCATATGGTGTGTGATATTTTATTTTTCCAAAACTCTATCCACCATAACCATGGGTATACATCGAATATGATCTTAGGACTACACATTGTGTATGTTGAGATTTTTCCAAATGTCCAGAAACATTATGCATCTTCCCACGCTATCACAACCTCTACTATAGACACAAATCTCACCATGAATCAAGGATATAGGTGGAAAGAACTCAGTTTATTATTGGTGTCCAGATTCAAACCACCCATTTCACTCAAAAACCACATGTCCTCACTTCGCATCACCATTTCAATTCCAAATTATGAACCACTAATCTCAAACTATTCTAGATCGTCCATCATTAACACCACACCCTAATCATTCCATCAATTATAAACCCAAACCTACAATATTGTTCTATTGGGATGAAGAACAGTTGTGCAATGACCGATCACTAGGTATTTGGAAAACCATCAACCATATAAAATACTAGTAACAAATGTCTGAATAATTGAGTAATAAATACATAAAAAATAAACATGGTGAATGAACCTTAGCCCTCATTTGGGTTAGACTCAATCCATTTTTATTATAATACCAAATAAAAAAAATATTTATGCTTAATTAAAAAAATATCCATTCCTAATTCTAGGAAGAATAAATAATACTTGTAAATAAATGATAAGCCCATAAATCAATTTTTTAGAAATATTGATTAACATTTTATCAAGGGATAAACAATAGTTGAAATAAATCCAGAAAAAAACACCCTACCTTGAGTTTGAATCAATCATCGATGAAGAAAAATCACACATCAATGTAGTTGGTGATATCCACCAACTCTTTTGGAACATTGATCACCAAAGCACAATCTATTACTTATAATCCAACAATTATACTACAATGTATCCACTCTCAATCACTAGGGTTATTTAGATAACCCTATGTCTTTACAATATGTGGTGTTCCATAAAGGATATTATTTATACAGTGAAATTTAATAAATAAAAGATAATTAAATTATATATTTATTTATTTATCTTCCAACGTTTATAATTGAGACAAATACCTAATGTGAACAAAGGTTATGTTATGTCTATGGTAAATCATATATTATGGATTTAAAAGTGGATAAAGATTTCTAATATGATAATATATTTGTGATTTGTTCCATTATTTTATAATTATAGTTCATGCATGATATAATATATTTTTTATATTTTTTATATCAAAACCAAGACTCCTAGGTCCCTAGAATCTCATGATGACGTGGAATATAACATTAAAAATATTCTTTAAATTATTCCAAATATTTTTAACAAAAATATAGGGTCATTAAATTCTCCCGGCATTAGGAATTTTCATCCCAAAAAGAAAAACCCAATTCAAAGAGATGATGATATTGGGCCTGCATCAGGTTCTCCCACCCTGAGCTTCTCTCCTGAAGATTACCATGCTACCAAAACATGCACAAATGGAATTATTGACCCATAGAGGATCTTATCCTACGAATCCATTATCTCTAGTAGTTATTATGTGAAGGTATCTCCATCCTTAATGTCTATCTCACCCTAGTCGATATTATATGATGGGTCACGCACATACCACGTCATTTGGGACACATGGAAGACATCATGTACCTGATCTAACTATAGTGGTAGGGAAAAGTGGTACGCCGCCTTTATAACCCTGCACAACATTTTGAAAGGTCTGATGAACCATATATATAACTTCCCATCCCAGCTAAATCATTGCATTCCTCACCGAGTGAGACCTTCTGGAATATATAGCCTCCCCCATCAAACTCTAAATCCCACTATCATCGGTACACATAATAATTATGATGGATCTAGGTAGTCTGAATCCACTCTTTGATTATATGAAACTACTATGTCATTTCTCGCACAAACTATGGTCCCATAAGTTCAAAAATCCCTAGATCAGTCCAACAGAGTGGTAACCTACAAGGTATCCCATATAAGGCCTAAAATGGTTTCATAATGATAGTAGAATGGTATTTTTTGTACAAAAACTCTACCGAGGGTAGGTGATCCTAAAAAATATGTTCACTTTCCAACATGTAATCATTTAGAATTTTCTCTAGAACATAAATGGCCCACTCAGTCTATTTGTTAGTCTAGGGTGAAATGTTGTGCTCTAACACAACTGAGCACTAAAGTCCTCCCACAATCTTATCCATAAAAATTTTTTAATTGACAATCATGGTATAAAATGATCATCAAGGGAACCCCATGAATATGGACTATCTATTACACATAAATTCTCCCCAAGCTCATTATTTAAATCTTCTCTCAGATAACTCGGAATTGGGATAACTTGGAGTGTCAGTTTATGATCACATAAATTCCATCATATCACATAGAAGATCATGGGTGCCCCATCAAGAATTTCATAGAGATATCATGCCACTTCCACTACCTTACCTCAAGGGGTTAATCCAAACCCAATGGAACTTGGTGCTCAACATTCACATTCTAACAAGTGGGCATTGAGATACAAACTCTACTACACAATTCTACATTTATGGACACCATAATTGACATCGATGGTCTGGGTAAATATTTCCCACACCAGGATGTACTACTAATGGGGATGTATAAAACTCCCTTAAAAATACCTCTTCCATAATCACTGCAAAAATGGTCCTTCTTAAGAAAATAATGAGATGATTCACACCATTATAAAATTCATCAAGAGCATGTTTAGTGGATATCTAAACTCACAAGGTCTCACAGTCAGTATCATTAAGATGTGAATCCCCTAACACATTGTATAATTAGTGGAAAAAAATATCAACTAAAGAAAAGTTACACCATCCTCATCCACTAAGGAAAAAAGCAATGAGGTTAATGGCTCTGATGCCTTTCTAAACAACTATGAACAAGATCTTCTACAAAGATCATCCTCCACCATGTTCCCCTTCTGAGAATTATATAATATCTAAAAGTCATAATCAAAGAGGAACTCTATTTATATCCTCTATCTCTAGTTAAAATAATTCTGTGAAAAAATATACCTGATACTCTTGTTGTTATAATATTTTATAAATCCCTTTCCCATAAGAAAGTGTCTCCACATCTTTAGGGCAATGACCGTTGTTTCTATCTTTAGATCATGGGTCACGTTGTTCAGCTCATGAGGTCTTTGCTATTGAGACCCATGAGGAATCTCTTCCTACCTTTTCATTAGAACACATGAAATCCCAGTTCTATAGGAATAATAAAACACCACAGAAAAAGAACACTCCTCTGGAAATCTCAAGATGGGGCGATTATCAACCTCTGTCATAACTTCTTATAAGCCATATAGAACCTATCAGTCCAAATAAAAAGTTACTCCTTTTAGGTCTAACAGTCAAGCGAACCACAAACCTAGATAAATATGGTAAGAATCACTAATAGTAGCCTACTAACCTTATGAATATTCATACCTTAGTCACACGCTTTGGTGGATCATAAGAAAGAACTACCTCAACCTTTTATAGGTCCACTACAACTTCCTCTCATGAGGTGACTTGTCCTAGGAAGTAGACCTCTTGAATCAAGAACGGGAAATTGGAGAGATTCCCCTAAATTTGGTTTTCTAGAAGTATGGTTAGGACCATCCTAAAGTTTCTTAGGTGTTCCCTCTATGATGTTGAGTACACTAGGACTTCATCGATGAATTCTACCATAAAATGGTCCAAGAAGGGTTGAAATACCTGGTTTATGAGTCCCATGAACACTTCTTGGGAATTTTTGACATTGAAAGTTTCAACAAGTACTCATAGTGACCATAGATACATCATAATTCATCTTCAATATGTCCTCGTCTTAAACTCTAAGTTAGTGATAGCTTGATATAAGGTCAATCTCTAAGAACTATCATGTCTTCATTAGCTAGTTGAAGAGGTCACTGATCCTTGGTAGTTGATAATTATTCTTTATGGTTACCTTTTTTAGGTAATGATAGTTCACAAAAAAAACTTCATTATTCCATTTTTCTTCTTGGTGAACAAAACTGGTCATGCCCAGGGTAACACATTAGATTTGAAAAATTCCTTCATCTACCAATTGTTATACTACAGCTTCAACTAATGCATCTCTACAGAATATATTGGATATGATAGAATAAATATTGTGGCGGTCCTTGGTTATAATTCTAGAATAATTTTATATCTTGGTGGGGAGGTAATAATAGAACATCCTCTGAAATGACATCCCCATACTCCACCACCACCATAGGAAACTGATATCCCATAAAATCTATTTCTATAAAGGTTATACTATCCAACTTGTGAGAAATATGTTCTATTCTCTAATGTAATAGCCCTTATTTATATTTCTAGTTTTCCTCTTCATCAAAAAAGAAAAAAAAATATCCCATTTATGTAGATAAACCACATCCACCACCTAAAATGATCAATTTGTGCATGTGTTGTGGATAGACAGCTCATACCAAAGATGATTTCATAAGGAATAATTATTTCTATAAATATACCCTATAAGAATATATATCCATGATTTAGGTAACACTATTTATAGAAGTGTGTGATCATTGAATCCCTTCTGGTTAGAGTCTCTAACTGTAATGGTTAATTCAAAGGTTCCATTGGAATTTCTAGATCTAGAAAAAGGGAAGTAGAAAGAAAAGAGTTACATATACTTATGTCAATCAATACTATAGATAAATTATATAAGACATTTATTATGCCTTAAATCATACCTAGAGCCTTTGGTTCATAGGCCTCCACTACCTATAGTTTTCCACATCCATGACCACCGGTTCCCTGATCCTATCGTGGACCACCTAAGGGTGGTGGTGATAACTGAGGAAATCATTGGCTACCTCATGTTTCTCTCCCAAGTCTTCTAAAACATCCACCACCATATGTAACTCCTTGTTATAGTAACTTATTCTACCTAGGTTTTCCATAAACTATATCTCCTTCAGAAATATGGTGGGTTGGAAAATCCCATGTGAGATATCCCTGACCATCGTAAGAGTAAAATTGCCTCTCCCTCAGATGACTAGAACCATCCTGAGAGCCCTGAACAAAAAAACCTTTATCCTGAGACTATTTCAAGTAGAATATCACACACTTGTATCCCTATGTTTGACATTTTCTACCCGCTATATAATTCACAACTCCTATGTTTCCACTGCTATCACCAACTATCGACATCTTCTTAGCTTGAATCATCTCCCCCACTAATACTCTCTCAAGAAACCCAACATAAATAGGAATGAAAATAGATATCACTCCGACCCTAATATATCACTCCATAACCTTCTTGAAAGTATGTGATTAGAATAATTCACCTCAAACCATATCTGTGGAGTATCATCATAGGTTATTAAACCTTGATGAATAATCTGTCACAGTCATGTTACCATGATGAAGCTGTAGAAGATATTGGATACACACCACTCACAATGTAGCTGGGTAGAAATAATATCTAAAAGTATTCTCAAACTCTTTCCAAGAAATATTCACCTCATCATTCTTCAGAGTCACCAAAATCCACCATCACTCTATAGGGACATGATGATGGATAACCTCTAAGAACACTATGTAATCTAAAGGTGTCCAAACAAGTCATAAAACTCATGTAACTATATAAAAATAGTCCTTCATTTACTGGGAGTTTATCTTATGATAAAACCTTAGGGTTTTTTTCTCTAAAACTCAATAAGTGTGCTCAGCCTATGCACCTCATTATCTGGTACTTTTGGTACAACCCACTGCTCGATGGGTTGTGGTAAGAATGGAAAAACACTCAAAGGTACAACCTCCTCAACATGTTCTTATATCAAAGCCTCATCACTAGGTGGATCATCCTCATAATTATGATATGGAATCCAAGATGTAAATAATTATGGTGGTATCTTGAAATATAATATATAAACCATGGTCAAGAGTATATCTAGAGAGTTTACTCAAGAAGGACATAGAAACCACAACTCATTCCTATACGATGCATGTATCAATATTTTACCTAAAACTAGTGCCTATATGTACTGAGACAAAAATCAGGTTTTTATAGTCTTGGTGAATGGATACGTTAGCCACCTCACCAAAACTAGATTACCTAGTCTGAGATATAAACATAAAACACTTTAACACTATTTCCCAAGTTCCCAAACCAAGCATCGAATCAAAAGATCCCCAAAATCTAATCCTGATATGAAACCCACTCTGATACTATTCTATCATGACCTAGCCCACCAAGGCCCTCCTATCAAATGAAAATCCAATTGTGACACCCAAATCATGCCCTTAATAGGATAGGGGCATGCAACTAGCACTGAGTAGGCATATCACACAAGTGTGAGGCCTTAGCATAAGGTACCAGTATGGACATACACATATCCTAATTCCCACAAATGATGAGATGTGAAATACAACTAATACTATAATGAAAGAATATATCTATATACCACATCATAGTATGGAACAAGTACTGGGATCCATAAAGTCACAAATATAATCCCACAAAATCTATAAAAAGAGTATAAATTTATTAGAAGGAGGGGACTGCTGTCAAATGAAACACTAGGTAAAAACAAAGGTTTTCTAGATCTTAATGCTCCATTGATTCCTAGTACACCTAGGACTATATTGAAAGTATTTTCAGCTTCATAAGTCATGATATGTTATGTATAAAAATACCCATTTGGACACCATGGAATCTCTAAACATAATTAATCAAGACATTAATCAGCTCATCATCACAAAATCATGTCAATAAGAATGTGAGACATAATAATAATAACCAATATAAAATCAAGTCTAAAAGTAAGGTCACAACTTCAATTCCATCCAAGGATTCATGTTATAGGTTTTAAGATAGCACTCACCTAGGATAACTCACTCCATGATTATGATAATACTAATGGTGCTCATCGAAGATGATAAGATCTTTAGGACCCACCATGAATACATCTGTTATGGAACTATAAATAGATCGATACATAGATATGGGATATCTCCTAGGGAATATGAGGTATAATGTACTCTATCTATAATAACCTGCTAAGTAGGGGATCAAACACCCAGGTATGTTGGTCACGTTGATTCCTAGAAACCCTAACTAGGTAAGAATAACTAATAGAGGATCCCACCCTAATCCACATGGATTAATTCCTGAAAATTTATCTAAGACTAATCCCATAGGGAGTATCGCGTCCTTTATTGAGGATGTGATGCTTCATTATGTCCCCATGTGGATGTACCAAGGAAACATACCCTAAGTAAACCAATATATACTAATAAGAAAATGGGTCTCAAGGTTCCCAAGAGAAATAACATGACATGTACTAGGAGTAAATGGTGTTTATTATCTACCCAAAGTCTACCTATGTAAACTAACCCATTCCCTTGTACATTAGTCCATGCCCATGTACTATGTTTATTCTTGTATACCTAGATATGTATGGGTTCTTAGTCGTGTCTGAGTACTAGGTCTTTCCCATGTACTCTCGTCATGCCTGTGTACCTGGATATCTTGGTTCGTGTGTACCAAAAGGGTACACACCAAGTTTATAGGTATGCATCACACAGTTTTTGGTAGGTCCCACATGGTGAGTGATTTTTTATTTTTATGAAACCCTAGCCATCATATCCATGTAACTACATGGTGTGTGTTCTTACGACTACATGTCATGTTTGTTGTAATTTTTCTAGAAGTCTAGAAACTTCACACATATTCTCTTATTCCATAGCCACCTTCTCTCTAGTCATTAATCTCACCAAAAATCACAAATCTATGTTTACTGAACTCTATTCATCATTGGTGGCTAGATTTCATCCATCCCGTTCACTTGAGAAACATTTGTCTTTTCTCTGCACCGTCGTAGCAACAACAAACCACATACTTTCAATCCCAATTTTCCTCTAATCCTATATCATCAACACCAAACCTTTATAGTTCCATTTATTCTGAACCCAAAACCATGATATTGATCTTTTTCTCCTAATAATAGTGGTGAAATGATTGATCACTGGGCATTTTTCAAACCGTTATCCAAATAAAATATCAGTAAAGAGCGTAGAAAGAACATTTGAAGAAATTCACAAAACATAATCATTGGAAACAAACCTTGGCAATTTTTTGGGTTATCCTCAATCTATTATTGTAAGAATAATGAACAAAGGACAAATAAGTAGGATTAATCAAAACAATATCCATTCATAATTCTAGAAGAATAAGAAATACTTGAAAATTAATAGCTGACCCATGAATTATTTTATTATAAGGTTTGATTTATGTTCGATAAAGGGATAAATAATTCAAGGATTAAATACAATATAAAATTCCCTACCTTGATTTTGGATGAATCATTGATGAATAATGGGCACCCATTGATGTTGTTGGAGAGATCCATGAACTCCTATGTCACACCAATCACCAAAGAAAAATCTTTTTTTCTTCATCCAAGAATTATCCTCTAATGAATCCTCTCTAAATACCTACAGTTATGCGGCTAACCATATAAATTTTTCAAAAGTTTTATTAAAGAGAGAAGATTAGGTCTTCTAGGCTATTTAATCAATATTAAATGAATAAATGAATTATTTATTTATTAATTCACATGTGTTTACACTTAATCCAAACACCCAACACACATAAAGATTATGTCACGCCTAGGGTAAAACCCATATTCCATGTTTACTAATAGTCTCATATTTTTGACATAGGACTCTATTAAAGAGTTATTCCATTATTTTATAAAAACTACACATGCATGATATAATATATTTAATATTTTTATTACATCAAAACCAAGCCTCCCCAGGCCCCAAAATATCATACTAAATCAACTACTACCATTGAAAATATTATTTAAAATATTCCAAAACATTAAAACGAAAAAATATATTAATTAAAATATATTTGTGTACATGTGTTTATGATTTATTATTGAATTAAATGTCATTTAAATAATTTAATTATTAATTAGATAATCATTTTTTCCTTAATAGGTTGTTAATAATGGATTAATTAATTAATTTTTATTAAAATAATTTGATGGTGAAATGTGATTAGTTATATTTGACTAATTAACATATGACCTTGTGCAAGAAGTGATACGTGATTCTGTTTAGATGTTGGAAATTCTAATATTGATTGTTAACTATTGTGTTAATTTTTACTGAATCCAGGAACATATTATTTGAATTGATGAACCATGAAGAATTTTTTTTGACTAGGATAATTTCTAAGAGGGATATATGGAAGGATAAGCTAACATGTTCCCTTGGTGGGTGATCCAAAGGCTTTGGGAAAGAAGAATATTTTCGATTGTTTCTTAAAAAATTTTGTAATATAGAGGCACGAACACCTTAGGATGTGATGATGGTGTTCATTTTTATTTAGAGTTTTTAGAAATAGAATCCTTTTATTTTTAGTGGATATTTTAGGCCTAAATGATCTAAAAAGTTTTTGGAAGGGAAGGATAATATTTTTGAGTAGATCAATGATCTTTAAGGGAAGAAAATGAGTTTAATAGTTTTTATACTGGATAGTCTAGCTCGACACTGGTTGGATATCTTGGTCAAGGAAAAGAGGACTAAGGGGTTATCATGGGACTCTTTCCATGATATCTTCTTTAAGTAGTTCTATCCATAGACATTGAGTTTTTACGGATAATATGAGTTTATAGACATGTAGTAGGGGAATATATAAATTCATGATTCTTATTTTAAGTTTATGAACTTTCTCTATTTTCCCTTAACCATGGGAGGGGATCAGGTTTCTAAATCCCATTAGTTTTAGTATTACCTAATGTTAGAGATTTAGTCGATGGTTTGTCTATTTTATTTTCTTACTTTTATAGAAGTGGTAAACAAGGATTTAATGGTAGATAAATATCTTTTTTGGAATAAAATAATGATTTAGTGGGATCTGGTGGATCAGGTGGTGGAAAAACATGGAAAGGGTGATTGTCACAAGGATAGAGAGTGATCATGTGTTCAATGGAAGACGATTTCTTATCTTCAGTTTATAGGAAGGGTATCATTGAAATTCTATTAGTATGTCCATATGGACCAAACCTGATCTATTTATCCCAATGATCCTTATGAGTGTCACTCTTATGAAAATATGATATTTATCAATATGTTTTGTTTGAAGGGAACCCATAAGAGTGGAGTTCATGAATCAACTTCTATGTAGGAATCATGTGTATGGTCTAGAAAACTATATAAAATAGAGAATCTTATATCATCTAGTATAACAATTTGAGTTGGGGGGAAAGGATATCAAGGATAGCTTTAGTTAAGAGATGTTGTGTAACAGATTCAGGAGACCCAATGATAAGGTTGAGGTATAGGTTTTATTCATTTTTTCACTACTGAACAAGTAATAATGGATCTTGGAAAGGCTTATTTTATGGAAAGAGAGGTGATTTTGGTAACCTCTACCTTGATCATTGTGTTATTTTAGTTTTTATTTTTATCATTATTTCATGTTTTCTTATTTTATTCTTGATTTAGGATTGCTTATAGAGTTTCTATTTGGGATTTTTTCAATGAATATTTCATTTGGAACAAATTATGATCTTGTCAATAGATATTTGGATTATTTCCGTGATATTTATGGTTATAGACATCTTTATAATTTATTTACCTTGGATATGAATGGTTTTTAGGTGATTATTATAGTGGATTGGTTGTCACATTTTTGGGAACATTGATTACTACTGGAGATGCATAACATTCTTTATATCTTATAATGAATCATATGTTTTTATAAGAGTTTGTAACTATCATTATAGAATATGTAAAACCCCATGACTTAAGAATGTATTTCTCTATAAATAAAGTTTAATTGTTCGATAACTTTCTTGACATGAAACATCAAGTGTAAAACGAATCATGATATATTATATATTAAATTAAAATGATTGGTATGAATAGGATTAACATTATTATGAAATATATATAATTTTTTTAAATAATTCATATTTATTGATTGATTCATAATAAATAAGTATCTCAATTTTCAGTAAAGTCGTTTAAGGCTTCAAAAATATGTTTTCTTAAAAAATAGTTATTACAACATTTTGTGAACATATATTATATTTAATTTTTAATATTTTTATAAAATTTATTTTATTAAAATAATATAATTTTTTAAACCATAATAAAATAATTATTAGAGGGTAAAATTTTATGAATTTGAAAAGATTTATTTTTTAGTAAATAGTGAAAAATAACAATTTTTGTAAAAATGACATTGATTTTCATTTAAAGGTCCCATTTTTCATTAAATTTAATCTTAAATAAACATAATAATCCTTTATTTATAAATAATCCATTTAATTACTTATGAATCATCATTATGTTTTATTTTTTATAAGATTATTTTTGGGGTTAAAAAAATTTCTAAAAAATAAAATGTGTTTTTATCTTAATTAATTAAATAAATATTTTTTATTCAATATTTTAATTAATTATATAGATTATATATTCAGTAAAATTACTTTATTTTAATTTTTAATAGTCATGGAATAAGAATAAGTCTATTTTTATGCATAAAAATGTGTTTTTTTAAAACGCTTTTCATTAAATGTTGTTCACATATTTTAAAATGAATTATTTCAAATTATAGAAATTTAATCATATAAAATATATTAAATATTTTGAATCATTATAATTAATATAATTTAAAAGCTACAACTTAATTTTTGGTTGTTATGAATTGTAATTATGGTAAAGATTTACACCATGGAAAAAAAGGTAAAACTAGGCTAAAACTCTGGGGTAAAGAACTAAAAATCTCTATAAAACATACCTTCTTCCTATTTTGTGATTGGTTTTAGAAAAAAGATACTTTTAATTATTTAAATAATAAATTTTAATATATGTGTATATATATATTTGATTTGGTAACCTAATCATGACTTTTGTGAAGATAAGTGGTATTTTTATTCAAGGTAAAAACTATTTTTGGTTCTTCACATTTAATGGTGTGGTGGAAATGTTTCATTTGGTTTTATCTTTCTCCAAAATTATATAAAAACATATTTTTATTATTATTTAACCAAAAAACCATTTAATACACATTATTACATTATTTCTAGTTGAAATGATCTTTACTCTTAAATCAAGTATTTCCTAAAAAACTATTTTTCAGGTGTTTTATATTCATATATTAAATATAATTTATGCCGCCTATATAAATTGAATTTAATAAAATTTATTAAAATTTAATCATAATTCCCAAAAAAATATCATTACACTTTTATTTTTTGTCATATAATTTTGTTATCACGGTAAAAAGGTTAAGTTATCACAGTTATGGTTAAAATGTGTTTAAAATGGATTAACTGGGTGATAAGGCTTAAAATGTATCAAAAAAATTCTAAATGTGATAATAAGAGTTTATTTTAGTCATATAATATCTTATGTTTTAATTTATGGTACATTTATTCCACTTTATATGATTATGTTATATATATTATTCAATCTTTTAGGTATTTCCAAGCGTGTGTTTTCCCTCACTTATATAAAGGAACCTTCTATTCTCCCTTAATCAAATTTTTTGGAATTATATATTAGATAATATATACCTTAATACCATCCAATATTACTTATTAATTTTTTAGATCTTATGTTTTTTCCAAAATATCACCCTTACAAGGCTTAAGGTGTGGGAAAAAGGAGGTTTCTCAATGAAATAACTTCTAATGTAGTACTTACAATTTTATATATTCCTATACCTCCTATAAATATATTGTATCAATTATAAAATAATGAATTCGTAATATTCAATATACTTAATTGTTTTAATGATTATGTAACAACTATTATCCACCTCATTTCTATCTTTTGGGAAAAGAAAACATCGCTCGTACTTACAGGTGGACTACCACCCCCACAAAACCATGTGTTTTATTTTTCATCACCACATAACATTAAAGGTTATAATAATGTATTTAATGAATATATATATGATATTTATTATATTATTATAGTTCTATAAATTCTAGTTATTATTTATTTCTATTCTTCTCCATCCATAGAAAAATGGAAACATCACTCATGCATACATACGGAAAACCATCTTCATCAAGTGATGTAATTATTTTTTCACCAACACTTTATATGAATATTTATAAAATTGTATATAATGATTTCATATTATACTCATGAAATTATTAACATTTTTATATTAAGTAACCGTGATCAAAGTATAAGGATTGTGACTTCCTAACTGAAACATGCATAAAAATGAAGTAGTTATCTCCCGAAACATTAGGTTTAATAAAGAATTATTATTAAACTAGTTATAAAATGTTATAAGTAAATAATATATTGTATTATAAAAATTATTATGGTCCTATAATATATTTATAATATATATATATATATTATGCAATAGTTTTTAATGTGTACGAAGTAACAAAAGACTTGAGGTAAGGGTTTATCATCTCAAATTGTATTCTATGAGACATATGTTATTTTATGAACCTATATTATTTAATGTGGTGTATGTACCACCCATTTTACATTTTATATCATGGATATTCTTATTTTCATCAAATTTAATGTTTCATTTGAACTTATTCTTTTATGTGTATTTTGATTAAAATGTTACCAAAGTGATAAGGGATTTGTGTTTCAATCTCATTTTAATTGATATAAATTATGCTTAAATTTAAGTTAAGGGAAATTATATGATCCTTATTATAGGTAAAATCCACTATATTTTATAACAATATGTTTATTTATGTATTTTTTATGTATTACTACCATTTTCATTTCTTTGTTACGTAAAATAATTAGACAAATATTTTAAAACAAAATATGACCTTATTTCCTATTTAGTCAATAAAATGTTTCTTTCATGTACATGCCATTTAAAATTATTTTATAAAATATAATAAATATACATGAAATATTTTTTAAAAATTAATTTTCACTATCTTCGACTTTATTTAAAAAAATTAGAAAATAATCTCTCTAAATGTTTTGTGAATAAGAAGTTTTTGAATTTTTACAAAAGTGTGAAAGAAGTACATTATTTTAATTTATACAGTATGAATGAATTTTACAATCATCATGACCATTATTTTCATTAAATATTACATTATACTTTTCTATGGTTATTTTCAAATAAAATTATTTCCTTAATATTTTATAAATATTTCAATTTTAAATAAGTTACATCAAAATGAAAAGTGTATTTTCTTCATGAAATATTCCAATGATCTTCTAAAAAAAAATTTCATATATGATAACAACCTTTTATGCTACTTATTATACACTATAGATATGACCTAATGATACTATCCTTTTTCTTTATTTTTATTTTTTTTGATTATTATGATGATATTTTTATGAAACACATTTATTTTTTAATTTTTATGCTATAATGATATGATGAATGTTTTATGATCTTGTGGAATACATACGAATGGTTTAGGTTTATGTGATGGGTTATTGGAATTATATATCCCTCAAATTAATTGGGTAAATCCTTATATTTCATTAGATAATGATGGGAAATTAGTTTATTTTATTGATCCACCAAGGGAAATATCTAGGGATTCCTGATCTACTATAATATAGGAAACATGTTGTAATACCTGGTCAATTACGATATGAGAAAAAGGTTTTGATGCCAGATCCACTATGATATTATGGTCTAATTAGTTAACCTTAAAATATGATATGGTTTTTATGTCTATGATGGTGCCACACTTTTTTTACGTGTTGTTATGATTCTTATTTGAAATTATATATTATGATTTATTTTTGATGATTCCTTACTCTTATGATTCATGTCTTTTGAAATGATAATGTTTTATTCCATGACTTTTTTTTATGATCTATGAAATATTGGGTATGAAATTTTCAAGATATTATCATGATCTCAAACCATTATGCCTATTTTATTCTTGCATAAGATCATCAATTTATATCTCTGATGTTTACCCATACTTTGGTTCTGAGATCACACTTTACTATGTTTGCTTTGCCTAGGTTATAAAGAAATTTTTTAAGTGGGGTATTTTAAAGAAGGTTATATTTTGAGAATAAAATTATGGGATATGTTTAGTATATTTCATGAAAAAAAAATTTTATGTATCTAGTCTACAAATACACTAAATCTTTTAAATTTTGAGGAATTAAATTCTATTAGATTAATTGAATATTAATATAAAATGATTTAATATTTATATATGATGTTTTTGAGTCACCTCAGTTGGTATTAGAGTGGGGTTTAGTTATTTTTGAGATTGATATTAGAGAACTTTGTTAAAAAAAAATTGGGGGTATTAACAAGTAATGTATAACATCCTAAATTTATTTTAAGTTAGATATTAGGCGGTTTTTCTTGAAATAAATATTTATGTTGATACTATAAGTGGATTTGATTTTGTTACAAATGAATCTAGGTTAATGTACCCAAAAATAGTTGTTCAATTATATCTCATCCATTATTCTACTACATAGTGAATCGATCCTTACTACTTACCTAGTTTGACACTCCTTAGGGGATATCATGGGTTAATTCACATTTTAATTATGAACCACTATAAATTACTTGAATATATAATGACCAAGAATGACTTAGGTTAAAACTAATGTGTCATAAATTGAAATGAATGTTTCATGTTTTAGAAATCCTTTAATTTATTTTTAATGATTACATTATTACTCACTATGATTTTTTCTTCTCACGCTTTTTTATTTTGGTTTTAGTCAATGGATCAACTAGGATGATTTGCATTAACACAAAATGTGACAGAAAATGGAATAAATTTCTTCTTGAGAAACCAAATGAAAGGAGTTCTCAAATGTGAAAAATGGTGTTTATGCCTAATTATATTTCTCATTATATGATTAATAATCTCAAAATAATTGTATTTCCTAACACACCTAATAAGATAAAAATTGTGTTTCATGGGAGTTAAATTGAGAAAGACCATGGAGGGAAGAATATTCAACTTCCTAAATTTTAGTTATGTGAGAAGAATCAGCCAATTAAATATATCAAATGAATGAGAATATTTTTCATATGTGTTAATAAGGGCATATAGAATGTAATTGTTGAAGAAAAATAAATAGTTATATGGAGGAAAATTAACTTAATACTAAGCGACTAGTTATAGATTAATGTGTTTTGTGTGGGTAACTTGGACATTATCAAATTGAATTCCCTAATCTAAGGGTTAACTCCTAGATCAAGGAAGGGAACATATTGTACTAATAATTGAATAAAATTATTAATGTGTTTATGTATTATGATTCAAGAATTATGTTTTATAAGTTTTTTTATCAATGATATTATATTTATAAGAATCAATAAACATATATGGATTTTAATATAGTAGTTTCTCCTAAGTATTTTCAAGAATATGTTGAATGGTATTGATAAAATAAAAAATTTATTTAGTTGTAAGGTGAAATTTTTGGAAGATACATGACTGAGAGATACATAATAATTCAAATATGTATAATGACGAGACAATAATTTTTAATTTAGATAAATAGTTGAATGATATTGATAAAGTAAATTGGATAGTTTGTGTATACTTAATTTTTGGAAGCATTTATGTTTTCATTGAGTTTTTATGATGATTTGGGCTATTTAGAGAATATATCACCATGTTTTAAGATAATGTCTGATTACAATATTTACATGTTTAGTATGTAACATTATGTTCTACTTCATGATATTTGAGGATAAATGTTAATTTTTATCATGTAAAAAATATTTGATTAAATATTTTAGATTCTTTGGCTTTCTATTTGATTAGACATATTTTGGTGGAGTGTTATGGTTAACTATTAGTTGAATGTTTTAAGTTGATATTTGGGTGTTTTTATTGAGGTTTTATAGATTAATTAACTATATTTATCCATATTGGATAAATTCTTATAACCGTTTTGGTTTTGGTTAATTAATATAAACAATAGGAATTACATTTCATACTTTTTTGGATCTTATGATCCACTAAAAGTTAGTTTTTGTGCATCAGATATAAATTTTTTTATCATGGTTATTTCTTATATGGAATATGAGATGAAGAAATGATTAAAAACTACTCAAATCATAATAAAATTAGGAAACTATGTTTATGTTATAGAAAGAAATTGAGTAAGTATATTTTTACATATTCCCTACCTATATAAAAAATTATTTCCCAATTTAAGTAAGAGGAAGATGAATCAATATAGTATTATATTAAATATATCAATCAGCTATCAAGGTTTGTTTTTGGAAACTCATGATTACTATAACCATACATGCTTGTTTTAGAAATTCATAATTATGATATATTAATTTTATTATCAATGGCATAGAAATTAGTTATCATGATAGAATCTACATCAGATTTTATTACTATTTCATGATACACAAATTATAATATGTGATAATCAAAAAAATTAGGGGAAAATTTATTTAAGGGGTATATTATTTAACACCATCACATTTTATAATATATTTCTGTTTAAATAAATTGTAAGTGTTCAATAGTTTGCTTCACATGCAACATCGAGTGTAAAATAATCTGTGATATATTATATACTAGTTGTTAAATTCATGGGTATAAATATAATTAATGACATTATAATATATATATATATATAATATTAAGATAATTCAAATATATTTAATTATTCATAATAAATAATTACTCATTTTCAGTAAGGTAATTTTATGCTTCGAAATTATGTTTTCTTGAAAATTGAGTTTTATTTCATTTTTTTCACAGACATTATAATTAATTTCTAAAATTTTATAAATATTATTTGAAAAAAAATTATATCATTTTTTATATCATAACATCAAAATTATCTTAGGTTGAAATTTTGGTATTTTTCTGAAAAGAATGATTTTTCAGTGAATAGTGAAGTATATGAATTTTTGTAAAACCGTCAATTATTTTTAATGAAATTTCCCATTATTATTTTAATTTGATCTTAAATTAACATAATTAAAATTTATTTATAAATAATCTAATTAACTAAATATTTATTGTATTTATAATTAATTTTGTTGTCAGTTCATTTTTTGGCATAAAAACACATTTTTCTAAAAATTGTATTTTATGTGAACAATATGTTTTTATCTTAATTAATTAAAAAAGTCACTATTTATTGATAATTTTAATTTTAATTATATATTATATATTCAATAAAATTCTTTTTCAATAATTTTCTAGTTTTTACTATGCATGGAAGAAGAATAAATCCAATTTTGTGCTTAAAAATGAATTTCTCTAAAAATGTTTCTCACTGTATTTTACACTTATTTTAAAATGAATTTAATCCAAATAGATAAATTGAATACTATAAAATTAATTAAATATTTTTAATAATCATAATTATTTTAATTTAATACGTTCAACTTAATTTTGGTCATTATAAATAGTAATCATGGTAATGATTTCCCACCTTGGTAAAAGATGTAAAACTACATTACAAATATAAAGAAAAGATTTAACTATCTTTATAACTTGATATTATCCTATTGTATGAGTTTTTATACTAAATATATGTTTAATGTGTTAAATAATTCATTTTAAAACTTTATTTTTAATTTGGGAACCCAATATCGACTTTTATGAAAATAAGTTATATTTTATTCAAATCAAAAACTATTTTTGGATATTTTCATTTAATGGCATAGTTGGAAGGTGTCATTTGGTTTTATCTTACTAAAAAAGTCAAAACGACTTCTTTTATATTATTCAACCAATCAAATTTATTTAAACTAACTTATTAAATGATTTGAAGGTGAAATTATTTTTACTCTTAAATTAGGTATTTTCCTAAAAAATGTTGTTCAACCATTTTTCTATTTTTATATTAACTTTAATTTGGACCAGAGAAAGAAATTGAATCTGATAAAATTGATTAAAATATTAAATAATCAGTAACAAAAAAATTATATTTCCACTTTTATTTTTGGTCATGTTATTATGTTAACACAGTAAAAAAAATTATGTTATCACATTTATGGTTAAAATGGGTTCAAAGTGGTTTAACTGAGATATAAGGATTAAAATTTATAAAAAACCTATCTAAAATTGATTGGTAGAGTTTATTTATAACTTATAATATATTATTCTAATTTTTTGTTCCATGGTTCTTCTTTACATAACTATGATACATATATTATTTAATATCAATTAATTCCAAGTGTGTCATTTACCTCAATTGTAAAAGGGAACATCCTCTTCTCTATTATTAAAAAATTTTGAACCTTATATATGAGAACATCACTATCCTAATATCATCCTTCATTTCTTTCCCACATCTTAGAGCTTATTTTCTTTTCAAAATCCCACAATTTTAATTATTATGGTGTGATCACAAAGAGGATTCTCAACGAAGAGGTATAACTCTTAAACGAGTACTTTCAATTTTATTTCTTCTTCTACCTACTCTAAACATATGGTATTAATTATAAAATAATAAATTTAATATCTTATATAAACCTGATTATTATTATTATTATTATTATCAAATAAGAATTATCCACCTCTTTTTTTCCTTATGGGAAAACAAAACATCGCTCATTCATATGTGTGGATTACCACCTCCATGAAGTGGCACGTTTCATTTTTCATCGCCACTTCACATTAATGTTTTTAATGATATATTTTCTGAATATATATGATATATATGATATTATTTTAGTTTTTAAAGTATAATTACTATTTAATTTTCTTTTTTTTCATATATCAAATAGTGGAATCAACACTCATGCATACATACAGGCTATCATCTCTACATAGTGGTGTAATTAAATTTTCATCACCTCTTGAATGAATATTTATAAAATTTTATATAATTATTTAATATGATAATAATTAAATGAATAAAATTATTTATATTATGGAACCATTATCAAAGTATAAGGATCAATACTACCAAACTGAAATATGCAACAAAAACAAAGCAATTTTCCCTTAGAATAGTAATTTTAATAAAAATTATTAATAAATGGGTGATAATATGTTATAAGTAAATAATATATGGTATTATATAAATTATTATTATTTTTTAATATGTTTATAATAAATCTATATTTATTATATAGTTGGTTCAAATGCATATAAAGCCAGGAAATACATTATGTAATGGTTTATTATCTCAAATTGTCTTCTTTGAGATATATGTTATGTTATGCACCTATATTTTTGTGCGGTGTATATAAGACCCATTTTAAAAGTCATATCATGAATCTATTTATGTAAATTATATTTAAATTTTCATATGAACTTATTCTTTCTTGGGGATTACAATTCAATTATTACCAAAACGGTATGAAATTTATGTTTCAATCTCATTTAAATTATGATTAATTATACCTGAATTTTTATTGATAGAAAGTGTATTATTTGTATTTAATAAACCAGATTAATTTTTATTTTACTCTATTTATTTATAGAGTTTTTATTTATTATTACCCTTTTCCTCTCTTTGTAACTTAAAATTATCGAGGAAATGTTTTTAAAGGAAAATTGGCCTTATTTATTCTTTGGTTAAGGAACTATTTCTTCCATGTATATGCTTTTCAAAATTATTTTATAAGAGTATTTAAATATAATTGAAATGATTTTAAAATTATCATTTTTAATACATTTTAATTTATTTACAATGTTTTAGAAATTAAAATTTCTAAAATATTTCTAAACAAGTCTTTTTTAAATTTTTACAAAAGTGTTAAAGGAATGATTTATTTTAACTTACATTTCAAGAATATATTTTCATAGAATCATGAAAATTATATTTTTTAAATATTAATTTATAATTTTCCATTTTTATTGTTAAATAAAAAAATTTCCTTAATATTTTGGAAATATTTTCATTTTAAATAAGTGATTTTAAAATGAAAAGTGGATTTTCGTAAAAAAATATTTCTATGATATTTTTAAGGATTTTTCATCTATGATAACATCCTTTGAAAATACTTATTATATAATGAGGATATGATATAATCATACCATATATATTATTTCTCTATATAGTTTATGATTATTAGGATGATATGTTTGTGAAATTCATTTATTTTTCATGGGTTATGCTATGATGATATAATGAATGTGTTATGATCTTATCAAATACATATTAATAGTTTATGATTATGTGATGAGTGGGACCAAAATTATAGATACCTCAAATTCAATGGGTAAATAACTATATATCATGATATGATTATGGTAAATGAGTTAATGTGCTCCATCTAATATAGTAATTAGGTGGGGATGCATGATACACTATGATATTGGAAATAGATGGTGATGTCTGATCCATTATGATATAGGAAACAAGTGTTGGTGACACGTCCAATATGATGTTATGTTCATAGTAGTTAACCTTGAAATATGATATGGTTTATCTTCCTATAATGGTGCCAAAATTTTATGACATGTTGTGGTGATTATGATTTAAAATCATGACTTGTGGTTGATCTATGATGATTCATCACACATATGATTTATACCATTTGAAATGACAAAGTTTTATTCCATTACTCATCTTTATGATATATGACATATGGGTTATAAATATTGTACGTTATTATCATGATCTCATAAATTTATTCATTCATATGATCATCGAATTATATCTACCGTTTTTACCCTTGTTGAGAATTTGAGCTCAGTATTTCTTATGTTTCCTTTTCCTATGTTATGAAGAAAGCTTTTAAGTAGGGTATGTCAAAGAATGGTATAATTTGAGATAAACTATATGGTATATATTGAAGATCTTTCATTATATAAGTTTTTTATGTTTCTAATCTCAAATTACAATAAAAGTTTTATAATTATGTGGAGTGAAATGTTATTATATATATTGAATATTAATATTAAAGGGTGTGACATTTATATATTAAATGTATTGGTTTCATTAGAATTTATATGTATGATTTGGGTTAGATGAGGAAAATTATATCTCAGGAAAAAGGTATGTATCTTGTTTCGGACGGGGTTTATTAAAATATTATTTTCCCTCCAATGGTTGATTAGTTTTAGGACGCATTTTCAGAATCTTTTACAAGGTTTCCACCAAATATGGGGGTGTATTTTGTGATTGTAATGGTACTATATATCAATTATATCTCTATAAATCCATATCATATATATCCATGTTAGTCAATAGAGTTAATTATTAAATTATAAGAACTTGAATTTGAAGGATTCATCAAGAAGAGCGTGCCTCTGTGGGATACTCAAGTGTTTTTTCTAAGACAACATATGGGAGATTGTGGTTTTGTGTTTGTTATTATAGAATAAATAAAGCTACCATTTAAAATATATATCCTTTTTTGTATATCAATTATTTATTCAATAAATTTATGGGAGCACATAACTCACCCCAATCCATGTTTTGGGTATTTTCTAAATACACTTTTTGTGATTGATTGTAAACCTTCACATAGTCTTTAAATTACAAACACAAAACTTAATTGAAAACTAAAAATTTCATACAATATAATATCAAATTAAAAATTAAAAATACAATCTCAAATTTCATAAATCAAAAAAAATACTTCCATAATGAGATAAAATCATAAAAAAATGATTAAGGGTAACTAGCTTTAATATCGGTTGTATGGATTCTTTGATTTCTCAATGTTTTTATCTCACCACTATTAAACCATGTAAATAAAATTATAGACACAAGTCATCACTATATTTTTCATCTCACTGTTGTAGGGATACTCGCCATTGATCCATATATCACTATTCACCATCATTAACTTCCTAATTTTCAAAATATAAACTCGCTATTAAACCAACACACTAACAAATAATCTATTTATAGAGAATATCCACCATAGAAGAAAAAAAATGTGATATAACCACCAAAACCATCATTTAATGTTAATAAAAACTCTAAAATCCATCACAATAAATCAACTGTATCAAAAAAGAAAACATGAGTTCGCTTCACTTTTCTCATCACATTGTAAAACACCAAGAACCTAAACTGACCAATGCAGAAATAAAACTTGGTATTGTCACTCTTTCTATGCCTACGCAAGTGAGTGCACAAAACATCCAAGAAGAATATTGTACAACATTGTTTTCGGTTTGGAGTACTGGAACCAAAACTAAAGGGAACCACTAAGGTAGGATTTGAACTGATCATAGATGATAACTGCTACTTTAATATTGAAATTTTAATATTTTCAATATCTAGGTGAAACAAAAGATGTGATATGCCTCAAATGGTGAGTGAGTATAGTAAGAGGAGGGGAGGAGGAAATGGAGCCAACTAAGAACCAAGACATATAGGAAGGGAAATGCAATCTTGAGAATAAAGTTCAAATATTGAGATATCAAAAGGAATAAAATATATGGGTAAATCATAAGGAAAGTAGAAATAAGAACACAAAGTTGATGCAAGAGATAAGCGAGAATTGGAAATGTTAAATCGCCTACAAAGGAAAACGAGGAGTGTGTGACACCATGTAATTATCCATATGTGAATCTATACTCATTAAGGGGAGATCAGCGGTTTTAAAATATCAATCTACAATTAGGTAATCATCGGTTTAGTTTGAGAGTTGAGGATGTCCCTAAAATAGCCTGTTGAACATGGTTTGGGAATTTTTAATTTTTTTATCTTGTTAAGGGTGAAGAAAAAACCAACCATGTTTATGGCCTTGATGAACCATGTTTTCCATCCAGATTTGGATTCATTTTTTAGAGTATTTATCAATGATATATTAATATATCCATGATCATATGAGGTTCATAGAGATCATTTGGTTGTTGTCATTAACACATTACCCACTAATTAATTATATTCCATGAATTTTAAGTTTTAATTCTAGATCCAATGCATGAAGTTCCATTGGAATATTGCCTCTAAATATGGGATATCAGTGGATCTTGAGAAAGTAATTGTTATGGTGTCTTGATAGATATTTTATAATGTCTTCAAGATTAGTAATTTCATATTCCTTATTGGGTATTATCCCCAGTTTATCAAGCATTTTATCACCTATTTTCATCGATGAAAACAGTGAATATTAGGGTTGTGTTTTTTCAGTGAGATGATAAATGTGAAGTTTTTTAGGATATAAATAAGTGGTTAAAATAATATTTTATTCTTATCATTCATGATCTAGGGATGTTTTATGAGGTGTATTATAATTCTTGAAGTGTTTTATTGAGGTGTTTGTTAATACAAGTTTGGTGATTAGTGGTGTATGGTTCTCGATATCTTATGACATAAAATAATTGGGTCCTGAAGGAATCCTTAAGAGGAAGGTGAATTAATATTCCAATTTAAAATTTCTATTTTGAAAATTACAAATTTAGAATTCACTCAATTAATAATACTATCCCACTTAATAAAGAAGTAGATGTGTGTGTGTGTGTATATATATATATATAATTTAAGGTTTTAGAATATTTTCATGATGTTTTGATCACAAATTAGTTAAAACAACTTAACTTATCTTAACTTCTGAAAAATAATATACTCGCAAAAAACACAGAATATATTTCAATCAAAAATTCTAATTAACAAAGTATATTTTATAAAACCATTCTTAAAATTAATTAGATAAAATTAAAAATATTAAGTCAATTTTTAAGAGAAGTTTAAATAAGTATTGAATGAAAAATAAAAACATATAGTGTAATTTTAAAACAAGGGTTTTAGTTCCAAGACCAAACCTAATCCCCACAACTTGACAATAATTCACTACCAATATCATTTATTAAACCAAATAAATAGATCCACAACCTGGATTGTGTTTTATAAAAACAACACACAATGTAGAATAAGTTAATCCTAGCCACATACGTTGTTATATTTGGGATAAAAATATAAATAAATCATGGGAGTATCAATGTACTCTACCTAATAGTATAGGGGAAATGATCAAAAAATATATTGGAAGGTAAAAGTAAATATCATAATATAAAATAAATGGATGGAGAGAAGTAATTGTTAAAAGTTTGATACAACTCAATATCTAATATAATTCTATCTGTCGTAAAGGTGTATCTTTTTAAATTAATTTTCAGTGATTTTGGAGGTGAGAATTTAATTTAGTTCAACCTTCTTTTATGTTTTTTTAATATTTCATAGAAAATATGGAACTATGGTTTTTTAGAATAAATGCTTGAAAGATCACAAAAATTTCAACCCCATTTCACCTAAGAGGCTTTGTCAAATTTGTAGAGTCTTATTCTCAAATTAGTTATTGAAGCATAATAATTCTTCGATTGATGATAATTAACTGCTCTAATAGGTCTCATTAAATTCCAAAACTAATTGTTGAGATTTCGAACTTAGGCATGGTAATAATATCACTTATGGTCGATATAGACTCACTTTTTGGACGCTTAACCCTTACATAAGTAAGAATATAGTAGATTAAAATGGCCATGTTTTCGATTAGATAGGAATATTATATTTGAAATTTTATTATTTTTCAATATAGAACATGCTTTATATTGTCACTTCATCCTTTAACAGGTGGTCACTTTAAAGTTCAATTTTTTTTCATTGACAGACATGGTTGGTCAAAACTTCTTCATATGTTTGATCATATATGGTTAATGAAGACTTTATATGATTAGTGCTCTGATCATATGGTTTCTTCTCAAGGCTTGTGGTTGATGAGAATATAAAGTGTGGTTGGTTTGACACTTAGAAAAATTTCTTCATTGTTTCTCTACTTCTATATGTGGTCGATAGATTTAGCATATAGTTGATTCAGTAAAAAGTACGGTTAATCCATACTTAGCATATTAATAAAAAACATAATACTTATATGATAAAATATATATTTCATTAGAAATATAATAAACATGATTTGGGACCATTTAGAGAGGGAATTATTGGACTATCCAATAATCCATCCCTTTTGATGATAAAAAATCATGGCCTGGTAAATCTAAAACAAATTATATAAACATAAACTATTAACACCCATAATATGCATAAATGATTAATTTCCATAGTATTTTTCATTTATTTCCATATTTTCTCTCCATTTTTGAATTAATGAAAATATAATATAAGAGAAGATTAAAACATATGTGTAAATGAAGTAATAGATGTAAGAGTATATATGTTAATTAAGATATGAAAAAATTTAATCAAGAAAAAAACAAACTCTTTTAAAAATAATTTCAATACAGATGATGAAATATAATAGGTGACCTATCAAATATCTTAATTAGAATCCTAATATAAATATCTCTCTCTAGGGGATTTAGGATCAATAGGTTCATTTACCTTTCCTTAATGTGTGGGAGTTGGATTTGGAGTAGAAGTAGGAGGGCCACCAAGAACGATCCATTTAGCTAAAGGTGTGATAATTTTAATAGAATGAGTTTGTGTGAATCCTAATTATGAAACTAAAATAGAGGATGAGGTTAGAATGATGAAGCTAGGGGCTGGAGTAACTGAAGGGATAGGTAGGGTTGAAGGCGCAACCAAGGTAGTGCTAAAACTGTACAGGTAGGACCCCATGAGCAGAGTGAACCTCTTTAAATATTCAATACATTTTCCATAATCTCTTTAAATATATCCTTGTTATAATGAAATAGACCCATGATATGTTCTAAAAATTTCAATATATCTACCACATCTTTCAATGCTCTAGTGACTGGAGGCATCTTTAGTTCACCATTCAAGGATCTAAATAGAGACTTCAAGTCATAATTGGTAAATATTCTACTTAAATAATGATGAATGTCTCTCTTAATAATATCTCTCTCACTTTTATCTTGTTGGGAATAAGATATTACTAACTCTAAGGTCTTTTATATATGATTTTTAAAAACATAAATCACCATTATTTAGTGTTTGAAAAACTATCCAATTCCACTTTGATTTCTTCTTATAAAATCTACCTTAATAAATCCTCATAAAAAATATGTTTTGGGAGAAAAAGATGCACTATAAGAGGAAGATTTTACCATGGCATTAAAGTATCTCTCACCAAAATTTATGATCATGTTATACAAGTAATCATGAAATATACTTTTACTCTTAAACTATGAAACTCTTTATTCATAGAGTTAACCTTCATAAATAACATAGGTTAGATATAACAAATAGTAATAGAAATAATCTTTGAAATGTCTTCTTCTCTAGTTGGTTCCATTATAGCTTTAAATAGTTCTTTGATCACAATAATTATACCATCTTTGAATTCACTGAGATATGATTTAGTAACATAGGGAGATATAGAGGCATAATGGGGGTGATCTATCTATTTAGAATGGGATGATCTACTAGCTAGTTCAATATTATCCAATAAGGTTCTTGTCTCTCTCTTATCAGAGGAATAAAATTAAGGACCAACATCAAAGTCTATGATATATTTTTTTCAAATGTTATAACTTGTTATGAATCATATGTTAAACCAGTTTCTTCAACTCCAATATGCTTTATAAGTATTGGCACAAACATACCACCAATCACTTGTTTCACTGTTTAGGTTAGTCATTGTTCATCCTGACTGCTAGTTCTTGGATAGGGGATCATAATCCTTTCTTAAAGATCAATTATTTTGACTAAAGAACCTTCAATAATAGTAGTTCTACCATAAATGGTATGTGAAAGTAGAAAATTGTGTCCAGAAAGCTCTGTTGTACTGTCTCGATCATGATTATCACCATCAGATTTTGAGTACTCTATTCCAATAAAAGATCTAGAAGATTTATCCCCCATCTAGAAGAATATCCCCCTTCCCCTTCTAATAAAAGAGTAATTTTATCATTATATTACTTTATTCAAAATAAGTGTACATCATCCTTAATAGAATCATCATCATCTGAATCCAAAATGGGTATACCGACCTAAAGTGTAACAAATGGTTCGATATCTTCTTCATCATAAAAAACTTCTTCTTCATTGGTAAGAAGATACTTAGGAGGGTCATTTTTTCCATAATAAATACTATCCATCATAGGATTATGATCTCTCAGTAATTAATTTTTTTATAGGAATAACTTCTATTGGCTCAGGAGATTCAACTAAAAATCATGAGAGGAACTCCTGTCATCTTCATAAGCTCCCATGGATTCCTCGCTTAAATTATCTATTTCATCTTTTTGAGTCAAAAACAACGAAAACAAAAAATTTTATAAACACATTTACATCTATATTTCTTAAAAACAGTACTTATAACCTTATCGAGTTCCAAACATAGGTCACCAATATCTTTCAGTGTTACTGAATCCTTAATAGGATTGAACTTCTAATAAAAAATTTTGAGGTTCATCTACCCAATACTTCTTCTAAGGATTCCGAAAAAACATCATTCTATTGAAAATGGTTTGGTTAAGGAAAATCCCACCAAAATATATAGTCTTTCCCTCCCCTTTAAGAACAAATCATTTAGACTCCAAAAAAAATGAAATATACTTAGGATAGGGTAGTGAATTAAACTTGTAGGATGGATTACACAATACCTCCTTATGTCTTGTCATATATCTAACCAAACAGATCACTATGAAAAAATGACGTGTTGCGATTGGTTATTTGATATAGGTTTTTCACCCATCACAAATACAATTAAATAAATGGTTATTTTTTACAAGAGAAAGAACATGTCAAAAATAATTTTGGTGTGCATTCCCACCACAACACGGGAAAGGGTATTTGTGATGGGACTTAGTTCCTATCACAAATACCCTGGGTCATGTAAACTTATTTGCAACAGGTACTGTTACAAATAATTTTTTAACTGTTGCCTCAGTTTTTTATTTCCAAAACTATTTCTGATGGGTACTATCATAAATAGTCTCGTCTCTACAAATCTAACATCTATATACACCCCCCCAATTCCACTTCACTATGCATTTGTGCTTTGATCAGGTCAATATTTATCTTCGTTTCTTCAATAGTTCAATTATATGTTTCATTTTTTACAGGGATGAAAATTTTGAGGTTTGCAACGTGAAAAAGATCCATTTTTTGAGGTATTTATATACTATTATTAATTTTTATTTATTTTATTTTATTTTATATTATATTTTAATATTATTAATTTATAGTAATTAGATTTATTTAGAATTAATTATTTATAATTATAATTAATTACTTATAATTACTAGTAGTTATTTTAGATTAGAAATATGTATTTTTAATTAGTAATAACATTTTTAATTAAAAGGTAAATAGTTTTAATTTTAAATAATTAGTTTTAATTATTAGTTATAGTGTGTTATGAATAGTAATTACTTATAATTGATAAATATTATTAATTAAAAAACATAGTAATAATTTAGAGGTATTAGTAATAACTAATAATAATTTAGAGTCATTTTTAATAAATAATAGTTTTTGGTAAAAATGAATGTTAAACCACTGTAATTAGAAATAATTAGTTGTAATTAGTAAATATTAATGGTAAATAACTATAATTTTAAAAAAATAACGTTATTAGTAAAAAATAGTTGTAATTAGTAAACAATAGTAAAATTGAATGTTAAATCACTGTAACTAGTAAAAATTAATTTTAATTAGTCAAAATTAGTGATAAATTACTATAGTTATTTTAAATTAGAGGTAATGATTAAAATTTAGTAAAAAGTAGTAGTAATTAGTAAAAATTATCAGTAAAAAACAAAAATTATTAAAAATTAAAAAAAAACAAGTGGAAATTAGTAAAATTAGTGAAAAATAATAGTATTAATAAAAAATTAGTTAAAAATATTACCAAGTAGCTGTAAACCAGAATAATTTATAATAATTAGTTTTAATTAGTTAAAATTAATGGTAATTCACTCTAATAATTAAATATTTTATGTTAATTGTTAAAAATTAACGTTAAATCACTTTAATTATTAAAAATTAATGGTAATCAGTCAAAATTAGTAAAAATTACTAGCAATTAGTAAAAATTAATAAAACGAATATTAAATTACTATAATTAGTAAAAAAAATTGTTAATTAGTAAAAATTAGCAGTAATTAGTAAAAATTATCAATAAATTACCATAATTATCCCTACTGGAAAGTTGGTCTATACCAACACCCCTATATTAACAGTTTTGTAAAATCGTTGGTATGGGCGGTCCTATTCCAATGGTTTAGAATAACCATTGGGAAAGGCCTTTTAATATCAGTCTACCCCAATGGTTTTAAAAACCCATTGGGATATTCCTTTTAATACCAGTCAATCCAAATGGTTTTTTAAAACTGTTGGGAGAGTTTCCCCCCAAATGCCTCAGCCATCCCCCCTCCCCATTCTACATTTGATTTACTTTTTCCTTAAATGAGCACTACTCTCTTCCCATTCGGCGACCACTCCTCCTCTTCCAACAGGTGATCCATCCCTCCCTCCCCATTCCAGATTCAATTCATTTATTCTGTAACTGATCACTGCTATTTTCCCGACTGATAACCACTCCTCCTCTTCCAACATGAGATCCAACCTAGTTTAAATCATTCAGTTTCTTCTACTTCAAATTGGTGAGTTTGAGTTATATCCTATGCTTATATTTATTTTGGATTTTTATGTACCACATTTAGTTTATTTTCCTATCCGATGCAATCTCCCATCATTTAAGGTTTTCATTTGATTATTCTTGAATATGAAATTTTCACGTTCAAAATACTTCATCCTATACAGAGAGAGTGAATGTTACATCCTGAACCGCTACCACCATCTCAAATTTTTTCTAGAATATTAGACAATATTAGGTTTCTATAAGAACTATATTTTCTCCAATTGTTCACATTCAAAATCATATTTTGAGGTATTCTACCTTGTAAACTATTTTTTTCTTCGAAAATGGATTTCCAACAATTAATTTCTGAAATTTTTCTAAAATGGTTTGGTTTTTAAGATATTAATGGAAAATACATTTTTACTAACACCATTGTATTTTTTCATATATAATGAGGAATGTATGACATAAAAATGTATAAAATTTTCTTAAAGGAAAATAATTATTAATTTATTAATACCACTTGACCTTTTGGGACTGTCCTCATAGAAATTTCTCATTTTAATTTTCATTGGTCCCCCCACATTAACAAATATCATTAGTTCCCTTGAATTATTTTAATATTACCAATTTTCCCTCTCCTATATGTCTTTTTTATTTTATTATTTTGATGGTTATCCATGTATGTTTGACATGTGGTTAACTATCATGTCAATAAATTTTGATGTCTACATGATGGTCCCCACTTATAGTTGCACTGTTTTGCATGATTTTGATGAAGTAAACACTTTATTCTCATAACTCTTCAATGCATCCTTTATATATGAATTCAAATGATTGATTTCATAATGGGAAGTGATTTAAAAAATGAATTTAGGTGAAGTAATATGTGTGAGTCACATGGGCTAAGTGACTTGTGTGAGGCCTATTAGTGAAGTGACCTATGTGATGCACTTGGGAGAAGTGACCTGTGTGAGGTACATGGTAATAATTCATGAATTTTAGAATTTCATGACCAAGTCTACAAAAACCACTTGAGATGGAATTAACCCAACATTAACCCATGATATTATTTACCTAATGATGCAATAAAATAATTACATTTGTACTAATAAAATATAGTATTACTTATTCCATACTTCCAATGGATTAGAAAACTATTTATATTTTAGAGGAAGAAGTTGATGCATTCATGTCACGAACCAGCTTGGGTCAACCCTGAACCAGTCACCTGAGCTGGTCTGTGGAAAGTCCTGAAGGGTGTTCTCAATCCCCTCGGGATGGAAACTAGTGTCATGCATCAAAACTGAATAGTTGGGAATGATTTTTCCCATAAAATAAAAATAAATTAATTAATAAAAATTAAACAAAGAAAAATAGAACTAGAAATGTAAATAAAACAAGACTGTACATACTTCCATGTGACCTCTTGGTCACCTCCAACAACTAACAACCTGCCTCACACGGTTATACAAAACATGAACCAAAATCAAGAAACTAAACATGCATCTAAAAATATAGGATACGTGTGAGAATTTAAATGCTCAGTAGGAATTCTAAAAGTTAACCACATAATCCATGCATTTTCCAAATTCCAAAATTGTCCAATAAAACTAGTTTCAACTACATTTATAAAATACAGTTTTCATATATACAATGTTTTTGAAAAACTAATAATCACAATTCCATTTCACTTATAATTCAAAAACAAGGAAAATAAATAAAGAGAGGCTCACAAAAACTTTTCCAAAACTTCTACTTGGAAATCCTTTTTTAAAACCAACCATATATGAAAACAAAATTCAAATAAAACACCAAAACCATGTTCAAGGTTATCATTTTACACAAATATAGGGCAATGGTACTAGTAGTCCTCATATTAAAGGATCATGAAAAACCTAGGAACTAGGAGGAATACCAGAACATACTAATACCTTCGACTCCATCCTCAGTAGCATGCCACACACGACAAAATTCAACACCCTAACGCCCGACCACCCTTTCTGAGGTCAAACTGTGGGGCCCAATCCCATAGAAAAAATACTAAATATCCACCTTGTAACGACCCAATCTTTTTGAGTAGTATATTAACTTACTCTTATTGATTTAATAAGATGTTAATGGTTAATGCAGAAAGAGGAGTCGATGGCTTCATCCAGTAGACTCAACCCTTATGAAGCCCACTTATCAGAGCTTGGGAAGGAGGTAGCATCTGTGGGCTTCGCTTTGGACCAAGCCCAAGCCGAACTCCAGCGTGTCAAGCTTGAACGGAAACTCCTTCGAGAGAAGTTCAAGTTAGTAGAGATTACTACTAGGGCAATGTTATCTGAGCCTCCCTCAGATTCTCTCACCATAGCACACCTTACACTTCGGTCATATGTCGGTGTTATAAGGGGCTATGTGACGAGACCCTAGCTTCCTTGTGTAATCCTTTCGGGTGAATAAATTGAGATTTCTTCCTTTAGTGATGTTTGTGAAATTTCAAATGTCTAGATAATTTTAGAATGTATTTTATTGATGAATTTTTGAAAAAGGGATATTTTAAAACATTTATGTAAACCCTAAATAACTAATGATGTGTAATGATTTTCAAAAAATGGTCTTCTACAAAAGTGTTCAGTAAGGAATTTGGAGTCTAATAAGATCAACTTAATTTTTGAGGAATAGTAAATTATGAATAGTGATTTTACGCTTAGGATTAGTAATGTGACCAAATGGATTAGTAATTTCACTCAAAGAAAGTTTTAATATAATTCAAACACCTAGATTAAGTAGTGTGATTCAATAAAATGGTTAAATAACGGCTTCATAAATTATTAGTCAAGTACTAGTTTTTTCGGATGAATAGTGTTTTTTAATTAAAAATTTAATTAAAAATAATTAGAAAATTATTTTTATAAAAAGGACTTTATTTTTGAACTCAGAGCATCGATATTATGTTAAGGTAATTTTTGGGGATTTTTTTGAAAAAAATGAATTTTCGATGAATAGTGTTTTTATTTAAAAATTAAATTAAAAATATTTAGAAAAATATTTTTATAAAATGGATTTCATTTTTGAAATCAGAGCGTTGATAGTTGGTTAAGGTGAAATTTTGGGATTATTCTGAGTAAGTTGATTTTTCAGTGAATAGTAAAATTACAGTTTTAGGGTTTCGGTATGTTTAATGACATCATAACGGTGTCATGAGGATTTCATGAGATCTTTTGAGGTTTGGCCGGCCAAGGGTGATGAATTATTGTTTTTGGGGCCCCATGTGGCCTAACTCCATGATAAATGCCAAGGGAGAGCACATGGGTTTGAGAAAAGCACATGTGAGGTGTCCCTTGGCCATTAATGCCTTGTCCCCTCACTTTCCCTATAAATACCCACCCTTTCCCCCTTTGGTTTTCACTCCCAACTCTCCCCCAACGAAGTTCTGGTCTTCTTACCTTCCAAGGATTCCTCCCAAGGTTCCCCCAAGCCCTCAAGGTCCAATCCTTTGAGTTTCAACAGTCACGTTTTAAGGTAAGGGATCTGCCCCCTCTCTTTCTTTTCATGTAATCTCTTTTATTTCATTCCTTTTATGCTCCATGTTATTATGTGAGAAGATGTTCTTTTATATTCCTCTTACTGCACCTTTCATGTTTATATGATGAGATATCCCCTCTTACTCTCATCATTTCGTTTTATGAAAGTTTAAGTGACGTCGTTAGGCTGCCGAATGTTTAAGTGATTCTTTCACCCTTCTCATTTTTCAAGTTCGATTTTCATGTCAACTCATTCAAGTTCCTTTTTATTATGTTGGGGTATGATCTCTATATCTATCATACTGATCTATTATGATCATATGATGAGAGACCCTATTTTATTTGTTCAATTCATTTTTATTGAAGTTTAAGTGACGCCGTTAGGCCGCTGAATTTTCATAAGAGAAATCAAATTTTTGTCTTCCTTCCATGTTTTTCATTTCAAATGGTATGTACTTAAAATTGCATCACCATGTCCATATATCCTTCTTATTCTGTCCCTCTACTATTTTATGGCTCAATTTTGATTGTTCGACCCATGTCCCCTCTCTTTTCAAAGTTTTCTAAAACCTTATAACATAGCCGTTATGCTTCAGAATTTTCGTCTCAAAATGCCTCTCTTTTCTCAAAATTATTTTATGTTATAAAGTGAATACTCAAAGCTCCTATTTCTACAGGGGTATTCACATATATATGAAAATGTTCTATTTTAAATTCTGGGATTTACATACATGATACCCGCTTTCCCTTTCCGTGGGTTTAAAGTAATGTAAAGATCATGTCTTTAAATGCAGTTTTTAAAACGTTATGATTATGAAATGAAACCCATTTATTTTATGCTATATGGGTTATTTATGAAATGTTTGATGATGATATATGTGGCTCACATGATAATAAAGGCAAATTTAAGGGTGCGCCCTGATAGCGCTCCAATGCATTGGGTAAAGACTTAATCTCTAGAGATGACCATTTTAACGACGCCTTGGTGAATAACCTTGGTAATTTTTAACGACACCTTGGGGATGGACCTTGGTGAAATGAAACGATTGTCAATATTAAATGTTACTGCCACATCTTCAAGTTATGAAAAATGTTATTTTTATTATGATGTATCTCATGATTTATTTCTCATGCCTTAAAGTTCTTTTCATGTCCTTGGTGAAGTATCTCAAGTTCACATGTAAAATGTTTCTATGGTTTCCCTTACTGGGCCTTCTGCTCACCCTTTATTTTGATGTATGTCCCCAGGTTATGAGATGCATAATGAACATAGTATGAACTAAAGGATAAGCCTTTCAAGTGTTTAAGAAGAATGTTTTATGTTTTTTTATGTATTATGATCCTTGTTTCCAAGACACTAAACCTTAACGATCCTCAGTTTTGTGTAATGTAATGAAAGTTTATGTTATAAAAATACGGGATGCTATAGTTGGTATCAAAGGATGGTTTAGTTATTTGTGGAAATTAGGATATAAAAACTTTAGGAAGAACCCTATAGAAAAGTTTAAATATAGGAAAACTTCCTGGTATTTTGGTAAGTATTGAGTAAGTGGTTTATCAAACAAATACATCCCTGTCTGGATATGAGCAGGTAGAGGCGGCTCTGGCACAAATGTACATAGGGGTAAAACCCGAAAACACCTCTTTGAGCTAGACTCGAACAGGAACTGGTGCACGATAACGGGCCTTGCTGCACTCTTGGTTACGACACTCCCGGGGGATATGTTTGGTTAATCACAAGCTTTTTATGAATCATTATGAAGGAATTATATAAAAGTGTAATTGTCTAAGCATAAAGTATTAGTTAAAAGATTCATAAATGAAATAAGTTTCTCACTAAGGTTTTATTCTTTTAGAAGATGGCGGGCAATAGGAGGAACTGTGCCGATGGTGACCGCAATGCACCATGTGCTGACGGCCCTCCAATGGAAGCCGGAATGGAAACATTCATGCGAATGATGAACCAACTGACTCAAGTTATGAGTAATAACTTGAATCAAGCCGAGAGGCCGACCTCACCACGATGGGAACAACACTCTGTTGAGTCCTTCATGCGTCAACGACCGCCAACATTCAGTGGATCTACTGACCCATTGGTTGCGGAACAATGGATAAGCTCCATTGAAAAGATCTTTTCTGTACTTCATTGTTCGGAACAAGAAAAAGTCACCCTTGCTGTTTACCGCCTAGAGGGAGAAGCTGATCAGTGGTGGTCACTGATCAAAAACACGAAGCCACGAGGAGAGATAGAAGCTTTGGAGTGGGAAGAATTTCAGGGAATTTTCCTTAACAAGTATTTCCCTCGTTCCATGAGAACGAGAATGGAGAAAGAGTTTCTCGAGCTGAAGTAGAAGGAGAAAGAATCTGTCGGAAGCTATGAGATGAACTTCACAAGGCTTTCCCGTTATACCTCAAGCTTTGTCATGGACCCTAATGGGAAGGTTGATAGATTCTTTGGTGGACTACGACCTCATCTACGGAAGAATCTATCCAACAGGGACTACGATAGCTATGAAGAAATAGTTCGAAGTGCTATGAAAGTCGAGCTGGAGTTTGGTGAGACACAGTGGTCTCATAAACCAAATGAGAAGAAGAGATCGTTGGATCCCAGTTTAGGGAAGTCTTTTGATCAGGGAAGAGGTGGAAAGCAAATGCAACTTACCACATGCAATAAATGTGGGAAGAATCATCTGGGGAACTGCTTGAACGGAATTGGAAAGTGCTACAAGTGTGGAAGAGGAGGCCATATTGCTCGGAATTTTTAGAGTGAGGTGAAGCCTCAGCTTCCCAACACTAAAGACATAGGAAAGATGGTTCTGGCCCTACCCGAAGTCACATGCTTCAAGTGTGGACAGCTTGGGCACTTTGCTAACCAATGTCCAAATCTGAGAGCGGTGGAGGGGAATCACCACCAACCTCAGCAGAGGCCAAGAGAGAAAGGTCGTGCTTTCCCTATCACAACAGCTGAAGTTGAAGTCCCGAACGATGTGGTAGCAGGTACTCTTGTCGTCCTCTCAAAACTAGCAAGTACTTTATTTGATTCTGGTTCTACGCATTCCTTTATTTCCTCCAAGTTTGCAAGGAATATAGAATCAATCCCTGAACTGCTAGAGGTAGAGTTGTCTGTCAAGACTCCAAGTGGGATTATCCTTGCATCAACAGTATTTAGAGACTCTAGTGTTTACTTTTCTGAGCACAATCTTATCGCAAATCTAGTAGTCATTCCCATGATGGAATTCGACATTATACTAGGGATGGATAGGCTCTCAAAGTATAATGCTAAGATCAAATGCAGAAGTAAGGAAATCTCAGTAGTCTTGAATGAACGACCTACAGTTATCTTCCAAGGAGAGATATCCCAAACTGACCCCTATCTAGAAGCACCTCCTATAGCTTTCTTTATGGAGTTAATCGGTGATGATGAAGAAGGAAAAGGGAGAATACAAATAGAAGATGTTCCGATTGTTCAGGAATACATGGATGTATTTCCTGAGGAGTTAACTGGACCTCCCCCGGAAAGAGAGGTAGAGTTCTCCATTGAACTCGTACCTGGGTCTCAACCGATATCAAAGACTCCGTATAGAATGGCAAATTTGGAGCTAGAGGAATTAAAGAAACAACTCCAAGACTTGTTGGAGAAGGGGTTTATCCAACCGAGTGTGTCTCCTTGGGGAGCACCAGTTCTCTTTGTAAAGAAGAAGGATGGATCAATGCGACTATGCATCGATTATAGAGAACTGAATGGGATCACGGTGAAGAACAGATATCCTCTTCCAAGAATTGATGATTTATTTGACCAACTTCGCGGGGCTCAATTATTCTCTAAGATTGACCTTCGATCTGGTTATCATCAATTGAGGGTGAAGAAGGAATATATTCCAAAGACTGCCTTCCGATCAAGATATGAGCATTATGAGTTTACTGTTATGCCCTTCGGCTTGACTAATGCTCCTTCTATTTTCATGGATTTGATGAATAGAGTCTTTAAGGACTACCTTGATAACTTTGTGGTAGTTTTTATTGATGATATCTTGATATATTCAAAAAGTCGTGAGGAGTATGAAGATCATATAAGGGTTATATTGAAAGCTCTGCAGAAGGAGATGCTCTTTGGGAAGTTCAGCAAGTGTGAGTTTTGGTTACAACAGGTGGCTTTCTTGGGGCACATCGTAACCAATGAAGGAATCTCCGTTGACCCTGCAAAGACAATGGTTGTGGAGGAGTGGCCTCAACCCACAATAGTAACTGAGATTCTTAGTTTCCTTGGTTTAGCAGGATATTATAGGAGGTTTGTGAAAAACTTTTCACGGCTTTCTAATCCACTAACCAAGTTGACTCGAAAAGGGGTTAAGTTCATCTGGACAAAGGAATGCGAGGAAAGTTTCCAAGAGCTGAAGAAGAGATTGGTTACTGCACCTGTGTTAGCACTACCCTCTATCAGAGAAGGATTAGTTATTTTTAGCGATGCATCTCTGAAAGGGCTTGGGTGCGTCCTCATGAAAAATGACAAAGTAATTGCTTATGCATCTCGACAGTTGAAGATTCATGAGCAGAATTATCCTACGCATGATCTAGAACTGGCGGCAGTTGTTTTTTCTCTAAAGATATGGAGGCACTATCTTTATGGGGAGAAATGTGATATATACACTGACCACCAATGTCTAAAGTATATTTTCACACAGAAATAATTGAACATGAGACAAAGGAGATGGTTGGAGCTTATTAAGGACTATGATTGTTCAATTCATTATCACCCTGGAAGATCAAACAAAGTTGCGGATGCGTTAAGCAGGAAAGATCCTGTTGTTCTGGCAACAATGAGGATCGTAGGAAATCCCTTGATTAAAGATCTAGTAAAACTGGACATGGGAATTATAAGGAAAGGGACATCATCAACCCTATTCCAAATGATTTCTCAACCTTCATTACTAGAGAAGATTAAGAAGGCTCAAAAAGAAATCTTTTTCTTCAGGAGAAGTTGGAGGCTGTAAAAGATGGGAAGTTCCCTGATTTCAATATTGATCAAGAAGGTGTATTGAAATTTCGTACAAGACTATGTGTCCCATCTATTCCGGAGATAAAGAAAGAACTGATGGATGAAGCTCATAGATCTACATTCTCTATACATCTGGGAAGTACTAAGATGTATAGAGACCTTCGTGATCATTATTGGTGGGATAACATGAAGAGGGAGATCGCTGATTACACTACATGGTGCCTAGTGTGTCAGCAAGTAAAGGCAGAACGACAACTTCCTAAGGGGGTATTACAACCGCTACCCATACCAGTATGGAAGTGGGATAATATCACTATGGACTTTGTAACTGGTCTCCCGAAAACATCCAAAGGAAACAATGCGATATGGGTTATTGTGGACCGTCTCACCAAGATAGCCCTTTTTATCTCTATTCGGGAAGATTTCTCTCTGGATCAGCTTGCCAAGATATACGTGAAGGAAGTGGTAAGGCTGCATGGGGTACCACTATCCATCGTATCTGATCGTGACCCAAGATTCACATCAAAATTCTGGAGAAGTCTTCAACATGCTCTGAATACTGAATTGAATTTTAGTACGGCCTATCATCCTCAAATTGATAGCCAATCTGAAAGGACTATTCAGACACTCGAAGACATGTTGAGATTATGATCAATGGAATTTAAAGGTGGATGGGATCAACACCTCCCATTAGTGGAGTTCTCCTATAACAACAGCTTCCATTCGAGTATTCAGATGGCACCCTATGAAGCTCTATATGGAAAGCGGTGTAGAACTCCTACTTGTGGGGATGAAACTGGTGAGAGGAAGCTTCTTGGGCCTGATCTCGTGCAAGAGATGACGGAACAGGTTCATGCCATCCAACAACACATAAAGGCTTCTCAGAGTCGGCAGAAGAGTTATGCTGACAATCGTCGAAGGGACTTGGAGTTTGGTGTTGGTGACAAAGTCTTCCTTCGAATTTCTCCATGGAAGAGAGTCATGCGGTTTGGGAAGAAAGGGAAGCTCAGCCCTAGGTGCATTGGCCCCTATGAAATCCTTGATCGCATAGGACCAGTGGCCTATCGTCTATCACTTCCACCAAACCTAGCTCAAGTTCATGATTTCTTCCATGTATCTCTCTTGAGGAAGTACATACCCGACCCTTAGCATGTACTAAACCCAGAGGTGGTACAACTGGAACATGACCTCTCTTACGAGGAGCAGCCAGTGGAGATCTTGGACCGTAGAGACAAGGTCCTACGAAACAAGACTACCCAACTTGTGAAAGTGTTGTGGAGGAATCATATATATGAAGAGGCGACTTGGGAGCCGGAGGAAACAATGAAGCAAAAGTACCCTCACCTTTTCGACTAGGCCTCAAGTATAAATTTCGGGGACGAAATTTCTTAAGGGGGGAAGAATCTAACAACCCAATCTTTTTGAGTTGTATATTAACTTACTCTTATTGATTTAATAAGATGTTAATGGTTAATGCAGAAAGAGGAGTCGATGGCTTCATCCAGTAGACTCAACCCTTATGAAGCCCACTTATCAGAGCTTGGGAAGGAGGTAGCATCTGTGGGCTTCGCTTTGGACCAAGCCCACGCCGAATTCCAGCGTGTCAAGCTTGAACAGAAACGCCTTCGGGAGAAGTTCAAGTTGGTAGAGATTACTACTAGGGCAATGTTATCTGAGCCTCCCTCAGATTCTCTCACCATAGCACACCTTACACTTCGGTCGTATGCCGGTGTTATAAGGGGCTATGTGACGAGACCCTAGCTTCCTTGTGTAATCCTTTCGGGTGAATAAATTGAGATTTCTTCCTTTAGTGATGTTTGTGAAATTTCAAATGTCTAGATAATTTTAGAATGTATTTTATTGATGAATTTGTGAAAAAAGGATATTTTAAAACATTTATGTAACCCCTAAATAACTAATGGTGTGTAATGATTTTCAAAAAATGGTCTTCTACAAAAGTGTTCAGTAAGGAATTTGGAGTCTAATAAGATCAACTTAATTTTTGATGAATAGTAAATTATGAATAGTGATTTTACGCTTAGGATTAGTAATGTGACCAAATGGATTAGTAATTTCACTCAAAGAAAGTTTTAATATAATTTAGACACCTAGATTAAGTAGTGTGATTCAATAAAATGGGTAAATAACGGTTTCATAAATTATTAGTCACGTATTAGTTTTTTCGGATGAATAGTGTTTTTTAATTAAAAATTTAATTGAAAATAATTAGAAAATTATTTTTATAAAAAGGACTTTATTTTTGAACTCAGAGCATCGATATTATGTTAAGGTAATTTTTGGGGATTTTTCTGAAAAAAATGAATTTTCGATGAATAGTGTTTTTATTTAAAAATTAAATTAAAAATATTTAGAAAAATATTTTTATAAAATGGATTTCATTTTTGAAATCACAGCGTTGATATTTGGTTAAGGTGAAATTTTGGGATTATTCTGAGAAAGTTGATTTTTCAGTGAATAGTAAAATTACAGTTTTAGGGTTTCGGTATGTTTAATGACATCATAACGGTTTCATGATGATGTCATGAGATCTTTTGAGGGTTGGCCAGCCAAGGGTGATGAATTATTCTTTTGGGGGCCCCATGTGGCCTAACTCCATGATAAATGCCAAGGGAGAGCACATGTGTTTGAGAAAAGCACATGTGAGGTGTCCCTTGGCCATTAATGCCTTGTCCCCTCACTTTCCCTATAAATACCCACCCTTTCCTCCTTTGGTTTTCACTCCCAACTCTCCCCCAACTAATTTTGGGTCTTTTTACCTTCCAAGGAGTCCTCCCAAGGTGCCCCCAAGCCCTCAATGTCCAATCCTTTGAGTTTCAAGAGTCACGTTTTAAGGTAAGGGATCCGACCCCTCTCTTTCTTTTCATGTAATCTCTTTTATGTCATTCCTTTTATGCTCCATGTTATTATGTGATAGGATGTTCTTTTATATTCCTCTTACTGCCCCTTTCATGTTTATATGATGAGATATCCCCTCTTACTCTCATCATTTCGTTTTATGAAAGTTTAAGTGACGCCGTTAGGCTGCCGAATGTTTAAGTGATTCTTTCACCCTTCTCATTTTTCAAGTTCGATTTTCAGGTCAAATCTTTCAAGTTCCTTTTTATTATGTTGGGGTATGATCTCTATATCTATCATACTGATCTCTTATGATCATGTGATGCGAGACCCTATTTTATTTGTTCAATTCATTTTTATTGAAGTTTAAGTGACGTCGTTAGGCCGCCGAATTTTCATAAGAGAAATCAAATTTTTGTCTTCCTTCCATGTTTTCATTTCAAATGGTATGTCCTTAAAATAGCATCACCATGTCCATATATCCTTCTTATTATGTCCCTCTACTATTTTATGGGTCAATTTTGATTGTTCGACCCATGTCCCCTCTCTTTTCAAAGTTTTCTAAAACCTTATAACATAGCCGTTATGCTGCAGAATTTTCGTCTCAAAATGCCTCTCTTTTCTCAAAATTATTTTATGTTATAAAGTGAATACTCAAAGCTCCTATTTCTACAGGGGTATTCACATATATATGAAAATTTTCTATTTTAAATTCTGGGATTTACATACATGATACCCACTTTCCCTTTCTGTGGGTCTAAAGTAATGTAAAGATCATGTCTTTAAAAGCAGTTTTTAAAATGTTATGATTATGAAATGAAACCCATTTATTTTATGCTATATGGGTTATTTAGGAAATGTTTTATGATGATATATGTGGCTCACATGATAATAAAGGCAAATTTAAGGGTTCGCCCTGATAGCGCTCCAATGCATTGGGTAAAGACTTAATCTCTAGAGATGACCATTTTAACGACGCCTTGGTGAATAACCTTGGTAATTTTTAACGACACCTTGGGGATGGACCTTGGTGAAACGAAACGATTGTCAATATTAAATGTTGCAGCCACATCTACAAGTTATGAAAAATGTTATTTTTATTATGATGTATCTCATGATTTATTTCTCATGCCTTAAAGTTCTTTTCATGTCCTTGGTGAAGTATCTCAAGTTCACATGTAAAATGTTTCTATTGTTTCCCTTACTGGGCCTTCTGCTCACCCTTTCTTTTGATGTATGTCCCCAGGTTATGAGATTCATAATGAACATAGGATGAACTAAAGGAGAAGCCTTTCAAGTGTTTAAGAAGAATGTTTTATGTTTTTTTATGTATTATGATCCTTGTTTCCAAGACACTAAACCTTAACGATCCTCAGTTTTGTGTAATGTAATGAAAGTTTATGTTATAAAAAGACGGGATGCTATACACCTACTATGGGCCAATAAATAGTACATGAAATTCTAGTACAACAATCATTCTCATTAACCCCCTTTCTATGATTGGTTTTTGTGCTATCTTCACAAAGAGGTGTGTCACACATTCAAACAATAATCCATATACATATATAACCAAGAATACTACACAATATGGAACCATCCTGACCACCTCATGGTTAGTCCAATGCCTTAAATTAATTATCACACAAAGGAGGTCCCATACTCAGGACCCTCCCATCTCACAATAAATCAACGAGGCAGGAGACCTAACTTAAGAGGGGTTTTCCAAATAGCTACTTCCAAGATTCCAAATAGGCCTCAAAAGATTCCACACATCAATTTTTTTCAAATATCTGTCAGAAAGTGACAATTGGGCTTTTAGCTTTACTACACTCAAGGATTTACAAAAAAAAATTGAATCCATTTCCAAAACAAACAAAAACATCACATTTAAATAAACATGGCCAAACGGTCCCTTAAAACAAACCTTCACCAAAATGTGCCCAACTGCATTTTGAGACATGTTAAAATAGGAAAAGCATACGAAATTGACAAATGAGTTTTTGAATTACATCCAAGCCACTACTCTTTTTTAAAGTACCAAATAGGCCTTAGCTTCCAACCATTGACCCAAGTACATTTCAAGTCCAACCCGGCCTAACCAACAGGAACACATTTTGAAACAACCTTTTGAACAAAAGAAGCACCACTTCCCCCATTTTGGAAAACAAAGAACCATTTTAGAGGAAATATGAGGGAAGGGAGAAGAGGTGTTCTTGAGGGAGACAAGCTCTTGGGTTCCTTCATCACTTGATTGCACAACCAAGTGTGCACATAGTGCACCCATGGTGGTGACTTCATCCGATGGAACACTCTCAAACCTACAAAAACATTTGAAACAAAATTTTATAAATACCCCCATTTTATTTCAACCCAAATGCATCCATTTCTATCATTTATAAAATCCAACAGATGTTTATAAACCAATAACCCCTATATAAAATAGATACAAAACCACAGTAATAGGAAAACATGACATTTCACATGTAGAGTTTAAAACATGATCCAAAACAATTTAACAAAAAAATCAATGGGAGAAACCCCACTCAACCATTCAATTTAACCCAAGTAACACATATTACATTTTCAGCGAAAACCTTAGGCATAATACATAAGGTCATAAAACAAGATTCAGGTAAAAAAAATTTGAAAAACATAACAACTTAAAAACCTCCTAGAAAGCTTAATAAAAGTATAATATAGGTGTGAAAAAAGGTTATAAAATTAAATAAACATCAATCATCAAAGGAAAAGAAATGGAAAAGAAAATCATGGATTCACCTACCTCAAGGAAGTCAAGAAAAAACTTTCTAAATCAAGAAACAGCATGCTCGCATGCATGCACGCACACACTTCCATATCTATATATACCTTTAAATAGATGCATGTGTTCCCTACACCATGAGGGAACACAGACTCGGAATATATAGATATATATATCCATACCTAGGAAAATGCATGTGCGCACTTGGAAATAATCTCAACTCACTGCAAAAATTCTCGACACCCAAAATTAGTGTGGTGAAGATCATCACACATCCAAAAAAAACGCCATGGACTCACATAAACCATAAGACCCTAAATTAAGCAGTGAAAACCCCAATCAGCGGGTATAGACTCTTACCAAAAATAATGGTGGAAAAGAAAAATAGAGTCCATCCACCTAACCCTTAGTGGTGGATGTCGGAACATGGACCAATGAGTCCCAATACATCAATCGCATATCCTAGACACCAAGAAAAACATGTGAATCAAAACATGAATGTTTTTGGCAAAAGAAAAAACCCACAAAAAGGGAACCCTGGGCAAAGGGAAAGCTCACCAATGGGGAGTTGTGCACTGAAGAGGGTACTGACAAGGTCACGCACATCATAAAGTGCACTGGTGGGGTCACATGCACCAGAGGGGGCATCTGTGAGGGAGGCTGAGATCGAAATAGGCCACTTTCGGCGAAGGTGGGTGGCTGGGAAGGGAGAACACAGGGGGTTTGAGTCGCCGTGAGCAGGGCGGCGGCCGGAGGTCAACTGGAAACGGTTGAACCGTGACCCAAGGTGGGCTGGATGAAGATGTCGGGGTAGGGAGGGGAGTGGCATGTGGCCAGCCTCGGAGGAGTGTGATGCTGCGGGCGTGGCCGACACAAGAGGAGGGAGGTGTGGCAGAAGCAGTTGGTGTAGGAGGGAGGCGCGGCTAAGGAGGGGTGTCTACGTGCTACAGGAGGACCCCATAGGGGGAGAACAGTGTCATATAAGAGAGGAGCAGGGGGCGACGCTGCAGGACAGATGGAGAGGAGGGGTCGTCACCGCCAGCTGGACAAGGAGGAGGTGCTGCCGCTACGGCCTGGACAGGGAGGGGGGGTGCCACTGCGGGACTACAACACTCATGAGGAAGAGGGGGGGGGGGGGGGGGGGGTTCGAACCCCCCCCCCCCCCCCCACAACTTAGGGTTTATTTTTTTCAATTTACAATAATAATAATAATAATAATAATCTTAGTATTAATAATAATATAACGTAATAATAAATCAAATAATAACAATGGTAACATCATTATTATTATTAAAACAATCTTTTATGTTTTTATCTCATCTTAATTATTTTATTTTATTTTCATTTTCATTTTATTTTCACCAAGATTTATTTTTTTCAACTGGTGTGAAATTTCAAGGTCACCTAGGTCGACAGCGCGGTAATGCCAACCGTGTGGTGCCTGTGCACTAGTATGAAACCCACCAAAAATGAAAACCATTAGAAAAATTTAAACCAGGACCTAGCCTGAATCTTTACATGAGAAAACGAAGTTTTTAAATAATAAAATAAAATAATTTTAAAGGTTGGGGTGTGAAAATTCTCGCCACCACAAAACTTTCCTCCCCTAGAAATTCACCAAGACAATAGTCGACACAGTTTTGAGTCCATGCCCAAACAAAACCAAATGAAACCGAGAGACTCGGGGTGAACATTCCCAACACATGTCACACCCGAACAATTCAAGAAAACCACTTCCCGGGATTAAGGGTAAAACATGATAGGGTTATCCCCACCATGAGAATTCACTAACACGGAAACCTTGAAACTTGAACACACCACCCCCAAGGGGGGGCCACGTGGGAACTCATAAACTGCACTCATTCACTTTCCCCACATGGACCAAACAGTACCCCTGAGTCTTAGGTGAAAAGCTTGCTACAAAACCACCAAGAAACCTAAGGATGGGAAATTTACTCAACAATTCCCATAAATTCCACAAAAACAAACAACCCCTAATGAAAACATCTAATACCAAACTCAAAATTATAATATAACGTTTATTCATGGTCCCAACACCCATCAAGGATAATGAACGATTTGAAATCCACACTTGGAGCAGGTAAGGATTCTTGGATTATAGTAGAACGAACTCATCACACCACCAAAAAAAGTTTGTCTTTATGACGATGAAAAAAATTGAACAATGAAAGTTTGGATATTTCCATCTCAAAGCATAAAACATGATCCAAACTGAGATCCCACACCCCCTCGGAAACTCCTGACTATGTGTGAGCTTCAACTCGAGACTTGGGGTTGGGGTTCTGATAGCTGAAGCATCTTATGACTCACAGTCAAGTTTTATAATCCCCCCCAACTATAACTTCTTCCTCAAACAACACTTTTTTCAGAACCTTTCCTAGTGACCCGAATGGTCACACAATTGAAAGACTTTGAAGGTTTGAGACAAGATGGCTTTGGATGCTCAAACCGTCCACTCTAGTGGCACGTAAGAGAACGGTTCAACAAACCATAATCTAGAACTGACGAACAAGATCCTTCAAAAATAGGTTCCTTTGGAACACCTCACTTTCCAGATGGGTGACCCTCATGAAAACTGAACACACCCCAAATCCTAAAGAAGATGAGGCACCCAACCTCCACTAGTCCAAAACAATACCCTGGCACAAACCCGAGACGACACGAACCTTAACGAACCTATGAGTTCCCAACAAATCGAAGGCCCACTCTAATTATGCAAACCACACAAATGCCTCTAATGGACTTTTATTACCTTGATATATAGCCAACACATGAAAGGAAGAAAAAATAAGGCATGACTCATTGGAAACCATAACAACCTTTCTGGATGGCATACTTAGAACAACACAAAAAACACAACTACTATCGACATTAAGCCAAAACTCAATCAAAGAAATAGCCCAATCCAAGGGAAACAAGAAAATAATCCAAACATATAAAAACACAAGAAAAAATTACTTTTCTAAGAACTTTCATTTCTTTTAAATTTCAACAATCACCTATAGAACCTTATGAAATGTCACATGTACGTTCATTCAATCCCGCTTACATCATATTCCATCAAGTGCTCCCATGCACTCTCTTTACATACCCATGCACATGTGATCTTACATAATGAATTCCATGGTTCAAATATCTCTTTCCCTTATCAAATCTAGACACACCAAAATTTTCCAAATCGAAACACATGCTCTTTAAAAACCCACTTCAACAATTTCAAAACAATTTAAAAGAAACACTTTTACATTTCAAAATCAATATCACATTTAACACACACTCACATCAACCGAGTTTAAAATAAAACACAAAAAATAAAAACCCACTGGAATGAGGAACTAGTGAATATGCCTGACCTGGAAACATGGTGGTGAGTCATGCCCTAAATAAGGCATAACACTATGAGGACCTTGAGTCGGGCACCTGGGCTTCACATGGGTCACCACCCCATGTGAGGCCACAAAGTAAACTTATTCGCCTCCATTTTCATCCCTCAATCAAAAACAACCCAAGAAAAAATACTCAAAACCCGAACTTCCCTTGGTTTCTTGGGTCTCGTCACAAGTGATGGTGATCAAGCACCAACACATAACCTACTACTAGAGCCCCGAAAATCCTAATATTCTTCTATGAGAAACCCCAAATAGCAAGGTCCTCCTCTGATACCATTTTTTCATGAACCATAACAGGTCAACCCTGAACTAGTCACCCGAGCCAGTTCACAGAAAGTCTCAAAGGGCATTCCCAATCCCCCTTGGATGGAAACTAGTGTCGGGCATCAAAACTGAAGAGGTGGGAACAATTTTCCCATAAAATAAAGAGAAATAAATTAATAAAAACTAAACAAATAGAAAGAGAACTAGCAGTTGAAAAAACAAGACTGCATATACCTCCATGTGACCTCTTGGTCACCTCCAACAACTAAAAACTTGCCTCACAAGGGAAGAAAAATTAAAAACCTGAACCAAGAAACTAAACCTAGATATGAAAATATAGGATAGGTGTGAGCACTAAAATGATCAGTTGGAATTCCAAAAGTGAACCACATAATCCATTCATTTTCAAAATTCCAAAACATTTCAATAATACTAGTTTGAACTACAGTTATAAAATATGGGTTTCATATATACAATTCATTTTGAAAACAAACAATCATAATTCCATTTCCCTTATAATTCAAAAACAAGGAAAATAAATTAAGAGGGACGCACAAAAACTTTTCCAAAATAGCTACTTTGAAATCATTTTTTAAAACCAACCATACATGCAAAAAATTTCCATGAAAACACCAAAACCAAATTCAGGGGTATCATTCTATACATAGAAAGAGAAATGATACTAGTAGTGCTCGTATCAAAGGATCACAAAAAACCTAAGAACTTAGAGGAAGAATATAACATACTAATATTTGTGACTCCATCCCTAGTATCATGCCACACACTACAGAATCAAATGCCCAAACACCTGGACACCCTTTCTCAGGTCAGATCGAGGGGCCCAATCCCATAGAAAAAATCCCAAATATCCACCTACTATGGGCCACTAGATAGTACATAAACTTCCAGTGTATTAATTGTTCTTAGTAACCCCCTTTATATTCTAGGTTTATGTGCTATGTTCAAAAAGAGGTGTTATACACATTCAAACAACAATCCATATACATATATAACCAAGCACACTACACAATCTGGCACCACCCCGACCACCTCAAGGTTAGTCACATGCCTTAAAATAATTATCATAGAAATGAGGTCCCATACTGAGGACCCTCCCATCTCACAATAAATCAACGAGGAAAGAGACCTAACCTAAGAGTGGATTTCCAAACAACTACTTCCAACATTCCAAATGGGCCTTAAAAGATTCTGAACATCAATCTTTTTTTCAAATATCCATCACAATGTTCCAATCAAGCCTTTATCTTTACAACACTCGAATTTTTACCAAAAACACTTTGAATCCATTTCCAAAACCACAACAAAAGTCACATTTAAATAAACATGGCCAAATGGGTCCTTAAACCAAACTTTCTCCAAAACATGACGAAGTGCATTTTGAGCCATGTTAAAACATACAATGCATATGAATGTTCCAAATAGGTTTTTAACTTACATATAAACCAAAACTCTTTTATAATTTTCCAAATGGGACTAAGCTTCTAACCACTCACCCAAGTACGTTTCAAGGCCAACCAGGCCAAACCAAGAGGAACACATTTTGAAACCACCTTTTGGACACAAGAAGCACCACTTCCCCCATTTGGGAAAACAAAGAAACATTTTAGAATAAATAGGATGGAAGGGAGAAGAGGAATTCTTAAAGGAGACTCGCTCTAGGGTGTCATCATCACTTAATTGCACAACCATGTGTGTGCACCTGGTGCACCCATGGTGGTGCCTTCATCTGATGGAACACTATCAAACCAACCAAAAAATTTGAAACCAAATGTCATAAATACCCCATTTTCTTTCAACCCAAAACCATCCATTTCTCTCATTTATAAAATCCAACACATGTTAACAAACCAAAATGCCCTTTCTAAAAAATACACAAAACCACACTAAGAGGAAAACACCATGTTTCACATGTAGAGTTTAAAACATGATCCAAACCAATTTAATAAAAAAATAAATGGGGAAACCCCATCCAACCATCCAATTTCACTCAAGGAACACAGATTACATTTTTACCAAAAACAATTAGGCACAATACACAAGGGCATAAACCAAGATTCATGTAAAAACCTATTTTTGGAAAAACATAACAACTTAAAAACATCCTAACAAGATCAGTGATAGTATTATATAGGTTTGAAACATTGTTATAAATTTAAATAAACATAATGCATCAAAGAAAATTCAAGGGAAAGGAAAATCATGGATTTTCCTTCCTCATGGAACTCAAGCAAAAACTTTCTAACTCAAGCAACAACCCACTCACATGTATGCACACACAAACTTCCATATATATATATATACACACCTTTAAAATGATGCATGTGTTTTCCCCTCTATGAGGAAACACACACTTAGAATATATATATATATATCCATACTTGGGAAAATGTGTGTGCACACATGGAAATGATCTCAAATCCCTGCAACAATTCCCGAAACCCAATATTAGTGCGAAAAATACCATCACACATAGAACAAGACACCAGGGACTCACATAAACCATAATACCCTATATTAAGTGGTGAAAAAACCAGTCAGAGGGTATAGACTCTTACCTGAAACAATAGCGACAAAGAAAATTTGATTCCATCCGCCTCTCCCTTGGCGGCGGATGTCGGAACGTGGACCAATGGCTCCCAATACATCTATCTCATATCCTATACACCAAGAAAAACACATGAATCACAAACTATAATTTTTTTTCAAAGAAAAAAATCCACAAAAAGGTAACCCTAGGAGAAGGAAAATCTCACCAATGGTGAGTTGCGCACTGAAGAGGGTACTGATGGGGTCACACGCACTGGAAAGGGCACCAGCGGGGTCGCATGCACCGAAGAGGGCATCAACAAGGGAGGTTGAAATCAAAACAGGATGCTACCGGCGAAGGAAGGCGACAGGGGAGGGAGAGTATAGGGGGTTCGGGTCACTGAGAGTAGGGCGGAAGCCGAAGGTCGGCTGGACGCAGTCAGATGGTGACAGGTGGTAGGTGGGGTGTGGCTTCCGGTATAGGGAGGCGGGCAGTGTGTGGCCAACATCGGAGGAGGGTGACACCGTAGGTGCTGTTGACACATGAGGAAGGAGGCATGGTAGGTGTGACCGATGTAGGAGGGAGGTGCGGTTGAGGAGGGGTGCCAGCGCACTACAGGAGGACCCCAAGGGGGGGAGAGTAGTGTCGCACTGGATAGAAGCAGGGGGATCACCACCATAGGCCGGATGGGGATGAGGTGCCACAGTCGTCAGCTGGACAGGGAGGGGGCACCACCGCCATAGTCTGGACATCGAGGGGGTCCCGCTGCGGGAGCACAGCGTGCAGGAGGAAGGGGGTTAGACCCCTCCCCCACCACCTTAGGGTTTATTTTTTTCAATTTTATAATAATAATAATATTATTATTATTATTATTATTATTATTATTATTAATATAACACAATAATAAATCAAATAATAATAATGGTAACATCATTATTGTTATTAAAAAATTATTTTAAATTTTTATCTCGTCTTTATTATTTTATTTTATTTTATTTTCATATTGTTTTGATCATGATTTATTTATTTCAACTGGTGGTGAATTGAATGGTCACCTAGGTCGACTGCATGGTACCGCCAACCATGTGGTGCCTGTGCACTGGTCTGAAACCCACCAAAAATGACAAACATCAAAAAAATTAAACTATGACCCAGCCCAAATCTTGACGCAATAAAATGAAGTCAAGAAATAATAAAATAAAATAATTTTAAAGGTCTGGGTGTGACAATTCATCGATGAGATATTGAATATTTTTGTACCATGATATTTTTTATTATATGACCCCCCCCCCCCCCACTTCTGAACATTTTGAAGCATCTTAATAAGTACCAGTTTTTATCCTAAGGTAGAACATTTATTATTATATGACCACAAAGTTAGAATGAAGTTATCATCCAAAAGTAGTTCATCCCTTGAAAATATTGGCATGTATTAGATTAAGGTAAATATAAAACATTGGGGTATACCATGAAGTCCATAAACCATTCAATAACTTATATTGTTGTATTTATATCATTTTCATTGAGAACCTACATGTTTCTAGTTCATAACACCAAGATAGATACCTTTTAAATAGCACACCCTATAAAAAATATCATTGATTCCCAATAATAAAAAGACACAATTGATTATAAATATATCATTAATTATGTAATACAATGATCTCTATAAATTTACACTTAATTCCAACTATTGTATCATAATTATCTTAGAGATATCATTATTTATATAATAACTTTCAATCAGATCCACCATGTTTCATAGAATCTCGTAATTCATTCCTTATTATTATGACCCACTAAAATAACTTAAATTGAAATGAATTGACCATACCCTAAGCAAATTAAATTGTACCAAACCAATCAAACTAATCTAGAAAATAAATTAATTGAACTTATCGACCACATAATAAAACCTAACTGAAATAAAAACTTCTATTTATATCATAACCGAACCAACTAGACCAGACCAGCTTAATTGAATTGAAATGACTTGATATGAGCCAAGTAGACTTGAGTAGACACAAAATAAACTAAACTATATCAAACAAAACTAAAATAAAAATAATTGAAACAATTTGAACATAACTAAAATAAATTCTATAGTAATGATAAATAATGAACTCACTGGAAAAATATTTAATGAAACCCTAATATGCATGCATTGACCCGGTCTAAAAAATAATCCAACCCAAAAAAAACTAAATTTATGAGAACTAATCTAATACATAATAAATAGAACTAACAAAAAATATTCTGAATCAAATAGAATATGGTTACCTAGATGTATTAATCTTTTAAAAACGATTTTTTTGAATAAGTATAGATTTTTTTAAATAGTGAATAAAATAAGAGAAGAAATAAACAACTAAAATTATAAACAAATTTTTTTGTAGTATTATCATCAATTATTTCTCATTTATATAATTGAATTAAATATCATAATTTTATATTTATATTATTTTGTTGTATATATAGTATTTTTTTGTATTTTATATTATGATTATTGTATAGAGTAGTGTGTCAGTTATGGTTTCATATAAAGTGAATCATTACAATTTCATAAAATATATTTTCAATTAAACATCAATATTATTGAATTGATTTTATTAAATGACATATAATAATTTTTTACAGATTTGATAGAAGCTTTATGTATGAAACCGGTCAGATCTCAAGCAATTTTCAAAAGAAGTTGGAGAGATTTTTAGATTTTTCATTTAGAAATGCTTTAGATGGTAGTCACATAGATTTCACAAGTTTTAATTATGTTTTAAGATCTTGGTTGATCCATGAATAATTTAGATACCATATAACAAAATATGGTTTAAAAAACTATGTATGGTATCACAATGGGTAGAAAATGGAATCTCAAAATGCTGATGATTGAAATGAGAGGACTAGATTGGAAAAAATTTATATGGAAAGTTTTTTTATTATTCATCATGAGAAGGAAAGCATGATGGCCTAATAAGACTTCTATGTTAGAACACATGATTCATCTAATGAAAATGTTGATGTTGACAGGGTGAAAAAATGGAATGATTCTTCCATGACTCTAGTATATTAGCAATGTGGTAAAATGGAAAAGCTATAATTTTTAATTTGATTGTTTCATGGGGAAATAATTTATGGTATTTATAAAACTATAATTCATTAAATAATTACCTTCTTGAAGTAATTACTTTTTTATGATGTAGATATTCTTTCAAACCACTATATACCATTGAAGTTATTTTAGGAAATGAATTTTCAAAAAAACATGCTTGGCCAAAATATTTTAGATTTTTATAGGAAGAAACTGATGAATGAAATGATTGTATAAAATTTGTCACATCCTGATAGATTCCAAAAGATAATGGAACACTACATTGTGTTATATATAAAGTAATGTGGTACTTTCCATTAATCCCCAAACTCCAGAATATTTTCAAGTATGATGAAATGACAATAAAATTACGATGGAATGATAGTGAGATAAAGAAGAAGAATAATGAGTTGGTTTACATTACATATCGATTTTTATGGTAGATATTTCATGCTCCATATCCTAATTTCCTAGCTGATGTGTGTAATATGTGGTCAGGTCTTTCATGTGAAGTTTTTAATTTGTTTGGGAAGATTCGTGTTTTACACAGCACATGGACAGTTTGCATACACATTTATAACCATCCCCATTGTTTTGTATGAAAAAATATTTCACTTTTATGAGTATAATCATATCTAGACCTTATGATCTATAATATTATATAGATTCATAAATGAAAACCTTAATAAATGAGTTGAAACTTCTTTAGGATGTGGGTGTGTACATATACAATGCATGTTTGAAAGACATATTTCAGATGTGTAATGAACTTATGTGGATAATCGATGATTTTCGTACTTATGAAATGATTTATTGATGGAGTGCAAAGGGAAAACTATCATGTTATATTTTTTATGATAAATACACGATCCATAGGACTAAAATATAATCATAGTTTCAGTATTATGGGATAGAGATGATTCTTTCCAATGAACCATCCCTATATAAATAATTGTCAAAGATTTGGAAATACCATGGAGACCAATGGTCTAAATCAGCGTATGTCTGGAACTGATGTGCTTAATGAATTTCAAGATTTAAATTTTTTATTTTTTAAGGGTTAAATGAAATCTAGAAAGAGGAAAAAAAATTCTACAGAATCCTATTACAATTGGAAGAATAGGAGTATCTTCTTTGAGTTTACTTATTGGTCAGCCAATTTCCTACATCATTTATTAGATGTAATTCACATTGAAAGGAATATATGTGAAATTTTTCTTTCAAATGTTTTAAATTTTAAGGGAAAGACAAAATATGATTTACGATCTCGGTGTGACTTCTTGGATTGTGGTATTAAACCAAAATCGCATCTTGTGTGCATCATTGAAAATAAATAGAAAGTTCCATGGGCTTCTTATATGATGAAGCATACAGAAAAAAATAAATTTTGGAAGTACTAGAGACTATTAATGTTCCTAATCTCTATTCAACAAACATATCAAAATGTTTTAATGGATGAGAGTTGAAGTTGAAATCTTGTAAGACTCATGATTATCACAACCTTATGAAGGAGTTGATTCCAATAACTATTTGTCATCTTTTTCCAATAATGCAAGTGTGTTAGTTATTTGGTTGTGAAATTTGTTTACAAATCCTTCTAATAAGAAGTTTTCCAAGTCTTTATTATAAAAAGTGTTTCTAGATGAACCATTAATTTTTTGTGAGTTAGAGAAAATATTTCCCCCATCATTTTTCACATGCATGATTCATCTCAATATCCATATTCCAACCAAAATACTTCTTAGAGGACCTATATATTTTCATTGGATGTATCCAAATAAAATAAATATGTACACATTGAGGTCTTATTTCTAGAATTGGAATCATCCATATGGTTCTATCAGGAATCGTTACTTCGATCAAGAATGTATGGATTTCTTCTCAATGTATTTTTTTTATCTTACTACGACAATGAATAGACCAATGAGAAATTAAAAAGAAAAATATGATAAAATTAAACCCAGGTTTACAACACTTCCTCAAATAGGAATTATTCATAGATCATATACATTAACAACATTAAACCTTAAATAGCGGGAGATGGCACGTCACACAATTTTTTTCAAATGTGATTTGTTTGTTGACTAAATCAAGTATGTAAATTGAACATGTATATATTATCTCATATCATATAATTTTATATATTTATTAGAATATTTCTCTTAATATCTATGAGAAACATAAATAAATGGTAAATAGAAATAATTTTTATTTATCTTTGAGGAGGATAAAAACTTTACATTGAAAATATTTTCCTTCTTAGTTGAAATTGAAGGTAGAAATATTACTATAATAAATTAATAAAATAAATATTTAATTAATTTTAATATTCATTTATATTTTAGTTATTGAGTTTTCCTACTGAAACTGTCTCTGAGTAAATAATATCTTTGGATTTTGGTATTAATAACGTGGTTCGTGACTTTAAATCAATTTTTATCATTTGGTATAGATTTATTATCACTGAACAAGAAAAAATCAGGAGAACACAACATGATGGTGTTATAGTAACTGCCACAATAGACTATTATTCTAGTGAATCTAATAGTAGACCTTGATTTGAAAATTTAGGTTAATTTTAAGTCATTAAAAAAATAATATTGAATTATTACTCTCATGATCGAGTCACTATGATGAAATTCCAATGGTCTAATTTGATGATGAGGCAGGGCATATTTATTAATAATTGTGGATTTCATGTTATTAGCATGAATCACACTCTTGATACTGATGAACCATATATATTGGAATCAATGGAGAAACAAGATTTTTATGTCAAAGATCATATTCGATGTGAATTTGGTGTCATTATTGATATAATTCCAAGACTTTTTTATGATGGTGATGATGGAGTTGACACCATCCCAGCTCCTATTGGCCTCAATACATTTATTACTTTTGATCACTCCAATAAATAAAATGTCAGAGTTGATTTTGAACCTCAAGTTGTGGTGGGAAATATATATAATCATCCATTCATGTTCTCATTTATTTTGTTTTAGCTCCACTTTGGATGTTAAAGTTAGTAATATTTAAATTGATTTACTATTATTTACAATTATTTTGTATATAACTTGACCTTCATGTGTATTTTCAATATTTATTGGTTGTAGTTTTCATTGAGATTCATTTTTTAATATTTAATTGAACTGTATAAAATCCTATGAAACCAAACACAACTAACACAATCAAATTAGAACAAAAAACAATAGTAATTGAATCAGATATATTAAAATTATTGATATGAAAATAAAAAAAATGAAAATAATGACGTAACTAAAAAATGGAAAAATTCCCTAACACAAAATATGAACCAAATGACCTAAGATAAATGAAAATTTACAAATGAACCAATCACTTAACAAAATTGAACCAAATGAAAAAATAGAAATAAATACGGACAAATAACCTAATAAATATAAAAAAATGAACCAACTGACATAATAGATTTAAAAATAGACAAATAACCTAACCATAATTGAATTGGAAAAAATTGAAAATAGAAAAAATATACATCATACCCATGCTAAACATGTTAAATTGAACATATTATTTATTCTATGACATGTATTCTATTTAATAATATTCCCACTAAATTTAACATTGTTTTTGTTATATCCCTATGTATCCCGCATTTGGTTTGACGAGTGGTATTCCCTAATTAATTCATGTCTCATATTTTTTATTGTTTGGGTTACAGATTAGTTATTAATTACTAATTAATTAAATATTTATATTCAAATATCTAAATAAAACCTATTGAGGAGATGAGATGAAAGAGGATGATGAAAAATAATATATGAATTATTGAGATGGGAGTTCTTCCATTAGTGTCCATTGTGAGTATTTTATTTCAAATATATATATCAATAACATATAGTGTCATTTAATTATTTTTTTTCTAAACATTTATGTAGGATCCACCACTCAGACACCAATTATTCAACGAGAAACCTAGTGGTCCTAGTACTCAAGTCGGCAGTACAAGGTGTGGTGGTACTAGAGCTAGGTTCTCTAGTCAATATACCTGATTAGACCATATCCCTCCCATTGACGTACAATAAACCACAAATTATGATCTTGTAGTGTCATTACAGACCCAAGGTATATTTAGGCTGACCATTTTTTCACTAGAATTTATATTTGATCCTCCTCACCCATCTTTCTTATATCCGATGATGATTCATACTCCTCATCATTGTCATGCATTTAGACAGTCATTCATGACATCTTATTTTCTTTTTACTTCCTTATCTCCAAGAATCTACATTCCTTCTTATTCTTTTCCTTATCCAACACATTCTGAGCATGCAAAGCATACACTAGGTCCCACTCCATCTATACATGGTGATGTTCCTTCAGTGCATGTAGATCCAGTAGCTCCCATTGATTATACTGACGCAGGTATATTTAGAGAACCCTAATAATAAAATTACTATAATTTATTTTCATTATAAGATGTAATGATATAATATTTTTTCTTCTATAATAGTTAGATATAGTGATAGGCAGAATGGGAATACACACATCCATGTGGTGTGGAACCACGGCATGCAGTTGATGGTGGACTACATTGAAGACAACAAAATGATTGAAAAAATGGTGCAGAGATGTAGGAGTTTTTTTGTGACACTTTCCAAATAATCCAACATCATTCTCATTAGACCACTTTACTAGAGACACCTTACAAATAAAGTCAAGAATAATTCTTGGGCATAAATATGGGTAAAAAATTTATTGGATTTAATGTTATATTATTATTGTATTTATATGGATTTATATTTTGGTTTCATCTTCTTTTTAATTTTCCTGTTGGTGAGGGTGTGAGTCCAACATGGATAACGGAATTAGGTGTGATATGGAGATCCTATAAGCATGAGTTTTACATTGGATAGCATTGTATATTTGGCATGGATTTAGAGGTCATGCCTATCATGTATTATTATCCAATATATCATTATCGACAAATGACTACGCATTGGACGAGTACCATGTTGAAGTTATTAATAAAATTTGAGGTTTTCAAATGAAAATATTCATGTTTTTTATAAACAATTTATTTTAAATAATTTATTTTTTAAGAAATAATTAGGAATAAAATAAAAACACATTGATGCTAATAAATACCTCCACACATTGGGGTGGACTATGATTTCGAACCATGAGAGGAAGTAGGTACGATGGTCATCTATAATTTTTCTTTAGGAATGAAAATTCTATTATTTCCTCCATAATTAATTATATTTATAATTTTTTTGTTGATTATTATAGATTTAATATAACCCCAAACCACACTAAATAGAAATAAACTAAACTAAAAGGAATTTAATAAAACCATATGTTTTTATTTTCAGCTTCATTTAAAATTAATATCCATTTTATGTTAGTTATGAAATTAATTATTAGTATCCCAGTTTCAATTATGGTTTCCTACATACAATTTCATTCCAAAGGTAGGTATTTAATATTGAAGGATGTGTGCCTCAAGAAAAATTTTATTGCTCGATCAAAAACAAAAAAAAATTGAAGTGTGGTTAATGAACTGGCATAGCAGCAGATTGTAAGCTTTACTTTATTGATTTTATATTTTAATATATATTTTGTAACTTAATAATATATTTATATTTGTAACAAGGTTCTTTAGAGGAACTTTATTCCTAATAACCTAACAATTTTGGGTAATATGATCACTTACATCAGTTTTTGGGAGATGAACACCATGTAAGAGTACACTGCCGGCCTAGGAAGAGTATAGTTTCAATGAGGTATTGGCCTAGTTCAGGTTCTATTGTTAGTACTATAGAGTTGGAAAATGTTAAGGTATAGGTAGAATAGGATAAAAAATGGTTTAAACATGTGGAAGAACAGGTTTAAAGAGAAAATAATAAACTTATGAAACTGGAGAAAGTTTTCTGTACATCACTTCCACTAGAGACCCCCATGACTTGTGATGAATATATGTCGTTGATGAATTAATTATATAGTGCACCGAGTGGTAGTCCTATTGGCGAACGAGAATATTTCATTCTTGGAGATGACGATAGTGATGGAAATGATGATGGTGAGGAATATTTCGAGGACAATGATGAAGATGAGGATGAGGTTGAGGCTGAGGTAAATGACGAGTGTAAGAATGAGGCCAACGCCAAGGATGAGAAAGGGAATAAGGATAGGGATGAGGACCGGGACAGGGATGAGGAGAAGTATGAGGATGATGATAAAGGTGATTATTGTTATGGTGATGAGGGATATATTTATCCATTACATTTTTTACTAATATTTATGACATTTGATTCTTGATGATTTTTTGTAACTAAATATATGTGTGATATTTTGTTTTTTTTGTTATCATTGGTTAAATAAATCAATTGATTTGTTCTAATAAAATTATTTCTGTATTCATTTGTTGGTATCTTAGGATGATCTATTGGTTTCATTGTAAGTTTTGTTTGTTGAGGATGTTTTGTTGGTTTCATTATAGGTCAAGGATGTTTTGTTGGTGTTTTGATTACAGTGGGAAGTTAATTTCATTTTGTACTCTGTTTTATGTTGATTGCTGGTAGTTCTGATTGCAGGTGAATTATGTATTTTTTTATTGAAGGTGAATTTCATTACAGGTAATTCTATTTTTCATGTGGTGAATTATATTTTAATTTTAGGTAGTTTTTAGCTACATAGGAGGTGATGGGGTTCTTAAGTGAATTTCATTATAGGTATGTTTTTATAACTCAGGGTATGATGGAATTTTAATTTGAAAATATTGTGTAAGAATCTTCACCCACGATGTATGAAAGGATATGGTGTGAGTGTTAGTATTAGATATGTTTTTGAACATCATAGTATACCATTACGTTAGGCACAATAAAATGGATAATATCTTCCTTTATGTTTTTTCATAGAGGATTAATTAATTTATTAATAGATGAGTGAATTAAATCAAATATTTTTTATAGATTTTCCAAAATGGTGAGATTGTAACAACTTGGAAAGAAGCACCTTTGAATACTTCTTAAGTTTCACAATGGAAAAATGTATCAGTGATTTTATTATGAGTTAAAAAATAGATTCACAGAGCATTATTAGCCACCACTAAATTATAATCAGTATGTAAATATAAAATTGATGAAAAAAATATGAGGAATGTATTAAACTTATTTAAAAGATAGAAAATCCACCACCACATTTCAATTAATACAAATAATTTTAATGAATTGTATTTTGATAAAGGAATTTTTTTCATTCTAAAATTATAAACACTCTAGAACATTTTGAATGATATGTACCTTAATTAAATTAATGATTAATTATATGATACAAACTACCATTAAGAGAATAATATTCCTAATCTTATAATGAATTATTGAAACCAACATGGAGATATCTTCCAATTAGATAATACTAACTTCACTGGTGTGCATACATTAGGCTTTCCCTATTGTCCCATTCATTAATAAGACCACTTTAGTTTGTAATGAAATTCAAGAAGGATCTATTACAGGTATGATTTAATAAAAATACTGGAGGGAACTAACTAACCCAGTGGAAAGTGATCATCTCTTCAGCTGAAATTATAACATTGATACCAAAGAAACTAGTCCATTTTGAAGTGCCTTGGGAAGTAGTGCCTATTTTTTAATCAACATATTTAGTTTCTGATTACTTTATCCAAACACATGGTGATATCCATGTGGCATAAAACTAGTTTGGAGATCCCAAAGAAAACATATAACTATACTAAGAGTCATTATATTAATATATTTGTGCTCATAATAGATAGTTACACCATCAAACAAATAATAAAATAATAAATAAGAGGAATTATTATGGGGGATAACACCTATTTGATTTCCATGAAATGAATCATAGGAATTATCATATTGCATATTCTAAATGGTGTTATAATTTTTAATTGAGGATTGGATCAGGGATTTTATGAATCCTCTGTGGAAAAAGGTTACATTGCGCCACTAGTCTCAATCACCTATGGATGAGGAAAAAGGTAACACTATGGAAAATATAAATTGGAATGGAACCTGAGGGATTTATAGGGAAATAATTGAAGAGAGGAAATCAAAGGGCCAGTGTTACTCATGTAGAAAACATTTTATTATTGGGTATCATAAGATATAACCTGAAGAAGGACTCTGACTTACTGTTTGGTACTATATCGAGAAACGAGATGATCATAATGATGATAAAGTTCCTATAAAAGGGAAGAAAAATTATCCTGATGGGGAACCACCTTGTGAATATGGTGGTATTTGGTGTAAAGTGATTTATTAATAAGTCTACATGTAGTCCTGAAAAGGGGGGAGTCTATGCTGGCTATCTTATGTGATGCGTTGGGAAGCTCATGCAGTATGTCACATTGGGTGACTTTTGTGATTTTTCATTGGATAGGTCATGTTTTTTAGTATCTCATGTGTCTTGTTGAGTAATTCTAGTGATTCTACGATGAACAACCACTATGATATTAACCCACCCAATTGATTTTTATTTACAAGGAACTCATTTCAACACTTTACACCAGTCATTCAATGAAATCACAAGGGAAACTTTCTAGAGTTCCACTCTCGAATGATATCCCTACAATTCAAGGTTTAAATGGATTGATTTTAGTTTGGATGTATATTCATAGCCTTAACCACATTTTTATATAACTAATGTAAATTATTTAAATACATGTGTCACCAAAATAGTTAAAACTATTAATTGACCATAGTGAATGACTATAGATGAATATTATATTGTGCCCATTGAGTTTAGATTATATTATTTACATTTATGTTGTGTTTTATTATTTTTCCATGCTTGAATGATTATGATCAAAAGATAATTTTTTTTAAAAATAAATATATTTCACATAGGTGAATAATAAAATATGAAAAAATGTATACTATAATTGAAATTCAGAAACTATATATGTGTCTATAATGTTTCACTTTCCATGGATAGGTATAAAATTTGATCTCAAGTGGCATGTTCTAATGTCCATTATGGGGTTTTTTCATAATGATAACATAAATAGTAAGATATGAATGACTTCTAAACATATGAATTCATCATATATTATTAATTATATTATATGAATTATTATTTTTTTGAATTATATACATTGTATTGTAGTTTATTGTGAAGTATTTTATTAGTTTTTTAATTTTTGTATATGCTATTATAGTGTTTTTGCTGATATTTGTGCTTTCTACAAGGGAGGGGAAGCTGTTTTATGGAATGTTAGAGGTCCTTTGGGAGAAAGAGTGGGGGAATGTTATTTGGAATTGTGTGGAAACTCAATACCAAAGTTTTATAAATCGTTGGTATAGTTTTAAGGCTCATTTATACAAACAGTTATAAAAAAACTATTAATATAACTCTATACCAACGGTTTAAAACCCATTGGTGTAGTTTCAAGGCTCGTGATCTATACCAATAGTTGACAACCCATTGGTATATATCTATACCAATGGTTATTAGTAAACTATGGGTATAGTGCAATTTACAATGGTTTATACCAAAGGTTGATGAATAATAATTGTTATAGGCCTATACCCACACCATAACACCGAACGGTTTGGAAAACCATTGGTATAGTGTATACCAATGGTTTTCCAGCCTATACCAACTGTTTCAAACTATTGGTATAGCCTAAGTTTCTTTTTTTGTATTAAAAATTAACTGTAATCAGTAAAAAATAGTGATAAATCACTATAATTAGTAAAAATTAATAGTAATTAGTAAAAATTAGTTATGAATTATTATGATTATTTTAAATTAGATGTAATGACTTAAAATTGGTAAAATTAAGTGGTAATTAGTAAAAATTATCAGTAAATGTAATTACTGGACCCCGCTGACAGCACAGACACCCCATATTAACATGGTCACCGAGTCCAGGCCTGATAGGTTCCACAAGTTTCCCTGCAAACATGTGGTCTCCATCCAGGGACCCACCAACATGCCTGAATGTGTTATCTGACTAATAATAGTCCCCACAGTCCAACACATGTTTTTTCCAGTGTGGTTTTACCTCACTCACACATACCTTAGGAAACTTCCCAGAATGTCACCTATCCTGATCACTAATCCAAGACAAGCATGCTTAACCATGGAGTTCAAATTAGGTAGGCTACTTAAAAGGAAGGTTCACCTTGTTTAATTGAGTCATATCACATACTCGTTTAACCCTTTATCATTCTGGGGTGTTACATTCACCCCCCCTTTAGATCATAACTTCGTTGTGGGACCTAAATATCAACCCAGACAGTTCACTACACTTAAGGCTGGGTTCCTCCTATAATACAAAATGTAATGACTGTGCCCCGCTGACAGCACAAACACCCCGCCTTAACATGGTGGTCGGGTTATGGCCTACTAGGTACCCCCAGTTTCCCCACAGACAGGTGTTACCCACCCTAGGGCCCACCCACATGCCCAAACATGTCATCCGACTAATAATAGTCTCTATAGGCCAAAACATGTCCTTCCTAGTGTACTTTTTCCTCACTCACACATACCTTGGAAAATTTCATAGAAGGTCACCCATCCTGGTCACTACTCCATGCCAAGAACACTTAACTATGGAGTTCTAATCAGATAAGCTTCAAAAAAGAAAGGTGTGGCCTATTAACATGATTCAAATCATTTATTCATTTAACCCTTTATCATTCAGGGGTGTTACAATAAAATACAATAATTAGGGAAAATTAATAAAAATAAGCAATAAATAGTAAAAAATAGTAATAATTATTGGTAATTACTAAAAATTTGTAACAATTAGAAATGTCTCATAAATAATAGTAAAAATTAGTGTTAAACCAATATAATTAGTAATAATTAGCAGTAATTAGTAAAAATTAATGGTAAATCATGATAATTATTAAATATTGGTGGTAATTGTTAAAATATAATGGTAAATAACTTTAATTTGTAAAAATTACTAGTAATCAGTCAAAATTAGTAAAAATTACCATTAACTAGTAAAAATTGGTAAAAATGAACATTAAATAACTATAATTAGTAAAAAAAATATTTTATTTAGTAAAAAATAGTTGCAATTAGTAAAAATTAGTGATAAATCACTATTATTATTAAAAATTAACAATAATTAGTAAATATTAGTGATAATTTGTTATAAATAACTATAATTAAGTAAAAAATTAGCACTAATTAGTCATAATTAGTGGTAATTAGTAATAAATAATGGTAATTAGTGGTACTTAGTAATAATTAGTGGTAATTAGTGGTGATTATTAATACTTAGTGTTTTTAGTATAAATTACTAAAAAAATAAAAATGAGATATGTCATCAATTTACGATTGATGAGAAATAAAAATTTTGGATATAGTTTATATAAATTGGTTTTATCACCAGATGATTGTAAAATCTAATATTTACACCTTTTTAGTAATTTATAATATATTTTATTACATTATATTAAATTATATAAAAATTTAACAGTAATTAGTGGTAATTATTTCTAATTACTACTAATTATCATTAATTTTTAGTATAATTTAATATAATGTAATAAAATATATTATAAATTACTAAAAAATTCTAAATCACAAATTTTAAAATCGTAATGTGATTATAAATGACCAATATATGCCAACTATGTCCAAATTTTTCATTAGGTTACTAGAATCGAGGCAGTCAGGATGTGACATGTTAATGGAAGAAACAAAAGGTGGGGGAGGAGATTTATCAATGTCATAACATTGTTGGCATAAATTGGTGCAATGAAAAATTTGGACATGGATGGCATAAATTGGTTTTATCACCTAAATATTTTAAAATCTACGATTTAAACCTTTTTAGTAAATCATAGAATTTACAATCATCGGGTGATTAGAAATTAAAAAATTGCACCACCCATGTCCAAATATTTCATTAGTTCTCTAGAACCAAGTCAGGTAGGATGTGATGTGTTGATAGTAGTAGTAGAAATAGGAGGAGATGTGTCTATGATAGTCCACATTTGGCATAAATTGGTGAAATGAAAAAAAAAATTACATGGTTGGAATAAATTGGTTTCATCACCAGAATATTTTAAAATCTATGTTTTACACCTTTTTAGTAAATCATTGAATTTTTAATCTTTAGGTGATTAGAAATTACCAATTTTTTCCAACCATATCCAAAATATTTCTTTGGTTTTTAGAACTGGGGTAGGTAGTATTTAATGTGTCTATGGCAGTATTATTAGTTGGAGGAGGAGATGTATCAATGGAATGAGAATCAACATCAGAAGATGATGAAGTACATGTGTTAGTTATTATAAATTAGAAATACTTAGTTCTAATTAGTATAAATTATTGATAAATTAGTAAACATTAGCGATAAATTAGTAGACATTAATGATAAATCAATAAAATTATTTAAAAATAGTGGTAATTAGAAAAAATGATTAAAAATTTTATGTAATTAGTAATGATTAAAAAAATGAACACTAAATCACTATAATTAATAAAAAGTAATGGAAATTAGTACAAAATAAATGGTAATTAATACAAATCAGTAGTAAATAGATAAAATTTACAATATTTACATGTAAATTATCATTTTTTTAATTTTTTATTATTTTTTGGATCAAATTTTTATTGTATAAAATTATTCATAATTTTTTTATATTTTTTTGAGAAATATAGAATAAGGAATTCTATAATAGTCTTTATTATATGATTCAGATTGGATAAATAATCACTATAATCCTAACAATTAGGGTATAACTATTATATATAATGAGGGTGTTGAATCTCTTATATGATTTGCATCATCAAAACTAGAATTTTCTTCAAAAGGGAAAATTGAGTGTCCATGTAATAAATGTTATCTGAGGAGTTTTGATGCATTTGAAAATGTTTGGGGTTATCTATTTCATTTTTTAGAATAGATTATGTTTATTGGTATGAACATGGTGAACAAAAATCTAGAGAATAAAAAAATAACTTTTTTCCAGATCGATCACAGTTTCAAAATTCTGTACATGATGTGGCTGGACCATCTTTTCAACAAATTGAATCTAAGGATGATATTAATTTAACTCTTAATTTGGAACCATATAAATTTTATGAGTTGTTGACGTCTTCTGAATATACATTATATCCTTCTTTTAATGTAAGAAAATTTAAAGTAAATGCAAAATTTATACCTATTAAATCAGATAATGGAATGTGAAATAATTTTTTTGACTATATATTCTCTTTAGTAAAAGAATTGTTACCTAAAAGAAATGTGTTTCCTACAAAGTTTTATGAGAGTAAGAGGCCGATTCATAATTTGGGTCTTGTTTATCATAAGATTCATGCATGTTTAAGTGATTGCATCTTATATTATGGTAAAAATTAATAATTGGTTAATTTTCCTATATGTGGAAAATCGAGGCATAGAGTCTTAAAAAGGGTAGTCTGGATTGATTCTTATAAAAAAAATTAGGTATTTCCTACTTAAACCCACACTGTAGTATTTATTTATGTCTCAAAACAGAGTGTCATTGATTTCATGGAACAAACAAATATTTCAACCTATAAAATCTTAAATTATCCTTGTGATTGAAATTCATGGATACATTTTGACCAAGTACATTTGTATTTTACTTCAAAATACATAAACATGTGATTGGGTATTTCTTCTGAAGGTTTTTATCTATTAGATTCTTACAGTAGTCAATATTACTATTGTCCCATCTTTATCACTACGTACAATTTACCTCCTTTATTTTTGATAAATGAACCACATATATTTTGTACCTTATTAATTCAAAGGCATCCAAAAAATAATAGCAATGTTTTTTTAAAGCTGTTGATTAATGAGATAAATTTATTATAGAATAATGGTGTCAATACATATAATGTTATTGCAAAAAAAATCCTAATGAAAGATGAATTAATGTATAAAATTAGTGAATTACTAACATATGGAATGTTATCTGGCTGGATTACACACGGTTTGAAATCATGTCCATACTATATGAGTGTATAAAACAATTTATGCTCTTCAATGGAAGAAAACATTGTTTATTCGACTGATATTGAAGTTTTTTTCCTATCGATCATCCTTTTCTAGGTAACAAATATCATTTCAAACAAGAAACAATTGAGAGATATTGACCTTCAAAAATGATCTAAAGTATTGAGTTAGAATCTACTTTATCTTCATTACCTCTCATTTCCTTTGGACCAACTAGAAACTAAACAAATATATGGCTTTGGGAAAGAATGAAATTGGATTAAATGGAGAATTTTTTACGATCTTCAATATTGGTCTAATTTTTTGATCCATAACATGTTGGATTGCATGAAAATTGAGAAGAACTATTTTGATAATATATTTCATACAGTTTTGGACAGACCTTATAAGACTAAAGATAATGTAAACTCGTGATTAGATCTTTTCCAAAATTTTAGGTGACCAGAACTTAAACTGTTTGAAAATATCAGATCACAAATGTTAGTGATTAAAAATGAAGATTATACAGTTTTAAAAGAAAATCATTTAATATTTTATTAGTGGATTTCATATTTGAGCCTTCTAGATGGTTGTGTTTCCAATTTTTAAAGATGTGTCAGAAATTTTCATATAATTGGATTAAAAATTCATGATTGTTATGTTTTAATAGAAATAATTCAACTAATTGGATTTATTTTTTTGTTAAATTATACGATTTTGGATGCACTAACTGAAATATCATATTTTTTCAAGACACTTGATTGGCGACAATAGACTATGGTGCACTAACTATACAATAAGAATATGTTTTGTTAATTTTATATAAGGTGGAGTAAATATTTTTTCCAGTTTTTTTTGATTCAATAGAACATTTGATATTACATTTTCCATATGAAGAAAAATGAAAAGGACCAGTATAATTCTAATGGATGTACCCTTAAGAGAGATGAATGTATAAATTGAAGAAAAAGGTACATAGAAAAGCATTGGTTGAAGGATCAATTGCAAAATCTTATTTGTATAAGGAAATTTATTTTTTCTACTCTCATTGTTTTCAATCTGAATATCCCTCGAAACATAACTAAATGGGTCATAATGAGGGAAATTTTGATGATGATATGACAATTCAATTATCAATTTTTAATCAGCCCAAACTTGTATTTGGTGGAGTTTATGGATGATTCCTTTCAATTGATGAACATTACAGGGAACATAATTATATTCTTATCAACAGTGAAGAAATGACACCATTTGTATAGTGAGTGACAATATCACTTATTCAATAATTTTTTAAATAAATATTATTTTATTTGTATGTTACATGATAATAATATCAAGAAACAGTTTCCACAAATTTCAATAGTTTCTGTTAAATAACATCACCAAAATCATTTTTCCTACTGGTTTCAAAAACTGGTAAAGTAAATTCTTTATGTTTTAACATATAAAATAAATTTATTACTTTTTATATTGATATTTTTTTTTCAAATTTTTAGGTATCTCAATATACTGATAAAATTGATAATCAATTGTGTGTATTGAGTAACCCACCATGAAAAATGGTTAAATCATATAATGTATATGTGGTGAATGGTTTTTGATTTCATACACATACATATAGTGAATAAAAGAATAATGAATAGTCGTGATTTCTTGAAAGGATGTCATCATTGAGAAAGTAAAGTTGACATGTATGGCTTATTAGAAGAAATAATTAAACTATGTAATCTAGGACAGAATTATGTAATGATGTTTAAATTTCATGGTTGGAAACTAATAGAGTCTTGTGCGTTCATACACGCCATGGAATCATTGATATTAAATATGAAATCCTTCATGAAATAAATGAACCATTTTTATTGTCCCATTAGGAAAATCAAATTTATTATTAAAATTGTTTTTCTTATTCAAGAGAGTTAAGTGATTGGTGGAGGATAATAAAAATGAAATCTCATTAAAATTTGTTTATCCAAAGTGATTTTGATTCTATAGAAGTGCAAGGATTTGAAATTTGTCAAGATACAACTTCGAATCCATATTTTCCATGAAGAGGCATGAATATCGATGATGACTCCCCATGGAAATGGGTCAATGATGGCAACGATATTATTGATGTAACTAATGAATTTGAAATAGAAATAGATGATGAAGTTAAAACTCTTATTGAAATTGATGATACATAGGAGGAATATGAATATATTAACACCATTATATATGAAGATGAGTGTAGGGATGAATATTAGAATAATTAAATGATAGTTATAATCATATATAATATATATCTATATATTTAATACTTATTTTTAATTATTTACTGACAACAATAATTTCATGTTTTGGATGGACAATGGGAATTTATCTGATTTATTTCATGAGTTAGAGGAGGTTTCACAACCCGGTGAAGAGCTCAATGCTACATCACCTGAACCTCAAACTGTTGGCGGTTCAGCGAAGACTTGAAGGTGTCATGGTATTTTGAGATTGATGATTCTTGACTTTATCCCTAAGCGATGTCCATGTCTTGAGTTTTAACCATTCATGAATAGGAACATTCATATGTATATTTTACTTAGTTTTTATTAATTAATTTATATATTAATTGTTTGATTATTTGCTCTATTTTTTCAAAAATATTTACATATAGTTGTCAGATATAGGAGTTCTATATTTCATAATTGTTTTTCTGAAGCATGGATGACATGGGATTAGACTCCCATTGGTTTTTTACACTGCATGTTTGATCATGGGATGGTATATAAATAAATAATAGTTATTTTAAAATTTATTTAATTAGTAACTTGATATTATTAATTATTTTAGGGTTTATGTAATCTCACTGATGATATCACGCATTCCTCTATCTAGGAGTTATGGTAGGTCTATATGCGTTAGTGTTACCATTAGTTTTTTCGAAATCTGAGGATGATAAGCACGTGGGAGGAGAGAGTATTATATTTTTATCAGTCTTGTTGTGACCACTATCCAGATTACATCTCATCTTAGGTTTGGGATGGATTATCTTTATACTCGATGGGAGCTAGTTTTTAGAGGAGAGAATAATTAGGTAAAAAATGAGGGTTGGTAGGTGGTGATGAATCTTGCAGGAAGTCATACATTCAGTACCCATCAGCAATATATGATAGTAATTTTTTATATAATTTATATAAATTTAAATTTTAACTATGTATTTTATACTCATATAGGTAGTATAACATCCCAATATTATGGAGTTCTAAGTTTATAAGATGATGTATAGTGATATTAACACTATATAGATTATAGGTGGTTGTTAACATCCTATTGTGGTTAGTATGCCTTATTTGAGTTTTAAAATTAACTGAAAATAATATTTTAACTATTTTAATTTTAAATTGAAATTGAAGGAGTCATATGAGGCTGTGACTTCTCATAAATATGATGAGAGTTAGGCCGTGATTGAGGATCATACCACCAGTGTAGTAGGATTTGTTGATGCAGTAAGGATGTAGGTGACTCAATATGCCTTCAAGAAAGGATGAGTTGTTGTTATCGGCTCTCAATTCATGTGTGGAAGTTATTATAGTACTGTTGTGATGGAGTCATCTAGATCGAAGGGAGCTCATGGAGAGTCATCATCATCTACTAGATGGTATGAGGAGAAACTATGATCTCACGGGTCTTATAGAGACCATGCATAGGGAACAGGAAGAGCTCCATCAACAGCAGTGGTAGTAGGAGGAAATGTGGTTATGGCAGGTGTAGCATCATGAGTAGGTGATGAAGTACATGTGATGTCTTACTTAGGGTTTAGGGATGGAGTTCCCTCCACCATCTCCTCCACCTTCTCTAGATGACCCTCCCCCTTAGTGATTTATGTATTTTTTTATAAACATTGGAATGTACATATTTTTTGTATTTTTTATTAATTAATATATTTTCAGTTCTTTATACTGCATTTTATATATTATTATGAGTATTTTTAATTTTTAATTTTTAATTTTTTTAATTTTTAATTTATATAAATTTTTTTATTTCAATTTTTTGTCTTATTTTTTTATTATTTTTTACTTATTTGTGATGGGTGAGTCCTCCCATCACAAAAAACATTTGTATTTACCAGAGAAGACTATTTACGACAGGTAGTTATCTCATCAGAAATATTTTTTGTGATGTTGTTATCTACAATGGGTCATTTTCATAGGGGTCCCATCACAAATAACTCATCACACATAATTCAATTTCCAGTTCTGGATATGCACAAAATGCTTCATTAAATATATAAAAGCAATTTTTTATGACATAGAATGCTGGAATCAACTTTTTTAAAACATATTAGGTGCTAAATGAACATTCTCAATAGCCTTTACTCACCATTAAAATCCATATAAATATGTATTAAAGAGTTTCCTTCTCTATATAGTTTCAAAAAATCTTTTTCTTACTCAAGGGACACATTAACTACATAATAATAAATTTGACAGTCTTCAAAATAACCTTTATTCAAAACTTTCATTCACTTATCCCATTATTTGGATAAAAAACAAGCTCGTATCCATAAAAAAGGGTTCACATGAAGTCCTTTTTCTCTCCATTTTTTAATTCCAAATTCATATAAAACACTTTCATGGGTGTCAGATAAAATTACCCATTTTTTCAATACACTGTTCAGTCCAACACTAATTCTATATAGCTACACTCAATATTTATTTCACTTTATTTGAATGTGGTTTCTCATCAGAAGAACCAAAATCCAAGTGATGCCTCAAAAGTACCATATTCATTGAGTTTCAATAGTTTTGAAAGGTTATATAGGAATAGGGTTTGGTTTTAAGAAATAGAAATATTTTGATAGGGTTTTAAGGTTTTTAAATAGAGATCTTATTTCAAATAAATTTAAGGGTATTTATAATAATTTTAGGTCTTTAAACATTAATACATAGGAAAGATAAAATATTATATAATATGAATCCTAAATAGAGATGGTAGCTTGACTAACCATGAAACTTGAGATAGCATAAGAAATCATGATTACATGACATTATGTATGACCAATAGTTCATTATGGTATCTTAACCAACCCTGAAAACAAAAAATCATAGTAGATTTCCATGGTAATTATAGATTATATGTTATATTGACCCATTGTATATTAAAAAATTTCTAGTTTGTCATCATAGCTCAACTAAACCTATATACAATTTTTCATGGAAACTCAGGTCTTATGGTATCTCTTAGGCTTATGGTCACTTGTGACCTTTTGAACATAAAACCCACCTTATTATGATTAAATTATGAAATAATTAAAAAGAACAATATAAGTCATGTATCAATAAATAATTAAACATAAGAAATCAAGTTAACATAATTTAAAAAGATTAGATCAAAGTAATGGAAATAATATATTTCAAAAACTAATGAGTTGAGAATAATTTATAATTCCTAATTCATGATATATATAAATCATTCTCTCTAAATTTAGAGGCTTTTTGAAAATGTATTTGAGCTATTTCTCAGTTCTTGTGAAATCAATAATGATATCTCCTTTTTGAAAATGGCCACTCAAAAATTGAGGTCTTATATAAATATTTTCTTTCCATTAATGATATTTAGGTGTCTTGGAGATGTTATTATCACTTGTATTATCCCAGTTTATAGGGACATGTGTAACATTGCACCAATAGTCTAGTAAATTTTATTTTATCCACAAATTTTTTGTATAGAATCTTCATGCAGCTATGTACTCATCTTCAGTAGTTTATAATGAAACATAATTCGATTTATTACTACATCAAGAAACTAGACACTTTTATAAAAATTGATGTCTTCCATTAGTGATTTTTATATCTAAATTTGATCCAGTAATGTCAATATCTAAATATCCCACAACCACAAAATCATGTCCTCAAGAGTAAAATAATCCATATTTTGTTACATTTTTTAGGTATTTGAAAATCCATTTTACAATATTCAAATTTTAATCTTTGTGATTTTATTTAAAATTTTAACATATTCAAACCCTAAAAATTATATATGGATAACTAGTACTTAAGTATGTTAAACTCCCAATCATATCACTTTAAGAAATTTGGTCAAATGGCTTCCCAATTTCATTCAAACCCAATTTACTGGTAGTACTCATTAGAGTTTCACTTTAATGGTATCCAAGACAAAAGATATTAAATGATCTGTTGTGTATTTAATTTAGTTCAAAATAATTCTATATTTTTAAAAAAAATTGAAAACCAAGAAATAATTTTAACTCACCCATTAAAATCATTTCAAATTCATCTTTTCATATGTTTGGAGAATTAATTACATGAAGATTTTTAGATAAACCAGAAATAATATCATCAATATAGATTTGATAAAATAAAACATCGTATCATATTTTTTTTAATAAATACAATATTTTTATATAACTTTTTGAATTCCATCTAAATTTTGGAATGATCCAATCCTATCATTCTAAGCTCTAGAATCCAATTTTAAACTATATAGTGCTTTTAAAATTTTAACACATGATTTTTTGAATGAGTGTTTGAAAATATAGAGTGTCATTCAACAAAAATATCCTCGAAAATATTACAATTTAATAATGAAATCTCAATATCCATTTGATATTGTTTAAAATTAATATGTGTTGTATAAGACAGAAGTATCCTAATGGCCTCAAGTCTAGATACGGGTGCAAAGTTCACTTCATATTCAATACCTTACTATTTAATATAATATTTAATAACTAATCTATCTTTGTTTTTAACTATATTTTCAAACTCATCATTCTTATTTTTATACACCCATTTAGTGGAAATAGTTAGGTAGTACTTAAGTCTTTTAACTACTTATTCAACTATATTTCTTTAAAAATGATTTAGTTCTTCTTGAAAATCTATTACCCAATGTTTACCCTTAATTGATTCATTCATTTTATTTTTTTAAGTAGAGACAAGAATACAAGATGTTCAAACTAGTTTCTAATAGCGTCTTGGGTTTATGTTCCTCTATACATGTCTCTTACTACAACATTTAATAGATGGTGTCAATGGATCCCAAAATTTCTAGGAATTGAATTTATTGGTTCTTATAAGCCTTCTTCAAGGTCAATTTAGTCAATATGGTCTTTTTTGAGGGAATATTTATGTAAATAAAAAATCATAGTTTGAGGATTTAGTGATATTATTGATATTTAGATTTGACATATCATCCTCAATATTTTCTATATCATGTTTATGTTCATATGGATTTGTGTCATCAAAAGTAACATTACCACACTCCTACACAATTTTAAATTTTTTATTAAAGATTTCATATTCTTTACTATATGTGGAATAACATAGTAAAATTCAATCATAACTTGTTGTAGGATCAAAATATGATGTAGATACCCAATTACAAGAGGGGGTGAATTTTATACTTTAAAAATTCATTTGGAACCTTTAACATTGGCATAACACTTTCATTTTTAAACTTAACAAAAACAATGTTTAACAAGGTTAAATAAGGTAAATTCACAAGGCCTCTTAGTTCTACAAACTTTTCTAGGTTCTAGAAATATGGTTCCAAAAATGAAACATAAGAAAAGTGTACAAGGAAAATATTCTACCTTAAAGAGTATGAAATCTTATTAATCATAGTATACAAGTACAATAAAGTATAAGATAGTTATACTTTCCTTATTTATCAAAATTCAGTGGAAAATAAACTTGAAAAAAAGCAAGTAACAAGTATAAAATCTTTTAACCCAAAGAGTAGGGTATCCAACAACCTTGGATAAAGGTACCTTGATTTATTCTTTAAAGAATGTCTGTCTTACCCACACTAGGGTAATCCCTCGAAAGGAATATTGGAATATGTCTTGCTATCCCACCAAGCCCTTAGCCTTCAAGGTATTTAGAACCATTGTCTTCCTAATCAAGGAAGTCCTTGAACATTAAGGTAGTCGGTACCTTTGTCTTCCTATCCCGGGAAGTCCTCGATTGAATACAGCAATAATCGGAGTCACACAAAGAAAGATGAACAAGATGTTGAGTACGCACAAGTCCTGAGATCCTCTCTCTCTAGAAATCACTTTAGCAGCATGTAATCTCTAGATTGATGGATCAATTCTCAGTTGTTATTGGATCATTCAAATGATCTCATGTTTATAGGAATTTCTTCAATGGTCGGCTCCCTCCTCAAATGGTTATATTTTTCCTTGAATCTCGGAGGGACATGTACACGTGTCACTCAAACAATGGTTAATTAGAAACGGATTGCACAACATCATTTCATAACTATAACAGGGGTAAGAAAAATATGGTTGCTTAACGAAAACTAATTTTCTAGAGTCTACGGAAAATAAAGTTTCAGAGTTTAATTAAATAAACACTTGGATACTATAAATCATAAATATTCAGATTCTATTTTTCAAGGAATTCGAAACTTGAATTCTAAGGAATTGAGAATTTAAATTATATGGAATTTAAAGTCTGAATTCTAATGAATTAGGAGTCTGAATTTTGAGTAATTTGGAGTCTGAATTCTGAGGAATTTGAAATCTGAATTTCAGAGAATTCAGAATCAAAATTTTAGAGAATTTGTAATCTGTATTTTAGAGAATTCCAAATCTGAATTTCTGAGAATTTGAAATCTATATTTCAGAGAATTCAGAATCTAAATTTCATAGAATTCATAATATGTATGGTAGATAATTCAGAATCTAAATTTCAGAGAATTCAGATTCTGAATTCGAATCCTGAAAACAGAATACTCTATATTTATTTATTTATAGATTTATGAGATTTTAGATATGAAACCGATTTTTATACTTTAGAAATAAAAGGAGTTAGATTTAGAGAAACTATACCATGAACAATGAAAACAAAGTTTTGAAGAAAATTTTCTTGGGGAAGTTTTTTTTCCTTATTAAGATAAATCTTAGGGGAAATAAAATTTGCCTTGAGATAGAATTTTTGTGATTTTCAAAACATAAAGGAATGGAAAATTAAAAAGGTAGCCTTATTGACTAAACAATATCCCCCTTTTTGGAAAGCAAAAACATCATTATAAAAAATAATAAAAGGACATAGAATTTTTATTGACTTGAAAATAATAACTTATCTCTATTTACATATGGATCATAGTGAATATGACTAACTCCCCATTAGGCTTTGAAATCCTTAAGGATCATATACTTGATTTATTGAATGAGATTTTTCATTTTTCTTGCATACAAAATTCTCAATTGATAAGAAATTTCCCTTAGATGAACTCCCCCTTACGTAGGGAAATTTATTCTTACTTTGTATTCTTTTTAATATTCCTTTATCCCCCTTTGTGATTTTCAAACAAGAATAAAGAGAATTGAAAAATTGTTACCTTAAACATTATTACTAAACAATCAAAAATATATGGAGAACAACAAAAATTTCATTAAGATTTAAATAATTTTTACACTGAGGAAAATACAAAAAAAAAGATCATATTAGGAAAAATTGGCCTTCTTTCTCCTTCAAAATCAGCTTCTTCACAATGGTTTTTAGCATATTAAGCTCCTCATGATCTTCTTCCATATACTTGAGTAGATGATCCTAATCTTCACTTTTCTTCTCTAAGGCTTTGATCTTTTATTCCTGAGCCTTAAGAGAATCTGTCTGCGCCTTCAAGACTTCTTCTTGCTTCACAAGCTTCTCTTCAAATTCGATTATGAGATCCATTTTCCTCTTCCAATTTATGGATAGAAAATTAAGCTTTCCAGTCAGATCCTTAACTTTTTTGCTTCAAAGTAATATATTAAAGAGTCAGTTTTTCCTCAAATATCTTAGAAAGCTCATTGAGCTTTCCATCTTTGGTGTCAAAGGAATCTTTGACATTATCTTGAAAAACATAAAAATCACTCAGGTCTTTGAAAATTTTCCTTGACCAGCTTTTAATCTTCTTGCATGAACTTTTATGAGCCTCATTACCAATGTGAAAAGATTTGAAATCTACCTCGAGTCTGACACATTTGTCCATAACCATGGAGACTGAATCTGATTTTTGATTCATCTAATGTTGAGCATCTAACATCTAGAATCAATACATGGAAATAATGAAATATTATCAACCAACTTTTTTAAAGACTTTACCACAAAATCATGTATAAGGGAATATGATTCTGAATCCGAGTGTTTGTTTGTTGAGGATTCTTTTTCTATGTCTTCATATTTCCTCTTTGATGAATCACCAACATATTTCTTATTCACCACATATTTACTAGGCGTATCTACTGCAACGTGATTTCCCTTATCAACTCTCGGAATTATGTCTTGTGCTTTGGGTGATTCGTGTTCACTATCTGATAGTCAAACAATATTATCTTCCTCATGATTTTCTATGTTGGCTCCTACCACAACGTCCTAGGGTTGAATAAAATCAGGATTGCAACTTTCCTCTTTAGATAGTTTATTCACTTCTTCCTCACCCTTCTCATATTTTGTTGGGGTAGAAAGTTTTGAAGATTTGACTTCAGATGTTCAGATTGAGATATTATAAGAAGGACTCTCCTTCTCATGATAATCCTATACTTTCCTTATCATGTCCTCATTATCACCACTACCTTCTTCCTATTATTATTCTTCTACTTCTTCTTATTGAACTATTTTTTCTTCTTGATCTCATTTCGAAATCACCAACTTCTTTCCCAGAGTCTCTAGTAGTGATTCTTGTAGAAAGGATTCTGGTACCAGAATTTTCTTAGAGACTTTTTTAGCATCCTTAAGAAGACATTGGACGATTTTGACATCCGAAAATTTCTTCCTCTACTTATTTTATTTCTCTTACTTTTCAAGATTCTCAGCAGCATTTCCCTTCAAAGCTTTTTCCTCCGCAAGATTTATGACAAACATAGGCTCCCCTTCCTTCATGTTCTTCTTATCTTCTCTCCACTTAGACACTACTTAATAAAGGTAGGTTTTTTCCTTCTTGGGCTTCAGTGGTGCAGACTGAGTTTCCATAGCCATAGGAGTTTTTCCTTTCTCTTCCGGCTCCTTGGCCTTCCTCTTTCATCCACCTTTCTTAGGAGTTTTAGCGACATCTAGATTCTTTGATAATGCTACTACTTCTTCTTTATATAGGTTATAAAACTATTTGGATTGACTATTAAAGTAAATATTCATCCTTATTAGAGTATCATCACTCAACAACATCACCTTGTAGTTTCTCAACTTGTAACATCAAGGGGTTTTGAAATATTCCAAAAAAATAACTACAATCTTTGAAAGACTAGCAGGATACATGATAATTTGAGACTTCAGATTTCTATTCTTGATGTTCTTAATCATAATCAAGATATACTTGACCAAATTTATCTTCCTAAGATTCACCAAGAAATCCAAAATATAAATATCACTCTTTTATAGAGTATGCTTATCTTCTTTCCTCGAAATTACAAAGCCTTGAACCCATAACTCAAGAATCTGTAAGTTTATAGATAGATGAACAATCTTCAGATTCTTCACTCCTATTAGGAAAAGACACTCTATATCCTTTTTCTTAAAAAAATATCTTGATAAATCAGGTAATTTGTGAGTATAGAATTCTACTTCTCCATCATAAAGAATTCCAATTACATTTTCTACCTTGCTGTAAGAAAGAGAGTTGGTCTTTCCATAACACTTAAAAAAACGTGTCTATGCCTTCTTCCATGAATAAAATTTCTGTCTCATGGAACTCAATCATAAATTCTTGATATACCGGATCTTGTGCTTTTGGTTTCAATACACATACACTCTCCCAACCATTTAGCTTGATATTGTTAGATATGATAGAGTCATACTTAGCATAAAACTTCGGATCAACCAACCTTTCTCTATATATCTTCCATTCATATATTTCCCTTACATTCGACATTTCTTTCTAAGGAGAGTCTTCAGAAGACATTCAGAAGTAAGAAAACCTTGAATATTCATAATGTCCTTAAGTAGAGAAGTAGGGATTCAACACACCAGATCTTGAAGATTGATGTGGGACAACCAATGGGGGATCATTATATAGACGATTAAGGCAATGTTTCAACTTCATTACTTGATCCAATAGTTGAAATATTCCTGATCAGATCTTATGTTTGAGATGATAAATGAAGAATTATATTTATAGTTTATGATCTTTTGAGGATTTTAAGGTAAACATTTAGATTTATGAAAAAATAATGATTCCAAAAATTTTTCTTAAACAAGATAAAAATACCAACATACTAGCAGATGATTACGGAAATTTGAGAAAGAAAACATACCTTTTAGATCTCTAGTAAAATTATTCATAATGAGGAAAATTATTCTTGGCTACAAAAATTTTTTACTACAAAAAATTTTGGCTATGAAAAATTTAGACTACGAAAAATTTGACTATAAAAAATTTTGACTATAAAAAATTTCACTACGAAAATTTAGGACTAATAGGAAAATTTACTCCCCTATGAAAAGAAGTTTCTTACTATAAAGATATATGTTTCAACAAGAAGTTAATTTGGAAAATTACCTTACAGTTATCATTCTTAACTTTTATTTAATATATTCAAATCTATCAGAGGGTAAGGATTTTGTGAACATATCATGAAGTTGATCTGGTGTTATGATAAATTGAAGAATGATATATCCTTTTTGTGTGTGATCCCAATGAAAGTGATGCCTAATATTTATGAGTTTTTCACGAGAGTGATGTGTAGGGTTTTTACTTAGGGAAATGACACCAGTATTATCACACATTATTTTTGTTTTGATAAAACTCATACCATAGTTTGTGAGTGTGTGTTGCATTCACAACACTTGAGAACAACAACTTCTAGTTGCTACATATTCAGCTTCAGTAGTGGAAAGTTCTACTGAGTGTTTCTTTTGGCATGACCAAGAAACTATCTAATCTCCTAGAAAATGAAAAGTTCTGGATGTACTTTTCTTATCCATTCTATATCCACCGAAGTCAGTATCCGAAAAACTTTTTAAAATAAAATCATTTCCAAGAGTATAAAAAAGTCTTAAATCCATCGTTCCCTTTAAGTAGCGAAACATCATTTTCACTGCCTTTAAATGAGATTCCTTTGGATTGGATTGATATCTGGAACATAAGCATACTGAAAACATTAATTATGGATTACTAGATGTCTGGTAAAGTAGACTATATATCATACCTCTAAAAGAGGTTTGATCTACTGGTTTCCCAACTTCCTCAAGATAAAGTAAAATTGAGGTAACAATGGGAGTACTTATACTCTTAGAATTGTCATATCCTTACTTTTTTAAGAGTATCTTTAATATAATTATGTTGAGATATATAAATTCCTTCTAGTTATTGAGAAATTTGAAAACCAAGGAAAAATGTTAACTCACCCATCATGATCATTTCAAACTCATATTACATTATATTCACAAACAAATTAGTTAAAGATTGCTGAGTTGAACCAAATATAATGTCATCAACAAAAATTTGAAATACCAAAACATTTTTCTTATCTTTCTTTATAAAAAGGGTTGGATCATAATTTCTCTTAATGTAATTGTTTTGTAACAAAAATCCTATAAGTCTATCATACTAGGCTCTAGGGGATTTTTTAAGTCCATATAATGCTTTGGTAAGTTTTAAAACATGTCCTAGATGTTTTGTATCTTCAAAATCAGGAGGTTGTTCAACATAAACTTCCTCTTGAACATAACCATTAAATAAATCACATTTAACATCCATTTTGAAGAAGTTTGAAATTATATAATGTTTCAAAGGAAAGTAGAATATGAATAGATTCAATTACAGCTACTGGAGAAGAGGTTTCATCATAGTATATTCCTTCTTGATGATTATATAATTTATCCACCAATCTAGATTTATTTCTTACTATGATCCCATTTTCATCACACTTATTTCTAAAGACCTATTTTACTCCAATAATAGAATTTTTTTATGTCTTTCAACCAACGTCCAGGATTTATTCCTTTCGAATTCATTTAGCTCATCTTACATATATTTTATCCAATAATCATCACCTAAAGATTCATCGGTTCTTTTATGTTCTAATTAAGAAAAGAATGTGAGATGTTCAACTCTATTCCTTAAGGAACTTCTAGTCCTTACAGGTTGATTTAAATTACCAATGATGTTATCACTGGGATGGTTCTTAAGAAACAACTTATTTGGGTTTTTTAAAACCTGTTCACCAATATATGGTAGGAAATATACTGGATAAATGTCTCAGAAACATTTTCTTGAACATTTTCTTTATCATAAGAATATTCTATTAGGTATTGATAAACAGTTTTGGAAAACACATCGTAATATTTAGGTTGTGGTTGTTTAAAAACAAAAGGATTAGTTTCATCAAATTTAACATGTATTGTTTATTCAACAGTACAAGTATTTTTATTGAAAACTCTATAAGCCTTAGAAGTTGTGGAGTAGCCTAAGAAAATTACTTCATCAGATTTGGGTGTAAATTTATGTAAATTATTCTTAGTATTCAGAGTGAATACTTTGCAACCAAATACCTTGAAATAGGAAAGTCTAGGATTTCTACCATTCCATAACTCATAAGGGGTTTTGTTAAGAAAAGGTATAACCAAAACACGATTTATAGTATAACAAGAAGTACTTATAGATTCATCCCAAAAATGTTTAGCTATCTAATATTCACTCAATATAGCTCTAGTTATATATTTCTGAACATGATTCCTTTTTTCAACAACATCATTTTGTTGAGGAGTTCTTGGTGATGAGAATTTATGAGTATTGCTTTTTCTACTACAAAAAGATTCAAAATCAGAGTTTTGAAATTATCCTCCATGAGCACTATGAATAGTTATCAATAGAAGGTTTTTCTCATTTTTAAATTGAGCTCCAAAAATTTTAAAATAAAAAAAATCATCAGATATCTTTTCTAGAAAAAAACCCACATAAATTTAGTGTAATCATAAACTATGAAAAATACATAATATTTTCCTACAACGCTTCTAGTTCGTGTTGGACCAAAAAGATCCCTATGCACCAACTATAATGCATTAGTAGTTGAGACTTCACTTGCTGATTTAAAACTTGATTTATGTTTCTTTCCATATTTACAAGGATCACAAAATTTTTGAAGAATCAAATCTAAGCTCTGGTAGATCCTTAACTAATCTTTTCTTAGAGTGTTTGCATAATTTCATAAGGTTATAGTGTCCTAACCTTCTATTTCATAACCAAGAATGATCTTCCCTTGCACTAATAAAAGGTATATATTGGATCCTAAGGTCTTCAAAGATTAGTGTGTATACATTCTCTTGCCTATTGGAAGAAAGAATAAACTATACCTTGGAATTGTGTACTAAGCACTCGTCATTCCAAAAATTCACAAGGTAACCTTCATCACATAATTGACTTATGCTAATAAGTTTGTGCTTAAGGACCTTAACAAATAAAACATTTGAAATCAAAGTTTTTCTAAGAAGAATAATGTTACCTATACCAATAATTTCTCTCTTAGCATTATCTCTGAAAGTTACTTTTCCCCCTTTCGTATTGATAATCTTTTCAAAGAAGTTTTTGTTACCAGTCATATTCCAGGAACATCCACTATCCATGTTCCATGTATTAATGTTACTACTATCTTTATTTTCCTAAAAATACGAGAGTTATACTTTTGGAACCTAAACATTCTTGGAATCGGAAACTTCATAAAGAAAAATATTAGGAATCCACATTTTCTTAGAAAAATACTCTTTTTGAAAACTAAAAGACTAAGTTTTGTTTATGGAATAATTTTTTACCCAATTCCCACCACACTAACATTTAGTGTAGAATAGAGCACTTTTTAGGAACAAAATAATTATTACTAAAAACTGATTTTGAATGAGTATAAACAAATCTATAATTATTACTTAGAGGTTGAATTTGAGAATACATCTTATCAAAGTTTTCCTTACCTTAGGTAAAGATTTAAAAACACTTTCTCAAGGAAAATATTTCAGACTTCAGTCTAATAGCTATGTTTTTATCCTCAAAATCATTAGTTTTAGCACTAGAGTTAGTCTCTAAAATATTTTTCTTAGAAATTACTTTTTCTAGATCCTTAGAAACTTTATCCTTCTCAGAATTGACTTCCTCAATTTTATTTTAAATACTTTCAAAATCATAAATTTTCTTATCAAGATCTTTATAAAGATTTGATACTTCTTTAGTAAGAATAGAAATCCTAGAATTTTCCTTTTCAGGTTTTTTGGAGTTTAGAATTTTCATTATCAAGATTCTTAGAAAACCTAAAAACTTATTCATAAGTTAGTAAAGTATTATCTTCTTCAGAAGAATATTCTTCATTTGAAGATTCATAATATTTATTATCACTATTATTATCATTAAAGGATACTTTTTTTATAGATTTATCATTGTTTACCTTGTCTATTAGATAATTACTTTCAATGGTTAAATTGGAAATTGAACCAATATTCTTCAAACCAAAATATTCGTACCCTAAGGTTTCATCAGAAGTGTCTCCACCGCTGGAACTCCAGGTGTCATTAGCTTTCAAAACATTCTTAGCTTTATCTTTGTAGTAATTCTTTCAATTTATCTCAGAATTATTTTATTTTCTATCCTTTTTCTTAAGCATAAGAAAATCTGGCCTTATATGCCCTGCTCTTTTTCATTCATAACAAGTAACTTTAGAGTCTTTCTTGTCCTTTCTTTCTTTCTTCTTAAATCTATACTGAAATTCTTTTTTTCCCAACTTAATTTTTCATCCTTTGATCAAGATTAGCTAGATCATTCTCACAATGTTCACTTTAACTTGATTTAGATAAAACATTTAATTTCTTTGACTTGGAACTTGTAACCTTTTCAGAAGTCTTGACTTTAGTAGTAGTAAAGAGTAAAATTCCATTGAAATTATTCTTTTTATTCAAATTAGAATCTATTTTCATTATTGTCTCATGTTTAATAAGAGTTCCAAAAATATTATCAAGAGTAATCTGAGATACTTTCATATTCTCATCAATAGTTTTTCTCTTAGATTCCCACTCATTAGGCATGATATCTATAATCTTGTCCACAAGTTCTTCATCATCTAAACCTTTCTCACCCATGGATTTTAAACTGTTTACAAAAGTCATAAACCATTGGTGTACCTTGCACACTGGTTCTCTCTAAGGAAATAGAAATCCATGATATTTTACTCTGAGCATAGCTCTTATAGTTTCTATAACCTTGGATTTACCAAAATGAGTAACCTCCAATTACTTCCAAATAAAATTTATAGCTTCACAAGAAGAAATATGATTATATATATTTCTGGTCGTGGAACACAACAAAGTATTGTGTACCTTGTAGTTTAGTTGATATTCGGACATTTCTTGACTAGTAAAAGTTCTGACCTTTTTATCAGGAACCTTGTAATCTCCGGTAAGCATAACGAAGTTGTGAACTGTAGTATTAATAACAAAAGTCTTCATACGAGCCCTCCAATATTCATAATCATTCACATCAAATATAGGTGGTCTGGTATAATTTAGATTTTCAATCGAACCAACATTCATTCCTTCCATATAAAAGAAACTATATTTCCACTGAAACTTGTTAATAGTAAAATTTTGTAAATGAGGATAAGAATACTAATCATGGAAAATATTTTGAACAATGAAAACTTGAGAAATAAACCTTATATGTGAATATAAGTATTTCAGATACCTCCTTTGATACCAGTTTTAGGATCAAAATATGATGTAGATGCTCAATTACAAGAGTGGGTGATTTTATACTTTAAAAATTCCTTTGGATCCTTTGAAGTTGGTATAAACTGTTGTTTTTAACCTTAAGTAAAACTATGTTAAACAATGATAAACAAGGTAAATTCACAAGGCCTCTTAGTTCTACAATCATTTCTAGGTTTTGGAAATATGGTTCCTGAAATGAAACCTATGAAAAGATTACAAGGAAAATATTCTACCTTAAAGCATATATGAATCTTATTAATCTGAGTATACAAGTACAAGAAAGTATAATATAGTTATACTTTCCTTATTAATCAAAATGCAGTGGATAATAAACTTGAAACAAAAACAAGTAACAAGTATGAAATCTTTTAACCCAAAGAGTAGGGTATCCAACAACCTTGGATAAAGGTCCCTTGATTTATAAATTCAAGAAAGTATTTCTTACCCACACCATGGTAAGCCCTTGATAGGAATATCAGAATATGTCTTGCTATCTTTTCAAGTCCTGGAACTTTAAGGTAGTCGACACCTCTGTCTTCTTATCCCCAGAAGTCCTCGATTGTACACAGCAATAATCGGAGTCGCACAAATCAATATGAACAAGATGTTCAGTACGCACAAGGAATGAGAGTCTCTCTCTCTAGAAATCACTTCAGTAGCATGTAATATCTGGATTGATGGATTTATTCTCAGTTGTTATTGGATCATTTAAATGAGCTCCTATTTATATGAATTTCTTCAACGTTCATCTCCCTCCTCCAAAGGTCAGATTTTTCCTTGAATCTTGGAGGGTCCTATACATGTTTCACTTAAACAAAGGTTAATTAGAAATGGATTTCATGACATCATTTCATAACTATAACAGGATTAAGTAAAATATGGTTGCTTAGCCAAAACTAATTTTCTGGACTCTAAGGAAAATAACGCTTGGAGTCTAAGTAAATAAACAATTGGAGACTATAAATCATAAATATCCAGATTCTGTTTTTCAAGGAATTAAGAAACTAGATTCTGAGGAATTCAGAATCTAAATTCTATGGAATTCAGAGTCTAAATTCTAATGAATTCAGAGTCTGAATTTTGAGTAATTTGGAGTCAGAATTCTAAGGAATTCAGAATTTGATTTTAGAGAATTCGGAATATGAATTTCATGGAATTAGAAATTTGTATTTCAGAGAATTTGGAATCCAAATTTCAAAGAATTCAGAATCTGTATTCCAAAGAATTCAGAATCTGAATTTCTGAGAATTCGAAATATGTATTTCAGAGAATTCTGAATCAAAATTTCAGAAAATTTGGAATCTGAATTCGGATCCTAAAAACTGAATACTCTATATATAAGTATTTATAGAATTTAGAGATTTTAGATATGAAACTTATTTTTAGAATTTTCAAAGAAAAGGAGTTAGATTTAGAGAAACTAAACCATGAATAATGAAAACAAATGTATAGATAAAATTTCCTTGGTGAAGGAAAGTTTTCGTTATTCAGATAAATCTTAGGAGAAATAAAATTTTCCTTAAGATAGAGTGTTTGTGATTTTTAAAACATAAAGGAATGGAAAAGTCATAAGTAAAACTTATTGACTCAACACTTTTTATAGATAACATTTTGACCATATTTTGTGATTCTAATAAAAACTTTACATCCAAAAACTCTAGATTAATTAAATTTAGGTTTTTTACCATTTTATAATTAATAAGGATTGTTATTTATGTTGGGTATTATCAAAATAATATTAATAATATAATATTCTACATTCATAACTTAAACTCAAAGATAGATAACTAAATCATATTTACTAATCATAGTTTTAGTAATTTCTTAGAGAGTTCTATTTCTCCTTTTGACAACCCAATTTTATTTTTGTGATTGAGATACTGATAAATTATGAGTCTAACTACATTGTGAACATAAATTCTCAAAGTATTGATTCTAAAATTCACATCCATGATCACTTCTCAAGGTTTTAATGGTAATTTTTCTAATTTTGTTTACATACTATATATATTTAGAAAAATAGGAGTAAGTTTCACTTTTTCGAACATAGAAAAATACCCACATCAATTTTGAATAATCATTAACAATATCATAATCATAACGTTTTACACTTATAATAAAATCTCTAAAAGGTATAAAAACTTCCTTATAAACTAATTATAGTGGTTTATAAGTAGATACCAATTTATTGGGTTTGAAAGATATTTTGTGTTACTTTCCATTTTGATAGGGATTGCACACTTTTACATTTCGGAATTTAAGTTTAGGTAGAACCTTGAAAAATACGTTTCTAGTTTTCATCCTAAGTGAGTATACATTTATGTTTCCTAGTGTTCAATTACATGCAAAAAATTATTTATAAAAGACACTTAAGTAGGAAAAATTTAAATAAAATATGAAATATAAATTAATAATATCAAAATTGTTATTTTATTATCAGTAAAGACTAAAGAATGCTTGGAATCATAAATCATACAAAAATTATTCTAAAATTTTAATTATAACCATCATCCCATTATTAATATATATTAATTATATTGTATTTTAAACCATCTACAAATAAAACATTATAAATAAAAATAATTCCCAAGGTTAATGATCTGTCCAAGAGAAATTATTTTTACTGTTTAATTATCACCAAAATTGACATGTCCACCATCTAATTTTACTAGATTCATAATGATGTAGTAGTATTTATTCATATTTTGATAATATACAGTATCTATATAGCATAGAATTTTCTGGATATCTTCAATCACTTTACTTATACAAAATCAAGAAAAAGATGATTTTGGTACCCACGAATTCTTAGGTCCAAAGAAGTTAGCAAATAGGGTTTAAGGAATTAAATTTTTTTTTCACGAGTTTGATTATAGTAGTATTAATAAATTTTAAAAAAAATAAGGTTTTATTACATCCAAAATAATTAGAGTTAGTTCCAAATCTATAAATTCTATTAATCTTAGAGATTAATATATTATAATTTAAACTACGAACAATGTAGTTTTTATACATCTTCCTTTTTTTTCAGATTAGTATCCAATACCATTATTAAATTTTGGAGGTTTCTAAATTCTTATTATCATATTAAAATTATTAGTTCTATTAGTTAAATATTATATATTCTTTTTAAGTTGACAATTTTATGATTTTATCTCATTATTATCTTTTAATAAGTTATCATTTTTCTCTATTTCAATAATTATATCACTTTTAATATTAGTTGATAATGTATGAACATTTTTTAAATCATTATAATTATCTTTTAGTTCATTCATGGTATCTTCCATCATATATAAATATTCAAATAGTTATTCATTTTTCATTTCTGTTTCATCTATAACATAATTTTCAAAAAAATGTTATAAGAAATAGATGGTACCTCAGTTGTAGTAGCCATAAATAATAGATTGGAATTTTAACTTCCATCCTCTCTACTAGAGTCAGAGTCACTGGATCTATTATTAAATAAACTATAGGTTTCCTCTATCACATTCTTTGTTTTCTTTCTCCATCATCACAATTCTTCTTATATTTTATCTTTGTATAATTATATTTGATGTGTCATTTTCTCTTACATTCATATAATGTAATGTCACTAGAGGAATCATCATTCTTCTAGTCACTATCCTAGTTTCCTCTTTTGTTATATTTTCTTTTGTAATTATATATTTGAAAAACTTCTTCTTTTTGTATAATTTTTTTAATATTATGGCTAGATGATCTACATCCTTATCATTCTCATAATAATATTCTTTTCCAATTGAATTATCTTTGATCACTGCTTTTTATTTTGAATCATATGTCTTAAATGCTATAATTTTATTCTTAAGTTGAACATATTAATTGTTAATGTTAAATTCTTCTTCATACATCATCATATTTCTAATTAGTTCTTGGAATAGTATATTTATTATGTCATGTGATTCTCTAGATAAAATAGTTATACTTCTATATCTATCAGGTAATCATCTCAGTAGTGATAGTAATTGTTTTTTTCATCCATGGGATATCCAAGTGACCTTATAGTATTGATGATTTTATTGAATTTACAATAAATTTTATAAATTAATTCTTTAGGTTTCATCTTAAAATATTCATACATTATAGTATATTATTCAATCTAATTTCATTAACATTAGAAGTTCCTTTTTGAGAAATAGATTAAGTATCTAGAATTTTATAAACAGTAAAAAAAATAAGATATTCTGTTAAATTTATCTTCACCTAATGCTCAAAATAATATATCCATAGTTTTATAGTTAAAATCCGAAGTATAATTAATTGGATCAAATCATTTATTTATAACAATCTTGGGTTTTAATATTTTTCTTCTATAGTTTACTAGATATCAAATCAAATTTTTTCAAGATAGACTTCCTTTTTAATTCTCCACTGAGCATAATTGGTTCCATTTAAGAATTGAGGTCAATTAGTAGCATGAATTTCTGGTCAATAAATTATAATTATAGTCTAAATAAATATAAATTAATGAAATTGTTCAGAAAACATGATCAAGGTTAAGGAGAAGATAAAAATACATGCTCTGATACCAAATACTTGTCCAAAAGGAATCTTTGATGGAGGGTGAATTGAGATTCCAATTAAAATTTTCTATTTAAAAATTTTAAATTTAAAAAACCCTCAATTAAGAATATTATCTAGGTAAAAAAATCATTGGATATATATACAATTATATGTTTTAAAATATTTTCTTGAAGGTTCAATCACAACCTAGTTAAAGTAACTAAAATTATTTTAACTTTGAAAAATATCTACTAAAAAAGTATATATTTCACTTGAAAATTTTAACTGTCAAAGTATATTTTGAAAAAAATTATTTAAAAATACCTAGTGAAATTTAACAGTAATAAATACATTTTCAATAGAAGTTGACAAAATAAGTGAATGAAAAATAAAAACACAGCGTGTAGTTATAAAATAAGAGTATCAGTTACAAACTAAAAGCTAATACCCTCCACTGGAGAATAAGTTACTACAAATATAATTTATTAAAACTAATAAATATATCTATAACCTAGATCGTGTTCTAAAAAACAACTACACACAAGGGATTCTAGGTTAATATTGGACTCTTCCATAGTTATATGTTGGAAAAAATATATAAATAAATGATGGAAGGAGTATCAAGGTAATCCTCTTCACAATATAGAAGAAATTTTCAACATATATATAGGAAAGTAAAATCGAAACTAATAATATAAAATAAATTTAGATAGATAATTAATTTTTAGAAGTTTATTGTAGCTCAATCTCTAATATAATTTGGTTGATCGAAAAGGTTCACCTATTCAAGTGAATGTTTAGTGAGTTTGGAGGTGAGTGTTGAAGAAAGTTCATCCTTCGTCTAAATTTTTACAATGTCACCTATAAAATCAAGATTCATAGCTTTTCAGAATGAAATCATCAAATATTACAAAAAAATTTACCACAACTTTTCATGTGAAAGGTCTCATAAAATTTTTATAATTTTCTTCTTAAATAATTTTTTAAAAAATAAAAATTCTTAGACTGATGATAGTTAATAACTCTTATCGGTCTCGTTAAATTCCTAATCTAGTAATTTAGATTTTGAACTTATTCATGGTATGTTTTTAACTCATGTTCAATATAGACTCAGTTTCTAGTAGCATGACCGTTATATAGGTAAGCTTTCAGTAGCTTAAACTGGTCAAGTTATTTATTAGATTGACATGGTAGATTTGAAATTCTATGATCAATCGATCCATAACTTTCATCATTTGGTTACTTCATACTTTAACATGTGTTTTTTTGAGATTTCAATGTATGGTTAGTTGATAGGCATGGTTGTTTGAAACTTCTTCCTGTGGTTGGTCATCTATGATTGAAGAATACTTTATGTAGTTAGTAATTAGATCAAACAGTCGCTTCACATGACTTTAGTTTGATGATCATTCAACATGTAGTTGGTATGACACTTAGAAAATTTTCTTCATTGTCGCTCCACTTGTATATTAATTTGATTGGTTTAGCATACGGTTGATCTAGTGAAGCATATGATCAATCCAGACTTAGTATATTTTACAAAAATAATGCTACCACTATAAAAAAACAATTCATAAGAACTATAAGAAAAATTATTTTGGATCCTTAAAATAATGAATTCATATACAAATACAATAATAATAACTTCCCTAATCATGATCATGGTTTGGTAGTAGTTGTTCATGATCTTAAAAATATGCATCTATATCTATTTGGTGAGAGGTTTTCGGTATTATCCAATTATAAGAGCTTTAAGTATAAATTTTATAAAAGGTATTTGAACCTATAATAGAGGATATATTTTTAATTTATTTATAATTTTTATTTTGAGATGATATATACTCCAAGTAAAAGAAATTTCATTGTTGATGCTTTGATAAGAAAGCCCCAAATTGACATTATTTAAGAGTTAAAAGAGGAGTGGTGGTTTATGTCTCTCTCCACTGAGTCTCATCTTGATGTGTTAGAAAAGGAGAGCCATTTTTTTTCAAATTTTATTATTACCACATCCATGATGGATTAGTTAAAGTAGGATCAAGGATTAGAAACTTAGATATGAGTTTATAATGGAAAGTTATATAGTGTAGATAAAGTGACTAGGTGGGAGCTTTCTAATGTTTCACTTTTATATGGCCATGTATTGATGTATTTTGTGATTATTCTATAGGAAATTATGATAAGGGACTCTCATATATCATATTGGTAAATCCATCATCTCTTTTCCAAGATGTATTATGGTGTTGATTGACATTTTGGGTGTACAATTATGAAATGAGACATGGTTGGTTTTATGTCGAGTTGATTAGTATGTCACCTCGTGAAGGCTAGAAATTAAATTCCAACTTATAAGATTCATTAATTACTTATTAAAGAGTGTAAATATAATTATTTTATCATGGATTTCGTAATAGTATTAATGAGATTATAGAAATGGAAATATTCATTTTACATCATAATTTATTGACTTACTAATTTGCCTATCTTATTTCAATTAGAGATACTCAATTGGTGGAGGATCGTGGGGATATTTATGTCAAAAATATTTTTAAGTTCACAGAATAGCCAATAGCATCATATGTAATCATGATATGAGATTCACATATTTATTTTTTCAATTATTTTAGAAATAATTTTGTTCTCATGTGATGTTGAGTATAACATATCAATCGTGTATAAATGGATATCTTAGGAATACTATTCAATTTTTTTCAAATGAATAAATTTGAAGGTTTGTGTAGAAGGATATTATTATCACCTTTTTTCTAAATAGATAAGGGTGATGCATATTTATTTGGTCCTATCTTAGTATATGAAACTTTTGATCATATGAAAATGTCCAGGAAGAGATTTGTAATGACTCAAAGTAGGGAGAGTTTTTGCATCAATCGTAGGCTCCATCTATGGTTTATTGGGACATTTAAGATCTTGGAGAGGATTTGGGATGTGTATTATCACATGTAATTACTTTAAATTATAGTGATATATATGATGTATTTTATGTGACTTAGCTAAGAAAATATGAACCAGATTCATTTCATGTTATTCATTATGATAATATAGAGATAAATACATATACTTCTTGTATGGAGAGGTTGTATAATGATGTTCATAATAGTGAGAACTAATATTTATATGATATTTGGTCCTTTAATGTATTTTTACAAAGTGTTTCAGTTATCTAGGTGGAATAACATAGTGCTAAATATAATACATTTCATTATTTACAAATTCATTGAATTTTTTTGTGTTACGCGCATTATTTTCTTCAGAATGAAAAATAATATATTTTGAGTTTTTTATAATATCGCATTTGTTATTTATTTTATATAGAAATTCACCTCTTTATATTCTTATTTCTATTGGTTCTTTCTTTGCACCATGCTTTATCTGTAGATCTTGTTTCCTTTTGGTGGTAATTACCACTCATTAAGCATATTCATTGAATTCCATCTTCTAATGTGATATGTTTTTCATCAATGTGTTTTTCACACTCATGATATCCTTATTTTTTATACCATTTATGGATACCAATACATCAATTTCATGAGTCCTTGTGTTTTTTTAGTTGTTGGTTCTTGAGAATCACCCATGTGTTCCTCACTATCAATAGATCCTTGATTTGATGTGATTTTTAGACTCTGTACTGATTTACTTCCTTCTTAGTTACTCTTGATAATTATCTCTATCATTTATCTTGGTGAGTTATTTAGTGTAAAAACCTTGGTTTTGGGTTTTGACCCTTGGAAAAAATTTATTAATGACCCCATTTTTTAGTTAAGATATGGCATGATTAGCAGGGTTCATTGGAACCCCAACAATTTTTATTTAAAGTTATTTAAATATTTATTATTTTATTTAATTAATTAAGTAATATCAAATTAATATAGTCTCAAATGCAGAAATTGATACCATGGTTGAGTTTGGAACATAGTTTTTACCATAATCATGATATAATTTTCATTTTCATTGGGTTTTAGGATGATATGCAGTCATGAGATGAGTTAAAAAGAGTAAATTAAATAATTAATTTATTTTATTATTTATTCCCATTGACCAATATTTTTCCAATTTATATATCTCTATGATATATCTCTACTGTTATCCACCCAACCTAAGAGATTTTGAGAGAGGGATAAAGAGAGCTTTGAGTGGGTGTTTACATTGGAATACGACTTGGGATTGGGAAATCACAAGTAATAATGATGCAGGTATCCCTTATTCACCAATAAATCATGAAACTTCAAATGAGAAATGATTAATGTAGTGGATTATTTGACATAATCACTAGAGAAAATTTTATTCATTGTTTATCAATCTATTCTTCATGGATGGATTTGTTTTTTGGATTTATCCTAATTCTAATTATTGTTATGAACAAAGATTAATTCATATGGAATTAAATCCATATTCACTTTCGAATTTCTATATTAAATTATAAATTATTCCTTGATTATTAATTGAGGATTATTTTATATTGATTATTTTGATTTATCTTTGAATATTTTCTTTCCTTGAATGATATGGTCCAAGTTGAACAAAACCATCATGGTTTCCTTAATTTTCTATTTTCTAGATTTCTCCCTCCATTATATATGCGTTCATCACCAGTGTTCAGTTATCTATTGGTTCAACCATTAGAATATAAAATATTCATTGTGATAATGATTATAAGTTCTATGTGAGGTGAACTAAGAATAAAATACATAAACATTACATAATTTTATATGAATATTTAATGTATTTCACAATAATACACACCTGAGGACCATAAATGTATAGTTTATTTTGATAATATATACATAATAAACTTATATAATAAATAATATTAAACATAACCCACAATATTCATGATATTACAACCCTTCTAGACATATCCTACCTAAAACCTTCCGTAAAAACCTAGGGAATTAAAACATAAGAAAGGGTGATATCAAATACTTAGTAAGGGTAAAAAAGTGAGATATCAGTTATAATTGAACATAAGATGATCATAATGGTAATATAACATAATAAAGTTCATTATCTCAACATAAAATATTAATACCCAAAAAATATTAGTTCATAAACACCAAAATAATTTCATATCTATAAGCATGATTAATAAGGGTTTCTAAGTAGAAATCATTATTCAAGAGTCATAAAATAAGAAAGTGGAATCATAGGGATATGAAATCATAATATTTTAAACATATTTTTTCACAATCATTTGCACTCATAATCTTGTAAAAATGCATAAAATCAATCATAATAATGCTTCAACAAATGAACATATTTATTCACAATCAGGTCCACAAATATCTTATGAGCATAACCAGAAGAAATCATACTCACGCATTTAAATGTGAACCTGGTTGTTCACAATCATGTCCAAAATTTTCATCATCATATCATGAAAAATATATATTGAATTACTCAATTCATTGGAGGTCTATAACGAACCCAATAACCACATAATCATAATCCATTAATATTTAATCTACAAGGTCATGAAAACATTTATCATTTCATCATAACATAACCCATGAGAAATAAAATGGGTTTCATCAATTTTTCATCATTATAATTGATAAAAATACAAAGAAATAATTATTATGGAATTATTATACCATGGACACAATTATGTAAAATTTACATTAAAGTATATTTTTATATATGTAAATATCTTTAAAATATTATTGGAATGTTTCTTCAGGAAAATACACCTTTCATTTTGAAATCACTTATCTAAAATCTAAAAACATCTTGAATATTAGGCAAACAAATTCATTGAAAATAACCATGTATCTTTATAACTGAATCTTAAAATAATACATTATTCATGATGGTGGAAAAATTCACTCGTTTGGTATATGTTAAAACAAATAGTTTGTTCGCACATTTGGTAAAAAGTACCTCATTAGAAAAATGATAAGAACATTCTTTTTTAACCTTTTATAGAATGTAAAATATTTCTAAAAATTAATTTTATAAATCATTTTTTAATAATATAAAAATCATGAAAAAAATTTAATGAAAATATGGACATGGAAGCAAAAGAATATTGAACTTAGAGGAAATAAAGTTAGTTTTCCTTAAAAACATTTTAAGACCATTTTCAATACCAAAGGGAGAAAGATGGTAGTAAAACATAAACTTTATATAAATAACCATATTATTTGAAAAACTATGGGGTTTAAATAATAACATCCTTATAATCTCCCTCATCGTAAATTTAGCATAGACAATCCAAAAAAGAAATGAGATTGTAATATAAATCCCTTACCAAAAGTCCCATATTGATTCATATGCATTCAAGCCTCCTATATAATTAATATAATTTTATTAAATATATATTAAAGAAAAATCTTCATATATAACTTACTATTTATCATTTCCAATTATCCTTTTTATCAATTTCCATATTAAAAAAGAGCAGTCTGGTGAAAAGTGTTTTGTTTTCCATGCGTGTTTCGATTAGATGGTTATGCTAATTGAATATTTTTCACGGATTCATAATATCCATAATATTAATAATGAATTAATTTTCATATTTATTCATTATGTACACTTTTATAACAATTAATATAAATCACTGATAAAAATGAATTACATCACTTTATGGAGACGGTAATCCATACATACGATCAGATGATGTTTTCACTCTATGATGGATGGAAAAAAAGAAATTTAAATTACAATTCACCTTTAAAAATAATTATTATATCATAAATATTATATATATTAATTAAATCTATCCTTATTACCATAAATTTAAATCAGAAATGAAAAAAAAATCATAATGCTTCATGGAGGTGGTATTCCACACATACACACGAGAAGCATTATCTTTTTCCAATAGATGGGGAGGAAATAAGGTAGATAATGTATTAAAATTTTAAAATAATAATAAATTCATAAATATAATATATAAATATTAAATCAATCATAATAACTAATTATTAAATATGGTGATGGATAATTAATCATATCATTATGTGATGGTGGTTGTCCACAAGTACGCATGAGAGATATTTCCATTTCCCATTTGTTGTAAATGAGGTGAAAAATGGTTTTATAATAATAATAAAATCATAGTATATTTATTATACTTGAATCATTATTTTAGTATGGATACAATATATAAAAGAAGTATAATAAGCAATAAACATGAAAATAGTCAGGTAAGACAATTGCATCTTCTTGAGTGGTCTCATTTGAATTACAACTTAATCCTTTATATGTTGTTCATAGGATAAGGTAAAAAGCCATAAAAATGGTAAGTAATATAGGAAGTTATTATGGAGGTTATTGCTTGATATATAGAGCTAAAACTATTTTATTAAAGGACAAAATGGGGTTTCCTTTTATAAGGGAGGTAAATGACTTGCTTGGAATTATATAAAAGATTTAAATATAATATACATCATAATAATGTTAAGTGTAACTAATAAACTAAAATATTTGAATATAATATATGATAGGGTCTAAATAAACTCAAAAAATTACATTTAGAAAAGTTTTGGAGCAATTTTTAGATTTATCTTCAAGTTAAACCACTTTAAACCTATTTGAACCTTAACCATTAAGACTTAACTTTTTTTATGATAACTTAATTAAATGAAATAAAATAAAAGGATAATTATAAAAAAATTGGACATGGTGATTAAAAATTTAGAATAAATTTTATCACATTTAAATTATATTGTTGGTGGAAATTGATTTTAATATAAGAAAACAAAACGCAAGAAAAAAATTTTAAAAAAATATCCAATTTAAGAATAAAAACTATTTTACATCAAAATCAAGTAAAACTTTCGTTAATATGAATTTATTTTATTATTTAATAAGAAAATTTGGGTTTTTATACATTTTTATAAATTAAAGAACAAATTAAAACTTCCAACTATAGTATTAAATGAAAACACCCAAAATAGTTTTAAATTTAAATAAAATATAACTTATGTTCACAAAAGTCAAGATTGGGTCACCAAATTCAAAATAATGTTTTAAAAGAATTTATTTACTTCATAAATATATATATATTTTGTTTTAAAGTTTTTAAAATTTATTAATTCTTTCTTATATCATAATAATTTCATAAAATTTACGGTATTTGAAAAATCATTGTTTTTACTATTCACTACAAAAAATAAATCTTTTAGAAAATTCCCAATGAATAATCCTAATAATATTATGACATGATGGTTTCAAAAATTATATCAATTTTATCAAATATAATTTATAAAATTAAAAATATTAATTACAATATTCACACATAAAATGCAATAAAACCCATTTTTGAAGAAAATGTATTCTTGAAGAACATAATGAATTTATTCTCATTCATTCCATAATAACCGTAATTAAATTAATGTTAAAATATTTTATTGAATATATTTTCTAAAAATTTCAATAACATTTTTCATAAACAATGATTAATTTAATTTATTAATATAAAGAAACATTTCATGCATAAGAACAGCTTTTCATAAAAACATCTTCTTAACATCAAAATGGTCTTAATTTATTTTCTAACCAATCAGTTAATTTTATAAATCTGTAAAAAATAATTTTTCAAATTTTAGTTGGTCGTATTAATACCCACCAATACAATTTATATGTGATAAATTTCATGTTAAATAATAATAATTCAATAGAAAATTGTGGTTCATTTAAATTTATTGTTGAGTGTAAAGAAAGCTATCGAAAAATTAAAATTTATTAAATTAAAAAATATCCTAAAATCTTAGTGTGTTACATTATACCCTCATTAGGAAACAAAATCCCTCAAAATTTCATCACTTTTATAAAAAAACTGAGGATACCTATTCCTCATCACATCCTCAAGTTCCCACATAACTTCTTTAAATGTTTGGTTTTTCCACCAAAACATTTACCAGGTCAGTAGTCTTATTTCATAGAACTTTATTAATTAAATATATAATCTACACTATTTGTTCCTCATAATAAAGATCATGCTCTGATGGTACAACCTTTGAGTTCAGTACATGTTAATGAACATCTATGTTCTTATTCAACAGTGATACATGGAACACATCATGAACTTGAGATATATTCAATGGAAGTGACAATAAATAAGAAACCATCCTAACAAGATCAAAGATCTCAAAAGGGTTGATATATCTATGGATAATCTTTCCCTTATTTCCAAGCATCATAACCTTATTCCATAGATATATCCATTGGAATACTTTATCACCATTTTTGAATACTAGATCTTACTGATGATTATTACCATAACTTTTCTATTGGCTTTGAGCTACCCTAATATGTTAATGAAAATATATAACCTTATATTCCATTTCAGTTTATATATAAATTATCAATATATTTATTTCTCTAACTTCATCCCAACACATTGGGGTTCTACACTTCATTCCAAATATAGATTCATAAGGAGACATATGAAAACTCAATTTAATGTTATTATTGTAATAAAACTCCATAAAGGTAGGTGTTGATCCCAACCACCTTTTAAATCCATATAAGAAGATATTTATATATCATGGTTTGAATGGTCTTATCAAAATGACCATCTATCTGAGGATGATATACAGTGTTAAATATCAACTCTAAATTCAAATATTGTTGAAGAATTATCCATGAAATTGAATTAAAACTCAGATCCCAATTAAAAACAATAGAAATGGGTACTCAATAAAACCTTACCACTTAATGTATATCCAATAAATCTGATCAATGGATAAATATTCTCTTATGTAAATAAAATGCGTTGATTTCATAAGTAAATCGAATAAAACCTAAATATCATTATCCCCTTTAGATGTTTTGGGGAGTCTAACAATGATACTCATGGTAATGTTTACCCATTTACATTCTAGTGTGAGTAATGGTTGTAAATTCTCCTTAGAATTCTTTTCTCTCATACTTAATTTTTTGACATACTGAGAATTGAGATATATACTCTAAAATATCCTTTTTATATTATCCCACCAGAAATACTCTTTCAATTCACTATACATATTCATACATCTTGGATTAATAGACAATGATTAAACATGAACTTTTCTAACAACTCATTATTCAATTATGGAATTATTGAGGAACATACTCAATTATTTAACATTATCACAATAATTCTTGAACTCCAGAATATTTATCACCTTATTCAGTAGTTCCGCATTCACCTTTTCCCTCTTTAATCCTCACATGGATGGATAGTTGGACATTCATCTATGAAATATATGATATGTCTCATTTTATTATAATTTCTAGATACTTCTTCTGTAAATATCTCTTTCAATCCACATTATATACAATCTATCATGGTGTTTATGACACGTATCATTATCCATTATATTACCCTTCTCAAATTTGTAATGTATTGATTAGTAAAAATCTATAATCAACTCCAACCATCACCTTTAGTAAATATTTAACTATTTTTATGGGAATATAAAATTCAAGCCTTTCTGATCAGTATATATATCACAAATTTTACCATAAATATAATGCATCAATATTTTCAATTCAAATATTATTACTTCCTACTCTAGATCATTAGTTGTGTAATTTTTCTTATGAATTTTCAATTGGAATGAGGCATAATCTATCACCATATTGTTCTACACAAGGAAACATCAAATACCCTTATTCAATGCATCATTGTGGATCATAAAACCTTCTCCACTATAGGGTAGTGTGAAAAAAATGTGTTAACCAACCTTCTTTTTATTTCCTTAAAAGTTTCCTCACATTCTTATTTATATAGAAACTTGGATCCCTTACATGTCAATTAGGTTAGTGGATTATATATCCACGAGAAAACCCTCAAACATCATCAATAGTATGCATCCATCATAAGAAAAATATAGATCTCAGTTTCTATGGTTATTTAGGGCCATTGGTCAATAGCTTTCGTCTTTGAAGGGTTTACTGATATAACATCGTATGAGATTATATAACCCAATAATAGAAATTTATATACCCAAAATTTACACTTGATAAATTTTTAATATTGATTCTACTTCATTGGGGCCTTCAATACAATTCCTAAGTGATCTTTATGCTCTTACTCTCTTAGAATATATATATATATATGAATATCATCTATAAAGGCTACCATAATCTGATTAAGGTAATATATAAATAAACTATTCATTAAATCTATGAAATTAGTTGGCCTATTGATAATTCTATATGTAATTACTATAAATTCATATTATACTTACCTTGTAAAGAAGGTTTTCTTAGTCATATCCTTCTTCTTGACCCTCAATTGATGATATCCATAACGAAGTTCAATCTTCGAAAAGTATTGAGCTCTATGAAATTAATCAAACCAATCATTAATATGAGGTAAAGGATACATTTACTGATATTTGTCTTTTTTAGTTCACTATAATGAAAGAAAATATGCATTCACCCATATTTATTCTTAATAAAAAGAATAGGTGGACCCCATGATGGTGCACTTTGGTCTGCCATTTTCTAGATTATCTTTGATTTTCTTCCTCGATTCATGAAACTCAATTAGGGATATTCTATAAGGATACTTTGATATATTCATAAAACCAAGTATGAGTTCTATTGAAAACTCAACTTCATGTTTTGGTGGAAGAGTATGAAAGTCTTTAGTAAATAAAATAGTATATTCTTGAAAAATAAACATATCTTCAATTTTGATTTTCTCCAAAACCATTTGTGATAAATATATCTCTTGAATAGTTAGTAAGACCCCAAAAATGGAATTAATTCCCTTTTAAAGTTCAGGTTTTTCCTTACACCAATATACAATCATATGTTGATTCAGAATATAAAATGTGACTTCCCTTACCCAGAGATAGACATGGGATATATATAAATAAATCTAATCCATAAACAATATAACATCAAATTAAACTATAGGGAGAATAATAAGATTTTTCGGAAGTGGATTCCAACAATATTCTATCGGAGAGGAGCTATAAAAAAGATATGTGATCACATTCCATTAGAATTTTTTACTAAAAACACAATATCTAATAGTTGAGTTGATGATAGGATACTATTATAAATTTATTAAGATATAAAAGAGTAGGTATATTCAGAATCAAATAATACATTTGAAGTTCTATATTTTACGGTAAGTATACCATTTACCACATCGTTCTCATGAACTGCATCAGTTGTGATAGAAAAGGCCTTACCTTTATCCATTTTCATAGGGAGTTGTTGAGACCTTCTATCCTCCTTATATATTGAATTAGGGTATTGATTTTTATAATTTATAAACTTATTACATCTAAAACATTTAAATTAATTGGTAAAATATTTCTTCTCCTTTGTTACATTTACTGATATTTTTATCCGTCATTGACAGTCACAGGTTTGATGTCCAACCTTTCCACACTTAGAGAATTTCCTGATTCATTTCATACAATTTCTAGAGTGATTTTCCCTAAATTTTTTCTATGTAGATGGTTAGAATTTATTTCCTTCATGGGAATTAATATTCAAGTTTCTAGGAAGCTCCATTTCTCTCTTCTTATCACTAAAACCAAAATAATAATTACAGTTATCACTATCCATTTGTAAATTTAGAGGTAATTGAATGATTTATTTCATAGTTATTAATGTCTCTTATAGATAAATCCTTTCATAGAATTGGTCTTAGGCTACGAAATAATCGGTCAATTTTTCTCACAGGGTCTGTGATAAATCTATAATCATTCCTTGAAAGTTTTGTAAATTTTTCTTCATAGATACAAATGGATGAACCATTCTATTTTTACTCCCAAAATTTCCTTTATATCTTAGTAGGATGAGTTAGAGGAAGGTATTTATTGAAAAATACCCTCTTAAATTCCTCTCATTACATAGAGTATATTTTTTCCTCTTACCTCATGTTCTTGATAAGGGTCAACCATTGATTAACTTCACCTACCAAGTGATAAACTATTGAGATAACTTTATCCTGGTATGATCACTGAAGAGTGAAAAATATATTTTCCATCACATTATTTCATTGATCGAAAACTAGTATATTATAAGATGCATGGAAGGTAGTGAACTTTTTAGTATAAAATACTCAATGGAATGATTCTCCCTCCATGGTGTATTCATAAGCTAAACATTGTTTATTTTATTACTAATATATTAAGATATTTGAGTGATAATAACCATAATATATTTCATCCTAAAAAAAATTATCTGGTTTCTTATGAGGATGGCCATTAAACTTACCTTCATATCTATTGTTATAAGGATTCCTTCTGGATCCAACTAATGTCTATAACAAAAACAAATAACATAAGTATTAAGAATCAATAAAAAGGGTAAGAAATCATAATAAATTTATTCATGAGATTTCCTAATTTATAACACATTCTTATCAAACTATGATGATTTAGGTTTATCCTATATCACTTTTAGCTCACCATAGGTTTTATTAGGTTCTATCTTCATATCTCCCATAAATTAAGACTTAAAAACAATTAAACCCTTCTATAATATAATCTAAGGTGATCTAAGCCTAACATACATAAATATTACATCATTTTAGATGAATATATAATACATTTCATAATAACACAAACCTAAGAACCATAAATGTTTATTGTATTTGGAGGATGATACATAATCAAATTATTTCTTAAAATATCTTCAATAACACCCATATATTTCATCACATTAGTACCCTTATAGACATATTATACTTATAAAATTCTATCAAATATTTGGGAAGGGAACCATAAGAAAGGGATATTTCATATTCTTAGTGAGGGAAAACATTGGATATATCAAACACAAGTGAATATAAGATGATCATAAGTGTATGATAACATAATCAAGTGCATGTTCTCAGTGTAAAATATTAATACCTAGAAAATATTTATTTATAAACTATAAAATCATGTCATATATAGAATCATGATTAATAAGGGTGTTAAAGAAGAAATAATAGTTCAAGAGTCGTAACATAATCATGTGGCTTCATAAGCATAAGAAATAATAATCTTGTAAACATAGCTACTCATAATCATTTTCATGCATAATATTATGATCATAAAAAGAAGCAATCATACTCACACATCAAAATGTGAACATAGATATTATCAATAATTTACATACTTATCATTATCATCTCATGAGATATCTATGTATCATTATTCAATTCATTGATGGGATCTAATGGATCCAACCATTACAAAATCATAATCCATTCATATTTATTCCACAAGTTCATGAAAACATTTATCATTTTGTTATAGATAAATTTGTAACATCCTAACCCTAAACATCATATTGGAAATATATGAGGTTCCACTAACCTCAGGTGATGTCACCAAGACACAAAATGCTAGAAATAAATTTCAAGAGATTACTAAAACATTGGGGGTTCAATTTTCACTTTAATGATCCACAACCTGTAAATAAAAAATAAAAACAACCAAACCAAAAAATATGATGTAAAAGTAGAAACAATACAACTCAATTGAAAATACAACAAGTAAAAAATATCAAAGTACTATAAAAAAGGTAAAACAAGGTGACCCAAAAAAATAGAGGACATCCTAATTCAGTAACACTGATGTGGAATCACTTTGACCACTTCATAAGATAACTTTAAACTCAAACCACCATACTAATAATATAGTATCATGATGCTCCATTGTAAAAATAAGAGAACATTCCTTTACCCATGTCATCAAAACAACATATGTATATGAACCAAAGATCATATGAAGGGGTGATTAATCATTCCCAGTAGAAATTCTCTAAGATATTTACCAACTCGCACCACTATGATAATGACACATTAGCTCAAATTTTAAAATATAATTAAAAAAAGGTATAAATATAAAAACAGTTTACCAATTTAAATTAAAATCATAAAATAGTTTCATCCATTATTCCACTAGGAATACCCATTCCATATTTCACACACACACACACATATATTCCCTAATAGTACTAATACCCATGAGTGGTAACTTATGCATCCCAAAAACTAATAATTTTTAATAATTCATTAGGTGCCTCTATTTTGGAACCACATGTCATTTAATGGTCATGTCTAATAAAAATAAACATACACCATTCCACATATTCCAAGTTCTCACATCCATTTATTTCACACAAATCATTTTTTCCATTTAAAACATTTAATAAAACGTATATATTTTGTTAATCTAATAATATAATTTAAAATAAAAAGTTAAATGTGTTTTCTGTAGACCATTAATATTCCAGTGTTTTCTAAATCATAAAAAAAATATTTTCTTGAAATAAATCATCCCATATTTCCTTTAAAAGTCCATGAAAAAAATTAATAACAAACAAGCCTTAAATTTCTAGAATTTTTGTAGAAAATAGATAATCTACATACCTAAAAATGGATTAAGAAACAAAATAACAAGGCTATAAAACCTCAAGATCATTGCTCAAAATTTCATTCCTTCGTTATATCCAATTAATTCCACATAAAAAACATATTATATACCGTAGATCCCTCTATAAAAAATCATATCTAACATTACATGTTGGATGATATAGGGATATGTAAATAGGAAGATAGAAAATAAATACTTACTATTGATTCCATAGATCCAAATCACTTAGAACTATTGAAAAAGAGTTTTTGAGGGAGAGGAGTTTCCAAGATAACCAAGATAAATCATCTTGTTCAAGATAATAGTTGAATATTAAAAAATTAGAGTTTTTAGGCATGAAATGGAATAAAAATATAATTTTTGGATGTTATTAAATTACATCATATGGTTAGGCTGCACAGTTTAACATACTATAAACCAACTATGTGAGTGCTACTAGATAACACCTAGGGGTAAATGGTTGTGTCCCATAGTTTGAAAAAAACATGTGCAAACCATGAAAACACATTTATACCAAATTTCACAATTAAATTGGTTAGTAAAAACCATGTTCTAACCATGAACCTACCCAGTAACTCCCATATTCTTTTTGTACAGTTTCCTAGAGAAGCTTTACAGTTTCCCCAAACCATTCTCAAACTGTGAAGCCTTAAAAATGCTTTTAAAACACATCAAAATCTACCAAAATACCCAAAAACTCATTCAATAATTTTATAATATCAAAATAAAAAATAAAAGGGTAAATTAACTCATCCTAAGGGTGTTAAATAATATCCACTATTATGTTTTCCATCCATAAAAAACTCTAGCTTTCTGGTGATTTAGAAATGTTCTAGCCATTATTTCAATATATCTTTCTCACACACCCACATATTCTCTTAAATTTAACTATGTTTTCATAATACTCAAGTCAATTTACTTTGTTTTACATTTTATTATTTATCTCATTTTTTCAATATTTGAATCAGTGCATGAATAAATGTATCATCTGGTTTCACATCAACATGATCCAATCAAATCACATAGTTAGCATCATGATATTATTTCCTAAATTGAGATACATGAAATAAATTATGAAAAAAAATAAATCATTGTGGTAAATCCAACTAATAATAAATATCACTAATTTTTCCAAGTATCTAAAAATTTATAATATATTGAAGATATACATTTATTTACTTACCCAATCGATGATGTCTTATTTTGGGAGAATCATTCATGAATACATGAACTCCCATAAGAAATGATAAATTAAAATTAATATATGAAATTTTTGAGGTATTTAGGTTGAAAACTTCTTTTTCTTGATCATTTGAATATTCTTAGTCATTTCTTGAATGAGGACAGGTCTCAACAATGCAGTTTCTATGGTCTCTACCAAACAAACTATAGATAGGCATGGATGGTTATATGATTCCTCAAACAGATCCATCTGTATTATAGAATAATAACTACTATTATATAAAAACATCACCAAGGGAAATGATCTTCCCCTTAGCCACTAAAATCCATAAAAAATAAGAGAATGTATTCCATTTTTTGAATCATTTATTATGAATATCCATCTATTTGATGATGGTATGATGTGCTCATGGTCAAATAGGTACCCAAATATTACTAAAAATATCTCCAACATTGAGAGGTAAGTAGACGATCTCAGTTAAAGATGGTCAAAATGGGTATTCCAGGAAATTTCACCACTTCTTTAATTTATATCTTTTTAAATTCATCTATTGTATTGAATTCCTGAATCGGGATGAACTGGGATTAATTTTTGAGTTGGTTAATTATCACCCACATTGAATCATGAACTTTAATAGTTCATGGTAAACAAGTGAAAACATCAATAGCTATATTCTACCATTTCTATACACGTATAGGTAAATATTGCAACATTTATGATGGTCATTCCTTCATAGTCTTATCCTACTGATAGGTTAGTCATTTCATAAAATAATCAACCGTATTTTTTTTCCTACATGACCACTAAAAATGAGCCCTTAGAGCCTTATACATATTTTTAATTCTTGGATGAATTTTCCACTTAGAATGGTGATAATAGGGAAATATTTTTTCTTGAAAATAGGAGGGCTATCTAATCTCAAAAATAAAACACTGAGTCTGTATCTTATTTTAATCCATCAATGGTCTCCCTAGCATCATGTTCTAAAATAATGGTAAGGTAAAAAAGATCCAATATTTTAGAATCCTTAAGTTTAATAACCAAATCAGGTATGACTATCACCAAAAAGAATATTGTGACTTCATTAAGCTTAGTTAAATACAAATAAATATCTACTATAATACTCATCAATTTCCATTAATAATGAGCTATTATGTCTAGTTTTTTATATGAATTTGGGAATAAATAATAATTCAAAAAATCCCTATTTTCATAGAGTATAAACTATATCAAATTCAAAAATATGGATATATTCCATTCTTCATGTTTTTATCAAGTTCAAATCCATTTTAAAAAATATGTGTTTCAGGATTTTATAGTATATGAACATTGTGAACTTCTCTATAAATAGATAATGATTCCTTGTTTTTAAAGAATTAAAAATTGAATTCAATTCCAATTAATGATTTAGATAATTATTCTCATGAATTTTCAACGATCATGATCTATAAGATGTGACATGATCTCCTTTTATGATCGTACATTCGAGTCAAGAAACTGATGTTTCATAATAAACAAAATATCATTTCCCTAGTTATGGAAAGACAATAATTATTAATAAAGTGAGAATGGTCATAACCATCAAAAAGTATTGCTAAAAATCATCAATACAGTGGAATATATTTCCCATTGTTGTGAACACTATTATATGAGATGCAAGATGTGAGAAGTATTGATGAAGTGATGATAGTGACCTACTAAATCATGAAAGATTCATATCTGAAAGAAATTTTTTGGTGGTTAGAAAGAGATGAAATCTTCCATAGTTTAAGGTTCTAATGATACCCCATTCTTATAATTTCATGGCCAATGAATCAAAATTCCAGTTTCCAAAACATGAAGTTAGTGAATTTTTCATATAAATAATGCTCTTAAAAAATTCTCAACACAATATCTAAATGTTCTTCATGGTATTTTTATGTTTGATAATACACCAGAATGTCATTGATAAATACCACAATGAAAGATTCTAGGTACTAATTAAATACATTATTTACCAATTCCATGAAAACTATGAGTGCATTTTTAATACCAAAAGGCATGAGCAGATATTCATAATGACCATAACTACTCTTGAAATCTATATTTTGAATATCCTCTTTCATAATGTGAAGTTGGTGATTCCGTACCACATATCAATTTTATATAATCATTCGGATCTCTTAAATTGGTCAAAAATATTATCAATTTGTGGAAGAGGATATCTATCTATTATCATTAATTGATTCTATTTATGATAACTAATATAGAGTCATAACGGGTCATCTACCTTCTTAAAAAAATAACTAGAGTATCCCAAGGTGACGTACTTGGTCTTATTAAGATTTACTTTCCAATTCATCCAATTTTACCTTCAATTATCTTAATTACATTGGTTTCATTCTGTAAATGGAAGTATAATAGTATTTTTACCCATAAAAATCTCAATCACAAATTCCACTTACTTTTCAAGTGGAAATCTAGTGAAATTCTCAGGAAAAAATTTCTTGATATCGATCCACAATGGTAGTAAAATTTATATTCTTAATTATTTCATTAGTCCCAAATGTGACTGCGATTAATTAATAAGAAATAGTTAAAACTATTGGTTTTAAAGGTCTAGTTTTCCCAGATTTCACATCCCAGGCTCTATTAAATAGGTACAGCAAACCATTAAGAGACATAAATTTTACTCATCATGCATAATAATTGATATGGACTTTTAAAATAAAAAACTAATCCATTCCCAAGATTTAGTGAAATATATCCATATCCACTATATAAATTTCCCCAAAAATAATGAACTCCATACACTGCACATTTAAATCCCCTACAATATTTTTGTCTGATAGGTGTCTAAATACTCATCACATGTGTAATTATCTCAATATTCAAACCCATTTTATTAACAACACATGAAACAGTAAAATATTGGGATACATTGGTATCAAGAAAACCCTATATAAGCATTGAGTTTATTATTATAGTACCATATATATTTGAAGTCTAGATTTATCCTCCATTATCATCTTCTCAGCACACTATAATTTCTTACTCACTCCCCTTTGTTCCACGATTCTCTACTATGGTTGTATTGTATGAGATGTTAGGGTGTTCCTACAATCACCCTGGACTACTCGATTCTAAGGATTAGAACTATTATTACATGATTTTATAGTCAAAGAATGATATTTTTGATACACATAGGATGTATTTTTATAAAATTAATTTGAATTGTCAGGGTAATAAAGTTAAATATTTTCTATCTGATTAAAATCGTGACATGCTTTGGGTGGCTCCATACAATCCCACTTCTTATGCTCTATAAACCAAATTGAAAACATATGGGATTTATACTGGGTAATTGATTAAAGTTAAATTATCTAGTTGTATGATTCTATGATTATACACCACCTATGAAGTAGGTTTCCATCTTCCACTTATTCCCAAAAATAGGGTTCCCATCTATACCAATGTAGAAAAATTTACTTCCTCGAGTAGGATTTCTGGTAATATATCTTTTTTCCATTGTCTCTCTATAAACCATTTTCATATAATTAGTAATATAGACCACAATTATCTTAAAATAGATTTCTAGTCATATACTAGACTCAAATATACATCCCTCAAAGGACACACTAATATCCACTTCTAGAGAAAAATGATATGAGTTTATAAACTTATACTCATATTCCATAAATTAAAAAATATATCACCTACGATTGAATAAATATTTTTGTTCTGGGTATCTTGAAGGTTTTTGGGTTGAATTTATTTGTTGAAAAATAATTCAAATCCCTCCCATGTAAGGCCTTAGTTTAATTTAGCTTGGAAAGTTAAATCCCACCATTAGTGGGTGAGATCTTATAAAATGTAGACTGGTAACTTGAAATTTATATCAGAGGTGGTTCCAAGGAAATAAAATATATGATTCATTATATTAAGTCACACTTCATTTTCATTTTCTCAATCCCCCAAGGTATTTGGTGGATTTTGTTTCTAAAATTGCATACAATGATCTATATGTTTTGTTTTTTTCCGATTTCTTCTATCAATAACATGAAAATATTGAATAGTTATTTGAAAAAAAATTGGTTCACTTGTGGTTTTGGTGTAATAACATTCTTTATGTCCTCTTCATGTAGTTTTCTAGGTCTTCTAACCAATTCCATTTCTATATAGTCAACAAGAAACACCACTTTTTGATCACTCTCTAGTAAACTAAAGTCAAAGAATATTAAAAATCAACAATAGTAACAATCATTATCACCACTTTATAAGAACCATAAAATATAATATGATAAATGTATCCCTAGTGTTAAGTATCTTTATAAATGAATGATATGCTACACTCATTAGCTTAAGTATTGATGATGAGATTAAAACACTCCTTTAGGTCTCTTAAAACACATTTTGTACTCTGACCACCCAAGTAACTTGAAGTTTAGTATAAAGAGGTTATTTATGATTTTTAATACTATATATTTATGTTCTGGTATTTCATATCTCATTGTTATCACCCTAATATGACAGAACAACCAAAATTGTTACTATTTGTAACATCCCAACCCTAACATTGTCTTGGAAAGATCTATGGTGTCACTGACCTTAGGTGATATCCCCATGACACCAAAGGTTGAAAATAAATTCCAAGATCCTACTAAAACATTGGGGGTTATTTTCCGTTAAAAACCACAACCTATCAAGACAAAATAATAAAACAGTCCAAATGATATGATTTATGAGGTATAAATAATAAAAATCCAATGAAAACCCAATAAAATAAGAATATTAGTGTAGCTGTAAAAATGTAGAAAAAATAAATTCAATAAAACTACAGGACATCTCAATATAGAGACCCTGATATGGAATAACCCAAAAAATACACAAGAGAACTTCAATATCCAACCACAATCCCAAGAATATATCATCATGATGCTCCACTAGATAAATAAGATAACTTTCCTTTACTTGTTTCATAGATTTATATTCAGGTTCAATGGGTTGTTACCTATTTTAGGATGAAAAACATATGCATACACACCAAAGCACGTATGCAAGGGTGAGTAATCATACTTAGTAATAATTCCCCTAGAGACTTTCCATCTCACACCACTATGAAAGGAGTTCATTTTCTTATAGTTAAAAATATAATTCAAACAAAAGGGTGAAATATCAAAATAGTTTACCAATTTAATGTAATTAAAATTAAATGATGAAAATTGTTCATTTAATTTATTCCACTTATAATTTACATTCCACATTTCACAAAAACACGCACATGTCTTATGAAAATTCCAATACTCATGAACAGAAACTTATCCATCCACCAATATGATCATTGGTAATAATTCTTCTGTTTCCTCTAGTTTGGAACCATGTACCATTTAATAGCCACGTATAATAAAAATGAACACACACCATTCCACATATTTGAAGTTCTCACATCCATTCATTTCATACAAATCAATTATTCCATTTGAAATTTTTAATCAATCATCTTTCCTATATTAAACTAATTCCATAATTTAAAATCAAAAATCAAAGAGGTTTTCCATAAACTCTTCAAATATCAATTTTGTATAAATTATAAACAAAATGATTTTCCATAAATATATTATCTCATGATTCCATTAAAAATAAAATAAAAACATTTAATAAAAAATAATAATTCATGTTCTAGAAAAATTAGATAAAATATAGAATCCAACTAACTCACAAGTGGAGAAAAACTAAATAATGACATAACAAAACATCTAGATCCAAGATCAAATTTTTTTCCTTTCAATAGATCTGATAAATATCTCAAGAAAATTACATCATAGACAAAATATATATCTATAAAATATCAAATATAGTATTATATGTGGGTGGTGATAAGTATATCTAGATAGAAAGATAGAAATAGAGACTTAACATTGATTCTGGAGATTAAACACACATAAATCTATTGAAAATAGATTATAAAGGGAGAGGAGTTTCCAAAATCACCTAAAGAAATCATTTGATTCAATATACTCGATTAACTGGATAAAAATGAGATTTTTTTGGCAAAAAATGGAATAAGAATCCAATTTTAGGATGTTGTAAATGAATATCGCATGGTTCGGCTTCACAATTCAAAAAACCATATTCTAACCATGCTACTATTATTGAATAAAACCATAGGTCTACATAGTTGTATTGAGAAATTTAAAAAACCATGCACCATCCATGTGAATTGTATCTATCCAAAAATTCCAAACTCACATGGTTTGGCTAAACCATGTAGCAACTATGTATCTACCTAGTAAATCCCATATTCCCTTACATAATTTATTTTTGAATACTCATGGTTTACACTAACGATGATAAAACCATGTTCCCTTAAATAACTTAAAAAACATAATAAAACAAAATGAAATTTCCCACAAATCTACCCAAACTTTATATAACATAAAAATATATAATAACATGATGAAGTACCTCAAACTGAGAGTGTTATATAACCCCTATTAATGAAAATATTTTTCATCAATATTCCATCATCATAATAAACAACCATCCAAAGAAATAACAAGTATGGTGTCATTAGATCATGTACTAGGTTATTAATAAGTAACATCAAAGGATGTTTTCATAAATGAAAAAACCTTTAAAGGATCACTGGGAAACTTCTTGAGAAAAATACCCATTTCAATTTTAAATCACTTATTTAAAATTTAAAACTTTCTAGAATATTAAGAAAACATTTTCATTGAGAATAACCATGGAAACTTGTTATGTAATATTAAAATAAAAGTGTAATCATGATAGAGGAAATTTTGTTTGTGTGGTATACATTAAAAAATATGTTATTCATGCCTTTGGTAATGGTACATTGTTCAGAAAACAATAATAAGATTCTTTTAAAAAAATATAGAAAATAAAATATCGATAAAAATGGCTTTAATAAATAATTTGAAAATGGTTAAAACGTTACTGAAAATATTTTAAAAATATATATACATGGAATATAAATATTCCCAACCAAATAAGAAATAATTTTTATTTTTCTTAAAACATTTTATGGACCATTTTGAGTACCAAATAGAGGAAAATGGTACTAAAATTTATGAATTCCAAAAATAACCAAAGAAATTGAAATATGTGGGGTTTAAAGAAGAAGATAAATATAATTTAATTAAATGGAAATTTAGAATATAAAATCCTAAAAATAAATGACATATCCACATAAATCTATTACCTAAAGTCTCATATTTCTTCATACATGTTCAAACCTCGCGAATATTTTTGTGAAATTTTTTCTCTTTTCCATGCATGTTTTAGTTTGATGGTTCTGGTACTTACATGTTGGTCATGGTTTCATAATCTAAATAATATTAATCATGAAATATTAATAATATTTATTCATTATATATAATTTTATAACTATTCAAACTAATCAGCAAGGAAATTGAATTACATTAATTCATGGAGACGGTATGTCGTACGTACACACGAGTAATGTTTTCACTTTTCGATGAATAGAATAAAAGAAAATTAAATTATAATTCACCTATCCAAAATCATTATTATATCATAAATATTATATAAATTTATTTAATATTTCCTCATTACCATATATATAAAGTGAAAAAGAACAACGAATCGCATCGCTTTGTGGAGGTGGTAGTCCACACGTATGCATGGGAAGAGTTATGGTTTTCTAATAGATGGGAAGGTAAGAAGATAGATAATATATTATAATTTAGGAAGAATAATTATGTTATAAATATCATATATAAACATTAAATCTATCATAATATCCAACCATGAAATATGGTGATGGAAAATGAATCAGATCACTATGTGGGGATGGTAGTCCACGTGTACGCACAAGCGATACTTTCATTTACCATTTGATGGAAAGAAGGTGAAAAATTGTTGTCTCGTAATAATAATAACATCTTAGTATAATTATGATACTGATTTAATAATGATAGTATGTATAAAACATATTTATAGTAATTAGAATAAGAAACAAACTTTTAATTATTGTTTTAATATGATTACCTCCTCTTTAAGAAACCTCATTTGTCTTAATCCTTAATAATTCATAGCATGGTATTGGGGTAACACCAGAAGTTCTAGAAAACATTAAGGAATATGGTAATAAATTAGGGTTTTTCTTTTCTGGTCAAGATTTCCCAAACTCTTTGAATGAAGGAAAATATGAGGTTCCCTTTAATAAGTGAGGAAAATGACACACTCAGAATTACATAAAATATTTAAATATAATATATATCATAATCATCTCAAGTGGAACCAAGGAACCCTAAATTAAAATATAAGATTATATAGGGTCTAAATATACATAAGAAATCACATTTGGGAATGTTTTGGAGACATTTTAATCCTTATATCCTAGTTACACCACTTTAAACCCATTTTAACCTTAACTGTGATAACTTTAATATTTACCATGATAACTTATTTATATGAAAAAAATTAAAAGAGGAATTATAAAAAAATTAAATTATGATTTAATTTTTTGAATCCATTTTATTATATTCAATTTTTATAGGGTTTAAGTATTACTTTTAATATAGGAACATAAAATGCATGAAAAATTCTTTTTAGGAAAATATTTTATTTAAGCGTAAAAACCATTTTACAAAAAAATAAAGTAAAAAATTCGGTTTACATGAATTTATTTGGTTGTTGATTAAAAAATTTATTTTTTAGACATTTTTTTCAATCCAAAACCAAATGAAACCTTCCAACCACACCATTGAATGCAAATACCTGTAAAGAGTTTTTAATTTGAATAATATTTATCTTAGGTTCAGAAAAGTCAATATTGGGTTAAGAAATTCAAAATTATGTTTTAAAAAAATTATATTAATTTATAAACATATTTTTTTCAACAAAAATATTTTAATACTTGTTAAGTTATTCATACATCATAATAATTTCATAAAAGTGACAATATTTGAAAAATCTATATTTTCACAATTCACTCTAAAAATAAATCTATTCAAAAAATTCCCAAAAATTAATCCTAAGAAAATTATTTCATGATAATTTAAAAAATTATATCCATTTTTTAAAATAAAATTTATAAAATTGGTATAAATTAATTATAATATTTATGCACTAAATTCAATAAAACCCATTTCTAAAGAAAATGTATTATTAAAGCATAAAATGAATTTATTATCATTCCTTTCATAATAAAAATAATTAAATTAATTTTAATTTATTTTATTAAATATATTATATAATAATTTCAGTAAAATAATTCACAAATTGTGATTAATTTAATTTATTTAGATTAAGAGACATTATGCACATAAAGACAGTTTTTCAGACAAACATCTCTTTTAACATTCGAATACTTTTATTGTATTTTATAACCAATTAATCCATTTTATAAATTTTTAAATTTAAATTTTTCGTAATGTATTTATTCCTATTCATACCCACAAATTCAAGGGTTAAGTGATAATTATCACATTAAATAATAATAAATCAATAGTATATCATAGTTTTTTTTAAACTCAGTGTTTCATTTATATCAATATATTGAAAATTTAAATTTTATTAAATATAAATATATCATAATATCTTAGTTTGTTACACCAAAAATCATTATTTTTGTTTTATATTCTTATAGTTTTACATCATGGGGGTTTGAAAATGACAATGAAAATCTGGAGGAGGTTCAGATGATGGTGGATTAATGAGGCGGTACATATGGGGCAAATGTCCTTCAATGGGAAGTGATATCAACTCAAATTTCCAAAAAAAGTGGTTAGAATATTAATTTTGTTAAGGTGTTTATAATTATTGATTCATATGATTAAATTTTCCTTTGTGACTCATGGTAGATTTGGTAATGGGGTCCTGAAGATCGGTGGCACGTTGAATGAGTGGAGTTTCAAGAAATTTCATAACTACACACCATGTGTTTCAAAGGAATAAATACAGTGTAGTATATTTTTATATATCATTAAATTTATGGCTGGATTTATGGATCACATGGTCGTGTGACAAATTCACACACCTTGTGACCTATACCTGGCCAGGTCAGCATGTACCGAGAGTACATGTTTAGGGAGCCATGTGGTCCCACGTGTCATGTGTGTTGGGCCACCCCCTTTTTCTGTCAAAGGTTTGTGTATTGGGAATATTGGGTACATTACAAGTACCTCCAAGGATATGACACTCCATGTGACCCCTATAAATTCCATGTAGTTAGACTGAGACATGATATGTGGAACGACAGAACACGACCAAGTGGTCGACTTGGGATAACACATCATATACCCTAGGACATATCATGTGCATCCCCTTGATATTGTATACTTTATTTATGTGTATATTTTCCACTCATTATTCCCAAGTGGAGTTTATATCTCATCCATTGGTAATGGGATTCTCTTGGAGAGTTGTCATTTCATATAGGTGAGCACGGGGTTGGGATCCTATACTTGCAGAATTAGAGAGTGTATTTCATCCCCATTTCTGGGGAAAGGATTCTATATCTATGAAGTAATATTTCTCCCATACATATTTATCATATGGGATATGGATCCAACACTGGAATTTTTATTTCACCCATATCAATGGGGAAGGTATACTCCAACATCATATGAGGGAATGACCATGTGATTTACTTGAGACATCAAAATAAAAAGATAGAACTACTGTGTTGTTTGGATGGTTGTGAGTATGATAATGAACTCTGGGACGTGTATCCTTCTATGATCATATTTTGTTTTTCTCTTTCCTTTAATCTCTTAATTATGGTTTCTATCTGACTCTTCCATTTCTTGACGCTTCACTTCTTGGTGATTTTAAGGTATCCTACTAACTATGTATATACTCACCCCTACATGGGTTCTAACAAAAAGTCTCATTTCTTTTACAGATAATAGTATTTTAGATACAAACATATGGGACCTGGTGTTGGTGGTTCTTATAGGTTCTTAGGGATTAAGGTGGTGTCATTATTAATAAAGTAGTGGTTTCATGACAATATCACTTACCCTCATATTATTATGTTGGACCTACTTATCAAATATTGGCCCAATATTTTCCCTCTTTACTTTCAATATGAATTTTTTACTTTTTTTTGGTTTATTAGGGGTTGTGTATACATTTATTTTTTCTAGTTTATTATATACTACATTTCTATGGTGTGTATGGAGATATATGTGTGTATGTTCAGTTTATTTAAGATAATTCCTCACATATGTATGATATGCCTACTCAGTGTTATTCATTGACCCATGGCCTATTGGAGGTAGTATTAGGGTGTCACTTATGGCATGACACCATCCTAGGTGGTTCCCCATTAGGTTGGGATCAGAAAGTGCGGTATCAAAGGAGAATAGGTTTTCTTAGGATGGAGTTTGGAGTTTGAGTAATTGTGAGGATTGGTTTGGGATTTTGGTAAACGATTTTTAAGTGTCTCAATATTGGTTCCCAAGCCCTGGAACCTAATGGTGGTGTAGATATCAACGTATCCACTCACTATATTTCCAATAACCTACTTATCAACTTAATACACTAAGACAATATTTTTTGGTAAAAATGGTATATGCGTCATATAGGAATTGGTTTTGGTTTTCATGTCCTTCTTGAGTTATCTCAACATATATGATCTTTTGACTGTGGTACATCTTGACTATTTCAGGATACCACCATGAAAACATCCAAACTATATTCCATGATAGGTTCGTGATAAGTATCATCTTGGTGATGGGACTTTAGTTTAGGAGCATGTTCAAGAGGTGTTCCCTATGAGAGTGTAGAGAGAGGAACTTTCACCAATAGAGGAGTGATTAGAACCACCTTTGTCAATAAAGGCTGACGTTTTACCTCATAATAGTTAGTGGATCATTCTAGAAGTTTAGTATGATGATGTTCATAGGTTGAGTGCACTTCGTGAGTTTAAAAGTTAGATACCTTATAGTTTCTAGTGTGATACAAACTTTTAGTAAGTAGAGCACTAGTTAGAGTCCATGTTTCCTATATTTCATCTCACCTAGATCCCTTCAGATCATATACCCATTCTCTTAGTGTTCCTTATTCATGGTTCAATGTATAATATAAGATCTTGAGGATATAGACTGATGATTATGTGACTCTTCCATGGATTGAGTATGAGAAACTTTTTCAATAAGAGTGATTTATAATGAATCTATGGTTAGATTTCATCTTAGAGATTATTGATATTCATAAGGAAAACATTTAATTGGATGAGTATGTATCAATATTTACTGACATCATGTGATACTCTTAGGACATTGTCTATAATGTATCTTTTCTAGTTAGAGACATTCATGTGGGAACTATGCTCAGATTTTTTATCCTATTTTTTTCCCATTTATATCTCCTCCTATTATAGTTTATTATAATATGCTTGGATAATAGAAATATTTTTGGTGGAATAGACACGGGTAGCTAGTGTTGACATCAGTCACCCAGGAGAAGAGTATTTAGAAATTAGTGGAGGAAATTATGCATTATAGTCATGAAAATTGATGTGTCAGAATCCCTAGTCTCAAAAATGAGTCTTTACATCCCAGGGTTCATAGGAAGGTTCTAGTCACCTATGGGATATGCAATGATTTCCCTATAATAAGTGTGGTCACATCACTCATGATTGCTTGACTCATCGGGTGATAGTATACATGAAGCCAATGAATGACTATTGAGGTAGATGTTTCAATAAAAGGAGGAAACATAGGGAGTAGGTCATGGTAGAGGATATGGGATAACTTTAGTATGTGGTATATGTTTTAGATATGATACTACCACTACCACCTCTAAGTGGTCTCCATCGGGCTTAGGGAGCTGGCGGTTAAGGACATGAATAGTTATAGGTAGTTGAGGATTATTACCCATATTCTCTCAATATGATATGAGGTACAACATATTTAATTTCAATCGTATAATAATTTTTTATAAACATAGGTTTGAGATATTATTTTCTAGCTTTGTCCGTTATTTGAGAACTACTAATTCTAGAAAAGCCTCTGGCTTGACCATTATGGTTATAGACTCCTACTAAAGGAGATCTTACAATCACAATATTTTATCAATGGTGTGATTTAGAACCTAGTTGATATATTTTATCAAGGGACCTTCTTGTTTCTTCAATCAGATCCTATTATTTAATTCTCAACATGGACTGATTATCAATCATCCATGATCTAATTGATTGTTTTCATTAGTGAATTTGGTGGACCCGGGTAGACAGGCTGATATTTTATTCTAATGAAAAGAAGGTGTTATAGGATAATCATGTTAAACTTGTATATAAGAGATTATATTTTATTTCTCATTACATGATTATCTTGACACATTTTTAAATAAACTCAAAGAATTTTGTATTCCCTACATTTGTTGAGGAGTAACTGAATGAATTTCTTGGAGAGATACTTGGGTTACCTCCTATATAGGGGTTAAACATATGTATTGAATTTAATAGCAGTATAACTATGATATCTTCATTAAAATATAAAATATATTTGGTATATCTTTGAGAGTTTTGGGTGTAGTTATAAGACCTTCCTGGGAAAGATTTATCCAAACTAGTAGGAAACTCCAATATTATTCACCTATAAAGAGGATGAGAGCCTAAGGTTATGTATGGATTATCATCACCTCAACTAGGTGAATAGGAAGAATATATATCCACTACTGATAATTAATGACCTCTTTAATTATTTTAAGGGGAAAGGTGGTTCTTATCGATTAAACCCAGGTTAGGTTATCATCAGTTGTGAGTAAATGAGGAGGTAATACCTAAGAGGATATTTTGATTTCTCTGTGGTCACTAATAGTACCCATTGATACCATTTGGAATTAATAACTCCCCAATGATTTTTATGGGACTCATAAAAATATCTTATAGCCTTTCCAATAAAGGTTCATGGTGATATTTATTGATGAAATTATCATTTACTTAGCATCAGAGGATGTGAACGCAGATCATTTGAGAATGTTCTTAGATGTACATCAAGATAAAAAACTATATGGAAAACTATTTCAGTTCTATTTCTATATAAGATAGGTCAAAATTATAGTAAATTTAACCTAAATGATGGTATAAATATATACCTAGGAAGAATGATGTAGTTCTTTATTAGGATCCACCTAATAGCACGACATAGGTGTGGAGCTTTCTTGCGTTTCCTAGATATTACCAGAGACTCATGCCAGAATTATCTAAGATTTTGGCTCATTTGACTACCTTTAACTTAAATGGGGTCCTTTTATCTAGATATAGAAGTGACAAGGGTCCTTTAAATATTTTTGGTAGAGGTTGATGAGTTATCTTTGTCTAGAGTTTCTAGAAGAGGGGGTTGATTATTTAGTGTTATTTGATTCCTCCAGAGCTAGGCTCAGGTGTGCGTTATTGTAGAGGTGGGAAGTGATAGCTTGTAGATCGAGGTAGCTGATACCCCTTGAGAATAACTATGCAACCCATCATTATGAGAATGTTCTTAGATGTACATCAAGATAACAAACTATATGGAAAACTATTTCATTTCTATTTCTATATAAGATAGGTCAAAATTATAGTAAATTTAACTACCTTTAACTTAAATGGGGTCCTTTTATCTAGATATAGAAGTGACAAGGGTCCTTTAAATATTTTTGGTAGAGGTTGATGAGTTATCTTTGTCTAGAGTTTCTAGAAGAGGGGGTTGATTATTTAGTGTTATTTGATTCCTCAAGAGCTAGGCTCAGGTGTGCGTTATTGTAGAGGTGGGAAGTGATAGCTTATAGATCGAGGTAGCTGATACCCCTTGAGAATAACTATGCAACCCATCATTATGAGATATAAATTGTGTTCTTGGCCCAAATGGCTTGGCGACACTGCCTTCTTGGTGATTGTTTTGTTTTATATTCTAACCACAAAATGTTTAGGTATATATTCACATAGAGATATCTCAACTTGATATAGAGAAGATGGTTAGATTTCTTATATTATTATGACATCATGATAATTTATACTTACATAAAGGGGAATTTAGTGGAAAATTCTCTCAACATAAAGTCTCGTTCTTGGATTTCGATTGAGGAATGTATGTAGATGGGCTTGTTGTAGTTGTCCTTGGTGGATAGGGAAGGTGAATCATAACTTCAATTGATGGTTGTAACCCCTATGGTTCTCTAGTAAATGAGAGAAGAAAAACATGGTGATGATTACTATGAGTAATTGTGTAATCATATTTTCACAAGTCATGCTCTTGATGGATTTTCTAAAAGTGGGGATCATGTCATCCACTTCCTAGGTAAGGGTGTGGTTTCTTTCACACTTCTATGGGAATTCCTGATAGATTTTTATACATCTCCATTAGCATTACATCTTAGTGTGGTAGAGATGTAGCAGGATCTTTGATGGAGTATTTTATTTCCAATGATAAATGGGAGTGTTACAGAGTTTTATCTCTTGATGCCTTACTAGTCAGTAGGTAAAGGATAAGCATCGGGTTCTGATAAGATTGATTCAATTCCTTGAATTTCCATAGTGGAAATAGGATATAATATCCATGGATTTTTTGATAGGAATTCCACGATAAATGGGGGGTCTTGATGCTATCTGGGTGATTATCAACTATATCACTATGTTTTACCACATTATAGACATCAATGAGAATAATTCAATGGAAATATTGAGAAGATTTTATGTAGAGGATATTTTATAACTTCATGGAATACCAAGGAAGATTATCTCTCACCATGATGTATGATTTACATCCCAGTTGTAGAGAGGTTTGCAAGAGGCTTTCAGGACTTAGTAGTAGATGAATACATATTTTCACCAATATAATGATGACTAAAAAAAGTGGGCCATTTAGTTTTAATAGAATATATTTACATCATGTGTTTTATATTTTGGTCAAATCTGGGAGGATCAATTTCTACTAGTGGTGTCTTCATACCACAAAAACTATCACTCCTTGATTATCATGGTCTAGTTTGAGTCCCTTTATAGGAGACCGTATAAGTCACCTTTGTGCTATTTTGGGTTAGACGAGTCAACACTCATGGGAAAAGAGTTGGTGTAGGTGATGACTGATAAGGTTCAGATCATTTAGGAGTGGATAAGGATAGATAAAATACATTATTATTCCTATAAAAACATTATATGGAGGTCGTTGGAGTTTTAGGAGGGTGATAATGTGTTTCCAAAGATATCGTCTAACTTTTAATTATACATATTTGTTCAAGGATAAAAACTATATATGATGTAAATCAATCTATTCCAAATTATACAATGGGTTAAAGGTTTAATTTCATCTCTATTTACCCCCCATTACTAGAACAATCCTGCGATGCCTTCCATATTTCACATCTGAGGAGAAATGTGAATGATCTAACATATGTTTTTGACTAGTTTAAGTAGAATATTGAAGACAATGGATATTTATGGAGTACGTAGTAGCATTTGAGGATTAGTAGGAGAGGATTCTATGAAATAATGTGATTCCCCTATTTTTTACCTATGGTAGTACATGAAAATCTAGGAGAGATTTTTGGAGCGTGGGAACACGATGCGAGCTCAAAAGCCTCACTTTTTTGATTGAATTGTGCTTTTATGGTTGAAATATATAAAGGTGGGAGGATTTTACTACCCTGTTTTTTGGGTTTGGTCCCATTGAAATATTTTATGAATTGCCTCGATTTTTAGTTTAAATATGCAGTGATCATCGGGTTTCCTTTCAACCCCGATGTTGAGTATTTAAATTTATTTAAATATTAATTATTATCATGTATTTGTTATTGAATATATAATAAAAAGTGTATCAAATGGATAAATAGGGATAACAGTTGAGTCTAAAACTCAATATTTATCATATTCATGATATAAGTTTCATTCACATCAGGTTCTGGGATGATGTGCAGTCGTGGGATAGGATAAAAATAATAAATTGAATAGTTAATTTAATTTATTATTTATTACCATTAAACTATATTTTCTGATTTATATCTCTCTATGATAGATCCCTAGGGTTATCTGGCTAACCCATGTGATTTCGAGAGAGGGATAATGGTAATTGTTGATGGGAATTGTTTTTGGTTGTTGAATTGGGATCGAGTAATTGTTGACGATGAAAAAAACGGTATCTCTTCTTCACCAATTGATCATAGATCTTCATCGAGCGAATCAAAAAAAACAACCGATTATTTGAAATCATCACTATTGAATGTATTCTTCACCAACGATTGATCTATTCTTGAGGTAGGGCTTGGTTCTATTGGATTTTTTCCTTTTATAATATTTGTTGAAAAAATATATTAATTTCTATTGAATTAATTTGGTGCTCATATTGGCATGCCACTATTAAATAATAATTTATTTCTAGAATAATAATTAAGTATTATTTTATCATGATTAATGATATTCATCTATTAATTTTTTATTTCAATCAATGACATTGGCTATACAGAAAATAACCTTCATAATTTCCTTTGGTTATTTTTGGATTTCTCCCTCCATTATAGGTGTGTCCATCATTGGCATTGGATTGGCTGGTGGTTTTTCCAATAATGTGGAACTAAATCATTATGTTATTGATTTTTGGTATTGTTCCCATTATTTATGGTTTATAAATATGTATTTCAACCAGATGGAGGTTCAATCATGATGAAATAAAATTCAAAGTGGGTTTGGATGTAGTGGATTCATGAGGCGGTTCATGTGGGACGATGGTCCTTTCATGGGAGGTGATACCAGTTCAATTTTTTGATAAAAAGTGGCTGAAATCAAACCTCCAGTGAGGCATTGATAAAAAATGTGTACAGAAAATTTTTTAGTCATTATTCATGATATATTTTCTAGATGATGCATAAATATTAGTTATTTGTTAAACAATAAACGTCTCAGAATATTTCCTAACTACAATTCATGTGTTTTTGAGAAAACACACATTTTGTAGTCCCTTTTTATATGGATCTAGGATTATGGGTGGAGTTAAGGATCACATGGGCATGTGAATAATTCACACTCTATGTGACTCGTACCCAATGAGGTTGGTGTGTACTAGGGTTACACACCTTGGGGCCCATTTGCCCCCACATGCCATATGTTTTGGGCTACACCCTATGTCCCTTTGGAGGTACATAGTTCAAGCAGACCTGGTACACTCTAATTAACCCAAATAAAATGTCACACCATGTAAATGGGATAAGGACTTCCATGTGGAATGAAAAAACATGACCAGGTGGATAAAATTGGAAAACATTTTTTGTACCCCTAAGACACACCATATACATCCACTTAACCTTAGATACTTCAGTTAGGAATGGATTTTCCTATCATTATTCCTAGGTGGAGTTGGTATCTCACCCATTGGGATTTTGATACTCCTTGGGAGTTAGTATTTATCCCTTGTGGGAATGGAGTTGGGATCCTCTACCTGTGGAATCAGATATAGTTAGTATTTCACCCACATTTATGGGTAAGGGATCCTTTATCTACTAAGTGGTATTTCACCCATTCATAGAGCTAATATGGGATAGGTATATTCCACTAGAGTCATTATTTCACACATAAAAATGGTGAATGGATCCACCATAATCATCTGAAATAATGTGAATGTGAGTTACTTGAGACATATGAATCGAAAGAATGAAGTTATGAGTTGTTTTGAGGGATATGAGTGTGAGACTATACTATGGGATGTGTATCCTTCTATGAGAATATTTGGATTTCCCATTTTATTTTCTCTCTTGGTTATAGATTTCATTTGACTCTTCTATTTATTGACTATATGCTTCTTGGAAATTTTGGGTTGTCCTAAAATATATGTATATACTCACCCTTGTATGGGTTTTTCTCACACATATCATTCCTTATGAAGACAATATGATTTTTGAAGGATGTCTAGGGGGATGTGGTGTAGGTTGTGATTATAGGTTCTTGGTGGTTATGATAGTAGGATTATTGAGAGACTGATGGTTGTGTACTAAGATTTTTTTTCTCTCTTGTTGTCAGGTTGGACCTACTTACTATATTTTAGGCCTTTATTTTCCCTCATTTATTTGATTGTGCAATATCATACTCAGTTGTGTGATATTATAGGTTTTTTCATGCATTTATTTAATTTATTTTATTATTTTCTACATTACTCTGATGTATATGAATATACATGTTCATTTTTATAAGTTCATTAGGATAATACCTCTCATATGTGTTATAGGCCTACTTGGTGCTAGTCATCAGCCCCTTACCTATTAAAGGTGTGAATGGGGTGTCACTTCCATCATTCCACTAATTTGGGCATGGCTCTGGTAGGTTAGGATGTGACATTTGGTCTAGTTCAATCTTCACTGAGAGCTTCATTTATCTACCGATATATAATCTAAGTGAGATCATGGGATAATCTTTTCTTTGAGGTTCTATTTGTAACACCAAATTATCATTGTTCTTGATCCACACTTTTTGATACCTAGAGTAGCTTCTTGGTTGATATTAGAGGATTTTGTACATGATTTTTGGAGTTATAAAATCCAATCTACATGAAGAATTATCAAAAGTGATAGTTCTATCATCGGCAACTCACAACCAGGTCTTGGTGTTGGGACCAAAATATGTAAGAAATATTGTCTTCATTTATTCATACTATCTACAATAATATAATTTTCCCCTTAATATTTATGTGTTTCATGTCGATCTATCTAGGAAGGAAATAAAATTTACTCTTTATAATGTATTTGAGTACTACCCCATGGTTAAATGAGGGGTAGTTTTCTTTAATAGTCTTTATTACCCTTTAGTACATTCATTTCTCTTATATAATTCTACTTTTTGTAAAATAAAGTGTCTTAGAAAGAGATTTTATTTTCATGCACATAGGTACAAATCATGATTAATCACATAAAATAATTGTGTTCTTTCTTTTATACATTTTCCTTTTCAAAGCATGCTCACCATGTTTCTTTGACAACCTTTTATTTTCTACTTTTACAATAAATAATAATATCATCTCCAAAAATCAAAACTACCATTATAAAGTAGTGGCTCCTCTTATTTTCATATAGAAGTAATATTGTGATAGTGGAAACCTCCCACAACAATTGTTATTAGATCACTCTAATATATAATGATGGGATATATTAAATTCAATATAGATATGTGTGATGGGGAAATTATGTTAGTTTATTAAGGATAAAAATTAGTTCACTTATTGACTATAATAAGCTTTTATATTCCATTTATGTTCCCAATAAGAAATTGACCACCAATTTTGTTGATGGATTGATTATTTTTACATTCATAAAAGTTTCTAATGATGTATTTCATCAATATCATTTCTTTATATTGTTTTCTTTAGGTGATAAAATTATTTGAGTGGTTGTGTGTGAGTCTACTGCTACTAACATTTGGTCTAAACATGAGTCCATATGCATTAATAAGTCTTTGGATTGAAATATTTTTAAAAATATGATGTGTAAACCTTAAAGGGAACCTTGTAATTTTAGTAAGGTCATATATTGATTATTTTAAAAATATCTTGCAATATTTTTTAAATATAGATGTCTTGATAGGTGATGAGAACTAAGATATTATCCCATTAACTTCACTATATGACTTATATAAAATTATTAAGGATTTTATGGTATATAGTAGATATATTCTTACACTTAAAGAGGTTAAATCTATTTTATTATCCAAATAACTTTAAAAACAAGTTTCTATTATGATAGAGTCTAAGGGACTAAATGTTGGTGGTAGATGTGAAGAAATGGGAAATAAAGGGATACTTATTGATCTATAAAAAGATATTTTATGCCTAAGAATAGGGTGATTAATTATTACTAGTGTAAACAATTGATGAATATTTAAAGAAACTTACCTGCTAAGAAATAAATATAATGTTGTTAATGATCACACTACATTAGTGGAGTGTAATTTCGATATTATTGATGGTATTAATATGTATATTTGTACCATTTTTGAAGATTGGATGCTCGATTTAGGGATATATTTCATTATGTGTCTGAAGATATAAATTTCACTGAGTTAAATAAAGTAGAATATAGTGATGTGTTTTTAGGATATCGGTTTTTTTCCCTAGATATTCATGATGGGACTGTGAAAAATATAAATGACGTTAGGTGGGTAACCAAGTTAAAATAAAATCTCATTTCCCTTGGAGTGCTTGACCAGAAACTTTGTACCTTTTTTTCTATCTCTGATAGTATAAGGATATCCAGGGTATCCTCACTATGATGAAGGTAACTCTCATTAATAAACTATATCATTTAGATGGTAAAACACATTTGAAGTGACTAAATTCCACCCATTTCCTTATATCAGATAACATTATGCATTCCCTATATAGCTATGGTATGTAAGTTCCACAAGATTAAATAAAGTGAATAAATATAATTTATTAACTCAAATAACCCTAAAAACATACCTTTTATAAGGATAGCATGTATAGTGAATTAAAATGTATGATATTTAATAATTTTGAAGAAAAAGTTGAAAAAATACTTTAGTATCTATATTTTGGTATGTACGGATTCATCGTAGACTACCTCTCATAGTGGTGATTATTACACTGTGAATTTTCTTAATGAATTATCATATATGTTTGAAATTTATATATTTAAGAATAATTTTAATACTTTTTAAACATTTAAAACTTTGAAAACCAACGTTGAAAACCATACAAGAAACAAATTAAAGGCTCTTAGGATTGATAATGGGATATAATGTCTATCTAATGACTTTATTGAAATGTGTGACTTAGACTGGGTTCTTAAACACTAAATTATCATAGAAACACAACAAAACAATGTTTAGTTAAGAGTATAAATGTGATTAACCTATAGAGGGTGAGAAACATGATCTTACACTTGGGTTTTCCTTTTCCCTTTTAGGTATAATCTTACACCATGACAGTGTACATTATTAACCATTTCCCTTCAACCTTTACCAGTTTTAAAACACCTAAAGAGATGCGTACAAGGATACCACCTAGTCTAGGACACCTTAGAGTTTTTGGTTTTACTATTTATGCTAATTCTAAGAATTATAAGCTATAGTATATGATTTTTAAGTGTGTCTTTGTGAGATATCTCGAGGTTGTTCAGGCTTATAGATTGTGGATAAATAGACTTGGTTATTAGAAGAGAATCATAAGTTATGGTGTAGTGTTCCATATGTCTGCCTTACCTAAGTATAAGTTTTTTCACATGATAAAACCACCATGTACCAATCCATGGGTGTTGAGGTTCCTTTGGAATCCCAAAACTAGTTTAGTCCTGTGATAATTTTCACTAATCCTCCCCAAATGGCTCAAAATGATTCTGACTCTGATTTTGAATCAAATGAAAAAGGATTTAATGATATTAGTGATCAGTTGTTAACTCAAGATATATTTAAGAGATTAATTTATCCCCCTTATCAATTTAGTCATTTTGATGTGGATTCATATTTGTCAAGACCAAAAAAATCGGACCCGCCTAGTCAGTGATAAGCTGGGTTAAGCTACCCTAAGACCACCTCCAATAGTCCAGGGAGTGGTGAACAGTGCTTGGTTGGCTTATCACACACATGGTTTGCCTCATCCTATGCTACCTATATGCACACACACACATCTACCTCCATGGAATAGTGCATAGATAATCAAAAAATAGATACCAACATGCATGTATACATATATATCCCATAATCAGAGTATAAAAAAATTACTAAAAGTATAAAAATGGAAAATAAAATCCCATTAAAAACTGATAAAATAATCCAACATGTTCAGTATGAGGGTATTATTGTCCAATGAAACCACTGGTACACACCTTAGTCTATCTAACTCACTATTCCCCACTTGCTTTGGGTCCTCCTATGACTCCATAGAAAGTCTAGTCATTTGTATATGACCCAAAATGTGTGGGAAGATCCCATGTAGGGGTGATTATAAAAATATCCATTAGTAACCCCAAAACCCAAAAAAATTGAAGGGGTAAACTGAAAGGAAACACTACACTCAACCCATAGCCAGACTGTACAGAGACCCAAGAAATATAGAATAATAATCTCAATCTACACAACTTATCTATACATGAATATTCATCTCATATCCACATGGAATATCAATTAATATATTATACATAACTTTAAGGACTCCTAAAATTAAATAGATATAATTGTATCAAACTCTAGGCCTCATGGTCGCAACTATCCAGCCTACCACAATATTTTACTTGAGGCTCAAAGTTATCACACATATAGGAGTACTCACTCCATGTGTTGTGACATCCCTAATGGAACCCATACACAATATATCACTCATCAGGTATATCTCTAAAATACCTATTAGAACTCATCCAAGAGATCTCACTCATCGGTTATCCTTAAGTTGATGGCACATCCCTTCCATCCATGATGGAATATAATTAAGAGATCATGTTCGTTTGGCCTATACAAGAATAAATTCTTATTATAACCCAAAAGATCATGAAACTCAGTTAGGTGATCTCACCCATGTATCGTGGGGGACTTGAAAAACCCTACTGTAACCCATAATATCTCAAAATTCAGATTGGTGATCACACCAAGGATAGATGGGGGACACCATGAACCCAATACAAAACTCTGGAGATCATAATAATCAAATAGGGAATCACATCTAGGTATATTGTGGGACACCAGAAACCCTAATGAGACTCAAAATCATGATACAAAGAGAGAGGATCAAAACCAAGATCATTTAGAGACATTGAAAACCCAATCTATAACTATCCTCTAAGTAGGCGATTACACACATGGCGATATTAAAAACCCCACAAGATCAACCCTCTAAGTAGTGGATCAACGCCCATGAAATATGGTCATTTAAATACCTCAAAACATTCTTATTAAATACCAAGTGATAGTGTATCACGCCCTTGGATCTCATATGGATGTTCAAACTCTATCTGAACTCATCCTATTAATGGGATCATAATACTATGTAGAGGATTTAATACCACATTGTAACCTCTTAGGGACACATCAAGGGAACACTCCCACTAATTCTTTTTTATGAATCACTAAAAATAATCCTACAAGCATTTATATTAATAAAATTACATACTAAAACCATGGAAACCATTTTTTTCTTCATAGAAAACCACTCAAGATAATCTACTCTTAGGCAGCCATCTGAGTCCTGAAGGTGGATATGCGTGAGGAAGAAGTATATGAGAGGATTACACAACATTTACTAATAGTACATAGTTTGTGTCTCAAAGATAAACCATGTAAATTTCCCCACATTTTAGATAGTATTCACAAGGAGGATAAATGTAATGTATATCTGTTTATATGGTATGTAACCTCACCCGATCATTATGGTATGAAACCTCACCCACACGTCTTGCATGGCCATGTCTCCCTACAAGGCATGTTACCTTAGTACATAGAATCTACTAAAACCTAGGGAATATAGTCATGTACTTTATACCATACCCATGTATCTCAACCCATGCCTATTTTAGATGGTTTTTTATTATTACATGTCCATGTCCCTTAGCATGGAGAGTTTGGCTTGTCCTCGTCCACACGGCTAAGGACCACTACATGGCATGGACCCCCATTACACAGCTTGTAGTCCACAAAGTTCCAACTTCCCCAAAAGATAAGAACACATATCATGTGATCCTACACTACACATCATGTTATAGGGTTTTCTAAATGTAAAATCCCTACGAGCCACCCGAAACCCCTTTTTTCACCCAAAATCCACAAATTGACCCCCAAGGGATCCCTAACAGCCATAATAGGGATGTAAGCCCTAAAAAATCATATATGGGGATCGGGATGTAAATATCATGAATCATCCTACCTTATGAAGAAACTAATTATCTTAGGGTCTGGATCCATTCCCTAAAGCTACTACACCATGATCTGGGAGTGATTTTCATCAAGAACCAATTTTGACAACACCTCCCTACCTTGGTTCATCATTGGGTTGTCTTTCATGCCAAACAGGGGATTATCCCTCTCTTATACAATTATTAAGAACCAAAGGGTGAGGGGATATTAGGTTTATCAATTAAATTTTATTTAATTAATAAGCCTCCATTATTTAATACCCTACTAAGTGTCACCTCTAATTGGATGTCTGAGACCAAAAAATGTTATGATGTATCTAGGGTAGAACCCATGTTTTGAACTTAACCGCAGTCTCATATTTCTAATCTATGACTCCAATCATGAGTTCTCCCACATTTTTAGAAAAAATTCAAATGCATGATATAATATTTTTAATATTTTTAATATTATAAATATACCCACAATAATGCACTTCGGGCCTTGGGATTTCATGACGACACCACACCTAGCTTTAGAAATATTCCTATAAATATTTCAATTTCTTACATGGAAAAATAGATTTACTATATTCTCCCCAACTTTAAGGGTTTTCATCCTAAAAAAATATAAAAATGGGAGAAAAACTAAGCTCTTAACTACGTTTCCCACACCAATGAGGTCTCTAAAGGGTTCTCATGCTGTTGATAGACACGTACCTAGGGAAAACACATTCACATCACCTTATACCTCAAAAATGTAACTCCACACCTATCACCCATCTCAAACTAGGTCTTCATCATGGAATTAGGTGTTCACATGTCTCCTTATCTATTACAGGTGAAAAAATCATGAAAATGTTCTAACTATGGTCACCAAGTCTAGCGGTTGACCACCTTTCTAACCCAATGTTGAAACTAGAAAAACATTATACAAACCCAAGAGATATCCTATTTACCTGGTTAACTCCCTCTATCCCTTGATGAATTGAGGTCTCTAAAAACATAATATATCCTCAATGAGCTTCAAATTCCTCCATTTTCTCTCAATAAATGACTTTAGATGCGTCCTAATAGTCCTCATCCTTGGCCACCGCACTTGATGCTATAGGATCTCAGAGAAACCACCAGTATCCTAGGTGAAATACTGAGGAAAAAAACCTCCTCAGCACCTCACCTCATAGAATGAATAATTTCATCATCAATAGTTAGAAGTTCGATATACTCCCAACCTTAATTAAATCCACCAAGAAAATATCCACTGGATATCTAGTCATGCAATACCCCCCAAAAAAATATCATAATAGTACCTCCCACCCTCACTAGAAAAGTGGAGTAGTAACCACACTCAACTACAGAAAAAGTCACATCATCCACACCTATATGTTTCAATTGTAAGAATTCAACTGCTCCATTACCTTGCTAAAAAATAGTTGATAGAAACTCTCATTGTGAGAATATACTACTATGGCCACACCCTTGGGTGGATCTCAGGAAAACAATTCCCTAGACTCTTTAGCATCCACTTTCACTCTCATTTCTTACCATATATATCATAATAATTTGACCTCTCAAATATAGACCTATCTCTATCAGAGATCCCCAAGAAACTATTACTCTCATAGCATGTCTATTATCTATCCTCAAGTGCCTCATGTACAACTATGATGTTGAGAACATGAGGGTATTAATGAAAAATATTATAATGTACTAATCCAAAATGGTTGGAAGTATTTGGTCCTCAAGTATCACATTTTCATCCTTGGTGAAAAACACAAGGCTTCCAAAGCGAATGCACTAGGTCTTACAAATCCTTTCACCTGCAAACCTCCAATTGTGCCTCTAGCCCAAAAAATATCAATTGGACCCAAATGATATGCATGAACAAATATTTTGGAAGTCCTTAAGTTCCATTATATGTATAATTATAACTCTCAGTTGGGAGGTAAACTCAAAAAATTCTCAAGAATGCATCTTCAACACCGCCACCATTGTAGGAAACTGAAATCTAATAGCATCTAAAGATCTAAGGGTCATACTAGGAAACTAATAAAAATTCAATTTTATCCACCCACACATTATATAATAATGATTATCCTAGGATCACCCCTCTAAAAATAAGGAAAAATTCCTTCCAAAATCTTGAAACTATACCAAACCCACTGATGAAAACCATCCGAGCATGGATGTTAGGAAACCAATATACACTAAGGAAACATCATAGGGTATCTCTCTCTACCACTACATAAAGTTTACATGTGAGGTTATCTCCTCTAGAGTCATTCCACATTACTAATAGGAGTGCATGAACTCCAATCCTCTCTTCTGGAGCCTCCAAGAACAGGGGTTAATTAAAAATAATCCACTGGTATCATTAGGCCTTGAACAGGGGATACACTAAGGGAGAATCAGCTCATGACTCTATGCTAACTGCAGTTGGGGTAGTAAGGTCACATTTCATTCCTCAATCCATACTCAATACTATAGTATAAAATTCCATTCTCCCTAATGATCATTATTTCCCTTTACCACCTATTCACCAAAACAATGGCCTACTCTGACACCTCAACATACCAAGCTACCCTGAATACACAACTCCATGGAAATAATCTACTACACCTCAACACTATCCATTATAGGAAGAACTATCTCACCCACATGATTTTAATCACATCATAAAAATGAATCTTTCCTAGGTAAGTATCCCTATTTTTTGTGATTCAGAACCCAAGTCATGCATCACCATCATAGGGATCCACCGACACCCTACATCACCCCAGATAATCCTTGAGAAAGAAGTGGAATGAAAAGGGTATATCACACATGTATCCAATAATAATACTAAACTGTAGAAATGATATATATCATACCTATAATCAGTCTTAGATCCTCTTGGTTATAGGCCTCTATAGCCTTCAGTTATTCTCATCCCGATCCTCTATTTCCCTAAGCCTGACGTAGACCGCCTAGGGGTGGTGGTGTTAACAATTTAAACTATCTACCACCTCCTACTACTCTAACCTAACCTTTAACTCATCCTCCATTATATATAAATCTTTTCTATTTTCACTATCTTCAATAGGGTGGTTCATCGACAATATCCTTCTCAGTATCACAATGGGTCAGACAATCCTACACGAGATGTCCCCATCCATCAAAAGTGAAACTTTGTCTCTCCTAAGACAAACTAGAATTGGTATGGGACCCCTAATCCACATACACTCCATTATAGGATTATATCCTTAAAGTGTCTCACATTATTGGATCCCTGATCTAGTCTTCTAATACCAACTACTAAGGTATCATCTCTTATGTTCCAAGCACCAATATTCAGAGTCTACTCATCCAGAAATCTATCCACTATTAAGGTCTTATTGATCAATCCAACAAAGGTTGGAATGCAAATAGATATCACTAAGCCCCTAATATCTCATCATAATCTCTAATTTAAGGTTAATTATTGAAAAATAAATCTCAAACTATATCCAAGTAGTATCATGAAAGGCCAGTGAGCCTCACTGAATAGTCAGCCATGGTCATGCTACCCGACTGAAGCTACAAAAACTCTTGGATACACACTGGTCAAAATGTGTTTGCATAAAAATATTCTGTAAATATCAACTCAAAATATTTCTAACTGATCATGATCTCATCATGGGTCTTCATCACCAAACTCCACTATAGTTTGTAATATCATTAAAGAAGACTTGATTCTAGGACCACCATCAGGTCGGGAGGTGTTCTCACAATGAAAAAAACACGTGTAACAATCTTAATCAAATAATTAGATTCCAAAGGTTATATATCAACTTGATAACTGAGAATTATCAACATATAAAAATCATGAAGTGCATTCATCTTGCATGCTTTTTTAGATGATACTGCCAACACAAAATTTTTCTCAATGGGTAGTGGCCCAACTAGAAAACCACCTATAAGTAGTACCCCTTTTTAGACCCCTACACAGAAGCCTCATATCTTAGTAAATAATCCGCACAATAACATTGAGGAACCCTAGATGGATATCATTGTAATTTAATCCTAAAATGAAAATAATACACAGCACAGTCAAAGAGTATATCAAGGGAGTTGAATCAAGAAGGACATGGAAACCACAAACCAGTACTATATGATGTTTTAACAACATTTACCTAAAAAAAATGCCTACATGTTTCAAGTAAACATGAATGTTATCAGAGTCTAAGTGAATGGATATGTTGTCTACCACACAAACACTTGAGTTTATAGACTAAAATATGAACTCGATAAACATAAATACTATCTCTATAAATCCCAAACCAAGAATATAAATAGTCATCTCTCTCTGATCCTATGGAAGGACCTCCTCTGATACCACTTTTTCATAACCTAACTCACAAGGGCCTGCTTGGTTGATGATAAGCTGAGTGTAGCTAACTCAATCATATCTAAAAAAGGCTAGGGTTTGGTGACATTTTCATGTAGTCATATCACACACATGGGAGGCCTTAACCTATGGTACCTACACACACACATCCGTCTCCATGAAACTGTGTAGAGATCATAAAACAATATATACCAACACTCATGCATCTATCTATATCTCATAATCAAAATAAAGAAAAATTAATGAAATAAGCAAATTGAAAAAATATAATTTTATAGGAAACTGATAGAAGAAACCAACCTAATCAGTATGATGGGAATACTATCAAATGAAGCCACTTATGCACACCTCAGTCCATCTAGATCACAAATCTTTACCTACTATAGGTCCTCATAAGACTCTATCGAAAGGCATGTCTTCTACATAATGCATGACATGTGTAAGAAGATCGCATGTAGTGATGAGTATAAAATTACCCATTACTCTACCCAAACCCCCAAAATAAAATAGTGTACCTAAAAGTAAACAATTCGTTCGACCCTTTTCCAAAGGGTATGGAAACCCATGCTAGAGAGAATAGGAATCTCCATATCCACATCTCAGTTATACATGACTAGCCAGCTCATCTCCACATTCTGTGTTAATAAATATATAAGACATAACTACAAGGACTCCCAGAAATACCCATATATACTTTTCCTAGACTCCAAGTCTCATGGTCTCAACCATCCATCATACCATAGGATTCTACTCTATGCTAAAAGGTATAGCTCATCCAAGAGTACTCACTCCATGGGCCCTGCCATCCCTGATGGAACTTATCTAAGTTATCTCACTCATTGGGTATATCTCTTACATCCCGAGTAGCACTCATCAGATCGATCTCACTCATTGGGTATCTCTAAGATAATGTTATGTCTCTACCATACATAATGGTATATAACCAAGAGAACATGTTCGTCGTCTCTAGACAAGAAGAAAGTCTCATAGGCACCTAATGGATTGTGATACAAAACTACGTGATCCCAACCATCTCTCATGGGGGACTCCATAAACCCTAATAGAACTCATAAGATCTTAATATTCAAATTGGGGATCATACCCAGGACCACTAGGGTACACCAAGAACCCAATCCAAAACTCTAGAGATCATTACACTCAAATAAGGGATCACACCCAGTTCTGTTGAGGGACATCATTAGACCTTCCAGTACTTATAATCATGATACAAAGATATGATATCACACTCAAGACCTCTAGGATATACTGAAAACACAATCTGTAACTATCCTCCAAGTATGGGATCATAAACATGACGATGCTACAAACCCCACAAGATTAACCCCCTAACTAGGGGATCAACTCCCATTCATGAAGTTTGTTATGATACCTTTAACCCCCTTAGGAAATAAAAAGTTGTAGACTATCCTTCCTTGGGATCTCAGAGGGATACATGAACTTTGTATGAACTCATATTATTGAGGGGATCAAAATATTGTACAGAGGATGTAATACCACATTGTACCCTCTCAGGGATGGATCAAGGGAATACTCCCACTGATAATCAGCTATGTGTTTCTCAAAATAAACCCAAAATAATCACCCTTCATCACATATCATGCCAAGCCCTGAAGATATATGTGTGTGAGGGAAAAGTCTTTCAGGGGAGTGCATGGAGTGTGCCCACATTACCTAGTGTGTCTATCAACACCAAACCCATTCCATGTCCCATCACTATACTCTATATGTATAAGTAGGATACATGGCATGTACATTCAGTTACACAACATTTAGCCTTTCCTAATCACTAGGGTGTGTAACCTCAACCACAGGGCAAGGTTTTCCATGTCACATAACACAATGTATGACCTTGGTACACAGCATGTCCTGAAACTTAGGACATATGTCCATGTCCTCCGGCCTATGCAAGTGTATCTCAACTCATTCTTGTGTCTGCTAGTTGTATACTGTTAAACGACCATGTCCCTTAACATGGTGAGTCTGGCCAGGTCCTTGACTGCATGGCCAAGAACCACTACATGGAATGTTTCACAAGTACAGGGTTTATAGTGAAAAAAGTTTCATATTACCTAAATAGTAAGAACACATGACATGTGATCCTTTACTACACCGTGTGATCTGGATTTTTGAATGGTAAATATCTATGAGTCACCCAAAACCCTCAATTTTCGCCCAAAATACATAGATTGGTCCTCAGGGGATCTTTAGTAGTTGAAATATTGATATAAAACCTTAAAACAATGAATATAAAGAGATAAAGATGAAAATATCATAAATACACCTACCTCATGGAAATTTTACAAAGTTTTGTCTCCAAATCCACTCCCTAAAGTCATTTCACCATGATGTGGGAGTGATCTCCATCAAGAACATAGTTTGACAGTGCCTCCTCTCCTCAGTTCGTCCTCAGGTCATCCTTTATGAAAAAGGGGGCTCCTCCCTCTCATATATCATGGTGAGAAAAAAAGGGTGATGGGATATTAGGTTTATTAATTAAATTTTATTTAATCAATAAACATCCATTATTTAGCACCCCACCAATGGTCTCCTCCAACCAGATGCCTGATGTTGACAAAATTTTTGTAACACCTAGGGTAGAACCCACATTTCAAAATCAACCATGTTCTTAGATTTTTGATCTGAGACACCAATCGAGAGTTATTCTACATTTATAGAAAAACTATGTTCAAATGATAGACTATATTTATTAATTTTAATGTATCATCACCAAGACTCTTCGGGCCCCATAATTTCATGTCGACTCAGCACACAACTTCAAAAATATTCCTAGAAATATTCTAAAGTCATACATGGAGAAACTAGACTTACTATGTTATGAATTTAATATAAATAAATACATTACTAGTGTTGTATCAAAAACATTTATCCAATCTATAAAATCAAGTGAATCCAAGTATTGGTTCATCACAATTGAAGTTGAAATGAATTACCTTATTAGAAATCAAATGTGGACCCTATTAAAAAAACTAGAAAATGTTAAATTGATTGGTTATAAGTGGGGTTTTAAATAGAAATAAGATAGTACTAGGAAATTTAAAATTAAATATAAACCTTTTTTTGCTAAAATATTCCTCTAATGTGGAGGAATTGATTATAATGAAATTTTCTCCCATATTGTTAATCATTTATATATTCTTCAGTTACATGATTTTGTTGCCCATTATGATTTTCATACTAAGTATTTATATGTTAAAAGAAATTTTTGTCATGGTAATTTGGATGAAAGTATTTACATAAATACAGTTAATATATTTTAAAAATATTTCAAACCTAATAAAATTTATCATTTACAAAAATATTTGTATGGAATAAAATAGTCTTCAAGAAAATGGTATAAATGATTTGATCCATTTATGATTGGAAATATTTTTATATAATAAATTATGGGGCATGAATTTATTTTAAATCTATTAAGCATGAAATTTTATACTTTCTATTATATATTGATGACATGCTTCTTATCTTTAAAAATATAATGTTAATTAACCATGTAAAGATTTAACTTGGTATTGATTTTGAAATGAAATACTTTAGAAATGAAAAATATATCTTAGTTGTAATAACCATAATAAATAGAGACAACAAAATTTTGTATATGTTGCAACATGTATATATTATGAAAGTTCTTAAGTAGTGTTTTTTAGCATCTTAAACCATAAACAATACCTATGGTCCATAATTTCAAGTTATCCCATAGATATCATATAACCATGAATATGATGTAGACATTATGAGTAATATATCATATGCCAATGTTTTTTGTAGTCTTATGTATGTTATGGTCTTCTCTAGATTAGATATTTCCTTTTTTTACTTAAAGAAGGTTCATGAGTAATCCTTGAAAACTGCACGATCAAGTATTAAAATGGATCCTGAGATAAATTTCTATATATTTTGGTCTATGTATTTGTTTTGGAAATAGAAGTAGTTATAATAATGGTGTAGTTGGTTTTTTTATTTTGAATATATTGAAAATGTTGATACACATAAGTTAATTATTGGGTATGTGTTCTGTACCTATAGTGTTCATGTTTCATGTAAATAAAATATGTAATCAGTTTGTTCCATATCCACCACCGATGCATGATACATTTATTTAAAGAAATATATTAAATTGGTTTATTTGGTTTAAATTACTGATAAAATAATTGACTTTATCTAATGGTAATATTAATGTGTATTATGGTAGCCAGTATTCCTTTCATTTATCTCAAAATCATGTCTACCATGTTAGAAATAATCATATAGATATTAGGAAATATTTTTTATGGGGGGTACTAAGACTGAGATGGTGTGTTCTAATAAGTTACACACTTATGATAACTCAACTGATAGTTTGAGCATGTTTTTTCCATTATAAATGATTAGACATTACTTAAGTTTGATGAATATTGTCTTGGTACTATAACATAGCGTTGAAATACTACCATGAAAAAAAATTATTGAAGAAATATAGATTTATGAAATAAGTTTAATTTCATTGTTTCCAATTAAATTAATTTTTTATATTTTACATGTATTTTTTTCCATGAAAATTTATTTATTTTTTATATTTTTTTAGTATGATTCCTTGGTTTGGATATTTGTAATGCAAGAATCCATCCTTAATATGGGATTATTTACATTGGTCCATTCCCTATGGCATTATTTATCTATAAATCCTTTTTAATCTATATGTAAACCCATATTCCTTGATCATCTTGATCAAACAACTGTTTATAATGTAATATTTTATTTCATAATATGTTTTCTTATATATCAGAATCCTTATATATTTGTATTATTCATAGTTCACAATCCTTGAACGTCTCATGTACTCATATTTATTAAGTGTTTAGTTATTTTAGACTACCTATATGATCCATATTATTCATGCATCTCATATTTTTCATTATTTTCCTAATACCACATCAATTTGCTACTTTCTTAGCTACTCATTGTGATTACCCCTATCTTTTAGTTTTTAAATTAATTTGATATGGTTCCTTCTTTTCAAGTACTTTTTTATTCTTCCCATATATAATCTAAGATAAAGTATATGAGATTGATGTCTTTGAGTTGTGTATTTTTCCACTAAGTTTTTTTATTATTGATCCATGTGACCTGGCCCCTGGAGTGGTGTTCTAGTGTAGATTAGAGAATTTTATTCATAATTGTTAGAGATGGATTATATAATCCCCACATGTCTTGATTAGAAGAAATAGACCCGTCATCTGTAACCCACAACTAGGTCATGGTGTTAAAGAAAATCTCTTTAAATGATTTTATCTTTGATATTTTAGTGTATCATGTTGGTTTCTCCAAGATGGAAGGAATTTTAATTCTAGGAGAAATATTTGATCACCACCATCTGGTTTAATGAGGACCATTAACTCCAATAGTTTCTATAGTATTTTTCTTCTTTTTTGGTTCTTTTATTTTTCATGTTTATTTATTTATTATAAAAAGTTATAAGTGGTTGTGTTCTTTCCATGAATGTAGGTCCAATGTAGGTTGAAGAATTTAAAATACATTTTTTCTTTCTTTTCTCCCTTTTCCGTTTCAAATTGTTCTCATCATGTTTTTTCATCAACCTTTTTTTTGTTTTTGAAAAAAAAATGATCTCATATTCATGAATCGTAACCACCATTATAAGCCGGTGTCTATTTGAAATTTCTTATTAAATTAATGTCATGAGAACAAGAAACCTACCACAACACTAGGGGTGAATTTGATGTATTATACTATAATTTAAGAATTGTTTTTCTATTATCCACTAAATCTTTTATGATTGTGAAAATTGTCTTGAAGTTGGTCACATGTAGTATGCCTGGGGTTAGACTAATATATGAGATATTGATATGAGATATATGTGTTTTTATTTTCCTTGAATTAGGCCTATGAAATCTTGCATTTTTTTTTCAAATGAGATGATGTGATTCCATAATCTTGGAATAAGATATGGATACAAACTATGTGTTTGGATACCATGTTCCATGGTTACCAACATTGGTCATAGAAGGTATGAGTTTACTCAAGTGTCTTGGTTTGAACCTAATAATTTTTTTTCATTCTATAAATTATGTTTTTAAATCATTTAAATATTTATACTATTTATATATGATCATAAAAAAATTCATTGGAGATTATGGTTTCAGTGGTTCTTTGTGAGGATTATATTCTCAATCCCTATATATACAAATAATGTGTGTGTGTGTGGTTCATATTCATGATGTTTTAAGTAAAGGAAAGAGGCCTCTTTAGGAGGGAGAATATTTCATGAGACATCTTGGAGTTGAGCCCATGTGGTTTTGGAGTCATGTGAAAGGGGTTGGTGACACTTATTTACCTTCTATATCAATTGTTTGTTTATGCTAAGGAACTCAGGATTTACTTTTGAGTTATGTTTATATGTGTGAAACTTATGGGAAGTTATAAAAAACTATGGTGATATGTTGAGTATGTTTATTTTTTCCACCTAATATTGTTATTATAACCCTTATTTTATCATTTTGATTATAACTATTATTTTACCATTTTGATGTAATAGAACATTATAGGGTAAATCCACCCCTAATAAATACTCTTAGACCCTCAGTATTAGTACCTAACTTATAGTGATCGGGAAGAGAACTTGTATCCATGTGATATTTCACCTCAATTGTCACACCCACAACCTTATTTTCATGTATTTTAATGTACATTATTATTGGTTTTGATTTTGACCATGGAGTTCAAATATTTTTCTCTAAAACTGGTAAAATTTAGGGAGACATGACCTATCGCACGGTTAAAAAAATAATGCAATGATTATGAAAGGATGTTTGAATTTTTTTAATAGAGGAATTTACACAGTAGGTTCACAGTTTACTAAACATTATGGTCCAACCATTAAAGTTCCCAAGTTTAGATAGTGATGCCGATGTGGTTGGAATATGGTCTGGAAAACTGTGTGACTAAACCGTTTGACCCTCCAATAAATTAAAAATAATGAAATAAATCTTTTTCCCTTTACTAAAATTTAACCCATAATTCTCCAAATCTCACCCAACTCAACTACCACCCTCCCTCTTTCATGGAACACCCTCCTCTTATCCAACAACCTTGTTCCAAGTGGTTTTCGTAAACATTCTTCAAGGTAAACATCTAGAAATATTCTCTTCCCTTCTCCTTTGGTTCTCTCCTTTATTATTTCTTGGAATTCACTCCCCCCTAGGTTATGGTGTCCTAGGGTTCATGTTATCTAGTTTTTATAGCTTTTTTAGTACATATGTGTTCCTATTTCCCCTCTTGGATCTAGTTTGGAATTATAGGTGGATTCCCATCAAGGGTGAGTGGTTTACACTAGTTGGGATTGGACTTGGTGATTGGTACTATGTGATTTCATTTTTTATCTAGAATATTTATGAATGAAAATTTTAAAATCATCTCTCTTAAGTCTAGTTATTGTATTATATATATTATTTTCAAATGAATTGATGGATCTCTTGTGATGGAAGTGTGTCCTTTCCATTTTTTCAATAATTTTGTTCCATAAATTGGATTTTCTTATGAAATAATTGATGTGAAGGAATGGTTACTATATAATGTGGATTTAAAAAACTCATGGTAACATCAAAAACTTATTTAGGTAAAATTAGATAATATGGGCTCCCTTTCGACTAGTTATGCTAGTGAGGTGTGTTATTTTACATTAGCCAATTATGTGTAACATTCTTTTCTGCTATATGCTAGCGAACTATATTCTAAGTGACCATATACTTAGTAAATTTAGGGTGTCATTCCATGAGATTTATCAAAAAATTCTCTTTTATAGATTCTTTCAGAATTTCTTTCTTTCATAGTAGCATTTATCTTTTTAATTGTTTTTAATTGGATTGCATTATGGTTACTTTCACTTTTTATATTAAAACTAGTATGTTTATTCTTTATAAAATTGGTTTGATATGGAACACTTGGTGGGTTCCAACTAGGATATTTTCTCACACCCTACATACATACCTGACAGTATACAGAGCTTTTTTTACCTGATGAAGTAAAGGGAAATTCACTGCTTGGTGGTGGGGGTACCCATGCTAGACTTGTTCAAATTTATAGTGGTGACATGGTGGTGAGATGATACCTTATGTCACATATAGATAGGATGTAGTTTTATTTTGTTTATTTTTGGTTATTATATAAATAGTTGTCATGTAACATGTATCCTCGTCTCATCTTCCCATCTCGTAGTTTTTTTTCTCTTTTTATTGGTAGTTTTATTTATATCATATTGGTTGTTTTTGTTATTTCATGATGTTATTTATATTTTTTGTTTGTCGTACATTTATACTATGTGTTGTTGATTGCTATTACTTATTGAGGGCATGAATTTCCAAGATATATCAAGGTCATGTTAGGATAATGATTCAATCCTTGTGTTTGATTCATCATTTGGAAAATAAATGTTTCCAAGTAGTTATTCCTAGATCCCCTGGCACTTATTCCAGCTCATGGGGGTCAGGAACTCCCTTTAAGTTATCATGAGCCATTTTGAGTTCCCAATTCAAGGGTGGAAAAAATTATGATTGTGAAAAATGGTATCAGACCACTAGGTTTTTGGTTTATGATATCTATGGTGTTTTGGTAGACTGGATCTTGGATTGTTGGGAATCAAGAATTCTTGGAGAAAAGGGGTGTCTAGAAAACACACTTAGTTCCCCACCTTGATTTTCCAGGGGATTTTAGGAATGATATTTTGGATATTGAATTTTATTTACTCTTACTATTGGGATAACTGAATGGGTTATAGACAATTCAATTTCTCCACATATATGGAAGGGTGTGAATTGTTAAGTCCTATTTTTTACAATTTATGAGGGTTTTAAAATAAATATTTTTGACTTTGGTTTTTTTTAGTTTTTTATTTTTATGGTTTTCAATATGTTTAACTTTTGTAGTGTCATACATTCATAATGGCCCCCAACTAACCCTCTAGATAGAAAAATGGATAAACTTCCAAAGAATAACCCTCCCATTGATTAGAACTTGATAAAGATAGTGGTGAGAATGGTTTGACCAATGAACTGGGGAAAAGGTCCAAGTCTCTCTAAAACTAAAGAAGTGGGTATAGTCTTCGATCGGGATAAGGATCAAGAATTTGTTTGGTATAATCCTCTTTATTTCTAAGTTGGATATGATCGTTAAGAAGTTGAGGATATTGTCTAGAAAATACTAATATAATATTTAAGTTACAAGACACTCCCAACACTTTGAAGCTAAAATGTTCCACTAAATGCAAGAGGGGCCGAGTATAAGATAGTTGGATTCTATTGGTCATGATAAGAAGTATGAACATATAGAATTGAATTATTTTAAAGTGGTATTTTACCAATAGTTTTATCCCTAAATGATGGATTTAGAAAAATTAAGAGTGTTCCTAATCCTTTATAAGGGAGATAAGACATTCATAGAGTATTCCAATCCCTTTATTGAGGTGATTCACGATACTCTAGAGATATTTTGGAATGATAGGATGAAATCTTAGAGGTTTAAAATTTATATTCAGTCCAATATATTATTTTACTTCTTCATTTTCAATATTATAATATATATCAAGGTGGTGGACCAATCCCTCATTATCAATATTCAACAGAAAAGTATTCTGATACTGATGGGGACTTATTTCCTACTAATTGGGAGTGAAGCTAGTCTTTTAGAAAAGAAGAGGAGGCAAGATAAACTAGGAAGAATTAATGGAAATAGCTCTCAGTATCCATACTAGTAGACCTCTTCTACCTTCCCTAAAAAGAGGGTCCCTTTTTAATTAGTATACCAGGATAGACCATATTAAACCTACTTTCTAGATACAATAATGGTTTTCACCAATGTTGTCAAATGGGATATCTCTAAAGATTTTGAAAAGTTAATATTCCAAAAATTAGTAGAGATGGGTCCTCAACTACTATAGGATTTTAGAGCTAGTCTGATATACCCAATTCGAGTGGATCTTACACTCAGGGACACAGAAGAAGAGGTGGATTATCTCTTGAGCGGAGCTAATTGAGATAAGAACCTTATGTCAATGGTCAGACTCAGGCACAAGAAGATAGAAGATAACATCATGTGGTTGACCAGGCCTTCACCGATTATTATGTGGGACCACCTACATTGAGAGGTATAGTTCTTACGAAATCATATGTGGTAGTTGTTTTATTTGATATTGGATCCTCTCACTGATTTATTTCTTCTCAAATTATGGATTTTTGAACATTTGATGTGCGGTGAAATTTTCAAAAAATATATATGTTTTTTATTTTTAATTAAACCTATAATTTAATGAAGTACTAGGTAATTCATTGTTTTTATTATTTTTTTGTAAATCTGGGCATTGAATTTTATTGGGTTTAAATATTTTTTTCCTATGTTTTATTACATTTATGAATTAAATTGAAAATACATACATTAATTTTGAAGAAAATAAAAAATTATTTTTATTTTGAAATTTAATTTATTTGATTTAGTCTAGAACTAAAATGGGTAATTGGGTTTTTTTCATGGGATTGAATTATTTTATTCATTTTTTCCAGTTTAATGAAATCTATAAATTAAAATTTCATTTCAAATATTTTGTGAATTTATAATTGTAAAATGTGGATTTGTAATTTTTTTTAACATGTTTAGAACAAATAAAATGAGATATTTATGATTTAGAAAATGTAGGAATTGATTTTGAATTTTAATTATAAAAAGTGGTTTAATTTGGAATTATAATGTTTTATTATTTATTAAATTAATTGAAAAAAAACTAAACTAAAAAATGTGTTTAGTTAATTCTTTCTACAATTCATGGAAAAATGATGATACCGCCATCATTATACTAATGACACCATCAAGAAAAAAAATTCTACAGCAAGGTCTACCACCATCTCCTGCTACCATTACCCCATCCTACCACCGCCAGATCTAGAACCGCTACTATAATTGTGTTTCCTACTGTTAGTTTGGTACTATTAGACTCTACTGGGTTATAGGTAAAAAATACTTTTCCAACGGTCTGCCTCCATTAGATGAAAGTCTCTCCTACTAATAGTAAAAAATGTATCTACTTCCCCTATCTCTTTTATTTGGTCACTATTTTCTACTAACGATGAAAATATAATTACCACAGTTCTAATACCACAAGAAAAAAAGAGATTTATTTCATTGTCCCCTATTTTTTCACCAGCAATTAACACCCTATTTTGGTACTACCACCCTCATTCTACTATATCCATCACCCTATTCTTTCATTATCACTACTTTATTCCTAAATCATACCAAAATATTTATACTTTCATTATTCCATAATTCCTTTCCTCCACCACCACCTCCAACCACTGACACGACCTCGCCTAGATGTGCAAAGAAGATGAACCCATGGAAGCACACCGATAAAGAGCTGACGAAAGGATACAAAATCGACCTATGATAACATGATTAAATCCTAAAAAACTGATGAATATGATGACACTGATGCTGACGTTGACTATCAAATTCTACTAATTTTGTGAAAAACCTTATTCTGGATGAATAATGATGTGGAATCCCTTGAGCATGTCGAGCATGGAGGTCGAGCCACGCCTCGAAGAAAAAATCCATGAAATTAATGTCACCTAGTTACATAAGTAGAGACAAACACCCAAAAAACTCATGCTCACTGGTGAAGAACGTAAGTGAACCATTACACTGATTATTGCCACCCTTCCAAGAAATATCAGGTTAATAAGAAGAAAATTTGGACAGATCCATCCCCCATGAGCAGACCCATGATTCCATTGCTCACCACAAGGGAAAATGTCAGGATGATTGAATTTGAACCTATCCTATCCCAATTTGTATATGAAGAAACATATCTAATAGATATCAATCTTGGAATTTGATATAACCAATGTAGAAATTTGGAGGTTGATCAAAGCTCACTGAAAAAAGTGGAAACCAAGCCCATTGGAGTTTCAAGATTTCCACCCCAACGAAGAACCCCTGAAGATTGGTTCTTAGAGAACATGATGCGGGTTATGGAATAATTAAACTAAACCTTAGTTTAAGTATTTATAATAACATGATTTAATTCCCTACTGAGGTTTTTTACACCATCAATAGGCTACTAATAAATACCACTTGAAGCTAATACAAATCCAGAGATAAATATTTTTTCAAGAGAACATAGAATAGATCATGACTCTCATTGAACTCTAATGTAATGACACATTTCATCCCTAGGGATTATTCTCGAAAGAATTTAACTCAATAATGGGGGGGAATAATTTCTAAACTGAAAAAATTTACAGAGATACCCTCCATGACACTTATCATGTATCAATCATACAATGAGGAAGAATAATATGAGGTTGGGCATTAAAATTGAAGATTATTTTTGGAATTTATGAAACTATTATAAGACCTAAAGAAATATCGTGATTATTACATGGTGATAATGGATGATTTGTAATCTCTTTAAATAGGTAACTATTCATTGGAGATAGAGGAATTTTTTTGAATCACAATATTATGTTTTTGTGCTACCGTTTCAGTTACTTATTTATTTCTCAATTTCTTGTAATTTGGAAATAATATCCTAATTATGGTACACTAGCCCATTTTTGGTCATTCTAAAGAGAATTTACTCATTTCCCTATTGATGAATTCAAATCGTTATGGTTAATTATCTAGTTACTTACTCTATGGATTTTAATGGATTAATCAGTTAGATATTTCTTCTACTTTTCAATTTTAATTTCATCTTCTTTCATTATCGGAATTGAAAACACAACCCACTCAGACTAAAATATCTTCATACGATAGTAAGGAATGGTATAATATGACAACAAATATTTTTTATATCTTATTTCATGATTTATCACATAAATATACACATAATATTATCCTTGATGATCGAGAGTCCTAGTGTCTTTATGAAATTAGATACATAACACATTAACTTGAAATATAGATATAAAAACATTATTTAAAACTCCAAAAAATTCCCTTAAAATCCATTTATCTTCTAGGACTACATGAGATAACCTAGAGATGTATATAAGAAAGGAGTGAGTGATAAATCTTAGTAAGAGAATAATCAAAGAATAACATGATGAAAGTAATACATGTGAAACAAGAGATATATCAAGTTGACATTAAAGTGTGAGAGTCATAAAAAAGAACATATAATCATGATATAATATTATAACATCAAATGAACATAGTAATGTGGAAGCAACATAATACAAGACATCATAAACATAAGTCAAGGCTAACCCTCAAGACATCATAACATAGTGTTCCTAAGATAACCTCTTGTGCACTATACATGGAATATCATGAGATATTTATTTATTTTACATATATGTAATTATCCATTAAATTAAGGAAAATTACATATAGGTGAATTCCCTTAAGTAGAAATGTGGATGGATATTCACTATGAAAATGTTTTGTATGGAAAATCACAGGATAATTTCAGCAGCATAACGGGTGTACATAATGATTCTTGGAAGGGTTTAATAGGAATGAAAGGGGTATAGCATTACTTTTAAATAATAAAGATATTAAAAGGGTTGTTTAAGACAATATTATAATATGTACATTTAAAAATAAAATGACATGACACAAATAAAGTGCTTGAATAAAGTGGAGGAGGAGATAAACCCTAACCTTTAGAGGGAAATACTAAAAGTTTGAGAGGAGATTATTAAGAGCTTAGTAACACCATGGGATTTATTTATAGAGAGATATGGAGAGTAGCATTATTATGAATTATTTTTTAGAGAAAAATAGTGGGTTTTTGGGTGGTTATTTATTGAAAAATATAGGGGAGTTCCTTATTAATTTCCAAACTTAGGTTTTTGAATCTATATAATAAAATTTAAAAAAACACAAACCTTTTGAAGGTTTTGACCCATTTTTTCTACAAAATAGGATTGATTTTTAGTATTTTATAAGGTTAACAACCAAAAAATTGAATAATTCCATTGGTTATGTGGAAATGAGTCATGTTCATAATTAATTTATTTTAAAACCTTAAAATATAATATTGGTTTTGGAGGATTAATTACATAATAATAAAACTAATAAAATAACTTCAAACACACTTTATTTCAAAGGGTATATCTATATTTTTTCATGTAGTCCTTTTATATCATGTATTACATCACTTTTTGGCTATTATGATGTCATAATACATATCGTATATTTATACCGTATTTATTTTTTACCCAAAAATTAAATTCTATAAGAAAATTACAAAAAAAAAGAATCATAATTGGATAATTTTTATGTGTTAATTTAAAAATTACTATTTTTTACCAAAAAAATAGAAATATTAGAAATTTCAATTTTAAATAAAAATCCTTATTTACTGTAAAATTCTAGTTTTTATGACACTGACCACTTTCTCAACCTTGTAAAAATTATATTGGAATTCATTAATAATATTATCATTCATATTGAAATAAATATTATTTAATTATAATATTTCATGAAAAAAAAAATCTTTTAAAATGATTGAATTTATCAAAAAGATAGTTTTAATCGAAACTATATGTAACCAAAAAATACAATTTTAGTTTCTTCAAATAAAAATATAATTTTTATCAAACTCGTTATTCAATAATCTATATATATAAATAATAAAAAGCGATAAAAGTAATCATTGTTTTATATAAAATAAAATATAAAATTTATATTGTTAGAGTCTAGATACATAACTCTTTATTAAAACAATGTAATCCCTAAGGGTAAGGTGTGAAATGATGGTGTTTTATTGGGGTGATTCTGAAAACATGGTTTGAGACGTGATCTCGATAAGCTTAAACTTATTTTGAAAATGGTTTAAATCTTGTTTTAACTATTGAATCTTGTCTTGGGATTGAACAAGAAAAAATACCAATGATTCAACCTCCCTTGGATGCTCTGATAATTGGGATTCATATAAAATTATCCTACTAGTTGATGGCATTACTTTTTTAATATGTGTAAACTAAACTTTATCATAACTCCTAATATATACTAATACTAATAGTAAATGTAAATGAACTATACTATCTATTATTATGATGCTTAACAGCCATTCAAATCCAATGGTCTATAAAAATTACCAAACTAGTTCATGTTTTTTCTATAACTTTATTTCATAATAATACTGAAGAGACCCGAAGCTTGACGTACATAGACATTACATTACTTTTGCGGAATACTTAGTACATTACAAAAACACACACACAAGGACCGTAATAGTTTAGTGTCTTTGGAAACTCGGAATATAATCTTCTAATCCTGGTGAAAGATCTTCAACATCTCCCATAAAGATCTTCCTTTTTTTATACCTAAAACCTTTCTTTATATCCTGGGGAAAAGAAAACATAAAAGGGTGATCTCAAATGCTCAGTAAGGGTAAAAAAAAGAAATATCAATCACGTCATATACATAAGCACATAACTTTTGGAAATCTTAACCTCCAAAAGAGATCATAATTTCATAACATGGGGTAAATCATGGCAGTGAAATGTAATCACAATAATCATAACTTAAAACATGAAACTTTGTGTCATTCACACATAATCATAGAGAATCATTTCTTGTTAGTCAAGACTCATTGCCAAGACTATCTTAGTGGACAAATTCCCTTTCTGAACCGAGTCACCCTCGTATCAGTCCTGTTTCACTGAACCGGTATAACCTACCGTTCCAGCCATGTCTATCTCATGAGATATAAAATCTTTACCCAATGCATTGGAGGGAGATATAGGTCCCACCCATCTCATAATGATACCATTCTTATGTGAGCCAAAAAATCATAAATCATACATCACTGTATAACCCATGTAATAAAATGGGATTCTTAAACATCATGCCATCATAATCCATAAACAATTGATATCATTTCATCATAATAAAATTGAAACCATTTAAATCATAGAGACATTTTACTTGAAACATATATATAAAATAACGTCATCTTAGATGGAAAATAGTTTTGAAAAAAAAACACTTGAAATGAATTCTTGAGGAAAATATCCTTTCTTTAAAAACATTTTTCCTTTCTTAACATTTCATAAAACTTTAAACTAAAAGAAGTTGATTAAAAATAAACTTGAAAACTTGTAAAGGAAGCTTCTTGGAAATAATGTTTTAAAATACATTCATGCCGTATAAGTTAAAAAACATTCTTCTCGTTCTTTTGTCAGAAAAGTCAAAAAAGTACCTCGTACGAGAAACGACAAAATATTCCTTTCATATCTTTTACTAAAAACTCACCGAAGGGTAAAATAGGATTTAAAAAATTGTAGGTAAATATAAATAATATTACATATTGAGGAAACATGGATGTGGATGATAAAATACACCCCATTAAATACCAAAGTATAAACAATCTCGAATAAAAATGAGATTGTGATATTTCCCTTACCTTAGGTCTGATTTGCTTCGTAAGTGTCCGAACCTTCTCTTCTTTGAAGTGCTTCTTTGAGACCTTCTTTTAGGGCACTACAATTGGTCTTTGAAGAAGACCAGGACCTCTAGGATGTCTCTAGGGAAGTGGAGAGGAGAAAGTGGCAGGGGTTGGCCGAGCTTGAAGGCACAAAATTGTGTGAGGAAGAGAGGGAGGAGAAGGGCACCTTTGGAATAACTAAAAATATTATTTTATTATAAAGTCAAGTTCGGTTTTAAATAGTTCATAATTGATTTATTTCGAGGCTAAGGTTGGGATGGGTCTAAATCCTTTCATCCAATAGAATTTAGACAAGTTTAAGTTCTTATTTTAACCTTATCATTTAGATTTAACATTATGTTAAATAATTTTACTTTTACCGTGTCTTCTTGTGTTCTTACACTATAAGGTTAATAAACTTACTATAAGAAGCCAAACGAACCCCAAGTTGTTTATTATTAATATATATAACCTTATATAAGTAATTTGGCCGAACCTTATATTTTTAGGAATAAAATAACAATTAATAATATAATATTTGTTTTAAAAACTATTTTATGTCAATTTTGACACTATTTAGTAATTGATTTTTGTGAAAATCATAACAGAATGATACGTTCTAAAGAAGTTAATTAAATCAATACTAATACGTCATATTAACCTATAAAATTAGTGTAATTCATAAAAAGTCTCAAATTATATTTATTTGGGTATTTATAACATCAATTATGTCAATATTTCATTAATAAGATAATTACTGCGTCATCGTTGTGTCATAAATAAATTAAATTATTTAAAGTCTAAAAATTACAAATAAAATACAATTATGTAGGAAATCTTTTTATCTTTCTAATGAATAATTATAATCGAATTTATCTTATGTATAACCCCATATTAAAAATGTTTTAGTAAATAAACTTTGATTTTAACTCTTTTAACCCTTCTTTAAATAAATTAATAATAAATGTCCTAATCTAATCCAAGTGGGCCTAAATGGTCATATTTTATTCCTAAGTTTTTTTTGGTCGAATTACACTTGTCCAATAGAATTATGACATGTATTAGGGTAATAATAATATCATTTCTACCCTTAATTACCCTATTTACTTTTAACAGTGATAAAAAAAAGTAAAAAGTTACTATTCACCAAAAAATTATTTTCATCTCATTGAACCACATTTTACTTACTGACATCAACCGTGTCTCTCGGATTTTTGAAATTCCACTCATAGAAGCGGTAAAATTAAGTTTTATGAACAATTCAGTTTTTTTAACTACCACTTAGTGGTTTCACTATTCATCAAAAATTGAAAGTTTTCAGAAAAATACCAAAAATTAGGCCTAAGCTATATTTGATATTATGAACTCAAAAATGATTTCTATTTTACCAAATTCAAAACATATCAGTTTCATTAATTAATTTAAAAATTAATTCCCATCGTCAAACAAATAGCGTGTTCTTAAGAGATAATAACTATCAAAAGATTGACACTTGTTTATGTCTGGTTTAAATGTGAAATTACATCCAATGACCATCATTGTATTAAATTGTAAAAATATATTCTAAATATACATTAAAACCACTCAAATTAATAATTTATCACTATTAATTATTTCGACTGAAAAGGTTGTTTTTAATTAAAATTTACTAATTTTCACTATTCATCAAAATATGAAAGTTATCCAAAAATCACCAAAATTTCACCCTAAGCTAATTTCGATATTACGAATCCAAAAATGAATTCCATTTTGAAAAATAAAATTTACAAAATTTCAAAAAGTGGTTATTACTATTCATAACGGTTAGTTTTAATAATATTTTAATAGCATATTATTGTTTAGTGAAACTCGTTATTGCGTACTACACACGCTATCGAGGAAGGTCGTGATTGCGTGTAATGCAAGGCAAGTCAAAGATGCGTGTTGTGAAAGCTCCTTTTGGTGTAGCGTACAACACAAGACATTAGTGAAATTAAAAATAATATTTTTCATAAAATATTGGGCTGTTACATTCTACCCCCCTTAAAATGAATTCCGCCTTCAAAATTCGTCGGGGTTATAAATGGTTTACTATTCGAAAGTTTCTTTAATAGAAACCCACATCGTAAAAAAGAGTACCAAAACCAATCTTTAAAAACAAAAGTATGAAATGTAACGGTTATCCAAATAAACTAATCACTGGGTTTCCACATAGGTGAAAATATGGATATGGAATAAAAATCTAACCATCATGTTCTGATGGAGAGTGGTAGAGAACATGGCTATGGAAAAGCTAGCAATCACAAAGCCATAAATTTGTGATGATCTAAGGTACAATCTGATTCATCGGATATAAGAGCACTAAGACAACTTTTTTGGTTTTCAAGATCATTTCCCTAAAGTTGATGAAATTGGAATTAGAAGAAATACTTTCGTGATTTTGGTATAGTCTCACCGATCGTCCTTAGAAAATTTCCACTTCATCTCTTAAATAAATGAAGATGAATTTGTCATCCGTGATGTGTTAGTAGATCATGTGATAGAATGATGGGTCATTCCATCTCTTTCAAACAAAAGGTTAGCAAAAGTTATAAGTCCATCTTATGGTTAATCGTATATGGTTCTAAAAATGAACTTATACTTCATATATCATACTGCTTAATAAAATAAAACAAGTTTCTACTAACCAGGGACTTCATATAGGCCAGTGGTAGGCGATAAAGTTCAGTCGCACTTCGGTTGTGGGTTCGATTCCAACAGCCTTGTCCGACGCGATGGGTTGTCGCCCATCCTGCAGGTTGTCCTTTTTCTAAAACTACATTACTATAACATCCCATCAATAATATCAAAAAAAAAGTTTTATCCTTAAACAATACTAACTTATGTCCAACATAATCCATTCCAATCTTTAGGCTTATCTAAAATACTTCGGTCCACTCTCATAACATAGTGAATACGCTTAGCAGAGATTTAATACCATCGTTGATCCCCATATATCATAAGATATGTTTTCTTGGTCACATTCCAAACATTCAAAGTCCATAATCATGTATTCTCTTGAATACCCATTGAACCTTAGTGAAAACATGAATGCAATTAAAAGTTAACACCTTCCACATAACAAAATCCTCAAAATTCTATATACTCAAACCATGATATCACATAGTCCTTATATCAATCATGAGCTCATGAATACTGTCAAATATTTCATTTTCTTGTTTTCCCTTCATTATGTGCATATCATTCTTTTTCCAAAAATATCCCAATCACTTTCCATGGTTACGGGTACCATAAAATTATTGAAAACCACAATAGAACAATACATAAATATTCCAATATTCCACGATACTATATACAACACTATTTTGGAATCCCATTACATAAATACTTAATCATTCCACCGCATCGTTGTCATATTCAACATCGCCAATAGTGATCGCATGTGACTTCCCTTTGTCCTTTTCCTTAAGCGGTTTCTCATGCCGATCATCACTAACCCTTGGATTAGGGCGTTTATTGGCATAATGTCCCATCTCCTTGCACTTGAAACATTGAAGTGTTGGTGGTGCGTTCTCTGCAGTCTTTTCTTTATTCACATCATCAGAAACCCTTTTTCCATTACTTCGACACTCAGCTGCTCTATGACCTTCTTTTCCACACTTAAAACATTTTCTAGTCCCTTTAAGACAATATCCACCATGCTTCTTTCCACACTTTGTGCATAAGGAAACATTCATCTTCTTTTTACCATTATTTTGAGACTTCTCCTTGAACTCCATCTTTCGTTTCTTGTCAAAACCATGAGATGGATATGTAACACCAACTTCCATTTCTACCTTGATAGCAAAACGCACAATTTCTTCATAGATACTGAATTCTCTTATAGTTAATGCCCTTCGAAGATTTGGTTTTAAGCCACTGAAAAATCGTTCAACTTTACTTTCCGGTTGGATGATAATGCCAGATGCATACCTTGCAAGTCTTGTAAAATTTGCTTCGTATATACCAACGGATTCATCATCCTTTTTCTTTAGTTCAAGAAACTCCTTCCCCATCTTTGTTCGAAGAATATGAGGGAAGTACTTATTGAAAAATAAGTTCTTGAACTCGTCCCATTCCATGGACTCAATTTCATCTCTTTGCCTCGTATTCTTGATAAGATTCCACCATTGATCAGCTTCACCTTCCAAACGATATACTGCTAAGATGACTTTATCATGTTCAGAACATTGAAGAACTGAAAATATTTTTTCAGTGGTACTGATCCATTGTTCAGCAACAAGTGGATTAGAAGACCCACTAAAAGAAGGTGGATGTTGCCTCATGAAGGACTCAATAGAATATTGTTCCCTTCTCTGCTCATTTGGAAGTCCAGAATGATTCATAGCTTGTGTAAGTATAGAAATAAGATTTTTCACTCCATATCCCATAACATTTGTTTGTTCATGAGTAAAATCATTTCATTGTCCATTGCATTGATCAACACGGTTCCTTCGGGTTCCATCCATCGTCTAAAACCCAAAAAGAATAGTGTGAGAGGCAAAAATCATGATAGAGAAAACAACATAATAAAGGGGGAGTACCCTCAATATCTAACATCTTAGGTTAAATTCTAAGATCGTTAGCGCAATTCTAGGACTATAACATATACGTATACTTAACCTTAGAGACATCCCTAGACATACCTTAGAAATATCCCTAGGGATCTCACTAAAGTTCTCGCATCCTATTTTCCTAAGGTTGACTAAACCTTTCCTCTGATACCAACTGTAGAGACCCGAAGCTTGACGTACATGGACATTACATTACTTTTACGGAATACTTAGTACATTACAAAAACACACACACAAGGACCGTAATAGTTTAGGGTCTTTGGAAACTCGGAATATAATCTTCTAATCCTGGTGAAAGATCTTCAACATCTCCCATAAAGATCTTCCTTTTTTTATACCTAAAACCTTTCTTTATATCCTGGGGAAAAGAAAACATAAAAGGGTGAGGTCAAATGCTCAGTAAGGGTAAACAAAAGAAATATCAATCACATCATATACATAAGCACATAACTTTTTGAAATCTTAACCTTAAAAAGAGATCATAATTTCATAACATGGGGTAAATCATGGCAGTGAAATGTAATCACAATAATCATAACATAAAACATGAAAATTTGTGGCGTTCACACATAATCATAGAGAATAATTTCTTGTTAGTCAAGACTCATTTCCAAGACTATCTTAGTGGACAAAGTCCCTTTCTGAACCGAGTCACCCTCGTTTCAGTCCTGTTTCACTGAACCGGTATAACCTACCGTTCCAGCCATGTCTATCTCATGAGATATAAAATCTTTACCCAATGCATTGGAGGGAGATATAGGTCCCACCCATCTCATAATGATACCATTCTTATGTGAGTCACAAAATCATAAATCATACATCATTGCATAACCCATGTAATAAAATGGGATTCTTAAACATCATGCCATCATAATCCATAAACAATTGATATCATTTCATCATAATAAAATTGAAACCATTTAAATCATAGAGACATTTTACTTGAAAAATACATATCAAATAACGTCATCTTAGTTGGAAAATAGTTTTGAAAAAAAAACACTTGAAATGAATTCTTGAGGAAAATATCCTTTCTTTAAAAACATTTTTCCTTTCTTAACATGTCATAAAACTTTAAACTAAAAGAAGTTGATTAAAAATAAACTTGAAAACTTGTAAAGGATGCTTCTTGGAAATAATGTTTTAAAAATCCATTCATGCCGTATAAGTTAAAAAAACATTCTTCTCATACTTTTGTCGGAAAAGTCAAAAAAGTACCTCGTACAAGAAACGACAAAAGATTCCTTTCATATCTTTTACTAAAAACTCACCGAAGGGTAAAATAGGATTTAAACAATTGTAGGTGAATATAAATAATATTACATATTGAGGAAACATGGATGTGGATGATAAAATACACCCTAGTAAATACCAATGTATAAACAATCTCGGATAAAAATGAGATTTTGATATTTCCCTTACCTTAGGTCCGATTTGCTTCATAAGTGTTCGAACCTCCTCTTCTTTGAAGTGCTTCTTTGAGACCTTCCTTTAGGGCACTACAATTGGTCTTTGAAGAAGACCAGGACCTCTAGGATGTCTCTAGGGAAGTGGAGAGGAGAAAGTGGCAGGGGTTGTCCGAGCTTGAAGGCTCAATGTGGTGTGAGGAAGAGAGGGAGGAGGTTCCCTTTTATAAGGGAGGAGAGGGGCACCTTTGGAATAACTAAAAATATTATTTTATTATAAAGTCAAGTTCGATTTTAAATAGCTCCAAATTGATTTATTTCGAGGCTAAGGTTGGGATGGGTCGAAATCCTCTCATCCAATATAATTTAGACAAGTTTAAGTTCCTATTTTAACCTTATCATTTGGATTTAACATTAAGTTAAATAATTTTACTTTTACCGTGTCTTCTTGTGTTCTTACACTATAAGGTTAATAAACTTACTATAAGAAGCCAAACGAACCCCAAGTTGTTTTTTATTAATATATATAACCTTATCTAAGTAATTTGGCCGAACCTTAGATTTTTAGGAATAAAATAACAATTAATAATATAATATTTGTTTTAAAAACTATTTTATGTCAATTTTAACACTATTTAGTAATTTATTTTTATGAAAATCATAACAGAATGATAAGTTCTAACAAAGTTAATTAAATCAATACTAACATGTCATATTAACCTAGAAAATTAATGTAATTAATAAAAAGTCTCATATTATATTTATTTGGGTATTTATAACATCAATTATTTCAATATTTCATTAATAAGATAATTACTGCATCATCATTGTGTCATAAATAAATTAAATTATTTAATGTCTAAAAATTACAAATAAAATACAATTATGTAGGAAATCTTTTTATCTTTCTAATTAATATTTATAGTTGAATTTATCTTATGTATAACCCGATATTAAAAATGTTTTAGTAAATAAACATTGATTTTAACTCTTTTAACCCTTCTTTAAATAAATTAATAATAAATGTCCTAATCTAATCCAAGTGGGCCTAAATGTCCATATTTTATTCCTAAGTTTGTTTTTGGTCGAATTAAACTTGTCCAATAGAAATAGGACATGTGTTAGGGTAATAATAATATCATTTCTACCCTTAATTACCCAATTTACTTTTAACCGTGGTAAAAAAAAGTAAAAAGTTACTATTCACCAAAAAATTATTTTCATCTCATTGAACCAAATTTTACTTACTGACATCAACCGTGTCTCTCGGATTTTTGAAATTCCACTCACAGAAGTGGTAAAATTAAGTTTTATGAACAATTCAGTTTTTTTAACTACCACTTGGTGGTTTCACTATTAATCAAAAATTGAAAGTTTTTAGAAAAATACCAAAAATTAGGCCTAAGTTATATTTGATATTATGAACTCAAAAATGATTTCTATTTTACCAAATTCAAAACATATCAGTTGCATTAATTAATTTAAAAATTAATTCCCATCGTCAAACAAATTGCGTGTTCTTAAGAGATAATAACTATCAAAAGATTGACACTTGTTTATGTCTAGTTTAAATGTGAAATTACATCCAATGACCATCATTGTATTAAATTGTAAAAATATATTCTAAATATACTTTAAAACCACTCAAATTAATAATTTATCACTATTAATTATTTCGATTGAAAAAGTTGTTTTTAATTAAAATTTAGTAATTTTCATTATTCCTCAAAATATGAAAGTTATCCGAAAATCACCAAAATTTCACCCTAAGCTAATTTCGATATTACGAATCCAAAAATGAATTCCATTTTGAAAAATAAAATTTACAAAATTTCAAAAAGTGGTTATTACTATTCATAACGGCTAGTTTTAATAATATTTTAATAGCATATTGTTGTTTAGTGAAACTCGTTATTGCGTACTACACACGCTATCGAGGAAGGTCGCGATTGCGTGTAATGCAAGGCAAGTCAAGGATGCATGTTGTGAAAGCTCCTTTTGGTGTAGCATACAACACAAGACATTAGTGAAATTAAAAAGAATATTTTTCATAAAATCTTGGGCTATTACAAATACATTTATTCATCAAGAAGGAAATTTAAAGTATAAAATTATGGTTAATTACGTTCTTCCCCTTTATAATTATTTCCATCAAAATCGCATTTTGTATACTAAAACAGATGACGGTGTTTGTGTTTCATCACCTCTTCCAATTCTCGTGTAACTACCTCGAACACATTGTTCCGCCATAGCACTTTCACCTGGTTAGTTTTCTTGTTTTTTGAACCTTTTTCTTTATGATCTATATAATGTCCCAAGCCATTTAAACATATTATTACATGATTTTTTAAACATAATCATCCATTAATTACTCTTCAAAGATCATGGGGACTAGTGTCTTTGTAAGACAAGGTTTATAATATATCAATGTGAGACTAAAATAAAAGTTTTTTATTTTATTCTCCAAAATTATCTCATTAATACTTTAGAGGTCCAAAACTGCATGGGAAAACCTAGGGAATACATATAAAAAAGGGATGAGTTAAAAATCTCAGTAAGGGAATAATCATGATAACAAAACATAACTTATTAGCCAAATGTAAAACATGATATCATAAAATAGAGGGCTCGAGAGTAATCACATGAGAGCATAACATAAAGAACATGGTATCATATGATCATGGAATCATAGGAATTGAGAAAGTAACATATAACATGTCATAAACATGAGTTAATGATAATTTACTAAATAATATCACATTGTGGAAAAAGTCATCTTCAGTGGTTCCTTGACCCACATTATGTTTTTATAATTAAATTTTTTTTATTTATTTCATTTAAAAAGAATTAATAGTATTAATTTTTCATTAATTAAAGTATGATTAATCTTGATCATATCATATTTTTCATTTCTTAATTTATCTTTACTTTTCATGTTTTGATATATCAGAATGCGTTTTATAAGTTTTGTTTTGAGTTATTAAACTAAATAAGTCATTTGGGACCTTAAAATACCATTTATATATGTTTTTTACAATTTATATATATCAAATTTATTTTTCCCACATATACATTTTCTAAATCCTTGTATCCAAATGAAATTCACATAGCTAATTTGGAATCTACATAACCAATTTTCTAGAATCGATTACCATATGTAGTTTGACCATATCTTGAGATATAAAACTCCAAATTGAGTGGTTATTTTTTATTCAAAATAGAATAATATTATATAAATTTATTTAGATGAAATAAATTTATTAATTTATAAATATAATATTTAACATTAGGTTTTAATTCACTGCATATTTTCAGATTGTTTTTTTGTTTTCAGAATTCTTTTTCTAATATTTTTATGATAACTTGAGTTATAGAAATTATATTAAGGTTATTTTTTATTTATTAATGTAATAAAATTTTATAATTATAATTAAAATGGACTAAAATTTCATTATACATTTCTCAAGGTCTATTTTAGATCTAAATACTGAAAATTCTATCTGTTTTAGTTTTTCAGGAATTCTCTTAGTAAATCGCTTGTGTGAGAAATTTGGATACGTGAATCATGTATGGGATGATTTATATTATGTGAAATTATATTTATATTATACTATTTGGATTTTCATATTTATATTCACTTACACCAATCACTTATTTAGATAAATTTTTCTATATGAATAACCCATACATGAATACCTCTTATGTAGTTTAATCCTACAGGAAATTATACTCTATTTTATATTTTCTGTCATATATCAATTAGCTGCATTTTTAGTTCATATATTTGAATTTTTCTAATGAATTTATAAATTTATATTAATTATGTATAGATCATAGATTTTTTTCATTGTTTTAAAAATGTATTTATGAATATCGAAGGCTATTATATTTTCACGCATGAAACATACAACCTGAAACTCAAAAATTCATTTTTATTGTTTTATATTATTTTATTAAATAATATTGTTTTTAAATTAATAGTAGATGATATTAAACACATTTAAATTTATTTTAATGAGGTGTTATTATGTTTTTATATTCTCCTATTATTTAAAACTTTTCTTAAATAGAATGTTTTCTAAATTTCATATTACAAATTCAAACTTTATATTTTCATGGGATCATTAAATGAATTATTATTATGAAGATAGTTTAAATTATCTAATATATGATTTAAAATTATTTTGAATTATTCTTCATTATTTTAAATTTTAGATGTGATTTGTGTGATTATTATGCAAGGATAGTTTATTTCTCTATCTGATAATCCATCTTTATCTCTTTTATTATTTTAACCATTTTCTCAAGTGAATAGTCCAAATAGATTTTCATTTAATGAATTATAGTATTATTTTAACATAAATGATAGTTCATGATGATAACATATGATCACATATTTTCATACTATTACATCAAGCAAGTGATCGAATTCTCAACTATTTACATCATTTTGAAGAACTTTCAAGGAAGGAAAATTATTTTTTGACTTTATTTACCTTAAAGAGATGTATTATAACTTTTTTGGAATGCCTTAAATTCGTCATTAAAATCCATTTGAAGGAGATGCATCAACTATTCCACCAATATATTACATTATACAACTCTCTAGTTGCTTTGTAATTGTTTCATTTATTCTTCTAGGCTAGGTATATTTGTCTACACTTATTCATTTCTCTCAAAGGTTATACCACCTCTAAAAAGTAGTCTATGGTTGGGATACCTTACCAAAAGTTATTTCCAAGGTTATTAATACCTAACAAAAAATTAGTACACTATGGTTGGGGCAGCTCTTGGTAGAATGTATGGGTTTCCATCTTCTCCTGAAAAAGGTTGGGTGTAGGTTTGTGGATGTTACTCACAAAGTCCTAGGTTGGGATTCATCCCATACAGAAGTTATGGGGTAAGATTTCCCCCATGTAAAATTATGTCTATCTTTCATAGTTGGATCCATACTACATTTGTTGGGGTGTGAAGTTTAGTGTGGGATTTTTTAGATCCAAACTACTATAAAACGTCCTTGTTTCCTTCTCTTTAATTTTCTACACACTCTTCAAACATACAATATTTTAGTTGATTGGAGAAATAATTGTTTAATAACTTTAAACCATTAAATTCCAAAATTAATATTTAATAACTATGATAATTTTAATAAAGTCATATTCACCCCCCTCTATTTCTTATTATATCATCATATCTGACCTAAAAAATGGTACTAGAATCTAACCTCTATTAAAGATAGTTTTATTCTATTTTTTATTTTATAAATACCATCACTTTTTATCATAGTGATACCATTTTCTGAATCATAATCTATTCAATGTTGTCTTTTAAAATATTTATTTTAACTTTGTGTTCATAATTTAATTTGAGCTAATTTGTATCCTAATCCTAAACTAGACTAAGTAAATTTCCATTTCAGTCATGCAAACTCATAATATTGAATTATTGAATCCCTTGAGACCACATAATTTTAGTGAAAGTGATCATGGATATTTGAAAGATATAATGGAGGTATTTTTTATTAATATAATAATTGAATAGTGGATCATCATGGTTAGACCTTATAAAATATCTGAAGTTGAACATGATACTTTAACATGAAATTATATAATAAAATATGTTTTAAATTATAATTTCATGAATTATATTTACTTACCTCTTAGTAGTAGTGTTTATAGACATATATATTCTTGTAAAACAGCTTCTAAAATATATAGGACTTTAAAATTCACCCATCAAGGAATTGAAAAATTGTAAAGAAATATGATTGGCATTCACAAGGGTAAATTTAAAGAATTTAGAATTTTTTATCATGAAATTGTGAACGAAATGCTCAATAGATTAACAAATATTTTCAAAATCATAGCTAAACTAATGGAAACTATAAATAATTAAGTTATGATTAAAATGATACTTTTATAATTACTAAATAAGTGTCTTTCAAATAAATTTTCCATTTAAGAAATATTTTTTTTTTGAAAAAAAAACTCTCAAGATGAGATGATTGGATATATATTAAAATATGATCATGAATTAAAGAAAACTAATCTTGACTCATCTAAAAAAAGAAAGGTATTTTATTTTAAATCTGAAAATTCTTTTTCCAACCCTTTTAGTGATTACTTGGATTATTAAAGCTCAAAGAAGGATGATAATCTATGTGAAGTTGGTACATGAATTTAAGGACTCATAATGAAAAATAATAATACCAAAAAGGATGAAGGGAATAGAATGATATACAAGAATTATTTCAAAATAAAATAGAACAAAGGTTAAACCAATATTATTTATTACGAATATAAGAAACTCAGACATACCAAATATGAGTGTTTAAAAATAAAATAAGAATGGAAATATAAGAAGTGAAAAAAGGAAATCAAACACAATTATCATCCTGGTTATAGTTATACTAAATAATGATACATCAGTGACTAATTTGGAAGTTAAAAAGATATTAGTAACCTTTATTTATGGGAAAATATCCTCTAGTGATATAAAATTTTGAGGATATGGTAAAACCTTCCATATTGTGTTTAATTGAAATAGAAAATAAGGTTATTAATTCTTCTAATTATGATTCTGATTTATAATCATATTCTATTTTAAATCATAAAAATTTTAATTTTTTATAATTAAGTGATTTATGGGATTAATTTCACATGTAAGTTGAAAGTATTATAAAAAAGTACAAAAATATTAATATGGATCATAAAAAGTTTTCTAAAGAAAAAAAAAATATTATTTTCAAAAATGAAAAGTCAAAAAATTCTATTTCTAAGTTTGATAAAGAAAAGGATAAAATAGAGATTGTGGTGAATAAAATTTCTAATCTTGAAAATGAAAATCATGGTTTGAGAAATTCTACTTCATCTCCTAAAGATAAAGTCTTTAATGATCTTGATTTTGTTCAGAAAAAAATGTTAATATGAAAAAAAAATTAAAATTGAAATTAATCCTATCTACCTTTTTTCAAGGTAAATAAAATATGATAATATGGTAGTTATGAAGAAACTAAATATATATAAATCTTTTTTTGTTTATAATCAAAAAATTCAAAATATGTTCAAGACATTTTATTAAAAGTTCTACAGGGAATGTTTCAATAGCTACATGATTTAAATATTGGTTTCAAGGAAATTATACTGATGAATGTTACCTCAAGTTCCTTAAATCTATTTTTATTACTAGATTTTATATCTTTAATAATCTATCTTCTCATTTAACTTCAAAAAAAATCCTAAATATTCTTGGGTACTGAGAAATTATGTTCTTAACCCAATCATGGAAAAATAGCATGGATACCAAAAAAATGATGTTCGATTTTAGTAGGGCTCTGTCACATGTAATTTAATGTTTGATAAAATGGAGGATAATCTCTAAATATTTTTTCATTTAACTATGACACATGAAGTATTTAAATTTTTTAAATTTCTACTCTAACCATTTTATATAGTTGGACCTTTTTGAATTAAAGATCAAATTTAGGGGGAGATCTTCTTCTCTATAATTTTATATTCTTTCTAAGGGGATATTGACCATTTATTTATTATTTATAGAATTTTATTTATATTTTTATGTTTTTATGTTTTTAGGGGGGGCTTGAATCTGATTATATGTGTAATTTTTAAGATTTACATGAAATCTATAAAATATAGAATATATTTTTTAGAATAATTTTATTTAATTAATGTACATATTTTTTTACTATATAATTATTTTCAGACCACTCATTCATCCTAGACAATTTTAATTTAATATTTAAACATTCATCTTCCAAAAAAACTTATTTTGAAAAACATTTATCAATTTTCTCTCAAATAACTTTTAAATATTCTTTTCATGACATATAAATCAAAGATTTAATAGTGGATGACTTTCCTATGGATCCTTGATACAAGATTTAAAATTTACATGTTTAATATTTATAATTTTTTTATTTTATTAAAGTATAAATTATAATACATTTCATTATATATTTTTTAAAACCATATAATTTTTATATTTTCAAAAAAGGGGGATATTTTTTGATATTACAATTTGTTTTGTAATTATTAAAAATATGGAGAATATTGAGTGGCTCCTTGAACAAATTTATGTTTTGATAATTATAAATATTTATTTATTTTATTTACTATAATATTTATTAATAATTTTAATTTTTTTAAGTACATTATTCTTAATATTGATCATATAATTTTATTAATTGCTTAATTTATCTTTACATTTCATGTTTTGATTTTTCATAACATGTTATACAAATTTTATTTTGAGTTCCTAGACTAAATAAGTACTTTGGGACCTTAGGATATCATTTATATATGTTTTTTAACTATTCCCATGAAGAATATATACTCTTCTCACATATGCATTTCAGAAACCCACATAGCCAAATGAAACTCATGTAGACTATTTTAAATATAGGTAGTCGATTTTCTAGAATCATTTACATTCTATATGTTGACCATATCATGATCTAAAGAACTCCAAATTGGGTGATTCTTTATTTTTCAAAAATAATAATATTATATATATTTAAATATAGGACATAAACTTTTGAATTAATAGTTATAATTTATAAAATTATGATTGAATTTAATACATATTTTAAGTTTGTATTCTTCTATTTTTCATAACTATCTTTCTATAGTTTTCTATGATAACCTGAGTTATATAAATCATATTAAAATAATTATTCAATATTTTTGAATATATTAAAACTTTATAAATATAATTAAAAAGGAACAAAAGTTTATTCTTCTTTTATTAAGGTCTATTTTAGCTTTGAATATTGAAAATTCAATCTATTTTTCTTTTTCAGGAATTCCTTTACATAAATCACCTATGTGAGAAATTAAGATATATTAATCAAATACATGATGAATTATCTTATGTGAAACACCTATGTCCATTTTATTATGGGAATATATTACATAGATAAATTTTCCTATTTGAAAACCCCATGTGAATTTTTCTTATGTAGTTTAATCCTACCGAAAATTATACTTTGTTTTAAGTTTTATTTCATATATCCCTTCGATGCATGTTTAGTTCATATATTTAAATTTTTATAATGAAATTAAAAATTCATGTTAATTATTTAGAACCAATAATAACTTTTATATTGTTTTAAACGTGTTTTTATGAATATAAAGAGTTGTTATATTTTCTGTAATTAAACGTACAACTTGAATCTCAAACAATCATTTTTATTATTTTATATTGTTTTCTTCTATTATACAGTTTGTAAATTAATATTAGATGATATTAAACTCATAAAAACTAGTTTTAATTCATAATTATTTACTTTTTATGCTCTCCAAAATATTTAGATATTGTCTTAAATGATTTTTTTTTAATTTTGTATTATAAATTCAAATTTTTTACTTTCATGGTATCATTCCTTAACCTATTATTATAGATACTATTTAAATTATATAATAGCTGATTTAAAATTAGTTTGAATTATTATTCATTGATTTAAATTTCTTATGTGAGTTGTGTGATTATTATGTAATGATAATTTCTCTCTCTTTTCGATAATCCTGTTTAATAGCTTTTATTAAGTGTGTAGTTTAAATATATTTGTATTTAAAGGAATATAGGATTATTGGAACATAAATTATAGTTAACGATGATAAAATATGTTCAAATACATTCTTACTCCTGTGTCAATCAAGTGATCAAGTGCTCACTTATTTATATCATTATGATAATCTCTCAAGGAAGGTATAATTCTTATTTGACATTTTTTATCTTGAAGAGGAATAATTTACATTTACTAAAAGGCTTAAAATTAATAATTTAAATAAATTAAAAAGGCATGCATCAACTATTTTATCTACATCTTAATTTCTAAAACTCTCCAGTGGTTCTGCAATTATTGTATTTTTTCTTCTGGGTAGGGTAGAGTGTCTTCACTTAATAATTTTAATCGTGGGTTACACCACCTGTAAAAAGTAGTTTATGGTTTTTATGCCTTATGAAAAGGTAGTTCTTTAGTTATGAATACTTGACTAAAAATTATAACATTTAGGTTGGGGGGTTCTACTAGTATAAATTGTGGGTTTCTATCATCTCTCATAAAGGGTTGTGTGCAGGTTTGGGGTTGCTTCACATAAAGTCTTGGGCTAGGATTCATCCCATTTAAAATTTATGGGTTTCTATTTCTCACATGTAAAATTCACTCATTCTTTCATAGTGGGTATCATACTACATTGATCGGGGTGTGAAGAGAAGGGTGGGATTGTTTATATCTAAATTGGTATAAAAATTCCTTGGGTTCTTCTCTTTCATTTTCTACGTACAATCTTCACACATCCACTATTCAATTTATTTTGAGAAAACATTGTTTAATAATTTTAAACCATTAAATTCATAAATTAATATTTAATAACTCTAATCATTATAATAAAGTCATATCAACCCCTTCTAGTCCTTATTACATAATTATATCTTACCTAACAAGTCCTATAATGGATTATGTTTATTCCCTAATCTTATACATGATGCCTCATGAGACTAAATATTTACTTAATGAATTAGAGAATAATATAGGTTCACCCATCATAACATGTTCATAATTATGTGTACCTATTTACACTCCTTAAAAATATTCAAAGAGTATAAAGGAAAGATCAACAAATAATCCAAAACTCAAAGAAATGTAGTAACATCCAGCATATTCACGAGTGAGTAACACAAACGAGCTTCATGAGAGAGCTACGCGGCCGAGCTTCGTGAACCAGCTACGCATCTGAGCTACATGCCAGAAGATTTGGTATGCCTCTACGTGGAGCCCCTACACAGTAGAGCTATGAGGGATACCCGTGGGGCCAAATTTTCTTCGTCCAGGCCCATCAATGCTTATAAATAGGACCCTTGGGCTCCCAATTTTCAGACTGAAAAAAAAAGAGAAAGATTCTATGAAGCTCCCATTGCGTAGATCTTACGCCTAGATCTCTCAAATTGTCTCAGGTAGTTCTCTAAACTAAAAAAGAAGGGATAATTAAACGGTATAGGCATGTTTTGAAATTCTTTACATTCTCTTCAGTCCTCATCCATACCTACGCACTATACCTGCATGACACACCAACGCATCATACCTGCGCAATAGGGAAACGCGAGGTACTTACGCGGCACACCTACGTGAGGTACCTACACGACCATTTCAAATACCCTTATTTAAATCCTTTCATGGGGGGTATCTCTTTCCTTGGTTCCCTTTTTTGAAAGGGGCTAAGTTGAATCCTCCCCCAAAACCTCCTAACTTCTCAGACCTTTGGGTAAGGCACATCAGCATGTCTCCAATTTGGGTTTGTATTTCTGCAGTCAGAAGTTTCCCACATTTGTTTCACGATGGGGTTAAGATTCATGGGATGTTTGTAAGTTTTTATATCCGTAGTCACATAGAATTTTCTCCCAGAAATAGTGTTGGGAAGTTCCCGTTTTGGAAGATGGTGGGCTTCTGGCCTCACCCTTTCCAAAGAGGTGACCTGAGACCTCAGGTCTCCGATAGGGAAGGTACACTTCGCACTATCCATTCCGCACAAGTATAGGAGAAGTCTCCCTTCCCTACCAGAACCAATTTTAGGGCATCCATCCTAGTATAATCCCCTCACCTTCACCCTTTATTCCTTACATTGGAACCTTGTCCAATGTAAATAGAATAGAGGGAAGGCTCGTCGCCTCCCCCTTTTCCACTGTCGACGCACCCTCTTCCATCAGCATGGAAAAAAATTTTGGAAGTGTGAGTGTCATTATTGAATCTTTCATATCCTCTTGTTTCTCACACTGAGCATGAATCACATGGGCTTATAGATACGTGATGATTACAACATATGAACAAATACTCTCTGGAAGGAACTACGAGAACTCTGATTCCTGTTAAAATCATGATACATAGGAAGCTCTTTCAGAGCCTGAGCTCACTGGATATCCTCCTCAATAATCCAACCCTAATTCCCCCAATTTGGGAATCCTCCTTAGGAAATAATCCCCAAAATCAATCCTCAAATCATCAAGGAATCCTTTTCAGGAAGTAAACCCAAACTCATCTCTCTAATAGGACCATACTCTCCTATGAGATTTATCAAACTATGTGGGCTTTGATTCCCATCCATATAGGATATGTAGGAAGCCTCATTGAGGTACAAACCCAACACTTCTAATCAACCCTATTCTCTTTGGTCCATATTACCAATAGGGTCGGATCCTAATTGGAAACCTATATCCTTTCCAAATATCATTGGGCTACTTCAGCATAAGTCCCATACTAAGTTTCAACTAAGTACCTTCTGCTTAGAGGTCCTTATCACATGACCTTAAAAGTTATGATGTGTCCTATTAAGCGGCACCAAACTATGAAGGTTCTGATTCCTTTCATAAATATATGTCAGCAGTTCATTTTATGATTATGATCCCAATATTAAAACAAACTTTCATCTCCTTGGATGACAATAAATTCCAGAGTGCCCCACTGAGTGGCTTAAAAAACTAGTATCATCATAATGATGATTAAAAGAATTTATGTTAAATAAGTGATCATAAATCACAATGGATACTTATGATATACTTGGTAAATTAATAAGTATTCATGAAAAAATATATATTAATTTTACAAAGAGAGTCCCTAAGTAGACAATAATTCCCCCTAAAAAGGGTGTGATGAGTCCGACCTCCCATCCTCTCAACCGATGCACGTTCTTAAGTATCATAAAGTTCAAAACTTAATGAACGACTGCCTTTGGAAATCAGGTCCTCTTTGGATAAAGAATTATTGGAAGTTTCTGGTTCCATGAATAAATCCAATGGAAACCACCTGGAAATAGAAATTCTTAAATCTAGAATGCACATTTCAAGGAACTAAGAAACACAAATAGTGAACCCGACGTGAATCCTTAACCAAGTTAATAATGGTACCCACGTGTTAGGCCCCTATCAATTGATAAAGTAAGGCCAAAAAAGGAATTAATCATTCATATATCTATCTGAAAATATGTTGTTTTAATAAATTTTGTCATTGTTCTCAGTTTTCCACAGAACTCCCTCCAAACCAAAGAATGACTTTCTCCAAGATAACATCTGTTAACTTCCTGACTGCTGCTCTAGATGAATCTACATCCACAGGAAGGAAATTATCACCAACTCAGAATATTCAACACTAGGTCTCTAATGTGATGATAAAGGAATATATCCAGCATGGTACAATATCAACTTTTAAGGCTGCTCGATAGGCCCTCCAGGTCAACAATAATCCTCGATCATCTGGCCAACAACGACCAGTGATCAAGAAGAAAACGGTGCCAATCACCGTCTCCAACCATTTTGGGTCTTTATCTCTGAAATTCAACAATAAATCTCTCCCACACAATAGGGAAGTTGATCAAGAGGTCACTAAAGGCCTCACTTCAAGAATACATAAGTCCTTCCTGAGGACTCCCACCAGCAATCGCCTCCAGAATCATGCGGTAGTATATCCCCAAAATTATGGGGGTGTTGCCTCTGGATGTTTGGGCCAGGTATCTCAGACCTGGGCATGCAATACAAACCACCAGGGACAAATTCTGGTTAACAAGAAGCAGGTTCTCACCTCTACCTCCCCTAGAGAAGTCCATCGATCAAACTTGATGGCAAACAATGAGCGGTAACATACACTTGTTCGTCTTAATTTTGTTTCTCAGCAGTCTCGAATGACATAAATCCACCAATACCACCAGGTAAACCCAGTGGAGTACCATGAACAGGAACATACACCTGTTTACAAGTTATCATCCAGTCAGTAGGCTCGTCTGACTGCATTTAAAGAGAAATGACAATCTAATATGGTGGCAACTGGTAAACAGGAACACACACCTGTTTATGATCACCAATTCTGTTAGCAGTCTTGTCTACCAGTAATGAAAGAAACCCTTCAAACATACATGACAGAGAATATCCAGTAGGCACATACACCTGACAATGTTCATCAAGTCTGCCAACAGTCTCATTTGGTAGCACCCGGAGAAGTCAGTCGGAAATCTCCGACGACAAATTTGGAGCAGACTCAACTCTCTACCCCTATGCATGAGTACTTTCAATATCCATTGACAAGGAAAGTACGACATGAGTAGGCACATACACCTACTCTAGATATGGAATGGGTGTATATTCATGTTTCGGCTGCTGAAGTCACTAAACACATCTTTTCAATGGTGAAAGGGGAAACTTATATCCCTCCCTATATTCTGGAAGCATGTCGGGATATTTTAACAACTACTTCAGCAGTATCAGGGGAACAGACATATAAATCTATCCCCACACATGGGATGACACATCAGCATGCCATCCCTAAGCAGATACACACCTTTGTTCTAGTCCAAGAGGTTCGTGTAGAATACTCTCCCATATCATACGGACAACAAGATCAGGAACATACACCCTTTCCAATTGGAGGTAACTGGTCTATTCTGGTAACTAATCCAAGGCAGGCACATATACATGCCCATGATAACCACTTTTCTCAGCAAGTGTCCCCAACTAAGTATAATAGAACATCCAAGAATAAATCTCACCAAATACCATCGTAAAATCAAGAGTCAAGCTGTAATTTATCTTCACTTAATGATGGAGTTCTTGAATCCCTCAGACATTTATCTGTTGTTGCTCAAGATCCTACAATTGGGAGTGGTAGTTTTAATTCTGAAGTTTCTCACCAGACACTTCATCATGGAGGCTTGATTGATGAAAATTCGATCAATCCAGAGTGTGTATCTTTGGATGAGATCCATGGAAATCCTCCGTGTGGCTAGAAGACCAAGGAGCAAGAAGATTTACCCCCTGCTGTAATCCATCATGGCGATCCTCCCCATGATGGAATTCGCTGTGAAAGTCATCTCCACAGTAGTATTTCACATTGTCAAAACAATTATCTAATCGATAATGTAGTAACAATAAATCCCTCTTATCTCGAGGCACTTACAAACATAGGTCTAGTCATGTCTGATGCCTTGTCATTGAGAGGTGAAAGACTTTATCAATTAGAAGACATCTTAAGGGAACGGTCATTCTCTGAACCTCCCTTGGGTCATTTATCCTCAAATGTAGAGCATCCACTTTGGTCAGACCAAGTAGAGAAACCTCTAGTAGAAGATGATGAAGATGTTCTGAACATGATGAAACAATTAGCTGAAGGAGAAATAACAGTCATGTTCGGGCCACCATAAAATTATCAGTTTGATATTCTATAATTGATGACATAAGATTGCATTCATGGAATTCGTCTCAACTTATGGAAAACTCTTTGTTATTTGAAAACTAAAGTATTACCATATGATGAATATAAAAATCATATAAAGGTAATAGAAGGATTACAATGTCAAATTGACTTGAAATCTCTTTCATTTTCCCAACATCCAAGGGTTGAAAAACAATAGATAACCCTTCATTGTGCATGTCTCAATGCTCTGAAGAGGCTACGCCAATTAATTTCTGATTCCCCATCTAATGTTCACATCAGAGGATGGGGTGCATATGGAGCATAGCATTTCATTGCACTTAAAAGTTAGTAAAGTCCACCCAAAGTGGTTTGATGCAATAATATTACCCACGACCGTCCACAGTCAAAATATTTTGTGTGTAATAAAATATAAGCTCAAGAATAGGCCTCAACCAGTTATCATTAGAATCAGGCCCAAAGATAAGAAATTGTTGAACTACTTCTACATCAAGCCTCTTAGAATCTTGAGCAGGCATCCTATTTAGAGGATGTAAGGAGTCAAAGGATGAAAATGTCCAAAATAGCACAGTGATATTCTGAAACAGGTGATTTAAGTAATTATCGTATGATGCATCCAGTTAATGTCGGAACCAAAATCTGCAAAATCAGAAGAGCAGTTGCACAAATTTCAGCTGTAGTAGTTCAAGAATCGCCCCATCTTGTCAGTCTGGGGGATTTTTTAATGCAACCTTAAAATTTATTAAACAATGTTCAAAGATTTGAAGAAGAAAAATAGGATCAAAGCTAGCCTACAAGGATGGGGCTATTTTGCATCTTCAATCCCCTCCTCAACGGAAGTCAGTTTTCTCCCGATTAGGGAAGAATCAACAAGGAAAGTGTACAGCTGAACTATCCAATGATTCCCTTTATGTTATTGTCTGCTAAACAGTTCTAGGGAATTCTTCATATATAAGAACATATTTTGGGGAAAGACAAAAAGGGAGGAGATCTACCAGAAACACTGACAGAATACCATTAATGCGTTATACATCAGGGAATGTTATCAATACCATTACAGAAGATCCTCCAGAAAATAAATCTAGTTCAGAGGAATTAGAAGATGAAGTTCTTGTCCACAATGCGGTATACGCCGAGGAAAATGAAGAAGGTGTGCATACCCGAAATCAAAGGCTTACCCAAAATCTAGTTATGCCTTCAAATAACCAAATCCCCCCTCTTTGAAAGGCATACAACAAGGGGAATAGAAAATTTCAGATGGAATCTCAATTTTCTGCTGGAGAAGTTCAATCTCTTTTACTTGAAGAGAGAGTTTCATAGAAAGAAGAGTAAATGAAGGAGTAGAAAAGACTCAACACGGAGTTACTTCGATATAGAATTTCTACTAGATTGTATCCCCAGGAAAGTCCTCAACTTGAAAATCCTGTAGGAGATCCTCAGAAAATAGGATTTGTAGTAACTACAGATGCAGATAATGAATTCCCTCCATTGGGTGAAAAATCAAGACAGGATGATGTACATCCTGATAGACCTATTTCTGGGGGTTATCCAAGATAGATATCAGCACCACCATCAGTGGTCTTACCATTTATTGCATCAGCTCAAGTTTCAGTTGCAATACCTGCACAGAATCCATGTCATCCAGATATTCCCCAAATGCTTATAAACACAATTGATGCATTAACGACTCGATTGGAATCTATGGAGGAACGACGTGCACCAGTTCAATAGGAAAAGAGAGTTTATCCTGAATGGGTGGATGCAATTCCTCCCCCATCAAATTTTGCGAATACCACACTCCCAATTTTTAATGGTTCGGGAGATCTGGAACAACACTTAACACATTTTGTATCTCATTGTAATCCTATGATGGGAACTCATCAACAACAAGAATTAGTTAAGCTCAGGTGTTTTGTACATTCATTATAAGGACTTGCTTTTGTCTAGTATACAAGTTTGCAATCTCGATCAATTACTGGGTGGGAAGATCTCTGTCAGAAATCCCTTCTTCAATTTAGCTCAACATTACCAAAGATAATAGTTTTTGATATTATTAATTGTAAACAATGGGAAAATGAAAGAGTTTTAGATTTCATTGCTCTCTGGAAGAGATTAACATATTCCTTAAGTTTAGCACTCCCTCAAGAAAAGTTTATGCCAATCTGTGTGGCAAATCTGCGTGATGAATTACGCACACCATTGATCCATGTGAAATAAACAAGATGATTTCGAGACCTTACTTCAATCACTCAACAGATAGAAGACTCTCTTATAGAGACTAGGGTTAAAACTACTATAATTCCATTAGTTCTAGGAAGAAGAATAGGAAAGGCATAAGCTGCTAAAATTACACTCAAATAGGCACATGTACCAACTTCTACCTCAAGAACTTCATCATACTGAAGGTCTACACTTCCTGAGCATCAGTAGCAATGACAACCTCATTAAGATGATCAAAGAGATCAAAGGCGGAAATAGTTTGAGGACTTATAGAATAAAATCTATTTTTTCAGGAATGAGAAAGTTCCTGGATACTTTATCTCATCCATAGAAAACAATTTGGTTCAGTTTCCAAGGCCGAAGAAGCCAAATAAAGACAGATATGAAGATCATCCTAATTATAGTCCCTTTCATCATATGTTGTGATGCCCCATTCAAGAGTGTTTTGTTTACAAAGACCTTTTTCAAAAGATGGTATACTCCGGATAGGTGAAATAGAAAAGTTCATTAGCTCAAGTAGCATGTGTTTCTGCCACCAATACAGAGAAAGAAGAAGAATGACAAGAGGTTAAAAGTAAAAAATGTGCAAAAATATGATGATTATATGATCATAAAAATGATCAACTGAACACAGGATATTTTACGGACACAATTAAAACAACTGATTGTGTCTTCTACCACTCCTGCGACAGCAAAATCATCTTCATCAAAGGTTCGTTCCTCAATGAAACAAAGTGGTCATAATGATAAAGAGCATTCAGAAGAAGATGAGATCGCATCAAGGCCAAACTTGTCCTTAACCGTGGCAAATTTCATGCCATTTATCTCAAAATTAAAGGCACCGCCCCACCAAATGGTACAACCAAAAGTAATCTGTCAGGAAAAATCCTCATCAAACGATGAATTGATCTTTGGTTCTGTTAATGTTATCCATTTAACATATCCTTATGCTAATGGTGATTCTAATTGTATTGAGCCATAATTCCTTACATCTAATTGGGCCAAGGTCAAGGATACAGGGGAAGACGTGGGAATTCTAGAAACCATTATTTTAACTCGACCCCTGCTCAAACCATATATGCGGCAGAAACTCGTGAAAGAGATATTTTTCAAGCTCAACAAGAACAAGGGGTTTCTTCCATGCAAAACAAATATAGTTCAGGAACAATTATTCTAGAGGACCGATTAGAAGTTACACCATATTCTTCTCAACATATTAATAGACTTAGTTAGACTAATTTTCCAAAATCAGTGGTATTTCCCACTTCTATTTCAACACAGAATACATCTATAACAGAAGAATCAAATTCCAAATTACCTACAAAATCACATCTCCATGCTGGGAAACACAGACCCTTGGATCAAAAGTATGATGTATTGAAACAATTGGCCCAAGTACTGGCCAAGTTATCAATTTTGGATGCTTTGAATCTATCAAAATATCTTTGAGAAGCACTCATTGAGGCCTTGTTATGTCCTCAATAATTTGAAACTGAAGTTGTTGATGCTGAGGTTTACCGTATAGAGAATGATTCTGTAGAATGTCATGTAGTCATATTATTTACAGATGAAGATGAAGATTATGTGGTACATTGACACATCAGACCTTTTTATTTGTCTGGAAAGGTCAATGACATGGATATCCGACGAGTCTTCATTGATAATGGCTCTGGGGTCAACCTCATTCTCATTCTTACACTTCGTCGATTGGGCCTGATTGAATCGGACTTATCTCTTTAAACTTTAATGTTGCAAGGATATGAATAGAATGAACAAAAACCTCTGGGAGAAATTACAATCAGAACCCAGTTTGATGATCTTGTGTCTAATTCAGATTTCATGGTTGTTTGTCAGGACACAGCCTTCAATATTCTGCTTGGAAGGCCTTGGTTGCATCAACATGCAGCCATACCTTCATCATACCACCAATGTCTAAAGTACTGTTTCAATGGTCAAATCAGAACATTGTATAGTGACAAGGCTCCATTAAAAACATGCGAATCTCAATACATTGAGGTAGAGTTTTATCACACAAAAGGAATTAAGTCCATAACCAAGGAGATAACTGGAGTTAATGATCCAAATGAACTAGAAAGGATTCTAGAAAATACATTCACTAATTTAAGTACATATTATATTCTACCCACCAATCAAGTTGAAAGGGTAAAGCCAAATCCATGCACTCATCCAATAATTCCCATATTGTCAATTATGGCAATTGAGCATGATAACATGGGAGAAATTATTGATGCACCAAGCAATGATGGAAGCTTGAATGTAGATGTTTTTATTTCATCTGCTAAAATACAACGATCCTCTACTTCATTAATCAGAATAGAAGAAATTGTAGAAATATTAGAGAAAGGCAAAGATAATGATTCTCAATCCATCAATCCATCCTTACCACAGGAAGACCCTTCATCATTAGTAGGGTCAGATATGGTGGCTTCTTCTTCGAGATGGTCAAACACTCGCTCCCCCCCTAACATTGGGAGATTTTCCTTGTCATCTACCATGTAAATGGAAACGGAAGAAGTGGCACATAATGAAGACGAGGAATATCTCAAGGATCCTCCTCCATCATTTGAAGAAGGTGTTTCTACCACCGTGGATGAACTCAGAGAAATAAATCTGGGTTTATGAGAAGATCCATGCCCCACCATAATCAGTGCGGCCATGACCTCTAAGGAACAATAGGTGTATATTTCCTTTCTAAATCTAAATCAAGATATATTTTCTTGGAATTATACAGAAATTCTAGGTCTTAATCCTGATGTAGCCACCCATAATTTGGGATTTCTAGAAGAACGTCGTGGGTTCAAGCAAGCAGTAAGGAGAACACACCCAACTCACACCTCTAAAATTAAAGCTGACGTTGATAAGATTATAAATGGTAAATTTTCCAGGGAAGTTAAGTATCCCAAATGGCTAGCCAATATTGTCCTAGTGAAAAAGATGAATGGGAAAATTAGAGTCTGCATTGATTTCAGGGATCTTAATTGGCATTGTCCAGAAGATGGTTTTCTAGTCCCAATTATAAAACTTATAATTGATGCAACGACTAGATATTAAGAACTTTCCTTCATGGATGGATATTCTGGGTATAATCAAATTAGAATGGCCCTAAAGGATGAAGAATCTACAGCCTTTAGAGCTCCTCAAGGTGTGTTTTGCTATCGAGTAATTCCCTTTTCCTTAAAAAATGCAGGCGCGACATACCAACGTGCCATCCACCATATCTATAAACCCTTCTTAGGGAAATTTGTTGAATGTTATGTGGATGATTTGGTATTCAAATAAAAACAATGTTCCAATCACTTAGTTGATTTGAAAACCATATTTCTCAAACATCGACAACATAATAAGAAGATGAACCCCTTAAAATGTTATTTCAGGGTAACCTCGGGAAAATTACTTGGCTTCGTTGCACGCCATCATGGTATCGAAGTTGATCCAGAGAAAAAAAATCCTTGGTATCTCACCTCCTCTAAATTTGAAATAATTGAGAGGACTTCAAGGAAATTTGGCATATATTCGGTGCTTTATCCCCAATTTGACAGGCAAATGTTTACCTTTCACCAGATTAATGAAGAAGGGATTCACTTATCAATGGACTAAGGATTTCCAAGAAGCATTTCATTTACTCAAGAAGTATCTCTTGAGTCCACTAGTATTGATGCCACTTATTGAAGGAAGACCAATCATTCTTTACGTGACATCTTTAGAGTGATCACTAAGTGCCTTCCTCGCCCAAAAGAATGATGCTGGAAATGAAAATAGCTTTTATTATCTCAGTTGAACTATGCTTGATGCGGAAACTTGGTATTCAAGTATTGAGAAGTGTTGCCTGGCATTAATATTTGTTGTTCATAAATTGATACATTACCTGCAACATCATGATGTCCAATTGGTATCTCGTAATAACCCACTCAAATTTATCCTCAGTCATCCTATGCTTACAGGACATCTAGCATGGTGGGAGGTTATTTTGCAATAGTTTGATATTTAGTTTGTGCCTCTAAAGGCAATAAAACGCTAAGCTCTGGCTAATTTCCTTACTGAGCATCCATCTGCGGAAGATACATCGTTTAATACTGAACTTCCTGATGAAGTTGTATTCTTTATTCAAGATAATTCCCAAACATGGGAAATGTATTTTGATGGTGCTTCTAGAATTACAATAGGGAAGAGACTGGAGAATCCTAAACTCAACAAGGTTGGATTAGGAATAGTCTTTATTTCCCCAGAAAAGGTAGTATTGCCTTATTCTTTTCTATTATTGGAAGGTGGAACCAATAATGAGGCAGAATATCAAGCTCTCATAGCTAGTTTGGAATTGGCCCTTCAGGTGAAAATGGATCATTTAAAGATAAAAGGTGATTCAGAATTCGTCATCAAACAAATCAATGGGGAATAATCTATTAGAAAAGAAGAGTTAATACCATTGTGTGGTTACTTCAGAGAATTAATGGATGAATTTCCCTTAGATCTGACATTGTCCTATGTTCTGCGATCACAAAATACCCAAGAAGATGCACTAGCTAATGCAGCTACAGCCTTGGCAGATTCCAATCAGGATGAGACAGTTATCAGTATAACCCATCACCATGTGGTTTCACCTTTTTTTAAAACCATAAGAGAGGAAATTAATGAAATTTGGCCTATTTCTGAACCATTTAGTCATACCATGGGTTGGAGAACATCCATCATGGAATATCTTAAGAGTGGGATAATTCCACCAAATAGGGCTGAAAAAGAGCATATCCGACGATGAGTGGCTAATTTTACTTTTTATGATGTTCCAAACCACCAAAAGATCATTTACAAGTGAGTATTTGATGGAATTCTCTTTAGATGTATTGATGGATAAGAGACTGTGACTGTCATGAAAGAATTCCATTCAGGAGCTTTTGCTGCCCACCAATTTGGGCACAGACTCCCTGATTAGATTTGAAGGCTTGGTTACTTTTGGCCTTCAATGACATAGGATTGTACAGACTTCAAAAAAATTTCATCCCTATCAAGTGCATGCCAACTTTATTCAACCCCCAGAGTTTCTATATACAGCTAAATACTCTTGATCATTTTACACATGGGGAATGGATGTAGTAGGACCTTATCCTCCAGCCACGGCTAAGCAGTTCAAGTATATTCTCACTACTACTGATTTCTTCTCTAAGTGGACTAAGACAATACCTCTCAAGGAAGTCAGAGCTAAAAGAATCATTAGTTTTGTCAAAACTAATATCATCACTAGATTTGTCATCCCTCATACTATTTTGATGGACAATGACACCATTTTTTGTTTTGATGAAGTAAAAAAGTTATATCAAGAATATAATATTAAATCCAAACATTCATCTCCCTATCATGTGGAATCCAATTGACAGATATAGGCTTTCAACAAAACCATATCAAATATACTCCAGAAGATGGTGGATAAAGATAATAAATAATGTCTGGATAAACTTTTGAATGCTTTATGGGCTCATCGGACAACTATCTGTACTACCACCCAAGAAACTCCCTATTCATTAGTATATGGAACTGAAGCGGTTTTTCCAATTGAAATACAATTTCCTTCACTTAGAGTTTCAATCTGTGATCAGTTATCTATAGATGAAAGATCTCAAAAATGGTTTAATGAGTTGGAATGATTTGATGAGAAAATATTTCATACTTTGCATCATCTAGAAGTTTATTATAACTGAATAGAACGAGCTTTTACTAAGAAAGTTACTCTTAGTTCATTCCTTCAAGGGGAATTGGTATTAGTCCTCAGGACTCCAATGATACCAGGAAAAAGACCTCCAAAGCTTGATCCAAAATGGTAGGGACCTTATTCCATACCTAAGGTCTATTCAAAGGGATATTATGCTTTAATATCAATGGATGGAGATCTCATTACATATCCAACTAATGAAATATTATTGAAGAAATAATTTATGTAATTAAACACATTAGTCCTCAATGAAAGACTTAAAACTACACAGCCCCCACATCCTAGTTGCAATACATTATATTGCATAACAACCATAAGCGTCCATGTTGCATGACGTTAAAGTGCATAGCATTGTCGTCCTTGTTGCATGATGTTAAACTGCATGACATCATTTGTACAACTAACATTTTCTCTATAAGACGTTAGAAGTTTCTATAATAAAACATCATTGATATCATCACTACTCCTAAAGTTGTACACGAGTCCCTCTCTTTCCTATGTCATAGTCAGATCTGTATAGAGACCAAGTTTCAAGAACTATGTATGGCTTGATTCTCATATAATTTGAGATACGTAGAGATGCCTAGATCTCTAATCTTGGGCCCATCCACAATAAAGAAACCCCTTTATTTCTTGTATAAAAAAATCAAATCAGTATAGGGAATGTTTTAAAGAAAAACTGTGTATGATTTGATTCTTTCCCCATAAAGACATGTAGTGATACTTGGGTTTTATCCCTTAATACAGTTTTCATATTAGTTCATTGTCGTCCATACCTCATGACATTACACTGAATGAAAATCTAATACCCTTATTCTTCATTTGCATCACCTTTGCATTATAAAAGAAACCCTTGCTGCTCCTTGTTTCTCACACCGAGCATAGCTCACGTGGGCTTAGGAATTGAGTAAATGGATTCTTTATATAAGGTGTTTTAATTTCTTATGGGGTTATTAATTTCCTCACTGCATGACTTAAAACTGCATAGTACCAATGTCCTCACTGCATGACTTAAAACTGCACAGTACTAATGTCCTCACTGCATGACTTAAAACTGCACAGTACCCATGTCCTCACTGCATGACTTAAAACTGCATAGTACCATATTCATTCAAATGAAACATAGAAAGCCTCCATTTTACATATGAGTTATATCTATGTGAAGGAAATAAAATTCATGGTGAATGTTGATTTAAATATTTCTCATATACATTGGGCATAACTCCCTTCCATATCTCACAATCTTAATATTGATTTTTTCTTTAATATTTCCATAATCTTTATTACAGTTTCTGGTGACAAGGTTTTCAATATCCAAGAGCTCTTTTTCCTGACTATGCAGCATGTGCCCTTAGGTGGCCTTACATAAGTTTCCTATATAATAGGCATTTCAGCCAAAATATGCCCCTATTTGGCTATGTAGCATATGCCCTAGTTGGCCATGCATAATACAACATCCATCACGGGTTTGTCAAATAATGGTATCTTTGTTCCTGGTTATAGTATCTTTATCCCCCTTAATATTTAATGACAATATACAAGAATCTATATTTTAAAATAGTCATTCAAGTATATTTTTCTGATTATCTTTCTCACGGTCATAAAGTCTTTAAGACCATGGTTTACACATTTCTCTCATCATGTGCTCGATACACTATGAAATAATTTTGAAATCACTTGGACACATGTTATATATTTCTTCTATTCCTGGTCCTAGTTCTATGACCTAAAACAACATACACCATATCTTTTACATTTGTGTCAGACCTTTGTAAAATCCCTATTACTCTGATTCTTTGGATATCTTGATTGGAGATACCCTTTCAATATTTAGGTACCTTTTTACATAAACGAAACTCTGTACTTCGGAAAATATGAATCTCCATAAACTTTCTTCAACTTTTTAGTAATAGAACTTCAAGTTTCTGAGAGCCCTTTTCTCAAACTATGCATCATGTGCCCTTAGGCATGTAGAGACCCGAAGCCTGACGTACATGAACATTACATTACTTTTGTGGAATACTTAATACATAACAAAAACACACACACAAGGACCATAATAGTTTACTGTATTTGGAAACTCGGAATATAATCTTCTAATCGTGGTGAAAGATCTTCAACATCCCCTATAAAGATCTTCTTCTTTTTTAAACCTAAATTCTTTCTTTACATCCTGGGGAAAAGAAAACATAAAAGGGTGAGCTCAAATGCTCAGTAAGGGTAAACAAAATAAATCTCAATCACATCATATTCATAAGAACATATCTTTTGGAAATCATAACCTGCAAAAGAGATCATAATTTCATAACATGGGATAAATCATAGTAGTGAAATGTAATCCCAATAATCATAAATTAAAAAATGAAACATTGTTTCATACACACATAATCATAGAGAATAATTTCTTATTATTCAAGACTCATTTCCAAAACTATCTTAGTAGACAAAGTCCCTTTCTGAACCGAGTTCACTCCTCGTTTCAGTCCTGTTTCACTGAACCGGTATAACCTACTGTTCCAGCCATGTCTATCTTATGAGATATAAAATCTTTACCCAATTCATTGGAGGGAGATATAGGTCCCACCCATATCATAATTATACCATTCTTATGTGTGCCACAAAATCATAAACCATACATCATAGCATAACCAATGCAATAAAAATGGGAATCTTAAACATCAGGACATCATAAAACAACTCATATAAGATAAAAGAAATTCATAAAACTAATTCCATCACAACATAATCAAATCAATGTAATAATAGGGATATAAATATAACCCTTTATTATCTTATATGGAAAATAATTTTGATAAAACACTTGAACTCCATTCTTGAGGAAAATATCTTTTCTGCTTCAACAACACTTTTCCTTTCTTAACATGTCGTAAAATTATAAACTAAAAGAAGTTGATTAAAAATAAACTTGAAAACTTGTAAAGGAAGCTTCTTGGAAATAATGTTTTAAAAATCCATTCATGCCATATAAGTTAAAAAAATAGTCTTCGTACTTTTTTCGGAAAAGTCAAAAAGTACCTCGTACAAAAAAACGACAAAAGATTCCTTTCATATCCTTTACTAAAAACTCACCGAAGGGTAAAATTGGATTTAAACAATTTTAGGTGGATGGAAATAATATTACATATTGAGGAAACATGGATGTGGATGATAAAATACACCCCAGTAAATACTAAAGTATAAACAATCTCGGATAAAAATGAGATTGTGATATTTCCCTTACCTTAGGTCTGATTTGCTTCGTAAGTGTCCGAACCTCCTGTATAATCATTTAAATAATGTAATTGACTTATTCCAGAATCATACTCATTGTTATGATATCATATATGGTTCACTTATGACTTTAAATTACCGGTTCTTTTGTAAATTCCATGTTAAAGAGCGTTTTGGGTAAAATTGTTTCATTTGTCATCCGTGTTTTGACTTGTAATTATTCATATGATTACTTAGATAATGATTACTTAATTCTAGAATATAAAACATGATTTATATATAATATATATTCAGAATATACATATATATAATAAATCAGTAAATGGAAAGAAATACACCGTTCATGGAGACGGTAGGTCGTACGTACGCATGAACGCTGTTTTCGTTTCCTTATTGAGTTGAATGGAATTAAGTATATGACATACATATATATACACATAAATACAGTATCATTATTATGTCATATATTTCATGATTTCTTATTATATATACTTTATAATCATTCATGAATGGTTAAAGTGGATAATGAATCTCATCACGTCGTGGAGACGGTAGTCCGTACATACGCACGAGCGATGATGTCGTTATCATGATCATGGGACTGTATTGGAGTGTATGTATACTATTTCAGAATCAATATCACTTTAAAATAATCATATATAGTTATTATTTACACCATTATACCCATCCAAGTAAGGTGGTGGTGGAAAATAGATTTCACCACGACGTGGAGACGGTATTCCGTACGTACGCACGCGCGGTGATTTCGTTTTCTGTAGGATGGATAGATGGTGAAATAGGGTTGTTTCATACTTATAATAACATATAATTATATGATTTATACTGATGTTATTACTTCATAATGAAACAACCTAAGAAGAATAAGTGGAAGAAGAAATAAAGGTGAAAGAATCGGTAACGGAAATTACCTCTTCTTTGAAGCGCCTCTTTAAGACCTCCTCTTAGGGCACTAAAATTGGTCTTTGAGGAAGACCAGAACCTCTAGGATGTTTCTAGGGAAGTGGAGAAGATAATTTGGCAGAGGTTGGCCGATCTTGAAGGCTTAAAGTGGTGTTAGGAAGAGAGGGAGGGGGTGCCCTTTTATAAGGGAGGAGAGGGGCACCATTGGAATAACTAAAAATATTATTTTATTATAAAGCCAAATTCGGTTTTAAAAAGCTCCAAATTGATTTATTTAGAAGATAAGGTGGGTATGGGTCTAAATCCTCTCATCCAATAGAATTTATACAAGTTTATGTTCCTATGTTAACCTTATCATTTATATTTAACTTTAAGTTAGATAATTTTACTTTTACCGTGTCTTCTTGTTTTCTTACACTATAAGGTTAATAAACTTACTATATCAAGACAAACGAACCCCAAGTTGTTTATTATTAATATATAAAACCTTATCTAAGTCATTTTTCTGAAACATAGATTTTTAGGAATAATATAACAATTAATAATATAATATTTGTTTTAAAAACTATTTTATGTCAATTTTGACACTATTTGGTAATTGATTTTTGTGAAAATCATAACCGAATGATTAGTTAGAAAAAAGTTAATTAAATCAATAATAACATGTCATATTAACCTATAAAATTAGTTTAATTCATAAAAAGTCTCAAATTATATTTATTTGGGTATTTATAATATCAATTATTCTAATATTTCACTATTATGGTAATTACTGCATCATCATTGTGTCATACATAAATTAAATTATATAATGTATAAAAATTATAAATAAAATATCATTACGTAGTAAATCTTATTATATTTCTAATGAATATTTACAATCAAATTTATCTTATGTATAACCCTATATTAAAAATGTTTTAGTAAATAAACTTTGATTTTAACTCTTTTAACTCTTCTTTGAATTAAATAATAATAAATGTCCTAATCTAATACAAGTGGGACAAAATGGTCATATTTTATTCCTAAGGTTGTTTGTGGTCGAATTACACTTATCTAATAGAATTATTACATGTTTTAGGGTAATAATAATAACATTTTTAACCTTAATTACCCTATTTACTTTTAATCGTGGTAAAAAAAGTAAAAAGTTACTATTCACCAAAAATTATTTTCATGTCATTGAACCACATATTACTTACTGACATCAACCGTGTCTCTCAGATTTTTGAAATTCCATTCACAGAAGCGGTAAAATTATGTTTTATGAAAAATACATTTTTTTTAAACTATGACTTAGTGGTTTCACTATTCATCAAAAAAATGAAAGTTTCCAAAAAAATACCAAAAATTAGGCCTAAGATATATTTGATATTATGAAATTAAAAATGATGTCTATTTTACAAAATTTAAAACATATCAGTTTCATTAATTAATTTAAAAGTTAATTCCCGTCGTCAAAACAAATAGCGTGTTTTTAAAAGATAATAACTATCAAAAGATTGACACTTGTTTATAATTGGTTTAAATGTTAAATTACATCCAATGACCAAAATTGTATTAAATTGTAAAAATATATTCTAAATATAATTTAAAACCACTCAAATTAATAATTTATCACTATTAATTATTTCGATTAAAAAATTTGTTTTTAATTAAAATTTAGTAATTTTCACTATTCATTAGAATATGAAAGTTATCCGAAAAGTACCAAAATTTCACCCTAATCTAATTTCGATATTCTGAATCCAAAAATGAAGTCCATTTTGAAAAATAAAATTTACAAAATTTCAAAAAGTGGTTATTACTATTCATAACGGCTAGTTTTAATAATATTTTAATAGCATATTGTTGTTTAGTGAAACTCATTATTGCGTACTACACACGCTATCGAGGAAGGTAGCGATTGCGTGTAATGCAAGGCAAGTCAAGGATGTGTGTTGTTCAAGATCCTTTTGGTGTAGCGTACAACACAAGACATTAATGAAATCAAAAAGAATATTTTTCATAAAATCTCGGGGTGTTACATTCTACCCCCCTTAAAATGAATTTCGCCCTTGAAATTCGTCGGGGTTATAAATGGTTTACTATTCGAAAGTTTCTTTGATAGAAACCCACATCGTAAAAAGGAATACCAAAACCAATCTTTAAAAACAAAAGTATGAAACGTAACGGTTACACAAATAAACTAATCAATGGGTTTCCACATAGGTGAAAATATGGATATGGAAGAGAAATCTAACCATCATGTTCTGATGGAGAGTGGTAGAGAACATGGCTATGGAAAATCCAGAAATCACAAAGCCATAAATTTGTGACGATCTAAGGTACCATATGATTCATCATATATAAGAGCACTAGGACAACATTTTTTGTTTTCAAGATCGTTTCCTTAAAGTTGATGAAATTGGAATTAGAAGAAATACTTTCGTGATTTCGGTATAGTCTTACCATTGGTCGTTCTTTGGAAAATTTCCACTTCATCTCTTAAATAAATGAAGTTGAATTTGTCATTCGTGATGTGTTAGCAGATCATGTGATAGAATGATGGGTCATTCCATCTGTCTCAAACAAAAGGTTAGAAATGTTATCAAAAAATACATAAGTCCATCTATAGTGAGATTAATGATATATGGTTGCTAAAATGGACTTATACTTCATATATCATACCTCTTAATATAATAAAACTAGTTTATACTAAACAGGGACTTCCTTCAGGCCAGTGGTAGGCGATAAAGGCCAGTCACACTTCGGTTGTGGGTTCGATTCCCACAGCCTTGTCTGACGTGATGGGTTGTCGCCCGTCCTGTAGGTTGTCCTTTTTCTAAAACTATATTAATATAACATCCCATCAGTAATATTGAAAAAACTTATATCATTAAACAATACTAACTTATGTCCAACATAATCCATTCCAATCTTTAGGCTTATCCATAATACTGCAGTCCACTCTCATAATATAGTGAAAACGATTACCAGAGATTTAATACCATCGTTGATCCCCATATATCATAAGATATGTCTTGTTGGTCACATTACAAACATTAAAAGGCCTTAATCATGTATTCTCTTGAATACCCATTGAACCTAAGTGAAAACATGAATGCATTTAAAAGTTAACACTTTCCACATACCAAAATCCAAAAATTCTATATACTCAATCCATTACATAACCTTCTCCTTATATCAGTCATGAGCTCATGAATACTATCAAACATTTAATTTTCTCCTTATCCCTTCTATATTCCAAAAATATCTGAATATCCTTTAATGGATACTGGTACCATTAATCATACACTTTCAAAACTCAAGGAAAGACAACGGTGTAACAATCCTTAGATGTCTCTTTATTCCATAGTACCATGAGATTACTTATACACCATTACACTTGATAAACATGTAACAATTCATTCAACTCACATATCATTTGTAGTCTCTTCATCATCATCAACATAAATACTACTCATACGGCTGTACTGATTCTCTTCATGAGACTTTCCCTTAGGGCATTGGTTTTCATAATGCCCGTACATTCCACATTTAAAACATTTAACCATTGTTGATGTCGTAGAAATATCATTATCCTCATCCATAGTGTTAACTGAACCTTTTCCTTTGAACTTATTGGCTTTGTGTCCTTTTTTTCCACACCCAAAGCATCTTCCAGTTCCCTTGAAACATTCTCCTCGATGCCTCTTCCCACATGATTTACATAGGGGAAAATGAACTTTCTTTCCTCTATGATCATCATGAAACTCCATCTTTCTCTTATTAGCCGAGTCAGGAAACTTACCAAATTTGAGTTTATTGATCATATTATGAGATTGCTGATTCGGCATAATAATGATGGTTGGACTTTAAAATCCCATTTCATTTGGTTTCTCGTGAAGAATATCATTCCATTATCCATAATATCCTCCATTATTGTGAATCATCTTGTTTCCAGCCATTTTCTAAAACCCAAAAAGAATTGTGTTAGAGGGAAAAATCATAATAAGGGGGGAGTAACTTAAATATCTAACATCTTAGGTTAAATTTTAAGATTGTTAACATAGTTCTAGGACTATATCCTATACGTATACTTATCCTTAGGGGCATCCCTAGACATACCTTATAAATATCTCTATGGATCTCACTAACGTTTTCACATCCTAGTTTCCAAAGGTTCACTAAACCTTTCCTCTAATACCAACTGTAGAGACCCGAAGCCTGACGTACATGAACATTACATTACTTTTTCGGAATACTTAATACATAACAAAAACACACACACAAGGACAGTAATAGTTTAGAGTCTTTGGAAACTCGGAATATAATCTTCTAATCGTGGTGAAAGATCTTCAACATCTCCCATAAATATATTCTTCTTTTTTTAAACCCAAATCCTTTATTTATATCCTGGGTAAAAGAAAACATAAAAGGGTGAGCTCAAATTCTCAGTAAGGGTAAACAAAAGAAATATCAATCACATCATATTTATAAGAATATATCTTTTAGAAATCTTAACCTGCAAAAGAGATCATAATTTCATAACATGGGATAAATCATAGTAGTGAAATGTAATACCAATAATCATAACTTAAAATATGAAACATTGTGGCATACACACATAATCATATAGAATCATTTCTTATTAGTCAAGACTCATTTCCAAGACTATCTTAGTTGACAAAGTCCCTTTCTGAACTGAGTTCACTCCTCGTTTCAGTCCTGTTTCACTGAAACGGTATAACCTACCGTTCCAGCCATGTCTATCTCATGAGATATAAAATCTTTACCCAATGCATTGGAGGGAGATATAGGTCCCACCCATCTCATAATGATACCATTCTTATGTGTGCCACAAAATCATAAACCATACATCATAGCATAACCTATGCAATAAAAATGGGAATCGTAAACATCATGACATCATAAAACAACTCATATAAGATAAAGGAATTCATAAAACTAATTCCATCACAACATAATCAAATCAATGTAATAATAGGGATATAAATAGAACCCTATATTATCTTAGATGGAAAATAATTTTGATAAAACACTTGAACTCCATTCTTGAGGAAAATATCATTTCTGCTTCAAAAACACTTTTCCTTTCTTAACATGTAGTACAATTATAAAATAAAATAAGTTGATTAAAAATAAACTAGAAAACTTGTAAAGGAAGCTTCTTGGAAATAATATTTTAAAAATCCATTCATGTCGTATAAGTTAAAAAAAACATTCTTCATACTTTTGTCAGAAAAGTCAAAAAGTACCTCGTACGAAAAAATGACAAAAGATTCCTTTCATATACTTTAATAAAAACACACCGAAGGGTAAAATTGAATTTAAAAAATTGTAGGTGGATGGAAATAATATTACATATTGAGGAAACATGGATGTGGATGATAAAATACACCCCAGTAAATACTAAAGTATAAACAATCTCGGATAAAAATGAGATTGTGATATTTCCCTTACCTTAGGTCTGATTTGCTTCGTAAGTGTCCGAACCTCCTGTATAATGATTTAAATAATGTCATTGACTTATTCCAGAATCATACTCATTGTTATGATATCATATATGGTTCACTTATGACTTTATATTACCCGTTCTTTTGTAAATTCCATGCTAAAGAGCGTTTTGGGTAAAATTGTTTCATTTGTCGTCCGTGTTTTGACTTGTAATTATTCATATGATTACTTAGATCATGATTACTTAATTCCAGAATATAAAACATGATTTATATATAATATATATTCAGAATATACATATATATAATAAATCAGTAAATGGAAAGAAATACACCGTTCATGGAGACGGTAGGCCGTACGTACGCATGAACGCTGTTTTTGTTTCCTTATTGAGTTGAATGGAATTAAGTAGATGATATACATATATATACACATAAATCCAGTATCATTATTATGTCATATATTTCATGATAACTTATTATATATACTTTATAATCATTCATGAATGGTTTAAGTGGAGAACGAATCTCATCGCGTCGTGGAGACGGTAGTCCGTACGTATGCACGAGCGATGATATCGTTCTCATGATTGTGGGACTGTATTGGAGTGTATGTATACTATTTCAGAATCAATATCACTTTAAAATAATCATATATAGTTATTATTTACACCATTATACCCATCCAAGTAAGGTGGTGGTGGAAAATAGATTTCACCACGGCGTGGAGACGGTATTCCGTACGTTCGCACGCGCGGTGATTTCGTTTTCCATAGGATGGATAGATGGTGAAATAGGGTTGTTTAATAGTTATAATAACATATAAGTATATGATTGACACTGATGTTATTACTTCATAATTAAACAACCTAAGAAGAAGAATTGGAAGAAGAAATAAAGGTGAAAGAATCGGTAACGGAAATTACCTCTTCTTTGAAGCGCCTCTTTGAGACCTCCTCTTAGGGCACTAAAATTGGTCTTTGAGGAAGACCAAAACCTCTAGGATGTTTCTAGGGAAGTGTAGAAGAGAATTTGGCAGAGTTTGGACGAGCTTGAAGGCTCAAAGTGGTGTGATGAAGAGAGGGATTGGGTGCCCTTTTATAAGGGAGGAGAGGGGCACCTTTGGAATAACTAAAAATATTATTTTATTATAAAGACAAATTCGGTTTTAGATAGCTCCAAATTGATTTATTTAGAAGTTAAGGTTGGGATGGGTCTAAATCCTATCATCCAATATAATTTATACAAGTTTAGGTCCCTATTTTAACCTTATCATTTATATTTAACTTTAAGTTAGATAATTTTACTTTTACCGTGTCTTCTTGTTTTCTTACACTATAAGGTTAATAAACTTACTATATCAAGCCAAACGAACCCCAAGTTGTTTATTATTAATATATATAACCTTATCTAAGTCTTTTGGCCGAACCGTATATTTTTAGGAATAAAATTACAATTAATAATATAATATTTGTTTTAAAAACAATTTTATGTCAATTTTGACACTATTTGGTAATTGATTTTTATGAAAATCATAACAGAATTATTAGTTTGAAACACGTTAATTAAATCAATACTAACATGTCATATTAACGTAGAAAATTAGTGTAATTCATAAAAAGTATCAAATTATATTTATTTGGGTATTTATAATATCAATTATTCTAATTGTTCACTATTATGGTAATTACTGCATCATCATTGTGTCATAAATAAATTAAATTATATAATGTCTAAAAATTATAAATAAAATATAATTATGTATGAAATATTATTATCTTTCTAATGAATATTTAAAATCAAATTTATCTAATTTATAACCCTATATTAAAAATGTTTTATTAAATAAACTTTGATTTTAACTCTTTTAACTCTTCTTTGAATTAAATAATAATAAATGTCCTAATCTAATCCAAGTCGGCCTAAATGGTCATATTTTATTCCTAAGGTTGTTTTTGGTCGAATTACACTTATACAATAGAATTAAGACATATGTTAGGGTAATAATAATAACATTTTTACCCTTAATTACCCTATTTACTTTTAACCGTGGTAAAAAAAAGTAAAAAGTTACTATTCACCAAAAATTATTTTCATGTCATTGAACCACATTTTACTTACTGACATCAACCGTGTCTGTCGGATTTTTGAAATTCTATTCACAGAAGCCGTAAAATTAAGTTTTATGAAAAATTCATTTTTTTTAAACTACGACTTAGTGGTTTCACTATTCATTAGAAAAATGAAGGTTTCCAGAAAAATACCAAAAATTAGGCCTAAGATATATTTGATATTATGAACTCAAAAATTATGTCTATTTTACCAAATTCAAAACATATCAGTTGCATTAATTAATTTAAAAATTAATTCCTGTCGTCAAAACAAATAGCGTGTTTTTAAAAGATAATAACTATCAAAAGATTGACACTTGTTTATAATTGGTTTAAATGTGAAATTACATCCAATGACCAACATTGTATTAAATTGTAAAAATATATTCTAAATATAATTTAAAACCACTCAAATTAATAATTTATCACTATTAATTATTTCGATTAAAAAAATTGTTTTTAATTAAAATTTAGTAATTTTCACTATTTATCAGAATATGAAAGTTATCCGAAAAGTACCAAAATTTCACCCTAAGATAATTTCAATATTCCAAATCCAAAAATGAATTCCATTTTGAAAAATAAAATTTACAAAATTTCAAAAGGTGGTTATTACTATTCATAACGGCTAGTTTTAATAATATTTTAATAACATATTGTTGTTTAGTGAAACTCGTTATTGCGTACTACACACGCTATCGAGGAAGGTCGTGATTGCGTGTAATGAAAGGCAAGTCAAGGATTCATGTTGTGCAAGCTCCTTTTGGTGTAGCGTACAACACAAGACATTAATGAAATCAAAAAGAATATTTTTCATAAAATCTCGGGGTGTTACAAGGCAGCCTTGTATAAGTTACCTATATAGCAGGTCTGTCAGTCAAAAATATGCCATTATTTGGCTATGAAGCATATGCCCCAGTTTTCCTTGCATAATACAGCCCCCATAACGGGTTTGTCAAATAATGGTATCTTTTTTCTTAGAAAATACTACTTCTAATGCTTCTGGCCCTTTTCCATACCATTCCCCGTTTTCAGAAATTCTCAAATCACAGTTTACAATTTCCCTTTCATACCTGAATATGATAGTATATTTTCAAATGAATTATCAAGAAATTGGGAGAGTTTTGTACTTTTAGTTAGATCCAAAGACCTTAAATTAAAGTTACCAATGACCTCACTGCATGAATTAAAACTGCACAGTACCCATGTCCTCACTGCATGACTTAAAACTGCACAGTACCCATGTCCTTACTGCATGACGTAAAACTGCATAGTATAATGTCCTCACAGCATGACTTTAAAATGCCAGTAACAGAAGACTCAGTACTTATTAAATTGAGATCTTTCAAGTATAACTCTAAACAAAAGTCGAGTCTTAGCTCACTAAATATACATTTTTGAATGATTTAGGTAATATTTGGAAATAAAAAAAAGAGGTCAAAAGACACAAAATCTGTAGGGTTATTCATATGACCCTAGCAACAGTAAAATTATGCTCATTAGGTCCCTCAGCTTAATAAGAAAATTTTTAGCACTTCATTCTTATTATTATAAATAATGATTGTTTAATATAAGTAAATCATTATCATTATTTACCTTTCATATTGCTATCATGAAAAAGCAGGAATGATGATTTATATGATTGAAAACAAAAAATTCTTTCATTTATATGAAAATAGAGGGCCATCCACAAAATAGAGCCTCTCTATCATGTTTCAGAATAAACTCTCAACATGACTTTTCATTTGTTGGATCGCTTCATAAGATTTAATAGTTGGATGTTGAAGTTGAGATAATTGAGTAACTCCAGCTTTCTCTACCTGACGAAGTGATTCCTTGGCCATTGAAATGGTAGTTATCCCCTCTAATTGGGTTTCCCCTATTGTTTGATTTAGTTGCTCAAGCTTGTTATGAACAACATCTAGTTGTTGTTGAAGAGATATTAACTCTTTCATGGATTCTTTGATTTGTTGGCTAATCTTGAGTCATTTATTTTTATGATTTTCCTCGGCCCCAACCACTACAGCTTGAAAGCCCTTAATATTTACAAGTCGTTTAGCTTCTTCAAAATCTTGTCGCAGCTTATGCTCATGCTCCCATCGGTGAATAGTATCTTTCATGGAATCATAGATTGACTGATAATTAAACCCACCAAACCCCAACACACAGAATAATGCTGGGAGTTTTGAAAAATGGGATGACAATTCATCTAAAGGATTTTCAGCAATTATTCTCTAGATTTGCCGCCATGTCTTTTTACGTGCCATGCCAAGAGCATATTGTATCTCTAAATCTAAATTTGAGTCACTACCATGAGGTAATATGTACTCTAGAAACACGTCTCTTAAAGAGTTGTTTTTCTCTGCTTCTCTTCGGTCAGTAGAAGCTTCACCCTCTGATCTAGGATCTTATAACCCTAAATAATAAATCAAGGTCATTATTAGTTTCAAATAGAGGAAACAAATATGATTCAGACGTATGAATATATTTACCCAACAATAAGTTAGCCACTTGATTGGATTCATACCTTGTATTCTCAGCTCCGGTGTTTTGAGAAGGTGTTTCTTGAGAGGTGGGATTTCCATGAATTTGTTCTGGTATGACATTTGAAGGATCTGGAACATCTCTTGATGAAGGATCCTATGTAAGTATTTCTTTAGCCCTAGTAGAAGGATAAATTGGAACACCCTATTCCTAAAGAGACTTTGCGACATTTTCTATAGATAAAGCTGTATATGGTGAATTTTGATGTAAAGAATCAAGTTGAAGAAAAAATTATGTATGGAAAATGCAAGAATAGGAACTCAATTCCTTGCAATTCCTCATGGAAATCTCCAAACTCCTTGATGGAACCTGGAATATCAATATTCGGATTCAGGGTGTCTATCATTTCAATGTAAATGACCTAAAATGTTACAGAATCCTCACCATTTAATGTATCCAACAAATGTTGGCTGATGCCCAAATTGGCTCCACTAACATTTTGTTCTGCTAACTCTTCAATTGGTATTCTAGCATCAGATATTTCCGGGTTTGGGTTAATATCAGTATTGGTTTTAGATTTCCCTGGATCTTCAGTCCTTTCTTCTGAAGTAATAAGAATATCAGTATTGATTATTTTCAGGATCCTTCAAAAAAAGTAACTGGGGAATGTATTTAATCTTACCATGGCTTTCCTCTCTCTCAACAGAACTAGGAGCAGGTATAGTTGAATCTTTTGACGGTACAGATACATCCGCATGAACATGGGTTTCCCCTAGGACTTCTTTTTCTGGTTGTGAAGCATTATCTCTTAATCCCTTGAGAGAGGAGAGAGACATAGATCCTACAAGAGGATAAAATGTGGTTACCAGAACGTCTTGATCAAGTTTTATTCCCTAAGGATTATATAAATACTTACTCTTTCGGTGAATTCTTTGAAGCAATATCATTGTTCTTTTTGCATTTCTGTTCGAAATCTTGAGGAGAGATTGAAACACTTATCTTAGAAATGGAAACTTGAGGCAATGGTTGAGTATTATCTGTCTCCATTACCCCAGTCATGATTCTTGCTCTTGGGAAAAGTTCTGGCAACATGGGAGGATTATTCCTTGTGCTGATGGGAGAACCTGTAGTACTATACTGAGGTGATTCAAGAATCGTTCTAGATCTTCCTTCTCTACATTCAAGCTGTATAAATACATTTTCATCAAGATTAATGATGTTAAATGATAAAGTAGAGTTAAAAAAGGAGGGAAATACATTCTCAGTATTAACATAAATATCCCACTCCTCCTCAGAGTCGATAATTACCCCTTCACGGACTCCTAAATCCAGCATATGAGATACTCGTTTAGAGGCTGATATTTTTTCATCAGTTGCATATATAAAAGTCACTAACTCCTCAATATACTTTTGTACTTCAGCCAAGTTATTATCTAGATTGAAATTAGAAGGTTCCTTGATATTACCAATCTCTGGTATTTGAATACCATGCTAAAGAAATGGCCAGCCATCCCTGAGATCACATGTTATACTCTCTCAGTGATAAATGGATGAAGGTCACACGTAATTTGATCTTGGCTTGGTTGACTGTGGAAGAGGTTCGACACCTTCCAATTGAAGATCTTATTTAGACCTTTCTTCCTCAAAAAATTCAATGGGTGGAATAGGAATATCTGTTTGATAGAGGAGACTAGATCACCTTAGTGTTGGAGGTATTGCTTCTTTTTCCTTTGTCTTCCTGGTTTACTTCCTTCAAAGATATTTTGAGGGCTCTAAAACCTCTGAAATTTCTGTATGATATCTATCCTTGGACTTCTTGCCATGATTTACACATACAACAGTCGTTTTAGCTACCACTCAATATACTCCTTTTGTTAGAGCCCCTTGAGGATATGAAGAAACCCAAGCTTTTTCATACCCAGGTTCTAATCCAATTGATGCATCTAGTAGAGGTAATGTAATTGACAATTTGGATACTTCTAAAGTCTTTAGAATCCATAATTTTCGCACTACCCTTGGGTTCTTCTCATGTCTGAAATATCTGGGTGGGAAAGTATTTGATTGTTGAAGACATCTAAACTGACGAGCAAACATATAGGGGACATAAGCCTCGTAGATAATTTCCCCATCAATCCTGGTTGATAATACACCGTCCCAAAATGTCATCATATAAGATCTTAGCTCATAATTATTTTCTTTACCATCATCAATAAATGTTCCAGTTTGTGGATTACCAAAAGGAAAGAAGTTGAATTCTCCGGAGACATTCAGAACCTTCAGTACCTCATCAGGTCTCATGTTTAGAGGTTTAATACTAGAAACTTTCTATAAAAACGGGGTAAATCGACCATTAGGAACTCTGACTGAGTTCAACACTGATTATGAAGAAAAATGTGCTGCAATCCAGCCCCACAAAACATGGAATGGACCCGCAATCCAAAATAGAGCCTTTCCACTATATAAACGCAGTAGGATATGGTAAACCCTTTCCAAAATAGGGGTTTTTAGCCCAATATACTTCCCCTCTACCAATTTAGCTGCAATGATAAAAGTCCCTGATCTTAGACCTCCTCCGGATTCACGGACTGGAAGAAAATATACACTTAACCATAGATAAAGTAAGGTATATAAGAATACTTTTGCTTCTATATTAGGTTTGAATTTATAACCCTAGTGCATGTAATCACCTCTTTCCAGTGTATGCCATTATATGCCTGAACTTCCTTAGTTATCGACGGAAGGACAAACAGTAGGAAGTCCACAGGTTGGACCTTCCTCTGTTGTTGGTTCTAAGAAGGATTCCATCCACACTCTATCATGAATATCTTTCTTATCCTTGGGTAAATTCTTCTCTATCTTAAATAATTCATGGGCCAGTGGTGGTGTTCTAGTAACATCACCCCATGTTGAAGTAGGCGGGATGAATTCATCATATATTTCCCCAAGAATAGTAATTCCAGCTATTTGGTAAACGTCCCAGAGAATAATACCAACTTCACCATGTGTCAAATGAAAGTAATTCGTTTGTGGACTCAATCGGCTCAGTAATTTAGGAATGAATTCATTTTTGTAAACATAAGTTTTCCCCATCCAGACAACTTCATAAATATGAATGTCTGATAACTCTTTTCTGAATTCTGTACAAGTCTGATGTACCCAGAACGCCCACATCCACTCGGGTTTTACACCCCCTCCAGAACGAAGGTCCCAGTCTCCTTTCCAACCATTAGATTGATCTGTTTGAGAATCCTAAAAATTGGAATCATAAAAATGGGGTCTTGGCTCTACAACATGATCCTTCAAGTTTGGAGTGCAACCACTATGATGAAGAATGAAAACAATAGATACAATGCCTTCTTGTATCAGAACCCCCCTTGCACTAATATTCATGTTGTCACAGTTGGAATACTAAAGAAACCAATTATTTGGAAAGTACTTTTTAACAGATGGAACATGGGAGTCTTTCAAAATTCCATGATCTTACAGGGGTAAGTAAGTACTTTTTGGTTAGTCACATTGGTATGGAATTAGACCCTTCCATAGCCCAGGAAGATTACTCTCAATAATGTCATAATAGTTTGTCCCAACAATCCTCATCATTTAGTTCTAATTAACCCTAGCTTCTTCAGTATGGATCATCAAATGAGTCATTATTTTCTTAAAAAAAATAATTATCAAACTTTCAAGTCATATTTTAAAGAAGAAAGTGAGAAATTTTGGCAAAGGACACTATTAGCGTAGGTCCTTCAACAAATTCCTTCAACAAGGTACTTAGAAGAGGTCACTCATGTATTTCCTTTGGAAAAGATCATAGAATAAATCTATCAGGTAAGTCCTTTTGGTGTAGCTCAATCACATAAACAATTTTACCTTGAAGAAATTTCAAGATAATTACGCGAGATCACAATGCGATATAGGTGGGAGAACGAGCTACGCAACGAGAGCTCTAAATTTTGAGAAAGCAGAAGTGAAGAAAAAATCACGAAAGGTTGAGACCTATTTATTGGCAACAGAGGGCCTATGAGTCATACCTATGCGCCATATCTGCATGCTAAATCTACGTGACATATCTTCATGAAGAGCTTATGAGACACAAATTGTGTTATTCATTAATCCATCTTGATCTTTTTCCCAGACTTTCACCTCAGGACTTGAACCTCTTAGTATATTTCAGATTTAATCATGAGGGGAGATTTTATTGACACTCCTTAAAAAGATTCAAAGAGTATAAAGGAAACATCACCAAAAACTCATAAAATCTATGCAATTTATTAACATCCAGCAACTTCGCGAGAGAGCTACACGGTCGAGCTTCACGAACCAGCTACGCATCCGAGCTACACGCCAGAAGATTTGGGAAGCCTGTACACAGAGCACCTGCATGGTGGAGCTACACGAGATACCTTCATGTCCAAAGTTTCTTCCACCAGGCCCATCCATTCCTATAAGTAGGACCCTTGTGCTCCCCATTTTCGGACTAAAAAAAGTGAAAGATTCTCTGAAGCCCCTATTACGTATCTCTTTCGCCTAGATATCTCAAATTGTCTCAAGTAGTTCTCTAAATTACAAAAGAAGGGATAATTAAAGGGGATAGGCATGTTTTAAAATTATTCACATTCTCTTCACTCCTCATCCATACCTACGTGCTATACCTGCGTGGAAAACCTGCGCATCATACCTGCACAATAGGGAAACACAGGGTACTTACACAGCACACCTACGCGAGGTACCTATGCCACTAGTTCAAATACCCTTCTTTAAATCCTTTCATAGTGGGGTATCTCTTTCCTTGGTTCCCTTATTCGAAAAGTGGATAAGTTGAAGCCTCCCCCAAAACCTCCTAACTTATTAAACCTTTGGGTAAGGCACATCAACGTGTCTCCAATTTGGGTTAGTATTTCCGCAGTCATAAGTTTCCCATATTTGTTTCACAGTGGGGTTAAGATTCATGGGATGTTTTTGGGATTTTATATCCGCGGTCACATAGACTTTTTTCCCAGAATTAGTGTTGGGAAGTTTCCAGTTTGTAATATGGTGGGATTCCAGCCTTACCCTTTTCAAATAGGTGACTCGGGACCTCAAGTCTTTGATAGAGAAGGTACACTTCACACTTTCCATTCTGCGCAAGTTTAGGAGAAGTATACCTCCCCCACTAGAACCAATTCTAGGGTAGCCATCCTGGTATAATCCCCTCCCCTTCACCCCTTATACCTTGCATTGTACCCTTGTCCAATGTAAATAGAACAGAGGGAAGGCTTGTTGCCTCGCCCTCTTCCACAGTCGACGCACCCTCTTCCATTATCATGGAGGAAAATTTTGGAAGTGTGAGTGTCATTTTTTAATCTTTCACATCCTCTTGTTTCTCACACCAATCATGACTCACATGGGATTAGAGATATGTGATGATTACAACATATGAACAAACACTCACTGGAAGGAACTATGAGAAATCTGATTCCTGTTCAAATCAGGATATATAGGAAGCTATTTCAGAGCCCGAGCTCACTGGATATCCTCCTCCGGAATCCAACCCTAATTCCCCCAATTTGGGATTCCTCCTTAGAAAATAATCCCCAAATTCAATCCTAAGATCATCAAGTCATCCTTTTCAGAAAGTAATCCCAAAGTAATCTCTCTCAGAGGACCATACTCTCCAATGAGATTTATCGAACTACGTAGGCTTTGATTCCCATCCATATGGGATACGTAGGACGAATCCTTGAAGAATAAACCCAAAACTTCAAATCAACCCTGTTCTCTTTGGGCTATATTCCCAATAGGGTCTGATCCTACTTGGAAACCTATATCCTTCCCAAATTTCCTTGGGCTGCTTAACCATAAGTCCCACACTAAGTTTCAACTAAGCACCTTCCGCTTAGAGGTCCTTATCACATGACCGTAAAAGGTATGATGTGTCCTATTAAGTGGCACCAAACTACGAGGGTTCTGATTCCTTTCACAAGGATATGTAGGTAGCTCATTTTATGTGTACGATCCCAAGATTAAAACAATCTTTCATCTCCCTAGATGATAATAAATTCTAGAGTGCCCCACTGAGTGGCTTAAAAAACCAGTATCATCATAACGATGATTAAAAGAATTTCTATTAAATAAGTAATCATAAATTCCAAGGGATACTTATGATATACTTTGTGAATTAACAAGGATTTATGAAAAAAAATTACAACAAGATTCTTGAAGTAGACAATAATTCCCCCCAAAAAGGGTGTGATGATTATAACCTCCCATCCTCTCGACCAATGCACATTCTTAAGTATCATAAAGTTTAAAACATAATGAATTATTGCCTTTGGAAAGTAGGTCTGCATTGGATAAAGAACTATTGGAAGTTTCTGGTTCCATGAATAAATCCAATGGAAATTTCCTGGAAACATTTATTCTTAAATCTAGAACGCACGTTTGAAGGAACTACGAAATAGTACCACAAAATGGAAATCAATCATAAGTAATAATAATAGAATTATCCAAGAAAAGAAATGGGTTGTATAATCTTATCTAATATCATAATCAAAGTAAATTTCATAATGCAGGCATTTGAGAGATAAACATAAGTCATGTATTACCCCGTAAAAAAGATATTAGTATAGTAATATATTTTATAGAAATATATATATAATTTAGAATCAATCCAGAACCCAAAACCTTTAATTCATTGATGTAAATGTCTTTAAAAGATTACATGCGATAATTATTGAGGAAAATACCCTTTTCAATTTGAAATCACTTCTTCAAAATCTAAAATATTCTAAAAGATTATATAAAAAAATATTTAAAAATAATCATGGAAACATATAAAATAATATTCAAATAAATGAATGGTCATGATGTTGGGTAATTCCATACATGTCATACAAGTTAAAAACATCCTTTCATGCCATTGTAAAAAGGTAAAAAAAGTACCTTATTGTGAAAATAAAAAGAACATTCCATTCAAAAAATTACGTAAAATAGTAAAACATGGGTAAAATTTTATTTAATAAATAGATTGTAGATTGTTAAAAAAATTAAAATATTTTTATAAAACATGGATATGGAAGAAAAAATATTTTCGATCGAAGAGAGAAATGAAGTCTTATTTTCTTAAAAAACATTTCTCAATAATTTTATGTACTAAAGACAAGAAAATTGTAATATTATTTTAAAATTTCATGAATAACTATTGGATTATAAAATTAAATGATTTTATTAGATAATGATCAAATAATTTACAACAACTGGTATTGAATCATAAATAATCCTGATTGAAAAGATATTGAAACATAAACCCTTACCCCTTTGGTAACATTTAAATAATAACTCCAATGGATAAATTATATGAATTGTAACATAAAATATCATGAAGTATGAATTATTAATTATATAATATTTGTAACACCTTATTACCAATATGACAGGTATGACCTTAACCTTGTTGTGGTTTTTCATTTTTGTTTACTTGGTAGGGTTGATAATGGATGATAAGGATACCTATATTGGTGAAGTTAGATATTTTTTTGGACTCTCATCTTTAATCGTCCTTTTCTGTAGGCTTCTAGAGGGTTATATGTCATGTAACTGGGTTACATGATGTGTAATGGTTTCTAGAGTCAATTTGTGAAAGGATTTACAATGTAAAGGGTACATGTTGTGAAGATTCTTTACATGTTGTGAATGTTTTATAGTTCAACTTTTAACTTGGAGGAGCAATTTTTAATTCAAGTTGAAAGTTTTTTTGACAGTTATGAAATTTAAAGGTTTCACAACATGTATTGGTATTACACATTGTGTAATACCCCAATTATATTTTTTTATATAGGAAGTGCAGCTGAAATATCATTCCCCATTCTCTCCAGTTTCATTTACCTCATCCTAATTCCTTACCCATGTGATCTTGAATCTTTCCAACCCTTCTGGAACCATTCGTTTAGTATTCGATCTTCGTTGCATTGTCGGTGTGATTCTTGGTAAATATTTATCCTTTATTTTTAATATTTAACTCTTTACCCCTTTGTGATTTCAATGGATCATATTAGAATTAATAGATCTATATCCCATTTTGTTTAACATCACTTCTATGTCGTTCATATAAGTCTTCTACACCTTCTATCTCATTGGCGGGTGTCATTGTGAGTGTTTTTTTGGTAAAACGGTAGGTGGTTTTGTCACGTATGGCCAAACTTGTTAAACTTGAATTTCTTAATTTATTTAAACTATTGATTTAAATTAAATTTCTCAAACTTGAATTCAATTGATTTGATAAAAACCAATTCTAGTTAATTAAGAGATTTGAAATGGTTTTTCCATGGAAATTGGGAAAACCCATAATTCCATTGAATTGGGTTGTGTTGATGGAAATTGGTATATTTAAATTGTTGAATTTAAATTGTGGATTTGATGGAAATTATTTTAATTAAATTTTTGAATTTAATTGTGAAAATAAATTATGAAAATTTTGGAATTGGATTTGAATAAATTTTAAACTTGTGAAAATGGATTAATAAGTTTTGATAGAAACCCAGTTGTTTTATATTGGGAAAGAGGCATGTTTTGATTAAGACATGTTTTGGATTTAAATGGAAAATTGTAATTTTGAAATGGGAGAATGGGATTTAATTATAGTTTAAGAAGTCTTAAAATAAATTTCCCATTATTGATTATGTAATAGAACAGGAAATCCTTAGGTATTTAGTGATTTATTTGGACATTGTATTAACTATTAAAACGTTCTAAAACATAAATGGATTAAGTCACATCACTGATGGGAGGGTTAAAATTTTCCTCTAGTCAGTGTTAGGGGGAGTTTTTATACACATATTGCTGAGATCACTTAGATAGTGTAGATTCCTATATATGTAAATACTATCATACCTTTTGGCACATGACCATGTTTCTCGCTTGTTACTTATATTTGAGATATAAATGTATACCAATGTTTTTTGAAATACTTTTTGTTCATTCTAGATTTATGTAAACTATTTTATATAATTTTTTTATTGAATCCATTATTTTAGAAATATTCCATCACTAGTAAATCCTTTCCTTAAATTATTTTTCCCATCATTTGAACTGTATAGCATGATTTGTTTAAATATGATTTAAATTCCAAACAGGTTTACTTTTAAAATTGAAAGAATTATTTTGGTTAATCTATATTTGGAAACTATTATGGAATCCTTGGTGAGACCCTACTGGGATTTTTTGCTCATACCCTATTGGTGCCTTTAGGTGTTTGTAGATTATCTTCTTCCAGGTTTGAGGAAGGGGAAAGTATCACTTAGAGGTAGATTCAACTATTGAACCTTAGACATGGTGAGTTATTTCCTTTGGGAATTGGGTTGTTTCTCCTTATTTTAGTACTTGTGTTGTAGTACTTTGGGATTTAATTCCTTATTGACATCCTATACATTATTCCTAGTAGAGCTTCCTTTGTTATGCATATTGTCTTGTTCAGTTTTTTCCTCTATTTTTTCAGTAAAATTCATTCTTACATGCATGTTGTACAATGCTAGGTGATAATATCCAACCTGTGGGGATCGGGAACACACTTTGGTCTATGTCAAGGTCGGTTCAGTTATTGAGTTACCAGGGTACCCGGGTTGTTTGGTGACAAATCTATATCAGAGGAGGCTATTGATCTTATGTCTTGAAATAAGTATGCATTTGCAAAATCTTTTCAGAACATAGAAGGTAGTAATGATTGAGTTTCGGGCTAGATCTAACCTTAATGAACATTAAGTCAACATGGTTGGTTAGAGAAATACGTCTTGTAGATTAGTTCTAGTATTTTCAATATTCTGACTTGGATATAGTGAATTCAAAATCCCATTTGTTCCATATATTGGGAATAATTTCCCTTTTTTGTTAATGTTGTATAGAATCACACCCCCAAGAAGATGTGTGAATCATGTATAGAAAGAGGATAATTCTAAACCTTAGTAAGAAAATCTTGTTATAGATCAGAATCTAGTTGAGGTGATCTTGTGTATAGTCCAATCTCTGGGATAGACACCACCTTTAGTCCCCATTCAGGCTCTAGATGTGGATCCTCTGGGGGATGTTCTTTGAAATTGTTCTCAAGAGTTCATTCGATAGAATCCGCCAGTTTTCAAAGGCTCTATTGATCCCTAACATGATATGTAATGGTTGGGTATGATAGAACCTCTTTTTTAGTTCTTTTAGACCCTAGACGAGATCAAGGTGAAGTGTGCCACCTCCATTCTTGAAGGAACTAGAAGGAGATAGTGGTACATGATAGTGGCAGTGAAGAAACATGAAGGATTTGAATAGAAAGACATAAATGTTCTTTTCACTCATTGGTTATATCTAGAGTCAATGGCATTGGCTAAGATTGTGGAGTTTTTCAATCTTGAGTTGGAGGATAGAACCATGACAATGTATTCAAATCTCATTGCTGAGATGGTATAGTTTTCACTTGAGATTATATCTAATGAAAGGATGAAGAATCAATGGTTTGAGTTGGGAATTATTTTAGATATCCATTCTTGGGTCTTCTTAATGAATGTTTCCAATTATACTGATGTATTAGATAGCGCGATGATGATACATATGGAACTAGCTGGGAATTAATGGTTATTGGTAGATCATTTTTCTCCCAGTAGAAGTGTGAGTTCCTTCAAGGTAAAATAAAAGTATTATGATTCTCATAGCAGTTCTCAATGGCGGAGTCATTCCAAAACTCCTACAGTGCTACGAGGAAGTCCTTTTATTTGATACCAGTGTGGAAATCTAGGACATTCTAGGATGGTTTTTAATAAATTATCCAGGAACTATAGCTCCTTCGGACATTCAATACACTTATAGATATTCTTCCATAAATTTTCTACTCTTCGTAGTGGAATAGGATCAATATCTCCTCCTAAAACTATAGGTCAATAAGATGTTTCACATATTAAAGAGTTCCATCCAAAGGCATTTAGAACGAAGCTACTTCACACAGTAGAAGAGTCTCTATAGTAAGCATACACGGGTCCAACAACTATGAGAGGTACCATTACTATAGCTTCATCATTAGTGACTTCTCTATTTGATACTAGTACATATCACTCATTTATTTCAACCATTACTTTTAATCTACTAAATATTTATATGGAGATTTTATCTTGTGATATGGATATTACTAAACCCCTTGGTATGAATAGAGTGAAGTGGCTATGTGGTCCTTCTTGTGTTTTATCTCTATCATATGTCAAGATAGTTTCGAGTTTTCTGTTCCTTGACATTAAATCCCTTGATGTTTTTTTCAGGATAGATTGGCTCATTTCCAATAGAGCCCAGATTGATTGTTATCTTTGGCAGGTTTACCTTACTACACCCAGTGGTGTATTTCTTGTATTTCAAGTACATTGGGACCTGAGGTTGAGTAGAGCTGGTGCCTCTTATCCAAAGTTGGGGAAAGAGATATTTTTGTTTGATTTTGATCTGGAGTGGGAATCTTTGAGCGGTGATCTCCCCCAATCATTGTTGAGTTTCCCAATATGTTTCCTTCTAATTTCTCTAGTTTCTAACTTGTAAGGGATGTTTATTTTTCAATTGGATTGATTTCTAGTACTCAACTAATTTTAATTCCATCTTACCACATGGAACCATCTGAACTGAAAGAGATAAAGTCCCAATTGGATGATCTTCTTGAGAATGTATTTATACACCCTATTGTGTCACCTTGGTTAGCGTCAGTTCTCTTCACTAAGAAAGATTGTGTTTCTCTTCATTTATGTGTTGCTTATTGAAATCTCAATCAAGTTACTGAAAAAAAAATATTCTTTTCCATGGATTGATTATCTATTTGATCAGTTTAAAGGGGTGAAGTGGTTTTAAAAGATCAAAATTAGATCTAGTTACCATAAGTTAAAGATAAATGAATCTAACATTCAAAAAACCACTTTTTAGATCATGTATAGTCATTATAAGTACCTTGATAGGCCGTTTAGTTTTAAAAATGATCCTATAGTTTTAATGGATTTGATGAAAAGTATTTTCCACAAGTATCTGGATACCTTTATAGTAATCTTTTTGGATGAAATCCTTGTTTATTCAAAGTTCAATTATGAACATGTGCATCATCTAATAATAGTTCTGATTCTGCTGAGAAATCACCAAATTTATTCCAAGATTTAAAAGTTTGATTTCTATATTTGATAAGGTAAAGGCTTTTATGACTTGGGAGAAACCATGTAATGTCTTTGAGATCCAATTATTCTTGGTCTTAGCAAGAAAAATATCTCTGGTTCATGAAGGAATTCATGAATTTGGATTCTCTAATGACTAATCTGACTCAGAATGGGGTGAAGTTTTCTTGGAATGATAAAATTCAGAATTCTTTTGTTGAGATGAAATTCCTTTTGACTAATGCACTAGTTTTGAATCTTTTATAATCTAGTCAGGGTTATGTGTTCTTTTTTGATGTATCGGGTTCAGGCTTGGGATGAATTTTTATGAAAGGAGAACATGTGGTAACTTATGGATCTTGTCATCTTAGACCACACGAGAATAATTATTCTACCCACAACCTTGAACTTGTGGTTTTGATGCATGTGCTTAAGATTTGGTATCATTACCTTTATGGTGAAAGGTTCACCATGTTTTTAGACTAGAGAAACTTGAGTTATATCTTCTCTCAAAAATATTTTAATCTTCACCAAGGGTTTTGGGTGGACTAATTTAAATATTTCGACTTTTACATCACTTATACCCTAGGGAAAGGGAATGTTGTTGAAAATGTGTTAAGGAGGAAACATCCAAACTGGGCAGTAAAATAATCTTTGTAAGAGTGGAATTTGATGGCTCTCTTTGCACAATTTCATATTGGAGTTCAGGAGAAAGGGGTTGATGTTTCTTTATCCAGTGTTCAATTGACATCAACTCTTCTTGAGATGATTCGTCAGGATAAAGATATTGATGGTGAATTTCTTAGTATTATATAATTTCTTTATGGTGGGGAGATAGTTTCCCAATGGCTATTCTACAAATATGGTGTTCTATGCTATCAGAATTGCTTCGTTGTGCCATTTTCAGCAAGGAAGGTTGTAATGGGTGATTTTCATAATTCCTAGTGAGTTGTGCACCAAGGAACCACTAAGATGTTATATGATATACGACAATAGTTTTGGTGGACCAGTATGAGATGTGGCATTGCTATGTTTTTCTATCATTGCTATAAGTTCTATATGGTAAAGGCTGAGCATCAAAAACCTTTGGTTTTACTTCAGCCACTTCCAATCCATAATTAGAAGTGGGATAAAATTTCTGTGGACATTGTGGTTGGGTTTCCACATAGCTTGAGAAAGAATAATCTGACATTGGTTTTGATCGATAGGCTGACCAAGTTGGATCACTTTTTACCCTTTCCAGATACAACCAAAGTTGAGGGGTTGGGAAATATCTATGTAAAATATATTATATCTAAGCATGGAGTACCATCTACTATAGTTTTTAATAGGGATCCTCAGTTAACTTTTCACTTTTGGAGAGGCCTTTAGGAGGCACTGGGATATCAAGTCTATTTAAGCACATCCTACCATCCATAGTAGTATTACAAGATAAATAGAGTTATGCATATTATATAGGATATGATTTGTGCCCGTGTTCTCAACTTTGGTGGGACATGGGATGATCCCTTGGGGATGGTTGAGTTTTCCTGTAATAGTTGTTACCAGTCCATGATAAAAGTCTTATGTCGATAATCACTATAGACCTTTGAGGACTTGTAAATCTATGTTGTGTTGGTCATAGATTGGTAAAAGTTCCTTGGTTGGACCAAGTTTGGTGCAAGGGATGATAGAAAATGTTCAATTAATTTTTCAAATAATGTTGACAACAAAAAGATGATAAAATTATTATGTTGGTAACCACTATAGGCCTTTGGATTTCATAGTTGGTTTATAGGTTTTCTTGAAAGTTTCACTCTGATTGGGTCATCGACAGATTGGGAGGTAGGGGAAGCTTGCTCCTTATTTTGTGGGACCTCTTGAGGTAGTAGAAGAGGTAGGGAAAGTTTCTTACCATTTATCACTTCCATCACAGCTGAAACCAATACATAAAGTGTTTCATCCATCACATCTGAGAAAGTTTCTCTTTAATCCATCTCATGTTGTGAGCTGGATTGATCTTTACATTGAACTTGGTTTATCTTTGACTGAGAGGCCAATCAGGATAGTTGATTCTGAGACCAAGGTACTTCATGGGAGGATGATACCTTTGGTTCATGTGTTATGGCAGCATGGTTCTAATAGTCATGAGACATGGGAATGTGAGGCACTAATGAGAGATTAGTGGCCTCATATTTTGGGAATGAAAGCTTCTACATAGGATTTCTAGGGACATAATGTTTTTATGGTGGGGAGGTTGTAACACCCCATTATCATTATGATAGGTACGACCTTAACCTTATCTTGGTTTTTCATATTTATTGATTGGGAAGGGTTGAGAATGGATGGTTAGAATACCTAAAATGGTGAAGTCAGATATTTTTTGGACCCTCACATTTAACTGGCCTTCTCTGTAGGCTTCCAGAGGGTTACACACCATGTAACTAGGTTACATGATGTGTAATCGTTTCTAGAGGCAAGGTGTGAAAGGCTTCACACTGTGAAGGGTTCCCATAGGGAAGACCCTTTACACGTTTTGAATGTTTTACAGGTCAGTTTCTAACTCAAAGTGTCAATTTTTAATTTGAGGCAATGTATTTTTTGACAATTAAGAAATTTAAAGGTTTCACAATGTGTATTGGTATTACCTGTCTTGTAATACCCCACCTACATTTTTTTTAAACAAGTAGTGAGAATGAAATATATTTTAGCATTCTCTCCAATTTCATTTCCCTCAACCTAAGGCCTTCCCCAGGTGGTCTTTAAGCTCTACAACACTTTTGGATCCATTTTTTCGGTGTTTGATCATCATTTCATTGGTTGTGTGATTCTCGGGTAAGATTTCTCTTTCATTATTCTTCTTTATCTCTTTATACTTGTTTAGTATTTCAATGGATTATACTGGAATTGATGGATATATGTCATTTGTGTTAGATATCACCCCTAGTTTGTGCATCTAGGTCTTCTACACCTTCATTATCATTGACGTGTGTTGTTGCAAGTGTTGTTTTCGGGAAAACAGTTGGTGGTTCCATCTTTTATGGCCAAATTTCTTAACATTCAATTTCTTGATTTATTTCAACTATTGATTTAAATTACATTTCTCAAAATTTATTTCAATTGATTTTATTCAAAACAATTCCATTTAATTGGTAGATTTGATATGGTTTTGGCATAGAAATTGGGAAAACCCTCAATTCTATTGAACTAGGGCGTGTTTATGGAAATTGTTTGACTTAAAAAGTTGAATTTAAATTATGAATTTGATGGAAATGATTTCAATTAAATTTTTGAATTTAATTATGAAAATTAGTTATGAAATTGATATAATTTGTTTTTAATGGATTTCAAACTTTTGAAAATGGCTTAATAAGTTTTAATAGAACAAGTGGTTTTATCTAGTGAAAGAGGCATATTTTTTTTATTAAAACTCATTTTGGTTTTAAATGGAAAATTTTAATTTTTAAATGGTATAATGGGTTTTAATTATATTTTAATAATTCTTAAAATAAATTTTTCATCATTAATTTTTTAAGAAAACATGCAATCCATAGGTAGTTTGTGAGTTATTTGGATAAACTCTACACTATTACAACGTTCTAAAACATACATGCAGCGAGTCGCATCCCCGATGGGAGGGTGATGAGTCACCTCTACACAGTGTTAGGGGGACGTGTGTATACTCGTATTTCTAAGATCACTTAAAGAGTGCAGAGTCCCATAGCTAGAAATACTATCGTACCTTTTAGAAGATTCCCATGTTGCTCGCTTATTATTTATATTTGAGATATAAATCTATGCCAATGTTTTTTGAAATTTTTTATGTGCCTTATGGATTTATATAAACTATTTGACATAAATGTTTTATTTAATCCATTGTTTTAGAAATATTACATAACTTGTAAATCATTTTCTTGAAGTATTTTTTCCATCATTTTAATAGTATAACATGATTTGTTTAAAAATGCTTTAAAATGAAAAACATGTTTGATTTTAAAAGTGAAAGTAATATTTTTGTTAATCTATATTTAGAAACTATTATTTAATCCTTGGTGATACTTCACTGGGATTTTTATCTCACACCCTACCAGTGCCATTGGGTGTTTCTAGATTATCTTCTTCTAGGTTTGAGTAAGGGGAAAGGATCTCTTAGAGGTGGATCCAGCTCTTGAACCTTGGACATGCTGAGTTGTTTCCTTAGGGACTTGGATTTTTTTTCCTTATTATGGTACTTGGGTTGTAGTACTTTGGTATTTCTTACCTTGTTGACTTCTAGTACATTACTCCCAGTGGAGTTTCCTTTTTTAGGCATATTTTCTTGTTTCTTTTTCTTCTGCTATGTTTTGTGGAAAATTCATTTCATGATGTATGATGAAAGGTGCTAGTCACCAACCCATGGTGATTAGGAAACCCCTTTGAGCTATGTCAAGGAAATCTCAGTTATCGGGTAATGAGGGCACCTGGTCTGGTTCATAACAGTATTCAAATGGTAAATATATACACCACCAAAAATAAATTAGGGGCATAAAAGAACATGTATATCAAAGAATGAAGTTTTGAGATGAAACCCTTACCTGAAGTCCATAATTTATCATGTATGTATTTTATCCCCTTTATAATTAACCTGGATCAATTATTTGGTTTATTAATATGTTTTTATTATTCAATCCATTATACTTATACCATTTAATTCATTTATTTTAATGAAATGTTTAATTACTTAATTAGTCATGTCCACATTGGGTGTTTTGATGATGTTGGGTTCATAATTTCAAAATTGCATCGATGTATTGACTGTGGTCAAAGTGATAATTTTTAAATCATATATAGAACAATAATAATGAAATAATTCTCATTTTTATACATAAATTATACTTTTGAAAATATTCATGAATTTTTTTTATGAAAAATGAACTATGTTACAATCATGTAGATGGTAGGTCGTACATACAAATGTATAAAATTTCTAATTTTTAATGATCATGATGAAAAAAAGATATGTGTTATTTTAAAATTAAAAAATGATAATAATATACTAAATATCATATTATTTCGTAAAATAAAATTACATATACCATCCATATTATGTGGTAATAAAAAATGAATTACATCACTTCGTGAGGTGGTAGTCTGTCGTACCCAAGAAAAAATTATCATTTTTCAATGGATGGTAAGGTAATAAATTATATTAAATATTACTTTTAATTAGTGATTAAAATTTAATTAATATCATATATAAACATTAAATATAACATCATTAATATCTGTGAGAGGTGATGATAGAAAATAAATTACAACGGTTTGCGAGACGGTAGTCCACCATACACACAAACAATGGTTTTGTTTCCCATTTGTTGGAAGGGGATATGAATAAATATTATTCCATTAACTTAATAAAATATCATTATATAATATATAATAGTTTTATTATATTATAATTTTTAATACGTAATTAAAGGTGGAAAAAATAATAAATAAGAAAAGAGTTTGGTGAAGATGATTGCCTTCTCTTAGATGAACTACCTTTGGATCTCTTATTTAAGGATTCCAAGTTTAGTCTTTTGGGAAGACCAAAAGCTATAGAATGTGTCTAAGGATGTTCGGAATAAATTTTGGTTGGGATTGGTTGTAACATCTCACCCCTCCCCATTGGACTGAGAATATGAGGACCTGCTACTTGGCCTTAGGTGGCATCCCCCAGACAACAAAGGATGGTAATAAATTCCAAGGGATTTTGAGAATGTTGGGTAAAAATTTTATATTTAGAATTAAAACAAACAAAACGACATCAAAAAAACATTGAAACTACTATATTATTCATGAATAAAAACCAATGGAATACTCAAAAATAAAAAACAGTGTTAGAGTGCCAATAGAAATAAAAGACAATAAACATGAAAATACCAACAAACTCCAAGGCTCAAAAATAACCAAAACACATCATATCAAAAAAACCCAACAAATCTCCAAACTCTAACTCATCCTTATATTCCCACATAATCAATATCGATCACTAGAGAAATATGATACCTTCCCTTTACCTTTTTCACAGTAGATTAAATCTGTAAACACACTGAAGTTCCCAAGTAGGGGGTGGGTATAAACTCAACAGTATTTCCCCAATGACTTCCCAAATTGTTCCACTAGGGAAAAACTTGTTAGTGAAATTTATATAAAACAGACATAAAATTAGATAAAATAGTTATTCTACAATTGGAAAGAAGTTCCAATGAAAACATTTTATAACCATAAATCGTTTATCAATTATTTGGAATAACCATAACCATGTCTCCAACCCCACATCCATTCATTACTAAGTGATAGTTCAATAATCATGAGTAGTTTTTTTTTAATCCATCATGTCATTAAAAGGTGATTAATACCAGGTTCCCCAATGGAACATTCCCATTCCATAGGGTCACACCTATTATTTCACTCACACCAACCATGTATTCCAAATTACATGAAAACACATTCAACATAAAACCTTTATTACTTTAAATAATTTAAAAAAATATTTTCCATGAATCAAAACAAAACCAAAATTTTAAAATCATCATTCTAAAATTATCACTAAAGATAATTGTCTAAGAAACCATTAATTTTCCACGATTTTGAGGCATAAACCAAAATTGGTTTCCATTAAGAATCACACACATATTTCACAAAAATTTCATGTAATTCCCCGACCCTAGTAACCCAGAGTCGGTGAATTATTACATAACATTGGCATGATCTCAAGGAAATCATGTCTCGAAAGACCAATAAGTTTAGTATTATTGGAAACAAGATTCATACATAAGTTCAACATTACAACTTGAAAACAAATACAACATGAATTAAGTCTATTAGGAACATCCAAACCTCATAGATTATGCCTGAAAGTCACTCATAACTAACTTCTTCATATCCTGGGAAAATTAAACATAAGAAAGGGGTGAGCTCAAACACTCAGTAAGGGTAAGAAATATAGCGGAAGATAAAATAAATATTAAGCATGATGAATAATTGAAACCACATGCCTTTACCAATAATAAACATGAATACTTTTATGGAGGGAATATGAGCTGAGTAAATAATGCCATAATAAAACATAATCATTAGTATTCTACTAGTCTAATGACCACATGAACCATCAATATTATTTTCATAATGAGAAAATGTATAATGCCGGATATTCTGAAACATTTTGTCAAGGCCTCGGCCAAGACATCTAAAAATGATTAAGGCCTCGGCCAAAACCATACCTCAAAATTGGGAAAGGGCCTTAGCCAATTCCACATCTAGTTGTCTCATGAGACCTACCGAGGCATCGAGGAGCTATAGCGGGCTCCACCCGTCACTTACTAAGTCCAATACATTCCTCATATGAAAAGGTTTAAACATATCATAAACATTCGTATTAAAACTAGCATACTAAATGTCAATACTTTAACCATAAACCATGAATGGTATAAAAATATCACATCCACAATCATACATATCACAAAACCTTTAATACAATATGGAAGTTTTGTATCATAAAAAAATCAATTTCAAATAAACTTAAAATCCATCAAAGGATGTTGACATAGATGAAATCAAAACCCTTTTTAGATAAATGTCTATTTATATTTTGAAATCATTTAAGAGTCACATAATTATAAAGAAAACATTTATTTTGATAATATTCTTATAATATTGTAAGGTAAGCATTTAAGATTTTATAAGAGTTGGAAATAACCTCTCCCGCCGTATAAGTTAAAAAAAGGCATTCTTGCCTTAAATATGTCGAAAAGGTTAAAAAATACCTTGTTTGGAAATCTACAGAAATATTCCTTTCAAAACACAAAAGGGTATAAATTAATTTAACCCATTGTCTAATAAATAGTAAAAATGTTTTGAAATACATTTTTAAGAAACATGGATGTGGATGATAAAGAGGTCTCAGTAGATAATTATGTATAGACAACCTTGGATAATGAAGTGATTGTTGAATTAACCCTTAACTTGTACTTTTCCTTGGTTGAGGTTAGGTTAAACTCCTATATAATGATGAAATAATTGTTATAAAATTATACAATAATCATATACATTAATATGATATCATATATGATCTTTTAACATTGCTTTGTTAATAATATCTTTGTATTATTGTTGTTTCGGGTGTTAACTGATTCATTTTCCTTTACATGATTTGTTATGTAAGCCATTATTGTTATGGATAGGTTGTATCTTTTTCATATCCAGAATGATATTAAGTCTTTAAACATTATTTTTAACCATCAAATAAAAATTATTCTTGAATGGATACGATGGGGAATGATTGTCATCGTGTTCGTGGAGATGGTAGTCCGTACGTACGTACGAGCGACAATATCATTCTTTTGATATTAAAATAATATATAATTGGATAGTATATCATATATACAGAATAATTATCATGTTATACTCATTATTTACATCAATTAAACATCATTATTATACCCATCCAAATAACAATGTATTTAATAACAATTACACCACGACGTGGAGACGGTAAGCCGTACGTACACACATATGGTGACATGTCATTAAAAGGATGGATAGAATACTGAATATGGTTGTACCATATTTATAAAAACATCACAGTATATAGAAGATATTGGAGTTATTATTTTATAATGGAAATAAAAAATAAAGAATAAGTGGAAGAATAAAGGAATTTGAAAGAGGGTGGTGAAAACATTACCTCTTCTTCCAGTTCTTCATTTTGATTTGATCAAAAGGGCTCCTTAGGTTGGATTTATGATCACACTAAGGCCTATAGGTTTAAGTGAGGGAAGTTAAAAGGATATTTGGGTAGGGGTTGGCCGAACCACAATTCTTTGAAGGTATGAATTTGAGAAAAGGGGAGTGCCCATTTATAAGAGGGGTGAGAGGCACCTTAGGAAAATCTAGAAATATTAATTTATAATGAATTCATATTTGGTTTTTAATGGCTCAAAAGTGATTTATTTCGAGGATAAGGTGGGAATGTGTCTAGATACACTCAACCAATATGTTTTAGATAAGTTTGGGTCAATATTTTACCCTTATCTTTTAGATTTAACTCTTAGTTATATAGTTTGACATTAACCATGTCTCTTTGTATTTTTATATTATATGGTTAATAAAATTACTATAAACTGCCAAGAGAACCCCAAGTGGTTCATTAATGACATACCTATCATAATATAAATTATTTGGTAGAACTTTAGATTTTTAGGAATATTATATCAATTAATAATATAATATTTGTTTTTAAAAACTCCTTTATGTCAATTTTGACACTATTTAATAATTGATTTTTGTTAAAGTCTTAATAACTTTATTAATTAGAAAAAAATTCATTTAATAAATCATAACATGTAATATTAACCAATAAAATTTGTTTAATTCATTAAAAGTCTCAAATTATATTTATTTGGGTATTTATAATATCAATTATTTTAAGATTTCACTAATAAGATAATTACTTCATCATCATTGTGTCATAAATAAATTAAAGTATTTAATGTCTAAAAATTATAAATAAAATACCATTATGTATGAAATCTTTTTATTTTTCTAATGAATATTTATAATCGAATTTATCTTTTGTATAACCCTATATTAAAAATGTTTTAGTTATTAAACTTTTATTTTAAATCTTTTAACTCTTCTTTGAATTAAATAATAATAAATGTCCTAATCTAATCCATGTGGACCAAAGAGGTTCATATTTTATTCCTAAGGTTGTTTTTGGTATAATTATACTTAGAAAATAGAATTTGTACATGTGTTAGGGTAATAATAATATCATTTTTACCCTTAATTACCCTATTTACTTTTTACCGTGGTAAATAAAAGTAAAAGGTTACTATTCACCAAAAAAATATTTTTATATTATTGAACCACATTTTACTACTTAATATTAACCGTGTCCCTCGGATTTTTGAAATTACACTCACAGAAGTGGTAAAATTAAGTATTATGTGAATTTGAAAATTCTCTTAGGAGATGGGTAAAAGACGGTGAAAAGTTCAATAAAATTTTTATATATCAAAAATTATTATAAAATGAATCCAATGAATTAAATTGAACATATATAGGTATTATGTATCTATTTTGACCTAAAATAAATTTAAATAAAATAAATAATTATTTAAATAAAAATTCGGTTTTAAACTATAACTCAGTATTTTTCACTATTCATCAAAAATTGAAAGTTTTCAGAAAAATACCAAAATATCACCCTAGGCTAATTTTGATATTCCAAATCTAAAAATGAAGTGAATTTTGAAAGATAAAATGTATAAAATTTCAAAAAGTGGGTATTACTATTCATAATGGCTAGTTTGATTGTTTGTGGTGTGTGTTAGAACTCGAAGTTGCATACAACACACGCTATTGTATTATTCAAAGAGAAGCATACTGTGGAAGAGTGGGGTGTTACATTCTCCCCTCATTCAAATAATTTCATCCTTGAAATTTCTATAATACAACCGCATGAAAAGACTCGGGTGGTTCTACATCATAAGTTCCTCGGGTTCCCACGTTGCCTCTTCCATCTTATGGTTTTTCCATAGAACATTTACCAGACGAGTCGTATAGTTTCTCAACACTTGTTCTCTTGTATCAAGAATCCTGACGGGCTCTTCACAATAAGACAGGTCAGGTTCCAATTCTACTTCCTCATAGGTGAGTATATGTGTTAGGTCGGGCTTGTATTTTCTCAATAGTGATACGTGGAACACATCGTGAACTTTGGAGAGACTTGGCGGCATTGCCAAACGGTAATCTATAGTCCCAATTTTTTTTAAATTTCGAAAGGTCCTATGTACTTGGGACTCAATTTACCCTTATTACTGAAACATATAACACCCTTCCATGGATATACCTTCAAGAAAACATGATCTCCAACCTGAAATTCCCAATCCTTCCTTCAGTTATCGGCATAGCTCTTCTGCCTACTTTGAGCTGCTTTGATGTGGTTTTGGATTACCTTCACCTTTTCTATCGTTTCCACTACCAGTTTTGGGCCTACGAGTTTTCTTTCACCAACATCATCCCAACAGGTTGGTGTGTGACATCTCTTTCTGTATAACGCTTCATACAGTGCCATCCGAATACTTGAATGGAAGCTAAAATTATAGGAAAATTATACCAGAGGTAAATATTGATTCCACATACCCTAAAAGTAATGTGAGCAAGATCTCAACATGTCTTCTAAGGTTTGAAAAGTCCGTTCTGATTTTCCATCTATTTGAGGGTGGTAGGCAGTGCTCAAATGAAGTTCAGTATCCAAGGCCTTCTAAAGACTCTTCCAAAATCTTGAAGTAAAACAGGGATCACGATTAGAAATAATTGATAGGGGTACTCCATGATGTCTCACAACTTCATTAATATATATTCTTGCTAAACGTTCAAGTGGAAAATCTTCCCTTATAGCAAGAAAATGTGATGACTTGGTAAGACGATCAACAATGACCCATATTGCATCATTCCTTCTAGGAGTCTTTGGTAGTCCCATGACAAAGTCCATCATGATATTATCCCATTTCCACTCAGGTATGGAAAGAGGTTCCATGACTCCTTCAGGCTATTTCCTTCCAGCTTTCACTTGTTGACAAACCATACATCTTGACACAAAATCAGCAATCTCCCTCTTCATGTTGTCCCACCAAAAATTTTCCTTCAAATCTCTATACATTTTGGTGCTCCCATGGGTGTATAGAGATATTGGAACTATGATCATCATCCAACAATTCCCTTTGTAGATCAGGTATATCGGGAACACAAAGTCTCTTTCCAAATTTCAAAATTCCTTCTTCATACACAAAGTCTCTCAATCTCCCATCATTCACAGCTTTGATCTTCTTTTGAAATTCTTCATCATCAGTTTGATAACTCTTAATCCTTTCTAGTAAAGATGGTTTGGAAACCATTTGAAAAAGTATTGATGTTTCACCTTCCATGGTGATTCCCATATCCATCTTCACTAGATCCATGTATATAGGATCATTTTCAACTCTCATCTTGTTCAAAACTCCATGATCCTTTCTACTCAAAGCATCTACCACCTTATTTTCCATCCCCTAGTGGTAGTGTATCATGTAATCATAATCCTTGAGTAATTCAAGCCATCTCCTTTGCCTCATGTTGAGTTCTTTTTGTGAGAAAATATACTTCAAACTCTTGTGATGAGTATATATTCACATTTTTCACCATAGAGATAATGTCTCCATATCTTCAAAGCAATGATTACAGCAGCTAACTCAAGATCATGAGTAGGATACTTTTGCTCATGAATTTTCAGCTGTCATGATGCATAGGCAATAACCCTATCATTCTGTATAAGGACACAACCAAGTCCTTTCTTTAAAGCATCACTATAAATAACAAACCCATCATTCCTGGATGGTAGAGTCAATATAATATCATGGACTAATATTATCTTCAGTTCTTCAAAACATTCTTCACACTCTTTTGTTCAAATAAATTTAACCCATTTATGTGTGAGCTCCGTTAATGGGTTAGCCAATCGGGCAAAATTCTGGATGAAATGTCGATAATAACCTGCTAAACCAATAAAACTATGTACCTCAGTTATACTTGTTGGTGCTGGCCATTCTTGGATTGCTCTTATCTTAACAGGATCAACAGAGATTGCATCCTTAGAGACAATATGGCCAAGAAAAGAAATCTCATGAAGCTAGAATTCACACTTGCTAATCTTCCCATATAATTCATGTCTTCTCAGAGTCTTTAGGATAATGCAGAGGTGATTTTCATGATCTTTTTAGATTTTTTAGTATACCAAGATATCATCAATAAATATCACTACAAAAGCATCAAGATATTCCTTGAAAACTATGTTCATTAGATCTATGAAAACAGAGGGTGCATTAGTCAGCCCAAAAGGCATTACTGTAAACTCATAATGCTCATACCTAGTTTGAAATGATGTATTCATAATGTCTTCCTTATTCACACACAACTAATGGTATCCAGATTGAAGGTCAATCTTTGAAAAGTATTGATCTCCATGGAGTTAGTCAAATAAATCATCAATGCGAGATAGGGGATACTTGTTCTTTATTGTAATAGCATTGATTTCCATGTAGTCAATACACAACCTCATAGATCCATCATTCTTCTTAAAAAAAGGACAGGGGATCCCCATGGAGAAACACTTGGGTGAATAAATCCCTTATTACTCAATTCATCTAGTTGTTTCCATAGTTCAACTAATTCCGCAGTGTCCATTCTATAAGGGGTCTTTGATATAGGCCTTGAACTAGGAATTAGGTCAATGGAAAACTCAATTTCTTGTTCTGGACGATTTCCAGGTAAATCCTATGGAAAAACATCAACATATTCTTTCACAATAGGTACATCCTCTATTTCAACATTCCTTTCCTCACCCATAGTTATTTAATTCTCTTCCTCCCCAATAATTGAATTTAGTTGTGCTAATGGGGGTGGATCTAGATAATAATTAGGTGGTGATTATTCTTCTCTAAAGATAAGGTGTTCCTTATCATCATCATCCAAAATAGTAACCTCCTTATTCTTACAATAAATTTTTGCATCATGTTTTGAAATCCAATCTATACCGAGGATTATATCAAATTCAATCATAGGTATGATGATGCGATCAGAAGATAAAGAACATTTATATTCTCTAATGGGGACTGATTCACAAAACTTTGTTGCAATGATACTTCCCTTAGGAGTTTTGACTGACAACTCCCTTGTTAAAACAAATTGGAAATATCTAATTTTCTTAGCAAAATGGGATGATATGAAACAATTTGATGATCCAGAATCAAATAATGCATTTGATAAACTTAAGGAAACCAATAAATTACCTGCCACTACGTCTTTTGGAGCTTCTACCTCAGCAGTAGTGATATCATAAGCTTGTCCTTGATCCCTTGTACTTTTTTGAGGTAATTTCCCCTGACGCTTAGGACATTCATTTGCATAATGTCCCATTTCCCTGAAATTGTAGCATTGAACATTGGTAGTGTCTTTCATTCCCTTACAATCACCAGCAAGATGGCATTTCTGTCCACATTTGTAGCATACTTCTTTTCCATTTAGACAGGCACCAGGGTGCTTCCTTCCAAAATTATCACATGGTGAAAATTCGACTCTTCACTTTTTCCTTATTTCCTTATTTCCTTTCCTAGTGTGTTCAGTAGATCTCTTCTTCTCTTTATTTTCTTTGAAGTTATAAGACTTATAGAATTATTTTTCTTTCTTGATAGCACATGAAACAATATCTTCGTATGATGAGAAGGATTGTGAGACTAATGCTCAATGGAGAAATGGTTTTAACCCATAAAAGAAAATATCAATATTAATCCTTGAGTTACGTATATAATCTTCTACATGCCTTGCTAACCTTGTAAAGTTATCCTCATACTTTGCAACATTATCATCCTCCTTTTGCCTCAGACTGAGAAATTTCCTTTCCATATCTACTCGATCGTCACGAGGAATTTATTTCTCTAATAAAAGCTCTTTAAACTCCCTCCATTCCATATTGGATACTTTAACATCTTCATTTGTGTTTTTAATCAATTACAACCTTTGATCAGCATCTCCAGTGAGGCGATAAACTGCCATGACAAATTTTTCCCTTTCACTACTCCCCAAAGCCTGAAATATTTTCTCTAGGGAACTTATCCATTGCTCAGCTACCAATGGATTTCTATTCCTATTGAATGCTGGTGGTTTTTTCCACATGAATTGATCTAACATTTATCCTCCAGGCTGTGGATCAAGGTGCTCCATATGGTTAAGGTTATTATTTATAACCTGAGTGAGTTGTCCCATTATGGTGATAAGCTAATCAACACCAGTTGTATCACCAGCTCCACTATAATTATCTTGAACAAGATGGAAATCCCTACATGGAGTGCGTGTATTGATACAGTTTCCATTTCTTCCACTAGGTGCCATTTCTAAAAAATGGAATACACTAGATTAGTTTAGGAATTTAAAAACATAAATCCAAACTTGTAAAACACTTAACATGAATTGAACAGTTTATGGATATAATCCATAATCATAAAAATGTTTTCTTTGAGGATGTATATAATCATAAACCATTCATAATGGTTTGTAAAGAAAATGATAATTATCCTAATCATATCCCCCGGGAGTGTCGTAACCAAGAGTGCAACAAGGCCCGTTGTAGTGCACTAGTTCTCATTCGATTCTAGCTCAAAGTGGTGTTTTCGGGTTTTACCCCTAGGTACATCTGTGCTAGAGCCGCCTCTACCTGCTCATATCCAGATAGGGATTTATTTCTCGTAAAACTCACAAAATCTCTACAATACCAAAATTCTAGGAAGTTCTTCTATACTAATCCTCAAAGTCCATCTTAGGTCTATGTGCTCTAATCAGAGTTTATCTAAATCTAGTTTCCAAGATATGTACTAAACTTCCTCTGATACCAACTGTAACTCCCTGACCCTAGTTACCCAGATTCGGTGCATTATTACATAACATTGGAATGATCACAAGGAAATCAGGTCTCGAAATACCGATCAGTTTAGTATTATTGGAAAACAAGATTCATACATAAGTTCAACTTTACAACTTGAAAAGAAATACAACACAAATTTATTCTATTAGGAACATCCAAACCTCATAGATTATGCCCGCAAGTCACTCATAACTAACTTCTTCATATCCTGGGAAAATGAAACATAATAAAGGGGTGAGCTCAAATGCTCAGTAAGGGTAAGAAATACAACGGAGGATAACATAAATATTAATCATGGTGAATAATTGAAACCACATTCCTTTACCAATAATAAACATGAATAATTTTATAGCTGGAATATGAGATGAGTAAATAATTCCAAAATAAAGCATAATAATTAGTATTATACTAGTCGAATGACCACATGAACCATCAATATTATTTTCATAATGAGGAAATGTATAATTTCGGACATTCTGAAAAATTCTGTCAAGGCCTCGGCCAAGACGTCTAAAATTGATTAAGGCCTCGGGCAAAACCATATATCAAAATTGCGAAAGGGCCTTGGCCAATTCCACGTCGAGTTGTCTCATGGGACCTACCAATGCATCGAGGACCTATAGCGGGCTCCAACCGTCACTTACTAAGTCCAATACATTCCTCATATGAAAAGCTTTAAACATATCATAAACATTCGTATTAAAACTAGCATACGAAATGTCAATAATTTAACCATATACCATGAATGGTATAAAAATATCACATCCACAGTCATACATATCACAAAAACTTCAATACAATATGGAAGTTTTGTATCATAAAAAAATCAATTTCAAATAAAATTAAAATCCATCAAAATATGTTGACATAGATGAAATCAAAACCCTTTTTAGAGAAATATCTCTTTCTATTTTAAAAGAATTTAAGAGTCACATAATTATAAAGAAAAAATTTATTTTGAAAATATTCTTATAAGCTTGTAAGGGATGCTTCAACAATTTTATAATGGTGGAAAATAACTGCACCCTCCGTATAAGTTAAAAAAAAGACATTCTTACCTTAAATATTCCGAAAAGGTTAAAATTTACCTTGTTTGGAAAATGATGGAAAGATTCCTTTAAAAATACATAAGGGTATAAATGAAATTAACCCACTATCTAGTAAATAGTAAAAATGTTTTGAAATACATTTTTAAGAAACATGGATGTGGATGATAAAGAGGTCCTAGTAGATAATTACGTATGAACAACCTCGGATAATGAAGAGATTGTAGAATTAACCCTTACCTTGCACTTTTCCTTTGTTGAGGGTAGGTTAACCTCCTGTATAATGGTGAAATAATTGTTATTAAATTATACAATAAGTATATACATTAATATGATATCATATATGATATTTTAACATTTCTTTGTTAATAATATCTTTGTATTATCGTTGTTTCAGATGTTAACTAATTCATTTTTCCTTTATACGCTTTGTTACGTAAGTTGTGTTTGTTATCGATAGGTTGAATCTTATTCATATCCAGAATGATATTAAGTCTTTAAACATTGTTTTTAACCATCAAATTAAAATTATTCTTGAATGGATACGATGGGGAATGAATCTCATCGCGTTCGTGGAGACGGTAGTCCGTACGTACGCACGAGCTACAATATCATTCTTTTGATATTAAAATAATATATAATTGGATAGTATATCATATATACATAATAATTATCATGTTATACTCATTATTTAAATCAATTACACATAATTATTATACCCATCCAAATAACAATGTATTGAATAACAATTACACCACGACGTGGAGACGGTAAGCCATACATACGCTCGTATGGTGACATGTCATTAAAAGGATGAATAGAATACTGAATATGGTTGTACCATATTTATAATAACATCACAGTATATAGAATATACTAGATTTATTATTTTATAATGAAAATAACAAATAAATTAGAAGTGGAAGAAGAAAGGAACTTGAAAGAGGGTGGTGAAAACATTACCTCTTCTTCGGGTTCTTCATTTTGATTCGATCAAAAGGGAACATTAGGTTGGATTTCTGATCAAAATAAGGCCTCTAGGTTGAATTGGGGGAAGTTTAGAGGGTATTTGGGTAGGGTTTGGCCGAACTAGAAGGCTTAGAAGGTATGAATTTGAGAGAAGGGGAGTTTCCTTTTATAAGAGGGGTGAGGGGCACCTTAGGAAAATCAAGAAATATTAATTTCTAATAAATTCATATTCGGTTTATAATGGCTCCAAAGTGACTTATTTCTAGGATAAGGTAAAGATGGGTCTAAAGCCACTCAACCAATAGGTTTTAAACAAGTTTGGGTCACTATTTTACCCTTATCTTTTAGATTTAACTCTTAGTTAAATAGTTTGACATTTACCATGTCTCTTTGTATTTTAATATTATATGGTTAATAAACATACTATAAATTTCCAAGAGAACCCCAAGTGGTTAATCAATGAAATAAATATCATCATATAGGTCCTTTGGACAAACCTTATATTTTTAGGAATATTATATCAATTCACAATATAATATTTGTTTTAAAAACTCCTTTAGGTAAATTTTGACACTATTTAATAATTTATTTTTGTTAAAGTCTTAATAACTTTATTAATTCGAACAAAATTCCTTTAATCAATCCTAAAATATCATATTAACCAATAAAATTCTCGTAATTCATTAAAAGTCTCAAATTATATTTATTTGGGTATTTATAATATCAATTATTTAAATATTTCACTAATAAGATAATTACTGCATCATCATTGTGTCATAAATAAATTAAATTATTTAACGTCTAAAAATTATAAATTAAAAACCATTATATAGGAAATATTTTTATATTTCTAATTAATATTTATAATGGAATTTATCTTATGTATAACCCTATATTAAAAATGGTTTAGTTATTAAACTATGATTTTAACTCTTTTAACTCTTCTTTGAATTAAATAATAATAAATGTTCTAATATAATCCATGTGGACCAAAGAGGTTCATATTTTATTCCTAAGGTTTTTTTTTGTCGAATTGCACTAAGCCAATAGAATTAGGACATGTGTTAGGGTAATAATAATATCATTTTTACCCTTAATTACCCTATTTACGTTTTATCCGGGTAAATAAAAGTAAAAAGTTACTATTCGCCAAAAAATATTTTTATCTTATTGAATCAAATTTTACTCCTTGATATTAACCGTGTCTCTTGGATTTTTGAAATTCCACTCATAGAAGCGGTAAAATTAAGTTTTATGTGAATTTGCAAATTCTCTTAGGAGATGGGTAAAAGACGGTGAAAAGTTCAATAAAATTTTTATATATCTAAAATTATTATAAACTAACTCCAATGAATTAAATTGAACTTATATAGGTATTATGTATCTACTTTGACCTAAAATAAATTTAAATAAAATAAATAATTATTTTAAAAAATCATTTTTAAACTATAACTCAGTGTTTTTCACTATTCATCAAAAATTGAAAGTTTCAGAAAAATACCAAAATTTCACCCTAGGCTAATTATGATATTCTGAATCTAAAAATGAAGTCCATTTTGAAAGATAAAATGTATAAAATTTCAAAAAGTGGGTATTACTATTCATAACGGCTAGTTTGATTGGTTGTGGTGTGTGTTAGAACTCGAAGTTGCGTACAACACACACTACTGTATTATTCAATGAGAAGCGTACCGTGGAAGCTTGGGGTGTTACATTTCAAGTAATTAAATTAAAGAAAACTATGCCTTAAAGTTTTAAGTCATGTGGATATGAGATAGATGACAACTACCTCTCAATGGTTAGTGAAAATGAATAACAACACAATGATTCACTACAATCCCCTTAAGATATTCAATCCTTTAATAGATTAAATCAAAACTCATTAGGAAACCCATAAAAGAACATAGATATGTCTATAACGTACTATATAAATTATTTCGAGAGAGAGGATAAGAATATATCTAAGAGGAATGATGAAGATCGATGACTTACTAAAGAATTTAGATTTCCAACGCACTTTTATTTTCCTAATAATTACTTCAAGATCGAAGGGGGCATCTCTAAAGTCTAGGGAGAATAAGGAATTTGATATATATAGGGTTTAGGTGATTAAGGTGGATCTCAAGATTAAATTCATAATACATCTATAAAATTTAGGGTGATAACTATACACTGCATGGTCAGGCCAAGAAGTTTGAAAAAACATGCACCAATTGTGTGGTGATACTATATCAAGGTCACACCTTGCATGGTTGGCTCGCATGGTTAGAAAAAATATGCACCATTCATGTTTTTTCCTCTATTTGAGGTTGCATATTTTCTCCTGGGCACTTGCATGATGTGTTCATGTCATACGAAAATTTGGTGCCTGCTTGGTTACCCCCAATATATATTTCACAATTTTCTGGAGGTGGTTCATATTTTCTACTAACTATTCAAAAATCATGCACCTCCAGTATCACCTCTAAAATAAGTCTAAACATCCCAAAAACTCACAACAATTAAACCAATTCCTTTACAAGATAAAAGTATATAATTAAAGTGTCATGTAACCAAAATTGGGGGTGCTACATTCTCTCCACCATTGGTCTTTCTGTCCTCAAAAAGTTGAAAACCAAATCTATTCTTTAAAATATGGAGCCACTACTCTAACATTTCTTTTTTAGGCTCCCACATATATTCCTAAATCTAACTATGTTTCCATAAAATCCACACTAAACTGATTATTTTCCCATTAAATAACTTATCTTCCTTATCCATAATTCATACTAGTACAAGAATTAATGTGGCATCCAGTTCAAGATCAACATGGTCCTATAGAATCCCATGGTCATGATCATGTTGGTACTTTTTAGTTTGTATACATGAAACATTATATGTATCGAACAGAACCTTAGAGGTTGAACTAATTAATTTTCTACCTCAATAACCCATTCCAAAATCTCAAAAGGGAAAATGTATCAAGGATACAACTTTACCTTCTTATGAAAAAAATGATTCCCAATCCATGCAGATATTATAAAGAAAACATGATTAGTGACCCCAAATGATAACAGCCATTGACGATGACCCACATATTATTTCTGACGAATCTATGTTGTTGCCTTTACTTTTCTAATCATCTGAATTTTCTCTATTTTCTCTTGCACAATGTTGGGTCCAAATAGTGAAGTCTTAACTATTTTCATCTAACAAATTGGATAAAAATAAGGTACAAAATTCAATTCTTAAAAAATATTCATATGTATCGAGTCCTAAAAACTACTATTTTATGAAAAATACACTAACAATATATATTCCTCCCATGAGCCACCAAAATATATTATACAATACCTATTTAATTACTTAAATTTTTGGATCATCCTTTCTTATTTTCCATCTATTTTAGGATTATAAACCATGCTCACAGTTAATTAGTTCTAAGGTAGTGTCGTAAGGATTTATAAAAATGGGATGTAAACCTTGGGTCTCTGTTAGATACAATCAAGTATAAAACTTTTTGCATCTTTAAAACTTCCAAAATGTAGATTTTGGAAAAGTCTTACACTATATTAGTTTCATGAATAGTGATGAAGTGAACTGATATTGTGACTCAATCCATTATCACCCATATGGAATTGTGTTTCCTAACCATCCTTGGTAGACTTGTTACAAAATCCATGGCCATCTTCTCTCATTTCAACTCAGGAATCAGTAAATACTATAACATACTATCTTGTTATTGATTATATGCCTATAACTTTTGATGGGTGAGGCATCTAGAGACACACTATAATACAACTCTTTCCATTCCCACCCAACATACTATACTTTCAATGCTTTATATATATTTTGAATCCCAAAATGAACTGCCCATATTGAAAGGTCATAGACACTATGAACCTATTCTTGATAAGACAAATGTGAAATAACATGATCTCTAAAATATAACAATAAACTCTAATCCAACTTAAATTACTCAATTTTATCCCCACTATTATGTTTTTACCTCATGGTAACACATTCATGATCATAATTTTGAAAATTTATAACCTTCTCAACCAAATCTGGAATAATAGAAATAAGAAATAAAACAACAATATCACCTTGTTCTACAAAATCAAAATACATATCATCTATGAATGATAGAATATCCACTGATCTAAATCATTTTTATCCAACTGATCATATGAATCCCTACTTAAGGAATATACTACAAAATTTCCTTTTCCTGATATATATAATAAGTCAAAGTCAAACATTTGAAGAAATTCCATCTATATTATTTTCCTTGGATTCAAATCACTTTGTGAGAAAATTTTCTTCATGATTTTATGATCCTTATACACCATAAATTTATCTCTAAAAATATATTGATGCCAAGTCTTTAAGGAATTAACTACAATATCCAACTACAAATTATGTGATGTGTAGTTCTTCTCATACATCCGCAGCTACCATGAACCATATGAAAACACAATATCCTTCTACATGAGAACATATCCAAACCCAGATCCCGATGCATCATAAAATACAATATAACCTTCTCTAGAATCTAGAAACATGAGGATAGGATAGGATGTAAGTATAACCTTAAGATCTTGAAAGGATTTATGAAATTCATCATTCTATTGAAAAGTAACACATTTCTTCATCAAAGCTATCATCAATGACGCCAAATGTGAAAAATCATGTAAAAAGAATCTATAGTATCCCACTGAGACCGATAAATTGTGTATCTCAAATAAATTATTTGGTGGTTTCCAATAGATAACAACTTTTATCTTTTTAATGATCGAAGAAAACTTCTTTTTCTAAAATGACATCTCCTAGAAAACATACCTATTATATCAATAAATCACACTTATATAACTTAGTATAAAGGATATTTACTCACAAGATACCCAATATTATATCCAATTATTGCTCATGGTCCAATTTTTTCCTAGAATATACCAGAATATCATAAAAAACACCACCATAAAAGATACCTTTGAAATATTCTTTTCATTAATTCTATAAGTATGGTTGATGCATTCATAAGACCAAAATTCATAATAACATAAAAATAATTTCTATATCTTCTTATAATGGTTGCCTTCTGAACATCCTCCTTTAGAACATGTAGTTGGTGTCATCCCAAATGAATATAAGTTTTAGAGAACCCCTGGGCTCCCCTTAATTGATCAAAAAATCATAGATTTATGGAAGATGATGTCAATTCTTTATCATAACATGGTTAAGATATAATAATCCACATAAATCCTAAGAGACTTCACAAAAAGAAATTTTGATACCCATATAGATGTGCTTAGTTGAATGAACCCTCTATATTCCAACTCTTCCAACTAAACATTCGACTCCCTCAATTATTTTGATGTCATACAATAAAATTAAAGTGGAATAAGACTATTCCTTGACAGGAGATCAATCATAAACTACACTTCTATTTTAGGTGGAAACCTAAAAAAATTATCATAAAAATATTAGGAAATTGGTCAATGATTTTTGGAAAATATATATTTCTGATCTCATCCACATATTACAAAGTAAGTGTTTCCAATTGATAGGATATAGTTTCAACCACCAATACCAAATTTCATGCTCTACTTACCTTTACATTCCAAAATTCTCTAAATAGATACTTCATGCCATCAATATATGTGGTAATAAAATATCAAGAATAACAATTGATGTGGGCCTCGAATGATGTAAACTAATCCATACCAAAAATAAATTCATAGAAATCAATCTCAAAAATAGATAAATCCCAAATAAATCCATCCACATCGATAGTCATGGAACATGATTTACACATAGAGGCCTGAAACACTCTTTATCAAAGATAATTTTTATGTTTCAAAATATAACAAATAATACCAACATGAAAACCTATATCATTAACAATATAAGAAGAAAAAAACAAGTGGGACATCCCATATCAAAAAAATCTTGCATAATGGTAGAATAAAAAAGAATCATACCTCTCACTATCTAAGGACTTTATTGATCATCTATGATCACTTTATCATCTCCACAAAATTGATTAATCATTATTCTTTTTTCTTTTTTACCCTGTTGATATTGTATAGGTTGAGGAATCATGGTGTTTCTATAATCACCTTGGATCACTCAGTTTTGATGATATAATTATTATTCTGATCTTTTATTATAGAAGAATAAGATTTCTAAGAAACATGAGATGTGTGTCTAGCACCAGAACTTGGATAACTATGACAATAACACTAAATATATCTCATCTAATTAAAATCATGACAATCTATAGACGGTTTCATATAGTCTAATTTCATATGCTCAAAAGAACCACAATTAAAACATCTCATCTTACTTTTCAATTAAGTAGAAATGTTTACTGATCCCAGGGTTTGATTTTAAGGTGTCCCACCACTCTATAATTAGGTAGCCCTATTTTTATTATTCATAACATTATATTTCACACCTATTCCCATGGGAATAAATATTCTCCCTCCAAAATTATTTCTTTTGATTTCTCTTTCTATCACTATTACTATATTTCCCACTTTCATATAGTTTGTAATGAAAAGAACGAAAATCATTAAGGTAATTTCTAGTCTCAAACCTAACTAAAAAATGTGTGCCTTCATGGAAACGTTTTTATAAACTTTTAAGGAAAAATGTACTAGATTCATAAAATTAACCTCATACTCTATTACTATGATATTCTATTATTTTAAACTAAATAATTTTGTTATTATAGGAATATGAATAATGTAAGGATAGAATTTTTTTATCAATTCTTTAAAATCATCCCATGTTATGCCTTTGTCATCTTTAGCCTAAACTATTAAATCCCACCATTGGAATGTTATATCCTTTAGGATATATGTTTATAACTTTACACTCAACTCTATTGGTGTCCCAAAGAAATAATGGATTCAATTAATCCTATTCAACCATAATTTTTATTTTTAAGGTTTGGAATCCCCTAAAAAGGTGGCTGGGTTCTACTTTTTGAACTGATCCAAATGGTCCACTTATCAAGTATCATCATTTCAATTACCCCTATCTATGGCCTAAAAATCATGGATGATACTATAAATTATCCATTGGTTCACCTATGAATCAAGTGAAACTAAATTCTCTATAGCCTCTTCTAGTTGATTCCCGTGATGTCAACCCAGTTCCATTCTATACACAGAACCAAAATTCATTCAATCTCACTCCCTAGAAACTGAAGGCTTTACAATTTCAATTCACCATATCAACACATATCACAATCATCCATTTCCAAAATCCAACCATTGTAAAAAATTGTGATCGTTTTTAAAAATACCACAACCATACTCTTTAAACTCAAACCATTTTATCCATTTTTAAAATTGAACACATTTTCAAAATTTCATAAATCATTAATCTCATAAAGAAAAATATGATCCTAGTGGAAATTCTAACTTATAATGAATGTTAGGAAATTCCAATTTTATGAACCCATGACTATGAAGTGGAAATAAACCTATATGTGTATCCAAACACTTTTATACCCAATCTACCCTAGTGACTTGAAGTTTATCAAAAAAAGGTTTAGATCCACCTTTTTATGCTCTATATTTCATGTTTTGACATCCTATATCCATACTACAAACCCAATTCAAGGACTAAACAAGTATGATATTTTTTCCAACTGAAGGACTGAACAATCATGATACCATTTGTAACATTGTGTCCCTCCTCATTAGCTTGAGAAGAGGAAGAGGTGCTAATGGGGCATAAGTGACATCCCCAAGACCCCAAAGGATGGAAATAAAAACCAAGGGATTTAGAGAACATTGGGGGATGAATTTATCTTAATAAATTAAATTACCAAACCAAGATCAAACAAACATCAAAACCACTATATGATGCATGAATAAAAAATACAACCAAAGGTATAATCAATAATAAACAACCAAACAAGAGCACCAATGAAAATAAAATATAATAAAAATAAAATACCAACAAACTAAAATAATCAAAGACAACCAAAAGACATCACCAAAAGAAACTTGAGCAAGCATAATGCTCCAAATACTCTAGTTATACACACATAATTAAGTTTAATCACTAGAGAAATATGATACATTCCCTTTACATGTATCCCGATAGATGACATCTACAGACACAGTGAAGTTCCAAAGAAGGGTGTGAGTATAAACTCTATATTATTTACCCAATAATATCCCAACTCACTTCACTAGGAAAAAAATTGTTAGAAAAATTTATTTATAATAGTTTTAAAATAAGATTAAATAGTTTATACCAAAACATTAAACAAGTTCCAAGGAAAAATTTATACAAGTATAAAACCTTTCTCAATTATTTGTCAAAAACATTACCAAGTCTCCACCTACATACCCATGCATTCCCATGTGATATTTCCATACTCATGAGTAGTCTCTCATCGATCTGCCAAGTCATCACAAGGTGACCAATACTAGGTTTCACATTGGCACACACCCCTTCCACAAGTTCATGTCTATGAATTCACTCACACAAACCATGTATGCCAAAATACATGAAAGAAAATTCCACATAATATATTTATTTTTTTGATTATTTTAATGAACATATTCCATGTGTCAAAGAAAAACCATAATTTTAAAATCATCATTTTAAAATTATCGCCAAAGATAATTTTCTAAGAAACTATTCAATTTCAACAATTTCAATCCATAACCTAGAAGAGGTTTCTATAAAGAATCACACATGGATTTCATAATAATTTCAAGAAATTAATTTAAATAAAACTAATCCTTAAATTTCAATGTCAAGTTTAGATGATAGAGAATCCACCTACCTCTTAATAGGTGGAAAAAATAATGAACATTGCTATGATTCTCTAGATCCCACCTTGGATCTTCTTTTCTTTAATAGATTCAATCATAACTCATTAATAAACTAAACAAATTACATAGATCTATCCATAACAAACTATATATGAAATTCTAGAAGAGAGGGGAAGAATAGATCTAAGAGGAATAGTGAACAACGATTACTTACTAATGAATCTGGATCTCCAAAACGCTTTGATTTTTTTAAGGATCACTTCCAGGTTGAAGGGGCCATCTCTCAATCCTATGGAGAAAAAATAATATGAGATATAGAGTGGTTAGGTGATTAAATATGTTCTTGGGAGTAAATTATGATTATATTCATGAATTATGGGGTGCTAAATATATACTTCACATTTTGATAAATTGTGTTCCAACCATGTCATGCTACTATCTCAAGGCCACACTTCGCATGATTGGCATGGATGGTTAGAAAAATCATACACCGTCCATGTTTTCCCCTATATTTGAAGTTTCATGGTTTACATTGGGTACTCAGGAAATTTAGAAAAACTATGTTTCTTCCATGTTACTCCCAGCACATGTTTCACAATTTTTTATAGGGGGTTCACAATTTCTACTAACAATTCACAAACCATGCACCATTAAAAACACCACAGAAACATGTCTAAACCTCAAGGAAACTCAAAACACATAACCCAATAATTTTAAAACCTAGATGTATATAATTAAATTTCCATGTACCTGAAATCATGGGTGATAAATTGTTCAAGACAAATGGATTGAGAGTTTTTAACAAGTGAGGGGAATGAGTGCCTTTTGTAATTGAGTAAGAGTGGATTTTTTATAAATACCCAAAACTATTAAATAATGGGAAGTCACTCTCAAAAAAAGTGCCTAAAATTTTGAAAAAAATTGGATGAGTTCTAAGACTGAGACACACCACAAAAACTATGAAAAATATTTTAAACATGTTATCCCATTTACCTCTAAGGTTTCTCACTTTTACTATTTAATTTTTTATCACGGTAACTAGTTTTTTACTATTTTTACTATTCATTATGAAAAAAATAAGTTATCCATATTATATAATAAAATTTATTATAATTATAAATTTTGAATCCATTTTATGAAATTCAATTCACATAAGGGATAGTGTTTAATTTATAATAAAACTCACAAGTGTCATAAGAAAATAGTATTCAAATAATTACATTTTTCAAGGAATAGATGATTTTACATTAACTCTATGACTAGTAATATTAATTATATGGATTTAAATTCATAAAGGTAGTGTTATAATTTAAAAATTTTATTTAAATCATTCCTCATTAGGGTTTATTTTAATTAATTAAAATGGAGAAACATTATCCACTTTAAAACAATTTTCTGATAAATTTTTTTTTAAGCCTAAGAATAAACTTACACTAAAATATGGTCTAAATATGATTCAAATTTAATTAATTAGATTAAGTAAAACTAAATAATACTTATGTCTCTTTAAAATTAAATTAAAATAATAATGAAACTTTTAAATCACTTAATTCATTAAAAGAAATTATAGTTTTACAAAAAATTGTATTTTACATCATTCACTGAAAATTCAATAAATTTTTCAAAAAAATAAACTTTTACTATATGTTTATTTTTATACTATTATTTCAAAAATTATTTTCATTTTATAAAATAAAGTTTCTAAAATTTCTATAAATTAATTAAAAAAAATTCTCACAAAAAGGAATAAAATCATTTTCAAAGGAAACAAAATTTTTATAGAATAAAATATAATTATTAAAATATGAATGCTTATTTATTAAAAATTTATAAATAAATTTATATTTAGTATGAAAATTATATATATTTTATAATGTAGATAATACTATTCATGCTCTCTAATTTAACAACTATGTTAAATTAGTCACTTTTATATAATAATGTTTTAATATTATACATAAGTTCATTTAAACTAATTGTTTCATGTTGAATACTCTATCAAACATAGTATTCTTTTAAAATATTGTTGAGTTACATTCTTACCCCTTAGATAAATTCTTCATTTCAATTTGAACTTATGATCAGTAATCAAGGGTTTTACATTTTAAAATTACTTTTTAGATAATTTGCATCATAAAAAGTGATAACATGACTACCTCTTAAAAAGAGGGAAATAGAAATAAAAAGGTCATTACATAACTAGGTTTCTACATAAAATAAATTGGTGGGAAGTGAAAACATCGATTCAGAAAGAATATATATTTAGGAGAAAACATTATACCATTTTGTTTAGATAAGAGATATAATAAATTTATCAAAAATTACTAACATTTTTATTTCAAGATCCTTCTACTAAAGTTATAGTACCCTTTTATAATATAGATTAAGAACATAAGGAAAAATACTTACTTAAAAAGTAAAATGTCATCCTTTAATAGAATTTCATTACAATATCAACTTTTCTCTAAATTATGAGTATTCAAGATGAATATTTCATCCATAAATTACTAAAATAAACTTTTAATGGATAATATAATCAAAAAAATACTAACAATATATGCCTCCTATATTTACTAAAAACAAATTTTTTAGCACAAGGTAGTATAATTCAAAACATTAATAAACCATCATGCGGTGAAATAAAAAATTAATTTCTAAATAATCAACTATTACACCCATAGATAAACATAGATCATTTGATAAATAAATTACCTTAAAATTCTTCAAAATATTCCTAACTAAGTTTGAAACCCAAATATTTGAATGATTTGATCACATATTCATCTAAGATAAATTGGAAAAAAATTTCAAATAAAATCAATAAATCCTAAATTATGATACCAAAATGCATATGCACTATATGATAATGATTTTAATAAATAAACTAAATCACAATAAATACTTTATAAAATCATATGTGATTCCAAAAAATAACAAAACCCTCATATGTTTTATGGTTCATATAACAAAAACATTGTTGATATAAATACTTTTACAATATAATTATTAGATTCCCACACATAAATACTTTCACCTCAATGATTGTTATGACATAGTTTATTCTTTGGGCTAGGGGACAACACCTAGTTTAGGTCATTTACTTAGACAATTACCAAGTTACCCACACACAATACATCGAATTACTTGGAAATTCATTTCTCTATGCCCTTTATTTCCGCATAGAAAACATCTTCTCCTCCATTTGAGATATTCTTCTGGGTTATTACTCCCAAATTATTAACTTGAATAAAATTGATTCTTATTTTCTTTATCATCTTTAATAGTGTAACTTCTATGATACCCCATAATTATATTTTTTAATGTGTTTAGAAATTAAACTATGTTCTAGTTTTTAATTGTAATTAGAGATATCTCATTTGTCATAATCACAAGATGTATAACTACCATTCCCATTAATTTAGGAATCTCATTAATAAAATAATTACATTTCCAATCACATAGGTTATGGAAATTATTTATTCTATTTCTTTCCATTAACTAAAAAATAAAAGAAACATGATTATAATGGATTAAAATACAATGTGAAACTTATAAACCTATAAGTAGTAACATTTAAATGGTAGGTATATCCTAAATTATGAGTCTCTGGGTTTCAATCTAGGCTAACCATGTTAAAATTTCCTATTATGTTTTCTAACCTAACAATTTTTTCAAGTACTTCACAATGGTTCATAAATATTTTGTGAATTTCCAAAATATATCCGCCATGAGTGTCAACCCATGTGTACAATAAGGCTCATTTTCATGCACTGAATGTTTTTTTATTATATTTTTCATTGACTAAGATCTTATTCATGAATCACCTTGTACTTGTTTATTTTTTTGTAACCTTCATGAGTATAAAATCTATTATGACACAAAAAAACTGGTAAGTATTGAGTCAAGTATATTGGGACACAAAAACACAGGTTATAATTTTAGATTATTGGCATCAAAATCTATGCCCTAAAGTTAGGATGATTTCTTTATTTATAGATAGGTATAAGAATAAAAAATGGAAAATTCTCTAATATAGGACTCTAATAAAATGATAAAAAAATTCTTAAATCACTAACCTAGACAATATAATGAACTAGACCACCAACTAATAAACCACACTCTTACAATCCCACTCAATCTAGGACAAAAATACTGATCATACCCAACTTTTTATATAAGAGTTATGTTTGATGTTCTGGAATTAATTATGTGAGAATGTTTATGTGTTGGTATGTAGTCTATATGTGGTTGAAATTGATCTTCTTCTTCTTGAAGTTTTTATTAAAGAAACCATAATCCACTTATAATTTCTTTATTTCTCATGAAATATTAAGTTAGTGAAAATTTTGATGGTTGTCTAGTTTTCATGCAGGTTACACATTTTCTTTATGACCAGATCGTTGATATCTTGCTGAAGCTTTTGATCCTAGATAATTTATATAATTTAGTGATTCCTTTATATGTATTCATACTCTACAGTCAATTTATATATAATTTTTTTCTTCTTTTTATGTCACGAATTAATATTTCTACCAATGAAAACAACAAATACCATGGTAGTTTGACTAGATTAAAAATATCCTATATAATATACATTGAGATATGATTTCATTTTTGTATTTCCATGATTAAAGTAAAGTGGTACAATTTATGGTTATCTTATAACATAATGAATGATATGAATAACTACTTTCAAGTCAAGTTTTGGTTGTGATTATGAAATGAATTTTCTCACAACAAAACCGTGTTAGGTTGGGTTATTATCAAATAATTGAGCTTTCCTATGATCCATCGATAACTATCATGGGATGAGAATTATTTACAATAAATATGAATATATGTTTCCCTATTTCTAATGTAATATTGTTATCTTTAAGACATTTTATCCTTCTTTCTTGAATAATATACATAACATGATTCTTTTGAGATAGAAATATAAATTTATCACAACGAGACACCTCAATGCCTAAAAAGATTTTAGTGGACAAAAATACTTTGTATTGAAGTGATGATGATGAAATGATTTAATCTTATTGATCCCTGTTGATCGACTACTAATTATGAAAATATCATCAATAAAATATACTATAAGGATACTTCCAATAGATAACTAGTGATGGAATATGAAATAATCCTTTAGGTTATAAGAGATCTCAAAACTATTATACATTATGTAGAAAGTTCCAAAACATGCCCTTGAGCTATTTAATCCCATATAATGATTGATGAAAATGAGATACTTGTTAGTAATGTGAATAATTATTTATATTTTTTTGTTTCCTTTAGCCCAGAAGGAGTGGATCCACAACCTAGGTTCTAGATCATAGTGGATGCTTGTATTAGCATTGTTTAGTGGATGTAGGATTTTCAAAACCATGGTAACCTAGCATCAGAAGATATATTTATGGAAGATTAAACTGGGTGGAATGATAGGATAAATAAGCATTAGTTAAAACCACATAATGGTCCTTAGTGTTGTTTCAGATTAATTTTACTTTTGGTAGACACATTATTCACCTGGTGATCCATTTGATACAGTGGCATTCCTCTACTTTCCATTCTCATATGGTTAGCTGCCCATAAATTTCATAAGATGGTGAAACTTAGAAATTATATTAGCCTCCACTATAAATAGGTGGGGTCACTTGTGACTCTAGATTCATAATCACTCTTCCTTATTCATTTTATATAGGAAAACATTAGTTCTCTCTCATGGATTAAGATTAAATTCCAAATAAAATATTCTCCTTTTTCATTTTCTTTAGTTTTTTGTTTTACTTGTGTGTATTTGTTTCAAATGTTGTGATATTCCAAGAATGTGGTGAAAAAATTTGCGGATAAGGTGTGTTGTGTATTCTCAGTTCATATATACCCTCATTGAGGGTTTTCCCATTTTTTAAAGTTCCAAACTTTATTCCTCATTTGAAGTTCTGGTGGGTGATTCCAGATCTGTGGTATTGTATCAAAGATTGTGGATAAGTATGTCTAGATGCACTTATAATAATATATTTTGGTAAATTTGCTTATCAATGTGGTTTTTCATTTCAATAGGATTTATCTATTTCAGATTGAATGGTGTTATAATATGGAAATATCCAAAATTAAAATTTTGACAATACAGACTTCATGTTCTAGAGGTTGCAGATGGAGGATTATATGCTCTACAAGGACCTTGAGCTTCCATTTAAAGGATTTAAACTTGAAGTGATGGATAAATAATAATGATAAAGTCTTTAATAGAAGACACTTGTAATGATACATATGTTTTTGGAAAGTAATTTTTCATAAAACATCTGAGAGGTGAATACCTTAATAGAATTTATGAATATTATAGAATATATGTATGAGAAGCCAATAAAAAAACTATTCATGATTAATTACATATAAAACATGAAAATATTGGAAGAAATGCCAGTGACTAATGATGTTAATTACTTCAACATTATTTAGATTCAACTTGTATCAGTGGGGAAATTTGTTGATGGTGTGTGGGAATTTCTGTTTTTCTCACCACTTTTAGAATCATTGGATGTGATTTTTATCACTATGAGAAACTCTTTTAGTAAGTTTGAATTTGTGTTTGGGGAAATTAATGATCTCATTTTGAATTAATTTCTTATTTTAAAGTAATTCAATACATTTTTTGTAACTATACTTAATGAAAAAGGAAGATGACGTTCTATTTCACAAAAAAAATAGAATAATTTTAAATTTTAGTCAAGGGAATAAAGTTGAAGTATTTTTATTAGGCTCATACCCATATGTTGGAATTTTATGAAGGTTGGGAACATGAATAAGGGTAATAGATATTACATGGTTAATATTTAAAGGTTATCAACCAAAATTTATACAAATACCATAGCAATATATGGAGGTTTTTTACTACTCAGTGTTAATATTTCAATGCAATCATGAATCATTGATTCAAGGGTTTTTTATTTTCATTGGTTTAGTGGGGGTTCATAGTGAATTATGTATCTAGAAGGTTTGAAGAATTCATCTCATCGATGATAAATCTCTAAAGATATTTGAGTAAGGTCAATACTGATGAATGAATGTAAAGTGGAATCTCTTTATAGTTGCAAGGAGTGTAGTACATACTAGGGTTACAGAAGAATCTAATTTAACTGGGTTAGCTGGATGAATTGGGTTTTATAGTAATATTTGAAAATGGATTGCGGGATACCACTCATTGATCCATGGTTCTAGACCAAGGTTTAAAATATGGATCTTTTTTTCTAATGGAAGGATCATATGGAATATTAATTTCCAAAATAATAACTTTTAAAGGTTTAAAGTTATGGAATTGATGTCATGGGAACCTAAGTGAGAAGAATATGTGATTATTAGGGTATAAATGTCTACTTATGTTTTGTCACATCGATTTTGGATATTGTGATATTTTTTTACTATGAAAGTAGAGAACTATTGCATTTATCATGGATGCAAGGACACCTATTTCTCATAAGGTGGATGTCATACATATGAAAATTTGGATTCCTAATCTAGTATGATCTTGTAGTTTGTCATTGCACTTTGTAACTTTCATTTAATATGTAGAAATGAAGATATGAGTATAGTTCCATAATAAAAAATTCAAGGTGTTTGGATTGTTTTTTTGATAGGGATTTATGGTGGATAAAGAATCTATAAATAATCTTAAGTTCTTTAGGCTTGATAATGGTAGTGAATATGATTGTAGGGTGTAATGACAAAACCATTATGGGTTAGGAAATTCATGAGATATTTTATTTTTTGATTCCATAGTGGGATCTATTTTGAGAATCTGGATTAAAATTGGAATTCTGATAGTTTTAGAATCTTGAGGCATTTTTTTGGATATGGATCGAGGCTCGATAGGGGTATTGGGTGATCGCGTAAATTTCGAAAGATACAGAGAAAATTTGAAAATTTTGAAAGTACTTTTTCCTCTACCACATGGTTACATCATGGTTAGGACAAACCATGTGAGTGAACCATATTTTTTTGGTCTATGGGTATAGAATATAGTTTTTTCATGTTTTTAAAAAAACCATGAAAAACTACAATCTGAGTTGTAGAGATTTTTACATGGTTAATACATGGTTTGGTAAACCTTGTGACCAAACCATGCATGGGTGTGTGGATTGATATAGTGTGAGCCACGTGATTTGGAAAATTGTTTCGTAATCATGAAACTTCTTAGATTTTCTAAAAAGTGTCAAATACCCATCCCCCCTATCAATTTTTATTATATATATCCCCTCTTATCCCTCACATGTGACTAATCCAAGGGCTATATCTCATCTCCTTCTTCCTTCACCCCCTTTGATTTGGGTTATTTTTAGGTTATTCCCTTGATGATTTAAGTTGATTTATTTCTATCCTCTCTCTCAATTCTTCTTTCCATATTTACCCACAAATTTTATGGGACCCAACTTAGTGTTATTGAGATGATTCCATCATATCATGGTGGAATCATCTTGTTATGACATATCGTTTTCTCGACATAGATAGAGTACATCTCGGGTGGGTGTCTACATGTCGTTGCATGTCATTTTGATGAAGGTACATTTCCTAATAGATTTCTCTTGGGTTTTTAGTGATTTTTTTTAATTGAAAATTTAATTGGAATTATTAATTGGTTCTTTGGTGTGCATTAGGTTTGGGTGCATGTCAGGAGTGGGTTGCACCCTGTTTCTTAATGATTCAATGAGTTAATGTTGCATATTTAATTTTTAGGAGTTGTGTATTTTGAAATTAAATTGGATAATTAATTGTAAATTATTATAACTAATTTAGTTATATTTTTTGGTTTAATATAGGGCCATGTGATGGAGGATGATGACCTATTTTACTTAGATGAGCTTGAATGATAGTTTTTGGTATGTTATTAAAAGGGAATGACTCCATATGTGGTAGGTGGTCCACTGAACATTTTTGTTCAGTGTTATGCATGTTTTATGTAGCATGTGGTATGAGGTCTCACTAATATGGGAGATTTTCATTTTTATTAAATAATTTTTTTATTAAAATAAAATTCCTATGTATAAATTCGACTATAAAGGGTCACGATGGACACTTGTAAACTAGATGATTCCTCAACCATCGATGGTGGATGGATTAATTTAAAAATGTGATCCTTGATATTATTGGACCTATAGGGGTATAGATAAAATGAAATGAATGAACCTAGTGGACCTTAAGATAATATCCTTAGACTCCTCAACATAGGTAATAACATTGGATTGGGAATGAGTGTCATGAGTAGGCCATTATAGAATCATGAGATCCCATTTTAGCCATCGTGCTATTTGAGATAAGAGTGGGTAAAGTGTTCATTACTCTTTGGTATGTGAGTACCTAGGTAGGTATGTATTTGGTCAGATTACGGACTGATTGGGTGTGTAAGGACCAGATGAGGATGACTTGAGAATTGAGATGGTCTTTATATAATTTCATTAGAGTGACACTTGTATGACATTCTTTTATAAGGAATGTGAGACCAAAATATGATTATAGTGATAATGAGGGATGTTACAACAGCAAAGTTTCAGGTGTGGTCTGAGAAATGAGGATGAGATAGAGGATCCCATGTAGGTAATCCAAGCTATGATGAGACCAAGGGGACCACAGTTGATTCGCTTATGTTATGTTTATCCATGAGAGAGTTAGTGTTGGGAAGTAGGTATTGTCAAATTTTGGCTTCATCATAGAAACTGAGGATTTATGGTACATGTTGGTGAAATTGTAGTGTTGATGATGGGTTATCCACCTTATGGTATAACCTTGAAATCTTTTTATGGGTTTGGGTGGTTGGAAAATCCATATTATTATTATTATTAATGGTATGAGATATTACAGGAGACACACACTACCATCAAGTTTTTTTTTATGAGATGCTTATGATATTTCCAAGGATCTAGTGTTTAAACTTTTTATTTTATGGTATTCCTAGTAAATTACTTGAGGTTTGATGTTTAGTCCTTCTACTACATTGAATGCTAAGCATATTACTTGGGATTCAATGGTTGGGACTTAATGGGATTCCTAGGATACCTCTTAGGATCCGATGATTTTCACCTACTACTACATGGATTCCTGTGATACTTCCTAGGATCTAGAATTTATATTTGATGAAATATTGATTCTTGGGATAATTACAAGGATCTTATGCTTACACCATCTACTATATGGTTGTATGTGATAATTTTTGGGATTCAGTTCTTGCACCAGTTACTATATGAGATTACTATGATTTCCCCTAGGATCTGGATATTGAGATTGATATGATTAGATTCCTAGGATACTTCTTAGGATATAGAAATGAAAAATTATATTATCTGACATAATAATTTCATTTTCTCATAGACACTCTAAAATTGGCCAAAACAAGTATGGTGGATCTTAGGTGTCATCTTAAAACTAGAGTATTATCAATGATTATTTATTTATGCTTATGCACTATATATTTCTTTATGATAATGCATAAAAAATATTAATTGGTTATATTAGGGACCTTTTTAGATAGGGTAAAGGTTGAGTTTTTTATAATTAGGCTAGAGCATCCCGATAGGTAGTATAGACTAGGGTATCATGAGACTCAAGGATAGTAGAATAGATTTTCCTACATTTTTTTAATTTTTTATATGTGGTTGGGAAGGTGAGCATGTGGGAGGGCAGGAGGGCTAGCTGGTGGACAAGAATGCATGCATGGATACATGTATGGGTTCATGAATCTGTGGCTATATGATTGGTTGGCTGGGTGTGTGGCTTCATGGGTGCGTGGTTGCATTGGTTCATGGGTGCATGGGTGCACTCTTGTGTGCATGTGTTCATGTGTGCATGCATGTATGTGGGCATGTCTGTGTCTATGTATGAATATGTGGTTTTTTTGGTTTTTGTTTCTATGTTTAAACCCTATAATGAGTGGTTTTGAAGATTCATTTACTTTGAGAGAATACTCAGGTTATTAGTGTGTTGATTGATGTACATATATGATTGTCACTTGAGAGAGGTGTTTTCCCAAACTTTTGAGTACCCTAGAGACAGGAAGCATGGGTAGATACTTCAAGTTATGATATTGGTCAATGAGTTTTCATCATATTATGTGATTTACTGTAGAGATTCCAAGGGATTTTTTGGTAAATCACTCCAGGTTCTGGTTTTTGTGGAAAAGATTAATATGATGTTAGACTCTATTGATTTCAAGTGTGGTTCCCAATGAGATGTAGGATTGTGATATAATTTGGTCAGGTCTAGGTTGGATAGATCATGTATAGGTGCTTCACATTTTAAAATGATGCATGAGACCATGGATAGTCATGAAGTATTCCTTTTAATGAGTGTGATTCCTTAATCTTGTTGGGAAATGCACCAAGGTTCTTTTAGTTAGACGATATAGAAATGTGAATGGAGCATGGTTAGCTATTTGGGCATATGAACTTAGGTTTGAAGGTATAAAACTCATAGTATCATGATTTGGGTTGTATGATTGGGTGGTTAGAGAAAATAATCCCATTGGATTTAGATTAAATTGAAACGTGAGAAGATAAACATGTGATGGAAATTCCAGGTGTCTTTTGAGTTGTGAATCGGTAACCCGATCTTGTGTGGGTCGAAGGTTGATGGGTTTAATAGAATGATTGGAGGCATGGTTTCTTATGGTTTTTATATAATTTGAAAATATACCTCTATGATGTTGATGACACCTTGGATGTACGGTTTCAAGGGTTGACAGTATGGATGAGTGTATCTTGAGAGGAGTGACACACGTGTGATGTTGAAATTCTATTTATGTTACGCTCGGGGAGTGGTGTATGAGAATTTATATAGTAGAGAGCACACAGTTGGTTGTTTGATTGTGTGACCCTCATTATGAATGGAATATCAGTAGATTACATATATGAAATTCCTAATGATACATGATCGAGCAAATATTGATGTTTCGGGTTGGCTCTAATTTATGAGCAATATGTCCATATCGAGTCATGTGCAGTGATGGATGGAGCGTGGGATGTTGAGGAGAGACCAATATGTGGGTTGAGTTTTGGGAGTCATGAAAGTGTTTAATGGTTGTTATAGGTGAAATTTGGATGCCAACATGAATATGAATGTGATTTTAACTAGTTTCCTCAGTTCTAATTTGATTTATGGTTTAGATGTGGTATCAGATAAAGTCTGAGCCTTGGCATTGGGTTTGAGATAGAATTTGATGTGATTTGAACATGATTCAAATCATAGATGCATCAATTCTAGGGGTTAGATCCTAATGTATGGTTTGGTAATTTGTGGATCCAAACATAGTATTACACCAAACATCAGGTTCAAACTCCTGTTTGGGTATTTGAATTATCTTGTGATTCCTTCGGGGGTAATTCATTGAGATCAGGTAATGTGATAGCACATCGACAGGTTCAGCCCAACATTTTTTATAATGGTCAGATAGTGGAGGATCAACCAGTGTTTTCATGTGTAATTGGATATAGTGAGATGGAAACTGCACCGAACGTGTCATTGGACCACTATAAATTTGTTTTAGTTGGTAGTTCTTATGGTGGGAATCAATATGGATCGGGATGAGTCCATATGAGTAGAGACTTATGGTGGGTAGCACAATGAGAATAGAGATAAATTGAATGAATAATCCTTAGTGTCTCATGATAGAAGGGTGTTTTTGAGTGATGCTTTGGTATTGGTTATGCTGACAAGTGGATAGCTCAATTTTTAATGAACAGTGTGCCTTATTTTTAAGGTTTTATAGTATAATATAATTCAACATTATGGGATATAACATGGTGATTTGATCATGAATTTATGGACTTGGTAGGTGGGTATTAATGGTTAAGGACTTTAAAGGCTTATTGAGGATGATAAGTGAAATAGTTGGGACTTTTTAATGACCATTCCATCTCGAATTATAAAATTACAAGAGGAATTTGAATTTTTGATTCCATAGTAATTTGTTTTGGGAATTAGGATTCAGATTAGAATGATGGTAATTGAAGAATCTTGAGGAGTTTTTTTGTTATAGATCAAGGATCGTTATATTATTTGGGTACTTGCATGAATTTTAGAATCTATAAGTGGAAATTGGAAGTTTGAAAGTGATTTTTTCCTCAACTGCATGGTTACCTCATAGTTAGAGAAAACTGTGTGAGTAAACCCTGTGAGATGGTTTAGCTTAGTATGACACATGTTTTCTATACGGTTGAAAAAAAAACTATACAAAAAAATGTAATTTGTGTTATTAAAATATTTTATTTTTTGATGAAATTTTTGGTAAACCATGCAATCAAACCATGAGGTAACCACATGGTTTATTGAATTTTATTAAAAAGTGTGAAATACCCATTTTAACTCTATTTATTTTTAATAATCCCTCCCCTCTCTTATCCTTTTCAAGAGACCAATATTGAGGATCCTCCCCTCTTTTTATTCTTAAACCCCATTTGATTTAAGGAACTTTGAGAAATTCCTTCAGTGATTTGAGATGAGTTATCTTCATCCTTTCCTTAAATTCTTGTCTCCCTCTTTATCCAATTATTTGGTGTGACCTAACTTAGGGTTCTTGAGATGATTCTGCTAGAGAATGATGGAATCATCTCGATGTCTTGGGATGATGTTTGCACACCGTTTCACATAGTTTAAATGAAGGAATGATTCTTGATGGTTTTTACTATGTTTTTTGGAAAAATTGGGCTAAATTTACTATTGAATCATATAATTTAGTAGATATTTTTTTTGGATTAAGTCTGGGTGTGCATTAAAAGTATACCACACCCTGTTGCTTGAGTTTTTAGCAAGTGGATGTTACTTGGTGAGTTTTTAGGCATAATTCCCATTGATATTAAATTGAAAAATTAATTGTAAATTATTATATTTAATTTATTTAAAATTTTTTTCTTGACATAGGGCCTCATGATAGTGGGAGATGACTAGTTGTAATTTAATGATATTGGGTGAGGGTTTTAATGCTATGATTAAAATTGAATGACTCCATATAAGTTAGGTGTTCCCTTGAACATTTACTTATGGTATTATACATCTGTTATGTATCATGTGGTATATGTTATCTCCACTATGGATGATCAAAATTTTGATTAAATAAATTATTTTATTAAAATAAAATTCTAATGGATAAATGCATGTGTTAGGGGCCACAATGGAACCTTATACATTAGTTAATTCCATGACCAGTGATGATTTACGGATTAATAAAAAAAGTTGTCCTTGAAATACATAGACCTTGGAAGGATTATATATAAAATGAAATGAATAAACACAGTGGACCTTGAGATAGGTGTCTTAGAGACTCCACTGTGAAGGGGAGAGTTTTGGATTGGGAATGAGTAGCATGAGTAAGCCATGATAAAACCATGAAATTGAGTTTTAGCCTTCGTAAGGGAAAATTATTTCTCCCCTGGTATGTGAGTACTTGAGTAGGTATGTCTTGGGTGGGATTATAGATTTATTGGGTATGTGAGAAATGACCTAGGTTTGATTGATATTTCAGAAGAGTTTTATTCCATTTATTTAGAGTGATGCTCATATGACTTTCCAAATGAGGCTCATGAGGTCAAAATATAATTTTGGTGATGATGAGGGATGTTACACCCTCCACATGTCTGGAGTTTTCAGAGAAATTAGGGTGAGATAAAGGATCCCATATAGAGAGTTTAATCTATGAGGAGACCTAGGGGACCACCATGGGTATCCCCCATGTTATGTTGGCCTTATAGAGGGTTAGTACTAGGAAGTAGGTATTTTCATCTTTTAGTTTCACCTTAGAACCCAATAAACAATAGAATGAGCTAATGTGGTTGTAGTGAAAATGATGGGTTGTGAACCTTGGCGGCTAACCTTATAACTATGTGATGAGTTTGTGTGGTTGGAAAACCCATGTTATTATTATTAATGGTTTGAGATATTATGGGATGGAAAAAGTTCCCATGAGTTTTTTTATTGAGATGCTCTTGAATCTAAAACTATATGGGTTACCTAGGATATTACTTGATATTCGGTGTTTACACCCACTACTACATGAAATTCATAGGATATTACCTAGTATTTATGGATTAGGCCTACATGGGATGCCTAAGATACCTCCTAAGATCTGATGATTTTTCACCTACTACTATATGGATGACTTGAATACTTCCTAGGATCCTACATTTATTCCTGATAACATATGGATGCCTTGGAAACTTCCTAGGATCCTATGATTTCTCTTTCTATTATATGGATGTTCAAGATACTTACTGGGTTCCAGTTCTTACACTAGTTATAATATGATATTTCTAGGATACTCAAAAAAAATCCATTGATCCTGGTTTGATGAGAAAACTATGATACTTTCTAGTATTTGGCGATGATTTCTGATAATATCTAGAATGATTATTCCATGTTCTTAGAGACACTATATCTCTGGAGGAATTATGTGTAGTTGATCCCAAGTGTCACCTTAGAACTTGAGGATTGATGATGGTTATTAATTTATGCTTCTTCGATGCATGTTTCTTTATGATCATACCATATGTATATTCATGGTATTCATTGGTTATGTTAGGGACTCTCTTGGTGGTGGACTACTGAGTTTTATTCACACACTGATTGGATGACCATGCCACATGGGTACCTAAGAAGATATCATTGTTCATTGGTTCAAGTAGGAAAAAGGCCCAGTGTTGCATGATCGGGCTGGACCATCTCAATAAGGATTGGATTCAAGGATGTTATGAGGCTTAGATATAGTAATAGAGTCTCTTGTGAATTTTTATTTATTTGTTTATTATGTATATGTGGTCATCCTATTGGGAGGCCATATGAGATGTATGAATGTATGTCTCTTTATTAAATATTTTATAATATGTTGTAGTTTATTTCTCATAAGTACTCTAGTTATTGTTCTTATGGATGATTCTTGGTTATTTTTCCATTATAGTTCACTTTGGTATGAGGTAGCCTCCATGTGGTAACATCATTGACTCTCATTTCTAGTTGATAGTCTTTAATGTAAAAATAACCATACATGAGGTCACATATCTTCATAGATCTCAAATATATTGAGTTTTCATGGGATGAATAAGGTTACACAGGGTATTATATAGGTTTTACTAAAGAAAAGGGATCAAGTTTGAGAAGATTTTTTTGGAACACCAGAACAAAATGGTTTAGTAAAATTCATGAATCGGATACTGACTGAGAAGGATCAAATAATAAGGTTACACAAAGGTTTCCCAAAGTATTTTTAGATGGAATCTATCAATTATGCAACTTATCTCACAAACATAAATCCATATTCACTATTAGAGTAGGATATTCTAAAAAACCATAGTTTGGAAAACCAGTGGAATTTTATCACCTAAAAGTTTTCATATGTATTTTATACATTCATGTTGATGAAAAGGATATGGGAAAACATTAATAAAAGTTTTATACTTGTTTATTTTTTTGGGTAAAGTGACAAAAACATTGGGTTCTAGTTTTGGGATAATGATAATCAAAATATCATTAGAAGTTGGGATTCTCTCTTCAATGATAAGATCTTATAGAAATATCAAAAAATGGTGAAATTTTATGTTGTGAGAAAAACAAAAATCAATGAAATATAACCAATTTAATTATAATAGAATTTCAATAAGTTTTTAAATTCTATAAATTTTAAGGGATAATGGAAATTATAAAAGATCTAATAATCCTAGATGAATTACCAGAAATCTCTAAGATTACAGATGAATGAGGAAGTGTTCTAGTAGATTAAAAATTTTAAATAAATGTGTCACATGTGTAATTTCACTGGTCTAATAGTATCAAATGACCAATTTAAAGGATCATAACTTACCTTTACTACTTAATTATTATAGATGTAGGAGAACCTGAGATCCTAGTGATGGATTTCATATGAACATCATATAATCAATAATAATTGAAGAAAACCCAAATCCACCTGATATATATCTTCATGAAGATATCATGAAATAATAATGTAAAAAAAAATTACCTATAATTTTTTATACAGCAATAGTTTCAATATTCATCAGTGGAGAATGTTTGAAGAACATCACAAAAAGTAGTGAACACATGCACCATGCCTCTAAGGGAATACATAAACAACTTGAAACCCTGATCATATTATGAGGATACTTGAGTGAATAAGTGTTCCTATAATCTTCATTTGTAAAATGAAAAATAGTAGTATGGGAGGAAAAGATATTTCAATATCCACCACATCTAACATAAGAGTATCTAATCCTCTTTATATAGCCAAATATCTATTGTACTTACATCATATGCATTTCATATTATTTTTAAAGACCCGTAAAATTCAATGGAAATTTTTCATAATTTTCTTTGAGATTTTACAAGAACACAGTTTCTGAAGGCACCTGATTCCGAGGCCCGGTGTGCCCGGAATCATTTTCGGAAGTTTATCTCAGGTAAGTTCAGTGAACGAACGAGCGGGTTTTTCTAACTTTTGAACTGGTGCTCAGAATCGAATTCTGAGGGCACCGATGGAATCGCAGCACTGGTACTTTCTTAGAAACACCTTTTTTGGAGTTGCGTTTTCTCAGGTGTGGTTTTTAATTTTTTTGGGGTAAAGTTAAGGAATAAAATAAAAGTGGTGCTACCGATCTTTTATTTTATTTTGCTTAACCTAAGTTAAGTAGATGATGTGGGACCCACAATATCCTACCCACTTGGTAGGATATTTGTGATGTGGGGCCCACATGATCTCCACCTTTTCAACTTCCACGAAACCCCCACCTTTCATTAAGGTAACGCACCCGCACCCCCCATTTTAAATTTAAGTCAACTCTTGCGTTTAAACTTTTTAATAAACGCCTCTATTAATTGGGCAGTTTAAAACGTTGCAATTAATTCACTTAATTGTTTGATTCGTTTTTGAATTTTAAAATTTTTGGCGTGAGTAATAAAATAAGGTAACCCATATTTTATTGTTGTTGCTTTGGTTGTGCGGGAGAATTTTGGAGAGAACGGTTCAAGTATCGAAGTTCTTCGTTCTTCGTCAAAGAACGCGGAGAACGCGAAGAACGCCGACCTCTGACGAAGGTCAACAAGAATGCCAAATCCTCGTAGATCAACCAGGCGACGCCGTGTACCGCGACGCCGTTAATCCTTCTCTCCGCGACGCCGTGACACTTACGGACTCTTCTTCCGCGACGTCCCTTTCCACGACAAATCTCGTTCGATGACAACGCTTGATGTCACGACCCGTCCTCGGGGCCCATGCCGTGACTACCCCAAGCCCGCCTTCCATAGGCCAGGGGCTGGCGACTAGCACCAAGGCGTAAATCCCGGTAAAAAGGGAAGACATTGCCTTTGTAAAGTTAACAAACACCACAGAGAAAGCAAGCGGAAAGTAAACACTAAGTAAAAACAGAGTACAACTGAAAGTGCGGAAAAGTAAAAGGGCCAGTATACAAACCCAAACTGAAAGTAAAGTACAACTCGAAAGGGAAAACAGCAACTGTAAAGTAAAAACTGAAACACCGAGCTGTCCACTGGAAATACCACCTGAAGGGTGGGTACAGATAGCTCCACTGCTCCTTGGGTCCCGCCGTCCGCTCCGAGCACGTCCCGCCCAGTGGTCCACCTCCAGGTACCGTCCTGCTCTGCAAGCCTCAGCCAAGATCAACGTTGTCCGTCGTCTGCAACCAACACAACGTAGTGCAGGAAAAGTCCGTGCAGGGGTGAGTATAAGCTACTCAGTAGGGACCCCGAGACCCCTGAAGGTCTCTCAAATCCACAAAGGATAAACCACGAAGAAAGGTACAATCACGAAGTAACAACCGACATTGCTTAGGTATATGCTCATACATATACCTAAGTCATCAATTTCAAATACGCTCCAACCTCCGAGCCCAAGTACAACTCAGTCCACACAGGAAAGTAAACGTATTCCACACAGGAAAGCAAAACGTAATCCACACAGGATTGCACAACACAATCCACACAGGAAAGCAATAGGTTTCAGCTCACACAGGTATACTTCTTCGAAAGACGTTAAAGATGATCTCTGATCCATCTAAGTCGTCGGACCCACGAAGGATCGATAGGTAACTAACCCCCGCAAAAGACCCACACAAAATCGGGCCCATGTAGGACCTGTAGGCGCTGGTTCACACAGGACCGCTGAGCGCAAAGACCCACACAGGATCGGACCCACACAGGATCGGGCCCACACAGGACCTGTAGCACTGATCCATGTAGGATCGCTGAGTGCTGAAGTCGTCGTCGTCGAATCCACACAGGATCGGGCCCACACAGGACCTGTAGCACTGATCCACGTAGGATCGCTGAGTGTTGTAGTCGTCGTCGTCGAATCCACACAGGATCTCTGTACTGTCGTCGTCGCAGTCACAGTAGCAGTAGCAGTAGCAGTAGTCACAGTCGCAGCCAGCACTAGGGTTCCCACACACAGCAAGCTCGTTCGGAGGGTCCGCTCCACGAGCCGAGAGGCTGATACATCAACTGTCACAAAGTCTAGAGTTGATGTATCCAAAAGTTCTGTATCTTCAACAGGAACTCAACGCAACAGACGGCGCGTCGATCGGACGCCCGGTCTGAGAGTTATTGGCATTTTCGTCCCCGGGCCCCGGTTGGTTTCTAAGGAAAAACCAACCCGACCGTACTCCACCTGCATCCAAACCTCGGGCGGAGTATGCCAAAATATCCGTCTCACTAAGAGGAACACAACAAAGCTGACGACACGTCAATCGGACATCCGTAGCTCAAGATATGAGTGTTTCCGCTCCGAAGGCCCGGTTGGTTTTGAGCACGAACCAACCCGGCCGAACTCAAAGTGTTCTGAAACCCTGAGTGTGATATACCGAAACGACCGTCTCGATCCAAGGATTGCGTTTCCGCAGACGGTTCATCAATCGGAGGTCCGTGGCTCAAGTTATGTCCAAAAGACAGAATCCGTCTCGAAAACGGGGGGTCCGGGTCTGGGCCGACCCGGCCCGACCCCCCCTGGGTCGGCCCGAACCGGGTCGACCCGACCCGGGTCCGATCCGGCCCGGCCGACGGCGGACCGGTGCGGCGGCGCGGCCCGGCGCCGCTGGGGTCACGCGCGGGGGGCTAAGCCCCCGCTTCCAGCATGGTGGCGCGGATTTTAGCCGCGCCATTTTGTGAACCGGCCCCCCTTCGAGGGGGCCTGCTTGAGGGAAACCGGGGGGCCGCCTGCCCCCCCCCCCCCCCTCATAAATGGGGGGGGTTTGAGAGTTGACCGGGGGAATTTATTCCCCCGGTTTTTCTCCAACGGGACCGGCAAGCCGGTCCCCTTCCGGTTTCCGACGCCGGCAGCCCGGCCGCCGGTCTTCTCGTCCCGCCGCGGCCCGGAACCGGCCGCGGTGTTCGTCGTCCGGCGCGGTGCGACGGCACCGCGCCCCTCCGCCGCGCCTTTGTTTCCCTTCGACGCGGCGCGACGGCGTCGCGTTCTTGATGATCCTTCCACGGCGCGGCGCGACGACGCCGCGCAATATAAACGTGCGATTATCCGCGTGGTGCGACGGCACCACGCCATCTTGTTTCATCCGCAAGATAAATCAACAAGAACAAAGGAGGGGGTTCGGCCGTGTTCATGCGGTCCGGCCCCCTCACGTTAAATAATAACACATATTTAAATATCCTCACGTTAGTCATGCCAGAACCACGAACAAGAATAAATAAATAAACAATTAACAACAACCACTACCTTGGGTATAGGTTTGAAGATTTGTCAATGTCCCGCGGAAGACAACGTCGTGGAGGTCGGGCGTCGCGGTAGTCGTTCGTCAAAACCGATGATGAAGAGGTACGTCGTTGGCGAATCTTTGTATGCCGACGAAGGGAGTCCGAGGAGGAAGCGGCGTTCCCTTTCGATGACACGGAAGACGAAGAAGAGAGGAGCGGCGTTCTTCTTCGGAGCTTGAGCGTTCTTCGTCATGCTTGAGCGTTCTTCGTCAAAGTTTGAATAAGAAAGAAAATCTCTCAAAAGCTCTCAAGATGTCTAAAGAGTTCTAACCCAACAAAATAAGATAAGAGCTTATTTTATTCACAAACTTAACAAATGAATTTCAAAGGTTTGAAATTCAAAAAGGATAACTCCAAAATTAAATAACTCATGTCATTTAAAGAGGGGTTAAGGGAGTTGGGAGAAGATGAAAAGTTTAGGGTTTGTGTGGGCCCCACCACACTTAATCCTCTCAAGGGAGGTTAAGTGGGTGTGGGTCCCACCCCTAACTTCCCTTGAGAGAAGTTAACCAACAAATTTAAATAAAAATTTGTAATCCAAAATTTTTATTTAACTTATTCTAAACTCCCAAAACTAACTCTCAACCCGAAATAAACGCAACCTCGGAGAAGGTCTCCTTAAGCGAATATCGGCGATGCGAGTTCATCGGTGCCCTCGGATTTCAATTCCGAGCACCAGATCAAAAGTTAGAAATTCCCGCTCGTTCGTTCACTGAACGTACCCGAGCTAAACTTTGGAAATTGATTTCGGGCACTCCGGGCCTCGGAATCAGGTTCCGTCTGAAGCCGCGCTCTTGTAAAATTTCAAAGAAAATTAAGAAAAAATTTACCTTTAATTTTACGGGTCTTTACATTACTCCCACCTCAGGGCTTTACATCCCCGTAAAGATACATCAAAAACTAGGGGAACAAATGAGGGTACTGAGCACGCATCTGAGCCTCCCGCTCCCATGTGCTCTCCTGGAGATTCCCGTGCTGCCATCTGATGCGCACAAGAGGAATCGATCGCCCACGTAGGACCCACTCTTGTCGATCCTCTATCTCCACCGGGACCTCTGTAAAAGTCACCCCATCGTCAACGTCAAGCTCCCCATGGTCAATGATGTGCGTCGGGTCGTGCACGTATCTCCTCAGCTGGGACACGTGGAAGACGTCGTGCACCCGGTGCAACTGAGGTGGTAAAGCCAGCCGATAAGCCACCTCACCAACCCTGCTGAGGACCTGGAAGGGTCCGATGAAGCACGGAGATAACTTGTCGTCTCGGCCAAATCTCCGAATACCACGTCGAGGTGAGACCCGCAAGAATACGTGGTCGCCATCCTCGAACTCTAGTGGCCTCCGCCTCCTATCAGCATATGACTTCTGCCGGCTCTGAGCTGTCCTCATCCGCTCCTGGATGACCTGGACCTTCTCTGTCGTGGCCTGGACCATCTCTGGTCCCACAAGTGCTAACTCCCCAGGGTCTGTCTAGCACAAAGGAGATCTATAAGGTCGGCCGTACAATGCCTCGTACGGTGCCATCCCAATGGTGGAGTGGTAGCTGTTGTCGTACGCAAACTCCACCAAGGGTAGGTGGTCCTCCCAGCTACGACCAAAGTCGAGGACACGTGCGCAGAGCATGTCCTCGAGAGTCTGAATGGTCCTCTCTGTCTGAGGTTGAAAGGCTGTGCTCAGACGTAGCTACGTCCCAAACTCCTCCTGTAACCCCTTCCAAAGCCGGGAAGAAAAGCGAGCATCTCGATCGGAGACGATAGATGATGGCACACCGTGGAGCCGCACAATCTCCTGAATGTAAAGACATCCCAAGCTCTCCACTGAGCCCTATTCTCTGATGGGTAAGAAGTGTTCCAACTTGGTGATTCGGTCAACAATCACCCAAATGGAGTCGTGACCTCTGGAAGTGCGTGGAAGTCCAGTCACTAAGTCCATAGATATGTCGTCTCACTTCCACTCTGGAACCTCCAAGGTCTGTACCAAGCCCGCTTGTACCTGATGCTCTACCTTCACCTGCTGGCAGGTGAGGCATCGAGAAACGAACTCTGCTACTTCCTTCTTCATGCCCGGCCACCAGTGCTGTCGTCTGAGGTCCTGGTACATCTTCACCACTCTAGGATGTACCGCCAAAGGAGAAGTGTGAAACTCTCTCGGCACTTCCTCTCGCAAAGCGACTGGTACCATGGTACGTCCTCTAAAAAGGATGTCGTGCTCTGCTCCAAGGGAGAAACCATCAGGTGCCTGTCCCGAGGATATTTGTGCACGCCGTGTCTCACAGTCAGCGTCCTCACGCTGCGCCTCTCTGACTCGCTGCAGTAGTGAAGGGGTGACTGTGAGAGACTGGAGGAAGGCTGCTCCATCTCTATCCACGAAGGATATCTGTAAAGAGGATAGCTGCTCCGTCGCCTCCTCAAGTAGCTGAATGCTCGTCCTCCTGCTGAGGGCATCGGCTACTACGTTCCCCTTCCCAGGAGTATAGACTATCTCAAAGTCATAGTCATGGAGGAACTCGAGCCATCGCCGCTGTCTCAGGTTCAGGTCCTTCTGCGAGAAGATATACTTGAGACTCTGATGATCGGAAAAGACTGTAAAGCGCTCGCCCATTAGATAGTGTCGCCATGTCTTCAGAGCGAAGACCACTGCTGCAAACTCCAGGACATGGGTAGCGTAGTTCTGCTCAGGCGGCCTCAACTGACGTGATCCATATGCGATCACTGCCCGCTCCTGCATCAGAACACATCCGAGTCCGGTCCCTGATGCATCGCAGTAAACTACATACCCTACTCCCTCCTCAGGCAACCTCAAGATAGGTGCGCTGGTCAAACAGTATACCTGGTGAGCTGACACAAAGAAATCACAAAGAAAACTTTGAAACACACACGCAATCAATGTTTTCATGCATTAAGTCGGAAATCAGAAGTCAGGGTCCTGGTGTACGGATACATCGGCCGCCGCACCAACACTGGACTCCCTGGACTGATAACCACACTCAATACGCTAAACATTATTGCTTCACATAGAAAATATCAGAGTTCACGGTAGAACCGAACTCCTTTGATACCAATTTGTCACGACCCGTCCTCGGGGCCCGTGCCGTGACTACCCCAAGCCCGCCTTCCATAGGCCAGGGGATGGCAACTAGCACCAAGGCGTAAATCCCGGTAAAAAGGGAAGACATTGCCTTTGTAAAGTTAACAAACACCACAGAGAAAGAAAGCGGAAAGTAAACACTAAGTAAAAACAGAGTACAACTGAAAGTGCGGAAAAGTAAAAGGGCCAGTATACAAACCCAAACTGAAAGTAAAGTACAACTCGAAAGGGAAAACAGCAACTGTAAAGTAAAAACTGCAACACCGAGCTGTCCACTGGAAATCCCACCTGAAGGGTGGGTACAGATAGCTCCACTGCTCCTTGGGTCCCGCCGTCCGCTCCGAGCACGTCCCGCCCAGTGGTCCACCTCCAGGTACCGTCCTGCTCTGCAAGCCTCAGCCAAGATCAACGCTGTCCGTCGTCTGCAACCAACACAACGTAGTGCGGGAAAAGTCCGTGCAGGGGTGAGTATAAGATACTCAGTAGGGACCCCGAGACCCCTGAAGGTCTCTCAAATCCACAAAGGATAAACCACAAAGAAAGGTACAATCACTAAGTAACAACCGACACTGCTTAGGTATATGCTCATACATATACCTAAGTCATCAATTTCAAATACGCTCCAACCTCCGAGCCCAAGTACAACTCAGTCCACACAGGAAAGTAAACGTATTCCACACAGGAAAGCAAAACGTAATCCACACAGGATTGCACAACACAATCCACACATGAAAGCAATAGGTTTCATCTCACACAGGTATACTTCTTCGAAAGACGTTAAAGATGATCTCTGATCCATCTAAGTCGTCGGACCCACGAAGGATCGATAGGTAACTAACCCCCGCAAAAGACCCACACAGGATCGGGCCCACGTAGGACCTGTAGGTGCTGGTTCACACAGGACCGCTGAGCGCAAAGACCCACACAGGATCGGACCCACACAGGATTGGGCCCACATAGGACCTGTAGCACTGATCCACGTAGGATCGCTGAGTGGTGAAGTCGTCGTCGTCGAATCCACACAGGATCGGGCCCACACAGGACCTGTAGCACTGATCCACGTAGGATCGCTGAGTGTTGTAGTCGTCGTCATCGAATCCACATAGGATCTCTGTACTATCGTCGTCACAGTCACAGTAGCAGTAGCAGTAGCAGTAGTCACAGTCGCAGCCAGCACTAGGGTTCCCACACACAGCAAGCTCGTTCGGAGGGTCCGCTCCACGAGCCGAGAGGCTGATACATCAACTGTCACAAAGTCTAGAGTTGATGTATCCAAAAGTTCTGTATCTTCAACAGGAACTCAACGCAAAAGACGGCGCGTCGATCGGACGCCCGGTCTGAGAGTTATTGGCATTTTCGTCCCCGGGGCCCGGTTGGTTTCTAAGGAAAAACCAACCCGACCGTACTCCACCTGCGTCCAAACCTCGGGCGGAGTATGCCAAAAGATCCGTCTCACTAAGAGGAACACAACAAAGCTGACGGCACGTCAATCGGACGTCCGTAGCTCAAGATATGAGCGTTTCCGCTCCGAAGGCCCGGTTGGTTTTGAGTACGAACCAACCCGGACGAACTCAAAGTGTTCTGAAACCCTGAGTGCGATATACCGAAACGACCATCTCGATCCAAGGATCGCGTTTCCGCAGACGGTTCGTCAATCGGAGGTCCGTGGCTCAAGTTATGGCCAAAAGACCGAATCCGTCTCTAAAACGGGGGGTCCGGGTCCGGGCCGACCCGGCCCGACCCCCCTGGGTCGGCCCGAACCGGGTCGACCCGAGTCCGACCTGGCCCGGCGCGGCGGCGCGGCCCGGCGCCGCTGGGGTCACGCGCGGGGGGCTAAGCCCCCGCTTCCAGCATGGCGGCGCGGATTTTAGCCGCGCCATTTTGTGAACCGGCCCCCCTTCGAGGGGGCCTGCTTGAGGGAAACCGGGGGGCCGCCTGCCCCCCCCCCTCAAAGAAACCCCCCCCCCCTCATAAATGGGGGGGGGGGGGGCGTTTTGAGAGTTGACCGGGGGAATTTATTCCCCCGGTCTTTGACCTTCCGTCCGGCCACCTGGCCGGCCGGTTTTTCTCCAACGAGACCGGCAAGCCGGTCCCCTTCCGGTTTCCGACGCCGGCGGCCCGGCCGCCGGTCTTCTCGTCCCGCCGCGGCCCGGAACCGGCCGCGGTGTTCGTCGTCCGGCACGGTGTGACGGCACCACGCCCCTCCGCCGCGCCTTCATTTCCCTTCGACGCGGCGCGACGACGTCGCGTTCTTGATGATCCTTCCACGGCGCGGCGCGACGGCGCCGCGCAATATAAACGTGCAATTATCCGCGTGGTGCGACGACACCACGCCATCTTGTTTCATCCGCAAGATAAATCAACAAGAACAAAGGAGGGGGTTCGGCCGTGTTCATGCGGTCCGGCCCCCTCACGTTAAATGATAACACATATTTAAATATCCTCACGTTAGTCATGCCAGAACCACGAACAAGAATAAATAAATAAACAATTAACAACAACCCCTACCTTGGGTATAGGTTCGAAGATTTGTCAACGTCCCGCGGAAGACAATGTCGCGGAGGTCAGGCGTCGCGGTAGTCGTTCGTCAAAACCGATGACGAAGAGGTACGTCGTTGGCGAATCTTCGTATGCTGACGAAGGGAGTCCGAGGAGGAAGCGGCGTTCCCTTTCGTTGACACGGAAGACGAAGAAGAGAGGAGCGGCGTTCTTCTTCGGAGATTGAGCATTCTTCGTCATGCTTGAGCGTTCTTCGTCAAAGTTTGAAGAAGAAAGAAAAGCTCTCAAAAGCTCTCAAGATGGCTAAAGAGTTCTAACCCAACAAAATAATATAAGAGCTTATTTTATTCACAAACTTAACAAATGAATTTCAAAGGTTTGAAATTCAAAAAGGATAACTCCAAAATTAAATAACTCATGTCATTTAAAGAGGGGTTAAGGGAGTTGGGAGAAGATGAAAAGTTTAGGATTCGTGTGGGCCCCACCACACTTAATCCTCTCAAGGGAGGTTAAGTGGGTGTGGGTCCCACCCCTAACTTCCCTTGAGAGAAGTTAACCAACAAGTTTAAATAAAAATTTGTAATCCAAAATTTTTATTTAACTTATTCTAAACTCCCAAAAACTAACTCTCAACCCGAAATAAACGCAACCTCAGAGAAGGTCTCCTTAAGCGAATATCGGCACTGCGAGTTCATCGGTGCCCTCGGATTTCAATTCCGAGCACCGGATCAAAAGTTAGAAATTCCCGCTCGTTCGTTCACTGAACGTACCCGAGCTAAACTTTGGAAATTGATTCCGGGCACTCCGGGCCTCGGAATCAGGTTCCGTCTGAAGTCGCGCTCTTGTAAAATTCCAAAGAAAATTAAGAAAAAATTTACCTTTAATTTTACGGGTCTTTACACTTGAGGTAGGGGTTAAATTTTTGTATGTTTTTATTCCCGTGGTTCTTTCCTTCTAAAACAAAGAACTCAGATCAACTCATTCTCAAGTTGATCCGTGAATTATTTATGTTTTCGAGTTGGGAATTCTTGATTTCAGGGAAAAATGTTTGGGTTGATTTCTTTTGTTCGTGAAAAAAAAATCCTTGTTATTCTTCGTCTTTTGGGCCACTTGTTACCAACTTAACGGGAGGAGGTCAGACCGCATGAACATGGCCAACTCACCTCCCTCTTTGTTGTTTTGATTTGTTGCGGCGCGAAAAAAGGTGGCGCAGTGCAATGGCTCCGTGCGGAAACAATAAAGAATGCGACGAAGAAGCACGGCGCCATCGCGCCACGCCGTTGAGGCCGAACGAAACCGCGGCCGGAGTCGGGGCCGCGGAGGCGATTAAAGACTCTACTGGTTTATTGTTGTGCACGGATTGATGGTCGATGACAAACGGGGCCAAAAGATAAATTTGAAGCCTCTACAGTGAAGGTCGGGTCCTGGGAGGACCGTTGGCAAAGGCGGAGAGCAAAACGGGCCACCGGAGCGCGTCCGGTGGTCCGCGGAAAACTCTGCTAGTGCGCCTCACCGGCACGGCAGCGCCGGTGGCCGGAGGTGGTGACCAGCACTGGCCGGCCGCCACGAGGCGGCGGCGCCCGGCATGCCACTGGGATGGGCCGCCGCGACTTCAGCCGCGGCGGCAGGCCGCTTGTCCCGCGACTACGCTGGACCGAGGTAGTTGGGACGTGGCGCTCAACCGCGTCCATTGGCAAGGAGCGGCCCCCCATGGGGGCCGCGGATAAAAGTTGGCGGGGGGAAGCGTGCCACCCCGCACCCCCCTCTCCGCTCGGCCGAAACGGCTGAGCCACCTGGCCCTGGCCAGCACGTCGGGCCGCGCCCAAGCAGGCCGGACCCGGACCTGGGTCGGGTCGACCCGGTTCGGGCCGACCAATGACGAGTCCTTTGATACAATGATAATTACGAGATTAAAAATAAAGTGCAAAAGTGCAGAATTAAAGTGAACACCATATGTAACATGGAAAAACCCCCAAATGAAAGGGGTAAAAAACCACGGGCAAATAGAAGGATTTCCCTATGGTAAAATGTGGGTACAAATTCTCTCTCAATTACAAGGAGAAAACACTCAAGAAATTCTCTCTTGTAAAATATGGAAAAACGCCTCACAAAATACTGCACTCCAGGATGAAGTGGTGTTTCTTCTGAATCCGATGATGAAAAGTCCAGGAGGATATCCCTTTTTATAGCCTTCCTTCACACCCTTTGGCCTTCCCTCAATTAAATGACTTTTACCAAATTAATTGGGGGAATAATTGTAGGGTGTCAAATTTATTAAATGTAATGAATGAGGTGACCATCATTAATCTCTCTCCGCGTCTTCCAACATATGAGTGTGGTTTTCAATTCAGGGAGTCCAGTGTTGGTGCGGGCGGCCGACGTATCCATACACCAGGACCCTGACAATTGATTTCCGACTTTGTGCATGAAAACACTGATTGCGTGTGTGTTTCCAGAAGTTTTTAAAAGTCATCTCAAACCAGTTCAGCTCACCAGGTATAAATTGTTTGACCATGTCACGTTGTTTCTTTCAGGATGCCTTTTTACGGATGACCAGCTAGAGCCCAGAGGGATGTGCATACTGAAAGCCTGTCGAGCAATGAGGATTCAGTACAGGGCCCTCTTGCAGTTGAGGCACTAGCAGAGGCACCAGCGGTACTACCATACGTTGGGCCACCGATGCCAGCAGCCCCAGCAGTAGGAGATGCATGCCACTTGAGCACGCTGCACAAGTTTCAGCGCCATAGTCCACCCAGGTTCCGGGGAGAGACGGACCCGTAGGAGGCTGAGGATTGGCTAGAGGCAGTGGTGAGAGTCTTCAGGCTAGTGGGGATGCCTGCAGACTTCATGGTGATCTTTGCTGCCGGCCTTCTTCAGGCAGCAACAGGCGGGTGATGGAGCTGTTTGTTCCAGTTTTGCGACGGGATGACCTTCACATGGGAAGACTTCGAGACCTTCTTCAGGGTGGAGTTTGTACCAGTAGCTCTGCACCCCGAGTGTTTTCAGAAGCTGCTGCCTTTGCCGTAGGATTTTTGATCAGTAGCCGAGTCATCTGTGGGCAGTAGATAGATGATGAAGAGGTCTAAGAGGACCAGAGCCAGTTGTACGAGGAGCAGGAAGTGTTATGAATGCGGTAGGAAGGGTCACCTAGAACGTGACTGTCTGACCCCCCGCACAATTGATTTGCAGGCTTTAGAGGAGCCACCGAGGCAGAAGCAGCGGCGGGTGCTTGAGAAACAGCCGAGCAGTAGGCAAGGCAGTAGAGCTTCGGGAGCAGGTGGACAGGAGCGGAACTAGTGGATACGTCCCTTGTACTTCTAGTTCCATATTGATGTTGTATTCGTGTATTTGTACTATGAGTTGCAATAATAAAAAGACACTTGTCTTTGTGATATTTGATTTCCTTTCCTTTTGTTTGGTTAATACTGAGTGGTCCCGGTTAATACTGTTGACTTGACCCTCACTTTCGAGATTTATACTGGAGGAGACCCAGTGACCTCACATTGATGCCGACAGTGTGACTCGACCCTTGGAGGTGAGAGTGACAGTTGGATCTCTTGGTAGTTACGTCGAGGACTTACGGTGTCATCCATGGCATGAATGCATCATTCATGTCAGGATTGACTGTATTAGGAAATGGGCATGGTTCATCCAGAGGATGAGATAGAGTTTCTCTTTTCGGAAAAGGAGAAATTTTAGCAGCTCTTTCAGATCGTTGGCAAAGAAGGTGCAGATCATCCAGGAGCGGATGAAGACTGCACAGTGCAGTAAGAAATGGGAAACTGGCGCCAGTCTTAGAGACTCGGGCATTTTAAATGTTTCAAGAAGAGAAATCTTTAAGGAGAGATGAGTCTGCAAAGCAGCAGACGTGGAGGTAGAGCTAGGAGAGAAGCATGAGGTGGTGTACACTTTAACATGCTACAACCACCCGCCTTAGTTTTCCCTGCCAGGCTCAGGGAGCTGGAGGGCGGAGGAAGAGTGCGGCTACATGCAGTCAAGGAGAGTGACCCAACGGCTCTAAGAATGATTCAAGGGACAGTCTATGTCCACTACTAGTTGTCTTAGTAACAGACGTTGATATAAATCATTCCTTCCTTACACGAATCTTTTCCCAGACCTAGAGTTTCCAGTATGCCGTGGACTTGACCCTCACATCTGGAGACACCTTGGGAGGAGACTCGATAATCACACTTACGCCGATGGTGTGGTCAGACCCTCGAGGCGAGAGTTTTGGTTGTAATCTCTTGGTGGAAGCTTCGAGGCCTTACGATGTTGGTTTGAGTATGGACTGGACAATCACAGTTCATAAACAAATTGAAGGTATTAGGAAAAAAGGTTGTGGTTTAACTACGATGTCGGGATGGGTTTTCCTTGGTCGGAGAAAAGGAAACCCCAGGCAGCACAGGATAAACTCATGCACAGGAGGGTGCGACCGATCACTCTTGAGTCGGTCAACCTTACCCTCGTGGCAGCAGTCATTTTGAGTTTCAATTCTAACAGGAATTGGAGACCTCTAGAGTTCGAGGATGACAATCACGTCTTTTTACGGGTCTCACCTCGACGAGGTTTACAGAGATGTGGCCGAGGCGGCAAGTTATCTCCGAGGTTCAACGGACCTTTCTAGGTCCTCAGCTGGGTAGGATAGGTGGTTTACCGCTTGACCCATCCACCTCAGTTGCACCAGGTGCACGACGACTTCCACGTATCTCAACTGAGGAGATACGTGAATGATCCTTCACACATCATCGACCTCAGGGAGTTGGAAGTCAATGACAAGGCGACATACACAGAGATTCCAGTGGGGATCGAGGATTGACAGGAGCGGATCCTACGAGGATGGTCGATTCCTCGGGTGCGCTTTCACTAGCAGTACGGGAACCTCCAGGTAAGCACATGGGAGCAGAAGGCTCAGATGCGTGCTCAGTACTGGTTTTGTAACCCTAGTTTGTGTTAAATCTTTACGAGGATGTGAATCCCTGAGGTGGGAGTAATGTAAAGACCCGTAAAATTCAAGGAAAATTTTTTCTTAATTTTCTTTGGGATTTTACAAGAACGCAGTTTCTGATGGCACCTGATTCTGAGGCCCAGTGTGCCCGGAATCATTTTCCAAAGTTTAGCTCGGGTACGTTCCGTGAACGAACGAGCGGGTTTTTCTATGTTTTGAACCGGTGCTCAGAATCGAATTCTGAGGGCACCGATGGAATCGCAGCGCCGGTAATTGCTTAGAAACACCTTTTCCGGAGTTGCGTTTGCTCAGGTGTGGTTTTTAATTTTTTTGGGGGTAAAGTTAAAGAATAAAATAAAAGTGGTGTTACCGATATTTTATTTTATTTTGCTTAACCTAAGTTAAGTGGATGATGTGGGACCCACAATATCCTACCCACTTGGTAGGATATTTGTGAGGTGGGGCCCACAAGATCCCCACCTTTTCAACTTCCACAAAACCCCCACCTTTGATTAAGGTAACGCACCCGCACCCCCCCTTTTTAAATGTAAGTCAACTCTTGTGTTTAAACTTTTTAATAAACGCCTCTATTAATTGGGCGGTTTAAAACGTTGTAATTAATTCACTTAATTTTTTGATTCGTTTTTGAATTTTAAAACGTTTGGCGTGAGTAATAAAATAAGGTAACCCTTATTTTATTGTTGTTGCTTTGGCTGTGTGGGAGAATTTTGGAGAGAATGGCTCAAGTCTTGAAGTTCTTCGTTCTTCGTCTAAGAACGCGAAGAACGTCGACCTCCGACGAAGGTCGACAAGAACGCTGAATCCTCGGAGATCGACCACGCGACACCATTAATCCATCTCTCCACAACACCACGACGCTTACGGAGTCTTCTTCTATGACGTCCCTTTCCGCGACAAATCTCGTTCGACGACAACACTTGAGGTAGGGGTTAAATTTGTGTAAGTTTTTATTCCCTTGGTTCTTTCCTTCTAAAACAAGGAACTCGGATCAACTCATTCTCAAGTTGATCTGTGAATGATTTATGTTTGCGGGTTGGGAATTCTTGATTTTAGGGAAAACTGTTTGGGTTGATTTCTTTTGTTCGTGAAAAAAAATCCTTGTTGTTCTTCATCTTTTGGGCCGCTTGTTACCAACTTAACGGGAGGAGGTCGGACCGCACGAACACGGCCAACTCTCCTCCCCCTTTGTTGTTTTGATTCGTTGCGGCACAAACAAAGGCAGAATGGTGCAAGGTAACCACGCGGAAACAAGAAAGAACGCGAAGAAGAAGCGTAGCGCCGTCGCGCCGCGCTGTTGAGGCCGAACGAAACTGCGGCCTTAGTCGGGGCCGCAGAGGCGATTGAAGACTCCACTGGTTGATTGTTGTGCGCTGATTGACGGGCGATGACAAACGGGGCCGCAAGATAAATTTGAAGCCTCCATAGTGTAGGTCGGGTCCTGGGAGGACCGTTGGCGAAGGCGGTGAGCAAAACGGACCACCAGAGCGCGTCCGGTGGTCCGCGGAAGACTCTGTCGGCGCGCCTCGCCGGCACAGCGGCACCGGCGGTTAGCACTAACTGGCCGCCAGGAGTTGGAGGCGCTTGGCATGCCGCCGGGATGGGCCGCTGGTCCCGCGACCGCACGGGACCGAGGGAGTCGGCACGTGGCGCTCGGCCACATCCATTGGCAAGGAGCGGCCCCCATGGGGGCCGCGGTTACAAGCTGGCGGGGGGTAGCGTGCCACACCACCCCCCCCCCCCCTCTCTGCTCAGCCGAAATGGCCGAGCCACCTGGCCCTAACCAGCGTGTTGGGCCGGGTCGCGCCCAAGCGGGCCGGACCCGGACCCGGTTCGGGCCGACTCAAGTGGTCTCGGGCCGGATCGGTCTGGGCCCGAAACCCCCACTTCCGGACCTTTTTCGGTCTTTCACCTATATCTTGGGCCATAGACCTCTGATAGATGCACCGTTAGTTGTACTGCGATCCTTGGATCGAGGCGGTCGTTTTGATATATTACACTTGAGGTTTCGGAGAACATTGAGTACGGCCCGGTTGGTTCGGATACGAAACCAACCGGGCCCTCGGAGCAGAAACGCTTATATCTTGAGCTCCGGACGTCCGATTGACGTGTCGTCGACTTTGTTGGATTCCTTTTGATGAGATGGAACTTTTGGAATACTTCGCCTGAGATTTGGATGCATTTGGATAATGGCCAGGTTGGATTGTACCCGAAATCCAACCGGGCCCCTGGAACAGAAAAGCTGATAACATTCAGACTGGACGTCAGTTTGACGAACCGTTAGCGGCGTTGGTGATCTTGTTGAGAAACGGCCCCTTTGAGTATACTCTATGAGAGTTCGGGATACAGTTGAGATACGGCCAGGTTGGTTCACACACGACACCAACCGGGCCCCTGGGACGAAAAGGCTAATAACTCACAGACCAGGCATCCGATTGACGCACCGCTTGTTGCGTTGAGAACCCTATGACGAGGCGCTCCATTGAGATACTTCTTCGTGGGACTTCGAGATACATGGAGTATCGACCTGTAGCTCATGGAGCGAACCCTCCCAGAGATGAGCGTGCGGAGTACGGAGACCGTGTAGCCGACTGAGACCTGACGACTGCTTGACCGACTCGACTTGGAGTGAGTCGACTAGCCCAGTGGACGGAGCACTACATTGTTTGGGTGCAGATCCATGGCGGATGGAGCACTACCTATTGACAGTGCAGACCCACGGTACACATCTGGAGAGTACCTTTGCAAGCTATTAGGGGGTGTGCACTACTGTGTTTGGGTGGCATACCCCGGCGGGAGGCACTACTATGTTTGGGTGGCTGACCCGCGGTACTCGACAGGTGGAGTACCTCAGCAGTCTTAGGTTAGTGAGCAGTACCTCGGAGTCGTGACAGGACCACTGTACACTCCAGAGATGGGGCTCTTCAGCAGTTACGATTTCAATAATGAAAATCCTAGTTTGAGCTGAGTCTATGATCTTTGTGTATACCTCATGTTTGAGATGGGTCACTTGATAACTTAGGTATATGTATGGGCATATACCTGGGTAGTGGTTATCCGTTGGTTTCATAATCTTTGTGTTTCCTCATGATTGAGATGGGTTACTTGATAACTTAGGTATATGTATAGTCATATACCTAAGTAGAGGTTATGTTTTGAGATCTTCTTTGTGGTTATCCATGTTGGTTTTAGTGAGACCTTGAGGGTATCAGAGTCCCTACTGAGTATCGTTATATTCACCCCTGCATGGGATATGCCCGCACCTCGTTGTGTTGGTTGCAGACGACGGGCAGTGCTGACGGAGGCCGAGTGTTCGAAGACTGGATGGTACCCGGAGGTGGACTACACGATGAGTCAGTACCTGGAGGTGGACCACACGACGAGTTAGTATCCGGAGGTGGACTTCACGACGAGAAGACACACAGAGGAGGTTGACGGGTGAGAGCATTGTGGAGGCTATCTGTACCTACCCTTCTGGTAGGATCTATGGTGGATGATCCAGGAGCTGCGCCATCTGTACCTACCCTTCAAGTAGGATCCGAGGAGGACGACCCAGGAGCCGCTTCCGTTCTTCCAACTGTTGTCTTTTTCTGTTGTACTTTTTTTCAGTTGTAGTTGTACTTTCAGTTGGGTTTGTATTCTGTCCCATTTAATTTTCAGCACTTTCTTTTGTACTTAGTTTTTTACTTCCTCTTGTACTATGTGGTGTTTTTTTGCTTTTATAAAGGCAATGCCTTCCCAGTTATCAGGATTTACGCCTTTGGTGCTAGTCGCCATCCCCTGGCCCATGGAAGGCGGGCCTGGGGTAGTCATGGCACGGGCCCCGAGGACGGGTCGTGACATTATTGAGGGAAATTTATTGAAAATTTTCAATGAATTTAATGAAAAACCTTTATTAACTCATAAATAACTATAACTAATGAAAAATAATTCAAGAGAAATATATATATATATATATATATCACACACACACACACATATATATTATTCTTATATATCATATGAAAAATAAATATATACATTATATTCATATATTAAAACATACACAATATATATAATTCATATACCATATATATACTTCATGAATCATAAGCATGTGTACATAAATAAATGATAATTTGGATATTTCATTTTATTATAATTACATGACACATTTACAGCCATTACAACCAATCTCTCATGTATCTAACACCCTAAGATTCTACATGACCATCATGTTTCTATGATAATTCTTTCATCAGTGGATCTATTAAATTCCCCTATGTAGCCACCCAAATGATATTTACATCACCCCTCTCAATGATCTCTCATAGAAGATGGTATTTGAAAAAGAATTTTTTTGGTTAGTTGATGTGAACAAGGTTTCTTAGCCTGGGCAATAGCACAATTGTTTCTCCTTCGATTCTAGAAACCACTCCATGTTCAGAAATAAACTTATTGATCCAAATTTATCCCTTCAAAACATCTGATGTAGAAATGTATTTTAACTATATTATTGAGTCTTCAATATTGGATTATTTATAACTATTCCAACTTACTACTCCACTATTTTTGAAAAACATGAATCCATATTGATATTTCATATCATATTTTTTAGATTGGAAACTAGCATCCGTGTAACCCTTTAAATAGATCTCATCATCTCTTATAAATGCTAAGAACATATCCTTAGTCCTTCTCAATTAATTAAGTATGTTATTTTGAATAATCTAGTGACTCTCACTAGGATTGGATTAGTACATATTCATTATGCTAAAAGAATATGAGACATTAGTTTGAGTACACAACATTTCATACATGATAGATCCTATAAAGGATGCATAATGAATCCAATCCATCCTATTTAAATCTTTATAAGGATCCAAAATATTCATAATATTCTGTCATGAAACACTAGTAAATACCCCTTCTTAGAGTTCTCCATTTGAAGAAACATTAACAATTTACTGGTATATGTGTTCCAACTGAGTCCAAGAAACCTCTTAGACCTATCTCTATAGATACTCATACTGAGTATTTAAAATGATTCACCTATGTATTTCATAGAGAAACATTTACCCAGCCACATAATCACTGTGTGAAGTGTTAGGACATCATTTCCAATAAGCATTATTTCATTTTTATAAAGTATTAGAAATACTAATATACTCCCACTAAGACACTTGTATACATAAGAATCATATGTGTTCATATTGAAACCAAACTCTTTGATTGAATCATCAAACTGAATATTCCAACTCTAAAAATATTACTTTAGTCTATAAATAGACCATTGCAACTTGTAATCCTTATAATTACCACTTGAAACTTAAAAACCTTAGGGATGTATCATATACACACCCTCAACTAAATTCCCAATAATGAATGTGGTTTTTACATACATTTGATATACATCATAATCATAATGATCTGCCATGGCTATAAAAATAAGAATGGAATTTATCATCACAACAGGTGAAAAGGAATCCTCATAGTCAATATCATGAACTTATTTATAACATTTTTCCACTAGGTATGATTTGTATATACACACTCTTCCATCCATGTCAGATTTATTGTGAAAACCCCACTTGCATCCAATGGATCTCACCCATTTAGGTGCATCCATCAAGTTACAAACATGGTTAGTGTACATGAAGTCCATCTTAGATTCCATGTTTTTTAACCATTCCTTGGAATTATAACTCTCAATTCCCTCTCAATATTAAGTAGGTTCATCTTAAATTAAAATTTCTTAATCATCATTAACCATGATAAATTCATATCTCAGAATTTCCTGGTAGATCCTACCAGACTCTTGAGGTTCTTTTGTAACTTTGGTCAATTCTTTTTCCATAACTATTAGAGTAATCAGGTCAACCTCTAACACTTCCCATTTGTTGGTTTTGAACTTATTAAAGTTCAAATTCACACCCACTGACTCCTTGACTTAGATATTCCTTCTCAAGAAATATACCAGTTTAAGCCACAAACACATTGTGCTGAAGAGGGTGGTAGAAATAATATCTCTTGGTTTCCATATGATAACCAAAAAATAAGTATTTTTTAGATTTATGTTCAGGGTTATCAGAAGTCAAATTTCATATGTAATTTTCAAAAACCTAAATCTTCACATTAAAAAAACAGATACATTTCCCATCTCATATCTAATATGGTTTCTTTTCAACAACATTAGATGGAACATAATTTAGTAGGAATGAACCAATATCTATAAAATAACCCCAAAATTATATAGGAAGGTCATATAAGGTAATCATCGATCGAACCATGTCTAATAAGGTATGATTCCTCCTTTTAGATATTCCATTACATTATATTGTTCATAAAGAATTGAGTTGGGATACAATTCCACAATCTCTCATATGATCTATACACTCTTGTCTCAAGTATTCACCTCCCCAATCTAATCAGTGGACTTTAATACTTTTTCATAGTTGATTTTTTACTTTGTTCTAGAACTATTTGAACATTTAAAAAGTTTTATACTTGTGTTTCAATAGAAACACATACCCATGCTGACTAAGTTCATTAGTAAAAGTAATTAAGTACTTAAAATCACTATTTACATGAGTACTAATTGGTCTTCATACATCACTAGACCTCTCATGTGACGAACTAACATATAATTCTATCTAAACTAACATTAAAGTCTATTCACTGCTAAACCGGAGAGAATTCCCTATATCCATGGGTCGGTAAAAAGAACTTGGGAATATGGAAATAACCATTGGGAATAATTTCACCCACAAAAGATAGAAATAGACATAGTAAACTATAGAAACCCTGTCTGATACATACATTATTATAACTATATTAGGTGCAAGGAGATGATAAAAAACTGGAAATAACAAAGCCACAAAAAACCCTTCTTGTAGTGGTCCATAACTTCCCACTATATCCCAGATCACCCATCCTTGTTCAACCAAACCCAAAGGCACAAAAGAAGTAGGATATCACATGAAACCTACTATAAGAACAAGAGGGATCCAAAAATTAAATGATAAAAGCAGGGAGTGAGCTACAAAGCCTGGTAGGATTCCACTAAAGAGTCTATACAGTTACATCATAAGGTAAGTCAAATTTTATAAGAGAGGTATACAATAAAGGGTGTAAAAATATTAGTTTTAAAATAGAGTTTAAATAATTTCCAATGCATTTAATAAACCAAATCTATAAAATAAGAAATTTCACCATGTAAAAACTATTCATTTTATTTAAAGCCTTTGAAACACATTTCATAAGATAAATCTAGATAATCAAGAAAAGATGAGAATATGAACTTGAAATAAAAAGTTATACAAGATTCAATAAAACAGAGTCAAGGTACATAATAATAATAAATATATCAATCAAAATTAGTAATCAATTAAGAATGGAAATTCTGGTTCCAATTATTGACAATGAATGTTGCTATGTATCAAAAATCAAGTATATAGATGTCATGGGTGCTTGTCGTTGGCCAGTGGAGATCAGGAACTCTCTTTGGGTTAGTTTTAAATTAACTCAGATGTCAGTTTAGATGGAATTATAGGTTGGTTAATTACAAATGGTATCAAAAGCGGTCTTTCCTTAAAAGAAATCACTTTATTTGAGAGACCTTATGTTAGTTGGGGTCAATTACAGTAGAAAGCATATTTTGAATGTGTCGGGACTTAAGAGATCATTCATGAGTGGGTCCTTGATCACTAACTCATCATGATGATACTTGAGTTATCAGAGAAAGTGGGGACTTGAGTCTTTATTTTGATTAATTTTCTTTATTATGATAAATGAGAGTTAGATTCCCAATGTTATTATCATTGATTTTTGGAATATAATATGAGTTTTTTATTAGAATGAAAACATGAAAAGAGCTTCACTGTTACTTCAGTGTCTGGTAAACTATGAGGAATAAATGTGTCTATTATAGAAGTCAATCCATGAGCTATTATGAGGTTTGTGTGTGTTTTAACACATAATGAAACTAGTCCATTCACTATTCTACTCTAACCAAGACATAGTTCCCTGAATATTGTTTCAAGGATAGCTTTACTTATGTGATGTCAATTGGAGAGGTTATGTATATGGATTGTTTCATGATCATGTGTGTTTGTTTCGGCTTTAATCACTTTTTTGTGTATTTTTAAATCCCCTTTGAAATCCAAATTTGTTTCTTAAGTAAAGTTATGTTGAGTTCTTTGAAAAGTGTTTTCAAATAATAAAAGGTGTTTTCTTATAAAAATTGTTGTTGGAAAAACTAATTTTCAAATAATATTTTAAGAATAAATTTTGGATTTTAATGGATTTAAATGATAATGGTTTTAAAAATTAGAAATTTGGGTCAATTTTTTTTGAAACTATGGAATAATTTTCATTAGTTGGTAGTGAATTTCTAAAAAATAGTGATGGATTTATAACAAGATTTTCCATTTGGAAAGGAAAGAGTAATGTTTTTTAAATAGTGAATTCTTGTGTGTTTAGAAATCAATAAGGCTTTTATGATGTGGTTAATGGATTGTTTGAAAGATTTTGGGTTTCTTGTATTCTATTTTGGGTTTTTTTTATGCCTAATTTGATGAGCCTATGTTTGATGATGACCAGAAATATACCTCGAGAGTTTTCTAGGAATGATTTAACATACATTCTTTAGATTGGTTTTCGAAGTGGTCCTTAACATTTTACATAAGTGGAATCTATTGTCGACGACTATACCCATACTTCATATCAATTGGTAGATCCAGATAACTTCCAACCTTTTCACCTCATACTTGAATTCTTGGATTTCCATCCACCTTCTTATAAAGGTGAATGAGGTTTTATTGAGGCAATAAAGTGGCTTAATGAAGTTTATGGGATCTTTTATTATATCAATACTCTTGATTCTCTAAAAGTCAAGTCTATAAATTATTTATTTTATGGAACTATTCATGAGTGGAAGGAAGTTTTGATACCTTCTCTTCTACATAAAATAATTTCTTTGTAATTCTTCTATTCAGTCTTCATTTCATGGCAATATCCTAAAGAAGTGAAAGATAATGTTACATAGTTATTGGGATTCATTCAAGATGATATCTCAGTTGTGGTGTATGATAATCAATTCTCAAGTATTATATGTTTCTTACATGAGATTTTTTTAACGAATTTCATAAGTAAATTTGTTTTATAATAGGTCTTCACTCATACCATTTAATCACCATGATTGTGGCCTGGATGATTTTTTACCTAGAGATGATCGATAGGGATTTTTCAAATGAATCTATGTTATAAAAACAATATTATGGGAAGAATTACTCATTCATGGTTGATTAAGTAAAATAATCTCATGGAAAGATGATTCATGTTATGTTCTTCCAATTTGGAACATCGGGTCATCCTAAAAAGTTGTGTTCGAAATCATTGAGATATTTTTAATGGTGTGTCTATTTGGGTCACCTTAAGAGGTTCTATAAGTTGGGAGACTAGAAAGTTATATTTCAGTAGGTTATAATAAAATCCTAATTGTGGGGAATCATATGGATCAATATAATATGTCTTTATCCATAGTCCTCGGGTTGAAGCTTTTCACACAGTGGGGGAGCTTCCTATGCTGGTTAATGTTGATCCATCTTATTGTTTCCAACATCGAAGTGGAAAATTCTTGTCAGTTTTTGGAATCCATTGGTTTTAGAGATATTGGTTCCTTTTGGGATCATTATGTATGATAACTTATGAAATTAGGTTGTAATATGAAATGGTTTCATTTTCTTCATATCTCTATGGTTGTTCCTTGTGGATGTGAACTCTTGAATTCTTAGTCTTTTTTTCAAATTAATTTGGTGGATTGATGTTCATTATGTTCTTGGTGATGGAGTAGAATCTTGTGATGAGAAACCATGAGATTTTTGGGGTTTTTATTCTTCAAAATACCTTATGTTTCCTTCCATGTATATATTCCTATGGGCGTTGTTGGATACTATTTTATATTATTATTGTTCTTTGGTGTCCTCTTGTTTTTACCAAGATGGTTAGAGATAAATTCTTATATTTTGGATGATCTAACTTGTGAGAATGTAGTTCCCAATTGTGAACTTACTTGGATGTTTGATCTCTTTCCCATTGGAAAAGTATAAACCATGGGAATGAACTCGGGTAACTAGGATGATTTAATTTCTTGATGGACCATACACCTAGAGGTGTTGGAGTGTGATTTGATGGAATCATAAATGGGTGGGGATTATTGTTGAAAAACCTAGGTAACTGTCAATTAATTACCTGAGGTATAAAACATTATTAGTTATGTTCCTTTCTTATGGGTGTTTGATCATTGATGGACCAGGAGAGTATTGTTTCTTATGAGAAGTGTGATTTTTTTGGATGTGTTGTTCCATTAATGGTTTTGGTGTCAGTCCTTAGATGTTCACCTTGGTTAGTGGTTGAAGTCACTCATATGGATCAAATGGATATGATTTTGTCATGTTACACTATTATGGTGAATCTTTAAATTTTTGGGAGACCTATTCTATTTATCCAATATTTATATGGTTTGGAGATGTGTCATGATCTTGGTGTGTTGATCTTAGAGTTTTGTGTGTGTTGTTAGCCTTTGGGGGAGTCTCTCTTCTGTAATAAGAACCATACACCTCACAATATGATTGATGTAGTTCTTCTTGGGTCATCCTGTTCTATAATTCATACTGGAAACATTCTGGGTATAGAAAGTCCTCTAGTGGAGACTTTGTAACATCTAATTACTTTCTTTTAGGTGTTTTGACCCATTAATTCTATAATCCTTTGATGGGATCTCTTTGTGAATAGTTTTCAATGTTTTTTTAGTTTTTTAAGGTTTTTAGGGTTATTCATGGTTAGTGCGTGGTTTGAAAAACCATGAATCCAAGTCTTCAACATTTCTAGTTGCCTACGTAGGGGCACACAGTTGGTACATGGTTAGAAAAATTATAAATCCAAATCGTGAAACCTAAATATAAAGGGGTCACACAATTTTTGCATGGTTAAACAAACCATGCAACCTAACCATACAACTCTTCAAGTGTCTCTATTTGGCACTCACCATCAGGCACATGGTTAGAAATAATCATGTGACCTAATCCGTGAGTCCATGCAGATGAATTTTAATTCACCTAAAAATTTAATTAAAATCCTAAAACCCCTGAATTAAAACTAAACTCCTCCCACTCAAACCTAATTCAATCCATTTTCATTTGGGATCCCTATAGAGGTATTTTAGATCTCCCAAACTCATTTATTGGTAGAATGAAGTAAAAATAAAACCGGTTATCCTATTCAAGTTTGTTCTTCTCATCTCAGCCTTCAATCTCTCTTTTTGTTATGATTAATTCATTCTATATTTTATGATGTTCTTGTGTTTCTTTGGATCATGGTTTTTTGATGTGTAATTTTGGATCTAGTATCTCCTATCACTTCTATTGAGATTATTTTTCTAGATTCGATGATTTCCATAAAAGGTGACACATCTTAGATCTAATGTGGTTGGATTCCAAATTTTCCAAGTATCCATTTCTATGATTTTAATTCATATTGTAATTCATTATTTCTTGAGAATTCATATTGATATGTTTCTTAATTTCTAAATATTTCATGGGAAAGAGAGTGTTTTAGATGCCAGACCATTGATTGTGAGGGGGGTTGAATGTGATTCATAATTCATTGTGTAGGGTTCTCCATATTCTCCTTTCATAGATGATCCTAATGGTTCCCACATCCATAACTGATTACAGACCTTCTTTCCAAAGGTAGGTGGTAAATATATGTTTCAAACCCAATGAAACTTAGAAAATCACATTGTTCGGGAGGATGGGAGGTTGGTATCATCACACTCTTTTGGGGGGAATTTTTTCTTACTCCGAGACTCTCTTATAGATTTATGATATATTCATGAATCTCTTCCTAATACTGATACAGGATTGGTTACCCTAATTAAATGTTCAATTATTGAACCCTTACATGTGTAAATAGGGTTCTATTAATGATTCCATTTGTATGTATCTGAGGTTCTCCATTTGTTTCCTATTAATGAATAAATGCTTATATTTTAAATCCATATAACTCAGAATGCTGAATTTTACAGCCATATAAGGAGGCGATTAATATCTCAAGGATAGGATTGAAACTTTATGAGGTATCCTATATATCCTATTTATAATAGTAATCAAACCCCATATATATTTTTGGACCCATTCAGTTTAAATTCATGTGGAAAAGAATTATATGAGGGATATTAGGCACTGATTGCTGATATTCAGCCTTAGGAAGGTGTCCTACATATCCTGATTATGGAAGGAATCTATGTCATTATAGTTTGATCATGCCCCCAAGACTTACCGTGAGGTGTATTCCCTTATATGGGTGTTGTCATATCATGTTGTTGAATGGGAATTATACGTTTCGGTTGACCTGGATGGTATATTTTCTTGATAAAAGTTATATAACCATTGAAAATCCCTAAGCCCACATGATCCATGCTCATTGTGAGAAAAAAGGGGTAGCAAGTAATCAATATCACTGCATACGGATTTGGGACTTATGAATTGGGGTGTCCCTTATGGGTTTTTTAATATGTAGCTCGCTCTATAGGAAGGAATCCTACACATCCTGGTTATAGAAGAAATTAGTATCATCATAGCTTAGTTGGCTTCTGAATCTGCTAATGGATGAGGAAGAATGATAAGTCCATGGGAGATATTGGATCTCGATGGTTAGAATTTCAGAAACATGAAGGGTCTTACACTAGAGTGGATTCTTATTGGATATCAACCCTTATGAAGGAATCCTATGTATCATGGTTATGGAAGGAATTAGATTTCTCATAGTTTAGTTGGGGGTTATACCCAAATATATCCAGTAGATAAGGTCATCATGTCTAGGGATGTCAACTTGACATGTCCTGGTTTACTGCCTGAAAAATCTTGATTGTCAGCTTGACATGTCTAATGATGCTTGAACAAGTCATGGTTTCCTAGATTTCATTTCCAAAGACAATCGTATGATCCCATTAACTTGTCTGAAGGACATTTCATGATATTAATGTCATGTTGGGAGGACATCACATGATCAAGGATGACATATATGGAAGGTGTTTCATATCCTGGAAGACATGTCTAGAGGGTGTTTCATGAACTATATGATATGTCTAGAGGATATCACATGATCTAGATGAATTTTTTATAGAAAATCCTAAAAGTTGGATAACTTTTCTAGAGGAAATCATGAGACCTAGATGAATTTTCTAAAGGACATCATAAGACCTGGATGACTTTTCTGAAGGACATCAACAGAATTTGGTGGTATGCCTGAAATTCATCATAAAACTTGAATAACATGTACAAGGGACATCATATGATCCAAATGGAATGTAGAGAGAGTGTCATGTGACTTGGAAAACATGTCCTGGTGTTGTTGCATTATCTAGGTAGGACATGTGAATCTCATGATGATTAGAATATCTATATTTGAATAGGCGTCCCATATTTCTCTGTCTTTATTCTAACTTTTATTGAATATGTGCCCCAAGTTTTATCCAGTGTTATTTTATTTTAGGTTGTGTGTGACCCAGTTGACAAGTGGGACCTCCTTCATATAATCCGGCTGATAATCCATAATTCCTTTATGTTATCTATAAAGTGATCATGTGAATCACATATTCATGATACATGATCCATTAGGTTTCTCCCTGGATTTTAACTGGTGGAATACCTTTGAGATCATGTGACAGACCACTCTAAGAATTCTTCTCCAATGCTCTCGTATAGTAGTGTCACATGGTCTGTATGTGTTTTTTGTGGTGAGGGGGGAGGATTTATAAGCATGTCTTACCAAGTTATAAACCTCCTTTCATACTTTGTATCTTGAAAATGTGATATATATTCGGTGGATGGATTTTGGTGTCACATGCTTTGCATGATCCTATATTGGGTTGTTCATGGCACTCCATGATGACAGAGGATATGATAATGTTCCACCATTACCCAATTTATTGGACCTCATCTGATCAAATGAATTTTTACTAACAATGTTGATATATCAAAGAGTCTCCAAAAGGTCAGGAAAACATTTCTATGAGTTTTCACAATATTAGGATGCCCAATTAACGTATTTCTCATGATCAAGTATGACTTGTCTGAGTTCCTCTATGAGACTAAGTCAACTTATCATAGGTTGTTCATGGTATCATGATGAAATTTCTAAAGGCCCTCATGATATTATGATGTCATGTTGAGGGGGACCTCATGTGATCAATGTTGATCACACAGGGTGTATAACCCCTTTCATGTGAAGATTAACATACCTTCCCCTTTCAAAATTCTTCTACCTTTTCCCCTTTTTATTTCCATATTTATTCTACAAGGACAAGAGATCTTATGAAATCATGAAATTGTTGTTGAGTATAATCATTATCCTTATATGTGATGTGCCACATGATCAATGATGTATACCACGGTGACTTGTGAGAATTTCCATAGACAAACACTCTACTTGTCTTTAGAGCTGCGAGGGAATCATATGATTGGATGAATGTGTCTAAGTCCCTTCGCATGATAAAGATGACACACCCACATACTATTATGAGACAAGGTAAACATGTCGCTAGGGGGTTCACAATGTATTTCGGTCACCTAAGCTTGTATCAAAAAAATCAACGATTGTATAAGGTCTCCACCTTTTTCATATTCCCATCCTTTATTTTATAAGGGGTTTTAGATGATTATCAAGCATATGTTGATTGAAAAGTTTCATGATTTGGAGGAACTCATTTGGAATTCTCTTCATAGTCATTAGTTCTTATCATGACTCCTTTTCAAGAAAAAGGAATATTGTCAAAGGGGATATGCATGATTCAAATTTGATCATACACTGTGAAAGATTCGTTTTCATGACCTTCTAAGGTTTATGCGATTTCATGTCCTTCTAAAGTTTATGTGATCTACATAAGCTATCTGCATTTTGTTACTTTGTTTTGAAGAGAAAAAAATACCCATGATTTAGATATTTTCTCCATTCTCAATTTTTTGATTCTCATTTGAAGGGTGTCAATAAATCCCCCCCCCCCTTAGGAGCAACGTCCACTGGGAAAAGGATTCAGTTCTAAGGATAGTAAATGTCTACATGAGTCCTTGCAATGAATGAATCTTATAATCATTACAAATCATTGTTCATCTTTATTTCATTCATAATACGCATTGCATTTCATTTTTACATATATCATCAATGATACACATCCTTTGTATAGCATCAAGTGAACCTAAATGCCTGAATTTAAATGTTTAAATTACAAATAATTTTACTTGATAAATACCCTTGAATGCCTACAAACATGAGATCCCTCATTAATGGACCTTCTCTAGTTTTCTTGAGATCAACTGATTTAAAAGGATAATTTTGTTAAAATAAATTTTCTAGAGGGATCACTCTCTAACTTTTTCTGAGGTTAGTGGACTTAGCGAGCATAGATTGATTTTTTAAAAGGCCATATGGTAGGGCCAAAAAATATTTCAATATATTTATTTATCTCACCCTAATTTTTCTCTAAGATTCATATAGGGTAAGTATAGCGACCCTATCCTCTTACACATAACATTACATGATTTTAAGCATAATTATACATCATAAAACAAGCCAAAGATCATGAAGTCTAGTGTCTTTGAAGACGAGCTACATAAAACTAAAAACATAAAACATTTTATTAATTAATCTTCATATTGTGCTACAAACATCCATTGTGCTCATACATCGACATAGGATAACCTAGGGATAAAATGAAAAAAAGGGTGAGCTAAAAATCCCTGTAATGTAATAAGCATAAGAATAGATCTTTAGTACATGGGTTAAAAGTCATGACAATGAAAATAAAACACTGGTGGAAATCCCACCTATACCAACACTTCTTTCCCAACGGTTAGGAAAAACCATTGGAAAAAATAATCTATACCAACGGTTATTTGAAACCATTGGTGTAGACTAATATATGTTTGGTTTTACCGACGGTTATAGTAAACCGTTGGAAAAAATCATATTAATACCAATGGTTCATATGAACTGTTGGGATAGAGACACTAAAAAAACCCATCCATCGAGCTCCTTCTCCCATCCGATCATGCCCCACTTCTCCATCCCTATAACACAGCACTCCCAAACTCCCCTCACCGCCTGACCTCACCTCACCAACCAACCTTCCCTCACCGCCGCTCCCATTCTGTCCTCCCCTATCCACTTATCTCATTCCTCTCGTGCTCCATTCCTCCCTTTCCAACTCCCCCATGCCCCTCACTGCTCGTCACTCACCGCTCACTGCTCCCCGCTCACCGCTCACCGCACCCTGCTCCCTACTCGCCACTCCCCACTCCCCGCTCATCATCACCTGCCTCTCCCCTCCCTTAAATCCCAATCCCTATAATTTATTTCTTTCCCCTCCCCCACAAATTCTTTACTCTGCGTGTCATTCGCGACATGCACAGAGGTAGCATTTCTAATTTCAGAAGTGTTTGTTTAGGGTTATTAATCAATTTCACTGAAGTATCATGAAATCAATAATTTAAGATATATATTTTCCTATAATTAAGAATAGGGGAACCCTAAATCAATGTTTCATATTCTTTTTTGGGTTATTCAATATTTCATATTCTGTTTTTTCTATAATTAGGATTAGGAAGGGTTATTCATAGATTTTTCTATAATTAGGAAGGGTTATTCGTCCCTTCTTGTTTTTTCACATCGATCCATTAAGTTATTCAATTTTTCATATTATTCCAAGGGTTTTGTACCAAAATCAATTTTATTAGTTATTGAATAGTCATTTTCAATTGGGGATTTGTGCAGCCGAGATTCATGGATGCATTGAGAGTGACATAGAAAAATAACAACACTGTATTAAGGATTCATTTTTCAAAATTATTTTCCTTTACAAAAATATATATATATATATATGTCAAGTGCCTGTTATGTGACATTTCCATTCAATTGTTTTTTATATCAACATGTATGGTAATAAGGTTGGTTTATGAACTTCTAAGTTATAACACTGACTGAGGCTTTTTTCTCAACACTAGAGCACTTTTTTTTGTTGCTCAAAAGTGTTTGATTTTCTTTTAACATTCTTAAGTCTCGCATTCTAAACATGTTTTTGTTGAGGAAACATGGTTTTCTCTTCTTTCACATGTTTATTATTGTTTTAAAATTGCATATTTACTTGAATAATTACAAAACACTCAATGTTTTTATTTTTTTAGTTTATCCTTTTATAACTCATTAGACCATATGATAAAACATTCTTTATTATCATGTTCAACCTTCTTCATAGGTGTGCATCCATTTTTAGCAACTGATTTAGAACATGATAACATTGTCTCTTTTCCCTTACCACTAATCAAATTCTTTTGACACTAGAATCAAATTCATACATATGATAGCTCTATGACCAACATAATTATACCTTCAAAAAACATATTCAACTAATTTTGATTTCCTTATGAAATCTCTTAGGATCTTCATTAAAAATGTCAACTACTAATCCAATTCTACTATCTCTTTCTTGGATGGTTTCCATTTTTAGTTAAAATTTTCTATCATAAACGTTATAGATCTTTATTTGTATAATTTCCCCTTATCTAACATTGATCTTTGTTTCTAGGGTGTATCATGGTTCTTTTGGGTCCACCTCATATGTGATTTGGCATCCGCTGCTGAAGTTAAAGTAGTTTGGATCATCTTGGTTCATCTACCACCATTTGAGGTTGGTTCATTCTGCCCTCTTTGTTTGGACCAATTTAATTTGGGGATTTTGGTGATTTATGTGTCCATGAAAAATCTATATTGGGTATGAATTACATGAATAAGACTACTTTACATCTTTCCCCTATTATGATTTTCCTTATATGATATCATTCATTTCTATGTTTTTTTTACTCCACATATGGAACTAATGGATATAATTATTATTATGGATTGACTGATTATTATTAATTTCATGATTGACTAAAACCCAAATGAATGAAATTTTCCATGATAATATAAACAAAAACATGGAAAACTAAATCTAATGGAAATGTCCCAAACAAACTTGTATCAAACAAAACTAAACTAAGCTCAAACAAGAGCCAAACTAATTATATACCATTAATAGGAAGAGTGGTTTTTAATTAATAGGAATGTACTATTTGAGGGTATCATTTTGAAACAAGGATATGTTTCCCCATTGCTTGTAGGAACATGATTTTACCCATGGGGCATTGTGGTTTTTATATGTTGGGCGGTGACTCGCATATTCATAGGAGACAGGTATGTTTTAGTTTAGTTTTTATTTTATTTTCTTTATCACATTGGCCACTTAGGTCTTTTACTGCTTTCTGTGGACAAAGGGTAGTTATATTATACGAAGGGGTTCAGATTGATTCAGTCTGCTGGCATTGATCTGAGGTAAGATTTTATGGTTACTACTTGTCTCGCACCTCATGCATTTGGGGATTTTGATGTTTTTGAATCAATATAATGGTATTGGTAGGGAGTTGGATTGTTTCGTGTTGGTTTGGGTGGATTTTGTTCTCTGATTTCAATCGAGGTAAGGCTTTAATGTCATTGGTTGGTTTCTCACTAGTTATTTAGTGTCCTTTATGTGTTTTAAGGTTCTTAATATCCTTTGTGTAGTGCGTTGATCCCTGCTCATTGGTTTCAAGTCACCAAGTCAAGGGAGACTCACATGTGTGTGCATAGGTATGTAAGTATATGTATATAGGTTCCCCTGTTACGTGTATAGTCATCCATGGCAGTGATTATGCACGTATGGAGCTAGGTGTTCCCATGTATATATATATAAATGCATACGTAGGTGAGTGGAGACTGGTATATGCATATAATCATATGTGAAAGGATCCCCTTGCATATTCTCATGGTCATGAGGGTGTGTGCATAGGGGATAGGATTCCTTATATGTGTGTGAAGGTGCGTATACCCATTGGGGGAGCAACATCTTTTAGTTAGAAATCTCCAAGAGATGAAGTGGGCGGCTTGGTTTCACCTTGAGGTAGGGTCCCTCTCCTAGCCTCTTTAATTCAAGAATGCATTAAATTTAATTTAACTTCTTTCTTAATTATACTTAATTATATTGAATTTCATATCTTCAATAACTGTTCTTTAATATAATTGTTTCATTTGATAAATAAATTCATGTTTTTATAATAAAACCCCTCCAACAAAGGTGCGATGTCCACAACAACTCACAGTTATAGTTATGTTGATCTAGTAGCATAAGTTATTTCATTTTATTTGTGCTGAATAAGTTTTAGAATAAATGTTAAATATAATTAAAGTAATTGTGTGATAAATCTATGCCATGATTTTATAATAAAACTCCTCCAACGGAGGTGCGTTTTTTTCTAAACCAGAGTGTAGTGATGGTTATTTGTATCATGTTTAGGTTTGTTTTGAGTTTTCCATATGCCTCTTGTTGGTGTTTTTTTTGTGCCATGTTAGTTTTTGTTTTATTTGAATAATATAGATTGTCTTATCATACTCGTTTAGATCAAATTACATTTCCCAAGTAGGCATATGTCTTCACCATGACACTTTCCTTTTCATCCTTTGAATATTATAAATGAAATTTCCATGTTTAGGAGAAGTGAATGAATTTGTAAATGGTTTGTTTAGGGTGTATGATTCCTTTCCATCATTTCATTTCCCTTTAGATGTTGTGTCATTATGCCGCTCACTACAACCTTCCAACAATCCCTTATTATAACATATTAAATAGTTGATTTGTTCTATCATGTCTGTTGTGACCTTATCTTATGATGAAACCCGTTTTGGGTGTTTTAATGGGATCTTGGCCACCCCTTTGGGTGTTTACCCGAGACTATATATCTAAGAAAACTGATGGTGTCATTGTTTAACACCTGTCAGGATTATGGTGCTCCCCACCATAAGCTTTATCTTAACACCGTTTGGGGTGTTTGTCGGGCCTCGATGCACATCTATCTTTTTACATATATGAATTCTCCCATAAGATTTTTGTTGCATCCTGAGATGTTAAAACATACTCAAATTCAATAGTTCTTAAGGTGACTGAATTTTTATTATTAGATACTTAAGAAATTCATATACCATTGATAAGTAATTCACCTGCATAATTTGACTCTCAATCAGTAGTTTCAACTACCTAGTACCACTTTTAAAAACAACAAATATAAAATATATATATTTATCATACCACAATCCCGAATCAAGAGTCTGTTTTTTATAACATGAGATCGGTTTATATAATGTGAACGACAACTACATAAGATTTATTTGGAATCCTGTATAAAGAGTAATCAAAATTTTGATATATAGTATAGAAATTGGTAAGTAGAATAAAATTTCAATAATACTTATAAACTTCGTATGATCACTAGTCCTCCCTACTTCATTCCACACCGCGGTCACACCGCGGTCACGCCGCGATCACGCCTCATGGGTAAAAATGATGTTTTAATGAATGAAAGTTATTTTTGAAATAATTTTTGATAAAACCATGTTGGGTTAAATAGGAAAATTTGGATCACTTATTCATCCCACAGCCTCCTCCATTCCAGCCCGCACTAACCCCCTGCCACCTACAAAACAACCCCATACCACCTGTTCTAACCCACACCAGCCCCCCGCCACCTGCATTCCAACCCGCACCAGCCACTCCAGCCCAAACTAGCCATAGACACCAACCACAGTATCCAAAAACCCCAGCCCCAAATTTTTTTTTATTTTCTGCTACTGTTTTGATTATTTTTTTGTGGGAAACATTGTTCCCAAGTGGTGTTTTCTTGATACCTGGACACTTGGACCATCTCTTGGGCTTCTTACATGGAGATATTGGTATTCTATAACTATTTCACTCCATTAATTTCTCCCGTTATTTTAAATTTTATACCCCTTTATTAATTCATTATTGAAATTTTACATACTTATCTATTATTCTAATAATCAATGGATATATTCCTAAATCTTTAGAATTTCCAGTGTCTTCCAATTAGTCTTGATTTTTTTTCTTGTAGGTGCAGTCTGTCTAATCATAAATGCTTGTTGTTCTTAGGTTGGAACCCCAAAATTTTAGGGTCTATTTGGGGGAATATTTTCTTATAAATTCTCAAATAATTTCTTCAAATATCATTAGGTGTCCTAGATTTGTTAATGTTTCACATTTGTATAGAATTTTACTTTTGTCCTGCATTTCTTGATAATCTAGATTCAGTGTTAGCTAAGTTTACCTAGTTGTAGGGTACCTTTTTTATTAAGTATCAGCTGGATCCTTCTACAAAAATTAATAAACTCACTTTATCATTATCATGAGTCTCTTTTAATGTAAATATCAATTATAAATCTTGAGTGGTAGAAGTAATATTCTCAATTATTTGGGAAGTTATAGCTTTTTTTAATTCCATGTCTTTCAGTTTTACTTACAAATCTAGAAACTTCAGGTTGAGGGTGATCTTTTTATCTTATAATGATCTCAACCTGACTACCCCATTTCTCATTATATTTTAAACTTGTTCATTATGGATATTGTTTCTCAATTATATTGAACTATCAAGTTCTTTAACTATTTTAGCTTTCAATTCCAATTGTGAAACCTTAACACTCAAAGAAAATTTGTGTAGATTTTCCAATTATTGGAATACCTCAGTAGTAGTAGCATTAAACACTTCCTTGTCACCAACTATTATTTTAAAATTTTCATCAGTCAAACACATGTTAACATTGAAAAGTGAGACTATTTATCCCTTGAATTTCACTAATTTTGGTATGGTGTTACATTTTCTAACATATTTAGCCAATGAAATCTACATGGAATCAAATTATTCCTATATTTGTGCTTTTTCATAAACTATTTCCTTAATAATACTAAGTATATATCAAATAAATTCATTAGGAAATTTATTCAAATAAACTCCAACATGAGTGTATAATTATTCAACTATTTTGACCTATTTATACTCTCAATAGCTACATGAATCATCAAAAGTATCTTTGTAAACATATTCAATGGATTAACACTTAACACTATATTCAACTCATATAATTGGTTGATCCCTTGAATTATTCCTAAATTTTATCCTCTTATTTGCCTCTTTCTTCTACCTATTTTTCACTGCCTTATATGAAGTTTCCATTTCTACTTCAGGGGGGCAGTGGAGTAGGGGGTGGGGGAGATGTAGTGGAGTGGGGGAGGCAGTGGAGTGGGGGTGGAGTGGAGTGGGGGCAGTGGAGTGGAGTGGGGGGGGGCTGCGGCAGGGAGGGGGTGTAGGGGGGGCTGCTACTGGGGGGGGCTACTGCAGGGGGGCTGCTGCAGGGGGGGCTGCTGCATGGGGGTAAATGGAGTAGGGGATGGGGGGTTCTGTGGAGTGGGGTTGGGGGGAAAGAGTGGGGGATGGGGGTTCTATGGAGTGTGGGTGGGGGTAGGAGTGGGAGATGGGGGGCTGGAGTGGGACCATCTTTTTCTAAGCTACTCCCACTCCAACATGTTCTGATTTACCTTTTCTCTAACATTTCTATGTTGTGGAACTCTCCCCTTTCTTCTACACTATATGAATTTCAATAAGATGCCTCCTTTCGATGAAGTTCTTCATTCTATATCAGGTCTTTAATGTTTGCAAAGACCTGGTAAGTTTTTCTGCTTGAATTACTCACTACAGTTTCCATCACATCCCAAGGTTTTAAAAGGTTTAGACTCAAATGCCTACTCCTTTTCATGATTGGTTAGTCACCCTAGTTGTGTATTCTCCACTATAAACCTGATTGGTTACACTAAGGACCTATAAATCCTATAAGAATAGAGACCCACTATGATCCTAATATATGGTCCCACCAATGAATGTATCTTCCCACTAACTAATAAAAATGTATGATTAAAATAAAATATCTCCCTAATCTCCAAGTTTCTTATGCACCACTTGATGTAGATATCCCTGCATGAACACACTGGAAACCTAGTATACTCATGAACATAATCTTTAAGATCTTTAGTAGTTTATAGGAATGATTAGATCTACTTATCTCAAATATTCACATCATTTCTTCAACTATCTGGCTCTCTCAACCCCTTGAACACTCATGAATTGGCATATCCTCTTTCTTGAATGAATCTTGACTTCAATCTCTTCTTTTATTGTTGTGCATTTTTGTCAACTTGGAATTTTCCTCTTTTTTTGATTTTGAGTTATTTCCATTTTCTTTATGGTTTTTTTATGATGGATCATTGTATAATGTGTTTGTTTTCATTGTCTAGGGTTAATTTGAAATGGAAAACTTTAAATAGGAAATTTTAAAAATACATTGATTCTTATAGAAAACTTGTGAATACTTTTATAATGATATTTGAATTGGAAAAAGTGTCTAAAATGTTTTGGATCTAAAATAATAACATATTTTTGGAAATTTTTTCAATCCCATTAGAAAAAGGGATAGTGTTAATTATTTTCAAGGTTTTAAAGTGATATTAATAAAGAATAATTAGAATATTTTAAAGGATTTAAGCCAAATGTACTTTTAAAATAGATGCTTTTGAAGTTGTTTGATTGGTGTATCTGAATGTACTTGGGAATACTTTTAAAATAGATTCTTTTAAAATAGATGCCTGAAGTTTTTAAATTTGTTGGATTGGTGTAGCTCGATCTGGTTGACCATTGTACCAGAGGTATTTCATGTTTCTTCTATTCCTGAGTGTGGTGGAGGAATCTCCAATAAGGGAAAAAGGAAGTGTTATGTCAGACCCTATAAGTGGTGGATTAAAAACTATATTTTTTTTCTCATCGGTTTCTTATAGGAAAAACTACTTGGTTTTATATCTGTGCCAAAAGGTGGGACATAAGAAACTTTGTTGTTAGGATCACCAGAGGTATTTTTTGTTAGACAACTAGATGGAGTCTAAACTATGTGAATATATTGGATTACATGAATCAATTTATACTACCAGATGGAGTCTTTGGGATACTGAATCCATTGAGTTGATTCATATTTGTTTTCTTATATTAGTTAATATCTTAACTATCCATAATAAAATTTTGGTTGTACTAGGAAAACAAGAAGGTTGATGTGTTCTGGCTGGAAGCCTGGGGCTGTCCATGGGGTGTCCAGGGAGTGTAGGGGGGTCTATAGGGCAGGGGGGAGGATGCAGGTGGGGTGTCTATGAGGGGGTGTCTCAGGGGGTTCTAGGGGGTGTCTAGGGGGGATCTATAGGGCAGGGGGTTCAGGGGGTATGCAGGGTAGGGGGTTTCAGGGGGGTGTCTAGGGGGGTCTACATGGCAGTGGGTTCTGAGGGGGATTCAAGGGGGTCTGCAAGGTGGGGGTTCCAGGGGGTGTCTAGGGTGTTCTGGGGGGTATGGGGGTTTGCAGGGCAGGGGTGTCTAGCAGGGTATGCAGGGCAGGGGGTTCTAGGGGGTGTCTAGGGGATCTGCAGGGTAGGGGGTTCCAGGGGGTGTCTAGGGGGGTCTGTAGGGCAGGGGTTGGGCTTCTAGGGGTGGTGTCTAGGGGGTCTGCAGGGTAGGGTTGGGGTTCCATGGGGGTATCTAGGGGGGTCTGTAGGGTAGGTTTGGGGTTATAGGGGTGGTGTTTAGGGGGGTCTGCAAGGCAGGGGTAGGGTTCTAGGGGGATGTCTAGGGGGTCTACAGGGCAGGGGGTGGGGTTCCAGGGGTGGTGTCTAGGGTTGTTTGCAAGGCAGGGAGTTCGGGGGTGTCTAGGGGGGAGGGGTGTCCAGTGGGGGTACAAGGGGGCTGTCCAGGGTGGTTCAAGGGGTTGTCCTGGGGGTGCAAGGGGGTGTTCAAGGGGGTGACAGGGGGCTGTCCAGGGGTTGAATTGAGTGTTTTTTTTGTATTCATCATTGTATATTGTCTGCATAAGTGTTTTTTTGTATTTATCATTATTCTACAGGTTTGAATTGTAATTCCAAAGTGGAGGAAGTGACATGTTTCTTGTTAGAATTACAGTACTGTAATTGGAGAGGGGAGGTCATTGTATGTTGCTTACTGCAAAGGGGGAGGTTGTTGTATGCTGGTTCTGGATGGAAGAGGTGCGTACAATTTTTTTTGTGGAGAGATGAAATTCCAACGGTTCGTATAACTATTGGTATACATATTGAGTAGTATATACCAACAGTTTTAAAACCATTGGTATAACTATATCCTAATGGTTTCAATGAAACTATTGGAAGAAGTGTGATTTAGGTGGTATACCAACGGTTTAACAACCGTTGGTGTATACCTTGGTGACCAACGGTTATTAACCATTGGGATATAAATTTACCAATGGTTAACACTAAACTGTTGGTATTTTTGAAAATCCAACCAACCTATCCCAATGGTTCAAGCTGGACCATTGGCATATGGCTATCCCCACGCCACACAGCCCAATGGTTCACTGAACCGTTGGGATATAATTTCCCAACTGTTTTGGGGATTTTATCAACAGTTTGTAACCATTGGTAAAATCTTATTTTACAGTAGTGAAAGGCATGGAACACATGTAATCATAACATATAAACATGGGATCATATAAATAAGGATTCATAGTAATTTGGAAGAAACATAAAACATGAATTTAGCATGATTCAATGATCTCTTCACATAGAGGAGCATGGGTCAAGGTCAACCACCAAGACTGTGGCACATGGTATCACGAGTCAAGGCTAACTTCCAAGACCGTTGCATAAAACATATCATGAGACTCAACTTTATCCAATGAATTGGTTCACTATCTGAGCACACCCATCTTAACATGTTCATGAATATTCTTGCCACATATATAATCATACATAATCAATCATAAATGTAATGGAACCCATGGAAATAAATGGGTATCATAATCATGTCATAAAGAATAATGAATGAGCCTATCATACTAGTGTCCATGAAAGAGGGTTCAGTTAAAGGGGTTTTCTTATCAGGAAGTATTGAGGAGGGAACCTCTTAAAAACATGTATATCCCCATAAGATAATAATGAATGAATATTGATACATGATTTTTTAGAATATACCCATAATTTATAATATTTACATAAAAATAAAAGATAACCTCATTTAGGTAAAAAGAAAGATAAAGTAACCAGAAAGAATAAAGGGGGTTCGGGTAGAATCACTTACCTTAACTCTGAAGGTGTTTTCCACTTGATATTAATGACCTAAATAATAAAATTAGGTTCATTAATTAATAATTTAAGCACCAATTTTTTATGTAATAGATTTATTATAACCTTTTAGAGTTCGTTCATGGCCTTTTTTATGTGTTAAGAGGTTCAATTTCATTGTTTGGGTTTGTTTTCTCCTTGATCGGTTTACTTATATACATGAAGAGATAATCATGTAAAATGAGGATGGTTTTCCATAATTGGAGTTATATTTTATTATTTAACATCCATAATTTTACATGGTTTTAAATTTCATTTGTTACTTATGGTGAAGATGAATCATTATATGAAACTTTAGTGATAACCTTTTGGGTTAATTGGAGGTTTTTTATCGCAACAACCATATTTTATTTTATCAATCAAAACCATGTGTATAAAAATATTATAGAACCATATATGAGAAATAATACATATATTATAGTTTAATTCAACCATAATAATGTTTTCATGAATGTAATTGAATATGATAATGTAAATTGAAAACCCATCATCCTTCAATGTGGTAAATTAACACATCTTGGATGGCGTTTTTAATACTAATATAAAAGAAGCGTAAAGGAAATAGGATAATAACTTATTCCATTATCATAAAAAAAATCCCAGTATATAAAAGTTATTGTATTTTTCATAACATTTGGATGAGGATAGGTAAAGATCGAAAAGAAAACAAAGGAACTTGAAAATAAAGTAAAATAATTGAAATTAGGAATTTACCGCTTGAATTAATCTTCCTTGAGAGCCTCTTGAGGGGAGAGGATTTGGTGTTTTGAGGAAAAAAATGGCTTCTATATGTGGGGGAGGATATTTTGGATATATTTGAGTATAATATATCCAATTCACAAGGTTTTATAGGAGTTAAGAGAATAGGGGAGTGTGGGTGGTTTGTATAGTGGAGGGGAGGAGGGTTTTTTAATATTTTAATAATTAGTTTATTATTTCTCCATAATACAAGAAATCGTGATGATTACATGATAATAAATAGTAATAAGTGCATATTATTTATATCCAATTTCCATTTGTATCATCCATTACTCAATCATGATGTATAAATTTAGGTTTTCGCATTTATCGTAAATTATCGTATTTTACTATTCAACAAAAATTCAATTATTTTAGAAAAATCCAAAAAATTCACCCAAACCATTTTTCAATGTGTAAAATCCAAAAATAACCTCCATTTTATGAAAATAATTTTTTAAATATGCTAAATTTAATTTTTAAATAAAATTATCATTTACTTAAAAAAATACATATTTTAAAATTATAACTAATTTTATAATAATTTAAAATTTTAACTAAGGTCGCATAAAATTATACTATAATTCTAAGACATAAAAAAATAATTTATGAATAAATTTTCTAAAAATACATTTTATTTTTAAAATTATTAAAATATTCATGATTTTTTAATTAAATTTTTATGACTTATAAAAATACCAACACTATCATATTGTCACATATAAGATGGATAAATTTTATTTATACTTTCATTGGTAAGGTTACTATTTACTTGGATTATTTATTATTTATAAGGGCTATATTAATATTCATAAGGGTAACATTACTTTTCATAAGGTTCATTTACTATTCACCAAAAATTATGTTTTTCTTATCGGACTCCAAACATCTTACCGATCACAACCGTGTATTTCAAATTTTTGAAATTCAAATCACATAAGTGACAATATTAGTTTTAAAGGTCACATATTACTTAGTAGTTTATTGAGTTGTGATTTCATGTAATTATATGACATAATTATAAGAAGGTAATTTCTATTGATAAAACATTGGGTTGTTACATTCTTCCCCCACCCCCCCTATGAAATTTCACCCTTGAAATTTTGTTTTACATTCTAAGACATAAACAGGTGTGGGTACTTTTCCTTCATTACCTCCTCCAGTTTCTATGTTGACTCATCATACTTATGGTTCCACTATAGTACTTTGACCAGGTGAGTAGTCTTGTTATGTATAACTTTATCTCTATGATCTAAGATCTTCATTGGATTATCCTCGTAAGAAATATCATTCTCCAACTGTACCACCTCTGAAGAGAGTACATGTGAGGGATCTGGTATGTACTTCCTTAAGAGGGATACATGAAAGACATCATGTAGTTTATACATGGTAGGTGGAAGTGCCATTTGATAGGCCACAACCCCGACATGATCAAAAATATCAAAGGGGTTGATGTACCAAGGACTTATCTTTCCTTTATTACCAAACCTCATGACCTTATTCAATGGAGATATGTAGAGGAATAACATGTCTCCATCTTTGAACTCAAGGTCCCATCAATGATTGTCCATATAACTCTTTTGTCGACTTTGGGCTACCTTGATGTGATACTGAATGGTTTTAACCTTCTCCACCATCTCTTCGACCATTTTTGGTCCTAGCATCTTACTCTCACCGACTTCATCTCAACACGTCAGTGTTCTGCATTTTTTCCTAAAAAGGGATTCATATGGTTCCATTTGGATGCTAGATTGAAAACTGTTATTGTAGGATAATTCAACCAGTGGAAGATGTTGGACCCACCCTCCTTTGGATTCCATAGAACACACTCTCAACATTTCTTCCAGTGTATAAATATTTTTCTTATATTGGCCATCAGTTTGAGGATGATAGGTCATGTTGAAGTTCATTTCAGTGCTTAAAGCCTGTTGGAGAATTTTCTAGAACATTGAGGTGAATCTTGGATCTCTATCATATACAATAGATAGTGGTACTCCATGCATCATTACCACCTATATGATATATATCCATGAAATTTTTCCAATGAGAAGTCTTATCAAATTTTGATAAAGTGGGTTGTATTTATAAGATGATCTATAATGACCCATATAGCATTGTTTCCTCTGGATTTCCTTAGAAGTCCATTGATAAAGTCCATGGTGATGTTCTCCCACTTCCATGTTGGTATGGGTAGTGGTTAAATCAACCCCTTAGACTTATATCTTTTAGCATTAACTTGTTGACATACCAGGCACTTTGATTTATACTCAGCAATCCCCTTCTTCATATAGTCCCACCAAAAGTTCTCTTGGAGACTTAGATATATCTTTGTGCTCCCTGGGTGAATAATGAAGGCTGAACTATGTGTGTCATTAAAAATCTCCTTCATTATCTATGGATCAGATGGTACACATAATAATGACCCAAATCTTACAACTCCTTCCTCATCAATCTTGAACTTAGAGGATTTCTCATTTTTAATGGCTTCCACCCTTTTTTGAATTTCCATATATTTTCTTTGAGCGTTCTTTATTTTCTCAATGAGGGATGGTTGGGAAATAATTTGAGAAAGAATTGATGATGTTCCTCCATTAATGATTCCCATGTCCATCCTCTAAAAATCTAAGAAGATTTAATCCTTTTCAATTATCATCATTAATAAAGATGTGGGATCCTTTCTACTTAGAGCATCTGCCACATTATTTGCCTTACCGGGGTGGTAGTGGATGGAGAAGTCATAATCCTTGATGAGCTATAACCATATTCACTGGTGCATATTAATATTTTTCTATGTGAATATATATTTGATACTCTTGTGATCAGTATATATCTCTCACTTCTCCCCATAGAGATAATGTCGCCATATTTTCAATGCAAATGTCACAGCCGCCAACTCGAGGTCATACGTAGGATAGTTTTTATCATGGATTTTCATCTTCCTTGAGGCGTAGGCTATCACTTTATAATTTCTCATTATCACACATCATAAAACCTTTTTTGAAGCATCACTATACACCATAAAGAGTTCTTTACTCATTGGGAGTGTGAGTATTGGCGTAGTGATAAGTCTCTTTTTCAACTCCTTAAAGCAGTCTTCACATTCTTTAGTCTAGAAGAACTTCACTCCCTTCTGTGTCATCTTGGTCATTAGGTTTTAAAATCATGGTAATTTCTTCACAAATCATCAATAATACCTAGCTAGACCTAGAAATCTGCAGATCTCTATTACAGATGTTGGTTTGGCCCACTCTTCAATTGCCTTTGTCTTGGAAGGGTCCACATATATCCCTTTGATGGTGATAACATGCCCTAAGAATGATAATTCCTCCATAAAAAACTCACATTTATAGTAACTTTCATATATTTTTTCCCTTTTCAAATTCTTTATCATAGTATTCAAATGCTCCTTGTCTTCCTCCTGGCTCTTGGAGTATATTAGAATATCATCGATAAATACTACCACAAATTTTTCAAGGTAATCTATAAGGACTCTATTAATTAAATCCATGAATATTTTTGGAGCATTAGTGAGTCTAAAGGGAATCAATATGAAGTCATAGTGTCCATACCTCATTCAAAAGTCAGTCTTGGGAATATCTTCTTTTCTCACCTTTTATTTGTGATATCCTGACCAAAAGTCCACCTTAGAGAAATAACTGACCTCGCAAAGTTGATCAAACAAGTCATCTATCTATATCAAGGGATACTTATTCTTCATTGTTATTTTATTGAGTTCATGATAATCAATTCATAGGTGCATTGATCCATCCTTCATCCGGATGAAGAGGACTAGTGCACCCCATGATGAATCACTTGGGTGTATAAAACCATTCTCCAAATTCTCCTATAACTGCTTCTTCAGCTCTTCCATCCCTATAATGTTTATTATATAAGGTTTATTTTATATAGGTAGGAATTTAGGAATAAGTTCAATTGAGAACTCAACCTCTCGTTCAGGAGGAAGACCAGACAATTCTTTAGGTAATACATCAGTGTAACCCCTCGCAATGGGCATGTCTTCAAGAAGTATCATCTCTTTTGTCTCAATCATTTGTGCTAGACATGCTTTCTCAAAAGGTAGTAATATCCACACCTGAGAAAATTATTCTAAAGTATATTCATATTCCTCCTTGCACTTGTCACGAATTGTAGGATTCTTTGATATGTGAATATTGATCTCCCTTTACCGGCAGTAGATGTTGGGTTTGTATAAAGATAGTCAATCCATGCCCAAGATAACATAGAACTACACTAAAGGAAGTATAACAAGATTATTTGGGAGATTCAATCCACAAACATTTACCAGGGAGGAGTTATAAACCTTAGACTCAATAATTTCCCCATTCCATGTTCTCACATATAACTTAACCTCCAAATTTTTAGGTGGTGTTTAATAGTTCTACTAAACTTGAAATATATAAAAGAATGTATAGAAATATAATCAAATAGTATGTTAGCTATTCTAGAATGAATAACTAGATTACCTATCACTGTATCATTTTCTGGATCCACCTCAGTATTAGTGATAGCATAATCCCTTTCTTATTGTCTTGGAGGTTGTTGTTGATTTCCTTCGATAACCCTTGGATTATGGAAAATGTTCGCATAATGAACATGCTCCTTGGAGTTGTAAAACTACACTACTAGCTGAGAGTTTATCTGAACCTTACTTTATTCTTCCACATTAGTAGGATTATTTATATCACTTTAGCATTCTTTTCGAGATGTCCCATCTTTCCACATTTAAAACAATTGCTAATTCCCTTCAGAAAGTTCCCAAGATGATTCTTACCACAATTTTGAAACATGTGATGTTAAATCTTCTTTCCATCATGGGATTTATTTTCTGAACTACCCATATTAGAATCCATCTTATGCATTTTTTCATCAGGCTCATAAGACCACTAGGAGTCTCTGATCTCCATTTCAATATTTAGGGCACAAAAAACAATCTTCTCATAACTGTCAAAGTCTCGAATCACCAATGATCTTTGTAGACTCGGCTTTAGTCCACTAAAGAAGCGATCCACCTTGATTTCAGTGTTCATGACGAAGTTGGAGGTGTATCTTTCAAGCCTTGTGAAGTTTTCTTCATACACCCCGATGGACTCATCTTCCTTCAAATTGAGTCTAAGGAACTCTATTTCCATCTTGAGGTGGAGTGTTTGGGGAAATATTTATGGAAAAACATTTTCTTGAATTCCTCCCAATCCATGGAATCAATTTCCTCTTGGTACTTCATATTTTTTATAAGTTTCCACCACTGATCAGCTTCCCCATCAAAACGATTGATCGTAAGTATGAATTTCTTTTCCCCTAAGCACTGGAGGATAGATAATATCTTTTCAATGGAGGTAATTTATTGTTTCGTGAGGAGGGTATTAGAAGATCCACTAAACATGGGAGGACTTTTCTGCCTGTAAGATTCAATGGAAACTTGATCTTTTCTTTCAGGAGGAGGGAATTCCACATGATTCATGTTATTATTCTGAACTTGATACAGCTGAGCAAATACTTTCATGAAGTTTTGAGCACTTTTTCCCATCATATTTTTCATATCATTAGGGAAATATTCACATTCTATATCACATTGATTGTTGGTACATGTTCTTCTATTTCCCACCATTAATTATGGAGAATAATGTACAATTAGGGGGCTTGAATACTTATCTATTAAGTATTAAAAAAATAAAATTTCAACATAAAAGGATAAACTATTAAAGGAAAATTATATCCTAATTTTCTACTTCCTAAGTTTAAATATAGGCTATCCTTGAGTTTTTTTCTTAACTTATACTCTTATGGGATCTTTTTTTATTTCCTTAATAATGTTTTTCACCAAGATCATGAATTTACCAAATAAAATCCCCCAGGAGTTTCAAACCAAGAGTACAGCAAGGCCCATTGTCGTGCACCAGTTCCTATTAGAGTCTATATCAAAGTGGTGTTTTCATGTTTTACCCCCAAATATATCTATACTAGATCCACCACTGCCTATTTGTATTTAGAAAGTGATGTATATTCTTGATAAACCACTAACTCTATACTTACTTAAATTTAGGGATGCTTTCTTGTAATTAGTCTCATCCTTAAAGTTATTAATAAAGTGGTCTATTACTAATATCCAAAATTAACTAGACCATCCTCTGATACCACCTATAGTGACCCTATACTTTTACACATAACATTACCTGATTTTATGCAAAATTATATATCATAAAACAATCCAAGGATCGTGAACTCTAGTGTCTTTTAAGACTAGGAACATAAAACTGAAAACATAAAACATTTCTTTATTTAATCTTCATATTGATATTTTATCATCCATTGTGTTCATACATAATCATAGGATAACATAGGGATAACATGAACAAATGGGTGAGATAAAAATACAAGTAAGGTAATAAGAATAAGAATAGATCATTAGCACATGGGTTAGAAGGCATGACATAATTAAAATAAAAGGCATGGAACACATGGAATCATAAAATATAAACATGGGATCATATAAACATAGATTCATATTAATTTGGAAGCAACATAAAACATGAATTTATCACAAGTCAAGGCTCATTTCACATAGAAGAGCACAAGTCTAGGTTAACCACCAAGACCGTTGCACATGGTAGTACGAGTCAAGGCTAACCGCCAAGACCACTGCACATAATGTCTCATGAGAGTCAACTTTACCCAATGAATTGGAGTTCTATCTGGGAGAACCCATATTAACATGTTCGTGAATATGCTTTCCACATATATAATCATACATAATCAATCATAAACATAAGGTCGCCCATGGAAAGAAATGGGTATCAAAATCATGTCATAAATCATAATGAATGGGCGTATCATATAAGTGTCTATGAAAGAAAGGAATTAGAATATACATGAACATTAAAAAGGTAAAATATACATATATCATGGTGTGTGATGTAAAATATAAATTAAAACATGTAAAAAGAGTATTTAATAATTTTTAACATTAAAACATTTTAGTGTGGTTTTAAAGAAAACACTAACGAGCATTTAAAATGGAAAAGGGAATAATATTTTGTAAAAAACCAGAAGTGATACAACAATTTTTTCATAATAAAAACATTGTTTTTATAAAATCAATGGTTTCTTAAAACATATGGTATAGTTCACTTGAAATTGGGTACGAATTCAGGATGTTCCCTTAAAGGGGTTTGCTTATCGAGAAGAATTGAGGAGGGAACCTCTTAAAAACATATATATACCCAAAAGATAATGGTGAATGGATATTGATAAATGATTTTTGAGAATATAACCATAATTTAAAATATTTACTTAAAAATAAAAGATAACCTCATTTGGTTAAAAAGAAAGATAAATCAACCCGAAGGAATAAAGGAGGTTCAGGTAGAATCCCCTACCTTAAGTCTGAAGGTGTTCTACACTTGATATTAATGACCTGAATATTAAAATTAGGTTAATTAATTAATAATTATAGAACCAATTTTACATGTAATATATTTATTATAACCTTTTTAAGTTCATAAATGGCCTTTTTATGTGTTAATAGGTTCAATTTCATTGTCTGGGTCCATTTGTTTCATGATCGGTTTACTTATATACATGAATGGATAATCATATAAAATGAAGATGGTTGTCCAGAATTAGAGTTATATTTTATAATTTAACAACCATAAGTTTAAATGGTTGTAAATTTTATTTGGTTGGTTGGAGTGAAGATAAATCATTATATGAAACTTTAGTGATAACATTTTGGGTTAATTGGTCATTTTTGATCTCAACGAACATATTTTGTTTTTTAAATCAAAACCATGTGTATAAAAAGATTATAGAAACATAGATGAGACATAATAAATATATTATATTTTATTTAAACCATAATAATGGTATCATTATCATAATTTAATATGGTAATGGAAATTGAAAACCCATCATCCTTAAATGTGGTAAATTAACACATCTCAGGTGGCGTTTTTACTAATAATATAAAATAAGGGTAAAGGAGAGATGATAATAACTTATTCCATTATCATAAAAACATATTAAATATAATTTAAAAGTTTTTTCATAAAATTTTGATGATGATAGGTAAGTATAGAAAATAAAAAAAAGGAACTTGAAAAGAAAGTAAAATAATTGAAAAGAGGAATTTACCTCTTGAATTAATCATCCTTGAGAGCCTATTAAGGGGAAAGGATTTGGTATTTTGAGGAACCCAACGGCTGTTGGAAGTGTGGTAGGATATTGGGAATATATTTTAGCATAATTTAGACAATTCACAATGCTTTATAAGATTTAAGAGAATAGGGGAGTGTGGGTGGTTTTTATAGTAGAGGGGAGGAGGATTTCTTAATATTTTAATCATTAGTTTATTATTTATCCATAATACAAGAAATAGTGATGATTCCATGATAAAAATAGTAATAAGTTTATGTGATTTAGAATCAATGTTCATTTACATCATCCATGACTCAAGTATGATGCTGAAATTCAAGTTTTAGCATTTATCATAAATTATCTTATTTTACTATTCATAAAAAATTCAGGTGTTTTAGATAATCCCAAAAATTCACCCTAACCATTTTTTGATGTGTAGAATCCAAAAATGAACACAATTTTATGAAAATAATTTTCTAAATATGGTAAATTTAATTTTTAAATAAAATTATTATTTACTTAAAAAAATACATATTTTAAAATTATAACTGATTTTATGATACTTTAAAAAAATTAAATAAGGTATCATAAAATTATCCTATAATCATAATGCATCAAAAAAATAATTTATGAATAAATTTTATGAAAATAAATTTTCTTTTATTAATTATAAAATTATTCATAACTTTTTAATTTAATGTTTATTACTTATAAAAATACCAACACTATCTTGTTGTCACTTATAAGATAGATAAATTTTATTAATACTTTTATCGGTAAGGTTACTATTTACTTGGATGATTTACTATTCATAAGGGTAATATTACTATTCATAAGAGTAATATTACTATTCATAAAGGTCATTTACTATTCACCAAAAATTAAGTTTTTCTTATTGAACTTCAAACATCTTACTGATCATAACCATATATGTTAGATTTTTGAAATTTGAATCATAGAAGTGAAAATATTATGTTCAAAGGTCACATAGTACTTATTAGTTCATTGAGTTATGATTTCATGTGATAATATGACATAATTATAATAAGGTAATTTCCATTGATAAAACATTTGGTCATTGAAAATGATTAGTGGTAATAGACTCATAATTTACTTAGGCCACACTCTTACGGGTTCTTAGCATAACAAGTTTTATGCCTTTTTCATTTTATGATTACTCGATATTTCCTAGAGCATGCAAAGTGTATGTCCAGTGAGAAGAGACTTGAGTTTTATACAATATTCCCTTATTGTATTTTCAACCTAGAAAGCATTGTTTCACTTTTTTAGTTGGTTTTTTAAGGTCTCTCAAACTTTTCCATTATTTTAGTTTAGGATCTTTTAGCTTAGAACTTTTATTGTTGTTGTTTAGTGTCTTCTAGATCAGAATTTTGGTTGTAGTAAATATTTTGTTCGCAAGGTAATATTCTTCATGAACTTTAACATCATGTGGTAAGAACATCTTAATGTCATGTGGTAAGTACATCTTCTATGTATTATAACATCATACAGTAAGAAAATTAATATTCTATGGTATTTAAAGTCTTTATTCTAGGACATAAAATACTGTGAAGTTTAAATTATTTATTCCAAGACATGATTTATGAATATTGAATATGGGGAAAACATTATAGGATGACATAAAACTCCATAAGGTTCTATATTACACTGTGGTGTTTACAGGGATCATAAGGATTGGATTTCCTTTCTTGTAAGCAGAAGATGCCACTGGTTGGTAGGTAAAAGCCCTTACACATTGATAACATAGTCATATAGAGATGTCTCTAATATTTTTTCAAGGGCATTGAAATATTTTGGTAATAGTGTGGGTGAAGTTAAAATATTATGGAAGACACATCCACCTGGATAGTTTTGTATGGGTTGAGTAAGTCATAAACCAAAAGTTTAAGCTAATGAATATGTAATGGGAAAGACATATCGGGGGTGACCGAAAACACCCTATAGATTTGAGTTTCGCCTTAGTGTTACCGATGCTCACGAAGATTGGAATTAATTACTAGTAAATGGGAGATACCCATAATTAATAGGTTTAATATCTTATGCAGGATACCATAGGGATTACATTCATGATCAAGTAATGGTGATCCCCACTCATTTCTGAGGTCCATGAATGATTTTTGAAGTCTTATATGTCTATTTCATGAAGTGGGGTATAGAGAAAAGGACTATCCAATAAGGGTTTTGGAACCCTAGGGTAGTTTATCTATTAATTGGGAATCTATTACCATGCCTCCTATGGTTTTGTCTCATGGGGTATAGGCCAGCAAAAATGTTTGGGAATGGACTATCGTATTCCTACTTTGAAAAGGGGTACAAAAACGGTGACGTAATGTTGAGGATATTGAATCCCCTTTAATAGTTTGGTTAAATGATTTTAAATCATGGTTCAAAGTGATCAGGTCATGAGTATTATATGGAAAAATCATGAAGGGGGTGACCCAAAACACACTAAGGTGTTGTGTCCCACCATGGGGACATCAGGGCACACAAGGATCAGAAATCCCTTTTTTCACAATAATGTCACATTTGGTTGATGACCTAGAAATCATATATAGGTTTCATAGGCATAAATTTATAATCAATAAAATTTTATCTTGAATGTGGGTCTATTTTTTCACATTCCATGGATGTTTTATGGAGATATAAGGTTCTCAAATAATGAAGTGTGATTTAGGAAAAAAAGTAATATTCAAGGAGGGTTTGATCATCCTAATGGTTGTTCTACTGCCTAGTGAACACATTATCATGATGAGGAGAATTGAAAAATCATTAATCTAACTTTTTCCTAGACCATGGGGTACAAAAATCATGGATTGGATTTTACTAGGTCCACAAAGTGGGCCATATATTCTTTATTACTTGTTTATTTTCACTCTAAATTTTTCCTAAACTTCAAAGATGGAGATTTCAGAAAGAAGAGACTTGAATTTTCCTTAGAATGAACTTTGATGTTTATCAAACTAAAAAGTTTTATGTCTCTTTAACTAGAAGTTTTAGGTCTTGTGATTTAGACCATAAGAGGTTAACTTTTAAGGCCATACAACTTTGACCAAAGTGCATGAAGTTTAGGGTCATGATGCATATAGACCTGGTATGAGGTGAATGTTTCATAACACCCCAATTAGGATACCCAATGTCAGGTTTACACCAAAATAATTTTGAGTGGGGGATGAAAATTTTGTAAATAATTGCTTGAGATTCTCAAGTCATGAGTAATTATAGGGGAAAATAATGTTTTTTATGGCCTAGAATACCCTAAGGTGTAGTGTTCCACGGCAATGAAGTCAAGGATCACATGGATCATAAAACCCTTTTTGTAAGTTATGATGCATTTGTTTTCAAATAGGGATCTCATATGTAGGAGCCATAAGAATACATGAATAGTCAAAAAAAAGGTTCCCTTGAAGTCGAGTGTCCTTTTTTAAGGGTCATTAATGGTTGGTGGAAACCTGTGGAGCTTGAGACATGACGTGTGATTTACAAGTTGATGTGCTTAAAAGATGATGAGAGTACCCCATTCTATAGCTGACCAGGATAAAGCACTTATGATCATTTGATAAGGATTGATGATGGGTAATGGCCTTCACCTTTTAATTTCATTTAGTATTGATGTATTTTTCATGCAGTTTTAATGTCAAGTGACTAGGATGTTTTTCAATGTTGTTTATCATCATGTGGTGAGGATGTTTACTTTCCTTGTAGTTTAACATCATGCGATAAGGACATGAAAAGTTCCCTACATAGTTATTACCCATACACAATGAGGGTGATTTTTTTTATGTCGTGATTGGACCCAATATTGGATATATGGGCATTACTACATATCATGTGATTACAAAAATCAATCCATAAATTGTTCTTGAAAAGAAAAATCTCCATGTAGGTATAACCCATATGAAGAGGGTGGCATTTTTCCATTTTTTGTAGCTAGATCCAAGATTGGAGATATGATATTCAATACTTATATTATGATGACAAGAATCAAGACACACAAAGTTCTTGAATGGAAAACTCTCTACATTGGTATTACCCATATATAGAGTGGGAATTATTCCCATTGATTATTGTAGTTGGAACTAGGATTGGAGATCTAGGAATCACTACATATCCTATGATGATAGGACTCAATCCACACTTAGATCTTAAAAATGACCAATAACATTATGTAGCAAGAACATAGGTGACTCAATGTGAAAAGGGAATGTTATTGCTAGATCCAAGATTGATATTTGGGTGTCACTACATATCCCATAATAGTGGGAATCAAGCCACATGTAGTTATTGAATAGAGTTATGGTGAGAGGACAACACCAAATATAGTGGTCCTCTCAGGTGAGGTCCATGGTAATTAACAGTTTTATGTCATACAAGAGACATCAACCATGCAGCTTAACTTCATGCAGTATGGACATGTGATGTTCATTTTAGGGTCTTGAATTCATGATCACATTAACCCTACCATGAACTGACATGTCTCGATCATTAGGGTAAACCTTTTCCAAAATTCCTAATACTACATGATCTATGCTTGGTGTGATAAAAAAGTAATGGAAAAGTTTTCTCTTATCACACAAAGGAAATTAAAGGAAAAGACATAGGAATTTTTTATCATGAGGTGGTAGGAAAAAGATACAAGATATAGAAATTATAACATATCTCATTGGAATGAGAATCAAGAAAAAAATAGTTTTGAAAAATAGTGCAGTTTAACATCTTGCAGAAAGGATGTAACCCATTCATTTTAATATCTTGTGGTAAGGAAAAAAGGTTACCCAGTGTGAAAATGAAGGCTTGAACATTATTGCGTAGTATGGTGTATTGTGACCAGGAAAAATATATTATGGTTGGGTCCATGGTTTTGGATCTGTGAATCACTACATATCTAGTGATGTCAAAAATATATCTATTGTAGTTCTTGGATGGATATTTCCCTTTGTGGATCTGACTCACACACATAAATGGGGGATCTTCATTTCTATTTTTTACATACGTAGCTCTTGTACAGTGAATTGTTGGTGAGAATATGATTACCATGATGTTTAATGTCATGTAGTGAGGACGTCTCATGTGCAGTTTAATGTAATGTGTTGAGAACGTGTTTAGTACAGTTTAACATAATGTGGTTAGGGCGTGAGACATTATGTAGTTTAACATATTTTTCCATGACCTTTTCTGCATAGTTTAAAATAATGTGGTTAGGACCAGAGACACTATGCAGTTTAACATCTTTCTATCATGTCCTTTTTTGTATAGTTTAATTTCATTTAGTCAGGAATATAGACACTATTTAGTTTAATCTCTTTCTTCTATGATGTTTTCAATACATTTTAACATCATGTGCTCTGGATGATAGAGGTTGTGTAGTCTAACTTCTTGCATCCAGAACCTTTTATTAATAGTTTATTTTAATGTGGTCAAAGGATGAGAGACATTGTGCAGTTTAACATATTGGTACTAATACCTTTTTCATACAATTTAATGTCATGTGTTTAAGATGAGATATGTTGTACAGTTTAACATCTTTCTACCAAGAAATTTTATGTATAGTTTAATGTCATGTGGACAGAAAAAAAATACTAATTTATGGCACCTCTGAAGAGTATTTCTTAAGAAACCTCGAATTTTTTGGGGGCGTGATGTGTTCCATGTCAATCATGGCCTATGAGTAAGATCCATTATGATTTACCTTATGTACAATATAAGGCCCTTACCATTTGGGTTCAAACATTGGAGGTTTCTTTCCTGGTATCATTGGAGTCCTAAGATCCAATACCAGTTCTCCTTGAAGGAATAAATGGAGTCATACCTTTTTATTGAAGGCTCATGTGATCTAATTTTTATGGACTTCAAGGTTATGTAGTGTATGCAACCTTTTCTCATCGATTCGTTCGAATTCATGCAACTATTTTTGTGACTACTCTTCATATGAGAGTTTCATGCAGATGTATATTATAAGTGATGATAGTTTTAATTCTATGATAAATACCACCTTGGTCCCATAAACAAATTATTATGAATTTTCCTGCATAAAAGTACTAATGGTTGTACGGTAGGCCCATAAAGTATTATAGAGCTTGTCTGTACAGTAATTTTTGTCCTTATTCAACATCTTTTGGATTATATTTTATAGATTCTTATTTAGAGACATTATTTATCCATTTTCCACTACATGATATTAGGATGAATGGTAAGACTCACTGTTGTACTCCTGGTATAATTTATTCAACTTAGTAGCAATAAATTGGTTCCATTTTCTATCAATATCATGTGAGGGACTCTGAATATGGGGATGATACTAGACTTCATGAAGTTTATGATATTCTTCTTTCCAACTAACTTGAGTGGTATTGCATTAAACCATTTGGAAAATAATTAAGTAGCAGTAATGATGTACTTAAACTACTTAGTTATGGTTGGGAGATATATCCCTAAAACATTCATTCCCTACATATTAAATGATCGGGAATATTTAGTTGTATGTAGAAATTCTAGGTGTTGATGGAGAATGTTTTCATGAATATGTCATGCATGTAATTTCCTGGTGAACTCCACACATTCCTGTATCATTATTTTCAAGTAGTAACCAAGCCTCCTGATTTGGTGGGAGAGCCTAGTCCAGGATTGGTGAGTGTCACAAGAGCCCATGTGAACTTCTTTCATAATGGATGGAATATATCTTTCTACTATGAATCTGAGGATGATTCCATCAAATCCTCCATTATATATGGATTTTTTCATTTTGGGCTATCCTATAGGGTAAATTTCAATACTGTCTCCAAATATATTTTCTTCTAGATCATTCTGTTGGGAGGATCCCATTTTGGAGATAGTCAAGTATGGGATCCATCCATATTGGAGTAGATATCACTTAATCATGCTCCGAGACTAATTTGATTGATTCCTCAATTTCATGGATGATGACAGATGTGACCATCCTTCAGTATGTGAAATGAAAGACTACCTCTTCCTAATCTGGGTTATCCAGAATTGTGGCTACATTGTCCAGTGCATCCGCATGGTCAATATGTGATAGAGGGGCATGATTCAATGTGGTTTCAAAAGGTAACTCTTCCATTATTCCTATTACACAACTGGTGATAAGGTCCAATTATTCCTTTTTGATGGAATATTCTCTATTTATCAACTTTATCACTAACTCTAAATCCAATTTGATGTTCAAGTAGGCTATTTTCATGCCTAGAGATAATTCCATGCTATAAATAAGGGCTAGGTAGTCAACCTCATTATTTTTGTAGCCTTTAAATAGTAGAAAGAGTAAGGGAAAATTTCTATGTTTGGAGAAACAAATAGAATCCCTAGACCAACCCAGTCGAGTTCTAATTTTTACTATCTTTTTTCAATAGGACTTTGGTAGGAACCATCAAAATAAATCTCCCATGTCTGGGGAGTGTCATGGTAATAGAAGACATTCTCATATCAAAGTTTTATGTCCACTAGTGTACTATATAGATAAGGATTTACCCTAAATAAATCAACTAGGGAATATCCTTTCACTACCATTTACAACACAAACTATTTTTCATACTGCTGCATAATGTCTTCCCATCATGCCAAACTCTCAGTCATCATGGGATGACCAAGGATGTAGTTGATCAGGTCAATACAAGAGACCAAGTGAACTTTTTAATGAAGCAATTAATGCCTCATATTTTTCACTACAAATATGAGTGTAAGGAAATTCTTCTCAACATTAGAATATTGATTCTCATTTCCTAGCACCATTCAACAGAGGTAATAGAGACTATTCTCATTCCATGCATCATTTTCTGTGCAAGGAGAGATACGAGTGATCATTCCATGGAAGCCACATATAAGATGAGTGGATTTCCTTCTACTGGATGCATCAAGACTAGTGGGTATAGTAAGTACTTATTGAGACTATCAAAGGATTCTTGGTAGTTCTCATCTTATTGGTAGGTGACTCTATACATCATTAACTTGGTGAAGGTGAGATATTATCTATTCGTGTTTGCTATAAAATTTTGAATGTTGGTGAGGTTCCCTTGGATCCCCCACAGTTCTTTGAGATTTTTAGGGGGTTACATTTCTTGAATTGCATTAGTATTTTCAGGGTTGACCTCAATTCTATGGTGGCATACAAAAAATTTGATGAATTTCCCAAACGTTACCCCAAAATCATATTTCAACGTGTTCATATTTAGATTGTGTTGTCGCGACTTATTGAAGACTGTTTTTAGGTCCATGAAGTGATCACATCACTATCAGGATTGGACCACCAGATCATTGATGTAACATTACACTATTCATCCCCAGAAGGGCTTAAAGATATGATGCATACCTCATTGTTAAGTAGATAAATAATTATTTAATATAAAGGGAATGACCTGATAGAAAAATATCCCTTAGGGTTCTCTAAAGTTCATGGTTTCCTCATCCTTAGGGACCATCTTTATCTGATTGTACCCTAAGTACCCATCCATGAAGGAAAGGTATTGGAAGCTATATGTTACATCCATAAATATTTCTGTGATTGGAAATGGGAAATAATCCTTTGGTAATATTTTATTAAGGTCCCTAAAATCAATGAAAATCATAATCTTCCTATTATTTTTCATGATAGGGACGATTTTGGAAATCCATATTGGGTATTTCACTGCTAAAAAAATTTATTTTATCAATTTGGAAAATTTTGACTCTATATTAGTAGCATGGGAGGGGTTAAACCTCCAGACCAACTTTTTGAAACCTCTATGGTCATTGGGTAAGCCTAGATGGTGTGTAGCCACATCGGGGTTTAGTTCGGGAATTTTTGTGTAATTACAAGACAACACATGTCATTGTTACTTTAGAAATGTGATGTACATCTCTTTCTCTTTGATAGGTATGGTGGAAATAATAAATACAGGTTGAGGGTCTTCGTACATTCCCATATTTATCTACCTAATCTCATCAATGGTGGGGGAGACTCCTTCCTCAAATGTGGGAGGTGTGTTCCTAAGTCTATCCTCTTATTCTTATAATTGTGAGTTAATATACACATTTTCAGGTGTGGTGGATAATCTGAGAGAATATCTCTAACTATCTGGATCAGAGAGGTCATGGGAAGAGATATTATCATCCCTGCTTCCAGAGTCATTACAGATAGATTCTGGAGCTAATTATTTTCTTTTATACAATCTCTAGGGACAGAAGGACCTTGGAAGTCTGGGATTAAGTCTATTTCCTCAATTAGATTTATGGGTAGCACATAATTTCTACCGATCTTACTCTAGGGATTTTTAGGGTTAGTCCCCAAGATATTAAGGGATGAAAACTACATATTTTCATCCAAACTTTTTTGTTTTCTTTTCCTTCTATAGAAACCTTATTCAATATACACAGATTCACAAGAATCAAAGGAAGCATTGTAACCATGTATCACGTGAAACTTTGCATCAATGGTGTATTACAAGAATTGATTGAATGTTTATGGTACCTCCACATGGATATGAATATAAAGTCTTACAATAATTACATTTTATATAGTTTCTTTCTACATAACCATAAACTAATCATTATATGTGACATCCCCAAACTAAGCCATGAGCTTGATCTTCTTGAGAGTCCTTTATTCACTCGTTTCATACACTAGAATGGTCATATTTATAAGAGATAAGTCCACTTTGATATATACTAAACTTTTAAGGGTCTATATCAATATGAGTTTGATCCAAAAACCATTATCAATCAAGTCCCTTCAATTATCGATGTTTTCAATATTTCCTGAAACATATAGGGATCTAATGTGTCTCTAGATGACCTCTTCCTGATATTGATCTGTAAATGAAAAGGTAACATGGAATTATAAGGGTATGATCTCAAATTGATAATCCTCATTTTTATATAATTTTTTCCTGAACTCATATGGGATTTGGATGGATTTGATGAGTTCCTCTCTGAGTTCCTTTGAAATATAGAGCACATCCAGGATTGAGAGCTTGTATGGGACAACTTCAAACTATTTCAGAATGTCGTACTTTTGTTCTAGAGGTCGATGCTTCTTGAGGTGGGTTTTCTCCTTATTATATGTCCCATGAGATGATTAATTTTAGATAGATGGTCCTTTTTCTAGTTTATAGTTTGAGGGAGCATCTACTGCTAGTGTTGTAGGTTTCCTTGGCCTTCCTCATTATCTGGGATGATCAGACAATCAAATCCCCGCTAGATGGTTTTGCAAGATGAATGGAATGGGGAAATTGTTAGAGGTCTCTAAAGAACCTAAATGTTTATGTTCATCTCACTAGAGTGATTTCCCATGGGTCTTATATATATATATCCTCTATGGGGATGTGATAGAGATATTTGGTCTGACCACACCTTTGTTTTCATCTGTACCCTTGGCTCCTACTTCTACGACCTCCGGCTCCCTAGTCAGGTAGAGAAACTCATACTAAGAGGTGTATTCATCATCAGATAAGGGTTATTCCAAGTTTATTATGTTAATAGAACCAAATATTATCTCTTCATCCCATGAGGGTTCCATATGGTGGGGTGGTTCCCATTCTTCAGACATCATAGGAAATAATTTTTCAAGAGTCGCAACTTGCGTAAGAGATAGATATGACTCTTCCTCTTTTGTATATTCTTATATCCAATGATTACATCCACCTATAGGATGAATATTAGATGTAAACTCCCTAGGTGTAAGTATTGTTATGTGTTTGAGAAGTTGTGCTATCAGGGTGGCAAGAGATCGGTCAACTATCTTTTGAGTCATCCAGTTGTCAAACTTCAACCCACATTTGGCTGGAACTTTTTTCCAATCACCTTCTTCTCCTGATAGGGAAACGGTTAAACATGTCACCTATTCTGGGAAATTCTCCAAAATCACCTTTATTGAGTTAACTATGATTTGGAGGAACTCTTTGAAGATGATAAATATTGGATATTTTAACCCAGCCTTATATGTAAAGAGAACTAGTTATAACTATTGATGAGATTAACCTCATTGGATTTCCTAGGTTGTGGAATCTTGAGTATGTTATTTTCCTTGGTTGCAAGTAAATAACTAGAGACTTTTTCATTTTGTAACAAGTATTCTTTATTCATACATTCCTCAAATCCCAAGTGACCCTGATCTATTTTTTTCTTCTGGATGAGGTTGATTTTGTTTTTACTACCGCTTGGTAGGAGGAGCTCAGTAGTTTAGGATCTTTCTAGGTTCTTGAATGGAAACTAATACTGGTTTGAGGGTAACAGTGGTATTATCTACCTTTAAGAACCTTTTCCCTGATGTCAAGGTCATGATGTTGGACTTATCTCGAGTCCATTAAATGAAATATTCTATAAATTGTTCTATTTATGGAAATTTATAGAACCCACCTGGATATTTATTTGGGATTATAAGTGTTTGTATCTCATCCTAGATATTTTTATCACATGGTTCTAAAAATTTATTCTACAATAGATAGGTTCTATGTTAATAAGTTAATCCGTATGGCTATGACGTTAGAAACCCTCTCATTTTTATCATTACTTTCAATTTTAAAGCATGAAAATTGTAGTTTTCCATAGAGTAGAGATTAATTGATAAAGGAATTGATGACTAAGGTATTCCCATCATGAAACAAATCATACTAAAAGGTTGTTGTACCAAAAAAAGTTTGGAACTGTCAGATCAGGTACAAAACACCCCATCTTAGTTGCCTCCTATTGATCTCAAGGGCCCATTATTGGACCAAATCGGGACACAATTTTAGTGAGATGTTGTTCTGAATCTCCTATGTTGTCAAAGGTGGAGAAGTTAGGATTTCCAAAATTGGTTGGGGTAAATGTGTCATCCAACCATTTAGGATTTGTCTTATTCTCAGTCTAAAATGGTGCATGTCACCCTTCCATGGATTCCATTCAAAAATCCTGGGACTTGATAACATTGAGCAGTTATAGAGGTACTGATGTTTGAGCCACCTCTTTTCTATAGGGAGAAGGAGGGGATTGATTAGGTGACCCCATATTTTTCTTTCGCTAATTCCCAATTCATGATCAGACTAAATGATTACCCTAGGGAGGGATAGGATGTCACTATAATACAGAGAAGTCATTATCATATTCAATTTCCTCAATTATGTAAACCGGATTCTAAGATTCATAGTTGTTCTAACACTCAGATTTTGATCTTGTAGGTGGATTGGATCTTTCCTAATATGTGGGAGGAGGGATATTTATCTCAGCCAAAAGAAAAATCACGGTGTGAATGTCTCCCCCTGAGTAGCTCCTCATGGAGTTGTATAATATTTTGTATCTCATCCTCATATTGTTCCAACTACTCCTACTTGGAATGAATATTAGATATTTTATGTGAATAATAGGATATGACTACTTCTTTCCCTTTATCCTTGGATGTGTTCTTACATAGAGGTTGAAACTCAATATTCAGAGGTTCTCGGTTCTGGTTTCTTCTTTAGTTCCATTTACGTGCAGCCTTAGTTGTTGAATCTAGTTCACCTAACTCTCAGGGTATATTTTACGTATTTTTTTCCCTCTCTATTTGTGTCTTGATCCACACTGTCTATTGTGTTGATGGTGAAGACATTCAAAGAGGTGTATCAAGAAATGATAGTTTCCCCATTACTCTCAACACAACTGGGTGATTCTACATTACTTTCATCAAGATTGTTTTTCTAAACCCTAGACATATTGGACCATTTTCTCTTATGCCCCCTACAATTTTTGATTTTCTTCATCGTACATTCCTCCTATATCTTCCTTTGAACATTGACCTTGAGGAAGCTTTCAGTCATTATAGTTGAATATTTCTTGAATATAAAAGGTTTGTCTTTCATTGGGAGGAACATATGGGATGCCAATAGTTGATAATTACCTCCCAATTTGGAGAAGATTGATTCCCTCCATGGTGATGATAATGATGAAAATGGCCCTAATCATATGGGATATGGACTATTCGGGTCCACAATTGGTATTTTTTGATCCTATTGTTGAGGATATGATGATTACTATTGAGGATTTGATGACTCAAGGTATGGTCATTGAGATATAAATTCTCCATGCCCTATAGTATGGGCTTGATTTGGAACTGCCATGGATTTCTCCAGGACCCTATCAAGGTGTGATGAACCTAGTGATGGCGATTGAGATATAAATTCCCCCAATTCTATTGGATGGGGTTTATTTGAATCCACTGTCAATATTTCATGAATAATCTTAGGGATTTATGGTTTGAGGGGTGGAGGTGGTGGTAAATATTCCCCTAACCCCATGGGATAGGTTTTCTCTTAGATGACTATTTTTCTAGCTAATACTATAATCTGATTAATTTTTCATAGTTGTGCTAGTGTATGAGTTGGGTGCAATGAAAACCCTTTATGGGAGTCATTCTTTATGGTAAATTTCTTGATTGACTATAAATTTAGTTTTTGTGTCTAAAATGCGTTCTTATTTCTTCAAGGATCCTAGTTCAAATATCTATTAGTGGTACTCTCCCTCCATTCATGATGTCTTGACATCATTAAAGCATATCCATTCTATTTTAGTGACCATCTAGATCAGGCATTACCCATTCCTCCAATTTTTTGAAGAATATAACAATATAGTAAATTACATTTGGGATTTATTTTATTCTAGGGGTGTTGTGAAGTTCCATTCTCTTTAATTTCCCCATCCCCAAATACAGATACATGATGAGGCTTCAACGATCAGTTTCCAGAGAGTTGTGAGGTAATGAAAGTAAGCGTGTGGTGGATTTGCGCTAAGATTTTATGGTTTTGAGTCTCATTACATGGATATAATATCTAGGTATAGCTTATAATAGAGTACATTAATGGTCTGAAGGTTCCCCTCACATCTATGATAAGGGAGGTGTATATTCTTTAATATATAATGATTTAAAAACATATTCCAGCATAAGTAAGGCATGAACTCCTTCTCAATCTTGTATAGGATATCATAGTCAGAAGTGGAGAGGGGCTAAAGCATGGTTGGGAGGTAGTTTCTATCTAAATATCTCTATATTTTAATGTCATCTTAATCTTCATCAGACTTACATGCCTCTACTTAATCAGACCACATAAATTACTTCTTGAGGTCTCCTAGTGACCACAATAAAGGGTTTATAGTAGCTAATGGGGAACTATATATAGTTTATTCTAGTATTTTGAGTACCTATCTATACAAAGGAATCTAAACTTGGAGAAAATCTATATATGGAGGTGTCTGGTAAAGGAGTATATTTCCTTCTCTGATGGAGATATCACCATGGGGAGGTTGACCACGGTGGATGTCAGGACTTGAGTCCCTATGATCCATCTCTACACTGCCATGAGGAGAAATATAGAGGTAATTATCACCTTATTTATTGGTTAAAGAGTTGATGAAACTTTTAGGTGTTGAAAATATGTCGTAAATATCCTTTTGGAAACTATCATTGAGTATATTAGGGATATGATCCTCGTTCTATGTCATGGATAGAATATGTTTACCTAAATTTTGGGATTGTGTAGGGATATTAGCATAATATATGACCGATACCAGAATATGTTGATAAATATATGGTGATATAGGGATATGATCCCTCTATTGATAAGCTTCTGAAATATTCCAATAATCTAATTCTTTGTCAGTAGTAATATGAGCCTTCTTATGTGTAGTTTTTGGAATATGTCAGTCAAACCTGGCTAAAGTATGGATATGATCCTAATCCAAATATTCATTCCCTATCAAAATATGCTAAAATACATTCATAATGGGATAATGGATTTTAAATTCCTCATGTATAGTCTCTGAAGGATGTTGGTTCATTCATTCATTGACGGAAGTAGGGTTATGAGCCTAAATTCCATGAGTATTGGAATATATAAAATAGCTTCACTGAAATGAATATGATCTTGTCCAAAGGTGTATGCTTCTCTCACCTGTTGGTCCCTGGTTTTAATGGGGATATAGGCTTGATCCTATTCCTTTTTAATTTGTATTTGGCCTTTTTTTATCATAATTTTAGCCTTTTATGAGGCATATGCCACTCTCACTTGGTGATCCACATTTTGAGTAGGGATATGAACTTAATTTGGTGCCTTTAGAGTATTTTTAGAGTCTCCCCCGTGCTTGTTTTAGGAACATGACAACACAATTATTTAGAGTGAGCATTAATATGTGCCTACTCATTGCATATCGTTGAAATATGTTGATGGACTTTGTTAGTAGAAGTAGGGATATGATCCCCCTACTAGTTATCCAAAGCTTTATGTGTATGATGTGTCTTCCTTCATGCTTGTTTATGGGCGTTAGAGGTGTAAATGTGTCTAGTGTTTCCCTTGTCATGTGAATAAGGGGAACTGATGGGATAATGTTAGTGACAACGGTTGACAAGAGACCTCCTTGGTGGATCCTGAACTGGAAAGGATCCATAGTTTACTCCTTGATCCACCTTCATCATATACTAAATGTGGGGACTATCACACTCCATGGATAGGCTTCTAAAGTAATTGGTGGTGGCAATGAGCACCACTGGTTTCATTGTAGCTTTATCTGAATGGTGTAGACTCATTAGTTTTAGTATCTAGAGACCCTTGGATGCATCCATAAGGGTCATGATTGCACCATGTTGTTAGTATTCTCAAACTAGTGCATTCTCTACCAAACACTAAAGGTGTCGGGTAGGTGAGCTTGTTCTATGACTCATAGGGATTATATTCATAGCTGATTTTATAGAAAAGTCACTAGATTAAGACATGATTTTAGGTTAAAGTATTTTTTAAGAGAATTATCTTTATTTATAAAGATAATAAGGAACAAGGTCAGTGATTAGTGCACCATTTCATGCATAATATGTGCTCAATTAGACATGAACAGGTAACACAATTGTCCTTAATTATTCCTAGTTCATCCATTTTTCTTGTGTGGACTTTTCATGGTGAGGATTGACTTATTTCATAAGGAACCAAGTAACATTTGGTCAATTTATGGTTTTTATTCTTTTATAGATTCATGTCAGGTTCACCATTTTTGTTTCATGGGATATATGGGTTTTGGATATACTCAATGATTTATTGTGAGGGGCATTGAATGTGCTTCACAATTCTCCATGTTGGTTTTGCTATGTATGCCTTTCACAAAAACTCCCAATGGTTTCCACAACCATAACTGAATACAAAACTACTTTCAAAATATAGGTAGTAAATTGGGGTTTTAGACCAAATGACACTTAGGAACTCGCCTTGGTCAATAGGATGGGTTTTTGAGTTCATCGTAATCTTTTGGGGGGAATTATTTCCTACTCCAAGACTCTCTTATATATTTAAGATATGTTCATAAATCTATTCCTAATCCTAATATGGGGTCATTTAACCTAATAAAGTGATCAAGTGTTGAACCCTTTCATGTGTAAAGGGGGGTTTATGAATGATTCTATCTTTAAGTATCTATGGTTCTCCATCTATTTATTATTAATGGATAACTACTTATATTTTTAATCCATATAACCATGAACTCCAAAGTTTACATCCATCCAGAAAAGGAAATTAATATATCAAGGATTGGATTGAACCTTTATGAGGTGTCCTACATATCCTGTTTATAACAGGAGTCAAAACCCACTTACTTTGTTGGATCGGTATAGTTTAACATCATGTGGAAAGGATGTATATGATGGCACTTAGGAACTAGGTGTTGAGATCGAGCCTTAGGAAGATTTCCTACATATCCTAGTTATGGAAGGAATTAGAGTCATCATAGTTTGATCATTCCCTCTAGACTTACCCCAAGGTAGCCTTGAATGGGGGCTCTCATATCATGCTGCTGAATGAGGATTACACATTATGGTTTCCCTAGATAGTAGAGGTTCATGATTTAAGTGATATAACCATTGTAAATTTCTAATCCCTTGTGATCTATTATCAATGTGAGAAACAAGGGGTAGAAAGTAATCAAATTCACAGCATACAGATGTCAGACTTATGAATTAGGGTCGCCCTTATGGGGTGTTTGATATGTACCTCATGACTTAGTAAGGATTCCTAAATATCCTAGTTTCGGTAGGAATCAGAGTCATTATAGTTAATTTATATTCTCAATCCGTTGATGGATGAGAAAGAATGATAAACCCATGGGAGAGATTTGATCTTAATGGTTAAAATATCAGAGGAATAAAGGGGATTAAGAGTCCTATGTATCCTAGTTATAGTAGGAATCAGAGATATCATAGTTCAATTGGGGGTATTCACAAATATATCCACTATACAAGGTTGTCATGTTTCGGGATGTCTTCTTGACATCTTATAGTTGTCTGCCAAACATATCTTGATTGTTTGCCTGACATGTATAAGGATGTATGTACATTTCCCCATTTCCTATCGAATATTTCAAAATACAACCATAAGATCCAGTTAAATTTTTCGAAGGACATTGCATTGTCTTAATGGCATGTTGGGAGGACATCACATGATTAGGGATGACAGGTCTGGAGGGTATAGCATGACTTGGATGACATGTATGGAGGGTGTTAAATGAACTAGATGACATTTCTATAGGACATCGCATGATCTGAATGACTTTTCTGGAGGACATCATGAAACTTGGATGACTTGTTCGGAGGACATCATGAGGCATGGATGACTTGTCTAGAGGACATCGTGAGACTTGGATGAATTTTCAATAGGAAATCACATGACTTGGGTGGCATTCCTGGAGGGTTTCTCTTGACTTGATTAACATATCCATGGGACATAAAATGATCCAAATTCCATTTCAAGAGAGCATCACATTACCTGGGCAACATGCCCTAGTGTTGTCACATGACCATTCAAGGTCACGAAAATCAGATGAATATTAGTGTATTTGTCTTTGCAGATGTAACATCCCAGGTAAATAAATAATATTAAATTCTAATGTTTATCAATATTTGTGAATAAAATGTTAATACTACTTTAAAGGGAATTCTATGCTCGATGGCATACCGAATACGCAGCAACGAGTTTCTTTGAAATCTTACGTTGCACACTAATTATATAATAATATTATAATAGTTAACGCCTAGCCATTGTAATGGAGGGAATGAACAGAAATAACTACAAAATGATTACATATGTTTGTTAAATATTTTTACATTTATCCAATAAATGTTAGATTCTTAAAATCCAAATGAATCTAATTTTAAGAATAAATACTCTAATATTTTTAAAAGATTGTTTTACAGCCTTTTGATGGAGAACCGTTTTTAAATATATATTTTGACAATTTTATAAGCTATATTTGTCAAAATAAACTTATTCTTTATGATTGGGACATTGAAATTTACTTTGGATAAATTTATGGTATTTTTCTGATAATGTTCATTTTTTAATGAATAGTGAAAAGTGTTGTATTTTAATTCAAAACCTCTTTTTAATCTAATTTATATATATATTTAGATTATATTTTTAATTGGTTTTAAAGTGAAATTAGAATATATTTTTACCATTTAATCCAATGGTGGTCATTTTAATTAATATCACTTTGATATTGGACATAAATTAGTGTCAATCTTTTGATAGATATTGTTTCTTAAAAAAACGCTATCTGATTTGACAGCGGGATTTGATTACAAAATTAATTAATGCAACTTCTATGTTATTAATTTGGTAAAATTTACATCATTTTTGAATTCATAATATCAAATATAGCTTAGGGTGAATTTTTGGTATTTTTCTGAAAAACCTTAATTTTTTATGAATAGTGAAACCACAAAGTGGTAGTTACGAAAACCGATTTTTCGTTTAAATGGAACTTTACCACTTCTGTGATTTGAATTTAAAAAATCCAATTTAAATTATTTTTATTATTAAGTAAAATTTGGTTCAATGGGATGAAAATAATTTTTGATGAAAAGTAACTTTTAAGTTTTATTAATCGCGATTAAAGGTAATTAGTGTGATTTAAGGTAAAAATGATATTATAATATAATGAAAATATCTTGAAAATTGTCCTAACCCTATTGGATGAGTCATTTCCGACCAAGAAAACCCATGGGTCGATTTTTGGGACCCCATGGAGCCACTTGGGTAAGATAATGACATTTATGCCTTTTATTTAAAGTAAAAGTAAAAATGACACAAACATGTATTGTTTTACTAAAACAATTTTTACATGGGGTTATACAAGTCAGATTTTTTACTATAAATATTCATTGGAAATATAAAAATATTTCCTACATAATGGTATTTTTTCTATAATTTTTAGACATTAAATAAATTAAATTATTTATGACATCATGAATGATGCAGCGATTACCTCATTATTTAACGATTTAAATAAAATGAAAAGATAATGTAAAATCTAAGACCTACACATGTCAAAAACCTATTGGATGGGTGTATTTAGAACTCTTATCACCTTATCCTAGAAATAAATCAATGTGGGACCTTTAAAATCCAAAACTCATTTGAAAATAAAGTAACATTTTATACTTTTCCAAGAGTGCCCCTCCCCTCCTCTTATAAAAGGCCCCCACCTCAACCACCATACCCACACCTCTCAAGCCTTTGACTCGGACAATCTCTGATCTTTTTGTCTCTCCACATCCCTCTCCTCATCCTAGAAGCCTTACCTTAGGCAGGAATCTCTTCAAGAAACCGTTTTGGTTCAAACGAAAGGGAGTTACCCGATTTTAAGGTAACGTCTTCACTTGTGCTCTTTTGTTTTATTTTGCTTCTCCAACCCCCTAAACTCTTTTTTTTAATTTCTTTTGTAACAAAACCAGTATCTTCCATATACTAGGATGTTTTTATAAGAAGTATTCAACCTAAACTTACACACACCTACATCTAATGGTTAAAGAACATATTGTTTCTATGGATGGTGACTTTCTGCCTCACGAAATGATGATTGTTCAATATTCTTTTAACACCTTCAAAGGTGGTCATTAAGATGTCACTATATTTATATATGATATATAATATGTTTATGTTTTCCTTAATCTTCTGTATTTTTCATTTATGTCATACCTATATGGTTTCCATTATGGGTAAACACGATATCTTCATTTTAGGAAGTGCGGACTACCGCCCCCTCAAAGTGATTTGATTCATTAATACCATATGTGGTACGTATAAAGGATATATTTTATGATATTATATATGATAACATACTGGAATTATAATACTATTATGTATCATTATGTTTTAATTCCATTAAATATGAAATAGAAATGGAAGTAGCATTCATGCGTACGTACGGCTTACCGTCTCCATGAATGGTGCATTTCATTTCTTACCTCTAAATGTTATGTAATATTATAAATGCATGTATATAATGGATATATATTATATATATGATATCTACATAATGAATATAATTCTGTATATAATGGATATTTTACCCCATAAACAAACTTGTAATTATAAAGAGTTTATTTTTTACTCAAGTAGCAATGATCGTTAAAACGATCGTTTTTAACTTAAATAATTACATAGTGTTCATGACATGGTAATAAGTGATATAAAAGGAATAATGAACTTGAAAAAGGTTCTTAAGCAATTATAAATTAACTCAAGTTTATTATTCAGGATATTAACGAACGAACGAGTCAAGTCAGATACGAGGTAAGGGATCCAACCTCTCTCTTTCCTTTTAACTACACTCTTTTATGTCATTCCTTTTAATCTCATCTTTCTTATGATTGGGATGTTCTTTTATATTACTACTACAGTACTTTTTATGTTCATATTATGATAGTCCCTATTTTATCTCATCAATCCATTTTTGGAAGTTTTAAGTGGTGTCGTTAGGCGCCGAGTTTTCGTAAGGGATTTTTCATCTCACTTTTAGTCCCGTGAGATTTATGCTACATTTTCCATAATTTCCTTTGAGTGGTGTATGTACTGCCCATTATTATACTTTTTGTGTAATATAATTTCATTTATGGTTATTTACATACTCATTTTTATGAACCAATTCACTATTATATGGTGTGTATACTGTCCTTTGACATATTATATCATGAATCACTTTATTATCATGATATTATAAAGCTCGGATTAAATGTTATTCCGCAATTATTTGTATTCAAGAGTCTCTCATTTTGTTAAAAACTCTTTAACAAAAATATCATTTTAAATGTTTTAAAGATTCATTATTATAAATCTTTTTCTTTAATTTCCATTTTTTCAAAATGGTTTTCAGTATTTATTTATATGGACATTAATGTTTTAAAATTATAATTCCATTAAAATCTTCAAAGTGGTATGGGACACTTTGATTCAAAAATCTCTTTTAAATTATTTTTGAAAATGGATTTATTAATTCAATATCTTGGAATTACTTATTGTGATTGAAAATAAAATGTTGTTATTGAAATTTTTATATTTTCAATATTTTTTGTGTAATGATGGTACTTGGACATTTTACGGGTGGTTACATGATAAACCATATGACGGGTGGTGCTGTGAATACCAGGACGGGTGGTTACGTTATAACCTCCAATGCATTGGGTATGGAAGTTAGTCGTATGGCTATTCCATTAAGTATGTGTGGAAGTCGACCCTATGGTTATTCCATTTAATTATGTTTATGTCCCAAGTTACCTTTTTATGTTATGTGTTCTTTATATGGGTTTTATGGTAATCTTTTGGTTACAAAAGGGTAAGTAATGGTCTTTTATTCAGTGAAGAGTTTTTACTACTTCATAAAAGTTAAAAGTATTACTTTGGTAAAGTATTCATGGTTTACTTGTGGTTTTGAAAAACTAACAGTTTTCCTTCTTTGTGTATCCTTTACTGAGCGTGTTATGCTCACCCCAAGTTTTTTTTGAAATGTTTTTCACAGGACTTAATGTGGAGTAGGGTCAAGGATGGGATCAAGGGAAAGTCATGCTATATAAAACATGGAACTAGACATGTTTCTTTTTAAGAGTTTTTATTTTATGGAAACTTAGTAGAAGTGTCTACTTTGTAATCTTTTGAGATGTAATAGTTATGTCCTAATTCTCTAAATCTCTAAACCTAAAAAGATCCTCAATGTGAATTATTTATTTAATTCAATATTAAGTAAGGTTTAAGGTCGGGGCCTTATAGTTGGTATCATAGGTCGGTTTAGACAACTTTTGGGATTAGGAGTTTTTGTTAGACACATGGTTAGTCCCTATATCTATTATTTCAGTTAAATCCTTATTTTATAACTTTTTTCAGGTCAATTAAATTCAGTTACGAATGGAAGGAGGAGGATCTGAAATGACATTCCTATCTCTTCCTGATGACATGCTTGCAATAATTATTGCAAAGTCATGTTCGGATGATTGCGAAACTTTTTCTAGCATACAACTCACTTGTAAGTAGTTGTTTGAGATATCAAACACCTCCAATATACCTCATTATCATCGTGGATCATGGGTTGTATTTAGATAAATACTATTTTCACAATATTCTCATATTTTCAAGAAAGGTAAATATTATCAAGGTATTTTCAAATATTTTACCTTATCACAAGAATTTGAAGCATATTATGATTTTAAAAATGGTGCTGAGGAAGGAGACCCTTGCGCAACCTATTTATATTTTCTTTTAAAATATAGTATCTTAGCACATACTTATGGTATTTTAAAAGGACCAATAATAGAAAGTTTCAACTCAAATTTTGTCCGACTATTTTATAGAAATCATGTTTTATCAGATGTTTTGGAATTATATGTCATACATGATTATTTTCCAAAACTATTTTTCTGTGAACACCCATTTGACCCATGTTGTACAAGGTGTATTTGGATGGAGGAAGAAAATGATTTTTAAGGATCTCTAAATCATTTTTGTAATGCATGGGACTTCTACCTATGTGAATAAGATAACGATGAAACAGAGTGGACGCCATGATCAAGGTATGTTGTTATTCATTTTGGGAATCATTTTATTTTATGGTGGTGAAATAAGACTTCAAGAATTAAGATGTTGAGATCGTAATGAATTTGGATTAAAATGAGAGGTATAAGGAAACTATTGAGGTTAAAAAATATTAGGGTTATTTTTGGAGTTTTATAAAAAGGACAACCCGCAGACCGTGTGACAACCCGTTGCGTCGGATAAAGCTGCGGGAATCGAACCCACAACCAAAGTGCGACTGTTATTTATCACCTTCCACTGGACTACGTGAAGTCCCTGATTAGTTTGAATGATTATTTTTAGTTATATGATTTTATGAACTAAGAGTAAGTTTATTTTGGGTTATCTATGGAAATTATTAACCTATCATGGAGGATATGTGATTAGGATAATTACTTTTCAATATGAGACTTGAAGAGAAACTGATGTTAATTGGAGATAAGTGTTAATTTGTACCTTAGAAGACTATGTGACTAAATCCTTCAAATATTTGGGCTTCGATCTTAGTTTGGATTACTTTGAATAATTTTATGGAAAATTTGTTTATCGAATGGTCCTCGTTGAACTTTGGGTTTTGTTGGAAAAATTTTGGAGATTAAGAATAGATTTTCTTTTTATAAAGGGTTATCCTTTTCTATTTTATCTGATCTTGTTCTAACAATTTTGGTTTTGGTAAGGGTATAAATACATGGGAAATATATAGTTCACTTTTCTGGATTAGGTGATTCTCAAGAAATTGATTATAGTACTCTTAATGCGAACAAGTCTTCCTAAATACTCGTCTTTTGGAGAAAGTACGAGTTTGATTAAGGAATCTAGTAAAAGTTGAAAGTCTACGTGACAAGTAAGAATGTTTCATTATGATTTAGTTAAGCTAAAAAATAAATTCCTCAATTAAGAGTAACTTAAAACAAAAAAAATTTCTGTTTACTTTTCCTACTGGGGAATCGAATACTGTTTAACCCATCACAAGCTTGTGATTTTCTTGTGGTTAACTTTCTCCTAGACATGTTTACTATCACTCTCCATCAGAACATGACCCTTTTTTTCCTCCATATCCATATTTTCATACTTGGAATCCTAGTATGGGTTAACTCGGGTGACCTTTGTACTTCTCTCCCATTCTTTTTAAGTGATAGTTTTACTGACTCTTGTTCCGATGTGGGACTTTCAATGGAGTTTCCAAGCCCAATTTTGAAATTGCGAGGACGCAATTACCAAAAGGGGGGAAGGATGTAACATCCCAGGTAAATAAATAATATTGAATTATAATGTTTATCAATATTTTTGAATAAAATGTTAATACTACTTTAAATGGAATGCTATGCTCGATGGCATACTGAATACGCAACAACGAGTTTCTTTGAAATCTTACGTTGCACACTAATAATATAATAATATTATAATAGTTAATGTCTAGCCATTGTAATGGAGGGAATGAACATAAATAACTACAAAATTATTACATATTTTTGTTAAATATTTTTACATTTATCCAATAAATGTTAGAGGCTTAAAATCCAAATGAATCCAATTTTAAGAATAAATACTCTAATATTTTTAAAAGATTGTTTTACCGCCTTTTGATGGCGAACCATTTTTAAATCTACCTTTTGACAATTTTATAAGATATATTTGTGAAAATAAACTTATTATTAATTATTGGGACATTTAAATTTACTTTGGATAAATTTCTGGTATTTTTCTGATAATGTACATTTTTTAATGAATAGTGAAAAGTGTTGTATTTTAATTCAAAACCTCTTTTTAAATCTAATTTATTTATATAGTTATATTATGTTTTTAATTGGTTTTAAAGTGAAATTAGAATATATTTTTACTATTTAATCCAATGGTGGTCATTGTAATTAATATCACTTTGAGATTGGACATAAACGAGTGTCAATCTTTTGATAGATATTGTTTCTTAAAAACACGCTATTTGATTTGACAGCGGGATTTAATTATAAAATTAATTAATGCAAATTCTATGATATGAATTTGGTAAAATATAAATCATTTTTTAATTCGGAATATCAAATATATCTTAGGGTTAATTTTTGGTATTTTTCTGAAAAACCTTAATTTTTTATGAATAGTGAAACCACAAAGTGGTAGTTACAAAAACCGATTTTTTGTTTAAATGGAACTTTACCACTTATGTGATTTGAATTTAAAAAATCCAATTTAAATGGTTTTTATTATTAAGTAAAATTTGGTTCAATGGGATGAAAATAATTTTTGATGAAAAGTAACTTTTAAGTTTAATTAATCGCGATTAAAGGTAATTAGTGTGATTTAAGGTAAAAATGATATTATAATAAAATGAAAATATCTTGACACTCTTCCTAACCCTATTTAATGAGTCATGTCCTACCAATACAACCCATGGGTAGATTTTTGGGACCCCATGGAGCCACTTGGGTAAGATAATGACATTTATGCCTTTTATTTAAAGTAAAAGTAAAAATGACACAAACATGTATTGTTTTACTAAAACAATTTTTACATGGGATTATACAAGTAATATTTTTGAATATAAATATTCATTGGAAATATAAGAATATTTCATACATCATGGTATTTTTTTATAATTTTTAGACATTAAATAAATTAAATTATTTATGACATCATGAATGATGCAGCGATTACCTCATTATTTAACGATTTAAATAAAATGAAAAGATAATGTAAAATCTAAGACCTACACATTTAAAAAACCTATTGTATGGGTGGATTTCGAACTCTTATCACCTTATCCTAGAAATACATCAATGTGGGACCTTTAAAACCCGAAACTCATTTGAAAATAAAGTAACATTTTATACTTTTCCAAGAGTGCCCCTTCTCTCCTCTTATAAAAGGCCCCCACCTCTATCACATTATCCACACCTCTCAAGCCTTTTTCTTGGCCAAGATCTGATATTTTTGTCTCTCCAAATCACTCTCCTCATCCTAGAAGCCTTACCTTAGTCAGGATGCTCTTCAAGAAACCATTTTGGTTCAAACCAAAGGGAGTTACCCGATTTTAAGGTAACGTCTTCACTTGTGCTCTTTTGTTTTATTTTTCTTCTCCAACCACATAAACTCTTTTTATTCATTTCTATTGTAACAACACCAGTATCTTACATATACTAGGATGTTTTTATAATAAGGATTAAATGTACAGTTACACACACCTACATCTAATGGTTAAAGAACATACTGTTTCTGTGGATGGTGAGTTTCTGCCTCACGAAACGATGATTGTTCAATATTCTTTTAACACCTTCAAAGGTGGCCATTAAGATGTCACTATATTTATATATGATATATAATATGTTTATTTTTTCCTTAAGATTCTGTATTTTTCATTTATTTCATACCTTTATGGTTTCCATTATGGGTAAACACGATATCTTCATTTTAGGAAGTGCTGGCTACCGCCCCCTCAAAGTGATTTGATTCGTTAATACCAAATGTGGTACGTATAAAGGATATATTTAATGATATTATATATGATAACATACTGGAATTATAATACTATTATGTATCATTATGTTTTAATTCTATTAAATATGAAATAGAAATCGAAGTAGCGTTCATGCGTACGTACGGCTTACCGTCTCCATGAACGGTGCATTTCATTTCTTACCTCTAAATGTTATGTAATATTATAAATTCATGTATATAATGGATATATATTATATATATGATATATAAATAATGAATATAATTCTGGATATAATGGATATTTTACCCCATGAACAAACTTGTAATTATAATGAGTTTATTTTTTACTCAAGTAGCAATGATCGTTAAAACGACCGTTTTTAACTTAAATAATTACATAGTGTTCATGACATGGTAATAAGTGATATAAAAGGAATAATGAACTTGAAAAATGTTCTTAAGAAAGTATAAATTAACTCAAGTTTATTATTCAGGAGATTAAATAATGAACGTGTCAAGTCAGATACGAGGTAAGGGATCCAACCTCTCTCTTTTCTTTTAAGTACACTCTTTTATATCATTCCTTTTAAGCTCATATTTCTTATGATTGGGATGTTATTTTATATTACTACTAATTTAATTTTTATGTTCATATGATGAGAGTCCCTATTTTATCTCATCAATCCATTTTTGGAAGTTTTAAGTGGCGTCGTTAGGCTGCCGAGTTTTCGTAAGGGATTTTGCATCACACTTTTAGTCCCGTGAGATTTATGCTACATTTTCCATAATTTCCTTTCAGTGGTGTATGCACTGCCCATTATTATACTCTTTGTGTAATATAATTTCATTTATGGGTATTTACATGTTCATTTTATGACCCTTCTTCAATGGGGTGTACGTTTCGAAAGTTGCCCAAATCGGTAAGGGAACCTTTCACCCTCCTCTTTTTAAAAGACTTCTTTTGTTATGTATTATAATTTACATATTATTATGTTGGGATATGTTCTTATATATCCTTATTGATGTAAAGTTTATGTCCAAGTTATGATATACCATTCACTCTCTCATAGACTAATTTTCTGAATTTTGAAGTGACGTCGTTAGGCTATCGAATTTTTACAAGGGAACGTCTTAACCCAATTTCGATTTCTTTGGGTTCAACTTGTACTTCTTGAACATGTCATCCTATGAATATGTGATAATGACCTCTGATTGTTTCAAACTTAATATCCACTTATATTGGGTGTATTTATATTTCTCACACATAATTATGTGATAGATTTATCCTTAATTTAATGATACCATCTTTATAATGGATTTCATATCAATTTACATTTCCATTGAGACTTCATTGTTGTTATGCACCAATTAACTCTTATATGGTGTGTATAATGTCCTTTGAAATATTATATCATGAATCCATTTATTCTAATGATATTATAAATCTCTGATTAAATGTTATTTCGCAATTTTTTATATTCAATAGTCTCTCATTTTGTTAAAAACTCTTTAACAAAAATATCGTTTTAAATGTTTTAAAGATTCATTATTCTAAATATTTATCTTTAATGTCCATGTTTTCAAAATGGTTTTCAGTATTTATTTATATGCACATTAATGTTTTAAAATTATAATTCCATTAAAAGCTTCAAAGTGGTATGGGACACTTTGATTCAAAAATCACTTTTAAATGATTTTTGAAAATGGATTGATTAATTCAATATCTTGGAATTACTTATTGTGATTAAAAATGAAATGTTGTTATTGAAATGTTTATATTTTCAATATTTTATGTGTAATGATGGTACTTGGAAATTTTACGGGTGGTTACGTGATAAACCATATGACGGGTGGTGTCGTGAATACCAGGATGGGTGGTTATGTTGTAACCTCCAATGCATTGGGTATGGAAGTCAGTCGTATGAATATTACATTAAGTATGTGTGGAAGTCGACCGTATGGTTATTCCATTTAATTATGTTTATGTCCCAAGTTACCTTTTTATGTTACGTGTTCTTTATATGGGTTTTATGGTAATCTTTTGGTTACAAAAGGGTAAGTAATGGTCTTTTATTCAGTGAAGAGTTTTTACTACTTCATAAAGGTGAAAAGTATTACTTGGGTAAAGTATTCATGGTTTACTTGTTGTTTTGAAAAACTAACAATTTTCCTTCTTTGTGTATCCTTTACTGAGCTTGTTATGCTCACCCCAAGTTTTTTTGAAATGTTTTTCACATGACTTAATGTGTAGTAGGGTCAAGGATGGGATCAAGGGAAAGTCATGCTATATAAAACATGGAACTAGACATGTTTCTTTTTAAGAGTTTTTATTTTATGGAAACTTAGTAGAAGTTTCTACTTTGTAATCTTTTGAGATGTAATAGTTATGTCTTAATTCTCTAAAACTCTAAACCTAAAAAGATCCTCAATGTGAATTATTAATTTAATTCATTATTAAGTAAGGTTTAAGGTCGGGGCCTTATAGCAGAAGCCTCCTATCTTTTTAATTATTTATTTAAGACTTTATTTCATATGTGACATAGGGTTTGTCTAGTGATATCTTATTTTAGGTTTTACATAACTCAGTTGACATGCAGGACCTCCTTCACATTATTCGGATAACATTCCATAAGTCCTTTTTTTGATCTATAAAGTGATCACGAAAAAAACATATTTGTGTCGTGTGATCCCTTAGTTCATTACTAGGATTTTACCTAGAAAAAGACCTCTGTGATTTCATGACTGGCTGCTCTGAGAATTCTTCTCCTACGATCCTATGTAACAGTATCCCATGGCCTATTTGTGTTTTTTTATGAGGGGGGGATTTATAGGCCTATCCACCCTGATTATACACCACCTTTCATGGTGCATATCTCATAAATGTGATATGGAGTCAATGGAGGTATTTTTGTGCCATGCACTTCACATGATACTTACATGGGTCGTCCATGGCACTGCATGATGTCAAAAACCGCAATAATGCTCCACCATTTCCATATTTTTTGGAACTCATATGATCAAATAAATTTTCCCTAACCATGTTAATATGTAAAAGAACCTCCACAAGGTTAATAAAACATGTCTAGGTGACTTCTCAAGATTAGGACACATATGAAAAGGATTTCTTGGGATTGAATATGACTTTTCTAGGGTCCTCTATGGGACTAAGGAATCTTTTTACAGTTCTTTCATAGGATCATAATGACATGTCTAAAGGACCTTGTGAGATTATTATGGCCTATTGACGAGGGCCTCATGTGATCAATGGTGATTGCCTAGAGCATATAGCCCATTTCTTTTGAATATCATCATAACTTCCCATTACTAGAAGCTTCTTTATTTTTCCTATTTTTATTTCTTTATTTATTCTATAAGGATAATAGGATTTGTGAATTCGTCTGAGTGTTGTCAAGGACAATCATTATCTAGTTCTGTGATGCATGACATGATCAATGATGGGTCTCGTAGTGATGTGTGAGCATTGGCACAAACAAGGCCTCTACTTGTTTATGGAGCCATAGTGGAATCATATGTTTGGATGCATGTGTATGAGGCCCTTTTCATGGTGAAGGTGACAGGACAACATACTATTGTGAAACAAGGTAAACATGTATCTAGGGGCTTCATGATGTCTTGTAGATCACCTAATATTATCTCATTAAAAACAATGACCGCATAAGGTCTCCACATTTTTCATATTTTTTTCTTTTATTTTAAAAGGGGTTTTAGATTACTATCAAGAGACTATCGACTAAAAATTCACATGATTCATAGGAACTCTTATAGAATACTCTTTATTATCAACATTTCTTGTCAAGATTTCTTTTCAAGAACAAAAAGCCTCATCAATGGGGTTCTAAGTGATCCAAAGCAGATCATGTGTTGCGTATGACCTATATGCATGACCCTCTGAATGTCATGTGATGGTGTTTAAATCTAAAGGTTACATGATCCATGTAATCCATTCACCTTCTCTTCCTTTTTTCCAATAAAATAATACCCATTATTTAGGTATTTCCTCCATTATAGATATTTTAATTCTCATTTGGAGGGTGTCAACACTAACACATGTTCTATGAATGTTGTCCTTGAAATTACTTGTAAAATATTATTTTAACCTCTTATCTTTGAATTTAACATGCCATGATTTGAATGACTATGATCTTGATCTCTATCATATTTTTTTGAATTATTTAATTCGATTATTCTATGGATTTATTTTCAAATAAATTTTAAAGTATTCTTTGGTGAAAGTGAGGTATTTGGCTAGGATTTTTTATTATAATGTTAAATTCCTTGATTAGGATTGGATTAGTTGAACTATTTGATTTTTTATAAATAGTTTAAAATGCTTGAATTTTTGTAATGACCAAGAGACCTATTTAAATGATGTAAACCTTTTTTGAGATGAGTGTTCTTGGGTAATTTGAAATTAGTGATTTATTCTCATAGAAGAGGGTGTAAACTCATGTTTTTAATTGAACTTAATCCTTTTAAAATTTTGAAACTTACTTGAATTACTTTGGGATGTTTTGAAAGAAATTAATGTTTTAAATTCCCTTTTATCATTATCATGTTTTTTAAAGGAATTGGATATGGATTCCCTTTTTGAATGTTGAATTGAAGAAATTTTTTTGAATTAAAATTGATGATTCTTGACAGCCATGTTGTCACTTTACAATGATCCTCTCTTGTAATAATCCATTAATACGACTTGCTTGATTATTGTGCTTCCCATTGATGGTTTTTGAAAAAAATATTATTTACTTCAAGGGAGATCAATGGTGAGAGTGAGATGAGATTTAAGGTTATGTTCTAATGATTAAAATGTTGAGGGAATGATCTCATAATTGATATTGATATGGATCCCCACTGTGATCCTCATAACTTGATTATATCACTCACCTATTTTAAATAGTCATGGGAATGTTTGTAGTTATATGAGATGACCTAGATATATTCTTTTTTATTAGACTTATACCATGTCTTGTGGATCCATAGAGAACATGGAAGGTTCATACTATGAACATGCGACCAGGAAAGCGAGTGTGCATGAAACTAGTTTTCTTGACACATGTGAGACTAGATATAAGCTTGGTGATCATTCATGATGTAATTTGATTATATTGACTATGGTGGACTCATTATATTTTCTATTTTTTATCCATGACATCTATATACTTGATATTTGATACATGACAATGTTCATTTTACCTACTTGGCAATGGAGTTAACTTTTTAGATTGATTAATTCTATTGATTGTTCTATTTATTGTTATTATGCACCTTAAATCTATTATACTTAATGTTGTACATATTTTAATATTAGGTTTATATTATCAACATTTCTTGGTTATATGACATTATATTTTGAAAAAAAGTCAATGATTTTAGAAAAATATTGTTTTAAAATAGTGAAATGACATGTTCTATAGATTTGGTTTGATAAATGCTTTTGAAATTCTTTAATATATATTTTATAAATAATCTGTGTACTCTATTTATTTTACACCTATCTAATCATATTTGACTTACCTTATGAAGTAATTACATAGACTCTTTTGATGGAATCCTATTGGGAATTATATCTCACTCCATGCTTTTATTGTTTGGTGTTCGTATCCCTCTTGTTCTTATAGTAGGTTCTTATGTGATCGTTAACTTATTTTATACGTTCGGGTTTAGTTTATAGAAGATGGGTGACTCGGAAAATGGTGGGTGATCATGGACCACTAGGAGATGGTTTTTTGGAAGCTTTGTTATTTTAGTTTCATATCATCTCCTCATACCTAATATAATTATATTGATGTATGTGTCTGATTAAGTTTCAATAGTTTAATATACTTATTGTTATATTTTGTTGGTGAAATAATTACCAATGATTATCTATGGATACTCAGGTGAATGTCACTGACCAATATAGATCATTAATTATCTTCAGGTTAGTGCCGAATTGACTCAGATTTCAATTTAGATTGAATTTCAATTTTTTCATCACAACTCATCATTTCTCTAAAAATTTGAATTTTTCATTTTTCCCAATAAACAAGTTTCATGTGTATAAAATGATTCATAATGAAATGAGTCTAAAAATTCATCTCTATGGGGTCTTCGAACATGGTGGGATTAGAATCAACCATGGCCTTCTTATTTTGATATTATAAAGAGGACAATCAATATCTAGAATATATAAACTATTCATTATATTCCTCATGCCTTAAAAATTTTAATTCTTATATATAGAAAAAATATTGTTCTTAATAATGAATGAAAATTTCATCTTATCCCAACAAGATATAGAAATAAAATTCATGTTTATTTTTGGAACATAATAATAGTTTTTTAATTCTAGGATCAATCCACTTGTTGAAGTCAGATCATAAGTGTCAACCTCTAATGAAACAACTTTTCCTCCAATACCAACACAAAGATCCACTTAACCCTTCATCAATTATATCATATATATGAGTCTGTGTTTTTAAACACAAATGGGTGATTCTATATGGTTATTTAATACCCATGAGTTAGATTTTGTGAAATTGATTTATGTGACATCAACATTTAGGTACACAGAATTTTTCTCCATAAGAACACCTATTAATCCTAGATATCAATAATTAATTGTTTTGTAGTTCCATAAAAGTGGGTTCCCTATACCCAAATTCAACAATACTTTTATATTACCATGTCATGGATATAGAGAGTTTTGAATGATATTATATTACCATGATAGTGTTAACACTTCATCATCTACTATTATCGGGGAAATATCCTTGGATTATTTGTCTTATGAATAGGTTATAGTCGTTCCCATCTATAATGAGAACCTTATGATACTATAAAATTAATCTTAAATGTATATAATATGGTTTAGATACATTATATTCATTAGACATAGATATTTTCTGACTATCAGGTGATGGGGGCCCATAAACATTGAGACTTATTCTCATGAAGTTCATACTTGGTAATCTCGAGTAGAGAAGATCATGAAGACTGACCTACCAATAGGAACACTATATATTGTAGGTGTTATTGGTATTTTCTATCATTGATGGAATGTATTGGTCTCGAGACTTGATATCATAATCAATTTGTATGGTTTGAACATGTAATTTGATTCAAGATGAGATCTATAACAATTATGTTGTGGATAGGTAGTTTACATTGGGTGTATCATTGCTGGTATGACATTGATCTAATGGCCAAGATAGTTTTTTTCACTTCTCAAAGGATGAGATGTATCAGGACTATTTTACTATTATAATAGTACCTTTATTGAGTTCATGACCAAGTTTATTAAAGGTAATTATATATAGTAAATTTAATGAATAATAAATCAATAAAGGATGATGACACAAAGTGTGTGTCCTACTTTATGAAATATCATGAAACAAAGAGATAATATTACATGATGAGTTTTTGAAGGAGGTTTTCATTACTATGATTATTCCTAACTTCTTAGGGGCCATGATGGGTTTCTAGAATAAACTCTTGGTCTATGAATAATATTCACTGGTATCGAGATAAGGGCCTATAGAGTCACACCCAAAGCATATCCTGAAGCAAAGTCAATTCTAGTGAATTGGAGTTTAGGATATGGTGGGCCCTACAGTAGTGGTTGGGTGATGTACAAGTTTATACGATTGAAAAATAAAATAAATTAAATTAAATATTTATTCAAATTTAGAATAATATCTATTGAATTTATTTACTTATCATATTCACATGTTATTTAGTGAATATAATGGAAAATATTTTTCAAATGGGTATTAAATATTTAATATTCAAGGATTTATTTAATATTTATGGGAGAAAAGTGTAAATTTAATAAATCATATTTTATTGTGTATCATAGTTTATGTGTTACAAGAATGTGATAAAACATCAGTGACATTTATAGTAAGTTTTAATTGTCATTTGTGCCATTTTTTGGTATGTTTAATGGGTTAACTTCCATAAGGACCTAAATGAAATTTATGAAAGTTATAAATTAATTATAGATTCATTTTTAACACCTAAAATGAGTGTGATAAGGGATTTAATGAATTTCCTCTCTTATCCCCCTCTCACTAGAGTCCTAAAGAGAGAAATCAAAGAAAAGATCAAAGATTTCTTAATCCAAGGTCAAGGATTGTTAGCTTGATATTCTGTGAACGATATGATATTGAAGAGCCTTTGATTATCCACACTAGCACTTGGATTTCATAATATGATGATCAATCAACCTATCAGAATGAATTTATATGGTTAAGAGGGTTCTAAGTTTGGTTCCTTCAAGAAATGATTACTGAAGATGAGGGAAATTTGTTTTCAATCAAAATCAGATGAGGTGTGATTTTAATTTAATTTTTCATTCAAAATTCCTCATGCTTAATTAAGTTTCACAAGATCCATGGATGAATATAGGCTGGTATATACTAAATTTGATGTTTCAATGCAAATTTGGCCCCAAAAATTTTAATATACCATATTTAAAACTTCCTCCAAATCTGAAAGTTCATTCATATATTTCATACCTATTAATGATCTCAATACGATAAGGGTGAAGTATGCCATAATATATAACAAAGTCATATTAGTAGGTGAATATCATGTATCGAGTCATTTCAATAAGGTATTTAAAAGAAACTTCTCCCATTAAAATGATAACCCCATATATAATATTTAATTAGTGACCCAAGATCCATATTTCACTAAGAAATAAGTCTATTATTGAGTTTATCTTACCACTTGGTAATTTAGGTATGGAATCATCCCAATCACAGTAGTTGTAACACTGGTATAGTTAATCAGATAACTACTTATCTAAATCCATCATATGGGTCCACTCAACTCTATTTCTCAAGTAACTTAATTCTATTAGGGTATCCCAACTAGTGTAACCCAAAAAAATCCAAAACCATGCTTACAAAGGTCAATCTACGGGAACACGGCTATGAAAAAGCCTACCCAAGGATTTCCCAATGTCACCCTTTACTTTATTTCCTTACATAATATAATCCATGGGTACCCAGCTATGGAATGACCTACCTGGTTGGATGATTAAGGTCTTGAAAAGTGTCTCTTTGGAAGGATTCTCTCACATAGTATTTGAGGGATTTTTAGTCTCATTGATTTAATACACATTATATTCATATTAAAAAAATAACTGTTACATCATATGTAATCTTTAACTTTTCATGTATTATTTACTTTAGTATATACATGCTTCTAATGATTTAGTTTTAGAATATGTATTCCAACCACCAAATTAATGTGTTCAGACCACATTAATTTGTAGCTCTTTATATAAAACACAAGTCATTGTTAATAATCTAAACAATAAGATAAGTATATGCATACATATCCAAATGCATAAGGTACTATAATTATTCATGTAAAATAATTGAGTTATATGAGATTAAAAAAATCTACACGAGTAATCCCAAAGCGATAAGTAGCCAACCCCATTCACTTTTCTGGCTAAGGAAAGTCTCTAGGATAGTAGGTGGTCCAACCCCGATTCCCTCATTCTAGGAAGACTTTACTCAAGGTAGAATTCAATTTATAAAACTCTAACACTTAATATGAACAAATTATTCCCAATAATTATTCTCAAGCTCATAACTCAAATTACAAATTGAGGTCAAAGTAGGTGAAAACTAATTTTTATGATATCAAACCTAGCATGATATACAAGGATTTATCCTAGAAAAATTCATTATATAAATGGTAATACACGATATTCATATTTCATAAACAATTTTATAAAGATAAATATCAATGTAATTCAAAAAATAAATAAATATTATATTTATTTTCCACAACATGAGACATTTACGAACTATTCATTAATACATGCTGATAAAAACATTTTATAAATTAGAAAGAATATAAAAATTTTAAATTTATTTCAATGAGAAACCCTTTATATTTTATATTAAATTAAATTTATATGATATTTTATTAAATATAAAAAAATTACAATTCAATATCTATTAGATAAACTTTTTTTATAATCTAAATAACATTATAATTTATAAACACTTTATAAATCACCTCTTTTGATATAAAAATGAAACATTTATTTATATATTATATGAAATTTCCTTTAACTTTTATAAAGGTATTTAAAAATATTAAATTTTAATATTTGGGAAAAATGTTTCAAAAAAATATTTAATTAATTATAAACAATATATAATTAATTAAATTTTTTATAAAATATATATAAATTAAATATTATTTAAATAACTTTTAATAATATTTATAAAAAAATTAAAAAACATAAAAATCAATTAATTTGTGAAAAAAAATTAATACATTTTTTCTTACCCTTATGTGGCACTCCAACTCCGAGTAAGGGTATGCATTTTTTACCTTGTTGACACTTTGCGTAAGGGTAAGTGATGTTTTTAATAGCCTGATAAAAGGTAATATTTACCTTTTTACATCTTAATACCATTGTGTAAAGGAAATATAAATATTACCTTTATGAAACTCTATTGTATAAAGTTATTACCTTTACACAATTCCTTTGCATAAGGGTATTCAAAAAATTCATATATTTCTTAAAATAAAACATTAGTGACCTTTACATAGATATTTTAAAATTCTTTTGTAAGCTTAAAATTGTCGATTGACCTTATGTAAAACCCTTGTATAAGGGTACTACCTTTATGCAACACACTTCTGTAAAGGTATTTAGCAAGGTTACCCTCACACAGACCATCTATGTAACGGTATCGCTTAAGGGTAAAGGAAAAACTACCTTTGCGAAACATGCTTTACTATCACCTAAGGGTACAACCTTTACGTGACTAATTTTCATAAATGTAAAACCAAGGTTATCCTTATGAAAACCATCTACATAAGGTTATTACCTTTACTCATTAGATATGTGTAAGGGTAAATCAAATTTACCTGTATGCATGTCATGTAAGGGTTTATAATGCATTTCCATCTTTACAAAAATGTTGTCATCCATTTTTCTTCAAAAACTAGTAGACCAAACACATTATAAACATGAATAAAATAACTATTATAGAACTTATTGGTTTCATATAAACATCATATGATCATAAATATCATATGGAATCTCAAAAATAAAGCAGTTTTATCTTTAAGAATAACACGTGAATAATACGGTAAAAACAGAGTACCTATAAATGTTTTAGAGTAGTGGTTTCCATATTCTTAAAAAAATAATTTCTAAAGTATATAATGAGAAGAAGTGAACAAAAAAACCTTTACTCTGAGTTAATACACTGAAAACATGGATCCCTGTTCATATCATGAGGATACCCGAGTGTTGAATTGGCATTGGCATCATCATTTGTGAAATGAAAAAAAATATTACGAGAATAAGAGAGCTTCAAAAATCCACCACACCAAATAGAAGAGGATCTCAAACTATTTATATAGAATAAGACCAAAGATTCTAACATCATATGGATTTTATATTATTGGGGATAATTCATTAAATATTTTCAATGAATTCAATGAAAATCCTTTTTCACACATAAAGAATTATGACTGATGAAAACCCATTCAGGAGAAATAATAAATAATATATATCTCACACACACATATATGTAGATATTATTATATATTTCATGCATAATAAATATAGTAATTATATGAATATATTAAAACATACACTATATATATATAATAACATATACGATATATATACTTTATGCATCATATTAATGTGTACATGAATCTCATGTAGGTACATTTTAGTTCACACCCAACACCCAAAATAAGTTATAAGCGTCATTGATTTAGAAATTTGGGAGTTAGTCATGAAATCTAAAATAGATTTGTTACATGAAAAAAAACTTGAGATCTAATAGAACTTATATAAGGAAAGTGCTACAAAAAAGTGTATAACGGTTGGAGGAGGAAGTGGACGATAGAATGTAGTAGAAGGAAAATATTTTTGTGAAAGAGTTTCAACTAAAGGAAGAGGTAGATTTCTCAAAAAATAGTTCCTCTCTTTCTCAATCATAGTACTATTCTGATGGTTTTATTTTTGGTGGATTTGTAAGTTCTAAGTATTCAACACTATAAGTATGAGCATTTCCCTTGGTGAAAAGGCTAGCTTTTAGATGATTTATCAAACCATTAGAATTAACACACATAGTATAGATCCATTTTTATCCAAAAATATTCTTACCCAATGATAGGGAGACATGATACCATGTATGATTAGCATTAAATTCATTAAACTCATCTTACATAGCTTATAACCATCTTGAATGATATTTATCCTTGATAATGGTATGTATAAGAGTGGTGAAATTTTGGAAATGGTGTTAGTAAATAAGGATGTAGCCACTAGTAATACATGGTTAGAATTAGAATAAATAAATTTTTGCTGATAAGAGTGTGTAAATTTACAAATTGTGATAGGTACATTATCCAATATAGACTCAAGATCTAACGAGTAAGCAAGTGCTCGAGTATCATGAGGATTAGATGGACTGAGTATGCTTGGATTTCTAGTGTAAATGAATCCAAATAAAGACCTATGACCCCCAAGAGGTGGAAGTGGCAGTGGTGGAGGTGTGAGAGAATATAGAAGTGAGACCTTAAGATTAGGAAGATAAAGAGATAGGGAGATATGATAGAAAGAGAAAATGGAGGAGTAAATGAATGAAACATCACCTAGAACCACACAAAACAGAAATCCAAGGGAGAAATAGTGTTATTCATGGTGGTTCCAAGAGTAACCAAGGAATATTTAATTATGATCATGAATATACAATTTCTTAATGAGGGGGTTGAGTAACATATACATAACATGTATATCCAAATATATGAATAGGTCTGTGATGTAGGGATTCTTTATGGGATAAAGCATGAAAATTTGTATCCATGTGAAGAATTGACGATGGAATTCAGTTAGTGAGATATGTGGAAGTAAAAAATCACATCACTCCAAAACATGGTAAGTACCTTAATTTGAAATATAAGGGCTTGAGAAATGTACAATGGATGGAATTTCTTATGCTCAATAATACCATTTTTATGGTGTGTTGGGAAATAAACACTGATGGATAATACCATGTTCATCAATAAAATACTAAAAAGATATAGAGAAGTATTCATGACCATTATCAGAATGATAATTTTTAAGTGTTGTCGAAAAGTGAGCTTTATGTTTATTATAAAATGAGTGAAAGATGAAAATTATTTTTGAATAAAGTTTTTAATAAATAAACCCAAGTCAAATGTGGAAACTTTTAATGAAAGTAAAAAAAAGTAACAATGACTGAGTTAGATTCCCAAATATTAAAATAAGATAAATGAAAAGGTTTTGAGACACATAAGACTACCTAACGAAAATTAACTGTAATGCCCCGACCCCAGAATCTAGTAGCCGGTGAATTATTTTAATACATTGGAATGATCATAAGGAATCAAGTCCCAAAGGACCGATCAGTTTAGTAGTCTTGGAAACAAGATACATACATAAGTTCAACTTTACAACTTGAAAATAAATACAACACTAATTTTTTCCATTAGAAACATCCAAGCCTACTAGATTATGCCTGAAAGTCACTCATAACTAACTCCTTCATATCCTGGGAAAATGAAACATAAGAAAGGGGAGAGCTCCAATGCTTAGTAAGGGTAAGAAATACAGCATAAGATAATATAAATATTATGTATGGTGAATAATTGAAAACACATGCCTTTACAAATAATAAACATGAACACGTTTATGGTAGGAATACGAGCTGAGTAAATAATGCCATAATGAAACATAATCATGGGTATTCTACTAGTCGAATGACCACATGAAATATCAATATCTAATCTCATAATTATGGAATGCATAATGCTGTACATTCTGAAACATTTTGTCAAGGCCTCGTCCAAGACATCTAAAAAAATGATTAAGGCCTCGGCCAAAACAATATATAAAAAATTGGGGAAGGCCTCACCCAATTCCACGTCTAATTGTCTCATGAGACCTACTGATGCATTGAGGAGCTATAGCGGGCTCCACCCGTCACTTAATAAGTCCAATGCATTCCTCATATGAAAAGTTTGAAACATAACACAAACATTCGTATTAAAACTAGCATACGAAATCTCAATACACTATCCATAAACCATGAATGGTATAAAAATAGCACATCCACAGTCAAACATAAATCATTAAATACAATATGAAAGATTTTATTATAAAAAATTAACCTCAATTGAGAATAATTAAGGATATTGAAAAATATTAAACAATGATCCAAAATATTTGAGAGAAATATCCCCCTTTTTCTTGAAAACATTTAAATGCCACACTATTTATTAAGAATTTGTTTAAAATATATTTTTTAATCAAATTTTCCCATACCACTTTGAAACTTTTAAAATGAATTTTAATTTTAATACTTTTATTTCCATACAAATAAGTCCTTAAAACCATTTTTAAAACATGGATGTTAATTAGAAATATTTAGAATAATAAATCTTGTAAACATTTAAAATGATATTTTAGTTAGAGTTCCTAAACAAAAGAGAGACACTTGAATACAAATAAATGAGGTAATAAAAACTTTATAATATCATGATAAAAAAGTTATTCATGATATACTATGTCAAAGTGCATTATATACACCATATAAATGTGAATTGGTGTATAACAACAAAGAAGTCTCAATGGAATGTAAATTGAGATGAAATCTCTTATAAAGACTGTATCCTTAGGTTAAGGATAAATCAATGACATAATTATGTGTGAAAAATATAAATACAATCAATATGATTGGATATTTAGTGTAAATAAATCAGAGGACATTCACACATATTCTTGTAAAAACAACACCAATGACTTGGATGTTTAACTCAATGAATGGAAATTGAGTTAAGATTACTCTTATCAAGTTCATATCAATGAATTGAGAAATTATCAATGGATTGGTTATGTGTATCAAAAGTATATACACACAAAGTGGAGTGTAAATTACTACATAAATAATAAAGAGTAATTCCATACATAATCTTGGAGTAAAATAATCCATGAGGTATGCGTAAAGCCCAATGAGTGGAAATTGAAATTTGAAACATCCTTACCGATTTGATAACTTATGAAACATATACCCCATGAAAGAAGTATCATACAATGAATATGTAAATACCCATTAATTAAATTATATTAAAAAAAATAATACAATAATTAGCAGTACATACTCCACATAAAAGGAAATAGTGGCCAATATAGCATGAATCTCACGGGAATAAAAGTGAGATGAAAAACCCTCACTTTGTTGTAATCAATCGAGTCGTATGAAAAAAAGTTTATAAACACCAAATTAATCATAGAATACCATGAATATAAAGATAAACATGATAATATATATCAAATTTTAGTACACAATACACCACATGCAATAAATAAGTGGTGAATAGTGGAAATCTCACAGAATTAAAAGTGAGATAAGAAACCCCTTACTTGTAATTTTCCTTGGTTGATGGTAGGTTAACCTCCTGTATAATGGTGAAATAACTTTTATTAAACTATACAAGAACCATATATATTAATATGATATCATATATGATCTTTTAATATTTCTTCGTTAATAATATTTTAGTATGATCGTCGTTTCGGGTGTTAACTGATTCATTTTCCTTTATATGCTTTGTTACGTAAGTAATGTTTTTTATGGATAAGATGTATATTATTCATATTCATAATGATATTAAGTCTTTAAAAATTATTTTTAATCATCAAATGATAATTAGTCTTGAATGGATATGATGGGGAATGAATCTCATTGTGTCCGTTGAGATGGTAATCCATACGTACGCACGAGCGAAAATATCATTCTTTTGATATTAAAATAATATATAAATAGATGTTATATCATATATAAAAAATCATTATCATGTTATTTTTATTATTTACATCATTATTATACCCATCAAAATAATAATGTATTGAATAACAATTACACCACGATGTGGAGACGGTAAGTCGTACGTACGCACGTATGGTGACATGTCATTCAAAGGATGGATTAAATAATGAATATAGTTATACCATATTTATAATAACATCACAGTATATAGAAGATAATTTAGTTATTATTTTATAATGGAAACAACAAATAAAGAGGAAGTGGAAGAATAAAGTAATTTGAAAGATGTGATGAAATATTTACCTCTTCTCCGGGATCTTCCTTTTGATTTGATCAAAAGGGCTACTTAGGCTGGCTTTCTAACTATCGTAAGGCCTATAGTATGATGGGAGGACATGGGAGAGGATATTTGGGCCAGGGTTGTCTGAGACAAATGGATTTTAATGTGTGAATTAGATACAAGGAGAAGTTCCCTTTTATAAGAGGTGTGAGGGGCACCTTAGGAAAAGATTGAAAAATTATTTTATAATAAAATAATTTTCAGTTTCTAATGACTCCAAAATAAATTATTTAAAGTATAAGGTGGGGATGGATCTAAAAACACTCAAAAAATAGGTTTTAAACAGGTTTGAGTCACTATATTAACTTTATCGTTTAGATTTAACTCTTAGTTAATTAGTTTGACATTTACCATGTCTCTTTGTATTTTTATATTATATGGTTAATAAACTTACAATAAACTTCCAAGATAACCTCAAGTGGTTCATTAATGACATATATAATATTATTTAAGATCTTTGGACAAACGTTAGATCTTTATGAATATAATATCAATTAATAATATAATATTTTTTTAAAAAAATATTTTATGTCAATTTTGAAACTATTTTCTATTTTGTTTTTGTTAAATTCCTAACAGCATTATTACTTCAAACAAAATTAATTTAATCAATACTAAAATGTCACATTAACCTGGAAAATTTGTGTATGGCATCAAAACTTTAAAATTATATTTATTTTAACATTTATAATACCATTTATTTCATTATTTTATTAATAAGGAAAATATTGCATCATCATTGTGTCATAAATAAATATACTTATTTTATGTTTAAAAATTATAAATAAAATATTCTGAGGTAGTAAATTTTTTTATCTTTATAATGACTATTTATAGTCGAATAGATAAATTATATAACCTCATATAAAAATTGTTTTACTAAAAGATATTTCCTCTTGTTATTTTGGTATTTACTTTAAATTAATTAATATAAAGTGTCATTATCACTTACAAGTGGCTCCATGGGGTCCCAACCTTTAAAAAAATGGTAAATAAAATATTTACCGAAATAATTATTCAAAATGTCTAAAAATAAAATTTACCTATTTACACAATTTGGACCTCCTGATTCTAAATATAGAATCAATTTTTCTAAATTCAAAACATAAAAGTGGAAGAAATTAATTTAAAATTAATTCCCGTTGTCAAAACGAAAAGCGTGTTTTGAAGAAATAATAACTATCAAAAGATCAACACTAGTTTATGTCTAGTTTAATCATGAGATTACATCCAATGACTTAAATTACATTAAATGATAAAAATATAATCTAATTATACTTAAAAACTTTTGAAATGAATAATTTAACACAACAAATTATTTCTATTAAAAAAGTTGTTTTTAATTAAAATTCAGTATTTTCACTATTCATCAAAAATTGAAAGTTTTCAAAAAAATACCAAAAATTCACCCTAAGCTAATTTCGATATTTTGAATCCAAAAATGAAGTCCATTTTGAAAGATAAAATTTATAAAATTTCAAAAAGTGGGTATTACTATTCATAACGGCTAGTTTGATTGGTCGCGGTGTGTTAGAATCTCAAAGTTGCGTACAATGCAAGCTATTATATTATTCAAAGTGAAATGTACCATGGAAGCATGGGGTGTTACATTAATTGACCCAATGTTGATTAACAAACAATAAAAATAAGAAACATGACCTAAATAATGATATAATTTGTGAAGAAAAATCATGGGAGAATAAACAAACCACTAGTGTATCTATAATACTATAGTGTAAATCATAGAACAAACAAGAGAATGGTTTGAGTCAGGCATGTACACACCATTATAGATATAGACACTAACAAGCCTATGAGTTGTTGAGAGATCCTGAAATAAAACCATAGTTGGTGATAAGATTTCATGGAACTATAAATCAATAGTATGATTATTAATAGAAAATAAATTAAATGGGAAGCATGGAACAAGATCTGTAGAGGATAGTGTCAGAGTGAATGTAACCAGAAAAATCTTACAACTAGCAATCTAAATCAAGGAGAAATTTTCAAAAGTGGTCGACCTTCCAAACAAAGTAGATTAGTAATAATGAAGAATACCTACATTACTAATGATATTCTTGGACACACCAGAATCAAGGACCATGGTAGTGTATTGTTGGGAGTAAAAAGTATGGTTATTACTATACTCCATGATCACTCAAAAAGATAGAGAAGCATGCTAAGGTGGAGGATCTGATAATCCTCATGTAAGATTTCATGTGGTTCAACAGAGTCTGGGAGAGAATCTTGTGCAAAATAAGAGCGATTGAGGATAAGAGAGCCTTTTAGGGTGTCCATGAAGCTGCTAATAGGTATCAATAGTGTGATAATCCTAAACACAATTAGTATAATTATTTTTTTTTTGGGGGATGATCACATCCTCTATAGAATTTTCAAGACTTCAAAAAAAGTTAATTAGTCGTGTTTTCTTTAAAAAATGGGTAAATTTTAATCTAGTCACAATTTTAGATGTATTTTAAAAAATGGATAATTTTTAATTTATCCATTATTTCATAAAAATGTGGCTAATTTATCCATATTTTAAAACATCGCATATTTTTTATTTAGCTATGTTGTTCATAAAAATGTGGCTAATTTAGCCGTGTTTTAAAACATTGCTAAGAACATAAAGAAATATACTTACTTGAAGGTAAATAACATCTTTATTTCAAGATCCTTTTTCAAAATTTGAGGGATCCTTTTAACATATAGATTAATAACACAATGAAATATACTTACTTGAAAAGTAAAATTTCACCCTTTAATCAATTTACATTAAAATATCAACTTTTCTCCAAATAATGAGTATTCAGGATGAATTTTTCATTCCTAAATCACCAAAATAAACTTATAACGGGTCACATAATCCAAAAATTAATAACAAGATATTCCTCATATCTTTACAAAAAACGAAATGGTTAAAACAGGGTAATATAATTCACAACATGAATAAACCATTATGTGGTGAAATAAAACATTAATTTCTAAATCATCAACAATAACACCAATAGTTCAACTTATATCATTTAATAAATAAATAACCTTAAAATTCTTCAAAATATTCCTAACTAAGTTTGAAACCCAAATATTTGAATGATTTGATCACATATTCGTCTATTGTAAATTTTACATTCACTTCTAAATAAAATCAATCGCTCTTAAAGTCTCATACCAAAATATATATGCACTATATGATAAAAAATTTATAAATAACCTGAATCACCATAAAGCCACAGTAAAATCATATATGCTTCCAAAAAATAACACAACCCTCATATGTTTTACAGTTCATATAACCAAAACACCATTGATAAAAATACTTTTACAACATAATTCTCATATCCCCACACATAAATACTTTCAGCTAAATGATTGGTATAACATGGTTACTTGGTCTAGGGGAAAACCCTTGGTTTAAGGCATTTAATTAGATAATTCCCAAGTTCCCCACAAATAATACATTGGATTCCTTGTAAATTCATTTAAATATTCCCTTTATTTCCACATATAAAATGTCTTCCCCTCCATTTTAGATATTCTTCTAAGTGCTTGTTCCCACATTCTTGACATGTATAAAATCAATTATTATTTTATTTATCATATTTAACACCTTAACTTACATGATATGCAATATTTTTCTTTTTTTATGTGTTTAGAAATTAAATTGTGTTTCAGTTGTTAATCGTAATTTGAGATAGCTCATTTGGAATTATCACAATATGTATAACTACCATTAGCATTAAGTTAGGAATATCATTAGGGAAATAATTACATTTCCTATCACATTTTTTGTGGGAATGATTTATTCTATTTATTTCCATTAACTAAAATAATAAAAGAAAAAATATTAGAATGGATTAACATATAATGGGAAACTTATAAACTTATAAGGAATAACTTTTAAATGGTAGGTATATCTAGAATTATGAGTCTCTATCATTAAATCTAGGTCCTTTATAGTAATGTTTCCTATTATTTTTCTAAACTAACAATTTGTTCAAGTAATTCATAATGGTTTTTAAATATTTTGGGAATTTCCAAAACATATCCCCCATGAGTGTCAAACCATGTGTGAATTAAGGCTCATTGTCATGCATTGAATGTTTTTTAATTATATTACGCATTAATTGAGAGCTTGTCCATGCATCACCTTGGCCTTGTTTTTGTTTTTTGTAACCTACAGGAATATGAAATCCAATGTGACACAAAAAAAAAGGTAAGTATTAGGTCAAATCTATAGGTATATAAAAACACTGGTTATAATTTTTAGATTATTGAAATCAAAATTCATTCCCTAAAGTGAGGTTTGTTAATTTATTTATAGATGAGTATAAGAATAACAAATGGAACATTACCTAATGTAGAACTACAATAAATAATAAAAAATTGGATTAACCCACTAATCCACATGATATAACGAACTAAACCACTAACTAATAAAACACTCTCTTACAATCCCTCTCAATCTGGGAAAAAATATTTATCATTCGCAACTTGTTATATAAGACTTTATTAGAGGTTCTAGAATTAATTTTTTGAGAATGTGTATGAGTTGGTTTTTAGTCTAGATGTGGTTGAAATTTATCTCCTTCTTTATGATGTTTTGATGAATGAAAATACAATCCACATATAATTTCTTGGTTTTATCATGAAATATTAAATTGGTGAAAATTTTGATGGCATTCTAGTTTTAATGTCAGGTACACATTTCATTTTTGACCAGATAAATGATATCTTGGTGAAGCTGTTGAGCCCAAATAATTTCTATGGTTGACTGATCCATTTATATTTAGTCAAAATCTACACTCAATTTGGTTATAATTTTTTTCTTCTTTTTATGTCATGAAATACGATTCCCACTAATGAAAAAAATAAATACCTTGGTAGTCTGTCTAGATAAAAAATATCATATGTAATCTGCATTGATAGATACTTCAATGTTTGTATTTCCAGGATTAGAGTAAATTGGGCCTATTTATGGTTATTTTATAACATAATAAAAGATATGAAGAAATACTTCCCAGTCAAGTTATGATGGTGACTATTAATTTAATTTTCTCACAATATAGTTATGTCAGGTTGGATTATTATCAAATAATTGAGCTTTCCTATGATACATTAGTACCTATCAGGGGATGATAATGCTTTAAAATAAACATAGAGATATGTTTCCTAAATTTCTAATTGAATATCAATATATTAAACACATGTCATCCCTCTTTCTTAAATAATTTCAGGAATATATTTCTTTTGAGAAAGAAATATATATTCGTCACAACAATGCACCTCAATGCCTAAAAAATATTTTAGTGTTCCAAAATCATTTTTATGGAATTTTTGATAGAGAAAATATTTAATTTTATTTATCTATGTTGATCGACTAGTAGTAATGAAAATATCATCAATATAAAATACTATAAGGACACTACCAGTAGCTGACTATTGATGAAATATAGAGGAATCATTTATGTTATGAGAGATATCAAATCTAAAAACTATTATGTAGAAAGTCCAAACCACGCCTTTAAGTTATTTAAGCCCGTATAATGAATTATGAAAATTATTGACTACTTATTAATGTGAATAATTCTTTCTATGATTTTGTTTCCTTGAGCCCAAAGGGAGTGACTCCAGAACATGGGTTAAAAATCATGGAGGACACTTGTAGTAGCAATGTTTGGTCGAGGTAGGATGTTTGAAACCATGGAAGGTAGGAAATGGAAGATGGATTTATTGAAGATTAACCGAAGTGGAATGTTATGATAAATCATTATTGTTAAAGGCCGCATAATGTTCTTCATATGATGTTTCAGAGTAAAGTGACTTTTGGTAGACACACTGTTCACCTGATGATCTATTTTAGGTAGAGTCATTATAACAGTGACTATGCTTAAATGGTTTTCTATGCATAAATTTTGGATGATGATGGAAATTGGATAGTTGATTGGTCTCCACTATAAATAGGTGGAGTCAATTTTGACTCAATACTTATAATCACTCTTTCTTATTCCATTTATATAGGAAAACATTAGTTATATCCCATAGAGTTTGACTAAATTCTAAACCACATATTCTATTTTTTTTCATTTTCTCTATGAGTGATATGGCCATATGGAGTAATTATGTACAGTGATAGATAGAGCATGGTATGTGGAAAAGAGACCCTCTTAAGGTTGTGGTTGTGGTTGTCATGAAATTTTCCATTGGTTATTCTTGGTGAAATTTGTATTCCAACATGAAGATGAATATGATTTTATATGGTTTCCTTTGTTTAAATTGGATTTATGGTTTAGATGTGGTATTAGATGAAGTTTGAGCATTAGCATCAGGCTTGAGAAGGAATTTGATGTGATTTTAACATGATTCAAATCAAAGATGTGTCACTTCTTGGGAGAGATATTCTAATGACTTGTTTGGTTATTTGAGGATCCAAACATATTATTACACCGAACGCCAGGTTCAAAAATTTGTATGGGTATTTGGATGATCATGTGAACCTCCAGGAGTAATTCATTGACATCGAGTAATGTGATAACGCATCGACAGGTGCAGTCCAACATTTTTGAGAATGGACAGTTAGTGTAGGACCAACCTATGTTTTCATGTATAATTAGATGTGGTGAGATGTAAACTTCACCAAACTTGTCATTGGACCACCTGAAATTTGTTTCTTTAGGCGGTTCTTATAGTGGGGATCAATATGTCTCAAGACCATTCCTTATGATTAGAGACTTATGGTGGGTAGAAATATGATCCTAAGGATGAATTGAATGAGGAAACCTTTGTGTCTCATGATAATTGGGTGTTTCTGAGTGTTGTAATTTTTTGTTATGGTAAAAAGTGGGTAGATCATGATTTTAATGAATAGTGTGCCTTATGTTCAGAGTTGCATAGTGAAATATTGTTTGACATTTGGGGATATAATGTGGTGAGTTGATCATGAATTGATGGACTTGGTAGGTCAAGATTAATGGTTAATGACTTTTTAAGCTTCTTGGGGATGAGAAGTGATGTAGTGGGGACTTTTTAATGATTGTTCCAGCCTGGGTTATAAAATCCCAGGAGGAATTTGAATTTTTGATTCCAGAATGATTTCTTTAAGAATCATGATTCATATTAGAATTATGGGAATTGAATAATCTTGAGGAGTTTTTTTTTGGTATAGATCAAGGCTCAATAGATGTCTTGGGTGCTTGAGTGAATTTGAGTAGCTATTAATGGAAATAGGAAATTTGAAAGTCATTTTTTCTTCTATTGCACAGTTACCTCATAGTTAGAGAAAACCGTGTGAATAAAGCTTGTGATATGGTTTATCCCATGGGTATGATATATGTTTTTTTCGGTTTTATAAGAACTATGAAAAAAAAATAATCTGAGTTATAAAGATATTTCATTTATTGATGAAAGGTTTAGTAAACCATGTGACCAAACTAGGTTGTAACTGTATGACTGCTTGAATTTTCTTAAAAAGTGTGAAATACCCATTTTACCCCTATTTATTTTTAATAATATCCTACCCTCTTTTATCCATTTCATGAGGCTGATATAGGGGATCCTCCCCTCTTATTATTACTCCACCCTAATTTATTTAGGGAATTTTGGGCAATTTCTTTGGTGATTTTAGGTGAGTTATCTCCTTTCTCTCCATATATTCTTATTTCACTATTTACCCATTGATTTGTTGTGACATAACTTAGGGTTAATGAGACTATTACACTAAATAATGATGGAATCATCTCAATGTCTTTGGAGGATGTATTCACACCATTACATGTAGTTTCAAAGAAGGTACGATGCCTGATGGATTTTTCTAGGTTTTTTGAAAAAATTGGGATCAATTGGATATTAAATCATATAATTTAGTTGGTGATTTTGTGTGGCTTGAGTATGGGTGTTTTTTGGGAGTGGACCACACCCTGTTACTCGAGGTTTTAGCAAGTGGATGTTACTTGATGAGTTTTTATGAATTATTACAATTAAAATTAAATTAAAAAATTAATTGTAAATTATTATAATTTATTTATTTAAATGTTTTGTCTTTATATAGGGCCTCATGTTGGTGGGTTATGACCAATTGGAATTTTATGATCTTGGGTGATGGTTTTCGGGCTATGATTAAAAGTGAATGACTCCATATAAGTTAGTTGGTCCCTTGAAGATTTCCATATGGTATTATACATTTTCTATTTAGAGTTTGGTATGTGGTCTCTCCACTGTGGATGATTGAAATTTTTATTAAATAAATTATTTTATTAAAATAAAGTTCCCACGGATAAATGAAAGTGTCTACAACAATAATGGACACTTGGACATTAGTTAATTCCTTGACCACCGAGGACTGATGGATTAATAAAAAAATGTGATCCATGAGATACATGGACCTTGTAGGGTTTATATATAAAATGAAATGAATAGACATAGTGGACCTTGAGATAGGAGTCTTAGACTCTACTATGTAGGGTATATTGTTGGATTAGGAATGAGTATAAGGAGTAATCCATGATGAAACCATGAGATTGAATTTTATCTTTCGTACGGGGTAAGCATTCCTCTCCCTAGTATGTGAGTACTCAGGTGGGTATGCCTTGGGTGTGATTATGAATTTATTGGGTGTGTGACGAATAACCTAGGATGACTTGAGAATTGAGATGAGTTTTATTCCATTTATTTAGATTTTTGCTCATATGAATTTCCCATATGAGGCTCGTGAGGTCAAAATATGATTTTTTGATGATGAGGGGTGTTACACCCTCCACATTTCATGATTGTATTGAGAAATGAGGGTGAGATAAAGGATCCCATATATGGTGTTCAAGATATGATGATACCTATGGGACCACAATGGGTGACCCCCATGTTATGCTCACCCTAGAGAGGGTTAGTGCTGGGAAGTATGTATTGTCAACTTTCGGTGTCACATTAGAACACAAATATCAATGTTCTGAGATAATGCAGTTGTAGGAAAAATTATGGGTTGTGAACCTTAGAGGCCAGCCTAGAAATTGTGTGATGAGTTTGGGTGTTTGTAAAACAAATATTATAATTAATAATGGTTTGAGATATTACGGGATGGACACACTTCCCTTTAGTTTTTCATTGAGATTCCTCATAGACATAAAACTATATGGGTTACTTATGATATTACCTAAGATTTGGTGCTTACTCCCACCACTATATTAAATACATAGGATATTACCTTGGATTTAGATATTGGGTCTACATGGGATGCTTAGGATACCATTACAATATCAACATTTCTCTAAATGATGAGTATTCAAGATGAATTTTTCATGCCTAAAGAACTAAAATAAACTTACAATAGATCACATAATCCACAAAATAATAACAATATAATCCTACTATATTTACTAAAAACAAAATGGTTAACACAATGTAATATAATTCACAAGGTAACAAGATATTACTTCTATCTTTACACAAGGTGATAAGATATTCCTCCTATATTTTCTCAGAAGAATTTTATTATATAGTATTACAAGATAAATTTTAACATTTATCTCTAAATAACATAAAGTAATCTTGAAGTATCATACCAAAAATTAATTAACCTAATCACATATTCTCCAATTTAGGTTAATTATTTTTATAAATAACCGGAATCACTATAACTCCATAATAAAATCAAATATTTTTTCAAAATAAAATTCAACAATTACTCCTCAAATAAAATCCCATAATATTATATTTTCATTAGTCTTATAGGGTTACCAAAATAGTGAACGTCTTCTAAAATAACATTTATCACTTAATCCCCAAATCAATTTCCAATACCAAGGATATCCATTTGATAAAACAGAAGTTCCCAAAATCAATGTATTCTTATTCCATCAACTGTTTTAACTAAAAATAAAAATTTATAATAACTAGGGACTTCATATAGGATATTGGTAGGTTATGCACCCTTGTATCCCTTAAGTAGTGGGTTTGATCAATGTATCCTTACAGGACATGATAGGTTGCCACCCATCTTGCAGGATGTCCCTTTTTATAAAACTCAAAAATAACCATAACATAATTTAACCTCAAAGGTAGTCTTATAACTCTCATTTTCATACAAACTCATAATGACTTCAACATCTTAATTAATGAAGTATTATATATATTTATATTTTTATTTCACCTCCATATGATTTAATAAAACTATTCCCAAAATAAAGAACATTGTACCTTGATCATGGTGTCCATCTGGTTTCATCATCATTTTGTTCATGTAGGTAGAAGGTCCATATATTGAAATAATGATTTATATATTCTTCAAAATCACTGCCTTCCTTTATCCAAATACACCTTGTTTAACTTGGGTCATATGGTTGTTCACAAAAAAATAGTTTTTGAAAATAAACATGTATGACATATAATTTCAAAACATCTGATAAAACTTGGTTTTTATAAACCATTCGGACCGAGTTTGACTTGAAAATTTCAATAAATGGTCCTTTCAAAATACCATAAGTATGTTATGAAAGACTATATTTTAAAAGTAAGTATAAATAGTCTATTTAAGGTTTTCTTTCCTTAGAAACTTTTTCAAAATCATAATATGCTACAAAATCTTATGATAAGGAAAAATATCTGAAATTTCCTTGATAATATTTACCTTTTTTGAAAATATGATAATATTTAGAAAATAGGATTTCATTAAAAACCCATGATCCATGATGGTTTCAAGGTATAGAGGGGGTGTTTAAGATCTCATTCAATAGTTTTCAAGCGAGTTTTATGCTAGAAAAAGTTTCAGAATCATCTGAACATGACTTTCAATAATTATTTCAAGCAAGTAATCAGGAAGATATGGGAATGTTGTTTGAGATCCTACTTCCATTTGTAACCGACATTACTTAATCTGAAAAAGTTATAGAACAAGTATTTGAATAAAATAATATACATAGAAACATATCATATGTTTAACCAAACATCATAATCCCTAAATTTGTTTAAACTGACCTATGATACCAACTACAATGCTCGAGCCTTAATCATTACATAATCTTGAGTTAAGTCAATAATTTACATTCATTCACATTGAGGATCTTTTAAGGTTTATAGTTTTAGAGAATTAGGCCATAACTATTACATAACATATCAAATATTAAAAAGTATACAAATATACATGCTATCCATTTTTTCATAATCTAAAACATTTTAAAATAAAACATGAATTATTTTTCTTAATAAAATTCTTCTTAACATTCATCTTGTCTTATTCCATTCTCTTAACCATCCTTATATCCTATGGAAAACATTTCAAAAACTTGGTAAGAGAACAAAAATCTTAGTAAGGGATATAAATAAGGAATGAAATTGTTAGTAAATGAATATTTTAAACTCATGAAAACATTTTAAGAAAATCATAATTTTTACCCATAAAACATAAACTATTTAACATACCTCATGAAATCATAATATTCCTAAAAAACTTCTTAGAAATCATAAATCATAAATCATAAAGGTAACTTGTGGAATCCATACCATACTTACATTTTAGCTTTCATAGCTACATAGAGAGTAACATTCATGGTTTTGTTTGGAATAACCATAATAGTATATTCCCTAAATATCTTTGGATAAACCTTATTGATTAACTCTGACTCATTACCCAATGCATTAGAGAGCTATCACTGGATCACCCACTCTTGGTTTATCATAGAACCACCTATATACATAAGAAATTCCCAAGAAACATAACATAATCATAACATATAAAACAATAATAAACGAATTATGTCATAACTATTAGGACATAACTATTAGATAACATCTCAAATATTACAAAGTAGACAAGTATATACGCTATCCATTTTTTCATAATCTAAACATTTTAAAATAAAAAATAAATTCTTTTTCTTGATAAAATTCTTCATAACATTTATCTGGTCTTATTCCTTTATCTTAAAAATACGTATACCCTATGGAAAAAAATTCAAAAACTTGGGATGAGAACAAAAATCTCAATAAGTTATATAAATAAGGAATGAAACCATTTTCCTGTGAATATTTTAAACACATGAAAACATTTTCACAAAATTATTCTTTTCACCCATAAAACATAAACTCCTTAACATACCACATGAAATCATAAGATTACAAAAAAACTTATAGAAATCATAAATTTTAAAGGTAACTTTTGGAATACATATCATACTTATATTATAGCTTTCACAGCTACATAGGGAGTAATATTTATGATTATGTATAGAAAACCTATCACAGTATATTCCCAAAATCTCTTAGGAGAAACCTTATCATTTAACTCTAACTCATTACCTAATGCATTAGAGAGATATAATGGGATCACCCTCCCTCAATTTATAATATATTCACCCATATACATAATTAATTCCCAATAACCATAACATAATCATAACACATGATACAATCATAAAGGAAAAAATAACATTTATACTTTGAAATTACATTTCATTTTTTACAATGTTGTGCACTAATAAATGGTAAAACATTATTTGAAAATAAAATTGTAAGCTTGTAAAGTAAACATCAAAACATTAAAGATACATAAAATAGATAAATTTGGTTTATGAAATATATGTTAAATAAAAAATTCCAAGTTATTGAAATAATTAATCCAATTTTGAAACACATTTAAAACATTTAAAAAGAATAATTTTGAATCAAAGTGTCCCATACCACTTAAAAACTTTTGAAAGGAATTAAAATTTAAAAAAATTCATGTACATATAAATTAATACTTAAAACCATTTTTAAAACATGTACATTAATGATAATTATTTTAAATAATAAATCTTTAAAACATTTAAAATGTTGTTTTAGTTAAAGAGTAACTTAGCACTTGAGAAAAACATGAATAAAAATAATTAAGGAATAACATTAAATAAAACTTTTAATGTCATTAGAATATAATAATTCATGATATAATGTGACAAAAGTGTTGTATATACACCTTATAGGATAATAAAGGTGCATAACATCAAGATATGCCTCAATGAAAGGAGATTGAGACGAAGTCCCTTACTATGAGTCTGAATCATCATGTACAGTATTTATATTCTTGAATAATAAAATTAGGTTAATTTATACTTTCTTGAGAACATTTTTCATGTTTATTATTATTTTATATCACTTACTACCATGTTATAAAAATTACATAATTATTTAAGTTCATATCAAACATTCTGTCGATATTCGGTACTTGAGTCAAAAATGAACTTGTTATGATGTCAATAGTCCATGTGGTTATAAGTACGCCATCTCTAGAATAAAATTAATAAAATAATAATAAATTTTATTCATAAATTATACTTTTAAATCAAACCATTTATTTATGGTATAAAATATGAACAATTTTCTAATCATGGAGATGGTAAGTTGTACCAGCGCATGAGTAACATTTCCATTTTTCATTAATCGTTATTGAAATAAGGTAATTATTATTTTATCTTTCAAGAATTAACATAATATAATAAACATAATAATAATAATTTAAATATACTTATATATATCATACAAGTGATTTGGTAAATAAAAATGATATACATCGCTTCGTAGAGGTGATAGTTCACACGTATGCACGAACAACGTTGTCATTTTTATGTTCGTGGAAAGTAAGAACATAGTTGATATATTATTAACTTATAATGATAAATATTTAATTAAAATCATATAAAATCATTAATTTCATCATTTTGACCAGTCTTTGGAGATGATAATGAAAAATGAACTATACTGGTTTGTGAGGTAGTAGTCCACCGTACACACGAACAAAATGTCCATTTCCCATTTGACGAAATTGGAGAAGGATTTGGGTGAGGATATTAACATAATAACATATAATTATATTTAGGATACTAAATTTGTTAGTTCATCATGGATTAAGAAAACTTAAAGGATGTGTAAGAAGAATTAAAATAGAAATGCTTAAATAAAAACATTACCTTTTCTTTAAATAATCACCTTTCTTAACAGCTTATCACATCTAATAAGGGTGTTATACCTAAAATAAGGCCTCAATAATGTGAGGATGTATCTTAGGAATGTTTTTTGTAGATATTTTCCAATAAAAATGGTTTTTAAAGTGTTAGTAATAGAGAGGAATTGGTTTCTTTTTATAGGAGAGGGTGGGGGCACCATTAGAATTCTTAAAAGTATTCAATTAGTATAAATTCAATTTTGATTCCAAATGGGTCCAAAATTATTTAGTTAGAATATAGGATGATTATGGGTCTAAATATAATAATCCAATAAAAATTATATAGGTTTTATTATTTTTTTAATCCTAGTCTTTTTGTTTTAACCTCTTTTAACTATTACCATTTTATCAAGTAATTTACACTTAGAGGGGTAAAATAATTACCAAATCATGCCAAACAACCAATGAATGAGTCATTAATGAAATTTTTATATTTATCTAAAAATTTTAGTTGAATATTATATTTTTATAAATTTTATATCATTTAATTAGATATTTTATAATTTAAGTTATGAATTATGTCGATGTTGACATTATTCATTAGATAACTTTTTTAAAAATTCATAAAAACATGATTCCTTCTAAAAACTATAGTAACTAGATTCTAACATATCATAGTCATCCAAAAAAAAATTTTATGGCATCAAATATTTCATATTATATTTATTTTAACATTATTAATATCATTTATTTGATTCTTTATTTAATAAATCAATTATTGCATCCTCATTATGTCATAATTTAATTTAATTATTTATTTCCTAAAAATTATAAATAAATTATCATGATTTAGGTAATATTTTTATATTTATAAGTACTATTAATATTTTAAGATATCACTTATATAACCCCATATTTAAAAAATTAGTAAGGAGGGACATATTTATGACATATTTGTCTTTATTTTAAATTAAATGTCATAAATGTCATAACCACACCCAAGTGGCTTAAAATGGTCAAAATTCCATCCCAAGGATAGTAATGGTCGATAATAACTCATAAAATAGTATTAGTACATGTTTTAGGGTAAGTTTATAATATTATAATATTAATTTTACTTTTAATTACCCTATTTAACATTAACTATGGTAAATAAAATACTAAAGTTACTATTCACCAAAAATTATTTTGATCCTATTGGACCAAATTTTTTATACTTAATACAACCATGTATGTAATTTTTTTAAAATTCAATTCACATAAGTGGTTAAATTAGGTTTAACAATAAACCAATTGACGGATCGAGAAAACATGCTTTTTATGTAAAACGTTCAAAAGTTCACATTGTTTTTATATTTAATTTTAATTTGAAATTTCATACAATGAACTAAATTGTATTTAATGATAAAAAATTTGTCTAATTAAACCTCAAAATAATGTAAAAGGATAATCTAACAATATAAATAAATTAGATGAAAAGGCGATTTTGAATTAAAATGCAGTATGTTTCACTATTCATTAAAAAATGAATATTATCAGAATAATGCCAAAAAATCAACCAAAGTAAATTTTTATGTCATGATTCCAAATAATAACTTTATCTTGTCAAATAGAACATATAAAAGTGACAAAAACTATATTTAAAAAGGGTTTACCATCAAAAAGCGGTAAAAGTGTATTTTTAGAAAAAATACTCCTTTTATCCATAAAATTGAATTTGTACTTATATAATGTCTATAAATCAGATAAGATGAATTGTAAAAATTATTTTGAATATATTATAAATTTTTTCATTAATATAATCAAACAAGTTTTGTTTTATCATTCATTTGTATAAAACACACTTGTGCACATTTAAATAGTTTTTCAGAAAAAAAAATTCCCTTTTATTTTAAAAAAGTTTTTACATTAATTTAATTACTTTGTAACAAAATAATTAATTTTATATCCATGTGTAAACATGACATAGTTAGTTATGTACATTCCTGCTAATAAAATGGCTAGTTGTTAACTACCATTTAAAATAATAATATTAATAATGTATTATTTTTTAGTATAACTCAGCCTTGTGTGCAACGTAAGATTTCAGTGAAACCCATTATTGTGTGTCAGGTACACTATTGAATAATGTGTTCCATTTAAATTAAAATTAATATCTAATTCATAAATATTAATTGATATGAGAAAATATTATTCTATAATTACCTAGTATGTTACAATTTAAGCCCATATAATGAATGATGCAAATGAGAGACTTGTTAGAAATGTGAATAATTATTTCTATGATTTTGTTTCCTTGAGCCCAGAAGGAGTGAATCTGAAACTTGGGTTCTAGATCATGGTGTATTCATGTATTAATAATGTTTGGTGGAGGTATGATGTTTGAGGCCATGGAAGGTAGTAAATGGAAGATGAATTTACAGAAGCTTGAACTAGATGGCATGTTAGGATAAACCAGCATTAGTAAATGCCACATAATGTTATTCTGGTGTTGTGTTAGAGTAAAGTGACTTGTGGAAGACATATTCTTTACATGATGATCCATTTGAGGCAGAGGCATTCTACCAGTGATCATGCTCATATGGTCATCTGCCCATAAATTTTAGAAGATGGTGGAACTTGGACAGTCGATTGGGGTCCACTATAAGTAGGTGGGTCACTTGAGACTCAAGAATTGTAATAAATATTTATCGACATTTTTTCTGTTTCTGAAAGTTATAGACTTTATTCCTCATTTTAAGTTTCGATGGGTGATTCCATATTGATGGTTTGGTATCAAAGATTTTGGTTTATCAGGTCTTAATGCACTCATAAGAAGTTCATTTGGTAATGTTTCTTCTATTTATGATTTTTCATTTAAATGAGACTTCTCTATTTTAGATTGAATAGTGTTGGAAGATGGAAATATCTAGATTTAAAATTTTGATTGGATATAATTCATATTCTAGAGGATGCATGTGGAGGATTATATGTTCCCTAAGGACCATGACCTTCCATTGAAAGGAGTGAAATTGAAATTAATGGGTAAATCATAATGATAAATTCCTGATAAGAAAAAACTTGGAATGACACATATGTTAATAGTAAGTAATTTTTCTTATAACCTCAGAGAGGTGAAGACCTTAGTAGAATTGATTAATATTCAAGCAGATATGTATGAAAATCAAACAACAATTAACATATTGTTAATCATTCAATGGTTATTAAACATGAGAATATTAGAAAAAATTATAGTGACAGATGATTTTAACAACTTTAACATTATTAATAGTCAACTTGAATCTATGGGAAAATTCATTGATGGTGTGTGGGAAATCCTGTTATTCTCATCACTTTTATAATCTTGGTATGTTGTGTTTATTGTTGTGAGAAACTCTTGGAGTAGTTCGTACTTGTGTTTGAGTACATTCATGGTCTCATTATGAATTAATATCTTAGGTGAAAGGAATTCAATACATATTATGGAACCAAAATCAATAAAAATGTAAGAGGAAATTCTATTTCATAAAGAAGGTCAGAATAAGTTTATATTTTAGTTAAGGGAATGAAGTTTAAGTAATTCGATTAGACCCATGCCCATATGTTGAAATTGTAATAATGTTGGGAACTTAAATAATTATTGTAGATATCACATGGTTAATCTGGAAAGGGGAGCATCCAAAATTTCTAAAAATACCATAGCTAAGGATGGATGTTGTTTACTACCAAGTGTTAATATTAAAATGCAATCATGTATCATTGATTCAAGGGTTTTATTATTTTCTTTGGTTAAGTGAGGGTTCATAATGAATTATGTATCTAGAAGGTTATATGAGGTTATCTCATCAATGATAAAGCTCTCAAGATCTTGGGGGAAGGTAAAATCTAATGTATGAATGTCAATTGGAATTTGTTTAGAGTGGTAGGGAGTTCAGTACATAATGAGGTTGTAGAAGAATCTAATTTAAGTAGGTTAAATGGATGAATCTAGTTTCATAATAAGCTTCGCAAATAGAGTGTGAAAGACCACTCATTGATCTATAGTGGTGTACAAAGGTTTAAAATATGGATAGTTATTTCTAATGGAAATATCATATGGAATAGTAATTTCCAAAACAATAACTTTTGTAAGTTTAGAGTTGTGGCATTGATGTCTTGGGCACCTAAGTGAGAAGAATATGTGATTATTAGTGGATAAATGTGTACAAGAGCTTGGTCCCATTTATATTGGATATTGTGAGAGTTTTTTAATAGTAAAGTAGAGAAATATTTCATTTATGATATATTTAAAGAAACGTATGTCTCATAAATTGGATAGAATACATATAGATATTTAGAGTCCTACTCCAGTACGATATCGTAGTGGGTCATTATACTCTGTAACTTTCATTAAAGAAGTAACAAAGAAGTTATGAGTATAGTTCCTTCAAAAAAATCAATCTATTTGAAGTTTTTGTTCTATGGGTATCCATGGTGGAGAATGAATCCATAAATAATCTTAAGTTCTTGAGGTCTGATAATGGTAGCAAATATGATATTAGGGTGTAATGACCGCACCATTATGGGTTATAAAATTCATGAGATTTTTTTCTGATTACAAAGTGGGATTCATTTTTAGAATCAGTATTAAAATTAGAATTCTGTGAGTTGGATAATCTTGATGATATGTTTTTGGATATGGATTGAGGCCTAAGAGGGGTCTTGGATGATTGAGTGAATTTCCAAAGCTACAGTAAAAAAAATTTGAAAGTAGTTTTTTCCATTTCCACATGGTTACCCCATGGTTAGAAAAAACCATGTGAGGGAACCGTATGAGGTTGTTTGGTTTATGGGTATAGAATAGATTCTGTCCATGGTTTCAAAAAAACCGTAAAAAATTACAGTCTAAGTTATATAGGGTTTTACATGGTTGGTGTATGGTTTGGTAAACTATGTGACCAAACCATGCATGGGGGGTGTGACTTGAGATAGTGTGAGCCAAAAGATTTGTAAAATTATGCAGTAATAATGAAATTGCATATATTTTCTTAAAAAGTGTGAAATACTCATTTTATGCCCTCTCAGTTTTTTAGAAATCCATCCTCTCTTATCCCTCACATGCGACCGATCCAAAGGCTCTCTCTCCTCTCCTTCTTCTTTCTCCCACTTTAATTTGGGTTGTTTTAGGTTATTCCTTTGATGATTTAAGGTGATTTATTTATATCCTCTCTCTCAGTTCTAGTTTCCTTCTTTACCCACTAATACGGTGGGACCCAATTTAGGGTTATTAAGATGATTATGTCGGAGAATGGTGGAATAATCCCATTATGATAGAAATTTTTCTCGACATAGGTATAGGACATCCTGGGTGGGTGTCTACATATCACTGCATTCCATTTTGATACAAGTACATTTCCCAATGGATTTATCTAGGGTTTTTATTGAAATTTTTTTAAATTGAAATGTTTAATTGGGTCTTTGGTATGGATTAGGTGTGGGTACGTGTCGGGAGTGGGTTTCACCCTATTTCTCAAGGTTTCAGTGAGTTTATGTTGTTAGTGATTTTTTAGGTGTTATGTTTTTTTAAAATAAATTGGATAATTAATTGTAAATTATTATGACTAATTTATTTAGATTTTTTGGTTTGATATAGGTCCAAATGATGGTGTTTGATGACCTATTGGACTTAGAAGATCTTGAACGAGAGTTGTCAGTCTATAATTAAAATGGAATGAATATATATTTGGTAGGTATTCTGTTGAACATTTTCTTTTAGTATTATGCATGTTTTATGTATCAGGTGGTATGAGGTATCACTAATATGGGAGATTTACCTTTTGATTAAATAATTTTTTTATTAAAATAAAATGCCTTTGGATAAATTCAACTATCAAGGATCATGATGGACGCTTAGACACTAGTTGATGCCTTATTCACTTATGGAAGAGGGATTAATCAAAAAAATATGATCCTTGAGATGCATGGACCTGTAGGGGTATAGATAAAATAAAATTAATGAACATAATGGACCTAGAGATAAGTGCCTTATAATCCACTATATAGGAGATAACATTGGATTGGGAATGAGTAGCCTGAGTAGTCCATGATAGGGTCATGATATTCCCTTTTATCCTTCGGGCTATTTGAGATGGGAGGGGGTGAGTGTTCATCCTCCCTTGGTATGTGAGTGCCTAGGTAGGTATGCCCTAGTTAAGATTATGGATTGAATGGGTGTGTAAGGAATAATTGGGGATGACATGAGAATTGAGATGGTCTTTATATCATTTCTTTAGAGTGATGCCCGTATGACTTTCCCTTATGAGAAATGTGAGACCAAAATACTATTATGGTGATGATGAGGGATGTTACAGCTGATAAGTGTTGGGCTTGGTCTAAGAAATGAAAATGAGATATAAGATCCCATGTAGAGAGGTCAAGCTATGATAATACCTAGGGGACCATGGTTGGTTCCCTTATGTTATGTTGACCCTTGATAGAGTTAGTGTTTGTAAGTACGTATTGTCAACTTTAGGTGTCACCTTAGAAACTGAGGATTAATGGTGTGAGTTGGTGAAACTATAGTGTTGATAATGGGTTATTTACCTTGTAGTCCTACCTCAAAATTTTGTGATGGGCTTCGATGGTTGAACAATCTATATTATTATTATTATTTATGGTATGATATATTATGGGAGAGACACACTACCCTCAAGTTTTTTTTTCTTTTTGAATAAGATCCCTAAGAGATGTCCAAGGATCTAGTGTTTACAGTTGATACTTTATGGGATACCAAGGATATTAATTGGGGTTTGATGTTTACACCTTCCACTACATGGAATGCCTAGGATATTACCTAGGATTCGATGGTTGGGCCTACATGGGATTCCTAGGATACCTCCTAGGATCTAATGATTTTTACCTGCTACTACATAGATGACTATGATACTTCATAGGATCCAAAATTTACACCTGATGACATATGGATGTCTAGGATAATTCCTAGGATCTGATTCTTACACCTACTACTATATGGATGTCTGTGATACTTTTTGGGATCATGTACTTACACCAGTTACTATATGAGATGCCTAGGACTTTGCCTAGGATTTGGCTATTGAGCTTGATATGATGATATTCCTAGGATACTTCCTAGTATCTATAAATGAAAAATGATACTATCTTTCATGATTATTTCATGTTCTCAATGAGACTCTGACGTTGGATGAAACAAGTATGGTGGATCTTGGGTGTCACTTTAGAACTATAGGATCAAAAGTGGTTATTTATCTATTATTATACACTATATATTTTTTTATGATCATGCATAAAAATTAATAACTGGTTATTTTAGGGACCTCTTTTGTAGTTCCCTACTAATTTTCACTCACACCCAACTCATGTGATCAAGACACTTGGGTGCTTGATCATACCTCACTATTCACAAGTTTAGATAGGGAAAATCTCTAGTATTTTATGATTAGGCTGGAGCATCTTGATAGTGATTATAGATAGGGATTTTACAAGACTCGACGATGGTATTAGAGATTATTATATATTTTTATTTCTTTTTTTATTTTTTATATGTGGTGTGCGAGTGGGTGGGAAGGTGGGATGGTGGGTGGGTGTGCGTGGCTGCATGCATGGGTGTGTGAATGCATGGGTGCATGGGTAGGTGGGTTCATGGGTTCTTGAGTGCATGTGTGTGTGGGTGAATGGGTGAATGGTTTCATGTGTGCGTGCATGTGTGCATGTGTTCATGTGTGCATGCATGTATGTGTGCATATCTGTGTCTGTGTTTGTATATGCATCTACATTTGTGCATGTGTCTTTGTGTGAACCCCAGAATGAGTGGTTTGGAACATGCATTTCCTTTGATAGACTACTCTAGATATTAGTGGGTTGATTGATGTACATATATGAGTGTCACCCAAGAGAGTTGTTAGCCTAGACTTGTGAGTTCCCTAGAGACGGTAAGCATTGGTAGATAGTTTGAGTTATGGGATCAGTGAATGTGGTGATATCAGATATGTGATATAACTGTGGTTATTTTAAGGAATTTTGTGGTAAATTACTTGGGGTTCTGGTTTTTATGGAAAAGATCGATGTGACATATGACTCTATTGATTTCAGGTATGATTCCTAATGAGATAGATGATTGTGATCCAATTTGGTCAGGACTGGGATGAATAAATCATGTGTAGGTGATTCTAGTTTTAAAATGATGTCTGAGTCCACATATGGTCATGAAATGTGTCTTGGTATGAGTGTGAGGCCTTATTCTTGTTAGAAAATGCATCGAGGTGCATTCAGTTAGATGAGATAGAAATTTGAATGGAGCATGGTTAGCTGTTTGGGCACATGAATCTAGGTTTTGATGGTGTGCGACTCATAGGAGCATGATTCGGGTTGCATGGTTGGGTGGTTATAGAGCATACACCCATTGGATTCAGATTAAATTGAGATGAGATAAGGTAAATATGTGATGGATATATGAGGTGCTATTTTTATATGTGAATTGGTGACCTGATCATGTGCGGGTCGCGGGCCTATGGGTTTAATGGAACAATTTCATGCATGGTTTCCTAAGGTTTTAAGAAAATTAATAAATGTACCTATATTATGTTGATAACACCTTGGATTGATGGTGTCAATGGTTGAGAGGATGGATGAACATGGCTTCATAGGAGTGACACATGTGTGATGTTGAAATTCTGTTGGGGTTACACTCGAGGAGTGGTGTATGAGAATTCATATAGTGGGGAGTGCACCATTAGTATTTAGAGGGTGTGACCCTCATTACGAATGGAATTTCATTATATTATGAAGATGAGATTCTTGGTGATGCATTATTGAGAATCTATAGATGTTTCGGGTTGGTTCTTAGTTATGATAAATATAGCCATATAGAGTCATTATATGCAGTGATGGATGGAGCATGGGATGTGGAGAAGCAAGCCTCGTGTGGGTAGGGTTGTGGGTGTCATGAAATTTTTTTTTGGTTGGTCTATGTAAAATTTGGATGCCAACATGAAGATGAATTTAATTTTATCTAGTTTTCTTAGTTCAAAATGTACTTATGGTTTATATGTGGTATCAGATGAAGTCTGAGAATTGGCATCAGGCTTGAGATGGAATTTGATGTGATTTGAGCATGAGTCAAATCATTGATGTGTTGGTGATTGGGGTTAGATCCTAACAACTAGTTTGGTTAGCTAAGGATCCAAACATAATATTACACTGAGCGTTGGGTTCAAACTTATACGTTGGTATTTGGATGATCTTGTGATGCCTCTTTAAGTAAGGTATTGAGATCATGTAATGTGATGGCATGTCAACACTTGCAGCCCAATATTTTCAAGAATGGTTAGCTAGTGGAGGACCAACCAGTGTTTTCCTGTTTAATTGGGTTTAGTGAGATGGAAACCGCACCAAACGTTTCATTAGACCACTAAAAATTTATTTTAGTAGGTTTTTCTTATGGTGGGGATCAATATGTCTTGGGATTAGTACTTATGAGAAGAGACTTATAGTGGGTAGCTCTATAAGACAAAAGATGAATTGAAAGAGGACACCTTAGTGTCTCTTGACAGATGAGTGTTTTTTAGTGTTGCTTTAGTATTGGTTGTGGCAACAAGCAGGTAGCTAAAGTTTTTAATGAATAGTATGCCTTATGTTCAGAGTTTCATAGTGGAAGCTTGTTAGACATTTGGGGATATAACATGGTGAGTTGATCACGAATTGATGGCCTCAATAGGTCAATATTAATGCTTAAGTACTTTCAAGTCATCTTAGGGATGAGAAGTGTTATATTGGGGACTTTGTAATGATCATGTCATCCTGGGTTGTAAAATTGAAGGAGAAATTTGAATTTTTTATTCCAAATTGATTTTTTTTGAGAATTAGGATTCATATTGGAATTTTGGGGATTTAAGAATATTTAGGAGTTCTTTTTTATATAGATTAATGCTTGACATATGTATTGGGTGCTTGATTGAATTTCAGGAGTAGTAAGTGGAAATTAGAAATTCAAAAGTTATTTTTTCCTCTACTTCACAGTTACCTCACTATTAAAGAAAACTGTGTGAGTAGACCTTATGAGGTGGTTTAGCTCAGGGGTATAACACATGTTTTTTGACGGTTGTATAAAAACTATGAAAATCATGTAATCTGAGTTATAAAGAGATTTTATTGATTGATGAAATATTTGGTAAACCATGTAATCAAATTATGCGATAACCATGTGACATGCTAAATTTTCTTAAAAAGTATGAAATACCCATTTTACACATCTCAGTTTTTAAGAATCCACTCCCCTCTCTTATCCTTTTCATGAGACCAGGCTAGGGGATACTTCCCTCTTATTATTCCTCCACCCCATTTGATTTTGGGAATTTTGGTAATTCCCATCAGTGATTTGAGGGGAATTACCTCCATCCTCTCCTAATATTTTTGTTTCCCTATTTACCCATTGATTTAGTGAAACCTAACATAGGTTTATAGAGATGATTCCACCAGATAATGATGAAATCATCTTGTTGGGAGGATTTTTGCACACTATTTCACGTTGTTTCAATGAAGGTGTGATACTAGATGGATTTTTTTATGGTTTTTGGAAGAATTAGGCTAAATTTACTATTGAATCATATAATTTAGTTGGGGATTTTGTGTGTCTTAGGTCCGGGTGTGTGTTGGGAGTGGACTACACTCTATTTCTTGAGGTTTTAGAAAGTGGATGTTTCTTAATGAGTTTTTAGGCATTATTCCCATTCAAATTAAATTGAATAATTAATTTTTAATTATTATAATTAATTTATTTAAATATTTTGGATTTATATAAGGCCTCAGGATGGTGGGAGATAACTGGTTGGACTTCAATGAGCTTAGGTGATGGTTTTTGAGATTTAATTAAAATTTAATAACTTCATATAAGTTAGGTGTTCCATTCAAAATTTCCCTATGGTATTATACATGTTTTATGTAGCATTGTTTATGTGGTCTATCCACCATGGATGATCAAAATTTTGATTGAATAAATTAGTTTCTTAAAATAAAATTCCCTTGGATAAATTCAAGTGTCAAGGGACACAATGGAACCTTGGACATTAGTTAATTCCTTGACCACCGATGACTGATTTATTAATAAAAAATGTAATATTTGATATACATAGATCTTAGAGGGGTTATATATATAATGAAATGATTAAACATAGTATACCTTGAGATATGTGTCTTAGAATCCACTATGTAGGGGAGAGTGTTGGACTAGGAATGAGTAGCTTAATTAATCCATGATGAGACCATGGTATTTCCTTTTATCCTTCGTATGGGATAAGTATTCCCCCCCCCCTAGTATGTGAATACTCAGGTAAGTATTCCTTGGATAGGATTGTGGATTGATTTGGTGCATGAGGAACAACCTAGGATGACTTGATAATTGTGATGAGTTTTATTACATTTATTTAGAGTGATGCTCATATGACTTCTGCATATGATGAATGTGAGGTCAAAATATGATTATGGTGGTGGTGAGGGATGTTACACACTCCACATGCCATGGTTATCCTAAGAAATGAGGGTGAGATAAAGGATCCCATATAGGGAAGTCAAGCTATGATGAGACCTAGGGGACCACAGTGGGTGCCCCCAATGTTATGTTGACCTTAGAAAGGTTTAATGCTAGGAAGAAGGTATTTCAACTTTGAGTGTCACCTTAGAACCCAAATATCAATGGTGTGAGCTAATTTATTTGTACTGAAAATGATGGGTTGTGAACCTTATAGGCTAACCTTGGAATTGTTTGAAGATTTTGGGTGGTTGGAAAACCCATATTGTTCTTATTAATGGTTTTAGATATTATGGGATGGACATAATTCCCTTTAGTTTTTTTCTCTAAGTTTCCTAGGATACATGAAACTATATGGGTTATCTGGGATATTTCTTGAGATTTGGTGTTTATGCCCACTACTATATGAAATTCATGGGAAATTACCTAAGATTCAGATATTGTGCCTACATGGGATGCCTAGGATACCTCCTAGGATCCAGTGATTTTCACCTACTATTACATGGATGCCTTTGATACTTACCATGACCTGACACTTATGCCCGATAACATATGGGTTTCTTGTAAACTTCCTAAGATCTAGTGATTTCTCCTGCTACTATACGGATTTTTGAGATACTTAATAAGATATAGTACTTTCACCAGTTGTAATATGAGATTCATAAGATACTCAAAAAAATTCCATTCATCCTAATTTGATGAGATACCTAAGATAATTTCTAATATTTGGTGATGATACCTGATACTATTTGAAATGATTATTCCATGTGCTCAGAGACACTATAGAGATGGACGAAGTATGTATATTTGATCCCAAGTGTCGACTTATAACTTAAGGATTGATGATGGTTATTAATTTATGATTTTCCATTGTACGTTTTTTTATGAGCATTTCATATGTGTATTCATAGTATTCATTGATTATGTTGGGGGCTCTTTTGGTGGTTCCATACTGAGTACTATTCACACCCTGCTCGGACAACCATGAAACTTGGTTATCTAATAATATCTCACTGTTCATAGGTTCAAGTAGTAAACAGTCCCAGTGTTTCATGATTAGGCTAGAGCAAGTCAGCAAGGATTGGAGACAAGGATGTTATAAGGCTCAAGGATGGTTGTGGAGCCTCATGTGTATTTTTATTTCTTTGTTTATTTTGTATATGTGATCAGCCCAGTGGGATGTCGTATGATATGTATTAATGTATGATTACTTATTAAATTTTTTATAATATGTTATGTTTTATTTCTCCTGAGTACTCTAATTATTTCTCTTATGTATGATGCTTGGTTATTTTTTTCATTGTTGTTCACTCTAGCATGAGGGTAGTCTCTTTGCGGTAACATTATTTAATCTCATTGCTAGTTAACAATTTTTGACGTACAAAGAAACACACCTAAGGCTATATAACTTAATTTATCAAGTAAATATCAAGTGGTAATGGCTAAGGAATGTTACATAGGGAATTATGGAGGTTTTACTAGAGAAAATGGATCAGGTTTGAAAAGGGTGTTTTTGGAACACCATAAAAAAATGGTGTAGCAAAATGGATGAATCAGATAATGACTGATAAGGCTCAAATAATAAGGTTACATAAAGGTTTCTCAATGGATTTTTGGATGAAATCTATCAATTATGAACCTTATCTCATGAACATAAATCCATCTTAACTATTAGAGTAGAATATTCTGAAACAACTATTGTTTGGAAAACCAGTGTAATTTTATCACCTAAAAGTTTTCATATGTGTTTTATAAATCTATGTTGATTCCAAGGATATGGGAAAACATAAATAAAATTTATAGACATGTTTCTTTATTTGGTATAGTGACAAAAACATTGGGTTCTATATTTCAGATAATGATAATAAAAATATCATTAGAAGTTGGGATGCACTCTTCAATGAGAATATCTTGTGGAAATATCAAAACTTGGTGAAATATGAAGTTTTGAGAAAAAAATCAATAAAATATATCCTAATTGATCTAAATATAATTTAAATAAGTTTTTAAATTCTATAAATTTTTAGGGAGCACAAAAATTATAAAAGATACCATAATCCTAAAGGAATTACCATAAATCTCTGAGACTGCAGATGAATGAGGAAGTGTTCTACTACATTAAACTTTGGAAGGAGATGAGTTACATGTATAATTTCATAGGTCTACTAGTATTAAATGACCAATTTAAAGGATCAGAACTTACCTTTAATACTTGATTATTATAGAAGGAGGAGAAACTGAGAGCCTAGTGATGGATTTCATTTGAACATAAAATGATCAAAAATAATAGAAGATAACCCAAATCCACCTGATATATATCTTCAAGAAGATCTCATGACATAATATTGTAAAAATAGAGTTCCTGGAATTTTTTTACAATAATAGTTTCCATCTTCATCGGTGTATAATGTTTGAAGAAGATCACGAGAAGCAGTAAACAGAATCACCATACCTCCAAAGGAATATATAAACAACTTGGAATCCTGATTGTATTATGAAGATACTTGAGTGAAGAAGTGGTTCTAGCACCTTCATTTGTAAAATAAAAAATAGTAGTACAGGAGGAAAAGAACTTTCAATATCTACCACACTCAATAGAATAGGATCTAATCCTCTATATATATCCAAATATTGATGCTCCTTGCATCATATGCATTTAAAATTGTTGGGGATAATTCATTGAACGTTTTCAATTAATTTAATTCCAAGCTTTTATTTACTCTTAAAGAACTGTAACTGATGAAAACCAATTCAGGAGAAATAATAATCAATATAACACGCACACACAAATATATATATACATATATATATATATATATTATTCTTATATATCACAGGCTTAATAAATATATACATTATGTTAATATATTAAAATGTACACTATATATATAATTCATATACCATATATATACTTCATGAATTATATGTATGTGTACATGAATCTCATGCATGTACATTTTAGTGTAAAACCAACAATTTCCTACATTCACTAAAATACCATAAGAACTTTATGAAAAACCTCACAACTCTTTTTAAATAAATCTAAACTCTTTTGGATACAGTTTTTCACTAAACTCTCTTCATTGTGAACAAACATTTTGTCCAAAAAAATTCTTTAATCAATGGCCTAACTGTGTGACCCTACGTGCCTTAGCAGCATTGATAATAAATATATATTCCCAATTTCATAGATATAAGAAAAGAGATACCTATATTAAAACATCGGTGATATTAAAGATACTAAGGTGTCTCATGTGATCTCCATCAAACATAAACATATCTCTACATGAATATGACTACCACAAAATGTATCATATACATCGTATGTATCCTATATAATCTCTTTGTCCATGACATAAAGCAACCACTGTACATGGAAAATTTCAATCAAGTTCTCACCTATCCTAATATCTTGATTCTCTAAAAAAGATTAACCAATTGGATGAATATATCATATATCATTCATATATTTGATAAGCACATCACATGTCTTTTATCTAAGTAGTTGAACACATCATATGTGAAACAACTAAGCCTGACCATGAATTTTATCATTAAAATTCAATCAAGGGTGAGATGTATTTTCTTTTCATACATGTGGAAAAATATCATCATTGTTGTGTTCCAAATAACAACATGATCAATAGCATACCCAACCACCCCTGATTAGCTAAGTTCATATGTTGACTTGCATAAGTAGCATATTGAAGTATGAAGTTTATCATCTGATGTATCTTTCCAACCTCAGGTAAGAAGGATTAACAATAATAATACACCTCTAAGTATATCTATGATTTTATGACATTCCATGAGATATACATTAGTGGATCAATTTGAGTAACAACTCTCTACTTATTACCTCATGAATATATTCTTCATATCTCTTCAACAACTCTTTTCAAAGAACACTAGATTTTATTCAGGCTAACCTTATCATATCATTACAACCCATAAGACTCTATAATGATCATCAGTTAGGGAAAACTTAAATTCATACTTTGAGGGGATATTATCATTTGATAGTTCATGTAACATAAAATTTCAACACAAATTAATGAATGATAATTTGGATATTTCATTTTATTATAATAACATGATATATTTACAACCATTATAATCAATATATCATGTGTATAACACCCCAAGATTCTACATGACCATCATATAGTTGTGATAATGGTTTAATCAGTGGATCTATTAAATTATCCTATGTATCCACCCATATGATATTTACATCACCCATATCAATTATCTCTCATAAAAGATGGTATTTTCAAAAGATTTTTTTGGTCCATTTAAGAGAACAAGGTTCATTATCCTGATAAAAAATTCCATTGTTTATCCCAAGATTCTAGAAACCACACCATGTTCAGAAATGAACTTATTGATCCAAACAGATCCCTTCACAGCATCTAATTTAGCGATGTATTCTACCTCTGTTGTTGAGTCCTCTATGGTTTCTTATTTATAACTCTTCCAACTAGCTACTCCACTATTTAAGAAAAATGCTAATCTAGATTGAGATTTCATATCATCTTTTTCATATTAGAAACTATCATTCCTTTAACCCATTACATTGATCTCATCCTCTTTTATAAAGACTAATAACATATCCTTAGTCCTTCTCATGTACTTAAGGATATTCTTTACAACAATCCAGTAACTCTCACTAGGATTGTATTGGTACATACTCATTGTTCTAAAATAATATGAGACATCAAGTTTATTACCAAACAATTCATACATGATAGATCCTATGAAGGATACATAAGTAATAGTATCCATCATCCTATTTAACTCTTTAAAAGGATCCAAAATCCTCCTGAGATTCATGTCATGCAACATTGGTAAAGACCCCTTTATGGAGTTCACCATGTTAATAAACTTTAACACTTTAATAATATATGTGTTCTCACTCTATCCAAGAAACCTCATAGATTTATCTCTATAGATAATCATAATGAGTATGTGAACTACTTCACCCATGTCTTTGATTGAGAAACATTTACCCAGTCACATCTTCATAGAGTGAAGTGTCAGGAAATCATTTCCAATAAGCACTATGTATTATACATACAGTATTAGAAATGCTACTGTATTTTCACTAAGACAGTTGTATACACAAGAATCACTTTTGTTCTTAATGAAACCAAACTCTTTGATTGCATCATCAAAACAAATATTCCAGCTCTAAAAATATTAATTTAGTCTATAAATAGACAATTTTAACTTGTAAGCCTTAACATTCCAACTTGGAACTTCAAAACCCTTATGATGTATCATATACACACCCTTGGATAAATTCTTATTAAGGAAAGTGGTTTTGAAATCCATTTGATATATCTCATAACCATAATGAGCTGCCATGACTAAAAATTTTGAATGGACCTTATCATCATAACAGGTGAAAATGTCTCTTTATAGTCAATATCATGAACTTTTTTTAACCCTTTTTGATTAGGTATTATTTATATGTAGACACTATTCCATCCATGTCATATTTTTTATGAAAAACCCCACTTGTATCCTATGTATCTCACCCATTTAGGTGTATCCATAAAGTTACAAATTTTATTAGTGTACATGAAGTCTATCTCAGATTGCATGACTTTTAACAATTTATCAGAATGAGAACTCTCAATTCCCTCTCAATAGGAAGTGGGTTCATCTTAAATGAAAGTTACTTAATCATCATTAACAATGGGAAATCCATATCTCATGGTTTCCTGGTATATTCTACTAGAACATTGTGGATATTTTTTAACTTGATTCAATTAATTTTCCACAAATATTATAGGAATTGAATCTACCTTCATCTTAAGAACACTTCCTATTTTTTGGTCTTGAACTTATCAATGTCCAAATCTCCCCAACTAAATCCTTGAATTAGATATTACTTCCCAATAAATATACCCTTTCAATTCATAAATAAATTGTGTTTAGTTGGTTGGTAGAAATAATATCCCTTGGTTTCCATATGAAAACCAACAAATAAGTATTTTTCATATTTATAGTCAAGTTTATCAGAAGTCAAATGGCATATGTAAGCTTCACAAATCCAAATATTCACATTATAAAAACTGATACATTTCCCATATCATATCTAATATGGTGTCTTTAAGACTACTTTATATGGAACATAATTTATTAGGAATGAAACAATATCTAAATAATGACCCCAAAATGATATAGGATGGTGACATAAAATCATCATCGATCGAACCATGTCTAAAAAGGTATGATTCCGCCATTCAGATATGCCATTCCATTGTGGTGTTCCCAGATATGTGAGTTTGGATACAATTCAAAAATCTCTTAGAAGATCTATGAACTCCTAGATCATTTATTCACCTCCACAAACTGATCAAATGACTATAATACTTTTTCCCAATTGATTTTTTACTTCATTATGAAACTATTTAAAATTTTCAAAAGTTCTATACTTGTGTTTCATCAAAAATACATACCCATACTGACTAAATTCATCAGTAAAAGTAAATAAGTGCCTAAAACCATTATTTAATTGAGTACTAATTACTCCACATACATCACTATGTATGTTATACAATATTCCATTGGCCCTCTCATGTGATGAACTAACCCAGAATTCCATCTAAACTGACATTAAATTCAATTCACCACTAAACTAAAGATCATTCCCTATATTTGTGTGCTGGTGAAAAGAACCTGGTTATCTGTAAATAACCATTGGAAAAAATTTCACCCACAAAATATAACAATAAACTTGGTACACTAAAAAGAAAACATCTGATACATACATCAGTATAATCATATTAGGTACAAGGAGATGATAAAAAATTAGAAATAACAAAGCTACCAAAACCCAATCTCTTTATGCTCCATAACCACCCATTGTGTCCTAGGTCACCCATCCTTGTTCAACCAAACCTCAAGGCACAAAATAAGTATTATATAACATGAGAACCTACTATAAGAACAAGAGGTCTCCAACACCAAACAGTAGAAGCATGGAGTGAGCTACATAGCCCAGTAGGATTCCACCAAAGATTTTATACAGTTACTTCATATGGTAAGTTAAATTTTCTAAGAGAGGTGTACAATAAAGAGTGTATGAATATTAGTTTGAAAATATAGTTTAAATCATTTCAAATTCGTTCATTAAACCAAATCTGTAAAACATGATAGTTTACCATTTACAAACTATTCATTTTCTTGAAAGGTTTTGAAATATATTTCATAAGCTAAATCCAGATAATCAAGAAAATATGAGAATATGGAATTGAATTAAAAAATTATATAAGATTCAATACAATATATTCAAAGTACATAATAACAATAAATATATCAATCAATATAATTAATCAATTAAGAAATGAAACTCCAGTTCCAATTATTGACAATGAAAGAAACTATGTATCAAAAATCCAGTATATGGATATCATGGGTTCTTATTGTCGGCCCATGGAGATCACAAACTCTCTTAGGGTAAGTGGAAAATTGACTCATATGTCATTTTATAAGGAATTATAGTAGGTTTTATCGCAAATGGTATCAAATAAGGTCTTTCCTTAAAAGAAAGTACTTTCCTTGAGAGACCTTATGTTATTTGGGATCAGTCATGGTAGAAAGGAGATTTGAAATGTGTCGGGACTTAATAGGTAATTCATGAGTGGGTTCTTGATCACCAACTCATCATGATGAGACTTGAGTTACCAGTGAAAGTGGGGAATTGAGTATTTATTTTGATTAATTTATTTCATGATGATAAATGAGAGTTATATTCCTGATGAGATTATCATTGATTTTTGGAATGTCTTATGAGTATTATATTTGAATAAAAAAATTACCAGAGCTTCATTGTGACTTCAAGGTCTATTAAACTGTGAGGAATCAATGTGTCTATTATAGAATTCAATCTAGGAGCTATTGTGTAGTTTGTGTGTAGTTTACCATCCCATAACACTAGGTTATGCATTGTTCCACTCTAAACCAAACATAGTTCCCTGAATATTGTTTCTTGGATAAATTGACTTATGTGAGGTCAGTTGGAAAGGTTATGAATTAATTTTTTTATTATTTTTAAATCCTTTGTGAAAACCAAATTTATGTATTAAATAAAGTTTTTCTGAGTTCTTTGAAAAGTGTTTTCAAATACCCAAAGGTGTATTCTTATTAAATTTTTGGTTGGAAAACTAATTATCAAAGACTCTTTTTTGATGTTATAAAGAATATTTTAAGAATAATTTTTTTATTGTAATGTATTTAAATAAGAATGGTTTTGGAAATTATAAAATTAGATCAATGTTTTTGAAACCATGGAGTAATTTCTATGAGATAGTGATGAAAATCTAAAAACGATGTTGGATTTATAACAAGATTTTCCATTTTTAAAAGAAATAGAAATGTTTTATAAATGGTTAAATCTTATGTATTTTTAAATCAATAATGATTTTATAAAGTGTTTTATTTCTTGTTTGAAAGATTTTTCATTCCTTGTATTCTATTTTGGGTTTTGTGTTATGCCTGATTTGATGACCATGTGTTTGATGATGACCATAAATGTACCCTAAGTAGTTTTCCATAAAATATTGAACATCCATTCTTCGGTTTGGTTTTTAAAGTTTTTATTAATGTTTTCCAGAAGTGTTATATATTTTCTATGAATCTATCCATACTTCATATAAAGTTTTGTATCCATATAAATTATATCCTTTTAAACCCATACATGAATTCTTAGATTTTCATACACCTTCTTGTAAAGGTGAAAGAGGTTTTATTGGGGCAATAAAGTGGATTAAAGAAGTTTATGGGATATTTTATTCTATCAAGACTCTTGATTCCCTAAGATTCAAGTCTAGAAATTATTTTTTTAACAAACCTATCTAGGAGTGGTGGGAAGTTGTGATTCCCTCTCCTCTACATAAAATAATTTCTTGGGAATTATTCAAGTTAATCTTCATTCAGTGGTAGTTTCCTAGGGAAATGAAGGTTAAAGTTACATATTTATTGGGTTTAGGTCAAGATGATCATTTTTTATAGAGTATTCTAAATAATTATAAATTATTATATGTTTCATACATGATATTTTTGTTAATTAATTTTATAAGGATGTCTATTTTAGAACTTGTCTTCATCCATACATTTTAATCACCATGCTTGCGGCCTGGCTAATTTCTTATTGAGAGATTCTCAATAGGGATTTTTTAGATGAAGAAGAGTTAGAAAAATAAAACAAAGGGAAGAATTACCCAATCGTGGTTGTGGAAGGAAAATCATCTAGGGGAAAGAAGAATCATGTTATGTGATTCAAATTTGGAACACATGTTCATCCTAAGAAGTTGTGTTTGAAAGAATCAAGGGATTATAAACAGTGTGTCAGTTTGGGTTACCTTAAGAGGTTCTATAAGTTGGGAGACTAGAAAGGTGTATTTAAGTAGGTTATCATAAAATCCTAACTATGAGGAATCATATAGTTCAATATAATAAGTCTTTATCCATATGAATTAATCTTTTCACACAGTGGGGGGGAATGTCGGTGGTGGTTTATATTGATCCATCTTATTTTTTCTAACATCGAAGTGGAAACAACTTGAGTTTTTCCTTATTCTAGCTAGTCTTTTTTTTAATCCATTGGTTTTAGAGATATTTTTTGATTTTTTTGGGATATTTATGTATGATATCTTAGGGAATTTTGTTTTAATGTGATAATGGTTTCATTTTCTTGATATATTGTGTGGTTGTGCCTTGTGGATGTTCACTCTTGAATGATTAATCTTTTTATAAATGAATTTAGTTCCTTGATTTTCATTGTGGTCTTGGTGATGGAGTAGAATATTATGATGATAAACCATGAGATGTTTGGGGTTGGCCTTCTTTAAAATAACTTCTGTTTTCTTCCATGGATTTCTTATTATGGTTCGTATTGGATAATGTTTGATTTTATTATTTTTATTTAGAATCCTCTTGTTTTTTACATTATGGTTAGAGATTAACTTTGATATGTTGGATGATCTCCCTTGTGAGAGTGTAGTTCCCTATTGTGCACTGACCTGGACATTTGAGCTATTTCTAGTTGGACAAGGATAAACCATGGGAATGTACTCGGGTAACTAGGACGATTTGATTACATAATGGTCTAGACACCTAGAGGTGCTGGAGTGTGATTTTATGGGATCATCGAGGGGTGGGGATTTATATTGAAAATCCTAGGATATGGTTCATTAATTACCTAGGGTGGAAATCATTGTCAGTTATGTGCCTTTCTTATGGATGTTTGATCTTTGATAGAACATGAGAGCATTGTTTCTTAGGTAAATTATGAGTTCTTTTGGATGTGTTGTTACTTTAATTTTTTTGATGTATTTACTTAGATTTTTTCCTTATTGAATGGTTAAATTCACTTAAATGGATAAAATGGACATGATTTTATCGTGTTACACTATTTTGGTGAATCATTAAAATTTGCAGAGACCTATTCTACATCTCTAGTAATTCTCTAGTTTGGAGACTTGTGATGATCGGTGTGTGTTGATCTTGGAGTTTTGTGTGTGTTGTTAGCCTTTAGGTGAGTCTATCTTCTTGACTATAGACCATCCACCTCACAAGATGAGTGATGGAGTTCTTCTTGTTTCATCTTGATCTATCATTCAGACTATAATACTTTTGGGTACACAAAGTCATCTAGTTTGGAGTTTTTTACAACTCATTACTTAATTTTAGGTTTTGTGACCCATTGATTCTAGAATCTTTTGATTTTATCTCTTTTTGAATTTCTTTCAATGTTTTGTTTTTGAGTTTTTTGAAGGTTTCTGGACCAGTTCATGGTTGGTGCATGGTTTGAAAAACCATGAATCCAAGATGTACAACCTTCCCAGTATCCCAGGTAGGGGCACATGTTTGGTTCATGATTAGACAAACTATGAATCCAAAAAATGAAACCTGAACAGAAAGATTTTCATAGTGTGTTCATAGTTAAACAAACTGTGTAGTCAAACCATGAAGTTCTTCTAGTGGCTCTGTTTGGGTCACACCATTAGGTGTACAGTTAGTAATAACCATGTGACCTAACACAGAAAACCATGTAGATGTATCTTAATGCCCTTAAATTGTAATTAAAATCCAACCCCTCCCCCTAATTAAACCTATACTCCTCCCACTCGAACCTAATTTGATCCATTATCTTTTGGGATCCCTCTTGAGGAATTTTTGCTCTCCCAACCTCATTTTTTGGTGGATCGAAGTGACAATCAAACTGGGTATCCTATTTAAGTCTGTTATTCTTCCCTTCACCTTCGATATCTCTATTTTTATTCTCTCTTCCTAAAGTTTATGATGTCCTTTTATTGATTTGGATCATGGTTGGTTGATGTGTAATTTTGGATCTTGGATCTTTTATCACTTCTATTCATATCCCTCTTCATATATTTAATGATCTACATCAAAGGAGACACATCTCAGATCCAATGTGGTTGGATCCCATATTTTCCAAGTGGGTATTTTTATGATTTTCCTTTATATTGTAATTAATTGTTTCTTGAGAATTAATAGATGTGTGTTTCTTAATTTCTAACTATTTCATGAGAAATAGGGGTTTTGGAGATTCCCAACCATTAATCGTAAGGGGTTTGAATGTTCTACATAATTCTTCATGTAGGGTTTTCCATGGTCTCCTTTTATAAAAACTCTCAATGGTTCCCACATCCATAACTGAGTATGGACCTTCATTCCAAAGGCAGATGGTCAATTAGGGTTTCATAACCAATGAAACATAGGAAATCACATTTTTTAGAGTATGGGAGGTTGGTATCATCATACCCTTTTTAGGTAAATTGTTTCTTACTCTGGTACTCTCTAATAGATTTATGATATGTTCATGAATCTCTTCCTAATACCGATATGGTACTGGTTATCCTAATAAAACATTCAAGTTTTGAACCCTTACATGTGTAAAGAGGGGTTTATTAATGAGTCCATTTGTATGTATCCAAGGTTCTCCATATGTTTCCCATTAATGGGTAACTTATTATATTTCGAATCCATTTAACTAGGAACTTTGGAGTTTACCACCATCTAGGGAGGTGATTAATATCTCAAGGATGGAATTAAACCTTTATGAGGCATCATACATATCCTATTTATAACAATAATCAAAACCCACATATTTCATTAGAACCGTGCAATTTAATGTTATGTGTAAAGGAATTATATGAGGGAACTTAGGTACTAAGTGTTGAACTCAATCCTTGGGAAGGCATCCTATGTATCCTGGTTGTGGAAGGAATCAGAGTCATCATAGTTCAATCACACCCCCGGGACTTACTCCGAGGTGGATTCCATTCTATGGGGGTTGTAATATCATATTGTTGAATGGGGATTAGACATTGTGGTTGAAATGGATGGTATAGGTTCTTGATGCAAGTCAAATGACCATTGAAAATCCCTAATCCCACATGATCCATGCTCAGTGTGAGAAAAAAGGGGTAGATTGTAATAAATATCACTGCATAGGGATTTGGGACTTATGAATTAGGGCATCCCTTATAGGGTGTTTAATATGTAGCTTAGTTCATAGGAAGGAATCCTATGAATCCTAGTTATGGGAGGAATTAGACTCATCATATATTATTTGCCTTCTCAATCCACTAATGGATGAGTAATAATGATAAATCCATGGGAGAGATTGGATCTTTATGGTTAGAAGTTCAGAAACATGAAGGGTCTTACACTATAGTGGATTCCTATAGGAGATTAGGACTTATGAAGGAATCCTACATATCATGGTTATGGAAGGAATCATAGTTATCATTGTTTAGTTGGGGGTAAGCCCAAATATAGCCACTAGATAAGGTTATAATTTCTAGGGATGTCTACTTGACATGTCCTGGTTGTCTACTGGACATATCTTGATTGCCTACCTGACTAGTCTAAGGATGTTTGGAAAAGTCCAGGTTTCCTAGATTACATGTGAAAAGACAACCATATGATCCCAATAACTTGTTAAAAGAACATTTCATGATCTTAATGGCATGTTGGGAGGACATCTCATGATCAAACATGACATGTCTGGAGGGTGTTGCATGACCTGGATGACATGTCGAGAGGGCGTCACATGACCTAGATGATATGTCTGGAGGACATCGTGTGATATGGATGACCTTTTAGAGGACATGATGAAACTTAGTTGACTTGTCTAGAGTACATCATGAGACCTACATAACTTGTATGGAGTACATCACAAGACCCGGCTGACTTTTCTGGAGGACATCAAAAGAATTGGGTGGTATGCCCAAATTTCATCACATGACTTGATTAACATGTCTAAGGGACATATAATGATCCAAATGGAATGTAGAGAGAGTGTCACGTGACTTATAAAACATGTCGTAGTTTTGTCACATGATTTGGGTAGGTCATGAGAAGCTCATGAATATTAGTGTATCCATCTTTGAATAAGCCTCCCATCTATTTCAGTCTTTATTATTTCCTTTATTAAATATGTGCCTCAGTTTTTATCGAGTATTATATTATTTTAGGTTTCATATGACCTGGTCTACATGAGATACCTACTTCTCATAATCCATCTGGAAATACATAATCCCTTCATATGATCTATAAAGTGATCATGTGAAGCAAATATTCATGTAACATGATCCCTTAGGTTTTCCCTAGATTTTTCCTGGTGGAAGAACTTTGTGATCATGTGACTGGTCACTCCGAGAAGTTTTCTCCTACTCTCTCGTATAGTAGTCGCACATGGGATGTGTGTGTGTTTTGTGATGAGGGGGAGGTATTTATATGAATCTATTCCCTAGTTATATGCCACCTTTCATAGTGTGTATCTTGAAAATTGATATGGAATCTTTGGATGGATTTTGGTGCCACTCACTTTTCATGATCCTTTTGTGGGTCATCCATGGAGTTGCATGATGACAGTGACCGTCATAATGTTCTACCATTTCCCTATTTATTGAACCTTGGAAAATCAAATGGATTTTTCTTAACCATGTTGATATGTCAAAGAGTCCCCATAAGGTTATTAAAATATGTCTATGAGTTTTCATAAGATCAGGATGCCCCATGAAAGAATTTTTCATGATCAAATAGGACTTGTCTAGGGTCCTCTGTGAGAATAAGGCATCTTATCAGAGGTCATTCATGGGATAATGCTGACATGTCTAAAGGAACTTTAAATACTATGTTTTATTTTTTAGGGGGCCTCATGTGATAAATATTTATCACCTGGGTGTATAACCCCTTTCATGTAAATATCATTATACCTTCCCCTCACAAGAATATTCCACCTTTTCCCCTTTTTATTTACTTCTTTATTATATGAGGACAGGAGATCTTATGAAGTCATACAAGTTTTATTAAGGAAAATAATTCTTCTTTTTTGTGATGTGTCACATGTTCAATGATGGATCTCATAGTGACTCATGATCATTGCCACAGACAAACACTCTTCTTATCTTTGGTGCCATGGGGGAATTATATGATTGTATGCATGTGTCTGAGGCCCTTCACATGATGAAGGTGACACACCCACATACTATTGTGAGACAAGGTAAACATGTCTCCATGGTATTTTCAAGGTTTTTCGAATGCCTAATATTATCAAAAAAAATCAATGAACATATAAGGTCTCCACCATTTTCATATTTTTATCCTTTATTTAGAAGGGGTTTTGGATGATTATCAGGCACATGCCGGTTGAAAATTTCCATGATTCAGAGGAACTCTTCTATAAGACTCTGAACAATCATTAGTTCTTATCATGACTCATTTTCAAGAATAAGGAGTCTTTTAAAAGAGTCTTAGGGTGATTAAAAGAAGATATTTCATTGCACATGATCTGTTTTCATGACCTTATGAGGGTTATGTGATCATGTGTCATGGTAAAATTAACGCAATCTGCATAAACTACCTGCATTATATTCCTTTGTTTTGTGGAGAAAAAAATTTCCATGGTTTGGTTATTTCCTCCATTATAGATTTTTTTTAAGATCATTTGGAGGGTGTCAAAAAATTCTGCCCCTCGGGAGTGACATCCATTGGGAAAAGGACTTTCTTCTAAGGATAATAAATGCTCTCTTGAGTCCTTACAATGAATGAATCTTATGACAATTAAAAATCATTGTTCAACTTTATTTCATTAATAATGTGCATTAAATTTCATTTCCACATAGATCAAAAATGGTAAAAATACTTTGTATATTATTAAGTGAACCTAAATTCATGGATTTGACTATTTAAATCACAACTGATTCCACTTGATAAATACCCTTGAATTCCTTCCCACATGAGATTCCTCATTAATGGACCTATTCAATTTGTATTGATATCAATGGATTCAAAAGGATAATTTTGGGGAAATATATGTCCTAGAGGGATATTAATCTATCTTTTTCTAAATTCAGTGGACTTAGAGAGAATAGGTTGATTTTTCTAAGGCCATATAGTGGGACCCACAAGCTTCGTATCTCTTTCTTTATTTCACCCTGAGTTTTTTCTAATATACATATAGGGGAAGGCTTAGTATGAATGGACTCATATTTTACTCATTCCACTATCTTATGTGTCCTTGTCCTGAAAAGTTTTATGCCTTTTCAATTTTATTATTGCTTGATATTTCCTTGAGAACACAAAGTGCATGTCCAATAAGAAGAGACTTGAGTTTTTTCCAAGATTACCTTATTGGATTTTCAACCTAGAAATATTTGTGTCACTTTTTCAATTGGTCGTTTTAAGATCTTGTAAACTAGACCATTGTTTTAGTTTAGGTACTTTTAGCTCGAAACATTTATTTCTATAGTTTAGGGTCTTCTAGATCAGAATTTTTTTATTGGTAATATGTTGTTCGTAAGGTAATGTTCTCTATGAAATTTAAAATCATATAGTAAGAATATATTCCATTAATTTTAATTTCATGTGTTAATTACATATTCCATGTTGTTTAACATCATGTGGTAAGGACATTAATAAGCTATTGTATTTAAATTCTTGCTGCTAGGAAATCAAATAATGTCAAGTTTAAATTCTTTCTTCTAGGACATGATTGATGAATATGGAATATGGGGAAAACATTCCAAGATGACCTAAAACTTCATAAGTTTCTGAGTTCCACTGTGGTGTTTCCATGGCTTAAAATGATTGAATTTATTTTCCTACAAGGAGGAGATGCCTCTGGTTGGTAGGTAAAATCCCTCACATGTCAATAACATAATCATATAGAGATGTATCTACTCTTTTCCAAGGTATATGAAATATTTTGGTGATGGTTTTGGTGAAGATAAAATATTAGGGAAGCCACATCAACCTGGATAGTTGGTATATAGGTTGATTAATCCATAACCCAAAAGTTTAAGTAAATGAATATATAATGGGAAAGACATACTGGGGGTGACCCAAAACACCCGGAGGTGATGAGTTATGCCTTGGTGTTATCGATGATTATGAGGATCGGAATTCATTACTGGTAAGAAGGAGATACCCCTAATTGGTAGGTTTAATCCCTTAATTAGGATCCCATAGGTCTTATATGCATGATCAAGTAAAGGTGATCCCCACTTTCTTTTGAGGTCCATGAAAGATTTGTGAAGTCTAAAATGTTTATTTTATGAAGTGGGGTATATAGAAAAGGACTATGCAGAAAGGGTTCTAGAAACCTAGGTTAGTTTAACTCTTAGTTGGGAAGCTCTGACCTTGCCTCTTATGGTTTTGAGTCAAGGGGTTTGGACTATAAAAAGGATTGGGAATGTAGTTTCGTATTCTTACTTTGAAAAAGGGTACAAAAAATGGTGTTTTAACGCTGAGGATATCAAATCCACGTGAATAGTTTGGTTATGGTGATTTTAAATAATGGTTCAAAGTGCTCGAGTCATGAGGATTATATGGGAAAATCATGTCGGGGATGACCCAAAACACACTAAGGTGTTGCGTCCCACCATGGTGACATAAAGGCTCACAAGGATTAGAAATCCCTTTTTTAGTGGTAATGAAACATTTGTTTGATGACCTATAGCTCATATGGAGGTGCCATAGGCATAAATTCATAGTCAAACAAAGGGTGTCTTGAATTTGGATCTATTTTTCTACATTCAATGTAATTCTTGTGGCAATATGAGGTGCTCAAAAAATGAAGTTTAATTTAGGAAAAACGTAATATTCAAGAAGGGTTAGATCACCCTGAATGTTGTTCCGCCACCTAGTGAACACATTATCATGTTGAGGATATGTAAAAAATCATTAATCTAACTTTTTCTTGGACAAGGGGGTCTAGTGAGAATGGATTGTCTTTCACTAGGGACACCAAGTGGGCCCTATGAGCTTTATTCCTTGTTTAGTTATGCTCTAAATTTTTCCTAAAATCCAGATATGAATAGTTTAGAACGTGGATACCTAAATTTTCCTTAGGGTAAAATTTTCAGGTTATTAACCCAACAAGTTTTATGTCTCGTTCACTATAAGTTTTAGGTCTTGTGATTTGGACCATTATAGGTTAACTTTTAAGGTCATATAGATTTTACCAAAGTGTATGTGGTTTTGGGTCATGATTCATGTGGACCTAGTATGAGGGTAATGTTGCACAATATCCCAATTAGGATACACAGGGTTAAGATTACTCCAACATCATTTTGAGTGTGGGGTGAAAATGTTATAAATCTTGGATTGAGATTCTTATTTGATGAGTAATTATATAGGATAATAATTTTGGGGGTGGCCTAGAACACCCTAAGGTGCAGAGTTCTGTGGTAGTGACGTTAGGGATCTCATGGGTTAGAAATATTTTTTTGTAAGTTATAATGATTTTTTTTTATAATTAGAAGCTCATATATAAAATACATAGGCATGAATTCATAGTCAAACAAAGGGCCCCTTGAATCCTAGTTTCCTTTTCCAAGGTCCATGAATGGTTGATGGAAACCTGAGGTTCTTGAGACATGAAGTGTGATTTACAAGTTGAGATGATTAAAAGATGATGAGATCACCCTATTCTCTAATTGATTTATTTAAGTATTTTTTGATCATTTGATAAGGAATTATGATGGGTAATGTCATCTACCTTTTAATTTCAGGTATTGGGAATATATTTTCCAAGAAATTTTAATTTCATGTGACTGGGACATTCTTCTATGAAATTTACCGTCATATAGTAAGGATGTTTTCCTTGTAGTTTAATATCATGAGATAAGAACATAAAAAGTTCCCTATGTAGGTATGAACCATACAAAGAGAGGGGTACTTTTTTTATGTCATGGTTGGGCTTGGGATTAGATATCTGGGTGTCACTATTTATCCTATGGTGAAATAAATCAAGCCATATGTAGTTCTTGAGAAGTAAACTCTCCACACAGGTATAACCTATATAAAGAGGGTGGAATTTCTCCCATTGATTTTTGTAGCTGGACCCAGGATTGAAGATCCTGGATTCACTATGTATCCTTTGATTATAAGGAATCAAGACACACATAGTTATTTAATGGGAAACTCTCTATGAAGGTCTCACCCATATGTAGATGGGGAATTATTCCCATTTATTGTTTTTTTGGACCCATAATTGAATATTTAATCATATGTACTTGTCCTATGATGACAGTAATCAAGCAACACCTAGATATTAAAAAACAATTCACTTTCACATTATATGGTAAGGATGTAGGCGACTCGACATTAAAAGTGGATCTTGTGCTTATACCTAATACTAAGATCTGGGTGTCACTACATATCCCGTAATGGTGGGAATTAGATGGTCTCGTAAGGGGCACTATGGAGCAAGGGTTTCCCCCATCACCGCCTTCCTTCTCCCATGATAGATTGCCTGTAATTTCCCCTTTGGTGATTCTCTGTGTTTAGGATCGTGGCTTGTTCTCTTTCTTACAGTGGAGATGCTAGGTTTCTCGTGCTTTGGGCATCTACGGTGCTGTTGGATTTGGATCCACAAGCGGAAGACCGGTGTTGCGACGATGGTCACTGGATGAACATCAGGAACCGACGGTGGGATTGTGGGTTAGATCTATTCTTTGTGGTGTGGAGATGGTCCTGGGTCAAGATTTCTTAGCGGTTTGGGGTTGTATCCTTGATCTGTGGTGGATAAGAGTGCCTTGGGGGTCTCTGTAGTCTTCTCTGGTGGGTTTGATGGTGGTGATGGGCTATGGTGTTGGCTTGGTTTTGTTCACAGTGTGACCTTCCTTCAGCGTAGCTGTGTGTGCGAGGCTGATCTAGTGGTGGTTTAATTTGAACTTCATTTTTCATTTCCTTGAATATTCTTATTATTGTGACCTCCTGACTGGTGGTTGTGCGGCTTGGTTTAGAGGTGTAATGATGCTATTTTTTGGAGTTTGGATGGTGTGGTGGCGGCATCATCGTTAGAGGTTTTGTCTTCCGGTGGTGATTCCAATGACCGGTGAAGGTCTTAGAATGTGTTGGTGAATGGTGGATGGTGTTATGGTTCATATCCTAAAGGTGGTAAGTTAGTGCAGCCAGTCTTGAACTCTTGGAATAGGCCCCAAAAGAGGATCCAGAGTAAGTGGTTCATCTTTCTAGGGATTTTTGGGTTTGGTTGATGAGAGTGTATGGTGTCAGTCATCGGATCGGGCATGTACTTTGACACATGACACTGGATTTCCAATTACCCTTGAAATGGGGGAGAGCTTCATCATGATCAAATGCTGGGGAGGGGTAGCTCTAGGTTGTCATTCTGGTTTATACTCTTTTTCCCTTTGAGTGTGATTGTCTTAGGTCATGAAGTCTGTTTAGGTTTACCCCTTCTTCCCTTAAAAGGGGGTTTATCTTATAATAAAAAAATTTAAGGCCTTATGGACATTAGAGTAATGGTGGGAATTAAGCCACACATAGTTCATTAATGGAGGTATGGTGGGAGGCCAACACTAAAGATAGTGGTCCACTCGGGTGAGTTCTATGGTAATGCATAATTTTATGTCATGTAAGGGAAATCAATCGTGCAACATAATTTCATGAAGAAAGGACTCGTGGTGTTCCTTTTAGGGTCTTGAATCCAAGACCATGTTAACTCTATCATGAACCTATATGTCTCAATCATTTGGGGTAGCCTTTACCAAAATTCCTAAGACCATATGAGTTATTCTTAGTGTGAGAAAAAATTAATGGAAAAGGTTTCTCTTACCACACAAAGGAAATTAAAGGAAATGACCTGGGCATTTTTTATCATGAGGTGGATGGGAAAAGATACAATATATAGGAATCCCTACATATATCATTTGAATGAGAACAAATCCATACATAGTTATGGAAAACCATGTAGTTTAACATCATGTGGAAATGTTGTAATCCATGAATTTTAACATCCTGTAGTAAGGTTGAAGGTTACTGGAGGTGAAAAAGAAGGCTTGAACCTTATCATGTAGTCTGATGTATTGTGACTGAGAAAAATATATTGTGGTTGGGTCCAAGGTTTTGGATATGGGAATCACTACATATCTTGTGATGGTAGGAATACATCCATGCGTAGTTTTTGGATGGATAATTCCCTGTGTGTATCTGATTCATACACAAGGATGGGGGGAACTTCATTTCTCTTTTTCCCATATATAGCTCTTGCATAGTAAATTTTTGGTGATAAGATGATTCCCAAGAATTTTTATGTTATGTGGTGAGGAATTCTCCTGTATAGTTTAATGTAATGCATTGAGGATGTTCTTTGTATAGTTTAACATCGTCTGGTCAGGATGTGAGATTCTATGCAGTTTAACATCTTGATTCTAGGAAATTTTCTATAGATTTTAACATAATATGGTAAGTATGAGAGACACTATGATGTTTAACATCTTTCTACCATGAACTTTTTAATATATTTTAAAGTCATGTGGTCAGGATGAGAGATACTATTTAGTTTAACACCTTGTATCCAGGACCGTTTCTGTACGGTTTAACATCATGTTCTTAGGATGAGAGACGTCATGTAGTTTAACTTCTTGCTTCAAGGACCTTTTTTGTATATTTTAATTTCATGTGGTCAGGATGAGAGATGTTTTTTAGTTTAACTTCTTGATATAGGACCTTTTCTATACATTTTAATTTCATATTGTTAGGATGAGAGATGTTGTGAAGTTTAATGTCTTACTGCAAGAAAATTTTATGTACCGTTTAACATCATGTGGTTAGGACAAAAATACTAATTGAGGGATGTTATGTAAATAATTTCTTAAGAAAATTCTAATTTTTAAGTGGATTTATGTGTTCCCTGTCAATCAGGGCCTATGAGTAAGTTCCATTGTGATAGAACTTATGTAAAATATAAGGCCCTTCCCATTTGGGTTCTAACTTTGGAGTTTTCTTTCCTAGTGTCATTGGGTCCTAATATCTAATACATGGTCTCCTTGAAGGAATAAATGGAGGCATTCCTTTTTATTGAAGTCTCATGCAATTCAATTCTGATATACTTAAAGGCTATAAAGTCTATGCAACCTTTTCTCATTGATTCATTCAAATTCATCCAACTATTTTTACGGATGATCATCATCTTAGAGTTTCCCATATATGGATATTCTAAGTGATGGACGTTTTAATTCTATGGGAAATACCATCTTAGTCCCATACAGCAATGAATATAAAATTTCTTGCATAGCAGTATGCATGGTAGTACAGTACGCCCATAAATCATTGAAGAGCTTGTTTGTCCAAGACTTTTTACCCTTATTCACCCTCTTTTGGATTATATTTTATAGAGTCTTATTGAAAGACACTATTTTTCCATTTTCCATTGTATGATGGTGGGGTGAATCTTTGGACACAATTGTGTACTCCTGGTATAATTTATTCAACTCAGTATCAAGAAATTGGTGCAATTTTCCATCAATATCATTTGAAGGACTCTGAATCTAGTGATGATATTAGACTTCATGAAGTTGATTATATTCTTCTTTCCAAATTCCATTAGGGTATTAACTTAAACCATTTGTAAAATAATTCAGTATAAGTATTGATGTAATTAAACTACATAGATATGGTTGGGAGATATATCCCCACAACATCTATTCCCCACACAACAAAACTATAAGAATATTTAGCTATATGAAACAATTCTAGGTGTTGATGGAGGAAGTTTTCATGAATCTAGAATGCATGAAATTTCCTGGTGAACTTCATATATTTTTGTATCGTTGTTTTCCTGTAATAACCAAGCCTCCTAATTTGGTGGGATATCCTAGTACTAGATTGGTGAGAACCACAAGATTTTGCATGGACTTCTTCCACAATGGATGGAATCTATCTTTTTGCTATGAATCTGAGGATGATTACATCTAAGTCTCACTTTTATATGTATTTTTTCTCATTTGTCCCATCCTAGAGGGAAAATTTCACTACTCAGTTTTTAATATGCTCCCTTATGGATCGTTCTATTGGTAGAATCTCATTTTGAAGATAATCAAGTATGGGATCCATCCATCCAGGAGTGAATATCACTTCATCATGCTCTGGGGAATTTTTGATCTGATTGATTACTCAATTTCATAGATGATTACTAATGAGACCATCATTTAGTGTTTGATATAAAATATTACTTCTTCCTAATCAGGGTTGGCCAAAAATTTGGTTGCATTGGCGAGTTTATCAGAATGATCATTGTGGGAGACATGATGCAATGTGGGTTCAAAAGGTAACTTTATCATTATTCCTGTGACATTGATAGTGAGAGGGTATAATTATTCCTTTTTGATTCAATATTCTCCATTCATATGCTTTACCGCTAACTATGAATCCCATTTTATGTTCATGTAAGATATTTTTAACTGTGGGGTTAGTTCCGAGCTAGAAATAAGGGCCTGGTATTCGATATCACTATTCGTGCAACCTTCAGAAAGTAATAAATTGTAGGGAAATTTTATTTTTCTAGAGAAACAAATAGAATCCCTACACCAACCCAGTTTATTTTTGGGTTTTCAAATATTTCTCTGACAGGATGTTAGTAGGAACCATAAAAATAAATCTCCCATGTATGGGGAGTTTCATGGGAATAGAAAACCTTCTCATCTCGAATTTCTATGTCCACTAGTGTACTTTTTTGGAGTGGAATGTACTATAAGGAAATAAACCAGGGCCTATCCTTTCACTTCCATTTGCAACAAAAACTAGTTGTCATACTGGTACATAATTTCCTACCATCATCCCAAACTCTCGATCATCATAGGACAACCAATGATTTACTTAAGATAGTTAATATGAGAGACCAAGTGAAATTTTTTGTGCTGGTAGTAATGCCTCGTCATTTTCATTACAAATATGAGTGAAAGTAAATTATTCTTAACATTAGAATATCAATTCTCAATTTCTAGTATCATTCGGTTAGGGTAGTAGAGATTTTTCTCATTCCTAGAATCATTTTTCTGTGAAAGTAGAGTGATAAGTGATCATTCCATGGAAGCCACATATAATATGAGTGGTTTTCCTTCTACTGGCGGCATTAAGACTGGTGGGTGTAGTAAGTACTTCCTGAGAATCTCAAAGTCTTCTTGGTAGTATTCATATCATTGGTAGGTGACTCCCATCTTCATTAACTTGGGGAATCTGAGAGATTCTTCGGTCAGGTTAGCTATGAAATTTTGAATTTAGGCTAGGTGCCCTTGGATCCCCCTCTATTATTTAATATTTTGAGTGGTGAAATTTTCAAACTTACACTATTCTTTTTAGGGTCGACCACAATACTATGGTGGCATACCAAAAATCCAAGGAATTTCCTAAAATTTTCCCCAAATGTTCATTTTAATGGTTTCATCTTTATACAATGTTTCCATAACTTATTAAAGACTATTTTTAGGTTTGTGAATTGATTAAATCTCTATCGAGATTGGATGACCATATTGTTGATGTAACATTCCTCTATTCATCCATATAACGGATTAAAGATGTGATGAATGGATTTTTTATAAGTAATTCTAGCATTATTTAATCTAAATTTCATGACCTGATAGAAAAAGATCTCCTTGGGTGCTCTTAAGGTAGTGGTTTCCTCATCCTTAGGGAATATATTTATCTAATTGTGCCCTAAATACCCATCCATGAAGGAAAGTTCTTGAAAGCTAGAAGTTACATAGATCAAGAGTTCTATGATTAGAAATTTCAAATCTTTCTTTGGTAATTATCAATTAAGGTCCCTGAAATCAATGAATATCATAATATTCCTATTATTTTTCATGATAGGGATGATGTTGGAAATCTATCTTGGGTATTTCACCTCTCATAAAAAAATTGGCTTCAGTAAATTTGGAAACTTTTAACTCTATATTAGTAGCATGGAAGGGTTGAATCCTCTTGACCACCTACTTGAAACCTCATTTTTCACCAGGTAATCCTATATGGTGTATAGCCACATTGGGGTTCAGCCTAGGATTTTTTGTATAATTCTAAGACAACACATATAGATGTTGCTTTAAAAATGTGATGTGACTCTATTTATCTTCAATATGAAAAGTTAAACTAATCAATGTAGGCCATGGGTCTTATTTGGCTCCCAAATTTATCAACCTGAGCTCATCAATAGTGGTGGATACACCTTCTTCAAGTGTGGGAGGATTGTTCCTAAGGCCATCCTATTCTTCTTCTAACTCTGAGTTTGTAGACACATTTTCAGGTGTGGTAGATAATATAAGGGAATCTTTATCATTTTCTAGATGAGAGAGGCTATGGAAGAGAAATTGTTCATCCCCTACTACCAGAGTCAATGCAGAGAGATTTTAGATCTTATTGTTTTATTTTATACTGTCTCTGGAGACATAAGGATCCTGGAAGTCTGGGATTAAGTCTATTGCCTCAATTAGATTTATGGGTATCACATAATTGTTATTGAGCAAACTCCCTGAATTTTTAGGGGCAGTACCCAATACATTAGGGATAGAAAACATTACATTTTCATCTACAATTGGTTGTTTTCCTTCCTTTCTATAGAAACCTTCTTAAGCATACACAACTTCACAAGACTTAAAAGAAGTACTATCACCATATATCTCAAAAACCTTCCCATAAATGGGGTATTAAAATAATTGATTTAATTTTGAGGTTACCACCATGTGGTTATGAATCCAAGATATTATGAGAAGGAAATTATATACAATGTATTTCTAGATTACTATAAAATAAGAATTAAATGTGAGATCCCCAAACTAAGACTTGATCTTGATCTTCCTAAGAGGCCTTTATTTACTCTTATTATACCCTTCAATGGTCATATTTTTAAGAGATAAGTCTCCTTATATATATCCCAAAATTTGAAGGGTCTATATTGGGATGAGTTTGATCCTAAAACCATTGTCAATTAGGTCCCTTTGAATGAATACATTTTCAAGATTTCCTGAAACATATATGGGTCTAATGTGTCCCTAGATGACCTCATCCTGATCCTAATATGTAAATGATAAGGTGAAATGGAATTCTAAGGGAATGATCTAAAATCGATAAACAACAGTTGTAGATAACTTTTTTCTCAAAGTTATATGGGATCTGGATGGATATGATAAGTGTATATCTAAGTTATATTTAAATATGGAGTGCATCTAGGATTGGGAGCATGGCTGGGACAACTGCCAACTATTTCAAAATGTCTTACTTTTTTCCATAGGTTATCTCTTCTTGAGGTGGGATCTCTCATAATTATACAACTCGTGAGATGAGTAATTTTAGACATATGGTCATTGTGCTAGTGTAAAGGTTGATTGATCATCTACTTCTAGTGGCGTAGGTTAAATTGGACTTCTCTATTGTCTGTCATGATCAGACAATCAAATTATTGATAGATGGTTTTGCAAGATAACTAGGCTAGGATGATTTTTGGAGGGCTCCGAGGCACCTTCATATTTCTTTAAAACTCACTAGAGTACTTTACAATGGGTCTTAGATACATATATATCCTATGTGGGGATTTGGCCGAGATATTTGGTTCGACCATGCGCGCATTGTTCAATATACCCTTGGCTCCTCCACCTACAGCCTCTGACTCTCCAGTCAGGTATGGAGAAATCATAATTGAATTATTATTCATCATCAGATAAGGTTTATTCCAAGTTTAATACATTAATATAACCTAATATGAGCTCTTCATATGATAAGGGTTCCATTTGGTGGGGTGATTCCCATTCTTCCAACGTGATAAGAAAGAAGTATGCAAGAGTCAAAGATTGCATAATAGTTGGATATGACTCTTCCTCCTCTATATATTCCTATGTAAAATGATTACATCCACCAATAAGATGAATATTTTATGTTAACTACCTAGGTTATAGTATCGTTATGTGTTTGAGAAGTTGTTCTGTCATGGTGGAATGAGCTTGTTCAACTATTTTTTGAGTCATCCAGTTGTCAAACTTCTACCCATGCTTGACTGGGACTTTTTTACAATCACCTTATTCTATTGATAGGGAAATTTTTAAATAGGTCACATGTTCTAGGGAATTTTCCAAAATCACCTTTATTAAGTCAACCATTCTTTGGAGGAGCTCTTTGAAGATGAATCAATATTGGATGTTGTGACTGAGAATTATATCTAAAGGGAAGTAGTCATGATGATTGTTGATATTAACCTCATTGGGTTCCCTAGACTGTGTAATCTTGAGTACGTTATTTTCCATGGATGAAATAAAATAACTGGAGACTTTATCAGTTAAGGAGTATGCTTTATTCATCCATTAATCAAATATTGGGTGACCATGATCACTTTTTTCTTCTAGATGAGGGCGATTTTGTTGTTGCTACTACTTGATAGGAGGTGTTGGGTGGTTCAAGACCTAACTAAGTGCTTTAATGGGAACTGCTACTGGTTTTAGGGTCAAATTGGTATTATCTACCTTGGAGAACATTTTTCCCTATGCTGAGGGCATGATATTGGACTTAGATCGGGTCTATTGAATTGAATCTTCCAAAAATTGTGCCATTTATACAAATTCACAGAACCCACCTAGATATTTCATTAGGATTAGTGGTATCTATAGCTCATCCTAGATATTTTCATCATATACTTCCAACAATTTCTCCTATAATAGAGATATTTTGAATGAATAATTTAATCCTCTCAATATGGCTATGAAGTTAGAAACTCCTTCATTTTTACACTGCTTGTAGTTTTTAAGGTCTATAATTGTCATTTTTCTTAGAGTAGAGCTAAACTAATAAAGGAACGTGTGATGAAGGTATTCCCATCATGAAACAGATCATATTGGATAGTTGTTGCACCAAAGAAAGGCTGGACCTATTATAGATTGTACAAAACACATTATCTTGGTTTCCTCCTGATGATCTCGAGGGTCCATAATTGGACCCAATCGGGACACAAAGTGAGTGAGATATTATTCTAGATCTCTTGAATTGTCAAAGGTGGAGAAGGTAAGATTATATAAATTGGATGGGGTTAATGTATCATCCATCCATTTAGGATACGGATTATTCTAAGGCTACACATGTGCATGTCACCCTTACATGGCTTCCATTAAAGAATCTGGAGACTCAATGAAATTGAGAAGTTCTGGAGGTATTGATGTTTTTACCGCCTCCCTTCTATAGGGAGCAGGAGGGGCTTAATGAGTTGGACCCATATTTTTCTCTCTCTAATTCTCAATTCATATCCAAACTAGATGATTAGCTTAGAGAGGGATAGGCTATCACTATAATTGAGGGAATTCATGATCATCTTCGACATCCTTATTTATGTAGACCAGATTTCTAGATTTCACTAGTGCAGAAAATGTTATTTACATCACCATTTTTTACATCGGTTATATATAACCGACATGATAATCTGTGAAACGTGGTTTATTACGTCATTTATTTTATAACTGACGTAAAAAATGTGGTGAGTAAATTTGTAACGTCAGTTATTTTAATAACCGACGTTACAAATCGCGGGCATTTGTTTTTTACGTCGGTTATAAATTATCCGATGTAAAAAACCAAAGCGCGGTGTTTTTTACATCGTTTATTTGCTAACCGACATAAAAAATGAGATATCTATGAATTTTTTACATCAGTTATAAAATAACCGACGTAAAAAAAAGCGGCTTTTGAGGCCTTTTTGACATCGGTTAATTGATAAATGACGTAAAAAAACAACCCGTGGAATTTTTTTCATCGGTTATAAAATAACCAACGTAAAAAACTGTGATTTATGATGTATTTTTTACGTCGGTTATTCTATAACCGACGTAAAAAACCTACGCGCAGATTTTTTTTACGTCAGTTATAAAATAACTGATGTAAAAAATCCGTATCTGATACATTTATAAAGTCGGTTATTATAATAACCGACGTTATAAATGTAAAAAAAACAATTTATAACATCAGTTATTAAATAACCGACGTTATAAAACATTTAAAAAATTAACAAGCCCCATGGATTGTCATTTACGATTTTTCGATCGACAGTCCGGTGACTCGTCTATCTCGCTCAGTAAACCCTAATCGACTCATCGATCTCGTTGCATTAAACTCATTTTACCATCATCTTTTATCATCTTTACTCTCCTCAGATCTATCATCTCAACTCACAACACTCAAGTAATCCTCCCACGACTTTATTTCATTCGTTTTTTTTTTCAGACAGTCTATATTTATGTTTTGCAATTTTTTTGTTTAAACTAGGTAAGATTCTTTGATTTCAAACCCTCTTACCTCTTTTTCCCATCATCATCTTATTTATCATCCCCATATCTATTAGATCGACTCGCAATATTCACGCAAGCCTCAACTACTTCTATTTAGTTTGTTTTTGTTTCGTGAATGCCCGACATTGATGGTAATTTTTGTTTTCATTTACAACTAATGATCTCATTCACCTATATTACTGCATAGAATGTTTATTGATTAAATGTACGAATTCAGAAATGACATTTCATGTGTTGTTGTTTCTTATGTTTATCCTCTTTTATATGAGAATCTATTAGACATATAATGTAATGGTTGTTGACCTCTATGGCCCTTCGATGCATCGCTATGTCTCATGATTCCAAATAAAATTGGGTTCTGCTGAGGGCTTACCCTAGTATTTTTTGAGGCCTTGTCCAAGGCCTTGAAAATATGCTTAAGATTTCTAGAATTATCCATTACCTCATTATGATATTAGTTATCGAGAAAACTTGTGATCATTTGACTAGTTGAATATCAATGGTTATTTTTAATTATCATATGATAATTTAAGTAGCCATATTTAATAATATTTAATTCCATCTATTTCATGTTGAAGTATATATTAAATGCATGTGTTTTTAGTTGTTCAACATGCCTAGTTTTTATATGTAAACCATTGTTTGGGGGGTTGGGGGTGGGGGGCTGTCCAGAGTGTTGGGGGTGTCTAGGGGGTTTCCAAGAGGGTGGAGGCCTATCTAGAGGGTTTTGGGGGTTGTCCGGGGGTGGGGGGATATCCAGAGGGTTGGGGGTGTCCAGGGGGTGTCCAAGGGGGTCGGGGTGGGGGTGTTATCCAGGAGGGGTGGGGGTGTTGTCTGGAGGGGTGGGGTGTTGTCCAGGGGGTGGGGGTTGTCCAAAGGGTTGGGGGTGTCTAGGGGGGTGTCCAAGGGGTAGGGGTGGGGGTGGTGTCTAAGAGGGGTGGGGGTGCTGTCTAGAGGGGCGGGGGCTGTTCAGGGGGTGGGGGGATGTCCAGAGGGTTGGGGTGTCCAAGGGGGTGTCCAAGGGGGTGGGTGGGTGTGGGGGCTGTCCAAGGGGGTGGGGGCCTGTCCAGAGGGTTTGGGGGGTTGTCCGGGGGTTGGGGGGCTATCCAGAGGTTTGGGGGTGTCCTGGGGGTGTCCAAGGGGGTAGGGGTGGGGGTGGTGTCCAGGAGGGGTGGGGGTGCTGTCTAGAGGGGTGGGGGCTGTCCAGGGGGTGGGGGGCTGTCCAGAGGGTTGGGGTGTCTAAGGGGGTCTCCAAGGGGGTGGGTGGGTGTGGGGGCTGGCCAAGGGGGTGGGGGCCTGTCCAGAGGGTTTTGGGGGTTGTCCGGCGGGTGGGGGTTATTCAGAGGTTTGGGGGTGTTCAGGGGGGTGTCCAAGGGGGTAGGGGGTGGGGGTGGTGTCCAGGAGGGGTGGGGGTGCTGTCTAGAGGGGTGGGGCTGTCCAGGGGGTGGGGGCTGTCCAGAGGGTTGGGGGTGTCTAGGGGGGTGTCCAAGGGGGTGGGTGGGTGTGGGGGGTTGTCCAAGGGGGTGGGGGCCTGTCGAGAGGGTTTTGGGGGTTGTTCGGGGGGTGGGGGTCTATCTAGAGGGTTGGTGGTGTCCAAGGGGGTGTCCAAGGGGGTAGGGGGTGGGGGTGGTGTCCAGGAGGGGTCGGGGGTGCTGTCTAGAGGGGTGGGGGGCTGTCCAGGGGGTGGGGGCTGTCCAGAGGGTTGGGGGTGTCCAAGGGGGTGTCCAAGGGGGTGGGTGGGTGTGGGTGGTTGTCCACAGGGGTGGGGGCCTGTCTAGAGGGTTTTGGGGGTTGTTTGGGGGGTGGGGGTTTTCCAGAGGGTTGGGGGGTGTCTAGGGGGATTGACTACTGCATTGTGGTTTTTGAGATTATGACATGATGATTCTGTCGTGATGATTGGCTTTATATTGTGATTTTCTCCATCTAAATTTTTATTTTAAATATGATTTGATTCTCAGGTTTACTCCATTTTCTCCAATTTTCTATCAACCACTGTAGGCCCCATGGTTTTCTTTGATTCAATGGAATTTAAAACTGTTATATCTAACTATATTTTGTTTCAAAAATAATATTCAAGCATATTTTTTTAAATACGCATAGATTTGTTTTATATTTAAAAATTGTTTTACATTCAAATTATGATTTATTTCATATAAACATATATTTGTCTAATCTTAAAAATATATATATTTTTGATATTTTTTATAGGTAATAATGAGTCGAAGTTGGATTACGACACATCGAATGAGCAATGAATATGAGGAAGGGGTTGATTCCTTTTTGGAATTTTCTAAATGAAATGTTCCAAGTAGTGACATTTTTTTCTGTCCATGCCTGAAATGTTTGAATATGAAGAAGTTGAAAAGTAGAGAGATAAAATATCATCTAATTTGTCATGGTTTTAATCCGAGTTACATCCCTTGGATTTGGAATTGTGAAACTGGACGGAATGTCACTGATGATGATGATTCGTAAGATGGTAACTCTGATGGAATTGAAGAAATGATTCATGATATTGTAGCAGAACAAATTGAGATAGAACCGACAGTTGCGCATCTAAATGGTGATGCTGAAAAACCATTATATCCTGGTTGTATAGATTTTACAGTTTTTTCGGTGGTGTTAAGATTTATTAACCTGAAGGCCAAACATGGATGGAGTGACATAATTTTTACAGAGGTACTACAATTGATGAAAGGCATTCTTCCAAAAGATAACGATCTTCCAGATTCACATTACAAGGCCAAGAAAATATTATGCCCGATGGGATTGGGATACAAGAAAATACATGCTTTTCCGAATGACTGCATTATATATAGGAAGGAATATGAATTTATATCAGAGTGTCCTTAATGTGGGACATCACGGTATAAGGTGAAAGAAAAATCACAAGCTGATGTAGAGATTACAAAGCTCCCTTCAAAGGTATTTTGGTATCTTCCTATAATTAATCGTTTCAAATGTTTCTTTGCTAATTCACATGATGAAAAAAGGTTAATATGGCATGCTGATGAGTGGGTATGTGATGGAAAAATACAGCATCCAGCTGATTGTCCACAATGGAAGAAAATTGATGCGTAGTATTCTACATTTGGAAATGAAATTAGAAATATCATACTAGGGTTGTGTATAGATGGAATGAATCCATAACAAACCCTCAGTAGCACACATAGTTAATGGCCTGTTTTATTGGTAATTTACAACCTCTCTTTTGAAGTTTGTATAAAGCGCAAATATGTCATGTTGATTATAATGATATCTGGTCCAAATCAACCCGGCAATGATATTAATGTTTACTTTTCACCGTTGATTGATGATTTGAAACTGTTATGGGCTGATGGTATTAGGGTGTATGATTCTTATAAAATGGAATATTTTCAATTACATGTAGTGCTTTTGTTCACTATAAATGAATTCCCAGCGTATGGAAATTTTTCTGGATACAGTGTTAAAGGGCATAAAGCATGTCCAATTTGCGAACAATAGACGTCATATTGTCAATTGCATCATGGGAGGAAAACAGGGTACATGGTTCATCGAAAGTTTTTGCCTATGGATCACCCTTATAGAAGACTAAAAAAGGCATTCAATGGCTCATAAAAATTTTATACTGCTCCAAAACCTTTATCCCTTGATCTATATTTTGAGAGGGTGAAAAACCTTGATGTGACATTGAGAAAGACACAAAAATCTGGTAATGATATACATATTTGGAAGAAAATGTCAATATTTTTTGAGCTATCATATTGGAGGTATCATGAAGTTAAACATAATATTGATGTCATGCACGTGGATAAGAATATTTGTGATTGTTTGATTGTAACATTGTTAGATATTAAAGGAAAGACAAAAGATGGGTTGAATGCAAGATTAGATTTACTATCAATGGGAATACGTTTGGAGTTAGCTCCCACTCCTAAAGGAAGATGAACATTTCTTCCCCCATATTGTCATACATTATCGAAGAGGGAGAAAATTATCTTTTTTCAGTGTCTTCATAATATCAAAGTGCCTCAAGGTTATTATTCAAATGTAAAAAAATTTGTCTCATTGAAGGACTTGAAGTTGATAGGTATGAAATCACATGATTATCACGTCATGATGCAACAAATTCTACCAGTTTCATTGTGTGGAATATTGCCCATTCGTGTCAGAAAGACTATAATGAAGTTGTGTTATTTTTTCAATTCAATTTGTAACAAGGAAATTGATTTGAATGCTTTGAACATTTTGGAAAAGGATGCAATTTTTATAATTTGTCAATTGGAAATGTATTTTCCTCCAAATTTTTTTGATATAATGGTGCATTTAATGATTCACCTGGTTCAAGAAATAAAGCTTTGTGGACCTGTATATCTTCATTGGATGTATCCTTTTGAAAGGTATATGAAAATATTAAATGGGTATGTTAAAAATACATATCAACTTGAAGCCTCCATTATTGAAAAGTATATTTCTAAGGAGGTAGCATAGTTTTGTACGAGCTACTTGGCTGTGGCGCAACACATAGGTTTTCCTCCATCTCTCCATGAACGAGTTAATAATGAGGGAAAGGGGATTTGTGGCTTGAAAGTCAAATCATTGTCAGCTGAACAGATGAAGAAGTTAGAATCATACATCTTGAATAACATAGCTGATGCTCAACTGTATATCACATTTCATATTAATGAGTTGAAACAATGTCATCCAAAGAAGAAAGAAATGTGGATTTTGAATGAGCACAACAAAACATTTTTGTCATGGATTAAAAAGACCCTGCTTGGTAGATCAGATGTATCAGAGACATTAAAATGGATAGTGGGTGGTCCATGTTTAAATGTGATAACATGGTCCGGTTATGACATTAATGGCTATACATTTCATACAAAAGCACAGGACAACAGAAGTGCAGTTCAGAATAGTGGTGTATTGGTGTTTTCAGAAGCAATGCATTTTTCGAGTGCTAAGGATAAAAACCCAATTTCTGCATCAAGTTCATATTATGGAGTGATTGAAGATATATGGGAGGTTGATTACTTTAAAATTAAAGTTCCTATTTTTGACTATAAATGGTTTATCGGTAACAACAGTGTCAGACACGATGAATTTGGTATGACACTTGTTAATCTAAATAGATTGGAAGACACAGCTGGTTTTTTTATAATGGCAACACATGCAAAACAAATTTTATATGTAGTAGATCAATCAGATATGCAGTGGGCTGTTGTTTTACAAGGGAAAAACAATATGTTGGTGAGGATGAACTTGATGAAGATGCTGATTTATGTGAGATCCCTTCTTCCATGGAAATATTAACAGAACATAATGATGATCATGTTGAAGACATGGTTTGTTCCATAAGGAATGATCACGACGAAGGAATTTGGGAAAACAATCCATTTGTACATTCCTAAAATTACAGGTAACATATGTTTATTTCTTGTTTACATTTATTTTTTTCATAAAATGTTAGATATTATAGGTTTTTTATTTATTAAAACATGTATTAAAACAAAATAAGTATAAGTTTTTGTTTGTTTTAAGTTTGTTTAGTTTACTTTATCATGTTTACCATTACTTGAATTATATATCTATTATTTTTGTTCAGTGACAATTAATTTACCATGTTTACCAGGTTTACCATGTTTACCATGTTTACCATATTTACCATCTTTACCATCTTTACCATTTTTTAACATGCTTACCATATTACCAATGTTTACTATTACATAACTTAGTACACTTTTCTATTTTTTTATTACAGTAGTATTAAAATATTTGAATTTGTATATTTGTGAACTAACGTTTGTTTTTTTGATTTGAAGGATAATGAAAGATCATTCTGTTGATCAACCACATGATTCTGGAGATGAGCATATTTTTCATACCTTTGGGGAGGAACATTCACATTCTCCTATTATGACAAAGAGTTCAAAGGTTGGTAAACGTGGGTTCACATGTTTACCAAAATTAGCACTTTCCCATACGTAGGATCAGAGGATACTCATTGATTTTGATGATGATGATATTCCTAGAGGTCCAAATGAAAAATATTTTAAGAGTTTTGTAGAAACTCAGGCTAAGAGTAAAGTAAGAATTATGTATGATGACTGGAGAAGTGTGGATAAAGCGATAATCTCTCAGTTGTGGGAGATGATTTTGGTAATATCTTTTGCTATTGTTTGACTATTATTTAAATTTTTCTAGTATATATAAAATGTTTAACCTCTTCTTTATCAGATGAAATTTGATATTACTGACACTGGAGGAGTCAGGAAGAAATGATTATCGTTGGCTTCCAGGAGATGGAGGGATTTCAAATCAACCCTCTCATCTGATTTTATTTATGGTCATAGGAGTCATGACAATCCATGTCATATATATCCTTTTATAGATTAAGACACATGGAGACAGGTTTTTGAAAGTAGAATAAAAGAGTCTTTTTTGGTAAGGGAAATGTAAACTTTTATAAGCTATCTTATATAAATGATATTATTAATGTTTTGTTAATGATTTCTTATTCTTAATTTATAGCAAAAAAGGAAAGCTCATCAAGATATCCAATCTAAAAATGTATACCCTCGTAGTTTATCTTGGGGAGGGTATGTATTTTTGGGAGAATAAATGATGGTGGAAAAATTTCAACAACTAAGAGCTGAGTCTTCAAGCTCTGGAGAGGTGGCCCCTCCATCCCCTCCATCTAGACATGAAAAATGGAAGAGATATAGAAAGGGAAAAAAGGGCAATATCTTTCGGAATAATCAAGAATCGTAGCTCAGAGGATTGTAAGATATCTATTTTATTTATTTAAGTTAACTATTTTCTTCATATAATTTCAATCATTACAGAAATGTTCAATTAATTAATGCAGGACTCTCTTGAGGGGAAGAGTTCACAAGGGACATTTACAGCTACTGGGAGGGAAGATATTTTATCTATAGCATTAGGAAAGCCTGATCATCCTGGTCGTGTAAGAGGATATCCGGTAGGTGTATCGGTAAGAAAAGTGTTTCCACGTTCTTCAACTTCTAACATTGAGGGGGTTTAAAAAAATATAATCCTTGGAGGCTGAAGTTCATAATATTAATGTGACGATGGAGGACAAGATTAGAGCGACGGTGTAGTCTATGTTTGCAGACATGCAATGAAAATTTCAGACTGCAGCTCCCACTCTTCCACCTCCCCCTATAGACCCCATTATTTATCCTCCACCTCCGCCAGTAGCTCCCACTCCCCCACCACAGCCTGCAGACCCCATTTTTTATCCTACTCCTCCGTTGCAGCTTCCTACTTATTGAGAGTTGTATGTTGATGATCCTCAACATCATATAGTAGCATATGGGTTGGTATATTGTATAAAAGATATAGTTCATCATCAACAATTAGAGGTAGAGAATCAGGGGGTCACTTTACAGGATATTATAGATAGATCAGCTCGGGTACCATTACCTACAGATGAGGTGGTGATAGTTGGACATAGTATCGGCCATTTTTTAATTTGGCCATCTAGACTTCTTTGACTCATTACCATAGAGGTATGAATGTTATATCTTTTATTTTATTTTTTTATTAAATTTGTTTTATCATTTGAAAACTAATATATTTTTCAATTTATTTTTACAGGAATACTTCAAAGGTAAATAAATACTGCATAGAAAACAACAGAGACAAATGGCTATGACATTAGATACAGATTCTAGTAGTCTTGATAGATTGTAAAGACATTAAAATTTTTTGGCGGGTCATTATGAGTTTTCAATGGAAGCTCATGTTTGTGGATGTGAAATAAGTGTGGGGATTATGAAAACTGATATCATGGAGCTTGTTACTGGAGATAATTTGGGCATCAATGTGGTGAAACAATTTTCCATGTAAGTCTTAACACCTTTTCCCTGCATTATATTTATTTAAAATGTATACTTTTGTCTGTTTTGTATTAGGTATCTTTATAAAATTTGTGAGAAGAATGAGCTGATAGATGTATATGGATTCATAGACCCACAATTGATTTCCCCTGAAGCATGTGCATTGGATGAGGAACAAAGAATGATTTATATTACTGAAAGACTTGAAAAGAATATAGTCACACAATATTGGATGATGCCTTTTTGTGAGAGGTATGAAACACATCTCTCTCAAAGAGTTAATTATATTTTAACATAAAAAACCACTAATGCTAAATATCCCTTCTATCAGTGATCATTGGATGTTAGGGGTTTTTTGCCCAAGGGAGAAAGCACTTTATTGGATATGCTCTGTCCATGATGATGTGCAGGAAAGTTTTAAGAATATATTGGAAAAGTAAGTTTCAATTTCTCAATAGTTTTATATATTATAATGAATTTTAAATTTACCCCATTCGTATTATTTTCTAATAGGGCATGGGCCTACTTTCGAAAAAACACAAAGAAAAGGAGTGCAAAGATCAAATATGTAAATTCAAAGGTAAATATCCATTTATAATTTGTAATTTTTGATTTATTACTTAAAAATAATATATTTAATTTACATTCATTCAAACATAATTTTCATGAACAACAAGGCGTCATTGAATGCGGATATTATATGTTAAGATTTATGTATGAAATAATAACAACTGGGACAGTTGTGAATTTTGACCTGGCAAGATTTCCTCTTAAACTTTACCATAATATTTCAATTTGATTTATTCATTATACACGTTAACTACTATCCTTTTCATTTGTATCTTTTTGATGACCCTCAACCCTATACTTCTGAATACATCAAACACTTACAAGTGTAGTGGTCAAATTATTTTATAGGTTTGATTAAATTTTAGTTGTTTGTAATATAAAATGTAATTTTGAATATTGTCGTTGTAATTGTGTATTTGGTAGTCATTTAGGTTGTATTTAGTTTTTTTGAAGTTGACAGTGTAAGTTTTGAATGTTATATATGTGAATGTTTAATTTTTCTCTACTTCTTATTTTGGTCTACTAATGATGGTTTTTCTGGTATGGATTCTGGTCTAGGGGGAGGGGTTCTAAGGGTGTGGGGGGTGTTCAGTGGGTTTGGGGGTGTCCGAGGGTCTGGGAGGGCTGTCCGGTGGGGTGGGGGGAAGTCCAGGGGGTGGGAGGGCTGTTCAGGGGTGTGGGAGGGCTTTCCAGGGGTGTGGGAGGGCTATCCAGGGGTGTGGTAGTGTTGTCCAGGGGTGGGGGGTATACATGAGGGTGGGGGGTTGTCCAGGGGTGTTTGGGGTTGTCCAGGGGGTCGGGGGGAAGTTCAGGGGTGTGGTGGGGGCTCCAATAGGGTGGGGGAGGGTTGTCTAGGGTGTGGGGGGTATACATGATGGTGGGGGTTGTCCTGGGATGTTTGGAGCTGTCCAGGGGGTTGGGGGGGCAGTCCAGGGGTGTGGTGGGGGCTGTTAAGTGGGGTGAGGGGGTGAGGGGGTGCTGTTCAGGAGGGTGGGGGTTATCCCGGGGTTTTTAGGGATGTCCAGGGGGTCGGGGTAGTCCAGGGGTGTGGTGGGGGCTCCAATGGGGTGGGGGCTATCAAGTGGGGTGAGGGGGTGCTGTTCAGGAGGGTGGGGGGTTGTCCAGGGGTGTTTGGGGCTGTCTAGGGGGTCGGGGCAGTCCAGGGGTGTGGTGGGGGCTCCAATGGGGTGGGGAGGGTTGTCCAGGGTATGGGGTTATACATGATGGTGGGGGGGTTGTCTCGGGGTGTTTGGGGCTGTCCAGGGGGTATACATGAGGGTGGGGGCTGTCAAGTGGGGTGAGGGGGTGAGGGGTGCTGTTCAGGAGGGTGGGGGTTGTCCTGGGGTGTTTGGGGATGTCCAGGGGGTCGGGGGGTAATCTAGGGGTGTGGTGGGGGCTCCAATGGGTTGGGGACTGTCAAGTGGGGTAAGGGGGTGAGGGGGTGTTTTTTAGGAGGGTGGGGGTTGTCCAGGGGTGTTTGGGGCTGTCCAGGGGGTCAGGGGGCAGTCCAGGGGTGTGGTGGGGGCTCCAATGGGGTGGGGGAGGGCTGTCCAGGGTGTGGGGGTATACATGAGGGTGGGGGGTTGTCTTGGGGTGTTTGGGGCTGTCCAGGGGGTATACATGAGGGTGGGGGCTGTCAAGGGGGGTGAAAGGGTGAGGGGTGCTGTTTAGGAGGGTGGGGGTTGTCTCGGGGTGTTTGGGGATGTCCAGGGGGTCGGGGGCAGTCCTGGGGTGTGGTGGGGGCTGTCAAGTGGGATAAGGGGGTGAGGGGTGCTGTTCAGGAGGGTGGGGGGTTGTCCAGGGGTGTTTGGAGCTGTCCAGGGGGTCGGGGGGCAGTCCAGGGGTGTGGTGGGGGCTCTAATGGGGTGGGGGAGGGTTGTCCAGGGTGTGGGGGGGTATACATGAGGGTGGGGGTTGTCCCGGGGTGTTTGGGGCTATCCAGTGGGTATACATGAGGGTGGGGGATGTCAAGTGGGGTAAGTTTTATATGTTATCAAGTGGGGTGAGGGGGTGAGGGGTGTTGTTCAGGAGGGTTGTCGGGTTATCATGGGGTGTTTGGGGATGTCCAGGGGGTCGGGGGCATTCCAGGGGTGTGGTGGGGGCTCCAATGGGGTGGGGCTATCAAGTGGGGTGAGGGGGTGAGGGGGTGTTGTTCAGGAGGGTGGGGGTTGTCCAGGGGTGTTTGGGGCTGTCCAGGGGGTCGGGGGCAGTCCAGGGGTATGGTGGGGGCTCTAATGGGGTGGGGGAGGGTTGTCTAGGGTGTTGGGGGTATACATGAGGGTGGGGGGGTTGTCCCGGGGTGTTTGGGGCTGTCCATGGGGTATACATGAGGGTGGGGGATGTCAAGTGAGGTAAGTTTTATATGTTATCAATGTAAATGCTTAAATTTTCTTTAGTTATTGTTTTTATCTCCTTCTGTTTTTGTGGTACGAATTCTTGATTTGGTTTCTGGTTGTTTCTGAGGGAGAGCAGAGGACTTCATTCGATTTAAAAAAAATTGTCTTCCAAGTCGGTTATTTTATAACCGGCGTGATAAAGAAATCGGGAAGGGTTTATCACGTCAGTTTTTTTAATAACCGACATAATAAACACCTTTGGAATGGTTTATCACGTCAGTTATTTAATAACTGACATGATAAAAGGCTTGGGAAATGGTTTGTCACATCCGTTATTAAATAACTGACGTGATAACCCCCCCCCCCCCCAGACTGGTTTAGCACGTCGTTTATTATATAACCTATGTGATAAACCATTTCCTAGGGGTTTATCACGTCAGTTATTTAATAACTGACGTGATAAACTCCCCCCGCATGTGTTTATGATGTCGGTTATTATATAATTAACGTGATAACCCCCCCCCCCCCCCGGTTTATCATGGAGGTTATATAATAACTGACGTTATAAACCCCCTGGTTTTTTCATGTTGGTTATTAATTAACCGACGTGATAAACACCGCGATGTTATGTTTTTTACGTCGGTTTTTAAATAACCAACGTAAAGAACATTATTATAACATCGTCCATATTAACTTCAGCTAAAAACCAATGTAAAAAATGAAAAATAACTGACGTAAATAATGTTTTCTGCACTAGTGTTTGTAGATTTTCTGATGCTCAAATGTTGGTATTCTAGGTGGATCGGCTATTTCTTGATATATGGGAGGAGGGATATTCATCTCATCCTAAATATAATTCCAAGAGGGAATGTTTCCCATTGAGTAACTCCTCATTGATTTGTCTAAGATTTTGTATCTCATTCAAATATTGTTCAAATTGCTCCTCCTTGGAAGGAATATCGGTTCTTTTAGGCGACACGTGGGATATGAAAACTTATTTCTCTTTATCCTTGTAAGTGTTCAAACATAGATGTGGAAACTCAATATTCATAGGATCTAGGTTCTTTTATTAATCTATTTTCATGTATATATAGCTTTATTTGTTTCATCCATATCACCTTCCTCTCATGGTATATTATGTGTATTTTGTTCCTCTGTATTTGTGGCTTGATCCACATTGTATATTGTGTCAATGGTGATGACATTCAAAGAGGTATATCGAGCAATGGTAGTTATCCCATTACTCTCAACACAACTGGGTGATTCTAAATTACATTCATCAATATCATTTTTCTGACCATTGGACATATTGGACCATTTTGTCTTATGCCCCCTATAAGGTTTGATTGCCTTCATCGTACATTCCTCCTATCTTGTTCGGTGAACATTAACCTTAAGGTTGTTTCCAATCATGATTTATAAATAGTTTTTGAATATAATAGGTTCATCTTATAATGGGAGGAACATATGGGATGTCAACAGTTGATATTTACCTCCCAATTTAGAGAATACTTATTCCCTATATGGTGATGATGATGATAAAAATGCCCTCAGTCATATGGGATGGGGACTATTCAGGTTCACAATTGGTATTTTTTTTATCCTTTTGTTGAGTATTTTATGATTCCTATCATGTATTTTAGGACTCATGGGATGGAAATTGAGATATAAATTCTCACAAACCTATGGGATGGGGTTGATCTAGAACTTCCGTTTATTTCTCCAAGACCCTCTCAGGGTGTGATGAACCTAATGATGGTGATTGAGATAAAAATTCATCCATCCTTATGGGCTGGGATTTATTTGCAACTACTGCTGATATTTCTTGAATCTTCTTAGGGATTTATGATTTTAGGGGTGGATGTGGTGGTAAATATTCACCAAGAATGGTGGGCTAGGTTCTCTCTTTGATGGTTATTGTGCCAACTACTATTGTAATATGTTTGATTTGGTGTAGTCGTGCTCGTGTATGAACTGGGTGTAATGAAAACCCATTATGGGAGTCATTCATTATAAGAAATTGTTGGGTTGACCTTAAATTCAGTTTTTTTTATGAAATACATTCTCGTTTCTTCAGGGGGACCAGTTTAAATATCTATAAGTAGTCCTCTCCCTTAATTAATAATGTCTTGACATCATTTAAGCAGAGGAATTCCATTGTAGTGACCATCTGGCTCATGCCTTACCTAGTCCTTTGATTTTTTTCGGAGGATATAACAATACAGGACACTATATTTGGGGACTTTTTCTATTCTAGGGGTGTGGTGATGCTCCATTCTCCATACTTTACCCATCCTTGAATATGAATACATGACAAGGATTCAGTGATCATTTTTTGAAGAGTTTTGAGGCAATGGAAGCAAGAATCTTGTAGAAATGTTCTATGATTTTATGGTTTTGGGTCCCAGTCCATAGAGATAGTATTCAGGTCTATCTTGTCATGGCCCCTCCCCAAAAGGTGTAACCCTCTTGGGCTAGCAATGTGAGAAGGGAGATAATGACCCCAGAGTCCCACCTCTAGTAGGCCCTGAGTTGGTGACTAGCACCGAGGGTATAGTAAACACATGGATGGGAGGCATTACCCTCTAAGAGAACACATGAAAAAGAGAGAGGTAAGAAAGACACCCACCAATATCTTTGTCTCAAACAACAATATAAATGATATCCCAAGTACACATATGTAATGTCATGCAAAACTACTACAACTGAAAGGGGGAAACTGAAAGTACCCTAAAGAAGGTAAAAACAATAGCAACCACGAAGCCCAAACACCTCCTACAACCCCAATCTAGTAAAAACAAGCATGATCTCCAACCTTCTCCAAGTGACCTGAAAAATAGCTTATATATACATAGGATGAGTATAATAGTATACTTAGTAGGATCCTCCCCAGAGCCTCTCATGCAAAAGTAAAGAAAGCATGCTAAAGCATAGTGAACAACAAGTGAAACTAACTCATCACCTAAACAGGTATACTAAGTTCCCAGCCTCACCATGGCTACTCTCAATAAGTATCATATACAAGAGTGTATAATATAATATAAAATATCAAGGGTACCACGCTACTGTTTCCCCACTAGTTTTTTGCTTTTCCCTAACATCGCACGTCCTAAGCATCTCACTTCAAAAAGGCTTGCCCGCAGACACCTGGGCGAAGCACCACAACAGGAACCTCATGCAACAAAACCACCACGTCCACATAAGCAAAGTAACCCAGTAGTTTCTGGGAGCCACCATAGCTCACATAACATGTATCATACGTCGAGTATTAAACCTTAAGCCATTATAGCCCATACACTGAGTAAGGATCCTCAATACATCACAACCTATACACGTTACACCTATAGTAGTCCATAGGAAACTATATCCAGAATATATGTGTGTGAATAACCACAATCCATTACAGCTCTCTACACACATATATGGCGAAAACTAACCATTGTGCCTACCATCACAAGTAACTACCAAGAGAAGAGATCGGGGCCAAAGGGGGTAGTCATCCATCCATCCTCCCACCAGAATGTTGAGAAAAACACCCCCCCCCCCCAGGGCTCAGAATCCCCGGGGTGTCAGTTTCCCAAACTGACGGGGTGGAGTAGTGTATAGAAACACAAAAAGTACAGAATATACTATAGCTCACAACCACACTATGGACATAACCTATTTTTAGACACAACTACAGCTAAAATCTCTCAAAATCCTGGTTGCCACTTCTAAGACTAGGTATCCTATAAGCGCACAACCATTTAAAGATATTTATTACACTAATTCATTCCCTTTTTATCGGTTTCACTTTATGTTAATTAATTCATTAAACATTAATTAACCATTAACAATTCCACATTAAATTACATTAGCATCACACCCAAAGTCCCATGTCCTCAACATTTCGTCCCAGTAAGATCCAACCCCTTGGGTTAACATCATTTATTCAATCATTTATTAACAACATTATTACTTTCCCATATTCCCAGACATTCTGGAAAAACATTCTAAACTACTAAACACAAGGGGGCTCAACTCAGTGAGTAGATGAACTATCCGTCAAGTCTTTTCCACCTATAGAAATAGCATAGACACATCCTCCCTTGTGAAGCTAAATATGGAAAGCACGTAGCATACCCCACGTGTCTTCGCCCCTTTTGGAAGAAGGGTAAGAAAAAAACAACTACCTTGAGCAGTGGGGAAAGTAAAGTAGATAAACAACAAACAATATCAGAAAGCATCGAAACATTCACATCCAACTCTTTCCATCATCCCCAGTGTCCTCCCCGACACCCACATGGATAAACTAATGCATCTTCCCTCTCTAGGTGTCAAATTCTACCACAACTAATAGGTCTCCCTGCCCCCACATATCCCAACAGCCTTTCGGGATCACATCCCAACACAAGGAGAAGGAAAACAACCATCATATCAATTGGGCTCTTGGCCCTTAAACAAGAAAGAGGGTAACTCATAACCCTACAAGGAATTATCTTTTATCAAACAACCAGTTCTCTAATCCATCTTGGATTAACATATTTATTATTTTTAGGTTCCAACTTCAGGAAACCTAAATAGTAAGCTTTCACAAATAATTAATCATGCTTACTGTACCAATTTGATTAACATCAAATTACAATAATAAAAACCAGATTCATTTACATGCCTCTTTATCTTTATCCAAACAATTATCAATTAATTCTAGCTTTATGTTCTTTGACAATTTACATCAAGAATGAAAATATAAACAAAGAAAGCATAGATATCACACTATATAGAAAAAAAGAGGCAATAACATATGATTGATATCAATTTATTTATCCATTTCAAATATTTATGATGTAAATTCCATTGTGATGCAGTGGGATAAAACATGATAACTATACAGTTACACATAAAATAAAATATAACCAACGAATCCCCTACTTCAAATGGTTCTTGACGTTCTTTATATGAGAACGAGCCACACAACGGGTTACGATCTCCTCCCCTTTGACAACTATATCCACCCAAGGATACAGAGACACCACCACATCGGCCAATACCCAAGAAAACACCATTAGAAACATAGGGGTAAAATTCCATAAAAGGAAAAGGATAAATAGAAGGAGATGAACCCAAAAGAATGAAGATAGATCATACCTTATATCAAAGATTGATTGATACTTCTTTATTGCATCAGAAATAGAGGGGAACTACTCCAAGGAAGAAAGATTGATCGCACAACTTCTATGGGAAGGAATGGAAGGTTCGAGCATCTCACACCCAAGAAAAAGGAGAAAGGATTGGGTAGGAAGATATCTCATCCCTTTAGAAGATTTAATGGAGTAGAAGTTTAAGATATACTGGATTTTCCATTAAAAGAGGATCACATTAAACCATGTGATTTGACCAAGTAAAAACATCCCGAGCCTTAGGAAAATTAATATAGGAGTTAAGGCCTCTAAATAATTCTTAGAGTCCTTAAAAAGGCTTTAAATAGATTTTACGTTAAAGGAAATGTCAAACGGGTGAAACTGTAGGAAGTTGGAAACACTGTTCATAAACTCGAAATTTGGCAAAGGAAAAACATTGTTCATGAACCTCACCTTTGAAACCTCACTATTGGAACCTCGCCATTTTGGAAACACTATTCATGAACCTCACTATTGGAACCTCACCATTGGAACCTCACCATTATGAAAACACTGTTCATTAACCTCGCCGTTGAAACCTCACCGTTCTGGAAACACTATTCATGAATCTCACCATTGGAACCTCACCATTCTAGAAACACTTTTCATGAACCTCACCGTTGGAACCTCACCATTCTGGAAATACTATTCATGAACCTCATCGTTGTAACTATTCACATAAGCCTACAGTTGCACTATTTTCCTAAGGCTACCATCATACTATTCACAGAATTGGAAATCTGGAATAGTGTTGGGGATAAGTTACCTTGACCTCCCGGAACACCTCAAACACCATATTTTCATAAAATAATGGACTATAGAGGTCTGGGCCATTACATTAGATACCTCTCAAAACATTCTCTTCCTCAAGAATTCAAAACCAACCTAAAAGGAAACAAAAAATAATCTCAAACAACCACCCATCAAGATACCTCTCAAAAGAGAGAAAACCACAAGAAGCAACCAAAGAAGTCCATCTCATAAACATGAATGGTCTACAATTACAAAGTGAACATCGTTACATGAAAAGAGTTAAGCATCAAACAACTATGGGTACTGAGCACGTATCTGTGACTTGTGTTCCCATGTACTCTCCTTCATGCCACTGTGTCACCACAAGACATGAACCAAGGGGATAGAACTCCCATGCAACACCTTCTCTTTGCAGTCTTGGATCTCCACAGGTCACTCCTCAAAGGTCACATCATCATAAAAATTGTTCTCTCCCAAATCGATGACGTGAGAGTCATCATGAAAATAACAATGGAGCGGTGACACATGAAAAACATCATGTATTTAGCTCATCTGTGAGGGAAGTTCTACTCGATATGCCATAGTTCCTACATGATATAACACCTAGAAGGCCCAACAAACCAGGGAGAAAGCATACTCCCATGACCAAACCTTCACTTCCCATGATGGGGAGTCACTTTCAAAAACATGTGATCCCCAACATCAAACTCTAAGGGTATTCTCCTTTGATCGGAATATGGTTTTTGATGATCCTGCACTCTCTTCATCCTCTCATGAATCGCCTGAACCATATCTATTTTATTCTACACTAGTTCCGGTCCGAGAATTGTTGACTATCTGACCTCAGTCTAGCACAACAGAGAACGAAAATGCCATCCATACAAGGCTTCAAATGGTGCCATACCGATGGTGGAGTGAAAATTATTTTTGTAAGAAAAATCTACCAAGGGTAAGTGCCTCATCCACAAACATCCAAAATCCAGGACACAAGAGCATAACATGTCATCAAGAGTCTGGATGGTCCGCTCTATATAACCATTTGTCTGAGGATGAAAAGAAGTGATATGGAATAGCTAAGAACCAAAATCATGATGGAGACCTCTCCACACCCTATAAGTAATATGAGGATCTCAATCGGAAATGATCGTCCTTGGAACTCCATGAAGTCTCAACACCTCTTCCAGATACTGCCTCGACAAAACTTCCACTGAGCTTGACTCCTTGATTTCTATGAAGTGGGCTGATTTTGTTAAATGATCCACTACTATCCAAATAGCATCATGTACTCTCTGAGATTGAGGTAAACTAGTAACAAAGTCCATTGATATGTCCTCCCACTTTCACTGAGGAACATCTAATGGCTAGAGAAGACCACCAGGAACACAGTGTTCGGCCTTCACCTTCTGGAAAACCAAACATCGAGACACAAAATCTAAAACCACATGCTTCAGCCCAGGCCACCAAAAATGGCTCCTCAAGGCTCGGTACATCTTTTTCACTCCAAGATGTACCGCTAAAGGATAACTATGGAACTCTCTGAGAACCATCTTGCACATCATAAAAGGAACAAATATCCTTCCATGATACAACACTTGGTGTTGTTCATCCTCAGACCAACCATCAAGGGCCTCACCACAAACAACTCGGTCTCTCCAAACCTCCACCTCAAGATCCCCCAACTGGGACTCTTCCACCTGATGCACCATAGATGACTACACCGTCATCTAAAAAAGGCAACCTCTTCCACCAACTTCTCCCATATCAAGATGTAATAATAACAGTTCTTTATTATTATCTAGGAATCACCAGATTCACACACCACGTCACTACATGAATTCCTGATCAGCGTATAATCTACAACATTCCCCTTTCCAGGGGTATACGATATTTTGAAGTGTTATTCCTATAATAACTACATCAACTGACGTTGTCGTAAATTTAAGTCACATGGGGAGAAAACATACCTCAAACTCTTATGATTGGTGAAAACCACAAAGTTCTATCCAATGAGGTAATGTATCCACAACTTCAGAGAAAACACCATGACTGCCAACTCAAGATCATGGGTGGCATAGTTACATTCATGGGGATGCAACTTCAAAGACTCATAAGAAACAACTTATCTCTGCTGCATCAGAACACAACCTAACCCCAGATGTGAAGCACCGCAGAAAACATCAAACTGAACTCCCTCTACAGGAAGAAAAAGAAATAGAGCACTTACTAAATTCTCCTTTAGATACTCTAAAGCTTCCTGACACTGATCATTCCATATGAACAACTGATCCTTCCTAGTAGAAGCTGTCAAAGGAGTCGCAACTCAATAGAAATCGTCTATGAAACTCCTGTAGTAGCCTATGAGACCAAGGAAACTTATCACCTCTAACACTGTCTTAGGGGATTCCCAAGACACAAATGCTTCTATCTTCGATGGATCCATAGTTACTCCCTATTGGGACACAACATTCCCTATGAAACAGACTTGTCGATCCCAAAAATCACACTTCAACAACTTCCCAAATAGCTAATGTTGATGAAGAACTCCCAAAACAGCGTGTAGATGCTTTGCATGCTCCTCCTCAGACATGGAGTGCACAAGGATGTCATCAATGAAAACCATCATGAACTTGTCCAGGAACTCATGGAACATAGCTTTTGTTAATCCCATGAACATAGTTGAATCATTTGTCACACTGAACGAAATTATAGCAAACTCATAATGCCCATGACGACAATGGAAAGAAGTCTTCGGGATATTATCATCTTTCACATGCATCTGATGATATCTTGACCACAAGTCGATATTTGAGAACCAACTTTAACCCTTTAGTTGATCAAATAAATCATCAATCTGTGGAAGAGGATAGTGATTCTTTACTTTCACTTTGTTTAAGCGATGATAATCGACACACAACCGCAAACTTCTCTTAGCCTTCTTCAAGAACAAAACCGGTTCACCCCACGGTGACACACTCATCCAAACAAAACTGCACTAGAATATACCATCAATATGTATATGTAGATCTCATAACTCAGAAGGGGACATCCGATATGGATACATAGAGATTGAAGATGCTTCTGGTTGTAGCATGATCCCAAACTTGATCTCTCATCAAGGGGGTAATTCTATAACCTCTTCTAGAAAGAAATCAGGGTACTCTTATACGACCCTAGGAAATGCCAACTATTGAACTTCTGAATAACTCATAATCAGATCATCCATCATGGATGATAAGGACAAAACATTCCACTGACCCATCTAAGGGTCTCTCTTGCTAAAAAACACCACCGGCTCTCCATCTGCATCGAAGAACACAACATGCCTCCTGAAGTAATCCACGATAGCTTGCACTGAATACAACCAATTCATGCTAAGGATGAAATCATTTGGTTGTATCTGTAAACATAGAAAATCTCCCCAAGAGCGGTGCTACCGCAGCACTAGCTCACAGTCTCTACATACTTCAAACAAGTCAGCTCGACCTCCAACTGGCGTAGTCAACGCCAAGGGCACTGGAAGCCTCTCTACCTTAAGCCCCAAAGCATGGAAAATGGTAGGTGATATGAAGGAGTGTGTCACTCCTGAATCAAAAAAGTCATACACCAAGGTTGAAACAAGCAAAGGGTACCTAGAACGATGTCTGGCTCTCCTAGAACTGGAATCTCTAAAGCATAAAGTTGACCATGACCTCCTTCATGGCCTCTCTGAACCTGACGATGACCACCACCATGGTCACGCTCTAATCTCTGAGGACGAAGAGTGTCACGAGGTTTTCCTCTACCTGCCCCATATACCCTTTGCTGGTCCAAATCTGGTGCAACCTGTTGCTGCTGCCTCGGCTGGAACTGCCTCAACAGAGGAACCAGGAGCGGAGCACCAAGTGCACGATGACTGCTTTGAAAGGTCATGCACTCTCGCAGCTGATGACCTTGACCACCACAATAAAAACAAGTGCTTGATCCCTTGACATAGGCTTGAGATCCACCTCCCCCAAAGAAACGATATCCTGAGGGCTGGGACCTACCCCCGGTGGAACGGAAACTCTTCGGCCCTGAAAACCAGGAACCCCAGACCATAGCTCTTCTTCGTAAGGAATCATAATAACTCCCCTCTCATGATGATCCAGTTCTATCCAAAGTCCTCTCGATGAACTCTGCCCTCACCAACACCTCATGATATTTCTTCAGTATAAATGGTGTGACATGGAACTGGATCTCTGGGTGCAAAGCCTCCTCGAAATTCCTCTCCCTAGCCTCCTCATCTGGAAATAGGTCTGAAGCATATCGTAAAATGTTCTTGAAACAGATTCCAAACTCTCGCACACTAGAGCTCCCCTGTAGAAGGGTAAGGAGCTCCTGGAGACTGGATTCCTTCATGGTCGAAGAAAGAAACTCAACTCTGAACTTGTCTTGGAACTCCTCCCATGAGATCGCGGACTCCTCACGATCCCCGAGGAACAAGAACCACCACTGCCTCACTGATCCACATAGAATCATCACAACCAAGGACACCCAGTGCTCCTTCAGATCATGGATTGAATTGAATCCTATCTCGACCTACTCAAACCAATTTTCCATGACTGCATCTAAAATGGTTCCCTCATACTTCTGCAGAATCTAGTGATGGAACTCTCAAAGTGTCCTCCTCCAAGTGTTTTAATCATCAACCTCTATCCTGTGGCAATCTACTGGCATGGCCTGCTGAACATATTCTGTCCAAACCTGACGAGGACATCGACCTGGAGCCATACCTATAAAATAAAAAACCATTAGATCTCCAAAACCTATAATATGGAAGACTCGACATTAATTAATCCATGAATTGTTTTATTTTATTCATTTTAGGTTACCCTATCCCAAGGTCTACCCATTAAAACATAGGCACAAAGAAGAATGATGCATGATCCTTTCCTAGGTCTCTACCCTGTAACTAGTATCACCTTGTTTAGTAGCCATTGTAAACTTAAAGGTCCATACATCAGATCATAGGGGGGCCTAAACGCCTATGTATCAGCCATTCTACAGTGTTTACATCACTTGATAAACTTGACTGACATTGTTTCCCTACCAACCCATGCAACCTCACATGTGTCTAACTCTAAACTCCATCCTATCCCTCAACTGGACCTCTGATACAACTCTATCATGACCCCCTCCCCACAAGGTGTACCCCTCCTAGGCTGGCAATGTGATAAGGGAGATAATGACCCCCGATTCTCACCTCCAATAGGGCTCAGGTTGGAAACTAGCACCGAGGGTATAGTAAACACACAGATGGAAGGCATTACCCTCTAAGAGAACACATGAAAAAGAGAGATATAAGATAGACACCAACCAAGCTGCTTGTCTCAGACAACAATATAAATGATATCTAAAGTACACATATGTAATGTCATGAAAAACTAATACAAATGAAAGGGGGAAACTACAAGTACCCTAAATAAGGTAAAAACAACAGCAACCACGAAGCCCAAACAGCTCATGCAACCCCAAGCTAGTAGAAACCAGCTTGATCTCCAACCTGCTCCAAGTGACCTGAAAAAAAATTTATATATACATAGGTTGAGTATAACAGTATACTCAGTAGGATCCTCCCCAAATCCTCTCAAGAAAATGTAAAGAAAGTGTGATAAAGCACAGTGAACAACAAGTGAAACTAACTCATCACCTAAATAGGTATACTAAGTTCCCAGCCTCACCATGGATACTCTCACTGAGTATCGCATACAAGAGTATATAATATAATAAAAAATATCAAGGGTACCCCGCTACTACTTCCCCACTGGTTTTCCACTTTTTCCCAATGTCTCATTTCCTAAGCATCTCTCTCCCAAAAAGGCTTGCCCGCAAACATCTGGGAGAAGCACCACAACATGAACCTCATGTAATAAAACCACCACTTCCACGTAAGAAAAGTAACCTGGTAGTTTCTGGGAGCTGCCACAGCTCGCATAGCATGTATCATATGTCAGGTATTAAATCTCAATCCATTATAGCCCATACACAGAGTAAGTATCCTCAAGCCATCACAGCCTATACACATTACACTCATATTAGTCCATAGGAAACTATATCCAGAATATATGTGTGTGAATAACCACAAGCCATTACAGTCATCTACACACATATATGGGGAAAACTAACCATTGTGTCTACCAGCACAAGTAACTACCAAGAGAAGAGAGTGGGGACAAAGGGGGTAGTCATCCATTCATCCTCCCACCGGAATGTTGGGTAAAACACCCCCAGGGTTCATAATCCCCAGGGTGTCAGTTTCCATAACTGACAGGGTAGAGTATCATATAGAAACAAAAAAAGTACAGAATATACTATAGCTCACAAACACACTATGGGCATAACCTAGTCTTAGACACAACTGCAGCTAACGTCTCTCGAACTCCCGGATGCCACTTTTAAGACTAGGTATCCTATAAGCACACAACCATTTCAAGATATTTATTACATTAATTCATTCCCTTTACATCAGTTGTGCTTTATGTTAATTAATTCATTAAAACATTAATTAACCATTAACAATTCCACATTAAATTACATTAGCATCACACCCAAAGTCCACTATCCTCAGCATTGCATCCCAACAAGCTCCAACCCCTTGGGTTAAAATCATTTATTCAATCATTTATTAACAACATTATTACTTTCCCATATTCCTAGGCATTCTAGAAAAACATTATAAGCTACTAAAAACAAGGGGGCTAAACTCGGTGAGTAGATGAACTACCCATCAAGTCTTTGACACCTATAGTAATATCATAGACCCATCCTCCCTCGAGAAGATAAAAATGGAAAGAATGTGGGATACCCCATGTGTCTTCACCCCTTTTGGAAGAAGGGTAAGAAAAACCAGCTGCCTTGAGCAGTGGGGAAAGTAAATTAGTTAAACAACCAACAAGATCGACAAGAATCCAAACATTCACATCCAACTCATTCCATCATCCCCGGTGTCCTCCTCGATACCCACATGCATAAACTGATGCATCTCGCCACACTAGGCATCAACTGGTACCATAACCAATAGGCCTCCCTTCCCCCACATATCACAATATCCTTCCAAGATCACCTCACAACACAAGTAGTAGGAAAACAACCATCATATCAATTGGGATTTTGGCCCTTAAACAAGAAATAGGGTTACTCACAACCCTACAAGGAATTATCTTTTATCAAACAACCAGTTCTTTAATCCATCTTGGATTAAGTGATTTATTATTCGTAGGTTACAAATTTGAGAAACCTAAATAGTAAGATATCAAAAATAATTAATCATGCTTGCTTCCCCAATTTGATTAACATCAAATTACAACAAGAAGAACCAAATTCATTTACATGCATCTTTATCTTTATCCAAAAAATTATTAATTAATTCTAACTTTATGTTATTTACCAATTTCCATAAAGAATGAAAATCTAAACAAAGCAAGCATAGATATAACACTATCTAGAAAAACAAGAGGCAATAACATATGATCGATATCAATTTATTTATCTGGTTCAAATATTTATTATTTCAATTCCATTGTGATCCAGTGGGATAAAACATGTTAACTATATAGTTGCATGTAAAATAAAATAGAATCAATGAATCCCCTACTTCAAATGGTTCTTGAAGTTATTTATATGAGAACAAGCCACACAACAGGTTATGATATCCTCCCCAATGACAACTGTATCCACCCAAGGATTCAGAGACACCACCACATCGGCCAACACCCAAGAAAAGCCCATTAGGAACATGGGGGTAAGATTCTATAAAAAGTAAAGGAGAAACAGAAGGAGATGAACCCAAGAGAATGATGATAGATCATACCTTATATCGAATATTGATCAATACTACTTGGTTGCATCAAAAACATAGGGGAACTACTCCAAGGAGGAAATCTTGATCGCACAACTCCTACGGGAAGTAATGGAAGGTTCGATCATCTTACACCTGAGAAAAAGGAGGAAGGATTATGGAGGAAGATATCTCATCCCTTTAGAAGATTTAATGGGGAAACGATTTAAGATATGATGGATTTTCCATTAAAAGTGGATCTTATTAAACCACGTGGTTTGACCAAGTAAAAACATCATGAGCCTTAGGAAAATTAATATAGGAGTTACGGCCTTTGAATTGGCCTTAGAGTCCTTAAAAAGGCTTTAAATGCATTTTACGTCAAAGGGGCGAAACTGTAGGAAGATGGAAACACTATTCACGAACTCGAAATTTGGAAAAGGAAAAAAACAATGTTCCTGAACCTCGTCATTAAAACCTCATCGTTGGAACCTCACCGTTATGGAAACACTTTTCATGAACCTTACCATTGAAATATCACCATTGGAATATCACCGTTCTGGAAACATTGTTCATGAACCTCACTGTTGAAACCTCACCATTGGAACCTCGCCATTCTAGAAACATTGTTCATGAACCTCACCATTGAAACCTCGCCATTGGAACCTCATCATTCTGGAAACACTGTACACGAACCTCATCATTTAAAACTCGCCGTTGGAACCTCGCCTTTGAAACCTCACCATTCTGGAAACACTATTCATGAACCTCACCATTGAAAGATCACTATTTGATCCTCACCATTGGAACTATTCACATAAGCCTACCATTGCACTGTTCACCTAAGGCTACTGTTTCACTATTTTCCTAAGGTTACCATCATACTATCCATAGAACTTAAAATTTGGAAAAGTGTTGGGGATAAATGACCTTGACCTCCTAAAACACCTCAGACACCAGATTTTCACAAAGGAATGGACCATAGAGGTTTGAGACATTAGATAGCTGACAACAGAGTTCATTAATGGTCAGAAGGTGACCCTTGTATCCTTAATAAGGGAGGTTTCTAACCTTAAATCTCTGATGAGTTGCCAACATATTCTAGAATAGGTAAGTCATTAACTTCATCTTGATCTCATCTGGGATCTCAAAGTCAGAATTACAAGGTTCCAAAACATGGTTGGGAGGTTGTTTTCATCTTACTCTCTTTATATTTTAATGTCAGCTTCCTCTTCATCAAACTTACATGCCTCTACTTAATCAAACCACAGAAATTAATTCTTGGGGTTTCCTACTGACCACATTGAAGGGTTCCTAGTATCTGGTGGGGAAATATATATAGTTTATCTTAGTTTTTTGAGTACCTCTCCATACAAAGGTGTCTAAATTTAGAGCACCTCTCTATATCGAGGTGTCTAGTAAAGTAGTAGATTTCCTTCTCTAATGGAGATATCACCATGGGGAGGTTAACCACATCATATTTCAAGACTAGAGTCATTGTGATCCATCTCTAAACTACCAAAATAAAGAATAACGAGATAATTATCACCTTATTTCTTGGTTAAATAGTTGACTAACCTTTGAGGTGTTGATAATGTGTCTCGAATATCCTCCAATACACCAGCATTGAATAGATTATGGATATGAACCTTGTTCTGTGTCATGGCTAGAATATGAAAACCTGTATTTTGGGATTGTGTAGGGATATGATCCTACTATATGATGGCTGCCAAAATATATTGATAAATTTCTGGTGATGCAAGGATATGACCCCACTATTGATAAGCTTCTGAAATATTCTAATGATATAATTCATTATCATTAGGAATATGATCTTGTCTATGTGTAGTCATTGGAATATGTCGGTAAACCCTAGATGAATCATGGATATGAGCCTAATAAAAATATTTATTCCCTATAAGAAAATATTTACGTACCTTCTAAATGGTATAATGGATTTGCGCCTCCACATGTATAGACTCTGAAGGATGTTGGTGCATTCGTTCATCATCAGAAGTAGGGGTATGAGCCTAACATTCATAAGCTACTAGAATATATCAAGTATCTTCACTGATAGGAATATGATCCTATCTAGAGGTTTTTTCTACTCTCACCTGGCGGGGCCTAGTTGTAATGGGGATATGGTCTTGATCCTATTCCTTTGGAATATGTATCTGGTCTTTTTTTATAGGAATATTAGCCCATCCATTGGAATGTGCCACTCTCACTTGGTGAGCTCCGGTTGGAGTGGAGATATGAACTTGGTTCGGTGACTTTGGATTATTTTACTATAATTTTTCAAAAGAAATTTTCACCTATCCTTAGGAATTTTTTTTCTCTCACTTAGTGATCCTCAGTTGGAATAGGAATGTGAGACCGATCTGATGTCGCATCCTTTATCGAAATATACTGATAATCCTTCTATTTATGAGCAAGGATGTGTGATTTATCTAAAGAATCCACTTGTTCATGCTAATCATATTGTTGTGCTACCATGGCTATAGGGATATAAATATGTTTCTATCTATTTATTTGTACTAATTCCACAATATGTCAGTGGAGTTCTTTAGCTGTTTTGAGAATATAGTGTCATTTTAGAAAGGTGTACATAGGAATGTAGGTTTGAACATTTTATTTCTCTAATATATATTAAAATATGTATTTAATTGAAGTGAGGATATGATCCCACTTATTTCCTCTTTGTTTCATTTGAATAAGACAATGTGCTTCATTCATAGGGGTATTGATATGAACCTCCCCCATTCTTGTTGTAGGAACATGCCTGCGGAATTGCTCCGAGTGAGTAAGAATATGTGCCTATTTGATTGCTACTATCAGAATATACCGATGTACTTTGTCAATGGAAGTGGGGATATGATCCCACTCCTAATTATTAAAATATTTACATTCCTTATGTGACTTCCTCAGTGCATGTGCATGGGTGTTAGAGGTCACAATGTGTCTGGCAGTTCTCTCAGTATACGAATAAGGGGCACCAGTGGGATGTAGTTGGTAACGGTGGTTAATAGGAGACCTCCTTGGTGGTTCCTAAACTAGAAAGGAGCCTTGGTTGACTCCTTGATCCACCTTCATTAGATACTGAATGTGGTGATTTCCACACTCTGGGGATAAGCTTATTAAGCGACTGGTGGTTGAAACGAACACCACTGGTTTCAATGTATCTTTCTCTAGATGCTTTAGAACCGTCGGTTTTAGTTTCTAGAGACCCTTTCATTCATCCCTAGGGGTCGATATTATACCATGTTGGTGTTATTCCTAGACCAGTGCATTCTCTACCTGACCCTGATGGTGTTGGGCAGGTGAGGTCGTTCTGCAACTCACACGGGTTGTAGTCGTATCTGACTTTTTAGAAAAGACACTAGATGAAGATATGATTTTAGGTCAGGTTGTTATTTATAAGAGCATTATCTTCAGTCACAAAGTGAACAAAGAAAAAGTTCATTGATCATTGCACCATCATAGGCATGATATGTGATCAATCATATATGAACAGGTAAAACAATTTTTCTGTATTATTCCCAATTTGGTAATTTTTCTTGTGTGGACTTATCATGGTGAGGATTAACTTATTTCATGAGCACCCCCAACAACATTCGGTCAACTGATGTTTTTTATTATTTTATATATTCATGTCAGGTTCACCACTTCTATTTCATGTTAAATAGGGGTTTTTTAGATGCTTGATGATTGATTGTGAGGAGGGTTGAATTTTCTACATAATTCATCATGTTGGTTTTTTCATGTATGCCTTTCACAGAAACTCCCAATAATTACCACATCCATAATTGAGTACAAACATACTTTCCAAAGGTAGATAGTCATTTGGGTTTTCATACCCAATGAAACCTAGGAACTCACCTTAGTTGAGAAGAAAAGTGGTTGAGATCATCATGCCCTTTTAGGGGGAATTATTTCCTACTTTGGGATGCTCTTATAAATTTAAGATATGTTCATGAATCTCTTCTTAGTCCCAATATAGGACTAGTTTCCCTAATAAAATGATCAAATATTGAACCCTTTCGTGTGTAAATGGGGGGTCTATTAATGAGTCCATATGTAGGTATCTTAGGTTCTCCATCCATTTCCCATTAATGGGTAACTTCTTATAATTTGAAGCTATATAACCATGAACTCTAGAGTCCACTTCCATCTAGGGAGGTAATTAATATCTCAAGAATGGGATTGAACCTTTATGAGGCATCCTACATATTCTATTTATAACAAGAATCAAAACCCACATACTCCATTGGACCTATGTAGTTTAAAATCATGTAGAAAGGATATATATGAGGGAACTTAGGCACTTGGTGTTGATATTGAGCCTTAGGAAGGAATCCTATGTATCCAAGTTATGGTAGGAATCAGATTCATCATAGTTCAATCATGCCCCCTGGACTTACACCAAGGTTTATTCCATTGTATAGGGGTAATCATATCATGTCATTGAATGGGGATTACACACTATGGTTTCCCTAGCTAGTAGAGGTTCATGATGCAAGTGATATGACCATTATAAATCTATAATCCCACATGATCCATGATCAGTGTGAGAAACAAGGGGTATCAAGTAATTAATCCCATTGCATACAAATGTAGGAATTATCAATTAGGGTGGCCCTTATAGGGTGTTTGATATATATCTTGTTCCTTAATAAGGATTACTATATATCCTAGTTATATAAGGAATCAGATTCATTATAGTTAATTTGGATTCTCAATCCACTTATGGATGAGGAAGAATGATAAAACCATGGGAGATAATGGATCCTAATGGATAGAATGTCCAAGAAATAAAAGGGATTACACCAAAGTAGATTCCTATTAGATCTCAAGGCTTATAAATTTTTCCTATATATCCTAGTTATAGAAGGAATCAGATTTCTCATAGTTTAGTTAGGGTTAAGCCCAAATATAGCCTCTATACAAGGTTATCATATTTGAGGATGTCTTCTTGACATCTTATAATTGTTTTCCTAACATATATTTATTTTCTGGCTGATGTGTCTAAGGATGCATGGACATGTCTTGGTTTCCTATTGAAAATTTCCAAATACAATCACATGATCTAGTTAACTTGTCTGAAGGAAATTACATGATCTTAATGTCTTGTTTGGATGACATCACATAATCAAGGATCGCATGCCTGGAGGGTGTCAAATTACTTGGATAAAATTTCTGGAAGGTGGTACATGACCTGGATAACATGTTTAGAGGACATCACATGATTTGGATGACTTTTCTGGAGGATATCATGAAAGCATATAACTTGTATGAAGGACATCATGAGGCATGGGTTACTTGTTCGAAGGACATCACGAGATTTGATTGAATTTTCCGGATGACATCACAAGACTCGGGTGGAATTAGTGGAGGGTTTTTCTTGACTTTATTAACATTTCCAAGGGACATCGAATGATCCAAATTGCTTTTCAAGAGAGTGTCACGTGACTTGGATGACATGTATTGGTGTTATTTCATGATATGTGTAGGTCATGAGAAGCACATGAATATTAGAATATTTTTCTTTTCATAAGCCTCCTATATTTTTCAACCATTATTCAAGCCCTTATTACATATGTGACTTAGTGTTTTTCTAGTGTTATATCATTTTAGGTTTCACATTTCCCAGTCGACATGTGGGACCTCCTTCATATAATATATCTAACATGCTAAAAGTATTTCTCTTGATCTATAAAGTGATCATGAAAAGCACATATTTGTGCCTCATGATCCCTTGGTTTTCTCCCTATATTTTACATGGTGAAATAACTTTGTTAATGCGTGACTATCCACTCTGATAAGTTGTATCTTATGCTCCAATGTAGTAGTCACTCGTGGCCTATGTGTGTTATTTGTGATGAGTGGGACAGATTTATAGGCCTCTCTGTCCTAATTATACACCACTTTACATTGTGTGTATCTCGAAAATGTGATGTGGAGTCAATGGAGGTATTTTGGTGTCACACACTTCGTATGATCCTTCCATTGGTCATCCATGTAACTACATGATGACAACGACCATGAGAATGTTCCACCATTTCTATTTTTATTGGACCTTATCTGATCTAGTCAATTTTTCCTAACCATGTTTATATGTCAAAGAGTCTCCACAAGGTTAGGAAAACATGTACAAGAGTCTTTGTGAGATTAAGACACTCATGTAAAGGCTTTCATGTGATCAAAGATGACTTGTATAGGGTACTCCATGGGACTAAGGAAGCTTGTCAAAGGTCATTTTAAGGATCATACTGATATTTCTAAAGGATCTTTTGAGATTATTATGGTCTTTTGAGGGGGGAATCATGTAATCAATGGTGATATCCTAGAGCATATAACCATTTTCTTCATGAATATAATCATAACTTCCCCTTGCAAGAAGCTTCAACCTTTTCCCCTTTTTATTTATTTATCTATTATACAAGGATAAAAGATCTTGAGAATTCATGTGAGTGTTGTCAAGTAAAATAATTATCCATGTTTTTTATGCATTGTGTGATTAAATATGGATCTTGTGGTGATGTGTGATCATTACCAAATACAATCCCTCTACTTGTCTATGGAGCCGTAGGGGCATCATATATTTGGATGCATGTGTTTGAGGCCCTTTTCATGGTGAAGGTGACATTCACACATACTATTGTACAATAATTTAAACATGACACTATGGGTTCATTATGTCTTGAGGATCTCTTATGATTGTTTCATGAAAATAAATGACCGCATAAGGTCTCCACCTTTTCATATTTTTGTCTTTTATTTTACAAGGGGTTTTGGATTATTGTTAAGAGTCTATAAACTAAAAAGTCTCATGATTCATAAGAACTCATCTAGAATCCTTCGTTTGATCATTAGTGATTGTCAGAACACATTCGTAAGAACAAAAGGGCTCTTTAATAGAGCTCCATGTGATCAAAATAAGATCATGCACTGTGCATGCCCTTTTAAATGTCATGTGATCATGTTTCCTTCTAAAGGTTACATGATCCACATAATCCATCCACCTTATATTCCTTTTTTGAGAAAAAATACCCATGCTTTAGTTATTTTCTCTATTCTAGATATTCTGAAGCTCATTTTGAGGGCTTCAACACTAACACATGTTTTATGAATGTTTTCCTTGAAATTACTTGTGAAATATTCTTTGACCCTCTTATATTTGAATTAAACGTGGAATTAATCAAATGACTGTGATCTTGATCTCTCTCACATTTTTTTGAATTGTTTAATTCCATGATTCTATATATTTATTTTCAAAGAACTTTTAAAGTATTATTTGGTGAAATTGAGGGATTTGGATAGAGTTTTTGTTTCTAAAGTTAAATTCCTTGATTTGGATTAAATGAGTTGAACTATTTCATTTTTTCTAAACAGTTTCAAATGCTTAAAGTTGTGAAATGACCAAGATCCATCTTTTAATGTTGTAATATTTATTTTTATATGGGTGTTCCTAGGAAATTTGGAATGAGTGATTTATTCACATGGAAAGAGGGTGTAAACCCATGTTTTTAATTGAACTTAATCCTTTTTAATTTTTGAATCTTCCTCAAATTCCTTCTTTTTTAAAATAAATGACTTTTTAAAGGCCCTTTTATAATTATCATGTTTTTTTAATAGAATCGAATATGAATTCCCTTTTTGAATTTTTAATTTAAGAAAAGGTTTTGAATTAAAATTGATTATTCTTGACAGTCCAATTGGCACTTTATAATGATCTTCTCTTATGATAATCCCTTAATGAGACCTTAATGATTTCTGTTCTTCCCATTGATGGGTTTTCAAAAGGAGATTATTTACTTTGAGGGATATCATCGGTGAGAGTGAGATGTGATTTGAGGGTATGTTCCAATGATTAAAATGTTGAGGGCATGATCCCATGATTGATATTGATAAGGATCCCCATTGTGATCCTCATAACTTGATTATCTAACTCACCTCTTTTGAATGGTCATGGTAACATTGGTAGTTATATGATATGAACTAGATATATGATTTGGTAGTAGAATCACATCTTTTCTAGTGGATCCATATAAAACATGGAAGGTGCAAGCTATGGATGTGTGAACAAAAAAGAGATTGTGTGTGGAACTAGTTTTATTAAGACTTGTGAGACTAGATATAAGCCTGGTGATCATTCATGATGTATTTTGATTATTTTGAATATGGTAGACTCATTATTGTATCTAGTTTGTACCCATGACATCCATATACTTGATATTTGATACATGAAATCGTTCATTATCACTACTTGGCACTGGAGTTTCCTTGATGGATTGATTACTACCCTTGATTGTTCTATTTATTGTTATCATGCACCTTGACTCTTTTATATTGATTATTGTACATATTTTGATATCAGGTGCATATTACCAAATTTTCTTGGTTATATGACTTTAGCTTGTGCAATTTTTTTATTTCTTTTCAAAAAATGTCTAGTTTTTAAATGGTGAAATGGCATGTTTCATAAATTTGGTTTGATAAATGATTTTAAAATTAATTAATATATATTTTAAAACTAATATTTTTACTCTATTTTATACCTGTCTTAGAATATTTGACTTACCTTATGAAGTAACTACATAGACTCTTTGATGGAATCCTACTGGGCTCTATATATCACACTCTACTTATATTTTTTGGTGTTTGTATCCCTCTTGTTTGTATAGTAGGTGCTCATGTGATCGTAAACTTCTTTTGTGCCTTTGGGTTTAGTTGATCGAGGATAGGTGACTTGGGAATTGGTGGGGGATCATTGATCAGAATAAGATGGGTTTTTGGAAGATTTATTATTTCCAATTTTATATCTTCTCATTATACCTGATATAATTATACTGATGTATGTACCTTATGACGTTTCCATAGTTTAATATGTCTGTTGTTATCTTTTTTTGGTGAAATTGTTCCCAACGGTTATCTCTGGATGTTTAGGTTCTTGTTGTCGACCCATGGAGATCATGAATCCTCTTCAGGTTAGTGGATAATTGACTCAAATGTCAGTTTAGATGGAATTTTGATTTTTTCATCACAACTCTTCATTTCTCCAAAAAAATGACTTTTGAATTTTTCCCAATAAACAATATTCACATGTATCAAATAATTCATAATCAAATGAGTCTAAAAATTCATCTTTATAGAGTCTTTGAACATGTTTCTCATTTATATGTCCATAAAGAAAATAAAAAAGGTAGGTTGGATTAGAATAAACCCTGACCTTATTATTTTGAATATTATAAATAGGACTATCCATATCTAGAATATATAAACCATTAATTTTATTCCTGATGCCATAAAAATTTCATTATTATATATAAAAGAACTCTTAGTTTTAATAATGAATAAAAATATCATCTTGTAGCAATAAGATATAGAACCCAAATTCATTTTTATGGAAGAAACATAATAATAGTTTTTTAATTCTAGGATCAATCCACTTATTAAAGTCGGATCATAATTTCCAACCTCTAATGAAAAAACTTTTCCTCCATTACTAAACAAAGATACACTTTACCCTTTATCAATTCTCTCATATCTTTGAGTATGTGATTGTCAAAACAATGTGTGATGCACACCCATTATATAATACCCATGATTTAGATTTTGAGAAATTTATTTCTATAACATCAACATTTAGGTACCCATAATGTTTCTCCTTGAGAACACTTCTCAATACTAGATATAAATCATTAATTGTTTTATATTATTGTAAAAGTGGGTAACCTAGACCCAACATGAACAATACTTTTATATTACCATATCATGAATATAGATAGTTTTTAATGATATTATCAAACCATAATTGTGTTAATACTTATGCATCTATTATTATCATGGAAATTTCCTCGGATTATTTGTCGTATCAGCGGGTTATATTTGTTACCATCTATAATGAGAACCTCAAGATACTATGACATTAATCTTAAACATATATCCTATGATCTAGATACATAATACTAATTAGAAATAGATATTTTCTAACTATCAGGTTATGGGGACCCATAAGAACTGATAATTCTTCTCATGAAGAACCATAAGCATTGAGACTTTTCTTCTCATGAATTTCACACTTGGTGATCTTGAGTAAATGAGATCATGAATACTGACCTATTAATAAGAACACTACATGTTGTAGGTGTTATTGGTAGTTTCTATCTGTGAGGACTTGTATTGGTCTCGAGACTTTAGATCATGATCAATGTGTCTGGTATGATCACATACTTTGATTCAAAATGAAATCCATAACATTTATGTTTTGGTGAGGTATCTTCCATTGGGTTCATCATTGGTGATATGATATTGATCGAATGGTCAAGATAGTTTTTTTTCAATTATGAAATGATGATATGTCTCAGGAATATTTTACCAGGATATTAGTACCTTTAATAAGTCCATGAAAATGTTTATTAAAGGTAATCCTTTCTAGTAAGGTCAATAAATAAAAAATCAATAAAGGATATCGACACAAATTGTGTGTCCTACTTTATGAAATATCATGAAACAAAGATATAATATTATACGGTGAGTTTTTATATGAGGTTTTCATTACTATGAGTATTCCTAACTCTTTAGGGGACATGATGGGTTGCTAGAATCCACTCCTAGTATTTGAATAATATTAACTAAAATTGAGATAAGGGCCTATAGGGTCACACCCAAAGTATATTCAGAAGCTAGGTCAATTATAGCAAATTCGATTTTAGGATATAGGGGGCCCTACGGTAGTGGTAAGGGGTGTCAAAGTTTATACAATCACAAATAAAATAAATAAATAAAATATTTATTCAATTTTGGAATAATATCCATTTAATTTATTTACTTGTTATATTCACAAGTTATTTAGTGAATATAATGGAAAATAATTTTCAAATGAATATTAAATATTTAATATTTAAGGATTTGTTTAATATTTATGGGATATAAGTGTCCAATTAATGACTCATATTTTATTTTTTATCACAATTTATTTGTTAAAAGAATTTGATAAAATATATGTTCCATTTATAGTAAGTTTTAATTGTAATTTGTGTCATTTTTCGGTGCATTTAATGGGTTAACTTTCATAAGGACCTAAATGAAATTTTTAGAAGTTATAAATTAAGTATGAATGAATTTTTAACACCCAAAATGAGTGTGATAAGGGATTTCATGAAGTCTCTCTCTTCTCCCCCTCTCACTCAAGTATTAGAGATAGAAATCGAAGGTAAGATTGAAGATTTCCTGATCCAAGTTCAATGCTTGTTATATTGATCTTTTATGATCGAGAGGATATTGAATAGCCTCTAATTATCCATTTTAGAACTCAGATTTCATAGGATGATGATGAATAAACCTTTCAGAATGTGTGTGTATGATCTAGAGGGTTCCAAGTTTGGTTCCTTCAAGTAATGATCACTGACAATGAGTGAAATGTGTTTTCCATCAAAATAGAATGAGGTATTATTTTAATTTTATTTCTCATTCATATTTCCATATACTTAATTAAATTTCACATGATTCATGGATGAATATAGGATGGGGTACACTGAATTTTATGTTTAAACACAAATTTGGCCCTAAAAATTTTAATATACTATATTTCACACTTCCTCCAAAGCCCATAATTCCTTCAAATAGATCATAATTATTAATGATCTCAGTATGAAAAGTGTGAAGTATGCCATAATCTATAAAAAAGAAATATTAGTAGGTGACTATCATGTATCTTATATTTTCAATAAGATATTTAAATAAAAGTGCACCCACAAAAATGATAACCCCATATATAATATTCGATTAGTGATCTAAGATCCATATTTCACAAAGAAACAAGTCTGTTATAGATTTTGTCTCACCACTTGGTTATTTAATTTGGGAATCATTCCAATCACAATAGTTGTGAAACTAGGATATTTTAGTAGAGAGACACTTATCTAAATCCATCATATGGATTCACTCAACTCTATTCCTGTTGTAAATTAATCCTATTAGGGTATCCCAACTAGTGTAACCCAAAGAAAACACCAAAACCACGATTAAAAAGTTCAATATAAGGGAACATAGCTATGAAAAGACCTACCCAAGGATGTCCCAGTGTCACACAATAATTTATTTCCTTACATAAGATAATCCATGGGTACCTATCTATGGCATGATCTACCCAGTTGCATGATTGAGGTCTTGAAAAGTGTCTCTTGGGAAGGATTATACCACTTTATATTTGAGTTATTTTTAGTCTCATTGATTTAATACACATCATATGCATATTAAAAACATAATTATTACATCATATGTAATCTTTAACTTTTCATGTATTATTTCCTTTTGTGTATGAATTATTATAATGATTTTATTTTGGAATCCCTATTCCAACCACCAAATTAATGTGTTCAACCCACATTAATGTATAAATATTTATATAAACCAAAATTCAGTGTTAATAGTATAAAAAAGAATTGAATTATATAAATACATATCCGAATTCATAAGGTACATGAATTATTCATGTAAAATCATTGAGTTATATGAGATTAACAAACCACATATGAGTAATCTCGAAGCAAAAAATAGCCAACCCCATTCACTTTTATATCCAAGTAAAGCCTCCAGGATAGTAGGTGGTCCAACCCCAAGTCCCTATATATGGGAAAACTTTACTCAAGGGATAATTCAATTCATAAAACTCTAACATCTATTATTCACAAATTATTCCCAATAACTTTTCTCGATCTCATAACTCAAATTACAAATTGAGGTCAAAGTAGATGAAAACTTAATTTTATGATATCAAACCTAGCATAATATAAAAGGCTATATCCTACAAAAAATTCATTATATAAATGGGAATAAATAATATTCATATTTCATAAACAATTTTCTATAGAGAAATATCAGTGGAATTTAACAAATAAATAAATATTTTATTTATTATACAAAACTTGAGACATTTGTGAATAATTAATTAATACATGCTAATAAAAACCATTTTATAAATTAGAAATAATATAAAACTTTTAAATTCATTTCAATATTAACCCCTTCATATTTTATATTAAATTATATTTATATGATATTTCATGAATTATAAACAATTTAAAATTCAATATTTATGAGATAAACATTTTTTATAATCTAAATATCATTATAATTTATAAACACTTTATAAATCACCTCTTATGATATCTAAATAAACCATTTATATATATATCATATGGAATTTCATTTAAATTGTATAAAGGTATTTAAAAATATTAACTTTTAATATTTGGGAAAAATGTTTCATAAAAAAATATTTAATTAATTATAAACAATTTATAATTTATTTATTTACTTATAAAATCCATATAAATTAAATATTCTCAAAATGCCTTTTAAAAATATTTTTAAACAATTTAAAAACCATAAAAATAAATTAATTTGTTAAAAAAAATTCTAACACATTTTTTCTTACCCTTACATAGCACTCCTACTCCACGTAAGGGTGTGAATTTTTTACCCTGGTGACACTTTGTGTAAGGGTAAGTGATGTTTTTAATAGCCTAAGAAAAGGTAAAATTTACCTTTACGCATCTCAATACCACTACGTAAAGGAAATATATAGATTATCTTTATGAAACTCCCTTACATAAATGTATTACCTTTACGCAATGCCTTTGCATAAGGGTATTCAAAAAAATTCATACATTGCGAAAAGGTAAACATCAGGGACCTTTACACAGCTCTTATTACCTTTTTTTGTAAGGGTAAAAGTGTCAATGACCCTTAAAAAAACATCTTGCTTATGGGTACTACCTTTACACAAAAAACTTTGGTAAAGGTAATTAGTGAGGTTACCCTTACACAGACCATCTGTGTAAGGGTATTGCTTAAGGGTAAAGGAAAAACTACCTTTACGCAACATGTTTCACTGTCGTGTAATGGTAATACCTTTACATGACTTGTTTTCATAAAGGTAACACCAAGGATACCCTTAGTAAAATAATATGTATAATGGTATTACCTTTATGCATCAGACTTGTGTAAGGGTAAATTGAATTTACCTTTATGAAGGTCGTGTAAGGGTCTGTAACGCATTTCTAGTTTTAAGAAAATGATGTCATCCATTTTTATTCAAAAGCTAGTGGACCAAACACATTATAAGCATGAAGAAACTCATTCTAATAGAACTGATGAATTTAATATGAACATAATATGATCATAAATATCTGAAGAAATCTCAAAACCGTAGAATATTTATCTTCAATAATAACACATGAAATAATACTGTAAAAATAGAGTACCTAGAATTTTTTTACAGCAAAAGTTTCCATCTTCTTCAGGGAAGAATAATTTAATGAGATAATGAGTAGAAGTGAAAATAAGCACCTTTCCTCTAAGGGAATAAACTGATAACTTGGGTCCCTGATCATATCATGAGGATACTCGAGTTTTGAATGGGTGTTGACACCATCATTTGTGAAATTAAAAACAACAGTACGGGAGGAAGGGAGCATGCAATATCCACCACACCCAATAGAAGAGGATATCATCCTCTTTATATAGTCTAATACCAAATCTCCTCACACCATATGAATTTTATATTTTTGGGTATAATTCATTAAATTTTTACAATGAATTTAATGAAAAACTTTTATCCACTAATTAAGAAATATAACTGATGAAAACCCATTTAGGAGATATAATAAATAATATATGTCACACACACACACACACACATATATATATATATTATCACATGTTTAATAAATATATGAATTATATACATATATTATAACATACACTATATATATATATACTTTATGCATCATATTCATGTGTACATAAATCTCATGAATGATTATTTTAGTACACACCCAACACCCAAAAGATAAAATGAGCCTCGTTGATTTCAAAATGTGGAAGTTAGTCATGGAATCTAAAATAGATTTGTTACATGGAAAAGAATCCTAAGATATAATAGAACTTTCATAAGGAAAGTTCTATAAAAAAGTGTACATAGGTTGGAGGAGGAAGTGGACGGTAGAAAGTAGTATAAGGAAAATACTATTGTGAATGGGTTTTCAACAAAAGGAAGAGATAGATTTCCTATAAAATATTTCCTCCCATTGTCAAAAAAAGTATTATTCATATGGTTTTAAGTTTAGTGGATTTGAAAGATCTAAGTATTCAACACTATAGGTTTGAGCATTTCCCTTGGTGACAAGGCTAGATTTCATGTGATTTAGAGAACCATTAGCATTAACTCACATAGTATAGATCCATTTTTATCCAACAAGATTATTACCCAAGGATAGGGAGACATGATCCCATATATGATTATACTTAAATGCATGAAACTCATCTTACATAGCTTATAACTATCCTAAATGAGATTTATCCTTGATAATGGTATGTATCATGGAAGTAAAATCATAGAAAGGATGCTAATAAATAAGGAGGTAGCCACTAGTAATCCATGGTAAGAATGAAAATAAATCAGGTTATGTTGATAAGATTTTATACCTTTTTAAAGTTTGATAGGCACATTATCCAATATAAACTAAAGATCTAATGAATCATCAAGTTCTTGAGTATCATGGGGATTATATGGACTGAGTATGCTTGGATGTCTACTATAAATGAATCCAAATCAAGACCCATGATCTCCAGGAGGTGGAAGTGGGGTTGGTGGAAGTTTGATAGAATATGGAAGTGATACCTTAATAATGGGAAGAGAAGGATATGGGGAGATATGATAGAAAGGGAAAATGGAGGAGTGTATTGTCATGACCCGTCCCCTGGGGCCCGTGTTGTGACTACCCCAAGCCCGCCTTCCATAGGATAGGGGTTGGTGACTAGTACTAGAAAGGTGTATCCCTAAAAAGAGAAGGCATTGCCTTTAAACTTGTACAACACATAATCCAAGAACACAAAAAGATGCGACCACAAATTAAAACTGTAGTATTAAAGGTGCATGCTGAAAGTAAAGGGGACAAAATACAATCCCAACTGAAAGGTATAACTATAATTGAAAAACAGAAAACATCTCCTAGAATCGTCCACCAAGGATCCTACCTAAAGGGTAGGTACAACTCGTCTCCACTACTCTCCACATCATCCAATCTCCTTTGTGTACCGCCTGGTCCTAGATCCCTCAAGTCTCAGCCAAAATGCTCATCGTCTATACAAGACACAACAAGGAGTGGGTAAAACCCATTAAGGGGTGACTATAATAATACCCAGTAGGGACCCTGAGACCTTCGAAGGTATCTCAGAATTCCACAAAGGAAAACCAAAAATCATGAGTACAATAACAAAGCACAAATCAATAGGCATACCTCAAACCAGGTATGAGTAAAGCACAAAAGTAAAAATGATTAGTCGAGAATCTAGATCATCTTAATCTGTTGAGAGGCACTGCTGCAGACCATACGAAGTTTGACCCACACAGGATCGGTAGGTACTAACCCCTGCAAGACCCACACAGGATCCAACCCGCCCGAAGTAGATAGGTACTAACCCCCGCAAGACCCACATAGGATTGGTATGTGCTGACCCATAAAGGATCACTAAGCTCTTACCCACATAGGATCTGACCAACACAAGATCGGTATGTCGTCGATCAACGATGGACCGCTCTAAGGCCGGTCCTCATCGGTTTGCGTACTACTGATCCACACAAGATTTCTAGGTGATGATCCACAAAGTATTTCTTGTTGATGATCCACACAGAATCTCTAGGTGCTAACCCACATAGGTTCTCTCGGTACTAACCTCTGTATGATATGTCTCCAACCACCGCCTCACTGCCAACCATTGGATTCTCGTTCATAGCGTGCTTGATTCTGGGAGAACCACTCCTCAAGCCATCGGTTGTATTTCAACCATCACAAAGTACCGTGAAGAAGTATCCTGATGATCCATCACGTCATAAGGGTTTCAACACAACAGATGGCATGTCAACCAGACGCTTGATCTGCAAGTTATAGGCATTTTAGTGTCGAGGGCCCAGTTGGTTTCAGGGTCGATCCAACCTATATGTACTCCAACTATTTCCAAAACTCTCATGGAGTATCTCAAAAGGACCCTCTCACTCCAAGGATCCCAATTCCACAGACGGTTCATCAAACAGACATCTGGTTCGCAAGATACAGTCACTTAAGCGTAATTGGCCCGAGAGGGGTCTGGGTCTGGTCCGACCTGGGTGGACTGACCCGGCCCAACCCGGTCTCGACCAACCCAACCCACCATAGTTTTGACCTGGTCTGGCCTGAACCGGCTCGGGCCGGCCTGGTTGGGATAGACTACAGACCATCCCGGCCCGCCTCAGCTGGGCTGGGCCACGACGGCTTGGCCCGCCGGCCGGCGCGACCCGCATGGGGGTCGCGTAGTACACCTACTGAATGGGTCAAAGGAGTTGTTTGGATCCTTTATTGGTAGCTCCAGGTGGTGCTTCCTCGTCACCCATGGGACCCGCAAGGAGCGGGTCCCCTTGCGCCTCTGTCACAGCTTTGAAGTCGCGACTCCTTCAGCGCAACGGTGCACCACCTCCACCTCTATGGTTGGCCGCTACCGGCCACCTGTCCAACCACTATGGTGCCATGTCGTGCCAATCTTCCACCATGGACAGTGGTTTCTGACCACCGCTCTCATCTGCTGACACCGGTCACCAGTCGTCGGCGCCGCCATGCTTATGTCACGTCGGCGCTTCTTCTGTGGGGCTTCGGTAACACTCCAGAGCTCCGTTTTCACTTCTGCCCATTCCTACGGGCTCCCCGGGATGTGATTGTCGATGCGCGGCTCCGGGATACCATATTCTGAAGAGTTGAAGAATTTTCCCCCAAAGAATGCAACAAGAACGAAGAGGCAGAGGATCCAGGCCTTGTTCGTTTGGTCCACACCCTCCGCGTTAACATGATAAAAAGCATAAGGAAAAAATAAATAATTCATCATAGATATCTATAATAAAATAAACCCCCTACCTTGTGAATCATTGGAGGTATCATAGTCATTGACAGGAGGAGAGTCCTCATTGGATTGAGGTCATCGGCGTTCATCAATCCTAGATTATCACCGCCCAAGCTTCCATCCTCCGTTAGTGGAAGTTGCCGCAGGACTGCACCAGAGGTTCCTAACTTGATGAATTCATGTCAAAAACCCACCCCGAGCATTATTTTAAATAGAAGGGGAAACCACCTGTGTTTCATGTCATTAAGGTGGTTTATTTATGAATAAAAATTAATATTTCAACATTGAGGTTACAAAGTTGTAGGGTCAATCCATTAATTGGCTTGACAACCCATCAGTCCCCCCACCGCTGCTCATCCGCTGGAGAAAAAGAAATAAAATAACATGTTAAGTTATTTTATTATTTTTCTATAAAGTCCAAAATTTAAATTTTTCTCTCGACCTACTGCGGTATAAGTGAAGCTTCCCTTAAGCGAATCTCAACACTGCATATTCAACGGTGTTCTCAGATTTCAATTATGAGCACCGGTTAAAAAGATAGAAAACATCACCTGCGTGTTTACTGAATGTACCTTTAAAAAAGTTCAAAAATTAATTCCAGGCACATCGGGCCTCATAATCACATGCCGTCAATTTTCACAGACTCATAATACTTCCAAATAATTTAAAAAAATTATATGGAATTTTCTAGTCTTTAGATTTATAAAATAAAAATCACCTAAAACCATATAAAAAATCAAGTCAATGGATAAGTATTTTTACATACACTGGTTCCAAGAGTAACCAAGGAAGAGTTAATTAAGAGAATGAATATTCAGTTTGGTAATTTAGGGGTGAGTATCACATTCATAACATATACATTAAAATATATGAAGAAGTATATTATGTAGGGATTGTTGATGGGATAAATCATGAAAATGTGTCTTCACCTAAAGAATTGATGATGAAATTTGGTTAATGATATATGTGTAATTCAAAATCACATCACTCCAAAAAATGTCAGGTACCTTAATTTGAAAGATAAGGGGTTGAGAAATGTCTAATGAATGGAATTTCTTATGCTCAATAATACCATTTTTATTGTGTGTTGGGGAAGAAACTTTAATATATAACACCATGGTCCTCAAGAAAATATTGAAAATATATAGATAAGTATTCATGAACATTATCATAATGATAATTTTTAAGTGTTACTGAAAATTGAGCTTTGATTTTATTATAAAATGAGTGAAAGATGAAATTTATTTTGAAGATATTTTTTAATAAATAAACCCAAGTCAATTGTGGAGATTGTTTAATGAAAGTAACAAAGTAACAATGACCCAGTTACATCCCCATACATCAAAATAAGCCAAATGAAAAGTTTTGGAGACACACAAGAGTACTTGAGGAACATAAATGACCCAATGATGCTTGAAACACAATAAAAAAAGAAACAAGACCAAAATCATGATAGAATTTATAAAGAATAGTCATGGGAGGATGACCAAACCATTAGTGTAGCTATAATACTAGAGCAGAAAGAATAGAACAAAAAATAAAATGGGTTGATTCAAGCATGTACACACCACTATTGTAATGTCCTGGTTCCGGAAGCCACCTAGAGGTGCCCCGTACTCGGTTGGTCACATGGCCTCAAGCACATTTCCCCAAATGCCAAAGGCTGCTGACTAGCAGTGAGGGCCTTGGGTGTGATAGTGGGGAAACTATGCCCTCATTGGTAGAGTACACAGCAGAAGTAAACAGATATACAATAGTGGAAGCAGTAATAATACCAAACAATAGTAACAGCGGAAGACTGATAAAGAAACAACTGGATCATATATATATATATATATAATGATTCATGATACATATATGTCTAGGAAAGAATCCAAACAAAGAACAATGCTGAAATATAGTACTAAAGAAGTAAAAAAGTAAAACAGAAGCCAGCTCCTGAGCATTGCAAGCCTAATCTTGGTCCCTTTCTCTCTAGCTCCATAGCATGTTAAGTACTTGAAGTAGAAGGGTGCTTTCCCTTGTCTATACCTACAATAATATAATCTGTTTAGGCCCAAAAGCATGGCCCAAACAGGGTGTGAGACTAATCCCAGTAGGAAACCCCCATGAGATCTTTGCCTAATAGTCGATGAGTATATGGAAGGAAAAAGTACAGAAAGCAGTAAAATGGAAGGTACTCAATAGTAAACAATCCACATTTTAGTATCAAGCAATAACCAAAAAAACAGGTAAAAAAATAAGTAACCCTCTGGGAAGCACTCTCAGTCTAACCCCTCTGGTCCTACCTAACAAGTACAAGCAACCCTCTGGAAAGTACACTCAGTTTAACCCCTCTGGTTCATCTTAATCATAGACTTTATGAGGAATCACTCACCGTCAATTCCCCCTATAGTCTTGTATCATAACTAAAGGCACTCTAGGGAAGCACTTACATCACATTACCTCTATGGCTCACGTTGAGGAACTACAGACACTCTGAGGAAGCACTCAATGTCAATTCCCCATGTGGTATCGCATCATAAAAATATAAAGACGCTATAGAGAATCCCTCAACGTCCATTCTCCCTATGGTCTATACACCAGGTTCTCACAGCCCCATGTAATTAAAGCAAGTGTAGCAGCCCGTATCGGCCAAGGTAAACCTCAATAAATACTTGGCTAGCATTCTACAGCATAACAGTATAATAGAACAACAGTCACACCATCCTACAATACTAGGCATGGGAAAGTAAACAACAGCCTAACAGGAAATCACGACCCAAAGGTCCAAATAGGAAAAACATGCATGGGCAATGCATCCAAAGCACAAAAATTCACCCTATTTACAATCAATAATCGTCTAATCAGGCATGGAGCATAGCATAGAAACAATAGGGTTAAAACGGTAAATGCGCAATACCCCGTTCATGAGTATTGGGAAATTTTGCACATAAAACTCAAGGACTATCTACAGAAAGGCACAAACCACCTACCTCGGTGTTGGGAGATCAATATAATTGAACCACAAGGCTTGAATATCTATAGAACGTTTTAGATCTACAAAAACATTTAAAATGTTCAACCCACGATAACTCACGAAGGAGGAGAAAACATGAAACGAGGCTCAAGCAGAAGAGATAATTCACCGATTCGATTCCAACACAACCAACAGTGTTCGATTTGGAGGACAGATGGAGTCTCGGGGGTTCGTCGAAGATCCGTGGCCTTACAGACTCTCTCGAATGAACGAGACCTAGAAGATGAGTGTTCTGTCCGTTAGACGCGACCCCGGTGCGTTTAATGAAAAAAAAACAAAATACACGGCATGTACTTTTGGATTACACGACATGTACTTGCCGTTTCTATACTCCACATTAAGAGGCCTCCAGGTCACCCCACATGGTCGTGTGCAAGGCCGCTACATGGCCAGCACACGGCTACCTGCGGTAACCGAGTACACGGCGTGTACTCATAAAGTACACAACATGTACTTAAAAAATTTCCATAAACTCCTCTTTTCTCAAAAAATCCAGAAAAAAGAAAAACATACCTGAAAAGAAAATCCTGATTCTTATAACTATAGAGATGAACAATAGCAAGAACACAAGTTTCCAAAGGCTCCTGAAATAAAACCATAGTTGGTGATAAGATTTCATGGTAATGTAAATCAATAGTATGATTATTAATAGATAATAAATTAAATGGTAATCATGGAATAATAGATATATAGGAGAATGTCAGAGTGGATGTAACCCAAAAAATCCTACAACCAAAAATCTAAATCAAGGAGCAATTTTTAAAAGTGATTGACCTATCAGCTGAAGTAGATTAGTAAGAATGAAGAATACCTACATTCCTAGTGATATGCTTTGACACACTAGAATCAAGTACCAAATAGTGGATTGTAGGGAGAGAGAATTAGGGTTAGTACTATATGACACGATCACTCTAGAAGATGGATAAGAATGCTAAGGATGGATGAGATGATACTCATCATGCTAGATGTCATTTGGTGCCATAGAGTCTGGGAGAATAGCTTGTCCAGAATGAGAGAGATCGAGGATAATGGAGTCATCGAGGGTAACCATGAAGCTACCAATAGGTATCAATAGTGTGATAATACTTACCATATGAGTATAATGCTTCTTGTGCAGGGGATGAGCACATCCTTTATATCATTTTTTACACTTAAAAAATAGTTAATTAGTCATTTTTCTTAAAAATGTGGGTAAATTTTAATCTAGTGACATTTTTAGCTGCCTTTTAAAACATGTCTAATTTTTAATATATCCATACTTTCATAAAAATGTGGATATTTTTTCACATTTTAAAACATCATAAATTTTTAATTTAGCCATATTGTTCATAAAAATGTGGCTAATTTAGCCATGTTTCAAAAAATTACTAATTTAAATTTAATCATGTTTTAGAACATGGCTAAATTAAATAAGAAATTAAGAGGTGTTATATATATGTTTTAATTTATGTATGAGCACACACACAAGTTAAAATATAATTACAATTAATTGATAATGACAAAATTAATCATCATTATAACACACACACACATACTAATATATATATATATATATACACACACATCAATATATAAATTAATATGTTGATATTAATACATATATATATATATTTATAAACATGTTAATAATACTATATATATGATTATTTTATTTTATAGAAATAATAATAAATTTTATTTATATAAAATTAATTTACACATACATACATATATATAAACCCATAAACACAAAATCTAACACATAATTATAATTAATTAATAATAATTAAATAAATGATAATTAATATAAAAATTAATATAGATATTTAGATATGTATGTATGTATATAAATTAATAAGTATATTTATATTAATTTATATATATATATTAATTTATATATATATATATATTAATTTATATATATATAAACATATTGTTAATATTGCATATATAATAATGTTACGTAACATTTGTAACATCCAGGCCTGACTAACTATGAACCAGTAGTCGGACTGGTCGCTGCATGACCTTAAGCGTGCCTCCCCATATGCCTGAGGCTACTAATTAACAGTGAGGATCTAATGGTGGTATGGGGGGAGACTATACCTTCATGATCAAAGTAGCACGGTAGTATAATAGGTAACAAATATATCACTAAATAGTGGAAGTATCATGCAATAAAGATAGAGATTCAAAAGATGAGTATAATGGATGAATAACATGGCCAACACGAAATACTGTCATGCATGAATTTCCATGTGATGTTATAGAATCTAAGAAATAAACATGAAATAGTTGATACAAAACAATATTATAGAAATAAAAAAATCTCTAAGGGATAACTCTATGAGCATCCTAAGCTCAGGATCAATCCCGTGCTCTTAAATCACATCTTTATATACAAGCATAACAACACAAGAATAATTCAATGACCTGAAAATATGAGTTCTACTCGAGTACCCTAGTGTAATGGAGACCTGAGAAGGGTGTAAGATATACTAGGTAGGCCACCACCAATGGTGTCTAAAGCATAATCTAGCATGTGAATGTAAAGTAAATCAATGTGAAGGTATAGAATATAAAGTATTAAATAATTAAAAGTAACCAATTCAACATAGGTTACTAAAGGAAACATGGCTGACCATATCTACTTTGGCCCAATCCATAATGCCTCTGAACATAATTTAACCTACAAAACATGATATAGATTATCATGAAAAGGTATCAAGATATAAACTGAGCCTGGGCATGTGATTTTTTCTATAGTACTCATCCCTAGATAAGATTTATGTAATATTAATCTTTAATATTTAAGTTATATTTTGAATTTAATATGGAGGAACCCTGATCCCGTGTGAGGTGATCTATAAATGGAATCCAAAGTATCGCTCCATGGGAACCATAAATGCTTTTCACTATCAGATTCCATCCACATCAATCCATAAACAGAACCCCAAGTATCATTTTTAGTATGGTGTTATATAGAACCCTCTGAGCCCATCCCTGGTATCTCATATAGGTGATCGAGTATCACTCGTGGCCTTGTGTAACTGTAAAGACCTGACCGTAGTTTCTCAGAGCCGGTGAATTAATTCATTACATTAGAATGATTATAAGAAAGTTTTATCCCAGAAGATTGAATAGTTTAGTAGTTTTATAAAACTAGATACATACATAAGTTAAACATTACAACTTGAAAGGAAAAACAATATAGAAATTACTTTGACAACATCCATAACTCCTAGGTTATCTTTTTATGTTATTCATAACATACCTATTCATGTATTGGGAAAATGAAACCTAAGAAATGGATGATCTAAAATGATTAGTAAGTGTAAATAATACAGCAGAAGATATCATGAACATAAATATTAGGCATGGTGAATAACTAAAAACACATGCCTTTAAAAAAATAAACTTGAACACATTATGGAAGGAATAAGAGATTAATAAATAATGTCATAATAAAGCATAATCATAGGTATTATACTAGTTGAATAACCTCATGAAATTTCAATTACTAGTTTCATAATGAGATAATGCATAATGCCCAACATCATAACCATACCGTTAAGGCCTCGTTCAAGGACCATAAATAACCATTTCTTCAAGGATTTGTTCCAAGACCTTAGTTTGTCTCATGAGACCTATCGATGTATCGAGGAGCTATAGAGGTCCCCACACATCACTTTCTAAGTCTAATTCATTCCTCATATGAATAGGGATAGACATAAGAAACATATACATTCATATTTAAACTAACATATGAAATGTAAATAACTTTCCCTAAACATTAAGCATAAACACTAACCATTCAGAGTAATTGGTGAATGGTCACATAAGCCTCAACCTGGTTGGTGAGAAATCCTTAAGTGCATCCAGGATACCCAGGATCAAATCAATATGGGGGTATAATTTTCAGGTACTGTACCAGTATTGTAGAAGTATTGTAGCAGTACTATAGTGAGACTATAGAAGTTACTATTTGGCACTGTAGTAGTTGGGAATATTCCCCTGTTTGGGCCTTCAGGCCACCAATTTGGTCCTCGATTCCTTTAAGTCCTTCGGGCCACCAAGGCCTTCGGGTCAGTAAGGCCTTCGGGCAACCTCAAGGCTTTCTGGACACCTTAAGTGCATATAAAAACCAAATAACCTACAAGGAACAAGCTCTAGAAGGAGGATGATAAAGGGGATTTCACCATATAAAAAGCTAAAATGGATTTCAAGAATGAGAGGGTACGGAACCTGCTATCAGGAAAATCATGTGCATGCATAGGAAAGCCTAGCCAAACAGCCATGCAAAGGTGGAGAGCTGATATCACGATGAAGATGTTAGGGAGAAGCAGTTCCAAGCAGTTAGTCTAGGTTGTATGTAATTTTTGAAGCCCATGGGAAATGAATTCCTATAAGGCCTATGGTCTATGTAATACTTACTCTTATATACTTTATAAGGGTTCCACCTCATCCCTTGAAAGTTGGATTATCAAAATCAATAAAAAAAATTAAGGCCTTCGGGGCATTGGAGGAGTTAATTGGTGAATGGTTTCAAGATAGCACATCCATAGTAAAACTAATCACAAACCATTAAATTAAATATTTTATATTATGTCATAAAATATTAATCTCAATAATACATAATAATCAAAAAGAGTGTTGAAATTGATAAATATACTCTTACAAAATTATCGAGTAATTCTTGAGATAAATACTCTTTTACTTTGAAAAAGAAGAGTTCCTTTGGAAAAATATTTGTATAAAACCATAATTGAAGTAAGATATTATTTTCATAATAATATGATTTATTTTAGGAATATAATGGTTGCTAACAATAATTATATAGTTCCCTTTAAAATAGGTAAGAATTTGAGAAATTCCCATGAATCGGGCTTGTATTTCGGGAATAATTTTTGAAAGATCCTTTAAAACATATAACTACCCATAAATGAAAGTAGGATTGTATTTGGTACACATATATATAAAATTAACATAGAATATATTAGGAGTAAATATTAATAAATATTAATTTAATTTAGGTAATTAGAGAATAAGAGTAACCCGGATGAAAATGGAGGTTCGGGTAGAAAAACCTTACCTTAAGTCGGATGGTGTTCTTCACTTGATCTTAGTGTCCTGGATAACCAAATTAAATTAATTAATTAATATTTCTAGAACCTATTCTTTATTTAATGGATTTATTATAGCCTTATTAATTTCATTCATGTCCTTCTTGATGGGTTTAAGAGGTTCAATTTTATTGTTTGGGAGCATTTTCTTCCTTGGTATTTATGACCGGTTTACTTATATACATGTAAAGATAAACATGTAAGATGAGAATGGTTTTCTAGAATAAAATTTGTATTTTATTTTTTAACATCCAAAATATTACATGGTTATAAATTCTTTGTTTATTGGGAGTGAAGATGAATCATTATATAAAACTTTAATGATGTTTTTTGGGTTAATTGGTGGTTTTGATCACAATGAACTTATTTTGATTTATAAATTAATATCATGTGTAAAAAAGATTAATGAACCTTAAATAACTTATAATACATGTATTATATTTTGTTTCAACCATTAAAATGCTTTCATGACTAGAATTGAAGATGGTAATAGAAATTGAAAACTCATTGTCCTTGAATGTGATAAATTAACACATCTCGTATAATATTTTCATTTCAAGTATAAAAGATGGAGAAAGGAGATATGATGATGAATTATTACATTATCACAAAAAAATTAAATTATATTTAAGTTACTTTAGTTATAATAACATTTGGATTAAAGGAGGTGAAGAAAGAAAAATAAAATAAAGTAACTCGAAATAAAAGAAATGAAAAGAGGAATTTACCTCTTGAAGTTATCTTCCCTGAGATCCTCTTTAGGGGATAGGTTTTGGTCTTTATATGAGAACATGGGCTATTGTACGTGGAGGGATCTTGGGAGGAGATTTGAACAGAATTTATACAAGTCACAAGGCTTTAGATGAGTGAGGATAAGAGGGAGTAATGGGGGGTTATAGTGGAGGAGAGGGGCGATTTTTGAATATCTTATTCATCATTTTATTATTTCCCTCAATAAAACCAATAGTGTTGATTCATGTGACCCATAATAGTAATAAGTTCATGTGAGTTCGAACCAAGTGTTCTTACATCATCTATGATGAAACGAATAGTGAATTTAACTGATAATATATATATATGGTAAAATACCATATTATCTATTCATTAGAAATTTGAGTATTTCAGAAAATCCAAAAAATTCACCCATACCATTTTTTTACATGTATAATTCCAAAATGAACTCCATTTTTTGAAAATAAATATCTAAATATGTTTAATTATATTTTTAAATAAAATCATAATTTGTTTTAAAAATAGTAATTTTAAAACTATAATTCATTTTATATCACCTTGAAAAATTAATCAAGATCTCATTATCTTATAATATTAATAAAATAAAATAATAATATGATTTAATATTCATAGGGGTCACATTAATATTCATAAGTGTATGTTACTATTCACCAAAAATTAATTTTGTCTTATTAGACACTAAATATCTTACTGAACGCAATCGTGTATGTCAGTTTTTGAAATTCAAATCACAGAGGTAGAAAAATTATGTTTACTGGAGAGGTTATAAAAAATTGGTGTTTTGTAGAGACTCAGTGTTTCATGCATTCAATATTAATTTTATTTATAAAACCTTGGGGTGTTACATTCTCCCCCCCCCCCCTTACAAAAAATTTTTCCTCTAAATTCCAAAATGTTACCGCATAAAAAGATTTGGGTAGTTCTTAATCATAAGCTCCTCAGGCTCCCATGTTCCTTCTTCAATTTTATGTTTTTTACAAAGTGAATTTACTTTCGGAGTCATTGAATTACTCAACACCCATTCCTTAGTGTCTAGAATCTAGATAGGCTCTTCATAGTAATATAATTCGGGTTCCAAATTCTATACCTTCATAAGTGAGGACATGTGTTGGGTCTGGAATGTACTTTCTCAATAATGAGACCTGAAACACATTTTGTACTTTAGACAGGCTAGGTGTCATTTCTAAATGACAAGCCATAGCTTCGATTCTCTCCATTGTTTCAAAAGGGCCAATGTACCTAAGGATTGGTTTCCCTTTCTTCCCAAATCTTATAACACCCTTCCATGGAGATACTTTTAAGAAAACATGATCTCCCCATTGAAATTCCAAATCCATCCTTTGATTATCAGCATAGATCTTTTGTCTGATTTGAGATACTTTAATATGGTTTTGAATAGTCTTTACCTTTGATGTTGTTTCCTCCACAAGCTCTGGACCCACAAGCTTCCTTTTACCAACTCCATCCCAACATGTTGGTGTACGACATATCTTTCTATAAAATGCTCCATATGGTGTCATTTGAATGATTTAATGGAAACTATTATTGTATTAAAACTCTACCAAAGGTAAATACTGATCCCACATACCTTGAAAATCAAATGATCATGATCTCAATGTGTCTTCTAAATTTTGGATCTTCATTTCTGATTGCCCGTCAGTTTGAGGGTGATAAGTAGTACTCAAACAAAGCTTAGTATCCAAATATTTCTAAATACTTTTCTAGAATATCATTGTAAATCGAGGATCATGATCATACACTATTGAAATATGTTCTCCATGAAGTCTTACAACTTCATTGATATAGAGTCGTGCAAGGCTCTCTAGTGAAAAATCCTCCCTTATAGCAAGGAAATGCGTAGATTTCATAAGTCTATCCACAATTACCCATATTGCATCATTATTTCATAGAGTTTGGGGCAATCCAGTCACAAAATACATGGTGATTTTATCCCATTTACATGTAGAAATAGTTAGAGGTTTCATGAATCCTCTAGGATGTTGTCATTCAGCCTTCACTTGTTGACAAACTAAACATATTGATACATAATCAGCAATTTCCCACTTCATGTTGTCCCACCAGAAATGTTCCTTCAAATATCTATATATCTTAGTGATACCAGGATGTATAGAGAAATTTTAACTTTGGGCATCATCCAATAACTCTAATTTTAGCTTGGGTATATCTGTAACACAAATAATATTCCCAAACTTCATAATTCCATCTTCATATACGAAGTCTTGCAACTTCCCATCATTCACAGCATTAATTTTATTTTGAAGATTCTCTTCATCTGGATGAGTACTTTCAATTATTTCCAATAAAGATGGTTAGGAAACCAATTGAAAAAGTAATGATGTTTTACCTTCTTTGATAATTCCCATGTTTATCCTTACTAGATCCATGAATTCAAGATCCCTTTCAATACTAATTTTTTTTAAAACTCCATGATCATTCCTGCTTAATGCATCAGCTACCTTATTTTCCTTTCCTAGGTGGTAGTGTATAGAACAATAATAATCTCTGAGTAGCTCGATCCATCACCTTTTCCTCATGTTGATTTCTTCCTGTGAGAAGATATATTTCAGACTCTTGTAACCTGTATATATCTCATATATTTCACTATATAGATAGTGTCTCCATATTTTTAGAGAAAAGATCATAGCAGCTAACTCAAGATCATGAGTAGGATAGTTTTGTTCATGAATTTTTAACTGCCTTGATGCATAGGAAATAAATCTATCATTATATATAAGGACACAACCATGTACTTTGTTCGATACATCACTATAGATCACAAACCCATCATTCCCTAATTATAGATTTAGGATCGGTGCATTCACTAATCTCCTATTTAATTCTTCGAAACATTCCTCACATTATTTTGTCCATAAAAACTTAACCCCTTTATGAGTAATCTTGGTTAATGGGTTGGCTAAACGGGTGAAGTTCTGATTGAAATGTCGATAATAACCTGCTAAACCAACAAAGTTGTGTACCTCGGTTATGTTTGTTGGTGTAGGCCATTCCTGAATAGCCTTTTTCTTCATAGGATTAAGGTATATTTCATCCTTAGAGAAAATATGGCCAATAAAATAAATTTATTGAATCCAAAGTTCAAACTTTCTAAACTTCCCATATAATTCATTTCTTCTAATAGTCTTCAAAATAATGCACAAGTGATTTTCATGATCTTTGTAGCTTTTGGATAATACCAAGATATCATCAATAAATTCCATAAAAAATCATCAAGATATTCCTTGAAAACCCTATTCATTAGATCCATGAAGATAGAGGGTGTATTAGTCAGTCCAAAAGGAATTACTGTAAACTTGTAATGCTCATACCTAGTTTGAAATGTTGTTTTTAGAATATCTTCCTTCCTCACATGCAAATGATGACATCCATATCGAAGGTCAATCTTAAAAAAAAATATTGGGCTTTGTGAAGTTGATCAAATAAATCATCAATGTGAGGTAAGGGATACTTTTTATGTATTATAATAGCATTGATCTCCTTGTAGTCAACACACAAACTCATAGATCCATCTTTTTTCTTAACGAAAAGAATAGGGTATCCCCATGGAGAAACACTAGGATGAATAAATCCTTTATCACTTAATTCCTATAGTTGTTTTTTTAGTTATACTAATTCCACATTGGACCTTTTATAAGGAGTCTTTAATATAGGCCTTGAACCAAGAATTAAATCAATAGAGAACTCAACTTTCCACTCTGAAGGATGCCCAGGTAAATCATTTAGAAACACATCAAAAAATTATTTCACAATAGTTATGTCCTCTATTTGAACATTCCTTTCCTCTCCAATAGATATTGTCTTATCTTCCCCCCCCCCCCCCAATAATTGAATTCAGTAGAGCTATTGGAGGTGGATCTAGATAAGAATTAGATTATTACGTTTCTTCCCTAAAGGCAAGGTATTCTACATCGTTCTCAAAAATTATAAATTCCTTATTCTTGAAATATATTTTCTCATAATAATTTTAAATCCAATACATACCTAGGATTATATCAAATTCAATCATGTTTATGATAATAAAATCAGTAGATAAATCATGTTTATATGCCATAATGGGGACTACCTACCACATCTTTGTTGCAATGATACTTCCTTTAGGAGTTTTTACTAGCAAATCCCTTGTTAAATAAAATTGGAAATATATAATTTTCTTGGAAAACTATAAAGATATGAAAGAATGAAATGATCTAGAATCAAATAAATCATTGGCTAAGTTTGAGGAAATAATTAATGTACCATCCACCACATCATTAGGAACTTCAATATCTACAGTTGTGATAGAATAATTTTGTACTTTCTCCCTTAGCCTTCTTTTAGGAACATTTCCTTAATGCATAGGACATTAATTTTTATAATATCCCCTCTCCTTGAAATTATATCATTGAACATTGGTATATTCTTTCTTCGCCTTAAAATCTTGGGATAGGTGGACTTTTTCTCCAAACTTATAACAAACACCCATAACCTTCAGGAAAGTACTAGGGTGTCTCTTCCCACAATTATCATGGGGTGTAAGGTCGACTCTTTCATTATTCCCCATTTCCTTATTTTCTTTTCTAGAGTTTTCATTAGCCCTCTTATTCTCTTGCTTTCCCTTAAAATCATAAGACTTGGAGAATTCATTTTCCATCTTGATAGCACATGAGACTATATCTTCGTGTGATTATAAACTTTGGGAGACTAGAGCCCTTTGGAGGAATGGTTTTAAACCATCAAAGAATTGATTAATCTTTCCCCTTGGATTATGTTTGTATTTTTCGGTATGTATTTCTATCCTTGTGATGTTAAATTCATACTTTGCAACATTCTCATCCTCTTTTTTCCTCAGATTCAGAAACTGTCTTTTCATATCTACTTGTTGTTCATGAGGAAAGTATTTTTCTAAGAATATCTCCTTAAAATTCCTCCATTCCATTTTTTCCATTTTTTCCTCCTCCTTTGTGTTTTGAATTAAATACCACCACTGATCTGCATCTCTCAATAGATGATAAACTATCATGACAGCCTTCTCACTTTCATTACATCCCAAATTGAGAAATATCTTCTCTAATGATCTTATCCACTAATTCACTACGAATGGGTTTTTAGTACCATTAAATGATGGAGGTTATTGTCACATAAAGCATTCTAACATATCTCCGCCATATTGTGGATCTGGATGCTTTGTATGGGTAAGGTTATTTTTCATAACCTGAGTCAATTATTCATGTATAGTTATAAGTTTCTCATCACCAGTCATAGCACCAGAGCCAACATCATTATCTTGCATCAGATTAAAATCCCTAAATGGGACACACATATTCATGTGGTTTACATTACTTCCACTAGGCTTCATTTCTAAATAATTGCATACACTATATTAGGTTATGAATCATAATGTATAATCTCAACATAGAAAAATATTTGGCATAAATTGAAATCAGATACATAGCTAATCTCATAATAATAAACATGGTTTCTTTGAGAAAAAATTTACATTTAATTCCTTCATAATGGTTTGTAAAGAAAATGTGAATTATCCTAAGAATATCCCCTGGGAGTGTCAAACGAGGTGCATAGTAAGGCCCATTTTTGTGTACTAGGATACCCCGGGTCAAGCCCGAAACTCCTTGTCAGAGTTGTTACTCCTAGGTACATCTGCTCCAGAACCACATCCACTTGTAGTATCTAGATAGGGATGTATTTTATATAAATATCCACATAATATATTCTTTACTAAAATTTCAGGATGTTATTGTAATTTTATCCTTAAAGTCTATCTTAGGGTTTTGTTCCCTAATATATGTTTTCTAAATCTAGTTTCCAAGTTTTCTACTAAAATTCCTTTGATACCAACTATAAATATTTGACCCTAGTTTCCCAGAGTCGGTGCCTTAATTCATTACACTGGTATGATTATAAGAAATTTGTATCCTGAAGGAATGAATAGTTTAGTAGTTTTTTAAAACTAGATACATTCATAAGTCCAACTTTACAACTTGAACGGAAAAACAATATTGAAATTCCTTTGACAACATCCATAACTCCTATGTTATACCTATATGTCATTCATAATATACCTCTTCAAGTCTTGATAAAATGAATCATAAGAAATTAGTGAGCTCAAATGATCAGTAAGGGTAAACAATATAGAAAAAGATATCATAAACATAAACATTATTCATGGTGAATAACTTCCAACACATGCCTGTAAAAAAATAAACTTGAACACATTATGACAAGAATAAGAGATAAATAAATAATGAAATAATAAAGCATAATCATGGGTATTCTACTAGTATAATAAACTCATGATCTTTCAACTACTAGTTTCATAATGAGTTAATTCATAATATCGGACATCATAATCATACCATCAAGGCCTCGTGCCAAGACAATAAATAAACATTTTGTCAAGGCCTTGTACCAAGACCGTAGTTTGTCTCATAAGACCTACCGATTCATCGAAGGACTATAGAGGGCCCCAACCATCAATTAATAATTCCAATGAATTATTCATATAAATGTGGATAAACATAATCAACATGTACATTCATATTGAAGCTAACATATGAAATGTAAATAACTTTCCATAAACATTAAGCATAAACACTAACCATTCATATTAATTGGTGAATGGTTTCAAGAAAGAACATCCATATTCAAACTAATATAAAACCATTAAATTAAATATGTTAGATGATATCATAAAATATTAATCCTGATAATAAATAATAATCAACAAAATTTTTGGAATAGATGAAGATACTCTTAGAAAATCATCAAGTAATTTTTGTGATAAATACTCTTTTACTTTGAAAAAAAGAGTTATTTTGAAAAAAAAAATATTTGTATAAAACTAGAAGTTAAGTAATATAGTATTTTCATAATAAAATTATTGATTTTATAAATAAATTTTAAATAAAAATAGATTATATAGTGCCCTTGAAAATAGGTAATAATTTGAGAAATTCCCTTAAATCGAGCTTGTATTTCAAGAATAAATTTTGAAATATCCTTTTAAAATATATAACTACCCATAAATGAAAGTAGGATTCTGGTTGATACAAATATATATAACATTCACACAGAATTTATGATGAGTACATATGAATAAATAAAAAATTTATTGAGGTAAGTAGAGAATAATAGTAACCCAAATGAAAATGGAGGTTCGGGTAGAAAACCCTTACCGTAGGTACAATGGTGTTATTCACTTGATATTAGTGTCCTATATAACCAAATTAAATTCATTAATTAATATTTAAATAACATAATATTTATTTAATTGATTTATTATAGCCTTATTAAGTTAATTCATTGCCTTCTTGATGGGTTTAAGAGGTTTAATTTTATTGTTTGGGAGCGTTTTCTTCCTTGGTATTTATGACCAGTTTACTTATATACATGTAAGGATAAATATGTAAGATGAGAATGGTTGTCCAGAATTTAAGTTTGATTTTATTTTTTTAGATCTATAAGATTACATTGTTATAAAATTCATTTGGTTATTGGGATTGAAGATGAATCGTTATATAAAACTTTAATGATAATTGTTTGGGTTAAATGGTGGTTTTTGATCACAACGAACTCATTTTGATTTATAAATTAATATCATGTGTAAAAAAAGATTACAGAACCTTAAATATGTTATAATACATATATTATAGTTAGGTTCAACAATCAAAATGGTTTCATGACCAGAATTGAAGATGGTAATAGAAATTGATAACTCATCGTCCTTGAATGTGATAAATTAACACATCCCGGATGGAATTTTCATTTCTAGTATAAAAAAGGGGAAAGGAGAGATGATGATGAATTATTCCATTATCATAAAAAAAATCCCATTTCATTTAAGGTACTGGATTTATCATAAAATTTTGATTAAAGGATGTGATGAAAGAAAAGGAAAAGAAAGGAACTCGAAATAAAAGAATTGAAAAGAGGAATTTACCTCTTAAAGTTATCTCCCTTGAGAGCCTCTTTAGGGGATAGGTTTTGGTATTTTTATGAGACCAAGGGATTATGGAAATGGGGGAGGATATTGTAATGATATGTGAGTAAAATTTAGATAAGGCACAAGGCTTGAGAGGAGTGAAGAGAAGAGGGAGTGTGGGGGGATTTATAGTGGAGGCGAGGGGTGATTTTTGAATATCTTATTCATTATTTTATTATTTCCCTCTAGAACACCAATAGTGTTGATTCATGTGACCCATAAAAGTAATAAGTTCATGTGAGTTCGAAAAAGGTGCACTTACATCATCCATGATGCTAGTAATAGTGAATTTAACTGATAATGTATATATACGGTAAATTATTGTATTTTACTATTCATCAAAAATTTAGGTATTTCAGAAAAATCCCAAAAATTCACCCAAACCATTTTTTTGATGTGTATAATTCAAAAATTAACTCCATTTTCTGAAAATAATTTTATAAATATGATTAATTTAATTTTTAAATAAAATAATAATTTGTTTGAAAAATAGAAATTTTAAAACTATACTTCATTTTATATCACCTTGAAAAATTAATCAATATCTCATTATATTACAAAATTAATATAATGAAATAATAATATGATTTACTATTCATAAGGGTCATATTACTATTCATATTACTATTCATAAGGGTATGTTACTATTCACTAAAAATTAAGTTTTCCTTATCAGACTCTAAATATCTTACTCAACAAAACCATGTATGTCAGTTTTTCAAAATTCAAATCACCAAGGTGGAAAATTATGTTTAATAGATAGGTTATAACAAAGTGGTGTTTTGGAGAGACTCAGTATTTAATTCATTTAATATTAAATTTATTTATAAAACCTTTGGGTGTTATAGTAACCATCTAGCCACCGAGCCTGCCCACTATGTCTCCCCTAGGTAACTGATATCGCTCATGCGGAGGTAGTAAAAATTCATGGTGATCCCAAACATGTCATACCATGTATAGATCATGATGTATCACAACTCAAGTAACCCATGAGACCATCCTTGGCATCCCATAAATGTAGGCTTGAGAATAGAACATATAATCTATAATATCCTATGAGCTAGTCCAAGGTATTATATAAATGAAACTCAAGTATCACTCAAGGAATATTACAATTAATTTAATCATTTAAATTTAAATTTAAAACTAAAGGCCATGTACATAATCAAAACTCATCATATTTCAAGTATGCTTTATTATGCCATGCCTATTTACCATTCCATTTAAAGAATAATAAGGTTCGGGTATTAAAACATGCCACAACACATCCCAATAAAAATAATTAAGAAGTCAATATCATAAAATGACATTCCAAATAAAATATAAAAAAGAGGTCCATGCCCATAAACATGACATTTAATCCACTATGTGTTCCTTTCTGTTATTTGGGAAAACCAAGAAATGGTTGGATGTATTTAATCTTGGTGGATTTCCCTTGAAAGATAACGCAATACCTGAAATTGTATAAGGTAGGGCATGCTAACATGCATGCCATATTGAATCATCAAGTTGTTTTATAATAATTAGATCATAAATATTTTGGTTATGGTTAGGTAACTAAGGGGTAACATTGTGCAGTGTCACATTGTCACGTTTTATAAGGTAGTTCACCTAAACAAGGGGTTTTATCAGAAAATAATTAATTAATTAAAGGTATTCTAGGTTAAAATCATTAAGGGTGGTTCAAAATTTAGGTTAATTCCCATAATTAATTCCAATTTACTATTACAAGGCTACTAAATTTAAGGCATTAGGTTCTACATGTTAAACATCACATTTAAGAGGCGTCACATAGAAATATCGGTGCATGGAACAAGAATGTAAGTTATAAACAGAGAAAATTTAAGGGGAAAATATAAAGAAAACCTAACTCATGATTAGAAAGATCAAATCATCCAATATCAAGTCTTGACTTTATCTAGTTTTAGATAAAATAAAAAAATAGACAAACGCCCTATAAATTGGACAAATTAGCTCACACCAAAAATAATGTTGAAGATAGAGAGATAAATAGAAAGAGGGATTATGGGGAGTGAATAACTTACTAAGAGGCTTCCATTACATCCAAAATCACTCAAAAAACAACTAATTAAGGATATTCAAATAACCCTTAGAGAGGGGAGAAGGCGTTGTCGAGCGGGTGCCCTCCTGTTCATGAAGAAATGAGGGGCCAAGCCCCCTGTTTCCCCTTTTTTTAAAGTATGATAGTATATTACATGGTGTGTAATTGTTACACATCGTGTAATAGATACAAAATCTTTATTAATCAGGGACATCCCCTTATCTTTCATGTCATGAATCTTTCAGGTTGCACCCCATGAAACCATTACACACTATGGAAATGTTTTAAAAAATGTGTAAAACTCGCAATAATTGTTGTTAGCAGCCTAACCATACTCTCTTCCTACAGTGTTTTCCCAAACCCCAGAAACTTCCACCAAAACATAAAATGCATATAAAACATCATATATATATATGTTTAAACCCTCAAAACCTCACCTTGGTTCCCAAAATTCAAAACAACCCATCCACCACTGGTCAAATTTTAAATTCCTATGGAAATTCCATCCAGTCCAAAATATGGGACATTACAACCTCCCCACCTTAGAACTTATCATCCCCAAGAATCCTTGGGGAATAATGAAAACAACAAACACCCTACTCAGGTTGTGAATATTAATTTAAATATTAGAATTTAATTTCTAATTCCCAACACACCTCCAAGAATCCCTTTAAGCATACGGTATATAATTTATAGAAACTTGAGTCAATTCTCAAATTTAAAAACTGAAACAATGAGACAGATCTTACCTGATCCTTTTTAACCCAATACATGATCACATATTCATCTATTTAATCAATAGGAACATGTAAAATACCACCATGTGTTTTAACATAATAACCAACTCTGAGCCATGGTACTCCCCACCATTAAGAATTCCAATTTTTGAATGCCCATAGAGTTCTATCGACACTCACAGAATGATTATTATCTTGATCAAATAGAAGACTCTCAATCAAACTCAATTTCCCTGGTCGATCCATATTTTTATAAAATCCATTTCTAACTCGCACTAAACTAACCTCATCCTAACAACTTTATATAAATGGTTACTCATCGACTGCATTTAGTGAAAAAATGGAAAGAAAATAGTGCCATTATTGGCTGGTTATCTTGTAAATGCTCAAATTTAGAGGACAACACATCAAACTCAACCCCAATGCCTTTTATCCAAGGCGCCTGATCTTTACTCGAGAATGATCATTGAAAATAATACCTAGATTTTGGAAATGTATCTAGAAAACATTCACTTATGTTTTTATGCCTTAACACAAATGTAGGTGCATACCCAATCCAACACATTTAAGTCATCACCCTTTAAACACCTCATCTAAGATCAAATAAATACTAGGGCAACCTTAGAATCATAAAATAGATTTTAAATATTTAATCCAAGGTAGTCTATACTCTATCATTTAAAAGTGAGATACTAATACATATCCAAAGCTTCCACATATTAAGAAAACTAATTGATCCCAACGACAGTCAAGTCAAAGAGTTTTCTAGGGTCTATGAATCCATCAAAAGCATTCCTAGTTGGGAACCTAAGTATCTCTTAGAACCAACCATAAATCCTTAAACAACCATGTTTCCAAATCACAACTCTCACATAGTCTATTTATTGAAATAGAAAGGCATTTTTAAGTTTTTAGTTTGGCATGAAACTGTCTCTCTTAGTGTACCCTAAATGATGTCAAGATAGAGGGAATGATAGTTACCAAACCATGAGTACACTAATAGGATTATTAATATTTCCAAAAAGGACCCAAGATAATCCCACTACAACACATATGAAGTACATGTTATGGTTTCAAACCAACCATCTCCAACTACTCAAATGGAGGATAGTCGAACCATCACTGTCGATTCTTTAGGTAGAAGATCAGTTGTTGTTGTCGATGCATCATTAATAACTACTCACGATGCCATAACCACCTTAGGAATTTTTTGATCACTCAAAACCAACCATTGAAGTCCATTATTGACTAAAAGTGTTCTAAATGGTTGTGTAAATTGCCAACCCTATTATCGTCATGTTGGTTCACAAGCACTAACATGTCCCCAACTTACCAGCCTCATGGGTATTCAAAAGTATCACTAACCATTTTTAAATGGTCCTCCTTGGTTGTGTTCCTTCTACATGGAAGTACACATACTAAAACATGTTTAACATGATGATACCCACCTTAAGAATATTATATTCATCATTTACTAGTAAAGCGGTCTCAACCCATAGCACATGCTCTATCAAACACTGAACACATGTTATGTCACGAACCGAATCTGGTCACCGCCAAAACCAGCACCAAACTAAAAAAAATTTACCCAACCTGAGAAAAAAAAATAACCAAGTCTACTTACACCCAAAGGTTTAAGTAGGGTGTGAGGAAATTCCCAGTAGGATACCACCACTAAGAGATTTCATGCGATAAACATTCAAAGATGAAAAGAATGCAAGTTTTCAAAAACATGTAATTTCTAGTTACAATTTCTAAAGGATGCAACTTAAAAATCAGTTCTCAAGTGGGCTAATTTAAAGAATCAACACTTTTAAAATAAATGAAAAAGAAACTGAATTTTCCATCCAAATATATCTTATTCTGATGGTAGGTATAAAGGATCTAATGAGCACATGCAATAGAAAATAACCCCTAGGCACTAGCTCGTTGTGGGTCCCAGGTACCTCGTCTCTTGGTGAGAGTAACCATCACAAATATATATTCCCATTCATGAGACACTAGTAGGAATCATACCCATAACCTAGTGGTCCCCAATAATAATCATCATAGTTTAGTTATAGTTGTAAGTGTCAATCTTGCAAAGTGAAACTGAGGCCAAACCCCACGGATTCACTAGCATACTAGTACACGTCCACCCACCTAGATACCAGGGTTTTCACTTTGTGATCAAACAAGTTCAACAAGTCAAGAAATATAATTTGCACACGAAAATATCATTTCCTCATCAAAAATTCACCAAACATCCCACATGTATACCACACAAGTCACAAAAGTCCACTTTTCATTCAAATTGATTTGAAATCCGACTCACACCAAAATAACCCACAACACTTTTCACATTTCTTTAACACTTCCACAAATCCATTAAAAAAATTTATAAAACCATTCCAATATATTACAACTCACATAACATCCCACTCACATGTTACATAATACCCTTTTTCTTAACCAAAAAACCATTTTTCACATCACACTCACACAAAACATCCCACATCACTTTCACATCTCTTACACACTTTAGTAAATCCTTCAAATATTTTTATAAAACATTTACAAGATGGAACACATCACAAAATAGCCCCTATCACATTTAAAATGTACCATTTCAGAATATACACACTCCAAAACATTTTGTCAATATGGTTTCACCACTTACATAAATCATTAAATCATTCAAATCTTTTATAAAACAATTTCAAAGAGTATACCCAATCTTTGCTCATAAAACCCATTTCAAAACCATATTTCAAGGGAAAAAACACACAAAAACACTACCAAAGTATAATTGTCAGCCCTAGGGTGATTTATAAAACCACTTTCAAGTGTTATAAAATCACCTTGAATAATACCACAAAATATACAAATGAAAACACACATTTTCATAAAATCCTCACAAGAAGTATAAAAATGTTTTACACATAAAACCTATTCAAAAACCCTCTTTTTAGGATCACATGACACTAATACATTAAAAACCAGAATTTTCAGGATGAAAAAGATTTATTAAACCAATTCCATAATTTATAAAATACACCCAAATAATACCCCATGAGTTACACATGAAAACACCAAATTTCAAGTTAAAATTAAACTATAAAATTAAACACGTAACCAAATCAATCATAAATAGTTTTCACACCACAACCAACATAAGAAGAATATAAAAAATGGGTAAATATAGAAATATAACTAATCAATAATTGTTTACACAAGGAATCACCTACCTTTTATGTCAAAACCCTCAAAACATGGTGCGAAACATAAACCGCACCACCGCCGCACCTCAAGGAATTGAAATCCAACCTAAAACCACAATATTTCACCCAAAAGACCACAAATAAAACCCTAGGTTCTAACCCTAACTTCTGGATATTATGTACCTCAAGGATAAGGGAAGAAACCCTAAAGAGAAGGAAGGAAATGAAGCGAGGAACACTTACCCAAAACAATATTGAAGTAAACGACCCAAAATCCACAATATCTGAATGTTAAAACAACTAAAAATTTAAATCATGTCCAAAAAAGGATGAGTATATCATGTAGGGACTTTAATTGGGAAAAAGAGTAAAAATATAAGGAGTTATGAAAGGATCAATTTACCTCCTCAAATCTGGGCGATTTGAGAAATCCAGAAAAGTTTCTCCCAATTTCGCGATTCTATTGAGCTCCAAATTGGGTGATGAGAGAATGGGGGCGTGCCTTAGGTATGTGGTCTTGGGTGGGACTTGGAATCACCTAAAAACGTAAATATTGAGTGAGTTATTAAATAATTAAAAAATATTTTTAATGTAGGAAATGGGCTTTTGGGCAGGCTCAATCTATTAAATAAAAACTCAAATCCACCATGATTATAGATTTCTAAATGGTCCAAATTAATGTTGTGGTGTTAATAGATCAGGGTAGGCCAAGTATAAATTGGAATGGATAAAAAATGTTAAAAATGAATGATTTATAAAGGAATCAAAATTTATTTTTAAATATGGAATTGGGCTCACGGTTTGGCTCAATTCATGAAAACTCACTCATTCCTCCATAAAAGCTTTGGAAGCCCCAAAAACAAAGAATGAATGGAAATTAAATAAAATTTTACTTTAAAATAAGTCATGTATGTGAAAATTCTACCTACCATGAAAACTTTCCATCCCCGGAAAGCCGCGGGAAGGCTAGATATAAAAAAACAAACCCAACCGATAAACCAAGATGTACTTCTTTTCCAAGCTTTGCCTCCAAGGGCCAAAACACCTCCAGTGATCAATTAAGGAAGGATCAATCTCACAAACAAAACTTATACCACTTTTTGGAAATGATCAATCACATTCATACATTATCCCAAAATAAAACTCCTCAAACACTATCTGAACAAGACTCAAGCAATTCACCCAAACGAACAATAACTTCGAACAAGGTTACACTTACCTTAATTTAACTAAACCATTGGGCACTCTCTAATCCCAATGTTTTCTCAAGGAAAATGTTGGTAGATAGATAGTTCTAAATGAGACTACCTACCTCCAAGCCAAGACCATAGATAAATCTGAGTTATTGGTACGGGGGGACACAAATAGTCTCCCCACCATAAGAGACAACCTATATTTTTCTGAGACAGAATCAGGACACTAACAGGGGAGGCCTGAATGGGCTCCCTAGTACAAAGGGTATAATTCCATTAAAAGTTTACAAAGGAATTTACATGATAATCATAGTGGGTCTCCCCACCATAAGAACCAACCATCTTAACTGACCAGCATGGTCCGACACAGAAAGACCCAAAAAATTTAAAGATTTGGGAAGGGCGCAGGGTTAGTCTGCATGGTTTGGGAAACCGTGCACTAACTATGCAGATCATTCTTTCTGCATGGTTTTCTGGAACATGGTCACTACTAATTGTGCACAAACTATATCCTCATCATGTCTATCCAAATTTCCAAACATTATCTAATGACTCAATGGAAACCAACTTTGGGGGATGACATTAGGTGATGAATTGGTTACAAGGCCCTCCACCAATTTCCACCGAACAGGAACAATAGAAGAAAGATGATGACACCATAGGTTTAAAATCTTCATATATTTTATACTGAGTATAGGACATTGTACAAGGGTTTAAATGACCCTGGGATTTCCCCTGACTATGAGCCATCTTCTCTCCGAGACCTATAGCTGGAGCTCAAATGATTGAAGCATCTTCGTCCTCGCAGTTAGGCTTTGCAAACCCCCTAAATGAGAATTCTTCTTTTGGTGCCACCAATAACTACACTAGAATCCCCGATAAGATTTCCATGACATAACACATTCCAAACTCACTTTACCCTAACTCGATATTTCATTGAAACAATGGGCTTAGAATATTCACACACATCACACCTTGTTTCTTAGAGTGAGAAACAATAGAAGTAAAGAACACCTATACTCACCTTCCTATAAAATGGAATATTTTGAAGTTTTTTCAAGGGAGTAATTCTCCCAACATAATAGAGACTCTCATAGGATTGCACAACTTTCACCTTTACAGTCAATCGAGTGCATGACATCACAAGGCATCACCGAACATGACCATTGCGACTAATATAAACAATTCCTGGAGAGGGACCTTATACAACATCCCCAAACAACACAAAATTCTATAAAGTGGCAAAAATATCCTCTCGTGACCAGATTTCCCACATTGGTAGTTTAACATGAACTCCTTTTTTGAAGAGACTATAAAGGACCGAGAGGACATCTTAGACGCCATCCAGATACTCATCCATGCTAACAACCCCATACATCTTCCACCTTTGTAAAATCAGGAAACTTAAGAGGCTAAGGTCTCTTTCAACATTCCATGATCACTCTCCCACTACAAGAGGATACACAAAACCAAGAAAAGAAATGCTGTAGACTCAATCTAAAAATCTCAAGAAAAATATTCCTTACATTGATCAACTAGAGAATCTTCTAACGGTGAAACGACCTGGGCTGCACTTCAGTTGTGCACTAACCCTTAATGGGGCATACCTAATCCAACAAGAGAACCCTAGGACCCAACCAACCTAGTCCATTGGTCAAGAAATACCTCAACCAGGTCTAAATAGATGAAGGGAAACATCATAAAGGCTTCCAAAAATATTCTCTTAGAAGAGACCATTAATCGGCCCTTCAACACAGATTACCTACCAAACACAAACCCAAAACACAGTTCAAACAGGAGGGGTTCTTGGACTCAAAACATCCTAAACCATCAACATTTCCCAAAACACATAATACACACCATCCAAAACCACTCATAAAGACATCAAGTTTTCCTTTTAAAAACATATCTTTGAAAACAAATGGTTCAGTAGTTAGCATATCCCCCAATGGTACCCCATGGGCCCCACACATGCATGTTTCCATGCCACACTGGGTACCCTCCTCATATCCATCCCAGCACTCATCCAGTCATGACATTAACCATCCATCATCCCATATAACCCCATGCATGTGTTTTCTCATGAAAATATAAAAGGTTAATACAAAAACTCATTCCAATTTTCAAAACCAAACCAATTAACCAATGTTTCCTTTTTATGAAGACTGCTAACCACGAAATCAAACCCAAATTACCACAATAAAAAAACTTTTCAGAAAGGCAAAATCATTCCAATGAAAACTCACTTTCAATTTATTCACATCAATTTCAAAACATATCATCCCATTAAAATACCTTTCAATAGTTTAGAAAACTCTATTGGAAACACTTTTTCAAAACCAACCTTGACATAGTTCATGATTTCAAAAGAGGTACAAACACACCATTTTCCATCCCAATAAAATTATGAAAATTCAGTTCTCAATTTTCAAAAATCTAACAATTACCTCTTTATTAGATAATTATTTCACAAAAACTTTATGCTTCTTCAAATGAAGTCAGTTTAAAACAAAAGTTCTAAGATTTCAAAACTAAAGAACACAAGACAATATGAGAGGAAACTAGTTTCAGTGGGTGACTTGGACATATGGTTGGCGGCCATATTCCAATCACTTCACTATCACTGAGAGTGTTCTAGGGAAATATCCCTAGATCCACATGGCTTTCCAGACCTTGTGAGTTCACTGAGACCATTAACCCAACTCTCTTTTCATTTCCACTAATCATCATCAAACCAAGAAAACCAAAGGACTCATAAAAGTCTCGACTTCCCCTGGCGACTTGAATCCCATAATGAGTTGTGGTGATCATCCACACTACTCTTAACTAGAATGCCAAGTCTCGACAATCCTAACCCCAGACTATCCTGACAGTTCCCCAAATAATATGACCCAAAAAGAGCGAACCTCCTTTGATACCATTTTGTTAGGAACCAAATCTGGTTGCCACCAAAACTGGCACCAAACCAAGCCCACAACATGGCCCGAAGAGCATTCCCAATCCCCATGGGCTATCACAAGTGCCCGAGAATCATAAAATGATAATTGGGAATGATTTACCTGAGTTTTTAAACTTAAAACAACAAAAGAATCCAATAAAACGAATCTGGATTTTTCAAACCAAAAAATATTTTACAAAAATTCAGAACTGAATTACATATTTTAAAATAACTCAATAATACTATAACAAAGGTACAAAACCAAAAGGAAAAATCCCAAGAACCCTCGTGGCAAGGGGCACCGCCCTTAATCCATCTCCACAAGACTTCACCACCATGGACCTGCTAGAAACCTGAACCACTGGAACAAAAACAATGTACCCAACCTGCAACAACAAAAATAACAAAGTCTACTTACACCCAAAGGTGTAAGTATGGTGTGAGCCAATGCCTAGTATGATACCACCACTTAGAGATTCCATGCGATAAACATTCAAAGATGAAAATCATGCAAGTTTTCAAAAACATGTAATTTTTAGTTACAATTTTTAAAGGATGCAACTTAAAAAAATCTATTTTCAAGTGGGATAATTTAAAGAATCAACACTTTTAAAATAAATTCCAAAGATACTGAATTTTCCATACAAATATACTGTATGTCGAAGGTAAGTATAAAGGATCTAATGAGCACAAGTAATAGGAAATATCCCATGGGCACTAGCTCGTTGTGGGTACCAGGTACCTCGTATCTCGGTGAGAGTAACCATCACAAATATTCATTCTCATGCACGAGCCACTAGTAGGGAACATACCCATAACCTAGTGGTCCCCAATCATCATCATCATATTTTAGTTAGAGTTTTAAGCATCAATCTTTCTAAGTGAAACTGAGTCCAAACCCTATGGATTCACTAGCATACTAGTACACGTCCACCCTCCTAGATACCAGGGTCTTCCATTTATGCTCAAACAAGTTCAACAAATCAATAAATATACTTTGCACATGTAAATATCATTTCCTCATCAAAAATTCACCAAACATACCACATTTATACCACATAATTCACAAAATTCCACTTTTCATTCAAATTGATTTGAAATTTGACTCACACCAAAATAGCCCACAACACTTTTCACATTTCTTTAACACTTCCACAAATACATTAAACAATTTTATAAAACCATTACAATATATTACAACTCACATAACATCCCACTCACATGTTACGTAATACCCTTTTTCATAGCCAAAAATCCATTTTTCACATCACACTCACGCAAAACATTCTACATCACTTTCACATCTCTTATACGCTTTAGTATATCCTTCAAACATTTTTTAAAAACATTTCCAAGATGGAACACATAAAAAAACATCCCCTATAACACTTAAAATGAACCATTTCAGAATATACACACTCCAAAAAAAAATTTCAATATGGTTTCACCACTTACATAAATCATTAAATCATTAAAATCTTTCATAAAACAATTCCAAAGAGTATACCCAATCATTTCTCATAAAACCCATTTCAAAACCATATTTCAAGGAAAAAACCACACCAAAACACTACCAATGTTTAATTGGAATCCCTAAGGAGATTTATAAAACCACTTTCAAGTGTTATAAAATAACCTTGAATAATACCACAAAATATAGAAATGAAAACACACATTTTCATAAAATGCTCTCAAGAAGTATAAAAATGTTTTACACATAAAAACTATTCAAAAACCCTCTTTTTAGGCCCACATGACACTAATAAATTACCAAACCATAATTGGCAGGCTGAACAATAATTATTAAACCAATTCCATAAGTTATAAAATACACCCAAATAATACCCCATGAGTTACACATGAAAACACCCAATTTCAAGTTAAAATTCAACTATAAAATTAAACATGTAACCAAATCAATCATAATTAGTTTTCACACCACAACCAACATATGAGGAATATAGAAAATGAGTAAATACAGCAATTTAACTCATCAATAATTTTTTACACATGGAACCACCAACCTTTTATGTTGAAACCCTCAAAACATGGTGCAAAACATAAACCGCACCACCGCCACACCTCAAGGAATTTAAATCCAACCTAAAACCACAATATTTCACCCAAAAGACCATAAATCAAAACCTAGGTTCTAACCCTAACTTTTGGACAATATTTATCTCATGGATAAGGGAAGAAACCCTAAAGAGAAGGAAGTAAATGAAGAGAGGAACACTTACCCAAAACAATCTTGAAGAAAATGACCCAAAATCCACCTGTATCTGAATTTTAAAACAGCTAAAAATTTAGAGGTTTAAAAAAGGATGAGGATATCATGTAGGAACTTGAATGTGGGTAAAAGATTAAAAATATAAGTAGTTATGAAAGGATCAATTTACCTCTTCAAATCTGGGTGATTTGTGAAATCCAGAGAAGTTTCTCCCAATTTCGGGATTCTATTGAGCTCCAAATTGTGGGAGGAGAGAATGGGGGGGCGCCTTAGGTATATGGGCTTAGTTGAGACTTGGAATCACCAAAAAACATAAATATTAAGTGAGTTATTAAAGAATTAAAAAATATTTTTAATGCAGGAAATCGGCTTTTGGGAAGGCCCAATCTCTTAAATAAAAACTCAAATCCACCATGATTATAGATTTATAAATGGTACAAATTAATTTGGTGGTGTTAATAGATCATGTTAGGATAAGTAGAAAATGAAATGGATAAAAAATGATAAAAAATGAAGTATTTATAAAGGAATAAAAATTTATTTTTAAATCTGGAATTGGGCTCACGATTTGGGCCAATTCATGAAAACTCACTCATTCCTCCATAAAAGCTTGGAAAACCCCCAAAACAAAGAATGAATGGAAATTAAACAAAATTTAACTTTAAAATAAGTGATGTATGTGACAGGTTATGGTTGTGGCCAACATGCTTTAGAAAGCGTTAAACTAAAAGAGAAGGAAACTAGAAAATTAAAATAGAAATAGACTATATTTACCTTAGATGTATATATGACACTCTTTTTGAGTTATGTCCACATGCATTATTATCATCAGGCATAGTGGATAAACCAAACTATCTGATAGTTTCACAACACCCAATGTTTTTACAACATCATTTTAAGTATTAGGATGAGTTAGATTTCCTCTAACACGCTGGTAAATCTACTCTAGAGATAACCTATGATTAAGGCATAATAGTTTAAGGGTTACACAATTTCCACTGAATTCATATGGTTCTCTGGATCATTTATCAACTCATTTGGTACCACGTGTATCAACTCATAATACTCAAAGGTTTCACCAACCAAATAGTGCATCCTTGATACTACCCATAGTCTTATTTCCCCTATGAATCCAGTATCTGATGGACCATAAAAATAACTAGTGTCAAGTCATACTATTAAATACATTGTTAAAACAAACTAACAACCATCTAAGTTACCAAAAAATGAAGACGAATAAGAAGAATAAGGGTCACATTACCTAATAAGTAGTTTCCCATTCCCTAGGAATGCCTAACCTACTGAACTAGAGCATTACTCAATGCTCACTCCCATGTAAAGGGCCAGCTAATCAAATAATGGTGCATCTAGAAAAAGGTGTTTTTTAGAACTTAGGGCCCTACACTGGACTACGACACCCAAAAAATACCACATTCTTGAAAATATTCACGAGAATCAAGTTGTTATTTAATAATCTAAGTACACTAACTACCTTGGGATAGCCCCTTACAAGATATAAAATCATCGATTCTACAAGGAGGTCATGCTTGAAGAGTCATTAGGATTAAGGGCTTATCATTTAAGTTAGAATAATACTGCATCAATTATCATGTTCTTGTTCCAAGGAAAAACACAAGAAAACACTTCAACTAACCATACATGGGGGTTAAAGCTAAGGACATCTCTATAGGTTTTATTTGAGTCAATTAATTTATTTAAATTTTATCTTTAAACTTTTAAAAGGATTAGGTTTATAAGAATTCAAGTAGAATTTATAAGGAAATGTTACTTTTTACTTTATTTATCTAAAGACAAAAGTAAACATAGGAAAGTTATATTAAACTTCCTTTAAAACATTAATTATTTAGCTGACATCCCATTATATTTAGGCTATTTATTAACTAAATTTCTTTTGTCTATTTTATTTATCCATAAGGTTCTGAAAATTAGGATTAATTAAATTAAATTTCAATTTTAATCTATAGAGGAATGATCCCTTTAGGTTGAAATTGGTGTTTTAATTAAACAAAAGCTCATATAAAAACAACCCAAAAGAATATAAAGGTATTTTATTTATTAAAGAGGGACTATTCATGTAAGATGTCATTATATGTCTATATGTACACCATATAAGTTGTTGCGGACACTTTAAATTACCATCCCTACATAATGTAACATACCCTCATGGGGATATGTACAAGGAAATAACAATTTAAAGGTGACCTATGAGGGTCCCATTAATCCATATCGGGTTCATTTGAATGAAAACCTAACATTTAAAACATTAATATTTTTTAAAAATTATTAGTGGATTCATTTAACATGAATTTAGAACCATGACCAACCTACTTGGTTTGAGTCAAGTATATCCCATAATCATAATAGGACAACACCGACCTACCTTGGTCGATCCATGTAAAAGGCTCATAGGTAAACAATTCATGTAAGAGTTAAGGTTTAGCAGCTTTTTTATTTATAAAAAAGTTTCTATGTATATACATAGTATGTTTATAAATATAATTCGATTGTATGGGTTACCATTTTCCAATTTATAAAGTGCTCATACACTTCATAGATTCCAAATTGGATCCCATTTAATCACAATTATTATGTTTCAGCATATGAAAACAGTGGTTCATGGCTCAAACATGTCATGATTGATTAGTCAAATAAAATTACAACATCAATATATGAAGGTAAAAACCACTTAGATTGATTCTGAAATTTTATTTAACCATCCTTTGCATTTCAATTATAACATTGGATGCTATCGCAGGCATTAATATAAGTAAACATGATAAATAAGTACTAAATAATGAAAAATAAACATGGAAATACATACTAATTAATCACATGAACATGCTAATTGGATAACATTCTAATCATAACCCTAAAATCAAAGTATCATGCTAGACATAAAAATGTACTAAATAAATTCATGCATCATGTGATACAAACAAGCAAGATAATAACACACAAGGCACATCATAAATCTTAAACAGTCTAACAATGAAATATACATGTATTGTGAATATCTATGTGCCTATAATGATGCATGTAATGCTATATCTTTTCCATACTGGGCTAAGGGTAAAATACCATAAATCATTAAGCATTGGAAATTACACCAATCACTCAAGGTGAAATCATAATAAACTATAATAATTAACAACATAAACAATAATCTTATCCCTAGCCACTTGTAATTTTCCCTATGAATGGGTTGATCAATCCCATACACGGTTATTTACCAAGCGCCAAAACATTCTTAATGTCCTATCTAACAGCCCAAAATAGTAAGACAAATAGAAAATAAAATAGCACTAATAGCACATTATAACATCTCAGCCTGACTAACTATGAACCAGTAGCCAAACTAGTCTCCACATGGCCTCAAGAATTCCTCCTTATATTCTATAGGCTGCTGACTAGTAGAGAGGTTCCAATGGTGTTATGGTGGGGATAATCTACCCTTATGATTAGAGTAGCATAGCGGTATAAGAGGTAATGAATAAATAACTCAACAACTGAATTAGTATGAAATAAATAAAAAGAAAAGGAAGATATATATAATGACTGAATAATATGGAAAATTCAAAATAACATCATGCATTCATGTCCATGTGATTATATAAAATATAATAAATAAAAATAAATCAGGTGATATGTAGTAGTATGACTGAAATAAAAAAAATACTTAAGGGATAACTCCATGAGCTTCTTGAGCTCAGGTGCAGTCTCATTCTCCTAGCTCCCATCTCCAGGTACAAGCATAAAAACACAATAATAATCTAATGACTAGAAAAAATGAGGTTTTCTTCAATATATTAATGAAATGGCAGGCTGAGTAGGGTTTGAGATATACTCAGTATTCCACCACCAATGGTTTCTAAAGCATAATACAGTCTATGAATATAAAGTACATTAGTGTGCAGATATGACAAATAAAACAGTAAATAAATAAAATTAATCAAGTTGGCTTAGGTTCCTAAAGGAAACCTAGCTGACCATACCTACTTCAGCCTAAGACAAAATTCCTTTGAATATAAGTGAATGTGTAAAACATTATATGGATCGTCATGAAAAAGGTAGCAAGAAATGGACTAATCCCAAGCATGTGATTTTTCAGAGAGGACATGTCCTTGGATAATTGCTATGTAATATTAGTCTTTAATATTTAATTCATATTTAGAATTTAATAAGGAGGCACCATGAGCTCATCCAAGGTGATCCATAAATGAAATCCCAAGTATCACTCCAGGGTCACTATAAATTCCCATCATCTTCAGAGTCCATCCAAGGTGATTCATAAATGGAATCCCAAGTATCACTCTCAGTATGGTGTGAGATCAAACCCTCAGAGCCTGTGTAACCACCTATACATTGAGCCCATCCATGGTGTCTCCCCTAGGGAACTAATATCACTTGTGTGGAGGTGGTAAAAATGCAAGGTGATCTCATCCATGGAATACCATGTATCGCTCATGGCATATCAAAACTCAAGTAACCTATGATCCCATCCTTGGAATCCCTTAAGTAGAGACCCAAGTATCTCCCAAGGTACATATAATATATAATAGCCTATGAGTCTATCCAAGTAATTTCTTAAACAGAACCTGAGTATCTCTCAAGGTGTATTACAATTCATTTAATCATTTAGAGTTTAATTACAAAAGTAAGGGAATTTCCTTAATCATGCCTCGTTATATTTCAATTATACTTTATATATCCACACCCATTTACCATTTCATTTAAAGAATAATAATGTCCATGTATTAAAACATGCCACAAAACATCACAATATAAATTAATTAAGAATTTCATATCATAAAATTCCATTCCAACTCAAATATATAAAAGAGAGTCATACTTATTAACATTCCATTTAATTCATTAGGTGTTCCTTTCTATTGTTAGGTAAAACCAATAACCGGGTAGATATATTAGGGCTAGGTGGACTACCCTTGGAATATAACACTATTCCTATAATTTTATAAGGTTGACCATGCTAACATGCATTCCATATCAAATCATCAAGTTGTTCCAAAATAATTGGTTCATAACCATTGAGAAGATGGTTTGGTAACTAAGGGGTAACATTGTGGAGTGTCACATTTTATAAGACAATGCACCTCAATAAGGAGTTTTATTAGAAAACAATTAATTAATTAAAGGTACTCTAGGTATACAGACTTAAGGTAGGTTCAAACTTGAGGTTCATACCCAACATTAATTACAATTTAATATAAAAAAGATACTAGATTTAAGGCGTCAGGTTCTACGTGTTAAACATCATGTTTAAGAGGCATCGCACATATATAATAGCATGTGGAACAACAACGTAAGTTATAAATGGTGAGAATTTAAGGGAAAAATCTATAGACCACCTTTATCATGATTAGGATGATCCACTTATACAATATATATTCTTTATTTGACTAGGTTTGATAGAAAATAAATAAATATAAAAATTCCTTAAAAATAGGGTGAATTAACTCGCACCAAAATAATATTAAATATGGTGAGATAAATAGAAAGAGTAAGTAAGGGGAGTGAATCAATTATTGAGAGACTTCCATTTCATCTCATGGTGTTCAAAATGGACACCTGAAGGAGGTGATCCAAGGAACCCTTGGAGAGGGGAGGAGGTGATGTTGAGCGGGTTCCCTCCTGTGTATGAAGAAATGAGGTTTCGAGCCCCCATTTCCCCTTTTTTAAAAAGGATGCCTACAAATTACACGGTGTGTAATCATTACAAATCATGTAACAGTTTAATAACGTGTAATATAAACACATAATGTATACCTTAGGGGAAGCCCCCAAGATTTTACATCATGAATCTATTGGTCTGCACCCCATGAAACCATTACACGCCACGTAAATGTTTTACATGATGTGTAAAACTCACAATAATTATTTTCAACTGCCTGATTGTCCTTTCTTCCTCAAATATTTTTCCAAACCCAAGATACTTCCACTAAAACATAAAATTTTTCTAAAAACATAATTTCTATATTTTCAAACCCTCAAAACCTCACCTTGGTTCCCGAAATTCAAAACGACCTATCCACCAATGGTCAAATTTTAAATTCCAATGGAATTTCTATATGGTCCAAAACTCAGGCTATTACAACATTAAAAATAAGTGTTAAGTTTGTGTGTGTGTAAATTTATATATATATATATATATATATATATCCATATATTTATATATATGTAAATATATATCAATATATTTATATATATACATATAAAATAATATAAATATACTTATATATTTATATATATCAATATAAATATACTTATAAATTTATATATATTAGTATAAATATTATTATATATATAATTATATATTAATACCCTTCTATATATACATAAATATACTTATATATATTTATATTTTTATACTTATATATTTATATATTAAGTGTATATATATACTTATATATTTATATAATTATATATATTAATATAAATATACTTATATATATATAAATATATTTATATATTTATATATTTATATAAATTAATATATGGGTCGAGAGGTGGGATGTGAATACAATTTTTTTAAATAATTTAATTTACCTTCATTTCTAAACACAATAAAATATATTTTATTTACCCGTATATAGAAACATGGGTAAAATTCCCTTGATTTATCGACACCTCTTTTACCATCATTTTGTAAAAACATTGGTAAATGATTTAGGCACATTTATAAATACGAATAAAATTAAATAAAAACACATATAATTATTTTTTTTACAGTGACGTCATGAGTGGTGTTATGGGAAATCATCACAACACAATAAAAAGGATCAATGGTGACTAGAGGTGGAGGATGATTGGCACATATGAGTTTGTTATAAATAATTAGTGGATGTATTACAGTGGGGTTGACTATCATCTCTATGAAAATTATCAAGAACTCCTAATTGTGACCATAGAGTAAAGTGAATAAAAATAATTGGTCACACTGAATCCATGATTCATTGGGATTATATATAATGAGCCATAAATTGTTAATCCCATCTATAACATATTTCCACTCATTATAATATGGTGGAATTAAGTGAGAACCCTCCTAAAGAGAAAATATCTATTGAAACAAATCAGAGTTTCAAAAAGGGTTTTAAATTTAAAAACATTAATAATATATAATCTCATTATTCCTTACAGGTATTGGAATTATAAAAAACATCCATGATCAAGTGATCCATAAAATTAAGCAAAATGGAGAAAATATTCTAGCCATGTTATTCCTATTACCTAAAAGTGGCATCTTTAGGGCATATAAGAGATACAAAAATATGATTGTAATTTCCCATTACTGGATTGAAAACTATGTAGTGGTATCTATAAAGTTTACCAGTAAGGGAATATGATGATGTAACACATTCACTGGGTGTTACCCCAATCCAAATACATAAATAAGGAAGGTTAAGTCCATAATTAAATTTATTTAGGGTGAGAAAGTGAGTGATGTATGAGGTGTGCATTGAAGTATGAAACCAAGTAACATAAGTAAATAGTAGTAGAAAGCAAGGTTGAGAAATATATGATCACAATATTAGTGAGTATAATGGTTATATAATCAATAAGGACCTGTGAGGGTATTTTATTTTATTTCATTGTTTCATATTGACTATGCTTAAATTTATAAGTTCTTCTCTAGCACTCAATAGATTTTCCACGTTCTCTCTCAAGTCAATCTTAGGATTCTTGATGTAATTACAATTTCCTATAAGGTTTAAAATTATAATAATGAAAATATGATTGTGTTTTTAATAGTTTATGGTAATTGTGTGTGTTATCCTCTTAGTACACTTTTATGCTTTAGAGAACTAAGTTCTGACTTCAAGTTCACAGGTTGGATTTCAAGTCTTGTTTCTTCACCCAAACCCCTAAGGTCATCCAATACTATAAATCAATTATATATAAATGGACCTATACCAATAGTTTTAAATAACAATTTCTATAGGATAACTATATTATAATGGTTTCAAAAATCCATCAGTATAGGTTAACACTATAATAATGGTATTTAAAATTATTGGAATATGAAACCTATTCTAATGATGTTTTAAAACTATTGGTATAGTTCAATTCCTTATACCAATAATGTGATTCCCCATTCCCTGCCCAATTTTTAGTTCCTCTACATCCAATTTCTCCCTCCCCTTTGATTACCCTCAGTCTTCATTTTTTCTTGATCATTTTTTTAATTATTTTTAGGTGGAATCATTAAGGTATATATTGTTTTTCTTCTCCTTCACTCTTCTTTTAATCTTTTATTTATACATTTTTTATTAACTAGATTGTAATGATTCCTCAAGGTTTTAAGTTTCATTAATTTCATTGAGTTTTTTTTAAAGTTCATAAACATAATCTAAGGACCTTTATTTGTTTCTCTTAGTGAAATAACATTGGATATCATTAGATTCATCATTTCTAGTGGGTAATTTTACATACCTCCTTTAGTTTCCATAATCATAATTGCTTTCATTAATTTTATTATTATTTTTTGAATATTATGTTGTGTTTATTATTGATGATGTAATGGTGATAATAATAAATAGATTTTACTTTGGTTTTAATGTGATAAATTGTGGTTTTTTCATAAAAATTCACTAATCCGATTTTTAAAATAATAGTGAATAGAAGGTTATTTATGAACCTACAACAAAAATTCCTTAGACTTATTTTGATTATACATATATATATTAAATTTTATTTTCAATTATTTAAATTTACTAAAAGTATGGTTATAATCTCTCTTACTTGTGAGAATTTTTTTGACTATATGATTATTCGACAATTCCTCCACTAAATGTTGGTTTATGTGGACAACTAACTGAAGCCGGAATATGTTATTATCCTCCATTGAGAGAAAAAAATAGTATTATTATTTATTAATATAATAATTTTTAACTCTTGTTCTAATTATGTTCATAAAAATAACTCTATTTATTCAATTGAGAATGAATTACTTACGAGTAAAGTGTATTTCATACCCAATAAAAAAATTACTCAAACTTAGAATATTGTGTTATAATACATTGACATATAACACAAGCACTATACAAATCATTTCCACTCATATTATATTTTCTAGATCCTTTTATTTGAAGAGATAATTATTTTTTAAAACTCATATTACCCTCATACTTTTTCTTTATATTTTTCATAAAATTATTTATTATTTTTATATTGTAATAACCATTATTAAGTATCCATGATATATCATCATCACTTTCCATGATAGAAACTTAAATAATATTTTTTTATGCTTGATTATTTCCACCCATATATTTTGATTGGTAGATGGATTCCCTCTCAATACAACCTCTTCTTGATATGGAAGGAGATCATCTTTCTTTAATAATATTTTTTAAATAGATTCTATTCTTTGACTCATATTGTTAAAATATTATAGGGTAAGGATCTATCCTTTTCATAGGTTCACTTATCTCTCACCATTATTAGAAATATAATACTTTGTTAATATACCAAAAACATAAAAAACAATTACCATGGAATAAATTCTATTATAAATAAATAAATGTGAAACTCCCATTCTATCTTTGATTGACTTTTAAAATTTTATTTTACTTTTCAATGAAACATACTATAATTGAGTGAAAAATACTTCAATATAAAAACACATAATTTTTTATTATAGTGGGAAAACTAAAATCAAAATGCTTAAGACCATACACTGTCCTAGGGATTCAATTATGTTTTAAGATATTCTCTATCACATATCATATATGATATAAATAATTAAATAAATCTATTTAAAAGAAGTTCTTCAGGCCATTCGGGTTAATTTGGATAAAGATTTTAAATAGGAGGAAACCCAAATAATTTTAAATTCCATGATCTCTATTTATTGACTCTCACTTTATGGGCATAGTTAATGAGGATTCCTTATTCAAATGAATAAGAGATGGTAGTTGATTCCCCTCTTGATATTCAGATCAAACTTCCTCATGAGATGTGCTGAAGGGAGGGTGGAAGAAGTTCAAATTGCATCATGAGTGGTTCCTTACTAACAAGTTAGAGAGTATAAACCTCAAGAAAATATATTTTCAATTGGAGGACACTGCTTCAAGAAAAAAATGAGACTGGAGAATACTGATCCAATAGACTAAATCGATTAATCTATCCATTTGTCTAGCTGAATATGTAAACAATAGCACTTCATGGGAGGTAACTCATTATTATTTAATTTTCATTGTTTTTTGTATTTATATTTTCTTAGGAAATAAAATTGGAATGTTTGGATTATTTTAAATGAATAAAAAATATAAATTAAGGAAAGTAGAGATAATGAATTGGAATAAAATTTATAAGATAAGAAGGAATATTATTATTTTAGATATTTGTTAATGTTTCTTAAGTAATATATTTTAGATTTAAAATTAAGAAATGAAAAAAAAATAAGACATAAGAATGACTAATAAAATAAAGTCAAATTAATGAAAAACTAATAAAATAAAATCATGAAATACAACTTTTAGAGGATATGATTTGATAAGAAATATTTAAGAAAAAGGATATTAATAATAGAATATATAAAAATAAAACAATCTAATTAAAATGTATAAATGTAAAATAAAAATGTGATAAATTATAGTTTTTTCTTAAAAAATCACTAATTCTTTTCCAAATATCAATAATTCTTTTGATTTAATTTGAAGTGTGTGTTTTTACATTGTTTTGCTTCAATTTTAATCAGATTGGAATGTTTAGTTAGATCTAATTTATTTAAGTTTTGATATATATGTTTATATCTAGTGAGGGTGGTGTTTGTTTTGGCTATACTAATTTTAGTTCATTCAGTTTAAGTTGACTTGGGTTTTATTTGGTTGGTACTATTCAAATTGATGTAATTTGGTTTTGTTTGATTTATCTTGGGAAAGTTAAAAAAATTTCATATCGATTTTAGTTTGGAAGGGTTAGTTTGTTTAGTTTTGTTTATTTTAGTTGAATTTAATTATATTTTCATATATTTCCTTCAAGGTGGTTTTATTTGGTTCATTTAAATTTAAAGAACTTAATAAAATTATTGAAGAAGGTTGTATTTTTTTTCAACCATGAATGAGAATTTTTTGAAGATACCGAGAATGTTTTTTATGTGTTTTTAAGTAGTTTGAAATGGTTGGAGATTTCTTGAGATGAATTTAAGTTGTTGGTATTATATTTGGTTAAGTTTTAATTCATTCATAATATATGTATTTTTGTCACTGATCACAAATTTGATAAAGGAATGAAGTCTCCTTTTATATGGAAAAATAATTGATGATAAAAAATAGGTGACTTTAGTTGAATATATAAATTTAGTAAAGGTAGTAGATACGTAATAAGTTACCCTAACATGGAAGAGGTGCCTTGAGTTGAATTTGAGTCACACAGGAGAGGTGTTTGAGGCATACATGAGAAGTCTGCAGCTTGGGAAGTAGAAATTTGGTAAAGATAGTCGATACATAAGTATTTATGAGCATGTGTATGATGAATTTAAAAATGTGGAAAATTCATAAGCACTAAAATATGAAATATGTGTTGTTTATATAGAAGAGGTGTTTGAGGTATAAAAAATATATGCTTATATGTAAGAATAACATTTTATTATGATTGGGTCATAAGTATGAGAGTTGAAGCCCAAAACAATGATAGGTAAAAACATCATGTTTGTTATGTGTGAAGAAACAATTATTAAATTTACAAGGAATATTTAAATCATTGAATACGATATCCCATATCATACTACATGATATTCCTATTAATTATAATGATGCTTAGTTGGACTTAAAATCTTAAAATATCATAGGATGTTGGTAAAATTGTGATTCAAGTTGAGAATTATGGAATATTAAAATAAAAGATCATGAGATTATATCAATGGGAATTTCAAATTGAAATATTTGAAATTATTTAATATGATCAAGCTGGAGGATTTTTCGGGAGCTATTGACTAGAAGATCAAGCTACTAAAAATCATGGAGTTTTTCTATTTTTAATATGGATATATTATTCACATAATTTTATGAATTTAAAAGGAGAAAATTAAGAAATAAATATTTAATCAAAAATTGAGAAGAGAAAGTATTCGATAATCCATGAGGTTTTCAGAACTGTTGTATCAATAAAAAAGGAAGAATAAGAGATTGAAAAGTGCTTCATATTATTTAATCAACTATAACAAGGAAGTATTTTGTATCATTGATCTTCTAAAGGCTTTATTTTGAGGATAAAGAAGTATATTGTGTGCTTTTATTCTCTCATACACATGTTGAGTATTATAGAATCTTGAGAAGAAAGACAGAATTGTGTGATGATCTATTGAAATTTATATATTAGTAGAATACCAAGACTAAGGAATATGATATTAATATAATATGTAGAGATGTCCTAAAACACATTGATGATATTTTTACATGGAGGAAGATAAGATCTCGTTATAAGACCGATGGTTCCTATAACACTTTCCAGATCACAAGTATATGTTTATTTTATGTTTTTACATTATTTTATTTTTTCTTAGAGGGGGCCAAAATTTTGAAAATTTATAAAATAGACTTGGGCACATGGTTGGAACACACTAATCACAAAATTAGTGTTAACTATGTACCAAAGTTGTGTAGAAGGGTTAGTGGATTTTGATGGAGTTTTTTTGGTTTTATCATGAATTATCATACCATGAATCCTACTCAATTTTCTTAAAAATGTGAAATTTAATGGTTTTTTATTAATTGTCTTATGATCATTGGCAGGAGAAAAACAAACCAAACACATATAATCTACCTTCAAGAATTAAAAGTGTGTAAAGTATCTGAAAAAAAGAGACAAATAGAGTACCTGAATTTCAACAGTTTCTACAACATCCATAATTTTCAATTGATAGAGAATGTTTAGTTTAGATCCTTAAAGAAACAAATAAATGATTCCTACCTCTGCTAGAGTACACTGACCAATAGATTCAAAAACGTTTAGTAATACTTATTTAACACCCAAAGGGGTTCTAACACCTTATTGTGATAGAGATTATTGAGGATAAGTATATCATCGTGAGAATTTCCTGAATAAATATTACATCTTTTTATATGAATATTCAATACATCTCACAATAATACATGCTTGAGGACCATAAAGGTTTAGTATCTTTGGAAACTAGATACATAAAAAATTATTTTAATGAAATATCCTCAACATATCTTAAAAAATTCTTCAGATTTAGTACCCTTATAGGCTTATCATACTTAATATCATTCTTTATAACTTGGGGAAAGTGGAAACATATGAAGATGTGGGATCAAATTCTCATTAATATTAAACATGAGAGATGTCATTCAATGGTCTTAAGAAAGACTAAGATAAAAAAAAAGGTATGAGAACATGATCATAACTTATTAAAATCATACCTAATCAGTCAAGATCAAAAATCATGAGTCATGACATAAGTATTTTAGCTGAACATAAAACATGTGTATAATCATGAATCCAAAATCATAATCCATAGAGAGTAACATGATCATATATCATTGGAATGTGGTACACACATAAACATAAAAAATAATAGCATTGTGAGTATGTATAAACTCCAACAGTTCCACTCATAAAATTAAATAAAAGTAATTAAGTCTCAACATAAAATTAATGGACATAAAACTAAGGCTACACATAAAACTATGAACATGTAATAATATTAATAGGTCCATGCTTAATTTTTTGAACATGAAATCAGGTTCATAGATAATATAGTTATCTCATTAGATATAAATCCTTAACCAATGTATTGGTGTGATATATAATTTTCAACCCACCCATCACATAATGAAGACCATACATCTACAATAACATAATAACATTCATCATAGCATAACTTGTGGACAAGAAAAGAGTTTTATAAATATTTCATCTTAACTTAATTAACTTGAGGGAAAGAAACGGGTTTCCTAGAATCATTATTAAAACATCATCATAATAAGAAATCTAGGGAAAGAAATTGGATAATATCATAGGATTATATACTATTGAATCATAACAATATTTAAAGGATTTTGACATAAATAAAAAATACTTCTAAAATAAAAATTGAACATTTCTTTAAAAATAATAAAAATATCATTTTATTTTGGTAAATTTTAAAACTAAAAAATCATAGAATATTAGGAAAAAATCTTTGGAAATGAATACGAAAACCTGTAAATAAATCTTCAAATAAAATAACATTCACTATGGTGGTAAAAGTTTTTCAAGACATATACGTTAAAAGAGAACCTTTTTTCACCCTATTCTAAAAATTCAAAAAGTGAATCATACATAAAAAATTGAAAATATTAATTTTAATAATTTGTAAATAAGGTAAGAAGTGTTAAAAATAATATTTTTCAAAACATTAATGTATAGATAAAATATTTCAAAAAACATTTTTAAGAACATGGAAATGGAAGAAAAATTGTTCCATCCAAAAAGGAAATAAGTTCGGTTTTTCTTAAAAATAATTATTGGTCATTTTAAGTACCAAAGAGATAAAATAGTACCAATACTTTAAAATTCTAGGAATAATAATATTATAAGAAAATATTTTGGGTTTAAATCATAATTATCATATAATTTCCCTCAATGGAAATTTAACATAGTCAATCTTGAAAAGAAATGAGATTGTAACATAAACCCTTACCTCTGGTATTTTATTACTTAATATGAATTAAAACCTCACATTTAATAAATATAGATTTATTAAACATATATTAAATAACTATATTAATATACATATTAATATATATAATTCCCTTATAATTTCCAATTTCCCTTTTATTAACAATTATTTATTAAAATGAATATTTGGGTAAAAACTGGTCAGATTTCTATGCATGTTTCAGTTCAACGGTTCTGGTCCATGCACCTTGTTCATGGTTTAATTATATAAATAATATTAATAATGAAATAAATATAATATTTATTCATTATATACACTTTTATAACCATTCATATAAATTAGTGATAAAAAATGAATTACATCACTTTGTAGAGACGATAGTCCGTACATACGCATATATAATGTTTTTACATTTTGATGGATAGAGAAAAATAAAGGAAAAAATGATTCAACTTCAAATAATAATAATTATATCATAAATATAATATATATTAATTAAATACATCTTTATTACCATTCATGTAAATATAAAATTAAAAAATAATCGCATCGCTTCATGGAGGTGATAATCCACAAATACGCATAAGCAACATTATCATTTTCTAATAGATGAGAAAGAGATATAAAATAATTGTATCCTAACATAATAACATATAATTATAGTAAATATAATTATATAAACATGTAAATATGGTTATATAATATTTAGAGGATATTTAAGAAGAAAGAAACATGAACAAGATCAGTAAGAACATATATGTCTTCTTCGGGTATCCTCCTTTGAAATATACCTTAAGGATTCTTAGATAAGTACTTTGGAAAGAAAAACAACTAATGTTTTTGGATAAGTATTTTTTGAGATAATTTAGGTTGATATTTTTCAATTTAAAAGACTCAAGTGGTGTGGAGAAGAGAGTATAGGAGTTTCCCTTTTGTAAGTGAGGAGAGTAACACACTAGAAATTATTAAGAATATTAAAATATAATAAAGTCACTGTCATGGGAAATTGGATCCAAATTGGATAAATTTAAAATATGGTATGAGATAATATTTAAATAAATTCATTTAATAATATTTAGGAAGTTTTTTATTCCATTTTAACCCTTATCATTTTTAGTTTAACCCCTTGTAAACTCTTTTAACCTTTACTGTAGTTTTGAATTTTTTACTCCAGTTATTATTCCTAATTAACAAAAATGAAATTGAACTCATTAATAAATATTTCCATAATGATTATAAATATGGAAACCATTTCATAAAATTAAATTTCTATAAGTGGTATAAATTATATTGAAAATAAGTGTGTAAAATGAAATGAAAAACATTTTAGAAAAATACATTACTAAGCATAAAATGGAATTTATTCTTATTCCAAGACTAGTAAAAAATATTAGATGAGTTTTAATATATTTTATTGAATATATTATATATAAATTTTATTAAAATTACTCATAAATACTTATAATTTAAATCAATTAAGATAAAATACATTATGCACAATAAAAAATATTTTTTGAAAAAATGACTATTTTTCTATTTAAATGAATTTATCTTCATTTATAACTAATTGATAATAAATGTATGAATTATTAATAATTTATTAACATTAAATACTGATATATTCTATCAAAATAAAAGTTTATTAGTGATTAAGACTGTTGGATCTTGAAAATTCTACATAAGAGAACAAGAGAATACTATAAAATTTGGCCAAAGGGAAGAAATAAAACCCAAAAGAAGGTTGAAGAAAAATGTTCAAAGTGGGATTACATGAAGGATGGATTGATCCCATGAAGCACCAATCACCTCATGGACTGCTACTTTGCATGGAGTTCCACTGCTTCGCAAAGAACCCCATGAATGAAATCATTCTCAGAATAAGGCGGAATGCCAGTGCCCACAAACAAAACCACATTTGATTGAGGGGATCAACGGTGATTTCAACCTCGCAAACGACATCGTACCTATGAATGAAATTGTTTTTAGGATGATTTAGTATCATCAGAACCCATATATGAAACTAAGTCATTTGTGGTTATGAGCAATGATTATCACCCCCACAAATGATTTCCCCCCACGAATGAAACACTTCGAATGATGGGGATTCCTCCTAAAATCCTGTAAAAGAAGGCATGTGGCTCACTTTAGACGACCTTACATACTAGTAATTAGTTCCTCTATCCCTCAATAAAATAACCCTAAGGGAAACCAAGGGAGGAGGATGAATGTGTGAGGGAAAAGCAGAGATAGTATAATGAAATCTCGGATGAGATCCAAAGCATGGATATTTCTTTTCCTGGTAAGTAAAAACCCACTACATAGCATTAAGGGTGAAATAACATCTATAAATAAACTTGAAACCATTTAAGGACACCATTCTCCAGGTAATAAACATATGTCCCCTTTATAGACCAGCACCCCTCATAGCAAAACACTATGCGGGCGGAACACTACCCTATAGAGCAAAGTGCTACACAGGAGGAACATGGACCCAAGTAGAAAATCACTACATGGGTGGATCCTATCCTCATATAGAAATATGATATGTGGAATTAACCCCATCCTGCATAAGAACATGCTACATGAAATGGGGCCTCTTAGGGTGTTCTACCCTCTAAATCCCATAATTCCCTTCCATTGTACCATTGGACACCATATTAATCCCTTCATGAACCATTCCAATGAAATCAGGCCAGTCCTCTTCCAAAGATTCCTGGCATGTATGATCATATCATCAGGAACATCAGTGTTTCCTTTCTAGTCTACATACCTATGGTAAGTGGAGTCACATGTGTAACCTCCTTAATGAGGCAGACCCTCAGAATATTTTCAAATCTACATTATTATAGTAATGAGGGTTATGAACTTGGAGGTTCTCACGTGAACCTCCCAGTTCCTAGTGGGTAGGGTGAGGATCATGCTTTACTTTTCCTTTGATAAGAAATGATATCATCCACCCATAACCCATTTTAGGGCATCCCTCCTGTAGTAATCCCTTGTCCATTCTTGCGGGAGCAGCACTCTTTCTTTTCTATGCCACATCTCGAATCATGGATGGATGGATCACCATATGTGACTATCTTGGCTATGAAAATATAAGAATAGGTGGGAACACTTAGATCCCTCTCCCTATTCCTTTTAGATTCAGCACCTCATCCACCAGTAAACATAGTGGATCATGTGATATTAAAGTCTACTAATACCTTTTGTTTCTCACATAGAGCATGACTCATGTGGGATTATAGGTTAGTGGAAATCATGACATTTTCATGATCCTAAACCTCAAATGGGAATCCCCTAAGTGTAAGGCCCAACCAAGTCAGCTTAAATGGGCCTCACATATGGTGTAATCCCTGAAACCATGCCTCAACCTTCAAAGGGCCATATTCCTAATAAATCGTCACAAAATGAGCCTTATATATGGTATAATCTCAAATCATGCTCAATGGGCATCTTCATTGGTGTAAGTATAAATCCAACACCTTAAAAGGGATATATTCCTGATGAAGGAAAATATATGGGCATACTCTAAGGATAAGTCCCAATCATGTACCCATAAGTTGGGGTCCTCCATAGGTGTAATCCCCAAACCTACCGAACTATGTGGGATTTGATTCCTAAATAACTAGGATATGTAGGAAACCTCCTTGAGGTTAAAACCAATCACCTAAATTCACTTTAATGTTCTTCGTACCATAACCCCGGTAGGGTCATATCCACCCGAGAGACCACATCTCTTTCAAGTCCCATGGGCCTCCTCAGTGTAAGTCCCACACCAAAATTTGACCAGGAACTTTCCTTCTAGATTTCCTTACTACGTGACATTAAACTACATGATTGGATCCCCATCACACAACCTTAAAATGTGATGTGCCTTGTTAAGTGGCACCAAACTATGTGGGTTATGATTCATCTCATGAGGATTTATAGGAAGCCCATCTTATGGGTTCGATCTTGACATAAAAACTGCTTGCATCTCCCTGGATGATATAAAACTATATAGATCCTCAACACATGGATTAAACCAACATCATTCTAATAAACAAACAAGTAATCTCTAATCCATCCATAAAAGGGTACCATTGATGGAGCACCTCTGATACATACAAATATCCCTATCAATGGGGAACCTCAGATACATAAAGATGATTATGGATCCATTATAATTCATAATTTATAGTTAATTAAAGTTTATCCATGTATATAAACTTAGTAATAAACAAATAATTCACGAAAATATCTTAAATCTATAATAGAGTCTCGGAATATTCAATGGTTTCCCCCAAAAGGGTGTGATGAGATGGAATTCTCATCCTCTCGACCAATGTGATTTCTTAAGTGTCATTGGACAAGTTCTCCAAAAAAACTACATTTGAAAAGTAGGTCTATGATTCATAGCATATGTGAGAGTCATTGGGTTTCCATCTCCATGAACAAAACCCATTTGAGACTATTTTAAGATGTGGTACCCGACATCAGTGATTGCATATAATTCAACCCCCTATAATCAACCATCTAGCTATGAAATTTTTCATTAGAAACAAAATGGTGAACTCAGTGTGAATCATTAACCAATGTGGTCATGTTACTCTGTATCAAATCCCTTTCTCATACAAAAGAAAAGAGGGGAAAACGAGGACATAAATTATTCATGTGGTCATGAGATGCTACTTTGACGGGGGTTTTGTTATCTATATTTTCCACATATATTGTAGGCACTCTTAACCAGAATTATCTTCAATCCAATGGAATATCACTATTTATCATGAAAACGTGAATCAACCACTACATTGGCCAGGTCCACAACCAAATAGAGGATGCCCTCACTTACCCATAATCTTCAACTCTAGGTTTTGAATGAATTGGTTAAGTAGTACCACCAAAATGGTACTTTCCCAGGCCAGAGTTAGATCGAAAGACCCTATAGTCAATAAAGCCCCTCCATTCATCCAACCATTGGTGATTGACAATCTAGAACCCAATGACCCTAATAGCTATCTCAAACCATTTCAGAATCATGTCCTCAGAATGTGATAATAAACTCCTCCCTTGCCTTAGAGAGGATAATGAAGTCTTCATTTATGACTTCATCTCAATAGCACTGGGGTACCCCCCAAGGTACCCTTATGGTAATTATCTTTGTCAATGTCGTGTGTCTTAGTATCCCCACCATGCAGAGGATACCTCCCCAAAGGTCTGAGATGAAGTCCTATGGACCTAGGTCCCCAGGGAGACTCACGGAGGATGACAATCAAACAATTCAGAATATTCCATCATCCTTGTTCACGATAAAGAATCCCACCAAGTAAATATGGTAGAAACCAACTATGATAAAATGAAAATTCCTACTCATTTAAGTCAAACTCTTCAGTCAAATATGGAAGAAAATGAGCAGATTCAAATCCTTGCTCACTGATATGAATCCCGCTATGAAAATACAGGGATAGATTATAAGAAAACGCATATCTCTACCAATGAAAATATATCCCATTAGTCAAATATGGTGGAAAATAGGAATATGTATATCCCTACTCACTCTTATGAATCCCATCAGTCAAATTTAATGGGAAACCACAGGAAGGTGCAAATTATTACTCATTCACGTCAATCCTTCCATGAAAATAGGGTGGAAAATTACATGTAGATGAAAATACCTTCCAATGAACATGAAGATCGTTGGTCAAATATGGTGAAAAATGAGCAGATACAAATCTATTCTCAAAAATATAAAGCCCTCCAGAAAAATATGATAGCATCAAAATACAAGCTGATGAAAATTCATGTGGTTTCATATCAATCCCATCAGTTAAATATGATGGAAACTAAAGAACATATGAAAATTCCTACTCATTCATACCAAGTTTGTTATTCAAATATGGAATAAATTGGAGAAAGTAGCTGGAGTATCCTAGTTTTAAATCATGGTCATACTCGTACCTCTTCCTCCCCAAAGGATAACTATCAGTACCTACTGGCATAAAATGGATGAATGAAGCATGCACATATTCCTGATCCGACACCAAAATAGTCATATATTCATGTTCCCACCAATTTCATCTCTCAACGCATCTTAGAAATGATTTCAGATCAGATATCAATCCCTAACCATATCCTACATACTTTCCAAGATGTAATCACATTCATGAAAATAACAAGGAGTCGATCCCACAATCTCACCTCCTCATATGGGGTGACTCACCCACACAATAGGGTGGTCACTCAGGAGTAGGAATTCATCCCTTCTCCTATCCAGGAGGTTCATCGGAAATATTACATGATAAACAGGCAACAGGATCAAGCACAAATACCCATTCCAATTTGGGGAACCGGTCTACTTCAGTTGTCGCTCTAGGGTTGGCATATATCCCTACCATAATTCCAGAAGCTTACCAGTGTATCCCAATAGCACCATGGGAGCCACTCAAACATGCACCCATATATAAAGGTAATCACCTACAGCAAGCATGACCGATTTCCTACAAGAGAGTGCCTAAAAATAAATCATGTCGAAGGAAACTAGAAAATGAAGAGTAGACTCACAACCCTACTCTGTTGGAAGATGGAGTTCTTGGGGACATCAAACACTTATCAATGGTGGATTAGGATTCTACTGATCCATTACCAAATTATTAAAGTGGTAGTAGCAATTACGAAGTTCCTCCCCATAATATTATTACCATAAGATCTAGAGGTCCTACCTATAGAACATACCATGAAGACCTCCTTCATGGGAATAAATTGATCGATCATGAGAGTCTATCTCTTGATTAGTGTCATGGAATCCCTCCTTGTGGACAAAGATCAAAAATAAAAAAGGTTATACCATTTCTGTCATCCGCCCTGAAGGTTCTCCTTAGGGTATATGCTATAGAAATTATCCCTACAGTCAGACATCAAGCTGTGATGGTAGTCCTCACCATGATGGCATTCGCTACAAAAATTCTCCCCATAGTGAGATCTTATTATAGAAATAAGGTCCTCCATTTTCTTTCTTCCACCATTAATTTCCTCCCTAGGGTATATACTACATAAATTATTCTTACAGTTGGACATCAATCTGTGATGGTAGTCCTCTCCATGATGGAATTTTCCATGAAGACTTCTTATGTCAGCAATAAGGTCATCCCCTTGCTGAGTAAAATATGAGAAATCCATCATATAATGAGGTTCTTGTAAATATGAGTTCATACATGTTATATACCCTATAGATAGTGGTATCCATTCTCAATTAGGCGATGAACTAGGACAACGCTCATCCTCAAAGCCACCCCTGGACCATTCCCATACCAATGAGACCCCTACTAGTCCCTCTACTCGTGAAAAAATAATCAATAAGTGAACATGTTGGGAAGATCAAGTAAATAAGTATTTGGTATAAGAACAAAATGATATGTTTCTCATGAGAAGATAATTGTCCATGGATGATATTCTCATTATGTTTTTTTCCTTAGGCACTTTTTAGTTAGACATTCCTAATGGATTGTCAGAAGAATGTATACACAATATCCATATGAATATATGGAAAACTCTCCACAACCTAAAATAAAAATTATTACCTTATGACAGTTTTGTAGACTATGTCAATATATTGGGAGATCTTTACTTCCAAATTGATTTGGAAGAACTCTTATCTGTGTGGAGACCACGATCAGAGAAGCAACAGAAATATCTTCAATTGGAATTCCCCAATGAATTTCATAAGTTGCGATGTCTAATTATTGATTCCCATACTATAATTATTATCCAGGGATGTGGGAACATGGATATTTGCATTTCACCTCACACCCCATTCAGAAAAACTCACTGGTAATGACATCTTGTAATTTCATTATTCCAAGGAGGTCGTTAAGAAAAATTCCTGCTCAGGAAAGAAGATAGGATCAATAAGAATTTTCCTTGAATAAGTATCAAAAGTTCCAGGCCTAATGAGAGAAAACCATCAAAAATATAATAAACTAAGAAACTAATAACATTTAGCAGACTTATCACTTAAGAGAATCCAATCATCAAGCAATACTAAATTCCTATGAAGTAAGCAGTTCACATGGAGACTTGGCTTATATTTGTATCACGCTCAAATAAGGATTCGTAAGATAAAGAAGGTAGAAACAATAGAAGTTGCATCCATGGTACGGGATCATCCCTAACCTATAGTTTTGAGGGATTTTTTAACACAAAATGCACCCATAAGACCAAAAAAATTGGGTTGATCCACAAAAACAAGAGAACATGTGAAACCCCATCCCATAAGGCTGGGGAATTTGTTACCTCAACCACCCCCTTCAATGAAAATTAGTCTTTTCCCATTTAGGGAGGACAACAAGAAGTAAGGTCTCCTAGTTCATCCCAACAGGCAAATCATTTCCCCCAGAGGGGGGGCATACAAACAGGTTGCATATAGGTTCCCTCGGAGTCACCCTTCACCAATAAGCTCAAATATGATCCTGAAAATGAAGGGAGAGGTCAATAAAAGGGCACAAAAACCCTTATATAATTTAGTGGCTAGTACGATGCCCACAATTAATTTTGAATTGGTAAACATTTTAGACAGCAACCCTATAGACATAACCAAAAATGATGAAAATATAGAATAATAGGGATAGGATGGTTCCATCCAAAATATGGTCCACATCGAGAATTAAAGAGTGAACACCCAAAACCAGAGAATTTCCCTAAACTCGGGTTCTCCCTCGATCAATCCTATACTAGCTCCTCATAAAATCTCTAAAAAGAGAAGAATAAATACAAGGTCTCATACAACCCGCCTCCTCCTCTCAATGAGGATGATATTCCTATGCTCAAAGAAGGATTTTCTTAATAGGAGGAATAAATGAAAGATTTGATGTGACTTTGTGCTAAGTTACTCTAAGGAATCATTCCTTTAAAATATGCTCCCTGGGTAGAGCCACAATGTACACTTCCAGTAGGTGTACCTTAGCAAAAAGAATTCATCCTGGGGACTGAGGTGAGGACAGGACATCCACCCAAATCAGCACCTAGACCATCGGTTTACTTATACCCGATCGTGGATGGATATCAATATTTACATCCATTAAGGATAAAACCAGAAAAGGTTCAGTAAAATCATCAAAATATGTCCCCAACCAGATATCAGCCTTAAATAATGGCAGAACTGGCATGTCAAATCCTACCCATTGTTGCACTTGTCCAAGCTCCTATTCAACTAAACACTCATCAAGGCCTTATCAACAACATTAAGTCTTTGGAATCTTTATTAGAATACATAGAGGAGAAGCATGCACTAGTGCGGCTATAATGGAAACATTATCCTGACTGCGTGAGTGACACCCTACCACCACCAAATTTTTGGAGCCCTATGTTTCCAATATTCAATGCATCAGGAGACCCAAAATAACATATGACACACTATGTGTCCCATTGTGATTCCATGATAGGAAATATAGAGAAAAAAGAAATAGTGAAACTCAGATGCTTCATGTGAACCTTATAAGGTCCAGCCTTCGTATGGTATACCAGTTTTCCAACTTGTTTGATCACGGGATGAGAGGATCTCCATTGACAATTCCTCTTTTAATTCATCTCAACACTAAAAATGAAAATAATCAGTGAACTCTAAAATTGAAAATAGTAAGAAAATGAGAGAGACTCTGATTTCATTTCCAAATGGAAAGGTCTGACCTACTCCCTAAACTAAACACTTCCTTAGGAGGATATTATCTCTCTTTGCATTAATAACCTCCACAATGAGCTATGAATGACACTCATACTAATGAAATATACAATTGTATTTTAGGATCTCTCCACCATTTCCTAATGAATGGAAGACTCTATACAGTAGACTAATCTCAAATCCTGTATAACTTCATCAGTCCTAGGGAAAAGAATAGGGAAGGTGGAGGTGGCATCTATCACACTCAAGTTGGCCCTCATGACTGATCCAGCTCCAAAACTTTCATCGTATCATGCATCACCCCCTAGGCATAAACATCAACCCCCACCTCAATAGGATGAGATGAGGGAAACCGTGAGAAATCAATTCAAGGAGCGATGAAATAAATATTAACCATTCCAAGATGATCAAGTCCATAGATATTTTGTAGCCTCTATGGATAATGATTTACTATTCCTTCCAGATCTAAAGAGGCTTGGCCAAGTAGGCCTCAAAGATCAAATATATTATTTACCATTTCACCAGATACTAGGATAGTCCATTCAAGAATTCTTTATTTTCAAATATATTTTTAAGAAAATGGTAGATTATGATCAAGTAAAGTTGGGAATGCCACCAAAAAAAGTGGTGCATGTTTCTGTCACTACCCTCAAGAAAGGAGGTGAGTGGAAAGAAGTTTTTAGTATAAGGGAACAAAATTTTGATAGTGGATAGATCTAATGATAATCAACCAAACTCATGGTATTCTCTAAGCACAGTTGAAACAACCAGCCAGCCACTTTTTCTGCAACACAACCGATGTTATCATCCACAAAAACCTCTACAAGACAGCCTCTTAAAAAGAGGCTTGATCGAAAAGGCAGAGAGAAAATGTAGGAATATGAACCTGCATTAAGGCCAATTTTATCTCTGACCCTTTTAGATTTTATTCCCTCAAATATGAAACAATGGGAACCACCCCGCCAAAGGGAACTACCAGAGATGGTTAGTCAGAAAAATTCATCATCAAATGAGGATTTAATCTTTGGTTCCATTAATGTCATCAATTTTAATGGATACCTTCTAAAATGATTAATATGACTATTAACCTAAATTCCCCACATCTCATTGGGTAAATGGAAGAAAAAGATACATGGTCCAAGGATATTGGGTAAGGCACAGCTACGGTAGAAACCAGACTTCTAGCTGCACCCTGGTTTGGACTGTCAATGTTACAAAAACCAATGGAAGATCTCTTCAAAAAGTTATCCAAGAGTAGGAAAATACTTTTGTACCAACCAAAGGTCACCCTAACCTTATCACTCTGGAATATCAATCAGAAAAGGAAGATGTGTCGGATCACCCTTGGTGGGCAGGCAGACCTACTCGACCCAACCCATCAAGGACCGAAGAACCTCTAAATCTTATATCAAGGGTTTATATGTCTATATCCAATACTCAAGCCTATAAATCACCTGGGAAATAGAATCCACACCTAGGGAAGCATGGTCCATTAGACCAAAAATATGAAATCTTAAAATAGTTAGCCTTGGTACCATCCAAGCTATCAATATCAAATGCCCTAAGTTTATTGAAAGACCTCAGGGAAGCACTTATAAATTCTTTTCTCATACCTCACGAGTTTGAAGCTATGGTTTCCATTGATGAGTTCTATCAAACATAGACTGATCTTAAGGAATTTTATGTGGTTATCTCTATCATAGATCAAGATAAAGATTACATTATATAGGGAAACATTAGACCCTTGTGTGTGTGTGGTAGGATAAATGGTGTAGATATAAAAAAAAATCATTGACAATGGCTCTTGAGTTAATTTTATTCTAGTATGAACACTTCATAGGATGGGATACAATGGGGATGACCTAGAACCTTCCATCATAATGCTAAATGGATATGAAAAATGTGAGAAAAAGACACTAGGCCAAATCAAGATTAGGGATCAATTTGGAGACCTCATAGTAGACTCATAATTCCTAGTGGTTTGGCATAACATAGCCTTAAACGTCTTTTTAGGAAGACCCTAGTTTCACCAATATGCAACATACCATCAATACATAAAATAATTAATTAATGTAAAAATGGGATTTTTCATTCCTATAAGTCCCCATTCAAATCCTACAAGTCGCATTATATTTATTCGTAATTCTATTGGGGGAAAGGGAAACAACCCTCGGTGGATGGTGTGGATTGGGTCACTACACCGAATAGTCTATAAATAATCTTGGATAACCCCATAAAATACCTTGAAGAAGAGTATATTTTACCCATCAATCTAGTTGAGTATATAATCCCAAATACAAGCACGTATTTGGAAATCCTCATGATTTTAGTCATGAACACCAACTCTATCAGTGTAGAATTTTTTTTGACACCCCAGACCGTGGTGAAAGATAGGATTAAAATACATTCAGTCCATCCCTAGATCTTAAGGAAACTCCTATCTCACATGTTTAGGTACAAGAGGTTGTCTTTTCACCCAAATAGGACGAAGACACTCCTCATCCATCCCTTAATACATCCTCTCCAGAGTTTCAAGTAAATACTGAGGAAGTTTCTTCATCTTTTTAATGTCAAGATATTAAATCCTATCATATATTTGGAGAAATTATCTCAAGTATTTCTTCCCCAACAGAATAAGAGGAATAAGATGAAGAGGAGGAAAAAGAGGAGGATGTAAAGGAACTTAGGGATTCCCCTCTAGTATTTGAGGAGGGAATATCTACCTTTATTGATGAGAAAAGAGAAATAAATCTAGGTCCAGAAGAAGTCTCGTGACCTACTTTGATAAATGTGGCTATGTATTCTAAATAAAAATATGTATACACCTCATTACTAAAGAATCATCAGGATTTATTCACCTAGAAATGCACAGAAATGTTAGTCCACGATCCTGAGGTGGCCACCCACCATATGGGCCTGCCAGAGGACCACTGAGGTTATAAACGGGTATCCAAAAGGATGTATCTGATGCATGCAACCAAAATTGAGGCCAAGGTTGACAAGATCATTAGATCAAAATTCATTTGGGAGGTTCAATATCCTAAATGGATAGCCAATATAGTCTATACAAAGAAGAAGAAGGTAAAATTAGAGTTTTTATTGATTTTATAGATCTCAAATAACATTTTCTGAATGATGATTTCTCATTCCTAATAACAATACTATTGATCAACAAAATAGATAGATATCAAGAACTCTCCTTTATGGATGGATATTCAGGATACAATCAAATCTTAATGGACCAAAAATATTAAGAATCCACCACCTCCAGGGCCCCCAAGGAGTATTTTTATATCAGGTAATGCCTTTTTTCTTGAATAATTATGACACTACATACCAACGTGTCATGAATATCATCTTCAAATAATTCCTGGTGAATTTAATTGAATGTTATGTTGATGATCTGGGGGTTAAATCTTGGCATTTATCTAACCACCTGGTTGATCTTGAAACTATCTTCAACAAATTGTGGAAGCACAACCTAAAAATGAACCCTTTGAAATGTACTTTTGGAATTACCTCAAGGGAATTTCTCGGTTTCATTTTACGCCATCATGGAATCAAAGCCGACCTTGAGAAGATAAAGTATATCCTTGCAATATCACCTCCTCACAACCTCATAGAGTTGAGAGGACTCCAATGAAACTTATCCTACATTCGTCGCTTTATAGCTAACCTTGTATGAAAATGTCTTCCCTTTACCAGGTTGATGAAAAATGGGGTTACATATCAGTGGATATATGATTTTCAGAAGGAATTCAATAGTCTCAAAAAATATCTCTTGATCCTTCTAGTACTGATTCCACCCGTCAAAGGAAATATGATTATTTTGTAAGTGACATAATTAGAGAGATCACTTGGTGCATTCCTCACACAAAATAATGATGTTGGAAGCGAAAACAATCTATATTACCTTATCCAAACCATGATCTATGTTGAGACTCATTATTCCAATATTGAGAAGATTTGTTTGGTGATAATATTTGTAGTAAAAAAATTGAGGCATTACCTGAAGCACTACAAGGTCTGTTTGGTCTCTCGTAGAAACCCACTCAAATATATTCTCAGTTATCCAATGTTAACCAGATGTCTATCATGGAGGGAGGTCATTCTGCAGTAGTTTGACATTCATTTCATGCCTTAGAAAGTGTTCAAAGGCTAGGAATTATTATATTTTCTAGAAAATCATCCCATAGTAGAAATGAATTCATATGATATCGAACTACCAAATGTATAGGAATTATCTATTCAAGAGGCCCCATAGATATGGAATATTCATTTTCATAGTGCATCTAGAATCCCAACAGGTAAGAGGATGGAAGACCATAGGCTTAACAAAATGAGGCTAGGAGTTGTTCTCATATCTCCATCAAAGGTAGTCCTACCATACTCTTTCCTAATATTAGAGGGGCACACAAAAAATGAAGTAGAATATCTGGCTCTCATTGTAGAGCTAGATCTAGAACTTTAGGTACAAGTCAATCACTTGAAGATAAAGGGTGATTTAGATCTAGTTATTAAGAATGTTAATGGTGATTATGATATCAAAAAGGAAGAGTTAATCCCCCTATTAAACCATGTTCAAGGATTAATAGAATAATTCCCTTTGGATTCGACATTTACTCACATCCCACAGTTGCAAAATTACCAAGCCAATTCATTGGAAAATTCAGCCATAAATCTAGTCGATCAAGAGTGGGATCAAGTATTCATCAGCATTTCGCACTATCATATGGTCTCACCATTTGTTCAAGACTATGAAAAGGAGATCAATGAAGTTAGTATCATCCCTAAACCATCTGTTTATAACACTAATTATATGACACCCATTTCTTACTACCATCAAAATGGCTAACTCCCACCAGATAGAGTCAGGAGAGAGAAAATCTAAAGACAAGCAATTAACTTTTTTATATATTATGGCATGAATAACCCAAAGGTCCTCTATAAACAGATGTTCATTTTTTGGTGAAGAGACCATTGTTTTCATAAAGTAAGTACACACTGGAGCCTATGGTGCTCACCAGTCAAGACTCAAGATTTCTCACTAAATCTGAAGGATTAGGTACTACTAGCCTACTCTAATGCAGGACTGCACTAAATTCACCAAAAATTATCATTCATGACATGTTAACACCAACTTAATTAACCATCCCTCGGAGTTTTTTTACATATCCAGGTACTTGTGTTTATTTTACATATGGGGAATAGACATAATGGAACCATATCCTCTCACTACGACCAAGAAGTTCAATTACATTCTTACTGTAACCAACTTCTTCCCTAAGTAGCCCAAAGCTATACCCCTCAAAGAAGTCAGGGTAAGAAAAATTTCCAGATTTTTGAAATCCAACATCATCACTATATTTGGAGTCCCTCATAAAATATTGATTGAAAATGGAACTAATTTATATTATGTTGGATTGGAAAAGTTGTATCAAGAGTATGTCATCAATTCTAACCATTCCTCCCACTACCATGTAGCAGCTAACAGGAAGATAAAGGCCTTCAAAAATACCCTATATAATATACTCTATAAGATGGTAGATAAGGATAAAAATTATTGTATGCACAAGATCCAACATACTTTGTGGGATTTCTTGACTAGGACCTGTACAACCACACGGGCGACCCCATACTCATTAGTATATTGAACAGAGGTGGTATTTCCCATCAAAGTTTAATTTCCCTTACTCCATGTCTCCATCTATGATTAGTTATCCATAGATGAGAAATCCTAGAAATTAATGGATGAATTGGAGTGACTGTATGAGAATAGATTTCATAACTTACACCATTTTGAGGTCCACCAAAACTATATTGCATGATCCTTTAACATAAAAGTTTACCTCCGGTATTTCCTTGGAAGAGATATGGTGTTAGTCCTTAGGACTCCAATGATCCTTGAAAATAAACCTCCAAAGTTGGAACCAAAATGGAAGGGAACTTATTCCATACATAAGTTCTACTCCAATGGAGTTTATTATCTAATTTATATGGATGGATAGATCACCACAGCTCCCACCAATACAAGGTTCATGAAGAAGTATTTCATATAATCACATGATACTTCTTCCTTACTAAATGATGAAAAACTATAGGTTACTTCATACTAGTTTCATGACATTAAACTTCAAACTCATCATTGTCCCCGCTGTAAGATGTTAAATTATGTATCCACATCCTGAGCATATGACATTAAACTATAAACTTGGTCTAAACTACATGACCTTAAACTGGTAACCCAATTCCAAGAATCGCAACTTAAAATTATATGTAGGCCTCTTTAGGAATTTTTATGTGGTGTGTGGGACTTATTGGTCCTTAATTACATTAGGTTTTTTCTACCACCACATCATGCACATCCCTTTTGGAGTTATCACCCCCTATTTTGAACTCTATGAACTTAAATTGGGAATTAATATTCTGATCACATGAAATTAAACTACATGGTACATCATCCTAACTGCATGATGTTAAACTGCATAAGAATCTTCATTTCAACCAATGATTCTTCATACATGATATAGATCTGTGTGGGAGAAAGAAAAAATTTCCCCTACCTGTATACGGGTCAAACGTACATAGATATATCTCCATCAAGGACAATGTGTGTCTTGATTCCTACAGTCATATGATGTGTAGTGATGATTGGGTCTTCAATCCCATGTTTATACACAATAATAAATAAAAAATACCCAATACTTGTGTATGGTCTAGACTTATGCAGGGATATTTTCATTAAGAACTACACGTGGCTTGATTTTTTCCCTGGAAGAATATGTAGTGATATCCTGATATCTATTCATAGGCCCATCCATAATGATACTTCTTTCACATTGTGTGACCCCTGTCCTTATCGTAAGACATTAAATTGCATGGTTCCTCAAGAACTATGTATGTCTTGGTTTCTGTAGTCATAAGATACATAGTGACACATAGACCTCATGAAATAGGTTCATCTGTGAAATAAATAATATTCCACCTCCCCTGAATATAAATAAAATTGATGTAGGGGACTCTAAATCAAGTCCTATTTAAAATTCCATTAGTGAAGTGACCTCTCCATATACATGAGTCAGATATGTGAAGTAAAGTGCATTTAGATCTACATGTGACTTGATTCTTTCCATAACAAGATACATAGTAACACTTATATTTCCATTCCTAGGACCATACCCAAAATTCCCCCACTTTTATGTTGAGACACCTTCATCCTCACCATATGAACTTAAATTGTACAGGGTCTAAGAACTATATATGGCTTGATTATTGTCATCACAAGATACATAATGATGCTTGGATCACCAATCCTGAGTCCATCCACAACAAAGGATGAAAATTCCCTCCTCCATGTGTATGGGTTAGACCTACACAAGAAGTTTTCTAATAAATACATATGGCTTGATTATCATTTTAATAGTATTCATAGTGATTCCTAGATTTTAAATCCTGGTCCAACCACTAAAAATTAAAGTTTCCCCTATCCTTCATTTTATCATCGTTCTATAGTGAAATAAACCTTTTCCGCCCTTTATTTATCACACTGATCATAGATCGCGTGGGATTAGGAGTCTTGGTAAGGGATTCCCCGCATGTTTAAGGCATGTAAATCCATATCAGGGTTTCCATGTTCCAGGTATTAAGTCCTTAAAAGTCACACCAGATATTTCCTCTTCACATCGGGGAACCTATGTCATTACCACATGACGTTAAACTACATGGTACCTCAAGAACTACATAGGGATTGATTCTCATTCTAATGAAATATGTTGTAATTCCTTGGCCTCGTGTCCTAGCCCCATCCATGTGGTAAATAAAAAAATGCCCATCTCTATCATACAAACAAAAATCTATGTAGGTGACCTCAATTTTTGGGTTCCTCACTTAGGGATCTATTGAGGAAACAATAGGCTACCCCTACATATGAGTTGAATCTATTGAGGGAGTTTAACACTTTGTGGAAAATCATGGTCTGAATGTTTGTTACATACCTAGACACATTCCTCTCATTCGTTATACTTTATGCCTTGGGTAATTTTGGATCTTCATGATCTTCTTGTAGCCATCAAAAATGGAGGGTCAGTGTCCTGAGGACACCTTTTTTAACTATGCATAGTATTCCCTAGTTGGATCTACCTAAGTCACCCACAAAAAAGGCCTATCAACCAAAGGAAATTTTTTCCTTATGAGAGGCCTCTTCTATCTCCATAATCCCCAATGGTAGTTTTTCCCCATATCATTTCTCCTGATTTGAGAATCCCCAAAAGCATGGTTTACACTTTATTTCCCCCTCACATATGGGGAATGTCTGAATATATTGACCTGATAATCCTCCCCTTTATCATCATTTCCATGATGTATGGTCCTAGCTACATGGCCTAAAACTACAAGGCCCCATTTTGTCTTTACCTCATAATGTTAAATTGCATGATCGATGTCCTAGTCACATGAAAATAAACTTCATGAAATCTAGAACTATGTGTGGATTGATTCCTACCATTTTAGGGTATATAGTGACACCCAAATATCCAAATCCTGGTTCTATCCATAATAAAAGTTAATAATTCCCTTTCCCTTTTCATAGATCAGACCTTTACGAGGAACCCTATAAGAACTATGTAAGTACTGATTCTCATTTAGATGAGATACGTAGAAGCACATGAATATTATATCCCAGTCTTTCCACACTAAAAAAATCCCCCACTCTCCTATACATGAGGTAAATCTACATAGGGGGTCCAATATGTGCCACACCACATTCGTGAGCTCATATTCAAATGAAAATTCCTATTTACCACACAAGATTTTGATTAACATGTGGGGAAACCATTACATAACTACATGTGGATTTATTTACATTTTGATGAGATACATAGTGATGACCATAACTTGTATCTTAGTCCTAGCCATTATGAAAATCCCTTCCTATATATGGTTCAGACCTGCATAAGGAAAAAATTTATACCAATTCCTGAAAATTTTCAACATCGAATATTCCCTTCATGTTTATGCACTATCCTTTAACAGGTCAAACTCTATGTTTGGGGAATATTGAAGCTCCATAAACTTCCTCAACTGTCATTAATGGAGGTTCAGTGTCCTAATGGTATCTTTCTTTAACTATGCATAATATTCCCCAGTTGTCTCTACATAAGTTTCCAAAAAAAATCTTATCAACTGAAGACAAATTCAACTTTAAGAGAGGCTTTTCCTATCTAAATACACCCCAATTATTTTTTTAATCCCGCACCAATCCTCAGATTCAGGAGCCCCCAAATTATAGTTTACAACCTTTCCCCTTCACGTCTGAAGATAATGGAACATTCTTGTACAGATTACCCTGAAAAGGAAAAATTATTTATCCCTAGGTCAAAGCTAAGTGACCATAAATATTATACCTTGAATGTCATTTTCATAAAACATTAAACTATATAGTTCATTTCCTAGTTACATAATTTTAAACTACACCATTCTCCATCCCTCATTTACATAATCCAAATTTGTGTAGGAGTGGTTTCTTAGTCATGGACAATGCTGATACAGATGCACTCATAATTTTCAGACATCATTCCCTTAACAAGTCACCCTTCTTGTTCTTGATAAATCTAAATTTTCACAAATAACAAGGCCACTGGAAATGGAGGTTTAGTGTCCTGAGGATGCCTTTGTTTTACTATGCACAATATGCCATAGTGGGATCTGCATGAGTTTCCCACAAAAAGGTCTTTAAACCAAAGAAAAATTCACCTTTAGGAGAGTCTTTTCCTATCTCCATACACCCCAAGGATGTTTTCATCCCACATCACTCAGATTTGAAAACCCCCAAATTACAGTTTACAACATTTCCCCTTTATGCCTAAAGATGATGGAATATTCCTGGACAGATTATAATGAAAATGAAAAATAATTTATTCCTCAGTAAAATCTAAGTAACCTTAAATATTAGACCTTGAATTTCATTTCCATAAGTTATTAAACTTCACGGTTCATGTCCTAGTTTCATGATGTTAAACTGCACCATGCTCCAGCCCTCCATTACACAATAAAAATTCATGTAGAAGTGGTTTCTCATTCATGGAATGTTTTTATACAGATTCCCTCATCATTTTCAGACATCATTCCCTTGAAAATATACCCTTCATGGTCTTGATAAATCTGAATGTTCACAAATTACTTGGCCATCGTAAATGGAGGGTTGGTGTCTTGAGGACACCTTTTTTTGACTATGCACAATATTCCACAATTGTCTTTATATAAGTTTCTCACCAAAAAGGATTATCAACCAAAGGCAAATTCTTCCTCAGGAGAGGCTTTTACTACTATTTTATGCCCCATAAACATCATGTCAGAAACCATTATTACAGTTACTCCTTATGTACTTTCCACATATCATGTCTCATATTCAGAAATCACAAAACTAGGGTCATGAAAAACCCATCATTCATATCTAAAAACTATTGGGACTATCTTGTCCATTAATTCTTATTGGGGCCCCTATCCCATAATTAATGGTCAAAGATGTTTGACTTAAAACATCAGCTACATTATTCCATTTTTCAAGACTTTAAACTACCCATGAAACAAGACATGATACTCTCTATGTTGAAAACCCTCAAAGGGTACCCTAAATAAAAGTTGAGTACCAGCTCTCTAGACTTATTCTTTTCATGTTTTAGGAAAAAAATTAGTGATAAAAAGAAAATTAAAAAGTCACAAAACCTATTATGTAAAAAAACTACAAATTGTTGCCAAATAATAATTCAATTTATGCCTACTAAGCTTATACCACAGTGGATTTAAGAAAGAATTAGGAAAATAGAAAAAAAAGACACAAAGTTTTTAGAGTTTTCCATGTAACCCTAATAATAGTTCAAACTATGCTCACTAAGTCCCTTGGATTAGGGAAAAATAGAGCATTACATTATCATGACAATTTGGATATCCTAGAATGTGATCTTGAATGATATCCAGTGATGAAACCATTCAATTCATTTGAGGGATTATCTTTCAAGACACATTGAAAATTATAATTAGTAGACATTACAGGATAAAATAAAGTATAATCATGGGAGGGAAAACAATTTTTCATTTATTTATTAAATGATAATTGAGGATCATCCATAGCCTAGAGTCACTCTATATAAGTAAGAAAGTATGATTATAGAACCTACTCAGCGTATTCAAAAAGTTGAAGCAGTGTCTGGTCCAAATCCTCTATGGATCGGTAGAGCTTAGATAAGGTCATGGTATTAGAATTAGTGTTATCCCATAGTATCTTTGTCCTCTCCACCACATCCAGTCCTTCTTTTTCCTCCTCCTCTACCAATAATTTCCCTTCGTCAACTGCTACCTTGGTTCGATCCAATTATTTCTTGATTCACTCCATTTTATGGATATTCCACTCCACCTATTTAAGAAGTCACTCTACTGAGGTCCTCTGGCTATAAATTCTCCTTATCACATCATGGACATTCCATCATGCTCAGTAGATTCATTAAGAAGGATCTACCTGGCTGTAGTAAGGTGGGACATGGACTCTGTAGTTGAAATATGATATTGGAGCATGATAGTTATCTCCTAGTTAGTAATCAATTATTTCACTATGTCATGGATGGAATGATAATCAAACCCTCTATACCTAAGAAATGAGAACATTTGATATGATTTGGGTAGTTTCTTTAGTTTGTTTTCATGGGGGGTCTATGAGATTGGCTTCCATATATCTTTCCATATTTTCTGGCTGGAAACTTGAAGTTCATCCAAAGCCTTTTAGTCTTCCTTTGAGTCACTCTTTGATGATAGAATATATTTAGAAATAAGTGCCACCGGGGAGTTTCTTGACTTAGAAACTTCAGTATGGCTTGACTCTATAGAAATTACCTCTCTTACGAGGTCAGAAAGTTGAGACATTGAAGTATCAACTATAGCCATAGAAACATGTGGCTATAATTATGGAATCATAAGATTAAAGTAGTTAATATCTAAAACCTTAAAGAAAAAGGGAATTTCTATCAGGGTGGAGAAATCACCTCCACTTTTAATGACATCGACAACCATGACCACCATTGTTTCATCATCAAATAGAAATATGGATTCTACATCCTCTGTCTATAGGTTGACTTCGGGTTCTTCTAAAGATACTCATGGTATAGGATCATACTCATTCAGGTTAGTGGTCTCCAAAATATTTCTCATGGAAACTTACATTTCTAGAATAGTCATCATAGAACTTGGGGATACAGCTAATTCTGATTCTCCTCGATCCTCAATCGCTCCCCCTTCCATAGAAATTATTCCCACAAGGGAAGGATCAATATTCTTAACTAGGACGTCGTCCCCTGAAGACACCCCTTCTATCGAGGCATAATTCATTTTATCAGTAAGGTTTGACCCCCTAGTGCTTGGAATATCCTTGAATTCCTTAGTTATTTATGGTTCCCCATGTGGTTTAGCTACCTCTTCTAGAGTCATCACATTCATATCCATAGGACTAGGTTTGACACGATCAGTCGAAGCATCAACCTATGAAATATCCCCCACTATTGGGCCATAGGTTATTTTATCATAAAGAGATTCCCACCTAGGGCATGGGATCCCCCATTGGCCATAATTATATTGGGTTCCCTATTTGGTTTGAGAACAACCTCTGATGGTATCACCTATATCTCCAAAGAAACAGGGTCTATAGTCCCTTGAGAGATTTCTTCTTTATTACTCACCAGACCTGAACCAATTTGTGTGAAAAATGATTAGTCAAAACATTAATACCTATAACATGAAAATTAAATAAGGGGATACAAAAGTCACCTGTTATCCCCAAATTTAGTTTTATCGATAGTTGTGATTCCTACCAACTCTTCATGGTGTTCCATGGAGATGATACCCTAGAAAGAACAGTGGGTAGGTATGGGGGTGGAAATGATCCTTTAGGATTTTCAAGAACCACTTTCATATGATCCATTATCCTAGGGGATTCCCCTTCATCAACTCCCACATTAAAAGGGATATTCTCTGTAGTAGTGGTGCCCCTTTGGGTGTACTTTGGGGAAGTGACCATTTCCCAAATCTCCCCAAACTTTTTTAAGATCAGAAGTAGGTGTTCAAGGTCATGAAAGTTAGAATAAGAAAAAGAGTTGATATAAAAAATTGTATTACTTTATTCATCGATAGGATCTTACCCGATCATGATCACCACCATATAATCTATGCAGTTGGACCAATAAGTTTTTACCTTATATTAGAAGATGAAAGTGTCCATTTATTTCACATATATATCCACTTCACGAGGATATTCTCGAGAAAATATTCTCATAGTAAGATCATAGTGATTGGAATGGATAATGTTGAGAGGTCGGTCGTGGGAATTGAGGTGGGTTCCAGCTACCGCAATTGCTTTCTAGGATCTTCATTCACTCTAGAACCCTTTAGGTTTGATCACTTGTGAGACCCTAAACAGGAATGATAAATTTCCTTAGTCCCAGTTGTCATAGGAGGATCAATTTTTTCAGTGTCCCTATATTTTTGACTGCCATCCTCTTCATCCTCATTGACTTTATACCTTACCATTTCAAGCACTCACTAATGATATCTATGTAAACCCTATAAATAATGGACTGAGTCATTAAGATATTAAATATATGTGACCACCCTCTAGGGGTTTTCATCATAGGAGAGTGGTGGGAACCGACACATAATTGTATTTGGTCAATGCAACCTATTTATCTTTTAGAAAGCACTATAGAGAACAGACAGAATGAGTCCCCCTTAAAAAATACCATTGTCACCAATTCATTTGAAAGGTAGAGTTAGAAGGTATGGTTTATTGAACTTGATAAGTGGTATTAGAATCCTAGGGGGAGGAACCCCAGGCTTTAAAAACCTTCCTTGGGGGTTTAGAAACCATGGACTTTCCTAGCTTCTTCTTGGACGTAGAATGCCCGACTATTTTCTTTTGTTTCCCTCCAACCTTAATAACTTTTTGGGCATTGAAAATAGTAACTAGGTTTTCCATTTGATCTTCAAGATATGATTGGTTCTAGACTCCAGTATAGGATCTAGTAATTGTAGGCTCAAACCCCATGGAAGGCAGAATTCCAATCCAGCATCATGTGTCCTCCTGAGTGAACATTATCTAGAGTTATTGAGTTATCATCAAATGTTTCTTATGAAGTACATTGATGGTGGTTGGAGGACACCTCATATAAACATAGTTGAATTGATGTGCAAATATACAGGGTGAATACCCCTCGTATATAAGCTCTCTGTCAATTCAGGCAACCAAGATGCCTTCTCTCAAAGAAATAATATATCCGTATCTAGTGAGATCCCCAAACCCATCATTTACCAATGTACTAGAAGGGGGAATGTAAAGATCATAGGTAAAATTATCATGTTAGTTTATTTGATCCATCATTTCCTTATCACTTCATTCCGATGACATTACTCCACTTATGATATGGAGGTATGTTCAGATGGTAGCTTTCAGGATCAGTTGAGTGTCAATATATCTTTAACCTTCCATATGGGAGGATACTCTACCATAGATAACTTGGAAGGGACCCACTAGTTAGTAGGGTTGACTCCCCTCATTGATTCATCCTAAAAAATGGTAAATATTCACTAGAATTGGGACAACAAGGTTAATACACCTTCTAGTGGCCAATTGAGCCTCTATTATGAAAGTTGTTACTCTGACCATAGTACCAAAATCACGCACTGGTAGTAGCTATCCAATCAGAAACATGGTGAGAAAGGATTCTAATTGGAATAGTTGTTTGTCATTATGAATTATTTTCCAACACCACTCATTGAACTATCCCTCCTCAAGTGTGGGCTAGTAGGTTCCCATACACCTACTGGTCTCAGAAATTGGTAAATTCCTCATCCTCCATGCACAGGGCTCCTATCCACTTAGCATTGAAAATGCATTAACCCAATAAAAAATGGCACATCCTTCTTCAATAAAAGGTTACCTTTTGGTAGGTCCTTTTCCTTGTCAATAAGTTTCTTAGATAGAGGATGGGTCCTCTCCATGTCATCCAAAGCTGAAGGGAGTCGTAGAAACTTTTCATACATATAGACAATGATGGGCACCCCCTAAATAAACTGAATATCCCAGAGAATGATATGGACCTCACCATGCACCAATTGAAAGGTGCTGGTATTTGGGATCCACCTTATAAGTAGCTATGGGACAATATTTTGGTTTCGATGAGAGTAGGTTTGTGAAACCCAAACCACCTCATATATACCCACATCCTTTAGCTCAGTCTTAAATTCATCATAAGTCTAGAAGACCTAAAATAGACACCCCCGGTCCAAGTTTAATGATGCCATAGGGTGAAGGTCTCATTTTTATGACCACCCTAGTTGTTCATTTTATATGGTCTTCCGCGCGATGTCGTGATAGCAATGGATCTTCTCATCTGGTGCCAGCACAGTTTCCTCCAGTGACCGAGGAGCATAGTTCAAAATAGACCTGGTATCATGGGATTTTCATATGAATTCCCACCTCACTAAGATGTTGTCTTGGTGGATATTTCTATTTTCAATTATCCAAGTTGTAGGTTGATTTTTTTTGTGCATTGTTGGAATCACAACATCTGACGATAGGAAAAATAAATAAAGGGACAGCATGTCCGAGACAAGATACCCTCTTTGACTGGCACTAAGATTCCCACCAGGATTTTATGGAGTGGGTTGATAATTATTTTGGAATTATTGTCAACAAAATCGGTCATATCATTCCTCCTTTCATCAGAAGCAGAGAGAGGATCAGCAAAAGTAGTGGAAATAGACTTCTAAGGGTCCATCCTATTATCTAAATAAAAATCCAGAAGTAAAGGGATTATTAACCATAAAAAAGACTAAAACCTTGTGAACCATTAGTTCATGAAGCACCAGTCTATGAACCATTAGTTTGTGAAGTGCTAGTCTATGAACCATCAATTCACAAAGCACGTACCACGAACCACCAATCCATGAGTTGTTGGCCAATAAATCATTGGTTTTTGAAGTGATATTTCATGGAAGGCTCAATCCAAAATAATCTCCCATCACTAAGAGGAAAAAAATTACCATTATCAATTCATAATTTCAGTTCATGGGAAATATTTACACAAAGGAAATGCTATGTGGAAGCAGAGGTGATTGGAGAGCCTGTAGAGTGATCAAATCGTCAAGAAATGTGGTAGAATAAAAATGATATGGGGACCCTATTTATAGGCATAGTCCCCTCTTTTGGGTCCACTTATGGACTGCAAACCAATTTGAATAAGGACCACTTTCCACATCGGAATATCCTCCACTTCATCCTGATCAGAATCCATTTTGATGGGGGGAATTTGTTGGGTCCTAGAAATTTTGAAAATGAGAAGAATAGAATTCTATCAAATTTGAACAAGGGGTATAAAAAAATCTAAAAGAAGGTTGAAGAAAAACGTTCAAAGTGGGAAGCCACAAAGGATGGATTGATCTCAAGAAGAACCAATCTCCTTGTAGATTGCTGCTCCACATGGCATTATTCTTCTTTGTGAAGCACCTTGTGAATGAAATCATTCATATAATAAGGTGGACCATCGATTCCCGTGAATGAAACTACATTCATTTTTAGGGTGAATGGTGATTTCCACCCTGTGAACGACATCATCCCCATGAATGAAATTGTTCATGGGATGAGGTGGTTCCATCGGTGCATGTAAATGAAACTAAGTTGTTTTTGGGGATAAGCGGTGATTATTTCCCCTAAAAAAATTCCCCCCCATGAATAAAAACCATCACAGGCTAGGGTGTCCTCCTGGACTCCCTCAAAAGAAGGCTCTCCACAGCCCACCATTAATGAACGAACATCCTATAACCTAGTCCCTATATTACTCTATAAAAGAACCCAGAGAGAAACCTATGGAGGAGGATGAATGCATGAGGAAAAAGTGGATATAGTAGGAGGAAATCCCAAACAAGATCCAAAGAACAGAGCTTTCTTTTACTGATAGGTAAAAACCCACTGCATATAATTAAGGGTGAAATAAAATAATATATACACATATGTGAATATAAACCCTTTGTGGACATAATTTCATAGGGAATAAATGGATGTCCCCTTTGAGGACCTACACCCTGTATAGAAAAATGCTATGTGGGTGGAACCCCACCCTACATAGCAAAGTGCTGCGTGGGAGGAACGTGGACCCACATAGAAAATCACAACATGGGAAGAACCTAGACCCATGTAGCAGCACACTGGGTGGAAAGACCCCAGGTCTATGTATCACTATGCTATATGGGTGGTACCCACACCCACATAGCAACATGTTATGTGAAGGGAACCCCATCTCGTATAAGAACATGCTACATATAATGAGGACACCTAGGATATTTTATGCTTCATCTCCGATTATTACCTTCTATCATCCCATAGGCCCTCATATTGGGCCCTCCATGAACCATTCCAGTGGCATCAATCCAATGCCTCTTCCAAAGCTTCCTAACATGTATTATCATATCATCAGACACATCAGTATGTCTTTATGACTCTACATACACATAGCAAGAGGAGTCATGTGTGTAACCTCTTCCAAGAGGTGGACCCTCAAAATGTTTTCAAGTCTATATTTCTACGGTAATGAGGGTTATAACCTTAGAGTTCATCACATAAACCTCCCAGTTCCCATCAAGGTAGATGAGGACCACTCTTGTTTTTCCCTCTAATAGGGAATGAGATCCTCCCCCTAGAACTAATTTTATAGCATCCCTCCTAGAGTAAGCCTATATCCTTTCTCATGGGAGGCGGAAATCTTGCTCCTCTATGCCTAAACCTAGGTCCTAGATATATATATCACTATATGTGACAATCCTATCTATAAAAATAAAAGAAGATATGGGCACACTCAAATCCCTCTCCCTCTCCCTTTGGAATTCATCACCGCGTCCACCAACGGATAGAGTGGATCGTACGATATTCAGGTCTATTGTTACCTCTTGTTTCTCACACTAATCATGACTCGTGTGGTCTTAGAGGTTAGTGGTGATCATGACATCCATATGATCCAAAACCTCAAATGGGGATCTTTGGAGTGTAAGCCCCAACCACATCTTCTTAAATGGTCCTCTTATACGGTGTAAGTCTCAAAACCACACCTCAACCTTCAAAGGTCCATATTCCCAATGAAGCATCACAAAATGGGCCTCCTATATAGTATAAGCCCCAATCATGCTCATTGGGCATCTTGATAAGTGTAAGCCCCACCCCAACACCTTCAAAGGGCCATATTCCCGATGAATCATAACATATAGGAATCCCCTTAGTGTAATCCCCAATCACGACACCTCAAGTGGGCCTCCTCCATAGGTGTAATCACCAAACCTATCGAACTATGTGGGATTAGATTCTCAACTAACTGGGATACGTAGGAAGCCTCCTTGAGGTTCAATCCCAGCACAAAAATTCACCCTAATGTTATCTGGGCGACATTCCTGGTAGGGTCATATCCACCCGGGAGACAACATATATTTTAGATCCCACGTTCCACCTCAGTGTAAGTACCACACCAAAGTTTTACTAGGAAACTTCTATCTTGGCATCCTTGTCACATGACATTAAACTCCATGTTTGGGTCCTTGTCACAAGATCTTGAAAGGTGATGTGCCATGTTAAGTGGCACTGAACTATGTGAGTTGTGATTCTTATCATGAGGATATGTAGGAATCCCATTTTATGGGTTAGATCCCACCATTAAAAACCAATTTAGTCTCCCTGGATGAAAGTGAACTCTAGAGCGCCTCACTACATGGTTTAAACAAGCATTGTCCTAATAAATGACCAAAGAATATCTAATCCATCTATAAAAGGGTACCATTGATGGAACACCTCAGATACATATAAATATCCCTATCAATGGGGAACCTCTGATATATACAGTAGGACCCATGCTTATTCATAATTTGTTTTTAATTTAGTGTGATCCATATATACATACTTGGGAATGAACAAAGTATTCTCTACCATATCTTAAATCTATAAGTGAGCCCTAGAATAAGTAAGAATTCCCCCCCCCCCAAAGGGTGTGATGAGACCAAATTTCTATCCTCTAGATCAATGTGAGTTCTTAAGTGTCATTGGCCAAGTTCCCCAATGAATTCCTGCCTTTGGAAAGTAGAGCCATGAGTCGTCATAGATATGAGAGTCGTTGGGAGTTTCTGACTCCAAAAACAAAACCTATTGAAGACCATTTGAAGATGTTTCAGCCGACGTCAGTGATTGCACATAATTCAACCCCCCTATAATCAACCTCCAGGTGATGATGGTTTTCATAGTAAATAAAGACATATAATATATAGAAAAGTAAAATACTTTGAAAATTTGATATTTTAAAATAAAATGATATTATTTTTAATATTTAAAATTGAGTAATTATTTCCTAATAATTAATCAATACCTTTTTCTTAATTAAAAATCCTATAAATACTTTTCATACATTATTTAGTCCTATTTATGCCATTCAATTCAAAAATTAGGTGATAACCACTACAAAAAAACTATAATTTAGTGATATTTTTCCAAAAAAAATGGATAATTTAATAATAGTTTTTATCCATATTTAAAAACATGGATAATTTAGTTATAAATCCCTAAAACTCTTGATATTTAATAAAAATAATGTTTTTATCCTTATTTTTAGTTGGACCATATTAGGATGGAACCCGATGGGCATTGTAAAGAAAAAATACGTTTTAAGGGGTGTTTTTACAAGTTTACTACCAAAATAAGAGGTATCATTCCATATCCTATGTCGATATGTTGTAGTGTAGAAGCCCGCGGTATAGAGGATCTTGATGCACCACAAGGGTGCGGAGGTTTTTGGAACATTCCATAGCTTGTATGACTACGCCATGATGGGGGTTGTCCAAGTGATACTACACCGTAGCCTGGGCTGTGGAGAGTTGGATTGAGGAGGTTACACTACAATATCTTGGACCACACCATAGAGATGTTTTCATGTCTCTTACAATAGATTGGATTAGTTGTTGCAAATAATTTTTCTTTGGAAGTGTGGTCTTCAACTGTTATGGCTTTAATTAGGCCATTATGAAGTTAAAGTAGGGAATCCATTTTAAAAGTTATAAAGGGTATTAATGCATATGTAGACTGATCATGATGTAACCCTGTATATACTTATTTCACTCTCTTTATTAAAAGGATCTCAAACCTTTGAAGGAATTATCTAATAACCCTGCACTGTAGTAACCACTATTATACTGCAGAGGTGGACGTTGTGACCTGATCCTACAACGCAGTTCCTCCATTTTCACTGTGGATGTAATCCTATGGTACTACCTTATGTTATAGCCCTTTATTATTCACCATGGTGTGATTCTCTAGTGCACTATTTCAAAGTAATTACCTCTTCCTATGTTGCAGAGTTTTTCCCAACACACCCTTCACGTCGCAGCTTCTACCTTGCACCACGGAGACCCCTGGTCTTCCAAAGAACCCCCATCCTTCCTTATTCCTCTATAATTGTGTATATATTTTGAAAAAAATCAACCCCATGTGAGTTTTATTCAACCCTTTTTTCTTTATTCCTCTTTTCCTTACTCTATAACCCTTGATATGTTCGATTTGGCCAGTTCTAGGAGATCTTAATAGGTGATTGTATTCCATTTGGTGTACGAACATAGTTTTTTATCAACACCTTTAATAGAATTTGATGTAGACATCAAAGACATAATGTATTAAGTTTCTTACCTTCTTGGGATCATGTTTAAACTTATTTCCATGATGATTAATATGTTTTGGAATTTTGACACTATGCTTGATTATGATCGCATGTGGGTGTGTGTGTAGCTTGTGTTATATATTGTAATATATGACTTCTATGAGTGATATTAGTGTATATTATTATAATGTTTGAATGTGATCATATAATATTATGTGTTATGTTATATACTCAGGATGATATACTATGCTAGTGTGCTCACCATGTATGTATGTTACAATGCCTTTGTGGTTATGAGTGGTACACAAGACAGGTGTACCATTGTGATGTTTTATCACTTTATGGTGGAGTGCACTAGGTTGTTCTTATAGCAATGAGATACTTGAGAATAGGTTAGAGGTACAATGAAGTGATGTTTTCGTGTTGTTCATGCACTCGAGGTATCCTAGATTTTACAAGTGCCACTCAATATGAGGAAGTATGGTTGATGGAGTACATGATAATCTTGATTTAGAGGATGCCAGGTGACATGGTATTCTTGAGGATAAATGACATCAGGTTTCATGTACACATGACACTGTGAGGACATTGTAAAGGGGATGGTTTGGTTACTGGTGATTTATTCATTTATCTTCTGGCATGGATCTGAAGTAGGTACGACTGGGGGTTTATGGTAGCTTGGCTAGCACACAACTGCTCGGTTTTGTATTGCATGTTTATTCCCTTTTTTCATTTATTATTATTTTTTAATTCACTTGTTATACTTGATCATAGTAGGTTAAGGATGCATTGGTGGTTTCCTACTGAGTCTTGTACTTACACTCTACTCAGTCATTTCGATGTGCTTGTATATTTCATGAGGGATCTCATGAAGGGAAAGGGCCTTATGGTGGACAGCTGAGCAGAGGAGTATAGAGCTAGTAATTGATCGGGATGGACTTAGTTGGACCCCATGGTTTTATTATTTTATTTATCTACTTTTATTACTTATGTTAGGCTTTCCACATTGGGGTTGTTTTATTTATATGACACGTATGTCATTTACTTAGTTCATCATGATCACTCTGATGATTTATTATTTTCTTTATTGTTATTATGGATCCTATGACATGATACATAGGGTATAGTCTCCCCATTGATGGACTTAGAACCTTGATGTTAGTCACCAACCTCTTGCGTGTGGGGAGATGCGCATGAGGTCATGTGACCCTTTGGATAAGACTTGGTGGTTCGGGTCGGGGCATTACATAAGCGATGTTTTGTTAGCCAAATTTAAAAACATTACTAATTTATCAACATTTTATACCGCATTTGAAAATGTGGATAATTACATAAACATATATATATATATTTATAAGTATAATTATATTAATTTACATAAATATAAAAAAAAATTATAAATATAAATATATAAATATATATATATACAAATACATTAACATATATTTAAATATCATAATATTAATATATTAATTTATATATGTATATATATAAACATATATATTTATTTATTTTTTAATATATAAATATATTTATATTAATATATATATATATTAATTTAAATATCTATTTTTATTATCATGGCTTGCAGTTATCCTACGTCAGAAAACTAATGTGGGTGAGCGCATATTTTTAAATTATATATATGTCTGTGTGTAAATATATAAACACAAAAAATAAAACATAATTATAATATATTGATAATAATTAAATAAATGATTATTAATATACATATAAGTATATTTATATTAAGTTATATATATTTATGTTATTTTATATATTAATATATAGGAGCATATGATAACACACATATATAAATAATAACATATAACAATATATATATAACATATAATAACATATATGTTAATATATAATAACATATATATTAATTTATATGTTAATATATAACATATATGTTAGTTTTAATATAAATATATGACATATATTAATCCATATATTAAATTATATATATAAATAAATAAATAAATTTGTAAGTACACACACACACATGTTAACACATATATAAATAATATATATTTATATATAAATTTATAATAATAATCAAACTAATTTATATATGTATATAATAATTATATATATGTATATTAATATATATAATTATATAATTATACATATTATATGTTAATTTTTATTTATATTTAAATATATAACTTACATATACAGTCCCCTGTAGGTGGTGGGGGTGGTGAGGGTTGGTGTTTGGGGCGCGTGTTGCAGGGTCGAGTCTCCGAACATGGTTTATTTCATTGGGCCATGTACAGTGGTGGGTGTTGTAACTATTTATAATATATATATATATATATTAATATATAACCTTATTTATAAGTATAATGTAATACATTATATATATGATTATTTATAAATATATATATGTTTATTAATATATAAACTTATTTATAAATATAATGTAATGCATTTATTAAATGGATAAATGGGTTGTCTGAGTTGGTCCGGGTGTTGGCTGTGAAAGTGGTGGTCATGGGATATATTCTTTTAGTAAGACTATTTTATAATGTGTATGGGTGGCAAGGACCTTGGCGGATAGCAAGAGCACCTCAGATGGATGACCTAGACCATCAGATGTGGGGAAGCGAGTCGGACCTCAAATGAGTGATGAGGACAGACGTGGCCAGGGAGGGACCTATGAGATAACTGATTCTTAGCTAGATGTAGGGATGACCAGTTGATGAAGACCTGTGACATGGAAAAATTTGATCAGAATGTGTAGGAGGACCTCATATGGATGACCGATGACAGGTGAAACCTGTGACCTGGATGACCAGATGATGGTGAAAACGATAGGTAGGTGCCTAGATAACCTCAACCTGGCACCCTTGCACGTTGCAAGATCAGGAGCGTGATGGAATTGAGATCAAAACACAAATAATAAATCATAAATTCTGATATATTTTTTAAAAATTAATATTTTATTTAACAATTTTTATAAATAATGTAGGTAAATGACACATCTCTAAATGATAAATGTTTAGAAACACGGTTTAATTATCTACATTTATAAACATCGCTAAATTGGATACATTTACAAATGTTGTTGATTCATTGTGTTTATAAAATTAGCTAATTGTCCATGTTTAAAAAAATTTCTAATTAGAGACATCGTGTTTCCCTATGTTTTTTTGAAAACATAGGTAATGAATTTAGCTCCATTTTAAAATGTATCTAAATAAAAAAATAAAACATTATTAAATTTCATATCTCTTGTGGTGAACAGTCACATTTAATAATACCATTTCAATAGTATATCATGCTTTTTTAAGCTCGGTGTTGTGTGTAAAAAAAGATATCAAATACATTATATTTATTTAAATAGAAATATATCATAAAATCTTAGGGTGTTACATTTTACACCCCTTATAAAAATTTCTCCCTCAAAATTCCATTACTCAAATAAAAACTACTGAGTATACTTCTACCTCATCACATTATCAGGTTCCCACATAGCTTCCTCAAATTTATGATTCCTCTATAGAATGTTAACCCGATGAATAGTCATGTTTCATATGACATTATCTCTAAGATTTAAGTTTTTTACTAGTTTTTCCTTATAATAAAGATCATGCTCCAATGATACATCTTATAATTTTAGTATATGTGAAGGATCGGGTATGTACTTCCTCAAAAATGATACATGTAATACATTATAAACTTGAGAGATATTCATTGGAAGTGACAAGAGATAATAAATCATCTTGATATGATCAAGAATCTCAAAGAGACCAGTATATCTAGGGATTAGTTTTTCTTTATTTCTAAATCTCATAACCTTCTTCCAATGAGATATTCATAGGAATACCTTATCACCAACTTCAAACTCTAGATCTCACTGATGATTTTTATCATAACTATTCTATCAACATTGAGTTGTCCCAATGTGTTTCTAAATGGATCGAACCACTTTTTCCATTAACAAATATAACTCAAGTATCAATATATTTACACCAACTTTTTCCTAGAATTTTAGAGTTCTTTACATACTTCCATAGAGGCCTTCATAAGGATCTATATGAATGCTTGAGTAAAAAATATTATTTTAAGAAAACTTTACTAGAGGAAGGTGTTGATCCCAAAAACCATTAAAATATATATAAAAAGATCTAAATATATATTATCGAGTTTGAATATCCCTCTTAGACTAAAAATATGTATAAGGATGATATCCAGTGATAAATATCAACTCCATATTCAAAGATTGTTTAAGGCTTATCCAAAACATCAAGGTAAACCTCATATATTTATCAGATATGATTGAATTTGGTAATACATGAAATCATGCCACTTAATGTATAACTTAGAAATCCGATCAAGAGAGAAATAGTATCTTATATTAATGAAATGATCTGAATTTGTAAGTAGGTTAACTATAACCCAAATAACATTATGGTCTTTATATGTTTTAGGGATTTTGGAGACGAAATCCAGGGTGATGTTTTCCCATTTCGATTATAGTATGGATAATGGATGTAACATCCCCTTAGACTGCTATCTCTTATCTTTAATTTGCTGACATACCAGCCATCAATACACATACTCCGTAATATCCCATTTGATGTTGTCCCACCTTAAATACTCTTTTGGATCTCTATACATCTTCCTACTTCCAGTATAAATAGAGAATGATAAACTATGAGATTCATCCAAAAACTCCTTCAAATATAATATTAATGGGACACATACTTAGTTCCTGAATCTTATCATTCTATCACAATCATGGTTAGACTCAAGAACATCGATCATCTTATTCTATAGTTCCATATATTCTTTATGTGCTTCTTTAATCCTCACTTGGATGGATGGTTAAACATTCATCTGAAAAAGATATAATATTTCCCCTTTCATTATGTTTTAAATATCCATATTCTATAAAACAATAAGTATTGGATCTCTTTAAATCCTCGTCATGGAAAAAGTATCATGGTCCTTCTAACTCAAAGTATTATCTACCTTAATATCTTTCTCATATTAGTAATGTATAGAGAATTAATAATCATTAATCAACTTTAACCAACTCCTTTGATGCATATTCAAATATTTCCATGTGAATATATATTTAAAGATTTTATTATTGGTATATATATCAAACCTTTCAATATATACATAATGAATCTATATATTTAATTAAAATTTTACCAATTCCAGCTCCAAATCATGAGTTGATTAATTTTTCTCATGGATTTTCAAATGGTGAGAGGCATACATGACCACAATGTCATTATACAAGAGAACACATCTTAGTACCTACTTTGATGCATCATGATATATCAAAAAACCTTCCCCACTACAAGGTAGTGTGATCATAGGTTCAATGTCCAACATCATCTTTAGTTATTTGAAATTTTCCTCAAATTCATCTTTCCAATGGAACTTGGCTCCCTTATGAGTCAATTTAGTCATTGGATTTGATAACCATGAGAAATCTCACACAAAGCATCGACAATATCCATCCAATCCAAGAAAACTATAGATATCGGTCACTGTATAGTCTAGTCCATTTCTTAATAACTTATTTCTTTTAAGGATCCACTAATATACCCATTCTTAAACTCATATGACCTAAGAATGAAACTTTTGTAAACAAAATTCACACTGGGTAAATTTGAAATACAACTTCTCCTTCCTTAGGGTTTTTAACACAATCCTAAATGATATTCTTTTTATTCCTTTCTATTTGAATATATAATAATACCATCTATAAATACTACCAAAAATGATCAAGGTAATCTCCAAAGACTCTATTAACTATCTCCATGGAGATAGAAAAGATATTAGTAAGTCCATGTGAAATCACTATAAATTTGTAATGTTCATACCTCATATAAAAGGTTGTATTGGGTATATCCTCCTTCTCGACCCTCAATTGATGATATCTAGAATAAAGGTCAATATTGGAAATGTATTTATCTTCACATAGTATATCAAACATGTTATAAATATAGGTTAGATGATACTTTTTCTTAATAACAATATTGTTAATTTATCGATAATAAATAAAATGATGCATTGACCTAAATTTATTTTTAACAAAAAGAATAGGTGCACCACAAGGTTTCATACTTCAGCATATTACTCCCTTTTCTAGATTCTCCTAAAATTATTCAATTTCCCCAACTCAATTTAGTCCATTCTATATGGAGTCTTTAAAATAGGTGTAACACTAGGCATGAGTTCTATTAGGATATCATCTTCATGATTCAGGGGAAGACATGACAAGTATTTAGGAAATACATCAACATATTCCTAAAAACTAGGAATATCTTAAATGTTGAGTTTTTTCCCAACCATTTGAGATAAATACCCCATGAATAAGCAGTAATCCCCATATAATGGAATTAATTTCAATTAGAATTTCATTTTCATCCTCACACATACAGATGATCATAGGTTGATTAGCAATATCCAATGCAACTTTCATTCCTCAGATATTGATATGAGATCTATATAAATACATCCAATTCATGTCTAATATCACATAAAATTTTACTATAATGGGAATAAAAGATTTATCGAAATTTTATTCCCATAAAATTTATTTGGAGATGAACTATAAACCTGAGATACTATCATCATAACACTTTGAGTTTTCACAGCTAAATTAACATCTAACTATTAAGTTAGTGATGTGATACTCTTACCAAATTCTTTAGATATAAAATAGTGGGTAGTGCCTTAATCAAATAAAAAAAATTGTTTTTGATTGGGAGATAAGTGTACCATTCACCACATCATTCTTGCAACCCACTACAACAATTTTGATTGAATAAGACTTAACTTTTTTCTTTTGACTTTGAAAGTTATTGAGGCATATTATCCTAACTATTCCTTAGACTAGGGAATTGATTCATATAATTCCAAAACCCCTTGCATTTGAAGTACTTAAGTATGGGTGTTGCATTAATTTGAATCTTATTACCCTCTATTTTATTAGTTGGCCTCTTCTTCTCCTCTCAATAATCAAAATCTCTATGAATAGGCCTTCCACACTTGAAACATATTCACATTACTTTTAGATAATTACCTGAGTCCTTATTTCAAAAATGTTAACATGTCGGTGGTTGGAACTTCTTACCTATATTTGACATACCATTGGAGTTCCCATGAAACCCCACCTTCCTTTTTTTATCACCAAAACTATTAGAATGGGTCTTTCTAGCTTTCATTTCCACATTTATTGCACATAATAAAATCTCTTCATAGATTAAAAAGTCTCTTAAGGATAATTACTTTTGAATAGTTGGTTTTAAGACTCTAAAGAAGTGATCAAAATTACTTTTTGGATTGATAATAAAACTAGAATCGTACCTTGAAATTCTAGTAAGGTTTTCTTTATAGGTATTGATAGATTCATCATCCTTATAATTCAATTATAAAAAGTCCCTCTCTATTTTAATATAAATAGTTTGGGGAAATTTCTTATTGAGAAGTACCCTCTTAAACTCCTACCATTCCATGGAATTTATTTCTTACTCTTTCCTCATGTTATTAATAGGATTCTAACATAGACCTGCTTCTCCTTATAAGTGATAGATTTCTAAAAACAACTTTATCATGGTCAAAGCACTGGAGAATGAAAAATATCTTTTCAATCACATTGATCCATTTTTTAGAAATTGGTATATCAAAAGACCCATAAAATTAAGGTGTAAATTTTCACATAAAAGACATAATGTCATGTTTCTCTTTCCTTTGTGTATTTAGAAGTTTAACATGATTCACATCATTATTAATTAATTTATAGATTGGGGCAAGTATTACCTCAAGGTTTTTCATTCTAGCTCATATGCCATTTTTTTATCATGAGGAAAATCATTACTTTGTCCTTTACATTTATTTATAACACAATTACTCATAGTCCCATACATTGAATAAAACCAAAATGGATAACATAAGTGTTTGATAAACAATAATCAAAGTGAGCAACCATATAAAAAGAAAATCAGTCATGACATTTCCAAAATTATGAAAACTTATTATAAACCGATAACACTTAAGGTTTATACCAAGGGATTTCATCAATGATTTCTAATAATATTCTCCAAAGATAACTAAACCCATCCTTGGTATCAACTATATAGACATAATCATTTCTTACGTAATCATTACATATTTTTAAATAAATATTCAATACATATGACAATAATTCATTCCCAAGGACCGCAAAGGTTTAGTGTATTTAGAGTATAGATGCATAAAAAACTTATTTTTATAAAATATTTTCAATATATCCTATAACATTCTTCACATATGTCACTCCTCTAGGCTTATCTTACTTGATATCTCTTTTTATAACCTATGGAAAGTGGAAACATAAGAAGAGGTGATCATAGATTCTTAGTAAGGTTAAAATTGGGAGATATATATTAATGATATTAAGTGAGAATAAGATAAGCACAAGGGTATGAGAACATGATCACAACTTAGAAAAATCATACCCAATCAGACAATATCATAAATCATGAGTCATGACATAAGGATTTTATCCCAATATAAGACATGGGTATAATCATAGAGCAAAAATCATGGTCTATGGAGTATAACATGATAATATATCATAATAATGTAAAACACACATAAACTTAAGAAATCATTGCATTATGAACATAAATAAACACCAATAAGTACACTCATTATATTAAGGAAATTTAATCAGGTCCCTATATAAGATTTATATATATGAAACCTGGTCCATGCATAAAATTGTGAACATTTCATAATATTAATACATTAATGTTTAATGTTGTAAACATGAAATCATTTTCACGTGTAACGTGCTTGTCTTATGATATATAAATTTTTACTCGATGCATTAGAGAGATATATAATTCCAAGATCACCTATCACATAATGAAAAAAATACATAAGAGTGTCATAATTTCATAAAAAATCATCATAACATCACCATGGAAAATAAAGGAGTTTTATAAAGATATCTTCATAATCTAATTAACTCAAAAGAAAGAAATTGGTTTTGTAGAATCATCCTTAAAACATCATCATCATAAGATATCCATAGAAAGAAAGTGGATGGTAACATAATATTTTATCCTCAATGAAACATAAAAATCATTAAAAATATTTAGATAGATGAAAAATACATTTAAAAGATCATTTGAAAATTTCTTGGAAAATAATTAAAATATTATTTTCTTTTTATGTCTTTAAAAACTAGAAATTAGCAAAATTTTGGGAAAAATATTTTCTTTGAAAATAACCATCGAAAATTATAAAGGAATCATAAAATAAAATAATTATCATGAGAGTGATAAAAGTCATTCATGGTGTATATTTTTAAGGAGAACATTCTTTTCATACTTTTGTAAGAAGTCAAAAGTGATTTGTATGTAAAAAATGTTAAAATGTTTATTTTAGTAATCTATAAAGAATTTAAAAGGTTATAAAAATAATATTTCCTAAAAAATTATGTATGGATAAAAGCTTTAATAAAACACTTTTATGAACATGAACATGGAATAAAAAGTTCATTGACCAAAAAGAATATAAGATCATATTTTCTTATAAACATTTTCTCAATCACTTTACATATCAAAGAGAGTAAAATGGCATTAATACTTTAATATTACATAAATAAACATAATATTAGAGAATAATTGTATTTTAAATTATATTTATCATATAATTTACCTTTTTTATAATTTAACATAGACAATCCCAAAAAGAAATGATATTGTAACATAAACCCTTACCCCAGGTCTTTTCTTGCTTCGTACATGTTCAAAATTATTATATAATAAATATATATTTATTATACATATATTATAGAATAATATTAATATATATTACTATATATCATCTCCTTATAACTTCTAATTACCCTTTTATTAATAATTATTCATTAAAATGAGTATTCATGATATAACAGGTCCATTTTTCATTCATGTTTCGATTCAACGGTTCTAGTCCTTGCACCTTAGTCATTGTTTAATCATATATAGAATATTAATAAAGTCATAAGTATCATATTTATTCATTATATATGATTTTATAACCATTAATATAAATAAATGATAAAAAATGAATCACATCATGGAAACGGTAGTCCGTGAGTATACACAGGTGATGTTTTAACTTTTTGATGAATGAAATGAAAGAAGTGTAAATAATAATTCACATTTATATAATAATAATTATATAATAAATATAATTTATATTCATAAAATATATCCTTATTACCATCCTTTTAAATATGAAATGGAAAAATAATCACATCGCTTCATAGTGGTGGTAGTGCACACATATGCATGAGCAATGTTATACTTTTTTCAAAAATGGAAAATAAATAGAAGATGGATACAATACTAACATAAAACATATAATTATTGTAAATATACTAATTTAATCATATTAATATAGTTATATAACAATTTTAGGAGCTTGAATAAGAAATAAACATGAAAAATATCAGTAAGAACATCTATCTCTTCTTTGGATATCCTCCTTTGAAAAGCACCTTAAATATTCTTAGACGGGTATTTAGGGAATAAAAGCACCTAAAGGGTGTGGATGAATTTTTTGGGAGATTATTTTGGAATATATTCATCAAGATAAATATCTGATGTTTCATGTAGAATATATGAGAGGAGGTTCTCTTTTATAAGTGAGGGAAGTGATGCACTTCTAATTGTTAAGAATTTTAAAATGAAATTAAGTTGCTCTCATAGAAAAGTGAGTTAAAATTGGAAAAATTTAGAAGATAAGAATATATAATATATAAATTTATTCATAGAATCTGGATAAGTTTTTAGGTTATTTTTACACTTATCTCTTTAGTTTAACCCCTCGTTAACCCTTTTAACCATTAACGTAGTAATGAATTTTTACCTCAGTTATTATTCATAATGACCACAAATAAAGTTGATATAATTAATAAATTTGGGTATTCTAATTATAAATTTATAAATAATTTTATAAAATTCAATTTCTATAATTATCATAAATTTATTTTAATATAAGTGCACAAAATACAACGAAAAGAATTTTTAGAAAAATGTGTTTTAAATCATAAATCTGAATTTATTCTTATTATATTCCTAGTAAAAACCATTAGATTAATTTTAATATATTTTATTTAATATATTATCTAAAAACTTTATGAAAATCATTCATAAAAACAAATTACATCAATTTATTAATATAACTTACATTACGCACAATGAAAACAGTTTTCTGGAAAAAAAAATCTCTATTTTTACCTTCAAATGCTTATATATTCATTTATAACTAATTTATAGTAAATGTATGAATTATTATACATTTTTTCACATTAATTAAAAATATATTTAATCATAATCCTAGTTAATTAGTTATCAATACACATAATATATAGAAAAATACAATACTTTAAAAATTGATCTTTTAATATAAAATGATATTATTTTTAATATTTAAAATTGAGTACCTATTTTATAGAAATTAATAAATAATTTTTTATTAATTATAAATTTTATAAATACTTTTTATAATTTATTTATACTTATTCATACCCTCCAATCTAATGTCTAGGTGATAATAGTCATATTTATCAATAATATTTTAATCGTATATCATTGTTCGTTTTAGATTGGTTTTGTGTGTAAAGAATTCTATCAAATGAAATTGATGATCATAAATTATTTATCAATAATATTTTACACTCAGAAATAAGGGAGTTTCTATATTCTCTATATGAAATTGATGATCATAAATTCATTGAAGTAACACTATCAACATACTTAACCACACTCAATAGAAAATATTGTGTCTCTTCTATATCTGAAGCTAGATGCACCTATTTTTTAATTCATTTTTTTCATGTCAACCTTTTGGGTGTAATATTCATTTAAAACATTTAAATGAATAAATCCAAAGATTTTATGAACCAAAGTTTGGCTCAAAATTGATAAATCCTTTCCAGAGATATTGTGGCATCTGTTTCATCACATGAAACTTACTATATATACATCTCATGAATATACATATATATATATTATACATGGATTTTATGCATGATAATATACATGAATCATATGCTTGTATTATCAATGAATTATATACTATACATATATAAAGGATCATATATTGTATATATTTACATGATACATGCATTATATGCATTTGTACATGCATCTTATGAAGTTATATTTTAGTGCACATCCATTAATCTCAAACTTGCACAAAAATACATAAGGACTTAGTTCCAAACTTCAAAACTCTTTATGAATCCATCCAAACTATTTTGGATACAATTTCATAAAATTAACTTTATTTTGAATAAACAATTTTTCCCCAAATTATATCCTTTTTTAAGGACTTAACTGTATAACACTGTGGGTATTAGAAACATTTACAATAACTTTGAAATACCTATTTCATAGATGTAAGAAAAGAGCGGCCTCTAGAAAATCATAAGTACTACTAAAGATACTAAGTTTTTAGGTTTTATCTATATCAAACATACTCATATCATGTCCACTATAAGATGTATCATATAAATCATATTTATACCTATATTTTCCCTTTTTTCATGGAATTGAGTAACCAATAGAAATGAAACATATCAATACAGTATAGTTCAACTCATTTTATCTTGATTATCTGAAAAATATTGACTAAGTCGATGAATACATCACATATAATTAATCCATATGATAAGAATATCACATGTCACTCATCCATGTAGTTGATCACATCATTTATGACATAACTAATCATGACCATGAATTTACTTGATCAAATTCAATCAAGTTACATATGTCGTTACTTTTCATAAAAGTGAAAAAATCCTATCTTGGTTGTACTCAAATAAAAAATATGATTAACAACATACCCAACCACCCCTCATATTAGCTAGTTTATTTTCAAAATTACATAAGTAGGTTATAAAAGTATGAAGGTTATCATGATAGGTATATCAAAAACCTTAATTAATAAGGATTGATAATAATTATACACCCTTATGTATATTGATTACTGTATGAAATTCCATGATATATACTTTGGTGGGTCAATCCAAGTAATAAGATCATACTTATTACCACATGAATACATTCTTCATAACTCATATAAAACTATTAGTAATGAGTATAAGAATCCATTCAAGCTAACTTTATCACATCATCACAACCCATAATACTCTATGATGATCATTGGTTAGGGACAACTCAAAGTCATGCATTGAGGGGATATTATCATCCAATAATTCATGAAAAATATATTTCTTCCTATATGAATGAATGATAAATAGAGATTTCATTTATTATAATAACATGATACATTTATAAAAAATATAACCAATATATCATGTATCTTACTCTCAGAAATTCTACATGACCCTCTTGTTGTTGCTTTGGTAAAAGTATTGTCAATAGATATGATACATTCTCCTATGTATCCCCCAACTAATATTTACATTTCCCCTATCAATGATATCCTATATGAGATGGTAATTTCATGGATATGTTTGGTCTTTTGGTGAGACTAGGGTTCCTTATCCTGAGAAACCACCTAATTTTCCCCACAATATAGCTCACTTTCTCCCTCGATACTAAGAACCACTCTAAGTTTAATAGTGAACTTCTTGATCTAAACAGATTCCTTCATAGAATCATATGCAGTGATGTACTTTGTTTATATTGTCTAGTTTTTTATGGTGGCTTTCATAGAACTCATATAACTATCATCTCCACTATTCTGTCCAAACACATATCCATATTGAGATCTCAAATCATATTTTTCAGATTGGAAACTAGTATCTATGTAACCATTTACCTAAAGTTCGTCCTCTTCTCTAAAGAAAAAGAACATATCCTTAGTCCTTGTCAAGAACATAAGTATGTTATTTACATCAATCTAGTGTCTCTCACCAGTATTATATTGGTATTTACTTATTATACTCAAAGCATAATAGACATTAGTTTGATTATACAACATGAAATACATGATAAATTTAATGGTGGATTCATAAAGAATTATATCCACCATTTTTAAATCATTTGAATGATCCTGAATATTACTAATATCAATACCATACAACACTAGTAAGGTTACCCTTTTGTATTTCTCCATACTAAATCACTTTATAACTTTACCGATATATGTTTTTTGACTCAATCCAAGAAACCTATTAGATCTATATTTATAGAGCATCATACCCAATATGTAGGCTACTTCACCCTTGTCATTCATTGAGAAACATTTACCTAGACACACCTTCACAGAAAAATGTGTTGGGATTTCATTTCTAATAATCATCATTTCATCTACATACAATATCAAAAATATTACTATACTACCACTAACCCAATTATATATATAAGAATAATCCACATTATTGATGAAATAAAAATCTTTGATTATATCATCAAACTATATATTCCAACTCCAATAAGATTTATTCAATCCATAAATATATCTTTATAACTTTCATACCTTAACAAACTCATTTTGAACTTCAAAACCATTGTGTTGTATCATATACACATCCTCTGCTATATTCTTGTTAAAGACATTGGTTTTAAAATTTATTTGATATATTTCATAATCAAAATTATTTTCTATAACAAGAAAAATCCAAATAGAATTTACCATAAAAATATGTGGAAAAAATTCTTCATAGTTAATTCCAAGTATTTATTTGTATCATTTTTTCACTTCAAATACTTTATATGTATAAACCCTACCATACATGTCAGTGTTCTTTTAAAAACCCCATTTACACTCAATGAGTCTCACCACTTTAGGTTCATCCACTAAGTTCCGCACTTAGTTATTTTACATAGAGTACATTTCAAATTCCATGTATTTTAACTATTTATCAGAATAATAACTCTAAATAGCCTCATGATAAGAAGTTGGTTCATCTACTATGAATATTACTTAATCATAATTATCCACAAGAAATCCATATCTCTCAAGTTCCTAATGAATTCTACCCAACCTTTTAGGTTCTTGTGTAACATGATTTGGTTCTTCTTACACAACACTTTGAGAAACCATATAAAATTCCAATAAATGAACATTTTTTTGTCTTGAACTTCCCTAATCTTGACTTTTCTCCCACTGAAACCTCAACTAAAATGTTCCTTCTCAAGTAAAACACCTCATCAGGGAACAAAAAATTTATGTTCAGTAGGATTATAAAGGTAATACCTCAAAGTTTCTTTGGGATAAATAAAAAATAAATGATTTATAGATTTTGAGTCAAGATTATAAGAATCCAATTAATGTAAAAATTCTTCAAAACCCCAAATCTTCATAAAAGAAATATTGGTACATTTCCTAGTCAATATTTCATATGGTATCTTTATATATACTTTAGATTGAGCATGGTTTAGTATAAATGCATCATTTTCTATATCATAACCCCAAAATTAAATAGTAAGGTCACATAAACTCATCATATATCTAACAACATCCAATGATGTGTGATTCCTTATATTAGACACACCATTCTATTATAGTGTTCTGGGAGGAGTGAGTTGTGGAACAATTCCACAATTCTTAAGATGATTCGTAAATTCTTAGACTATGTATTCCCCACCCCAATCTGATTGGAGAATCTTAATACGTTTTCCTAGTTGATTATATACTTCATTCTGAAACTCTTTAAATTTTTCAAAAGTTTCATACTTTTGTTTCGTCAAAAACACATAACCATACTAGCTAAAATCATCAGAAAAGTAATAAAGTGCCTAAAATCACCACTTTCTTGAGTACTTATTGGTCCTCATACATCACTATGTATGAGATCCAATAGTTCACTAGCCCTTTCACCTTTTCTCTAAAATGGTTCTTGGTCATTTTTACCATTAACAAGATTCACAATTCTCAAATGATTAATAATCTAATGAGCCCAAAAATACATCTTTGTAGAGTCTTTGAATGTGTTTCTCATTTATATTTCCAAGGTGACAATGCTAAAGGTTGGTGGGATTAGAATCAACCATGAACTTTTTATTCTGAATATTATAAACAAGATTACCTATATCTAGAATATATAAACCATTCATTATATTTTCAAAAATATAAAAAATTTATTCATATATATAGAAAAACTCTTGTTATTAATAAAAAATTAAAATCTAATCTTATCCAAACAAGATACAAAAAATAAAATTTTTGTTTATAGATGGAACATAATAAAAAAATTCAATTCTAGGACTAATTATTTTATGAACCACCTCCCCAAGCCATGTACCTAGTCATTTTACCGCATGGGACTCCTGTAATACCTTGGTTTCCTTCCCAACACACCACATGTTATTACACACTGGGGTCACTTATTAGACTAATGATTGTCCCCATAGTCCAACACATGTTTTTTAGTAAGTTTTTTCCTCACTCACACACACCTTAGGAAGCTTCCCAGGAGTCCACTCATCCTGATCATTAATCCAGGCCAAGAACACTTAATTGTGGAACCCTAATCAGGCTGGATATCAAAAATAAATGTGCACCTTATTGACATGGGTAGTAACATTTATCCTTTTAAGTATCACTTTTATAGGGGTGTTATGATATCCTCCCATTTAAAGCACAACACCCTCATTATGGACCCCAAACCTCAAACTCAGGTTCTGCCTCTACACTTTTGGATGGGTATGGGATCTAATACCATTTGTTATAAATTGTTCTAGGCCATGAACCTACTCATATGACCCCATGATTCTCCTATAATACATTGGTTTCCTTCCCATCACACCATATGATTTTACCCACTAGGGTCACTTACCAAACTAATGACTGTCCCTACAGACTAACACGTGTTCTTTCAGATTGTTTGGTCCTCACTCATACACACCCTGGGAAACTTCCCAGGAGGTCACCCATCCTGATCACTACTCCTGAAAAAACATACATAATTTTGGAGTTCTAATCTGGTAGGTTCCTAAAAATAATGGTGCACCTTGTTGACATGGGCAATAACATTTAGCCTTTTAGGTCTCACTTTTCTAGGGGTGTTACAACTATAAATTTATCTTGGGTACATGAAATTCAAGTAACACATCATGTAGCTCATAATTACATGTCGTGCAGTCTCCCAATAAAGGGCATAATTAAATTAAATTAATTAATTAATTACAACATAAAAAACTTATTATATTCAGTGGAACTTGATATGATTGTGAATTTTATAAAGGTTTTAAAGAATTCAAAATGATGAATTTATTTATTTTAATTATCTATAATTATTGTCCATGCCATTATTTTTCATGAACTAATTTGTGATGGGTATCCCTAACAGAATTTGGATAGTCATTAAGTTATAATGGAATTCATTAATTAATTAATTCAAGTGAGTTTATCTTAATAATAAATAACAAATAGAAATGAATGTTATCCAGTGTAGTTTTGTGTATTCGTTGCATTTGTATGAACATTCATGAGCTTGTACAAGACCTGTGTATTCATTGGTTTAATTTAATTTAATTTATTTAATTGTTTTGAAATTAATAATTATTAAATTAAATATGAATTTCTACATTTAATTCTTTTATCTTTTATTATATAAGACATGTGTGTCCAAGGTTATTTATGTAATTTCCCTTAACCATCCATTTAATTCCCCTCACCTATGTGTGAGTTATAAATACATGTAATAAAAGGAGTATCCCAAGGTGTGTGTAGGTGGTTTGAGATGGATTCATGATGATACCAACATAGATGATACACAGGTAGATAGGTGGAATGTTGCAACTCGTGCTAAGACTAGTACTATGAGTTTTTCCCCCAGGTCATAGGTTGATTTATTATCCTCTCAATAAATTAATCATAAGGTAAGATCATGATAGGTTTATTTATTTATTCCAACCTTATAGATTATTTGTTTTATTGATGAAAGACCATGATCCCATAAATAAATGGACTAATATGGAAAGATGGAATTTATAAAAATGGATTGTATGTAAATTTTTTATCAAAAAATGGTTTATAACTTAAGTAAAATCCACTTAATATTAAAAATCATGTAAAAGATAAAATAATAATTTTTTTACACATAATAAAATAAAATATCTCAATATAATATTAAGTCTGGCTAAGACTTTTATTACATTATTATAATTTAAACCAATAGAACTAAGTGACTAGCCCATGTTATGACAGTTACTTTTATTAGGGGATTTATTATGAAATTTTTTTGTTAAATTAAAAATTTTATATCCAAGGGAGTATCCCTTACTATACTTGGTGTAACTTAGAATCAAGTGTTGAGGAAATCTTAGTTAATATTTCAAGATTGGAGAATCCACTCAATAGATCAAGGAGTTGAATTCCCATAGTTGGCAAATATTTTCCAACCTAAATACCTTCAAGTAGCTTGACCAACCCTTGTTGGGGTTATGCAAAGGGTCATATAGATCCTAGAAACTAGACATTATGAGTTCAATGGTGAGGGTTGTTGGGACTTGACAAAATAGTGAGAGATATAATAAAATTAAATTCATTATGTCTCACATAAATTTTAATAAATTAAAATACTAATAATCCTATATTTTATAATTGTATAATAATAGAAAGTTCATCATCCACATTATCCCTATGATAAATATTGGATAAATACCATATCCTTAATAGAAGTAACATTCAGAAATGGTTCAGATGCCTTGGGATTGTGTTACACCATGAACAGAAATCTCACATGCTAGAATTATCTAATTCGCTTGCAAAGGAGGATAGTGATGAAGAGTTCACTATATATGATAAACTCTTGAGTGACATAGTTTACATTTAGTGTTTAATGCTATCATCTATATCTATTGAACTCATAAAGTCACATGAATACATGGATGGTTATAGCTTGCTCAAGCATCTTAGTGGTTTATATTGGGAGAGAGATAGATAGGAATAGTTTGAGATATCCAAGGTCATATTTCGGATTATCCTTGGCGAGGATAAACCAATTGTGCCTCACATATCAAAAATAATTGGCTACATTGAGTGACTAGGGGTTCTATGTTTTAAAATCCATGAAGAAATGTGCAACGATATCATTCTTGCATTACTCCCTCAGAGCATCTCCAGCTTTTTGTTAATTTAAATATGAACAAAGTTGAGAAATCTCTCTCAGTTCTACTCACTCTTCTTTTCCAAGTTTATAAGAAAATGAGGCATGAAAATAATTTCTTACTTATGGTGAATAAAATAAAAGGCCAAGTGAATATCTCTAAGTCTAATGATTCTTCGTAATGCCCTTATAATAAGAGAAAGATCAAGGAAAAAGGAAAGGGAACAAGATTTTATCTATTTTTCATGTAGAAATAAGGGAAACTATAAGAAAAACTACACCTAGAAAAAAAAAAGGGGAGCTTTAGGTGTATTTTTTATTGAGTGAAATTTATCTATTTCAACAAATTGGGTATTAGATATAACTTGTGGTGCTAACATATGTATTCAAGCATAGGAACAAAGTAGATTCAGAAATATTCATTAAGGATAGGTAGATCTAAAATAATCTAATGGATCCAAACTTTCTTTAGTAGATATTAAGGAATACCACCTCACATTGCCTACATGAATGATCATGGTTTTGAGTGATTTTTATTATTATTATTTCATTAATAAAAACATTATTTCTGTATCCAGACTTGATACAGATGGATTTATTTTCAAGTTCAAGAATAAATGATTATTTTTTATAAATATAACATTTTTTTTATAATGAGACTATTGGACTCACCTATTTTGATAATCCAAAATCATATTTCATTTATGTGATAATCATGTTTCTACTATATAATAATCATGTTTCATTAATATTTATAGTCTCTATCCAATGATACCTATGTATCTTTAATCTCACTGTTATATTGTTTAAGCTTACAAGGAAAAATTTATCTAAGTAAAGGTCACTAATAGAAAGGTCACTGATAGAAAGGTCACCGATAGAAAGGTCACGGATAGAAAGGTCACCGATAGAAAGGTCATGGATAGAAAGGTCACCGATAGAAAGGTCACTGATAGAAAGGTCAACGATAGAAAGGTCATTGATAGAAAGGTCACTGATAGAAAGGTCAGCGATGAAAGGTCACCGATGAAAGGTCATCGATGAAGGTCACCGATGATGGTCACCGATGAAGGCGACCGCTGAAGGCTACTGCTGAAGGCTACCGATGAAGACTACCGATGAAGGCTACTGATGAAGGCTACCATTGGAGGTTGCCGATAAAGGCTACCAATGCACACCTACCGTTGAATCCTATTGTTGTGAAGGATACCATTACCAGTATACTGATGCTTACCCTTCCATACCTTTTTAAATTCTTAAGATTATTCTAACTATCATATTTGGTATATTTAATGCTTCTGACATTAATTAATGAGGATTGTAGACATATAAAGAGACCATATTTGGGGACAGTACGAGGTACAAGGAGGACCATGCATGGTTTACTTATTCATATTGTCAAATCTCAAATATAAAAGAGAATATTGAGGAAGAAACCAGGAACCAAAGAAGCGTGAAACAACAGAGGAATGCATGAGAAAGAACTTACTCGCTAGATTAAAGAGAACAAGGAAGAATCATTCGAGCACTTACACTATGAACCCAAGAGTCTCAAGAAGATCATTTCGGGAGAACAAATTCAAGGTTGCCTTCTGTGCTTCATCAACTCTCAATCAACACAAAAAAAAATAACACTCAGTTCCTGAAATCTAGAACCTAGAGTTGCGACACTCTGTTTTGAGGACAACTTACAGAGAAAGACTCTAACCGCAAATTCTTCACACCAAGGAGTCAAGAGCTGAACTGAAAACACCTAGAGCTTTCTAAACTCAAACTTATAATCTTAAATATATTGTGTTCTTTTATTTTAAAATTTTGAGAAGTGTGTGGGTCTGTCTATTACACACACTGTCTTCTGTGCTTGAACTGTAGGATACTGAAAATCCTCACATCAAACATCACTTACACATTGTTTCTCATGTACAACTATGGAAGATACTAGGTGTGGTTTGTATTGTTTGTTTTTCCCATGAAGAACTTTGGTAGAGGGTGTGAACCCTGAACAGTTTGTGAAAAACTGTTGTAAATCCCAATACAGTTTGTGTATCAAGTTTATCATTTATATAAACTACTTAGTGTCAAGTGATCACCAAGTAGAGAGGATTAAGTCTCGGCTTGAGACTGAACCTCTTGTTTAAATCCATTGTGTACTATATTTTGTAATACTCTATTTTGTCTATATTCTACTGCTTATAATTTCAAAAACATAAAACTGTTTAGCATTGACTTTGATTGTTAGTTCTGGTTAGTGTGTGTATATGTTTAATTCAATAAACTTGTTTCAAAAGTTGAAGAAGTTTTTTACACTAATTCAATTGAAGTATAATCACCCTTTGAGAAACCTATTGACCAACTAAACATTTATATCTCTACTACCTTAATTAACTAGGCCGTTTCAAAATTGGAGGTTCTTAAGAATAAAGTTTTTAACAGAAATTTCAAGTAGGAACTCAATTCACCCCCTCTTGAGATTCCACTCTGACCAACATTTGGTATCAAATGATATTTTTATTGCTACTATCTGAACTGTTGTGCAAGTTGTCAAATTCTTTTCAACTGTGATTTTAGTTGTATCTTAAAGATCTTAAAATTTTTGTCATATCTAAATTTTCAGTTCTTTAAAATTCTAATTAACAATGGATATCAAAGTTGAGGGTGATGCTACTAACATGACACCTTTCTTTAATGGTAATAACTATGCTCAATGGAATTAAAAATGAAAATGTATCTAGAAAACATGGGTCCTATAATTTGGGACACAATTGATGAACAACATGCTTTGCCTCTTAATGCTAGGGACACATGGTTTCAGTTGACTAAAGCTACATATAATAATAACTTTAAATCAATGAATGCATTGTACTATTCTCTAGGTGATGAATAATTCAATAGAATATCTACCTGTAAAACTGCATAGGAAATTTGGGATACTTTGGTTGTTTCTCATTAGGGAACAACTAATGTTAAAGAAATGAGATTAAATACTTATACTATTAAATATGATAATTTTAAAATGAATCTTGATGAACTTATATCTGAAATGTATCTCAGGTTCAATGAAATAGTAAACACCATGAGTCTTCTTGGGAAACTAGTAAATAGTAAGGATTAGATTATGAGGTTTCTTCAATGCCTACCTGACAGATGGAGAGGAACTTTTGTTTATATCCGAGAATCATGTGACATAAGAAAGCTACCAGTGAAGGAACTAATTAGAAAACTTATGATGCATGAAGAATATCATAAGGTAAATCAAGAATCAGATGAAGAACCAAGAAAGAAATCTGTAGCATTCAAGACTACTACCTCAAAGAGAAAAGATAAAGAAAAAGTTCAAGCTCTCGTAGACACTTCCACCAGTGAAGACTCAGACTCAGACAGTGATGATGAGATGGCTCATCTTGCTAAGAGATTCAAGAAGTTCTGCCATAAGAATAAGTTCTTTAGATTATCAAACTATGAAGGAAGGTATGATAGTAAAGTATAGTAGAAAAAGGACAGAAAATGGAATGACAACACAAATGAAATAGTCTGCTATGAGTGTAAATGAAAAGGCCATGTGAAGGATGATTTACCCAAGATGAAGTTTAAAAAGAAATATGAAGATAAGGGTAATTGATATAAAAAGGATATGAAAGATACTTGGAGTGCTTCAGAATATATCTCCAGTGGATCTGACTCTTCTGATATTGAGAAGAACAAATATGCAAACCTATGTTTCATGACAGAAATGTCTGAGGTAACACCCAATTCTACTATACATAATGCTTATTATTCTAAGAATGAAAGTGAATAAAATAATGATGATAATATGACTAAGGATGAACTATTTGAATATTTTGGAATGATGGATAACACCTTTAATGAACTCAAGGATAAATATAAATTATTAAAATGACAATATGCTTTAAATGATAATTATAAGTCTGATCTGGATATTGAGAAAGAAAAATGTGCTCAGCTATTAAAAGAAAATGTTGAACTTAAATTATCAAATGAAAAATTAAAAAGGGATCTTGAGAAGTTTAATATAGGTAGAGATACCTTGACTCAGTTTCTAGGGAAACAAATTTCTATAAAATATACAACTAGTCTAGGATATCAACCAGGACAGAGAAGGATTATTAAAAATAAATTTGTTCCATAATCTAGACAGTTCACTGCTAGTTCAAGTTCTGGACCATCTTTTGAAAAAAAAATTCTAAAGGACCTAACAAAGTGTTCATGTCTCAAAACATATCTTTTGACTATAGGAAACCCATGAAACAGGTATGGGTTCACAAAGTTTTACTTGCTAACCTCTTTGGACCCAATAAAATCTGGGTACCAAAGTTACCCTACACTTAATCTGTTTTGTAAGAAAATTCTCTAAAGAGCTCCAATAAAACTCTATAGTACTTGGACAGTGGATGTTCAAGACATATGATAGGAGACTATTCATGCTTTAAGATACTAATTAAAGTGGATGTTGGACATGTCACATTCGGTGATAATGTTAAAGGGAATATCATCGGCTTAGACCAGATTGGTAACCCTAATGCTATATTAATTTCGAAATTACTTTTTTTATGGGTTAAAATACAATCTACTTAGTATCTCTCAGTTGTGTGATGATGGTTTCAATTTTATGTTTGAAAATTATGCATGCAATATTTTTAATTCTAAAAAAGATTTAATATTCACTACTCTTAGAAATGAAAATGTATAGGCTATTTATTTAAATTATTTAGCTAAGCAAAATGTTTCTTGTTTAAATTCTTTTCATAAGGAATCTTAGTTATGGAATAGAAAATTAGGACACTGTAATGTGCACTCACTTAGGAAACTAAATAGGAAAGGTTTAGTTAGAGACTTACCGAAATTATAATTCCCACATGACAAAGTTTGTAATCCTTATCAAAAAGGAAAACAACACAAAGTTTCTTTCAAACCAAAGAAAGAAGTTTCTACTTCTCAACCACTTGAGTTGGTTCACATGGACTTTTTTTGGACCATCTAGAGTTTCAAGTTTAAATGGGAAGCACTATATTTATGTTCTTATAGATTATTTTACTAGAAATACTTGGGTATACTTTCTAGCTCACAAAAGTGAAACATATATTACTTTATTAAATAATCCAAGTCTATAGAAAATCTTAGTGGACTTAAAATTAAGACCTTGAGAAGTGATCATAGCCATGAGTTTGAAAATAATGAATTTGAATATTTTTGCTCACAAAATGGATATAATCACAATTACTCTGCTCCTAGAACACCTCAAAAAAATAGAGTTGTAGAAAGAAGAAATAGGACACTTCAAGAGATTTCCCAAACTATGCTAAATGAGTATAATATACCTATCTATTTTTGGGTTGAAGCTGTTAATACATCTTGTTACATTATTAATAAAGTATTAATTAGACATGTTCTTAAGAAAACCACTTATGATCTCTAGAATAATAGGAAGCCTAAGGTTAATTACTTTAGAGTTTTTGGTTGAAAATTCTTTATCCTTAACACTAAGGATAATCTTGACAAGTTTTCTTCTAAGAGTGATGAAGGAATTTTCTTAGGTTACTCAATCTCTATTAAATATTATAGAGTATTAAATAAGAAAACTAAATGTGTGGAAGAATTAGTTCATGTAAAGTTTGATGAGACTGATCCACATGAACCCAAAACCTCCGTTGAACATCTTGAAGAAGATATATCAATTCTGGACCTTAATAATAAAGACAGTGAACCCTTAGTAAAAACAACCAGTTCTAGAAATTTTCTAGAATCTAAGCTTGGTGAATCTAAACCTATAGACAACCATGAGGAGTCTAGTTCAACTCTTCCTAGAGTTATTAGAACTCTCAATAATCGTCCTTTAGATGTTGTAGTAGGTGATCTAAATAGAAGAACACAAACTAGAGCTTCTCTAAGAAACCAGGTTGAACATCAAGCCTTTCTTTCACAACATGAACCTAAAAATATCAATGATGAAATCAATGATGAATTTTGGGTGATAGCTATACAAGAAGAATTAAATCAGTTTGAAAGAAACAAGGTTTGGGAATTAGTATAAAGACCTAAAGACACTTTAACCATAGGCACTAAATGGGTGTTTAGAAATAAGGTTGATGAATCTGGAAACATAGTTAGAAATAAGGATAAACTAGTTGCACAAGGATATAGTCAAGAAGAAGAAATAGACTATGAGGAAACCTTCACACTTGTAGCTAGACTAGAATCCATTAGGATACTACTTTCTTATACAGCTCATTTGAATTTCAAACTTTATCAAATAGATGTTAAAAGTGCATTTCTAAATGGATACATAGTTGAGGATGTATTTGTTAAACAACCCCCTAGTTTTACAAATACCCGTTTTTTTCAAATCATGTCTTTAAACCTTTTAAAGCCCTATATGGTCTAAAACAATCTCCAAGAGCTTCTTATGATAGACTTAGTTCTTTTCTTATTTCCAAAGATTTTACTAAAGGAATAGCGGATCCTACTCTTTTTATTAAAAGGATTTCCAAAGATGTTTTAATAGTAAAGATTTATATAAATGGCATTATTTTTGGATCCTCTAAAAATTCTTTATGTACTGATTTCTAAAAAATGATACAATATGAATTTGAAATGAGTTTAATGGGGGAACTTAAATTTTTTCTTGGATTTTAAATTTTTCAAAATAAAAAAGGTATTATTTTAAATCAGAGTAAATATACTAAGTATCTTATGAAATGTTTTAGATTGGATAGAAATAAAGATAGTGATGCACCTATGAGTACCACCTGTAAGTTGGATGCTGATGAAACTGGCAAACTAGTGGATCAAACCAATTACAGAGGTATGATTGGGAGTCTTCTCTATCTTACTGCTAGTAGATCTGATATTATGTTCAATGTATGCATGTGTTCTCACTTTCAAGTAAATCCCAAAGAGTCTCATTTAACTACTATTAAAAGGATTTTTCAATATCTCAAGTATACTATAAACTTAGGATTGTTTTATCCAAGAGGACAATCATTTGATTTTACAAGTTATTCAAATGCTAACTTTTTTGGTTTCAAGTTAGATAGAAAGAGCACCTTTGGAACATGTCACGTTTTGGGCAAGTCACTAGTATCATGGTGAAGTAAGAAACAGAATTCTATTGCATTATCTACTGCCGAAGCTGAATATATAGATGTTGGTAGTTGTTGTGCTCAAATTTTGTGGATGAAACACACTTTACTAGACTATGGATATCAATTCAAACGTGTCTCTATAAACTGTGATAATACAAGTGCTATTAACATCTCTAAAAATCCAGTATCTCATCCTAGGAAAAAGCATATTGATGTGAGACATAACTTCTTGAGATACCATTATCAAATATGTGATATCACTCTTGAATTCATTGGAATTAAACATCAATTGTTTGATATATTCACAAGGCCTTTGAATTTTGAGAGGTTAAATTACATCAAACATGAGTTAGGTATGATAAACTGTTAAGTTAGAAACCTCACCATTAGACCTCACCATTAGGAACCTCACTATTGGACCACACCATTAGAAACCTAGCTATTGGACCACACCATTAGGAACCTCGCCATTGGACCTCACCATTAGGAACCTCACCATTGGACCTCACTGTTAAGAACCTCACCGTTGGACCTCACCATTAGGAACCGCACCATTGGACCTCACCATTAGAAACCTCACCTTTGGACCTCACTGTTAGGAACCTCACCGTTAGGAACCTCACCGTTGAACCTCGCTATTAGGAACCTCACTGTTGTCACCTTATTGATTGTCGACTTTTCCAAGACTTCATTTTTTCTGCTGGAATCTGAAATGTTTTTAGTATTACTTATTTATTTTACTTGATTTGTTTTTTGATCCCTAAATGATAAAATTAAAGTACAAACCACATTTAGATCTATTTATACTCTCTCCCGAACCTCTTTCTCCATAATCTTAGAACCTCAAATTCTGCTGAAACCCTCGAACCACTCCAGATTGAAATGGAAATACTGAAGAGACTTTTGGTCAATGATGAGGGAGATGCACCTAATCCTAAGAGACATCGAGTTGGGTTGAGTAGTGGAATCCAGTTAGTGGAAAAGCTAATAAACCCACATTTATCGAAGAGGAAAATCATGGTTGAGAAGGAACTATGCTCGGAATGGCTAATATCGAGTAGGTCTCTAGTGTTGAAGGCACTTAAAGCTTAGGATTGGGTCGAATGATTTTCTAATAACAATGGAACCTATTAATCGAAGCTAGTGAAGGATTTCTATGAGTCTCTAATGTTTGAGAAGTATGAGGATGAGAATAGAATGTCTTCAAAGGTAAATGGGGTAAGTGTGATATTTTCCTCTATTGAATGGGCTGACTATTTAAGAGTTCCACATAAAGGGATTTTTGATTACTACTCAGGAGTAGTACCTCCCACTAGTGAGTTCTTCTATTATGAAGAAGCTTTGGCTGAATTGGCAGGGAATGGGATCCCTAGGAAAGTGATTGCTGCTGAAATAGAAGGATAAAATAGGTTGCTATTTAAGTTTGTTCAGCATATTTTGAGTCCCGGGAGAGGGAACTTTGCTACCTTAAAATATCAAGATGTATTTCTTTTGTATCTGTAGAAGAATGGATAGAAGATAAATTTGTGTAGATTGTTGATGATTCAATTATAGGATATGAAAAATCCCAGTTCCAAGTCCAATGCTTTGTTTCATGCCATATTGATATCCTTAATTTTGAAAGTGAAAGGAGTTGCTGGAAATAAGGAGGAAACAATTGTTGTAAGGGACAATTTCTACATCACCAAGATGATTTGAAAGTTTATGAAGATCAGCTGGAACCCTTGGCAAAGAAGATGGGTAAATGATGAGGCTAAGCTATATAAGGAATTCAACCCAGTTACTCATCCTACTAGGCCTAAGGATAAGAGAGACTCTGGTCTGAATCCTAATGAAGTGGAGCCTGTATACTCAAATGAAGAATAAGAAGCTACTGTTAGGAAAGTCATAGAGGATTCTCCTATAGATGATAGTAGTGATCCTAACCTTCCTCATGTCAATATTGTATATTTTGGTGAGCCTAGCCCCCCAAAAAGACTACCTAGAAGAGAGACTATCCTAAGGGACGGTGATGATGAGAAAACTAGTGAGGAAGAATGAGATTAAAATGTCTTAAGATACATTAGAGAGACCTCAGAGGAGGAAGATGACATTGAATCTAGTCATGATGACTTTGAGACAGATGTTGGTGAAAGTGAAGAAGAATGTCTAATTCTCAGTACTCTTATAGGACATACAGAAATGGTAGAAAGTGTAGATGAATAGGTTGTTGATTCGGTTGAAGCAGGAATTTCATTGGTAGTAGTTGAAGATTCTGTAGAGGAAGTGGCAGTGGACCCTCCTATTGATGTAGTTGATCAAGGAGGTATGTCAGAGATGAATGTGGTTGATCAGGAGAATGCTCCAAGTGAGGGGGAGTAACTTGTTGCTACAGGTTCATTTTTTGTTGCTCATGGGATAGAAGATTGGTCAGAAGACCCTGGATTTGTGGTATTGGGCTTAGATTATGGAGACTCTAATGATGACCAGCCTATCAGAAGTCCTCCAATTCCTTCTATTACAAAGACTGCTATTATATAGCCAGTAGTGCTTTTTCCTCAAGACTATGTGAAGAAGGATGACTTAGAATATTTGAATTCAAACTTAAAGAGACTTTTTGATGATAAATCTATTGAGATAGGGAGAACAGTGGCCCTAAATCAAGAAGTTGTAGCATCTGCCTTAGAGAGAGTTATTTCCACCTCTCACTCAAATCTGCTACATGAAGTGGAGGATTGTTAGAATTAGATCAAAACTTTAGCAGAATCTATGGAATATATGAAGTAGTCAATTTCTATATTAGACTCCTATGTGGATTAAAGGTTGAAAGTGTAAAGAGATCTTAGATATGTTAAAAGTGTGGTTCATTAGATGGTCACTGTGTTTGAAGACTTTAAGAAGTCTATGGAGACACATGTGAGTGGCCAGGATGATGATGTGAAGAGGCTAATCAGTGGGATGACCAAATCTTTTAAGGATATAGTGGCTTTTACTATGGAACCTATGTGTGCATCTTCTTCCTCTTCATTCACTCCTCCTGTTGATCTAGAATCTTTCATATCGGTTGTTAGAGAAGAAGTGGAGAAATTCTCTGGTGCTAGTACCTCAAACCCTCAGTCTATGACTCGGTTCATTTCCACTACCTGGGAAATTCATAAACTTGTGGGAGATTATCTAAGGGAATATTCTCAGGATCATAATTCCATCAAAGATCAAGTTGATTTCTACTACAAAAGGGTGTACACTAGTCATCAGATATATGGTCACTTTAAGCTGTTGTTGGAGAACTTGAGGATCCCACCTGTCACTCAAGTGTTTAAGGATCAAGTTAGCAGACTCAGAGAGTTGACTCATGCCTTAAAGAAATTTATGGAAAATAAGGATGATTTTATATCATCTATGGAAATATGAGGAAGAATTGTTATGGATTTTATAAATATTATTTTATCCTTCCTCTATGTGGACTGCAATCCCATCATTGTTCCTCTAAACTTGCCTTCTTCCTTGGATACTTCATGATCTACCAGTACTGCACCAATGATGACTCATGTACAGGCCATCAAAAGCTTGACCCCTATGATTTCTCAGAGATCTAACCACTATAGTTCTACTGATGCCTCTGTAGTAGCTCCTCCTACGCTGCTCACTGCCATCCCTAGGCCTATTCCTTCATCTTCTGGACCTGACTCCTCAACTTCCAAAGACAAAGCTCCCTTGGACATATCTGATGTGGATTGAATGTGGGATGTATTAGTTGATAAGGATCTTTTTACACTTTTTGTATCTTATATTCTTTCTTCATTAATAATAAAATCCTCTTTTGTCACCTTTTGCCTTCCCGTCTTTTTGTTAATCAAAAGGGGGGTTTAATTTTTAATTTTAAGTTGCCTAAAGGGGGGATAAGTATTTAAGTTAACTAGAATATTTTCATATATATAATATCTACAATAAACATGGTTTAATTGTACTGATACACACCTCTGAAGATATTAGAAAATTTTCTTAACCCTGATTCAAAAAATACTGACATAATTTGTGATTATCAAAAAGGGGGATATTTCTAGACTCAACTATTTTGATAATCCCAAATCATATTTCATTTATGTGATAATCATGTTTCTAATATAGAATAATCACGTTTCATTAATATTTATAGTCTCTATCCAGTGATACCTATGTATCTTTAATCTCATTGTTCTATTTTTTAAGCTTACAGTGAAAAATTTATCTAAGTAAAGATCACTGATAGAAAGGTCACCGATAGAAAGGTCACCGATAGAAAGGTCACAGATAGAAAGGTCACAGATAGAAAGGTCACCGATAGAAAGGTCATAGATAGTCGCTGATAGAAAGGTCACTGATGAAAGGTCACTGATGAAAGGTCACCGATGAAGGTCACCGATGAAGGTTACCGCTGAAGGCTACCATTGAAGGCTATCGATGAAGGCTACCACTAAAGGTTACCGATGAAGGCTACCGTTGAAGTCTACTAATGAAGGATACCAATGAACACCTACTATTGAAGCCTGCCGTTGTAAAGCCTACCATTACTAGTCTACCTATGTTTACCCTTCCATACTTTTTCAAAATCTTAAGATTATTCTAACAGTTATATTTGGTAAATTTAATGCTTCTGACATTAATTAATGTTGATTGTAGAAATATCAAGAGACCATATCTGAGGACAGTAGGAGGTATGAGGAGGACCGCACATGGTTTACTTATTCCTATTATCGAATATCAAATATAAAATAGAAGATTGGGGAAGAAACCAGGCACTGAAGAAGTGTGAAACAACATAGGAATACATGAGAAAGAACATACTTGCTAGATTAAAGAGAACAAGGAAGAATAATTCGAGCACTTACATTGTGAACCCAAGAGTCTCAAGAAGATCATTTTAGGGGAACAAATTCAAGGTTGCCTCCTATACTTCATCAACTCTCGATCAACACAATAAGAAGAACCCTCAGTTCCTGAAATCTAGAAACCTGGAGTTGTGACACTCTGTTTTGAGGACAACTTCCAGAGAAGGACTCTAACTACAAATTCTTGACACCAAGGAGTCAAAATCTGAACTAAAAACACATAGAGCTTTCTAAACTCAATATTATAATCTTATCTCTACTGTGTTCCTTTATTTTACATTTTTGATAAGTGTGTGGGTTTGTCTGTTACACACATTGTCTTCTGTACTTGAACTGGAGGATACTGAAAATCCTCACATAAAACTTCACTTACACTTTATTTACCATGTAAAATTATGGAAGATACCATGTGTGGTATGTAGTGTTTGTTTTTCCCATGAATAACTATGGTAGAGGGTGTGAACCCTGGACAGTTTGTGAAAAACTGTTGTAAAGCCTGATACAGGTTGTGTATCAAGTTTATCATTTATATAAACTGCTTGGTGGAAGGTGATCACCAAGTGGAGAGGATTAAGTCTCGGCTTGAGATTGAACCTCTTGTTTAACTCCACTGTGTACTATATTTTTTTAATACTCTATTTTGTCTATTTTCCACTACTTATAATTTCAAAAACAGAAAACTGTTTAGCATTGACTTTGATAGTTAGTTCTGGTTAGTGTGTGTATATGTTTAATTCAGTAAACTTGTTTCAAAAGTTTAAGAAGTGTTTTACACTGATTCAACTGAGGTCTAATCACCCTTTGAGAAACCTATTGACCAACTAAACATTTATATCTCTACTGCCTTAATTAACTGGTCCATTTCAAAATTGGGGGTTCTTAAGCATAAAGTTTTTAACAGAAATTTTAAGTAGGAACTCAATTCACCCCCCTCTTGAGATTCCACTCCAACCAACAGATACATATTTAAATAACAATATTTATGTGTTAAATTACATGAACCAAGTAATTATAATCAATAATGAAACTACTTCACATGACTCATACCACACCCAACTATGGAATCACTGACTAAGACGTGTAAATGAAAAATGTTTGAATAAATTACAGCAAGATGGATATTTATATTTTTTGAACTAAAATCACTTGGTGTATTTCACACATGTTTACAAGAAAAAATGACCAAATCCCCATTTAGTGGAAAATGAAGGTCCAAGGAGCTTCTAAAATTAGTTTATATCGATGTGTGTGGACCATTTGTAGTTGAATCAAGGGGTGTGTACTCATAGTTTATAACTTTTAATAATGATTTTAGTAGATATGAATATGTATACTTGATGAGTTATAAGTCATATTCCTTTGACAGATTCCTATAATACAAGAATTAAGTTGAGAACCATCTTGGTAAGAAGATTAAGAAGCTCCATGTAGACTACGGAGAAGAATATATTAATAAATAATCCATTGATTATTTATGAGAGTTTGAGATTCTATCTCAACTCACTCCATCTTAAACACCTCAATGGAATGGTGTAAGTTAAAGGAGGAACCACACCTTTTTAGAAAAATTGAGATCGAAGATGGGTCATGCAAGTATTTCATTATCCTTTTGGTGTTACATGTTACATAAAATAGTAAATATACTAAACCGCATGCCAAATAAATTAAAAAATGGTTTTTCCATACGCTCTTTGGCATGGAAGAAAACCCATGCTATCAAATTTACATGTGTGGGGTTGAGAAGAATTTGTTAAGGCCTATTCAGGTCATAAAATTTCACCTCGAAGCATAAATTTTACCTTTATAGGATACCCCAAGTAAACAAGAGGATATTACCTATATGATCCCTAAGAAAAAAAAGGTAATAGTGGGAATACATGACATATTCCTTGATAGTGAGTACATCTCTAAAAGAGTTGGTGGGAGTGAGATAGAATTTGATGAAGTTATCACTCAAGGTACATAAGAGTTAGCACTGGAACAAATTCCATAAAGCTTTATGGATGTAGAAGTTATAGATACACATAGTATGTGTGGGAGTAAAAGATAAGTTAGAAAACCAAAATGGTATGGTTTTCTAGTCATTGAGAATATTGAATCGTTATTAGTAGATAACAACAATCCTATAATCTACAAGGATGTAGTAAGTGGCACAGATGTTACTAAGTGGAAAGATGCCATGAATTCCTAAAAGGATTCCATGTACCAAAACCAAGTTTGGATTTTAGTATATAATCCAATGGGTGTAAATAACATTGGTTATAAATTGGTATTTAAGAAGAAATTGGACATGTGTAAATAATTTAGTACTTATAAGGCACGATTTTTTGCAAAAGGGTTCAAACAACACTAAGGCATAGACTACAAAAAACCTTTTCACCAGTTGCAATGATGAAATCCATCATAATTCTAATTTCCATTGTTAATGACATGTAAATCGTTGGATAAATGAAAATTTAATTATTTATACTTCTATTTACTACTATATAGAGGTGTGTAGGGAGTCAAACCCATATAGAAGGTAAATTGTGAATGTTCTGACCAAAATTTTGAAAACAATTCACAAAAAAGAAACGTAGGATATTTTTTTAATTTTTTTATATTAATGAGGAAAAATATATGATGAAATAGTGTTTTTTAACAATATAAATAAATTAAAAATGATCCATTAGTGACAATGTGATTTGAAATCAACATTCAATGAAGAGCATGGAGAATTATAATTTTTTAGTTTAAAATGATTTCTTCTTTCATAGAGATTTTTTTAAAATAACATCCTCAAAATTGGTTAGATTAATCTCCTTTAATAAGAGATTAATATCATATAAGGATAATTTTTAAATCTCTCCATTTCAAATAATCATCTAATGACAAAGAAGTTTGAAATATTTTTATCAGAATCGATTTGGATGAATGATTTTGAAATTTTGAAATTAAAACATGAGAATCCTAAAACAAATTTTAAAAAATTAATTGTGAAGAAGAGAAAATATGAAACCATAAATACTTAATTCCCCAAACATAAGAAATTAGATGCAAAATTTTTTTTTTAATAATTTCACAAAAATATTTATCTTGGAATATAGTTCAAATGAAATAAAATAATATGAGACAAAAGACCTCCCATCTGAATTTAATCATGATGAGCATTGTCATTATTGTTATTCTCCACGTTCTCATCCATGGTCTCCATCTAAGATTCTTTAATGATCTTACCTATTCCCAAAAGTCTCCAATTAATTGAAAAAGTTTAATCTCCCTTTCTTAGGTGTCGTCCCATAATTTATTTTTGATCTTTAGCGGTTCATCGCTGAAATATTGCACCGACTCAACTTGGTTTCCACTATTTTACCGAATATGTGTAGTTTGTGGCTATATTTTTTTTTACCATCAAGTGACTTAAGTAGTGAACTTTTTTCAACCACAAAAAACCCTCATGATTTCTGTTTTAAATTCATATGGGTGTGTTTCCTTCTCAAATAATCCTTTCTTGGTCTTCAAGATAGATTTAAAAAAAAACCATAACTCGAACTCAGACTCGGCTTATCGCGGATCTCATTTTATTTCTTCATATCTAGAAAATCCTAAATATTAGTGACTCGTACCAAATTTATTATAGTGTGGCTTGGTACATTGGCCTCTAATCTTCTAAGTTCTTTAATTTTTTGGTTTGTCAAGCTTATGTCATCCTTTTTAATGAAACCTGGAGATTTATCTTGCGTCCCTTAAGCCTTCATTGAGACCAAGTAAAATCCCATATTTAATATCCTTAAAAAAGTGAAGCTTGGCCTCATAAAAATCATATTCCTCTTCAAAAATTTAAAACCCCTAAACCTAAATCGGTGATATCTTCGAGCGCATATCGATTTTTATTAGGAAATCATCAAACCTGTCTTGGTGACCCTTGATGAAATTATAAACCTATTTGATCTTGGTTCGTCACCTGATTTACATATCCAAAAGTATTTAAAATTCAGTAGGAATGATTCATCATCCCCATTTACATGGTTTTTCATCCCAAACTCAACCCTCTATCCATGTTTGGATTTCATCAGATCTCAATCTCTTCATCAAACCCGCTTGGTGTTGGATTCATCCAAGTGTGACTCCTTAGGTGAGCTCATATTCCTTGTTTTCATTTCATCATATATCAGATTCAAACGGTAGAAGTTCAAATGGAATCGATGAATGTGGTGGATTTGGCTGATTTCTTTAACGGAAACACTCAACCTCAGCTGTGGTAATCAATAGATGTGATTCATCATGCATTGTCTTCTTTGGATTTGACTCAAAACTAGTCAGCTGTGCCTCAAAAACCAGATCTCGGTTCTCCTCTGGTGATCTTGGGTCTTCTGTGGCATTCAAAAATCTTCAATTATTTGGTTCTAGTCTTCAAAAGTGTATTCCATAGATTTCATACTAAGGAAATGTATATTCATATGGCATCATAAGGTGTTGGATGCCTGTTTGAATTTTGGATTTACATATTGTTTCTTCTGTGATCATTCACATCTAGAATAGGGTTTTCTTAAGGTGTCATAATCATTTGATGCTAATGACCCAAATCCCAAACTCACAGTTCTATTTTAGGTCTTCTTGATCTTTCTTAGCCTCTATTTTAGCAGCTTGAGAGGTAGATGATATGGGTGCGGAAAAAATATTCTTTCAATCGAAAGAGTTTGTCATGTGGTCGATAGAGTTTGCTGATTTTCTGAAGTTTATTACTGTAGAACCCATCCTTTTCGATTAATTCAGCAAGGTTTCAGGTTGGTAGATTCAGTCATGTGGTCAAAGGAAATTCAGGCATAGTTGATTGTAGTTTCTGTGCATTCAAAAAAAGGGGGTGTCATGCGATTGATCCTCAAGGCACAGTCGCTCGAGTTTACTCGTGTGGAAGATCATTCTTACTTATCCTATTTTCATACACCCTACAGGCATGGTAGATACTCCTTGCAGTTAATTAAAATAACATTTATGGTCGATCCAACAATTGTAAAATTTACACACTACTATTGTACATACATAAAAAAATTTAAAATTAAACAAATTAATCAAAAATAAAATTTCAAAACAAAAAATCACTTAATGTTAAAAGATTGGAAAAAATAATTATGAAATTTTTAATTAAACAAACATTATTAATCTAAAATTATAAAAATGTTAAAAATTTATAAAATTTAAAATTTGAAATATAAATTCAAAAATATTAAAAAATAATTGATGAATTCATTTATCAAAAATATAAATAATTAATAAACAAAAAAATATTAAAAATTAAGATTAAAATTTATAATTATTTAAATTATTTAAAAAATTATATTAAAAATAAAAAAATTATTTATTAATTAACATATTAATAACAAATAAAATAATTATTTAATACAAAGAACATAAAAATTAACAAAAAACGAAAAGATTTAAAATTTAATTTAAAAATATAGAATTCAATTAAATAAATAATTCAAAGAATAATAATAAGATAATTTAAATCTAAAAATATACAATACTATCATAATTTCCATTAATTACTGATTACACTATAAATTAACAACCATACTATAATTAACCTATTAAAGTCTAAATTAAAGTTAAAATCATCGAAAATGCACCAAAAATGATGTAAAAACACTTCATTTAAATGACACATCAAATCCCCTATATTTAAGCATTGTTTATCTTTAAGTAATCACTTATACAAATTTAGTGGAAGAAAATAATTCTATAAAATTAAAAGGTGATATTCCACAAAGAATCAATTTTCAAAATTATTATTCCTAATGGACTCTCTCAAGTAAGAATAAGGTTTTTTCATCTAAAAAAAGAGGTTTGATCATAATCTAGTTTTGGTTTTACAAAAATTATTGTGATTGATAATTTTAAAAAAAATTAAGAAATCATCTTTTTTCATTTAACTAAGACTTCCAAACTTCTATTTACCTCCAGGTGAATAGATAAACATAAATAAAAGTCATAATAGTTAGATACTCTATTTCGATGAGAAAATTTAATAATTACAAACAAGATAAATAAATCATCCAACATCCTAAAGAATAAAATAAAAAATAATGAAAGAATAGAAGCTCAACCTGGATTACAACTTTCATTTTATATCTCATTTAAATGCATATCTTAAACATTTAAAACTCATTCAATAAATTCAAAACTAATGATGAATATAAATCCTACATCAAAAATGTTACCAAAAACAAAAAAAAAACAAGAGAGAAAGAAATTTATGGACCCAATTAAATGCATGGAAAGTAAAAAAAGCTTAATTCCTCAATGTAAAAATTCAAATCTCAAACTTAAGAAAAATATTAATCCACCGAATAAGAAAAATTAGGCTTGAAAAAACTGCCAATTTGAAAAAAAAATAAGGGGTCCATGATTGATTTACATTAAAGAACAGTAAATCTTATTTAATAAGACACTAAATTCCCCCCCACATAAGTATTTATTATCCTCAAGAAATCAATTTTACAAATCCAGGGAAAGAAAATAATTCTAAAGAAAGAACAACTAAGTTTCCGCAAAGAATCATTTTTCAGAAGTATTATTCCCAATGAAATATTTGAAGCAGGAAAAGAGTTTTTCTTTTCTCAAAACAAGAGCTTTGATAAAAAGTCAGTTTTGGTATTAAAAAATGATTGATGTTAAATTTTTTAAAAATGTTTAAACAATCATCACTTTGAATTTAACTAATACTTCTAAACTTCTATTTACCTTCTGGTGAAAAGACACACATACGTAGAAGGAATAATAATTAGACACTCTATTTGGATGAGAAAGTTTAATAATTAAAAACAAGATAAATAACTGAAACAATAGATTAAATAATAAAATAAATAAATAATTAAAGAACATGGGTTAAAACTATATTAGTATTTTCATTTCATAGCTTATGTAAATGAATAGCTTAAAATTTTAAAACTTAGTCAAGATATTAAAAACCAATGGTGAAAGTAAGTTATACTTCTAAAATTTAACCAAAAACAAAAAAAAATCATGAGATAAATAAATTCATGGACCTAATTAAATCCATCTTAAAATAGAAAATGTTAACTTACTCAAGGTGTAAATTCAAGTCTCAAACATAAGATAAATCTTAATCAAATGAATAAGAAATATGAGGCTCAAAAAACTCAAAAATTTAAAAAAATTAATCGTTCCTTGATGAGTTTACATTAAATAATAGTTAATCTCATTTAATAAGGCCCTATAACTCACACTAAAAACCCAAATTTATCCTTAAAGTTTAATTAAAAGGTGAAATAAAACAATTATACTTTAAAAGTTCAAAAATATTTTCAATTCAGAAGTTCAAATTTTATGTTCAAGGGTCACAATACAGTTCAACAATCATGTTTTACACAACAAGTATTTAATAAATATATTAAAAGGGTATACCTTATCTTTAACACATAATATAAAGATTTCCAATAGATATAAAAATATTTGTATGCTAATCATTGAGTACATAGTAAAGTGGGTGTCAACAATTTTAAAATTTGTTTCAATTGTATTTTCAAAAGTCTAGAAAATAGTATGATAAACACACAACAAAATAATGTACATCACTTAAACAAAAATAGCCAGTTACATCACTCCTCTACACTTAATTTCACACTGTGAATAGATATTTAATATCAATTATTCTCAATTTCTAACAACAACACAACATCAATAAAGAAAATCAGAATAGAGAAGCATAAATAATAATAAACACTCTCTTGATTAAAGAATATTTTTTATGAAGTCCATCCAAAAATATATCTTCTCCCTTAGATTTGAGTAAAATCTTATGGTTTATTCTACTTTAAGTTCTAAAAAATTGAAATATATTAACACAATAATTTAAAATAATGAGCTCATATGTGATGAAAAACCATAGGTTGAGTTTAGGTAAGTTTTATCCAGTGAAGATATAACATGCATATTCTTCTTGATTTGAAAACAATTGGGGCCTCTAGACTTCTTTTGAAACCTCAATAGAAATAGTCCTTTAAAAATAGAGGAGATCAAGAATTAAATTTTATAAAAATAGAGAATAAAAAATATAGCATAATAGCCCTTTATTCTTAAGAAAACAAAAGTAAACACATAGAAAGACCATGGTTTGACTCCCATGAAGCACTGAATTTAATGTATTCAGATAAGATTTAGTGAAAAATAGTTTTCTATAAAAAATATGACATCCAAGACCTTTTTATTCCCTTAATAATGTTTTATTCTCTTACAATTTACTGTAATTGGTATATTTTCTTCTCTAAAAATTTCATCAGCTTTATTTTTCAGCACTCTGAGAATAGTGAATAGTCTAGAACACTTACATTTTAACTTTACTAGAAAGAGGTTATGTCTAGAATTAAATACAAGTACCTTATATCCAGCCTTGAATTCTCTATTCTGAATCACATAATCATGAAAAACATTGGACCTCTCTATATAAAGCCTTGTCTTATCATAAGACTCTCCTAATCTCATCTAGCTCAATAAACTCATGCAATGTTCTATCTTCAATGAACTTAAAATCAATGTTCAAAGCCTTAAAATCCTAATATGAATTATTCTGCAACTCCATAAATAAATGATAAGATTTTCAAAAAAAAAACTTTTATGGAGACATACTTATTGTTGTTTTAAATGAGGTTCTGTAAGCCCATAAAGATTCATCTAGTTTTAAGGACCAATCCTTCCTGGAATTAGAGACATTTTTCTCTAAAATTTTATGAAGTTCCTTGTTTTAAATTTATACATATCCACTTGATTGTAGATAGTAAGTAGTTCCATTTCTATGAGCACAAACATACTTCTTCATCAATAATTTGAATTTGAAATTATTAAAATGGGTTCCATTGTTAGTAATCAAAGCTTTTGGCACTATAAATCTTGAAAAAATATTATTTTTAATGAATTTAATGATATTTATAGCTTGATTGTTGGGTTGTGCCCCTAACTCAACCCATTTAGACACATATTCAAAAAATAATAATATGTACTCATTCCCATGTGAAGATGGAAATGTTCCCATAAAATCTAAGACCCAAACCTAAAAAATCCTAACATCTAGAAGACATTTTTGAGGTAGCTCTGATTTTCTTCCCATATTTCTCAATCTATGACATCTATCGCATCCCAATACAAAAATTCATAGAATCCTTAAAAAATATTGTCCAATAAAATATGGCTTGGAGGATTTTTTTTTCAGTTGTTCTCTCTCTACCATGGTGACCTCCCCTGCTTATCTATAATCTTTGTATCAAACTCTTGTAATAAGAGTATACAACTAATAAGTTTAGGTTTGGCCTCTTTCTTTGAAAATAATAACTTCAAAGTAGAATGGTCTATGAAGAATATAACTCTGGAACCTAAAAGGTATTGCCTAAACTTCTATAAAGAAAAAAAAACAGCTAAAAACTCCTTCTTGGTAGTAGTGAAATTTCTTTGAGCATCATCTAGAAGTCTAGTAGCATAATACACCACATGTAACCTCTTTTCTCTCCTCTATCCTAATACATCTCCAACAACCATATCACTAGCATCATAGATGGTTTCAAAAGAAAATTTCCATTTAGGTGCAATTATGATGGGTGATGAAGTGATTTTCTCATTAAGAAAATTAAAATATTTGAGAAAATTTTCATCAAACAAGAAGGGTGCATCTTTTACCACCAATGAACACAAGGTATTAAAAAACTTTGAAAAGTATTTAATAAACCTCCAGTAAAAACCGGCATTCTATAAAAAAACTTCTAACGAATTTAACATTTTTAGGAGGGTGAAATCTTTGAATTACTTCAATCATGGCATTTTCAACCTCAATTCCCAACTTATAGACTTTATGTTCAAGAAAAATCCCTTTAGTGACCACCAAATGACATTTCTCCTAGTTTATAACTAATTTGTTCTCTAAGAATCTCTCTAAAACTAGTGTTAGATTTGTTAAACAACTCTCAAAGGAGTTCTCAATAATGGTGAAATCATCCATAAACACTTCAATGATCCCCTCTATCATGTTTGAAAATATTTTCATTATGCACCTTTGAAAGGTATCTAGTGCACTGCATTATCCAAAGGGAATTCACCAATAAGAAAATTTCTCAAAGGGGCATGTGAAGGTAGTTTTATCTTGATCTTCTGGGGCTAGAGGAATCTGGTTGTAACCAGAATAGCCATCTAGAAAACAAAAGAACTCATTTCCGACTAGCCTCTAAAGAATTTGATCTGAAAATGGAATAATAAAATGATCCTTTTTAGTGGATTAATTGAACTTTCTATAATATATACAGACTCTCCATTTTTGTCCTTCCTAAATTGGATTTTCTATTTCTTTTCATTGGTTACTATAGTGAATCCTCCTTTCTTTGGGACTACCTAGGTAAGACTAACCCAAGCACTGTCAGAAATGCGGTATATAATTCTAGCATCTAGTAGCTTAATTAACACTTCTCTCATAACTTCCTTCATGTTTGGGTTCAGTCTCTTTTGACATTCTACTCTCGGTTTGTGGTCTGGTTCCATAGGAATCTTATGCATGCTGAATGAAGGGATAATTCATTTGATGTATGTTATGGACCAACCTATCAAAGTTTTAAACTTCTTCAAAACACCTAACAATTTTTCCTCTTGATTTTCTTCAAGCATAGTAGAAAAAATTATAGTCATTGTTCCCTTCTCACATAAAAATGAGTATTTCAGGTGTGTTGGGAGTAGTTTACGCTCTAAAGTGGGTGTTTATTCACTCGATTGTAGACTCTTAGATCTGGGAGGTCCAAGATCTTCAAAATATTTCTTAAAATGAGTTTTAAAAGTTGAATGATTTTGAATTTCAGAACCAGTAATCTATTTTTCTTCCCTGCTATCAAAAGTAGACAACTCACTCTCATGATTTTCCATATCAAATTTTAGAGTTTTTATCAAATAAAAAACATCAATTTTTTATCAATTATCCATTAAATGTGTCAAATTTTTCAACATTGTTTGAAGAAGGGAAATCATTCTCAAATTCCCACCAAAATTATTTTAGTTCAAATAACAAAAATTCATCTCCAACAATACACTTGACAGTAGGAGGCGAATTTTTGTCCAATTCTAGAAAGTTTTCTAGACTCTCACTCCAAGTAGACTGTAAAATTTTATTTTCAATTTTCAAAGGAATTACTTCACCAAAAAGTTTTTTTTTCAATTTCATTTGAATGACCAAGTGTGTTTTTTGATTCAAACAACTCCACTTTTGAACAGTTCTCACCTGAAGAATGTTCTTTGTCATTTTTAAAAACATTGGATTTCACTTTTTATTCTCTAAAATTATAGAACAATTGAACCTTAAATACATCAATTATAGCTCATGTAGTGGATAAGAAAGGCCTGCCCAAGATGATAGGGAATTACTTATCACTTTCCATATCTAAAATGAGAAAGTTAGAAGGTAAAAATAGTTCTCCAACCCCAACTAACAGGTATTTAATTCTTCCTATAGGATGAGTAAGAGACTGATCAGCCAAATATTGACTAAAAATGGTGGGTTGAAACCATCATAATCTCATCTATTGGAACAGTGAGAAAGAGATCAGTTTTATAATAGCACCAAAATCACAAAGACAGTTAAGTTGACCACTATTTCCTAAGGTTAGGGAATGAAACAAATCCGTGGATCTTTGTGTTTTATAGGTATTTTATTTTGAAGAGAAGTTCCACACTCTTCAGCTGGGCCATAAGTTGAAAACTCTTCCAAAGTATTTTTATTAGAAATAAATTTTTAAGTGACTTTAGATATGATGAAATCTAAATTAAGGCTTGGATGATTGAAATGTTCACATTGATCTTGGTCAAAAGCCCAAGGAACTTGAGAAGTTCAGGTTCTTTTTCTTTTTGTTTAATCCTTTGAGGGAATATGATCGATGGCTATAAATTCTTTAGAGCAGTGGGTATGCCCTCAGACTCAACAAGTTTATCCTTCCCCTTGTTCCTTTTTATTTTTAGAATCTTTTTCAGCTTGATTTTCGGTTGTAAAAGTTTGATTTCCTTCATTTTCAATGTCATTGTCCTCATTTACAGATTGAGTGTTGTCCTGTTTTTGGATTACAGAGACTTCCAGATTTATATTTTGGACTATCCTAGAGTCATTTCCCTCTTCTTCTTCTTCAGTTTTGAAAACAATTCTTGTTGTGACTTCCATGACATTCTCCTTAGGGCTGACTTCAGTTGTACTTGGAATCTTTCCTTTTTCTCTACCTCATAACTCCCAGTCTATTTGATTGCTTTTCATTTGAAGGTTATTCATGTCATTCTTAAAATCTTTCTTTTTTGATTCCATGTCAAATTTATTCCTAGCATCTAAAGAATCCACTCTAGACAACATTTGATGTATCAATCCCTTAGGATTCCCTTAAGAGTTTGAAGGTTCTACCCTTTGTTGATTTTTAAAATAAGGTCTAGTCTTTTGTGAATAACCTAGAGCATCAGGTGGTCTAAACACACCATGTTCCTTCCAAGATAGGTTGGATGATTGTTTTACCCTTAATTGTAATTATTTGGAAAAAGATCATCTTTTGATTGAGGTTTAAGACCACAACCATCAAAATTGGCATTTTCAGTAGGTTGGGAAGGCAATTCAAAGTTGGGATACCAAGAAATAGAATTTCCATACATGCCACAATGTTGACACTACTCCATGTGTGTGAATTTTATTGATTGAAATTATAGATTCCAATAGCTTCAAAATTTTGAATAGGGTTCGATTGTCTCCTAACTATGGTCCCCCTTCTAGAGCACTTATGTTGATAATTTTGTGCTAGTGTGTTAGATATTTTCTTAAGTTCTTACGCAGTCATATTTGATAAATCCCCACTAGCAGATTGGTCGATAAGAGTTTGGTTGTAGGAGGTAAGTCTATTGTAAAAAGTGTCCATTAGAAAATGTGGGGCAAATAGGAAATTGTCTAAGCAGACCCATAAACCTGTCTCAAGTATCATGGAACAAGTCACCCTCTTGTTAAATAAACCTAGTTATTTTATGCCTAATCTTTGCAGTCATTCTTCTGGGATAAAATTTCATGATGAAAGCATTAAACACCCGATCTCATGTATGAAAAAATTATTCTTCTAGCTGTTGAAACCATGATCTAACATTGTTCTTTAGACAGAACAAAAATACTCTCCACTTCAATTCCTCCTCACTCAGACCTCTTAGTGGAAGTCGTTGCACTACACTGTAAAAATCCATAATGACGTTGAATGAGTATTCATTGGGTAGATTTAATGGGTAGATTTTTTTAAACAGTTTTCAAGTTTTTTTAACAGTAGGATTCAAGTTTATTTTTTATTTTTTTTACGAATGTATTTTTTTATGTTTCAAATTTGGTCACATGAATCCCCTTCACAAAAACAATGACTGAAACTTGACACATACATCATTGAAAATATGACAAATTAATTATTTAGAACCCCTATTTACTATTTGTATAGTAGTGTGTAGTGTGTCGAACCCACGTGGAAGAGAAATTGTGATCGTGCAAACCAAAAGTTTAAAAAAAAATGAAAAAACAACAGAGGATATTTGTTTTATATTTTCTTTTATTGTTAATAAGGAACAATTGATGATGAAAAATGATATTTTTAACAAGATAAATGAAAAAATGATCCATCATTGAGAAGATGATTTGAAATCAACAATCCAGAAAGAGCATCAAGAATTATAATTGTTTATTTTAAAATGATTTCTTCTTTCATGGTGATTTTATTGAAATCACATCCTAAAAATTGGTTAGATTAATCTCTTTCAACGAGAGATTAATCTCGCAGAAGGATAATTCTTAATGCTCGCCACCTATAAGAATTATCTGACGACAAAGAAGATTGAAAGGTTTTCATCACTCTATCAGGCTAGAAGATTATGATATTTTGAAATTAAAACACAAGAGGAGTGGTATAATTTTTAAGAAAATAATTGTGAAGAAAGAGATAATATGAAACCCCAAACAGAAACCCACATGCTGTGTGAACGTGTTTCCCTCGCGGTGCAACCTTCCTTGGTATTCATTAAGCCCAACTCAAATCCCATCTTCAATATCCCCAAAAAAGAGAAACTCAACCTTGGATCGATCGTCTTCCTCTTCCCGGATCTAAAAACCCCTAAACTTCACTCGGTGATAGCTTTGGGCATGGATCGATTTTCATTATTCAATCATCGAACCCGAATTGGTGACTCTCGATGCAATTACAAACCTATCCAAGCTTGGCTCATCATCCAATTTGCACATCCACATGTATTTCAGATTCAGTAGGAACGAGTCATCTTCCCCATTCGCACAGTTCGTCGTCCTAAACTCAGCCCTGGTTCCACATTTGGATTTCATCAGATCTCGATGTCTACATCAAACCCGCTTGATATCAGATTCGGCCAGGTGCGACTCCTTAGTTGAGGTTCGCATTTCGGTGCAGATCAGCTTCAAACGGCGGGAGTTCAGATGGCATCAGCGAATGCGGAAGCTTTGACCGATGGCTTCGATGGAGGCTCCTGACCTCAGCTATGGTCTTCAACAGATGCGATTGTTCGAGCGTCGTCTTCTTCACATTCTACTCGGAACAGGTCAGATCTGCTTCGAAAACAAGATCCTGGTTCTCCTCTGGCGATCTCGGTTCCTCTGCGGCCGAAAATCTTCAAAGCTTCGGTTTCAGTCTTCACAAGTGCGTTCCCTCGACTTTGGCACAAGGCGACGCCGGTTCGGATGGCATCAGACGGCGTCAGATAACTGGTTCGGTTCCAGTCTTCACAAGTGCGTTCCCTCTCTACTCGTTCCTCCTTTCACAAGGACGTACAATAATGAGGTAGAATATCAATTCATCATCATAATTTTAGAGCTGTTTTGCAAATTCCGGTTACTTAGCTAAACGTCAATGATGACTTAGAGCTAGTGATCAAAAAAATCAATGGGGGTGTACTCTATCAAGAAAGAGGTTTTGATACCTTTTCTTAATTGTACTTGGGAATTGATGTTACAATTTCCCTTAGATCCAGTATTGTCTTATTTTATTCATTCCCATAATACTCGATTGGATTCTTTGGCTAATCTAGCCATAACACTTGCAAACCCAGATTAGGATGTAATATGCATCCATATTACACACCAAAGAGTGGTCCCAGTTTGTTAGCAAAGACGTGGAATAAATCCATGATCTTGATATCACTATTGCTCAAGCTGGATCCTCAAATATATCAATCCATACATCAATTGGTTGGTGTTTCTGTATTAGAGTACCTCTAGAATTGATCTCTGCCACAGGAGAAAGCCCGGAAAGAGCAGATCCTTGGATGGGCTAAAAGTTTTATCCCTTATAATTGTTCAAATTCTCAGAAATTCCTCTACAAACAAGGATTCAATGGAGTCTTTCTTCGATGCATTGAAGGATGGTAGATCCTCACTGTTATATAGGAAGTCTATACCAACAGCTGTAGTGAACATCAAGCAGGGAACAAATTCATTCATTAAATCAGAAGACTTGGATATTTCTAGTCATCCATAATGCATGATTGCATAAAGTTCACAATGAAGTGTCACACATTTCCGATATATGCCAACTTCATCCATCATGCCTTGGGGTTATTGCACATTGTTAAATACTCCTGGAAATTCATCATATAGGGGATAGATGTCATGGACCCATACCCTCTAACCCCTGTCATGTAGTTCAAGTTTTCCCTTACTACTACCAACTTCTTCTCTAAATAGGATGAATCTCCACAGTTAAAGGAAGTTGGTACAAAGTCTGTGATAATTTTTTTGAAGTTCAATACCATCTCTGGATTTGGGGTTCCTTATAAAATCATCACAGATAATGGAACTAACTTCCGTGCTTCAAAATTGGAGAAATTATGTCCGGAATACAAAATCTAGTCCAATCATTCATTCCACTATCATGCAACGGCAAATGGATAGATAAATGAATTCAATAAGACTTTGTCAAACATCCTTTAGAAAATAGTGTACAATGATAGAAAGTCTGGTCCAGACAACTTCTTAATGCTTTATGGGCTTATCACCCCACTGTCAATAATTCTATACAAGAATCCCCATATTAGTCATTTCCATTGAAGTTCAATTTCCTTCACCTTGAACAACAATTTTTGACCGACTAATTAAATATGAACAACCATAGTTTCATCTTAATGAATTGGAATGGCTTGATGAGAAAATTTTACATGCATTTCACAATCTTAAAGTTCATCAAAATTGGGTAGCACGAGAATTTAACTAAAAAATTCGCCTTTGCTCCTTCATCCAAGGAGAATTGGTGTTGGACTAAAGGACACCAATTATACTCAAAATAAGCCCCTTGAAATTTGAGATTAAATGGGAAGGACCTTTCATCATACCCTATATCTACTATAACAGAACATATTTCCCAATCTTAATGTATCGAGAGTGTATCACGCCTCCCATCAATGCAAGATTACTCATGAAATATTTTTTTTAGCTTGATGTTAGGTTCATAAGGTCCTCATTGTATGAACTTAAATAGCATGGAACTGTATCCCTTATCTCATGACTCCAAGTTTCATGAAATACGGTCCTTACCATATGACCATAAACTGTATGGTATAAAGTATTTGGCACTAGACTATAAATTGCACATTACAATGGTCCCTCTCACATGACCTTAAACATCTTGGAATAGTTTATCCCATACGACTCAATCCCCTTATGTATGGCCTTTATCTACATAAGAGTTCCTAGTTTATGGTCTCCTCATTCATGTCGGGTTTTCCTAGTTGGACCAAAATTAGGAAATCACATGATGTTCCTTTCTTAAGAACAACATGTGTCTTGATTTCTATTTTTACAGGATATATAGTGATGCCCAAATCACTTATCTCGAGCCCAATTATAAATCTTGTCATTGTTCAAACCCCCAATGTATGAACTCCCCATTCACATTGGTATTTCTTTATTATCCCCGCATCGGGATATCATAAAATTACACCTGTATTTTCTATTCTAGGCACAACCATAAATTTTATCCTAGCATTTGGACCACTATCAATTCATGTTGGATTTTCCTCCCTTAACCCTACACTAGGATAACCTATTTCTCCCATACACATAATCCAATTCTATGTAGAGACTATATCCTAGAACTACATGTGACTTGAATTCTATTTTCATAGGATATGTAGTGACATCACCAATATGGGACCAAACCAAAATCTTTCATTGTCACTGTGTATTCTATTTTCCTTTATTCCACCATGGTTTTAAGATTCTTCCTCATTCACATTGGTTTTTATCCTTTTCTCTATCACCAGGGAATCCCTTTATATCCTTTCATTTTCCTCTACACATGAGCAAATCTTTATAGAGATCTCCAACCACCATCTTTCATTTTCACCCCATCCTTTAGTCCACCATGGTAATAAGATTATTCCTCATTCACATTAGTTTTTATCCTTTTCTCTCTCACCAGGGAATCCCTTAACGTCCTTTCATTTCCCTCTACGTATGAGCCAAATTTGTGTAGAGATTTCCACATCCCAGAACTAAGTGTGGCTTGATTTCTATTCTCATAGGATACACAGTGACATTCAGATCACATATTTCTGACCTAGTTGTAAATTCTCACCCTTCCCACCATCCTAGAAGATGGCTTTACCAATTAATATTATGTTTTCTTACATTAACTTTATGTTGGGATAATGAATTTAGAACTACGTGTGGTTTGACTCTCTATTCTCATAGGATACATGCTAACATACAAATCACCTATCTCAGAACCACCTATAAATTCTCATTCACTTCCACCCCTCTTCAACTGCCTTTGAACATTCCTTTCCAATGTACCATACCTTGTTTATTGAATATTTGAATTACCACAAACCTTTTAGGATTATTATAAAAAAGTATATCTAATCCAAAGGGACCCCCTTAGCATGGTGATAGTATGTTCACTGTATATCTAGACTACTTATAACCAACCAATGACATGCCTCTACCCCAAAGGAAAGATCCTCTTAACCCCATATTCTTTTGAAAACATTACAGCAGAACTCATCATTCAAATGTGGAAAACAATAATCTTTAATATGTCTTTTTAGCAAAACAACAATGGAACTATAATTCGAATGTGGTCACTAGTTATCCTAGTTTGCCTATAACCATCTCATATTCTTCTAATTCAAATACGTCATCTTATAATTTACATTATGCATCACCTCCTATTCAAAGATGTTGAAATGCTTTTTATTCTTAGACCTTTGTTTGGTTTGGGTTATCACTCCCTTCAAGTTTGCTTATATTGATGCTGATACTTTCTCCTAATTCATGTCTGTTTAATTATACCTCCATTGCTGGATATGTAACCCAAATATTTGGTCCTTGTGATGCAACCCTAAACTTTATACACATTTCCCCCTTCTAGTTTTTCTATATCTTCATTGGGTTCATCAATTCATGTTGGTTTATTTATTCCATTTTTCTCACCCCTCTTTCACTCCTCTTTGGTCTAAGTTGCATGACCTTAAAAATAAACCGTCTTTGGTTTAAGCTGTATGAACTTAAAATTCATCCCTCTTCGGTCTAAGATGTATGAATTTAAACATCATCCCTCCTCATTCTAAGATTTATAACCTCTATAGACACTCGATGGAAGTTTGCAAAAGAAAGATATATGTTACTCTCCAGGTTGAATACCAGTAACGGGCAGTGTGAGAAAAAGTTGAGTCACTTCTCATTAAGTCTTCCCTTTCACAAAAAGTTAAGAGAGAAATAGAAAAGAAAAGGCACAAAACTTGTCTGGTTGGAAACCCAATAAGGGAGGCCAGGGAAAAATTTGAGTTTTCACTTACGAAGACTTCCCCTTTTATGTCTTAGGATAAAGTTAGATCTCAGAATAAGAATACACAAAGCTTATAGAGACCAACATTTGGTCCTATAAAAATTTAGGCTACGCTCACTAGGTCTCTAGATCTAGGAAAAATTTGAGTATTTATCTTTTCCTCACATATACTGTTTCAGATAATCTACACAAAGCACATAATGATGTAATCTTAGGGTATTTGAAACCTTCCTGAACATTATACCTTTCATACGAACCATATTTTTTATTTTAATTATATTAAGTCATTCACTCTCTCATATAAGAATGGACTAACCTTGGCCTATGGTGATGACTTATAATATGTGTATCCAACCCTCCTATACTCAAAGAACAAAAGTCTAGGAGGAAATCAAACCTTTTCTGTCTTCTAACTAACAGATTAAACTCGACCTATGGTGATGGCATATACACCACGTATCCAGCATGCCTATATCAATTTGAGAGCACATGCCTTAGAGGATAATAGATTGATTCAATATTTTCATCATTGACTCAAGTGTTTTGAAATTATGATTTATTTAATATCCATTTCCATTCAATGTTTAAATGAATTTTATTATTGTGATATTACATTATGAGTTTTCACAAGTTATCCAGAATCAGTATTTGAAGTGACAGAAACTCTAGAAATTCTATTTTCTTAGAAAAAAGAACCTTTTCATTGATTGAACAAAATAAAGGGCACCTAAAAAAAAAAAAGCTTCTGTTTGACAAATGAAGGAGAAAATAAAAATCAACAAAAGAAACAATGACAGAGTTTGGTTGGTAGAGAGATCCAAATCAATTAATGACTGATAGGAATCATTAATTGATTATTAAAGATACTCCAGCCTAGTAGCTTTTGCTTTAGTTGATGGACGAGGTTGGTCGATCCTTGTAGCCAGTTCCTGGAATCTTATCATAATGACGTAACTCTGTCTTCTATTTACATAACCATTCCCTCAGAGATGCTATGTTATAATCCCACTGTTCATTTTTTCTATCTAAGCGGACATCCAGTGATGAAGCCATGGTTCTTTGGATTTCCCTTAATTCAGATGTTGACTATCCCACTCCAACAATCCTACGTGATGGTTTATGGATTTGATGCATGAAGATATTTTTCCTAGGTTTCTATTTTCTCTTAGCTGGTTAGATTTTATTGAATGATATGGCATACAATCAGTAGTCAAAAGACAGCTGCTCCCAGATCAACAAAGATCGAGCAAAGGCAATCTGTTTCTTCACCTACTTTGGCTAAAGTAGTATGAGCAATCAAGGTGAGGATATTTTTTCATACCCTTTCATGCATTACCCTGTTCACAAAAACAACTCCGTCTCTAGAATCCGCTTCATCTTCTGGGATTGGAATGTAGTTCGGAATGAAATCATTCACCCAAGAGGTATTTGAAGTTGTTAATAAATATATAATTAGAAATAAATCCAAAACATTGATATCGGTAGAGGCCTGCTTCGAGGATGCTTGGTAGATGTGGGTGTTGTGGATGCCTTCGATAGTAAGCATCCTTGGCGGTGTTGTGCAAAATCCTTCTTCTAGATATTTATGACTAGTGTTATCCCAATAATATGAGAGAATCTGAATCATATAACCTAATATGGAAATGAAGGAATTCAATCTGATACCCAGCGTGGTGTCTTTAGACTGTTGATTAGTCCTTGCAGCAGGAGTATCTTCCTCATCAGTCAATGAGTCCAATTTGATCAAGTCACCTTCCAAGTTTTGATCCTCTCCCATTACATCACTGGTTTTCTGTTTGGATCCTAAGGGTGGCCCACGTGTCTGAGGAATGACCCCTCACAGTACTATGCCTTGATAACACCCGGTCCAGGTCTAAGCATAATCCAGAGCTGATTAGAGTATTAGCTGGTTATAAGTTGATGGGATTACGGTTGATAAGAGGGATTTTTTATGAAGCCCTAACCAATAAATTTCTATTCTCCTATGAATGCAGAATAGTGCAGACTATATCATCAATCTCTCTAGGTGGCCACTCAAAGAAGACTTATTTTCTATTATCACAATCAAGACACAAATATGTATGTCAAGATGAAAGAAGCTAATATTCTTAGGAGTTCATGATGATTCTATCATTGTTCTTTAAAAACAAAAGTTTTCAATATTTTACTTTGAAATCAACTCTATCAATCAACACACTCTCATTTAAAATTTTGTTATTTCACACTACCCTCTTCATGTGGGATAATCCCCCTCACATTATCACCCTAATGTTATATTGACCCTCATGTGGGATAATCCTCCTCACACACAATGCTATATTGACCCTCTACATGCAACATTATGATGACAAAGAGAGGGAAAAAATGAATGGGAAGAACGCTATGGTAGAGAAATCGGGGTAAACCCTTCACCAAAATTGGTTTCTACACTACTGAAATTCTCAAAATAAAATAAAGGTAAACATTGAAGTTCATGAATTCAAGCATCCACTGCTCCCCCTTAAACAAGAAACAATGTTAGTTAACCATTTTCATGGAGTTCAGAACATCATGGTGGGTGAAACACAAAAGAGAAAAAGAAAAAGAAAATAGTAATAGGAACTAATATATATTAAAAATATACAAGACTATTACAACAATGTAACCCCTAATTATACTCTAAAAATGGCCAACTAAAATGGGAAAAGGAGGCGGAGACACGTTTTTATAGGAAAGAGGGTAGACAATTTTGAACCCAAATATATCCTCTAAATTGTTGCACATGGTTTCCCCATTAAATAGCTGAATTGGAAAAAATTTTCTTCTCAAAAGTTGTTCAAAATAATCTCTTATATCTACCCACATAATTAAGACATAGTTGGACATGTGTAGAGTAAGTTATCATTGAATTACTAAAGCATTATTTAATGTCTTGGAAGACGCTTCAAATCCCCTTATTCTATTTTCCAATGTATTTATGGTCATGAAAATAGTTGAATCACATGCAACCATAGTTAATTTGTTCTTCTACCTCTTCTTGATCTAAATTTAAATTTCTAGCTCACTTGGACCACTATTTTGTGATATATGAGACCACTTTCAAAATTCACCAAAACTTGTCATAGATTCCAAGACCTGAATCATGAGCTTCAATTGGGACTCAAAAGTTTGTATTCAGTTTTGGGTCTTGTTTAATGAAATGCAACTCAACGAATCCTAAAAAAATTGATTTCATAATTTGTATTAGCGTATAAAAAATTACGGCCGAAATACCAGGTTGATATAAAATTATCATAATTCCAAAATAATCAATTTTCACAATTAAGTCCAAAATATTCCTAAACCCTAAAACATGACAAATTCCCTAAAAATATCAAATTTGGGGGATTAAAATATTAAATTACAGACTAATATATATGAAAATGTGATTTTAATTAATCCTACACACTTAAACATTTCATTCCCGGACAATCATCTAATACCAAGGTCAAAAACAAACCTCCTAAGTCATAATTGACAACACCACTCAATTTTCACATCCGAAGGAAATATCAAGCCTCCCACATGGATCAAAATTTTGTAAACCCTCACCAATCATAAAATTCCATTCAATCTTATGTTAATTCCCATGTCCTTGTTGTACTCACATCATTGGAAAAATATTCTCTCATTCGAGTATTTTTAAACGTGGAGATTTTCTTATTCTCAAGAACATGTGCGATCTCAATATTTATGTGAAAATTCTCATCTCTACGCACTGAGAGACATAAAAATGTTTTCAATCATGACGACTTTTGTAACATCCCAGATCCGGGTGCCACCCAAAGGTGTGCCGGACCCGGTTGGTTATATGACCTCAAATGCATTTCTCCAAACGCTAGAGGCTGCCGACTAGCAACGATTGTCAAAGTGTGATATTGAGGAAACTATGCTCTCGTTGATAGAGTATACACAACGGAATCTAAATAGTAAATAATAACGGAAGCAGTAATACCAACAAAAATAAACAGCGGAAGACTGAAAGTAAATCCAACAGATGCCACAATATACATATATGATGCATGTCACATGTATCTAAGAAGGCAACCAAACAAGTCACAATGCCGGAAAACAATACAGAAATCAAAGTACAAAAGAAATAAGTAACTCCAGCAGCATCGTAAGGCTCAACTTGGTCTCATGCTCTCCAACTATAACAACAATCAAGTACATGATGAAGAAGGACGCTTTCCCTTATCTATACCCGCAACCATATAATCTGTTTGAGTGCAAAAGCATGACCCAAACAGGGTGTGAGACGAATTTTAGTAGGCAACCACCAAAAGATCTGTGCCTAACTGTCAGTGAATATATATAGCAGACAATATGCAGAAATGAAGCAATAAACTAGAAAGTACTCAAAAGTAAACAATCTTACAGTTTTCAATTACATTCATTCACATTTATTATTCATCTTTTGAATCATGTAATCTTGGGATCTAGCTTATGCTCTATATCCCCCTGTGTAATGGTAACAAAACAAATGTCTCAGAAGACCATCTAAACAATCAAGTCAGACTGAATCCAAGTTTGTGCTTTGTTTTGGAAGACGCTTCACAATCATTCAATTATTCAATCACAACCTTATGAGAAAGTTCTCACAGTCTAATCCCCATGGTCTAACACAATAACCATCATTTAATAACGACCCTCTGGGAAGCTCTCACAGTCTAACCCCTTTTGTCTTACTTAGCACTAATCATTTACAAACGACCACATGGGCAGCTCTCACGGTCAATACCCCTCGGTCAACATAGCATCAATAAATTATAAACGACCACATGAGCAACTCTCACAGTCTAACCCCCCCAGGTCGATGACCACCTGACAGCTCTCACAGTCAATACCCCTAGGTCAACATAAAAGTAAAACATACATAAATGACCTTATCTCGGGAAGCTCTCACAGTCAAATTCCCCTTGGTCAAACTTCCACAATGCATATCACAAACATCTCATATAATCGGTAACTCTATCCTAACAAAACAAGGCATGAAAAACAAGGCAAACCTAACATACATTTTAGATCAAATGACCATAATAAACAAACAAGAGAAACACACCCATGATGTCCCATAAACAAGGTATATAACCTTACGCATAAACAACTACCCTTTATCAATTAAATAAACCATACCAGGTGATAAACAAGTTTAAATTCCATATCAATCAATACCCCAAACGTGGGTATGCAACACTTTAAACATATATAATCCAAAGACGAACAACGAAAGACACAAACCACCTACCTCGATATCTCACGATCGATATACTTGAACATCGGTTCTTCAATCGGCCTAGATCGATGTAGATCTACAAAAGGTGAAAAACGCCCAACCTTGAATAACTCACGAGAGAAGATGAATCGGGAAGAAAGACTCTAGAGGAATTGAGAACTCACCTGTGGGATTTCAACGCACTTGACGATGTCTCAATCGGAGCTCGGACAGATAAATAGGGATTCGATCTTCGTTCGTCGTTCCCGAGCGCTCTTGTACGAAACACGGGAAGAAGTTAGTTCTGGACATGTGACGCGACCCCGCTCCGATATATCAAATAAAAAGAAAACTACACGACATGTTCATTAAATGTACACGCCATGTAGTAGCCTTAATCGACCCCCGAATTAAGCGGTCTACCAGGTCACTACACGACCATGTACTCGGCCGTTACACGGTCAATACGCGGCTGTACGCGACAACCGGGTACACGACGTGTAATCAGAAGTACACGACGTGTACTTAGAAAAAACCCCATTTCTTCCATTTTCCTAAAAAACAACCCGAAATCAAGATCCATACCTGAAATGAAGATTCGGGTTCTTACAACTTTTTTCAAGGTGAATTTTGTGGCTATGGGTTAGAGCGTAAACTATTTAAAAATTCAAGGCTTAAAAGATGAGGTTGAACTGTTAAGTATAATGCATGAATATTCAAGTAAAAACACAGAAAACACCTCACTCAATTCCCCTTACAAGATGTGAAATAACACCCCATTTTTGAATGACATGGTCCATGAGTCATGAAATTAATAAAATGAATGGTTTCATCCTAATTGTCTTTTTTTTTCTTTATGTTTTAATTTTATCATTTTTTTCATGGAGGGCAAGATGAAAATAAAATACAATGAATGAATGATAACCATGACCTCAATTCTCGAGAGGGACATGAGTCATAAAAGTAAGTACAATGAATAATTCATGCTCATCACCATTTCTTTCTTTTATTTTCAAATTTATGTTTTGTTTTTTTGTTGGAGAAAAAGATCATATGAATGAAGTACAATGAACAATGACTCAAACCCATGTCTCAAATGCCCAAAATAATGACACAACTCACACCACCCTATAATGACCTGTATCCCATAGAACACATTAAAAGCCTTTTCCTACACTCAAGCATTAAATATTAATGCAAAATTATTAAGAATGCAGGTAGGTAAGAAAAAAATCGTCTTGTAATATGGATCAAACCTATAAGGAAACTCATGGATTCTAGAGGATAAACAAGGATAAATGTAAAGGTAAGTCTCACGTTAAGTATATGTATGGAAAAAGAAATTCCCCACTAATGTCAAAAAGATTTTATGAACACCAAATATTTGAAAGAGAAAAATCGCATGTTCTGGATCACACAACTTGACTTGAGACTCAATAAAAAGATAAATGTAAAGAAGATGTCAAAAAGGTTTATAAACATCTTGGGTTTGGATAGATATTCATTTTGGATAGTACTAGTGCGCATGAGTTTCACATTCAATCAAGCTTCCTTAAATAAAAAGATTGTAAATTAGAAAACAATATCCATTTCAACAATCATTTAAATCCTCAAATTGTAACAACCTCAGATTTTTAGGTATGTTATGATTTAATTTCAACCTTTAATCATATTTTTTTGAGTTACGTTGTGTTTGAGATGAGTTATAGGGGTTTTCAGATGGTTTTGGAGAGTTTTAGAGACCTTTTTTTAATAGGTGTATGGTTTGGGAGCGGTTTGTCCATATCGTGATAATATTCTAGGTAACCATGTAGCCTAAGCATGGTTTAGGTGAATGGTTTGAAAAACCATGCAATAAACACGCATCCAGGACACACAATTTGACCAACCATTCAGTCCAAGGTGTATGGTTTGAAAAACCATGTAGCCTAAGGTGCATGATTTAACAAACCATACAACCCAAGTCACACAGTTTGACAAACCATGAAACTATACATCCTTAGTGCACAATTTGAGAAAACATGCAACCCAAGATGCACAATTTGACAAACCATGAAACAACCATATAGCCCAGACATGGTTAGAGTGCACAGTTTGACAAACTGTGTAACTTTTCCAGGTAACCATGCCACTCATTCCAGTAAGGTGTGTATAGTTGACACACAATTTGACCAACCGTGCGACCAAACCATGTGCACATGAAATTAATGATCTAGAAACCCACTTTAATGGCTATTTATGGCCCATTTTGACTCCTTTCTATATGAATCCCTCTCAAACCTTGAGACTCCTCTGGCCTTCCTTTATGACGTTCTCTCCTCTAAAGCTTGATTTTGTTGGATCCAAGCAAGTTGTTGATCAGGAATTGAGGTATGTGATGTAAGAAATCTCTGTTATTTGGGTTTCTTCTTGATCTACCCTATTTCCTTTGAAACGAATATAGATCCAGCATGCCACTTCCAGATCCATGGATTCAAATTCTAACTAACAATGGATTCTTGGATCGTTTCTTGAATGAAATCGGTTTCAACATGTCAATGATATCTCCCTTAACCAGAGTTGGATCTATCATTAATGGTGGTTGTTTCTAGGTATGTTTTCTTAGATCGATCATCTTGAGACTCTCTTATTATTGAATCTCATATTGGACCTCTTTTCCATTGATGGATGATGGTGGATCGATGTTTGTTGGCTAGTCTTGAGGCTCTCCTCTAGAATTGGTGAGGAATTCACGATCCTTTCTTGAATCGACAATGGATCTTGTGAATGGGGGACCCCTCTTTCGACATACCTTGGAATTGGTTCCTTTGATGGACTCCTTAAGGTATGTGATTCTAGAACCACCCATCTTGACATGCAATTCTCTTGAGTCTCTTTCCTAAACCTCTTTCTTGATAATCTAGAACTTGAGTTAGGTATCTTTGATGTGTGATCTTGCTCTTCCTGGGCATGAGACGTGGTTCAAGATTTGATCCTTAACGAACCATGTAATTCTTCATCAAAAACCTCGAGGTAGGAAGTTCCGTACCATTTGGGTCTCTTGCATACCCTTGTAGCCATGGTATGATTCTTGTGTTGGCTAGTTTGTTTTCCATGTTTGAGTGTGATCACATGTGTATGTGTGTGTGTAACCCATGAGACCTGTTTATGATGTTTGATGCCATGAGTTTCATTATGTAGCATGTTTCCATGTTTGAAAATGATCACATGTACTTGTTTATGTTGCTACTGTATTCTCATGATGTCGATTTATGCATTTCTTATTATGAACTTCCTTATTATGTATCTTACCACGCCATTGGAGGTAGTTTTTGGTATTCATGATAGGTGGAATGCCATAGTATGATTAACCCTAGGGGGGAGTGATAACGACATGCAACGATGATGACAGTGGATGTATACATAGGGAAGGAGCATGACAACCTTGTGTCCAATCCCAAAACTCGATGCCTTATAGATATCGAGTAGATATGCCGAAACTCGATGCCTTGTAGATACTGAGTACATTTTCGCTAGTTGGCATTCTGTCCTAACTTGAGACTTGATGACTTGAGGATATTGAGTATCACGTCTCCATACTTATGTCTTGTTCTTGATTAAGTTCGAAGTAATATTCATATATTTTAAAAATAATGACTGTATAATAGCTTACAAGATACACAACTCCATGTTTTGACAAACCATGAAATATTATTATTTAAATACGATTATTATAACATAGCCATTGAATTGGAAGGTATGAATAAGATTAACCAAAAATTTAAATATATATAAAAAGATCCTAATAAATAAAAATTTCTTGATTAGTTCTTAGTATATAATCACTCAGTTTTTAACAATGTCATTTTATTCATCAAAAATATGTTTTCTTCAAAAATAGTTTTTATTTATTTTGTGAGAAAATATTATAATTTATAGAACATATAGAAATTTTATTTGATAAAAATATATCATTTTTAACACATAATATCGAAATTATCTTATGGTGAAATTTTGAGATTTTTCTGAAAAGAATGATTTTTCAATGAATAGTGAAAATATTGATTTTTATTAAAAACTGTGTTTCCTTTTAAAGTATTTAAAAAGTCAAATTCTATTTTGGATTAGTTTTAAAATTCAATTGGTTCCTTTTGATTAAAAATAATACAACTATAGTTTTTTTAATGAATCTTATACTTGAATTTTGTATAAAAACATTTTTATACTGAAAAGGCATTTTTTCTAGAAAATAGTTTTTCATCACGTTTTGTAGGTTTAATTTTAAATTAAAATTTGTCACTTATGTGAATTGAATATTGAAAAATGAATTCTATATTTGGAATCATGAGGTCTAAATTGATAAATATTCCTATTTTATTTTTAGTCATTAAGAATAGTAATTATAGTAAATTTTGTTACCATAGTAAATGTAAAATAGGTTAATCAAGGGTAAAAATAATGGGATAAGGACTATAAAGTAACAAAAAAACTTTCATTAATTTTATTTTATGAGTATATTTTGTCCATAATCATCAAAAAATCAAATTTACGACCTTTTGTTTCCATATGATCATGATTTTTACCTTTATACTATTTATGTAAAGAAAAGTGAAAAATATCATTCCCTTTGTTTTATTATCATTAAATTTTTGACTTAGGGAAAAAAGAAGGTATGTTTGGTTATAAATATTATTTTGAAAGATAAATGAGTTTTATTTACCATTATAATTTATTTATATTTTTTAATGATGAAATAATTACCTTAGATGCCTATGCAACACCGATACATTATTTATTCAATTAATAGAAAAATAATATAAATGATTCAAAAAATGCTAAAATTAATATAATATGAATGAATTATTGTGTTCCAATTTTTTTAAGAAAAAAATGACATATTATAGAGGTGTTAATGAATTTTATTCTTATTCCATTATTGTCTTGTAGTTTAAAAAGTCAAATTAAATTAACAGTTCCAAAATTGACATTAATGTTATTTTATGATAAATAAAATTTTATTAAATGATTTAAAACTACCAAAAATCATATGTTCATATAAATGATTGGGATATGGTTTAAAATATCATCCATGATCTATTTACAGTTCGATTGTCCTTTTATAGTAACTTTAATGACCCGTAAAGAGTAAAATATTTAATACTGTGATAATTGTCAAAAAAGGTTAAAACATGTTAAAATAAAAAGATAAGGGTTAAAAAATCACCTAAACATGTGAAACTTGTACTGGATGATAGTATTTAGACTCAGAATCACCTTATATTATAATCTTATCATTTTGGATCTATTTGAATATGAAAATTAATTAATATTTTAAGAAATTTCAAGAGTGCCCCTCTACTCTCTCATAAAAGGACAAATTTTTTTCTCATTTCTTCACACTTCATAAACCATTTAGTTTGGAAAATAACTACCCAAATACATTCCTAGAATCTCTAACCTCATTTTAGAGGCCTTTTTTAGGTAGAATACCAACCTCAGGGGGCTTAAGGTCTAAAGCAAAGAAGATTTGCTGAAGAAGAGGTATAGTCTTTAACCAAGCATTTTCATTTCATTTCTTCTTCCGCCTCCTTAAAATATTCTTTAGACATGCTGATATAATAACATCATTATCTAAAATATAATTATATTTTATTTTTTAATTACATAACTTATATCCATCTCCTTATTCTATCAAATGAGAAATAAAACCATCATTCGTGTGTATGGTGGACTACCGTCTCACGAAACAGTGTAATTTGCTTTTCATCACCGCATATTATGTTTATTTTTAATGATGGATTTTATGTATATATATTATATTCATTACACATTTTTCATTATGAAAATATAATATATCATTTACTTTCTTATTTTTCCACTCATTAAAAAATGATAACGTTGTTCGTGTGTACATGTGGACTATCACCATCATGAAGTAATGTGATTCCTTTTTTATCACCACATCACATGGATGATATATATAAATATATTTAAAGAAATAATATGGTATTTATGATATGACGATTTATATAAAGATAAAATAATACTTACCTTTTTTCCATAATGATCGTTGAAAAATGGAAACGTTACCTACACGTACGTATGACCTACCGTCTCCTTGATTGTAATGTAGTTCATTTTTCATAACTACATTTAATAAATGGTTTTAAAAGTATAATTGATATAGAAAATGATAATTATTTCATGATTATTATTATAGAGATGATGAAATAATGAACCCTTTGACCACAATCATCATACCGAAGCTATTTTGAAATTATGGATTGAACGTCCTCAAAACACCTGACATGGAATTAAATGATTAAGTATTTAAATATGTCATTAAAATAAATGAAATAAATTATTTAAGTATGATGGATTAATCCTGGAAAAGGTTATTAAGAAATCAAATAATTTATATAAGTTTATTATACAAGTGTTAAAGGGCATACATAACAAGTCTGGATTCAAGGTAAGAGATTTCGTCTCAATTTACTTACATTGAAAAAAGTATTAATGTTATGCACTTAATGTCTTTTATATAGTGTATATACTTCCCTTTTAGGTATTATATCATGAATAATTCATAATTAACTGTATTTTATGTTTCAACTTTAATTATTTCATCCAATGGGATTTGACTTAAAGGCTACCAAGTGGTAAATGTTTTCTTAACTAAATTTACTTTCATTGGGTTATAATCTTCTTCATTGACTTTGTTATTTATGATTATGTTTGAATTGACCTCTAAATTGGTTTATTATGTATTTATAAACTTTTATTTATTTATATTTGTTACACATAATATCTCTGTTGATTAATTCTTAATTCAACGAGATGATCTTTGTAAGATTTATTTATCTCCAATCATCTTTCTTTGGGACATACATTTATGATATGAACACGTCTCCTTTTATGAGGTGTATATACAGCCGCTTTGACATGTTATATCATGAATCTACTTATGTTAATGATATTTACAGATTCATTTGAAGTTATTCTTTCATAGGGATTACAATTGAGAAGTTACCGAAGTGATAAAGGCTTTATGTAACATTTTTTTTTCTTTTCAGGATTGTTTATGTTCAAGGTTCCTTTGAAGGAAATCATAATCTATTATTTTCTTAATCCATATATCTTTTCTTCTCCTTTGGTCATTAATGTGGGTTACATGTTTATTCTCCATTTGCTCCATTATTTAGTAAAGAAACATCAAGAAAGTTGTTTGTAAGTGGTACTGATCATGTATCTTATTTTAGATTAGGAATTATTCTCTTCCATATCCATGTTTTCAAAAATGTATTAAAAAATGTTATTTTTTAAACATAAATTAATTCTTAAAATTATTTTACATAATATTTGACCTTATTTTAAATGGTTTTAAAATGAAATTTCTTGACATTTTTAAGTCACTTTTGACTCACATTACAAAATGTTTGAAAAGAATGTTTATTTTTGACACTTATAACATGAACAAAATTTTCCACTATCATAACCATTATTTTCTTTGAAGCTTCCTTTATATTTTTCAAAGGTTATTTTCAAAGAATATTGTTTTCATAATATTTTTTGAATTTTTAGTTTTTAAAAGTGATTTTCAACGTGAAAATGGGTTTTTCCTCAAAAATGTTTTAATGATATTTTGATGGAATTTCCATTCATCAATGCCAACAACCCATGATGTTACTTATGCTCCACTGGGGATACTTTATAATGTTATCATTCTCATTCTTTCTTTGCATGGATTATGATTTTTTCAAATAGATTTTCATGGAACCCATTTCTATTCCACATTTAATCAAGTTATGAATGAGTTATGGATGAATAATGGTTGTTTCTATGAGTTTTATGATGAAATTAAATCTCTATGTACTTTATTCATGTTATGGATCTTAGAAATTGTTTATGAAGATGGGTGGTTTAGTTATAAACTAAGGATAAGTGGTTCCATTTTAAACCAAAGACGGGTGGGTCCATTATAGCCATCCAATGTATTGGGTAAAAATCATGTTGGAATTCGACCATATGGTTATTCCAATTGCAAGGGATCTTTAAGGGTTCTATGGAGATAATGTTCCAAGATACCAAAACATTTTCTTTATGAATAATATGGATTTTTAATGATTCATTTGATCAACATTGACATCACACGTCTCATGATTATTTATTCCTAGGACTCTTTCCTTTGTTAAAGATTATTTCATATTTCATGATTGATGATCCATGTATTGATGGTTATGAATTATCTTATGTTATGATCATGTATTTTGATTATTCCATCATACCATTATGATCATTTTATTATCACTAATGACATTCAATTGTTAATGCTTATGTTTACCATTTTTGGGCATCTAAACTCACTGTTCTTATATTTTCTATTCCCCAGGTTATGAAGAATGACATTAAATGATTTGAGTCTAGAAAGGTTTCATATGTGAAGAATTTTATGGGAGATATTGAAGACTTAATATGGATTATGAAAATCAGGGTATAGTGGAAAAAATACTCTCTTGAAGTCATGGGTATTGTTTATGTAAAGGTTTTTCCTAATTATGTAAAACTCTAAACCTAAAATGTATCTGGGTATGTAAGTGATACAATATTTCCTTTTGATGTTATAAGTTTTGGATGTTAAAAAAATTGGGCCACGTTTATCGGTATGAACCCAGAAATGTAATGATTATGTTTTTAACACCAGATCCAGGAGTGCGGGTTTGGGTCTATTACATCTGACATCATTGATCATCCGTTTAGAATAGAGCTAAAGTAGGTATGGTTGGGGATCGTGGTGGGTTGGTTAGCACTTAGGTTATCGATACATGATTGCTTATGATTGTTTGCACATTTATTGTTATCATGGCATACACTTGTTATACATGTGAACATTTGTTAAAGATACATTATTGATGTCATACTGGATTTTATTACCCACACCTTGTACTGGAATTTTGATTCATGTGAAGACTTCATATATAGGGATATAGGAAAGGGAAAGGGGCCCATGGAAGATGGTTGAATTGAGGATCATGGAGCTGGGAATGGTACTAAGACATAATCCATAGGATAACATAGTTTTATTTATTTTATTTACATGAAATCTATTACTTTGGTTAAACATGACACTTAAGGAGCCATTTATTCATTTATTATATGACATGTGTGCCATTGATATTATTTTATTTTGATATTTACTTTGAATTGTTATATTTTATTTATATTATTTGTTCAAAAAATATGACACTGAGGGTATAGTCTCTCCACTGATGGTGTTTGGAACCTCATTGCTAGTTGGTAGCCTCTTGCGTATGAGGAGGTGCGCATGAGGTCTTGTGGATCTATGGCTTGGACCCAGTGGTTTAGGTTGGGGTATTGAAAAATGGTATCATAGCATAATTTTCTTCTTTTCTTTTGGATTAACCTAATAAATGATAGAACGGAGAAAACTGCGTGGGACTCGAGTATGAGAGTTTCTATGTTCTTGGATATATCATGTGTAATGGGCCTTTGAGTTATAGTTAACATGATTATTGTTACTATTTTATGGAATTTGGGTGTGCTAATGCATCATGATTAGGCATGTAGGATCACATGCCATCTATATACTTGTTGGTTCTATATACTAGTTCTTTAATTTGATGCCTTGAATTATGATATCTATTTGGGATAAACTTGTATTCTATCTTGACCGATATATCTATTTTCTATTCTATAGTGATATATTTATACTAAAATTAATTAGTTGAACTTGAGTGTGCTGTTATGTTTTTGTATATATATGACTGCGACTAACGCACAGGGATGAAGACCTTGGTCAGTGCTAGGAGGGATATACCTTGGGTTTTGGGTAGACTCATAGGAGAACCTTATGTGACACCATAGATTGATTAAGATATATTTTAGTGACATGGTTTTTTTAAATGCTTTCTTTGCATTTCATTAGATGCCACCCTAAAGGAGATTGATGGGACAACTTGATTATGTGGCCAAGATGCTCCCATTAAGGAGTATGCCCCTATTCCACTACCTTAAGTATAAGAGGGTTTAGTAGAGCATGCTTCTATAATTTCTCCAGTGGTGTAGGAAGTAGGCCCACCTCAGTCAAGAATCCTTCTGCTTGTTCCTACATGGTGCATAGGGGAAACAAAGTCCATGGTTGACTATGTCAGAGACTTTTAGCCCCAACATCCACCATCATTTTAGGGAATTAGAGGTTTGTATGATGTAGAAGACTTGATATAAATCATCGAGGGTGTCTTTGACCTCATAGAGACATCTGAAGATAGGAATGTGCTATTGGAAATGTTCATGCTATAGGGACCCACTAGGTATTGGTGGGGCATGATGGGGGTAGGCTAGCGGGCGTGAGGATCCCACCCAGGAGACCTTAAAGGACCTATTTTCAGGGATTTTTTCCTAATACACTAATGTTGGACTGAGCGCAAGAGTTCATGGAGCTATAGTATGGGCCCATGATGGCATCCACATACCCTAATCATTTCAATGAGCTATTATGCCTTTCTCCCCTCTTGACTGAAAACAATACACAAAAGGCTTGGAAGTTTGAGATTAGTCTTCATCCCGACATGAGGTGGTAGGTTGGGACCTTCAATCTAGAAGTATACCCTGAGGTTCTATGCAAGGCCTTGAATCTTGATAAGGGCCTAGAGAAGTATCCAACAGTTGGTTTTATTTTACCCTTCAGTGCTTCGATGGGTGGAACTCCTACTACTATGATGATTTCCTCTTATGGTAGTAGGAATAGGAAGACCAAGGACGTGTAAAATGGAAGTGGTATGCATGTGTTGTAGAGTATGACTTCATTATCCCCCTTAGAAGGATTTCCATAGTGTTTTAACTGTAGGAGGGTCAGACATTATCACAAGTTCTGCATAACACCTCAGAGCTTGTGCTGACTGTACGAAAAGATGGGGAATCTTTTATAGTTTTTATCTAGATATTTGAGATCAAGGTTTCATAGGGGTAGATGACATACATGATTTATGACCCAGGGATTTGGATATGATCCTCAGTAGCAGGATTAAATGAAGATGACTCAGGCTAGTCATGAACTTCAAGGACAACATTGTAGAGCTGGATAAGTCTATGTTTATGTAGTTGATTTGATTCCAACAGATTGTGGTGAGGGACCATCAATTGTTCGAGGTATGGTCTTGATCAATTATATGTTTTCTTCTACCTTGTTTGGTACTGGTGCTTCCCATTCATCTATATCTGCACAAGATTTTGTTGGTCTTGAATTACCGATCAATTTGTATTCTAAGTTACTTTACCTCGATACACCATTGGGCATTAAGGTAGACCATCTTTAGTGATTCCTAGATTGTTCTATAGTCATTTTTGGTTATGGATATCTATGGGACTTCATAATTTTGGATATGACGATCTTTGATGTGATTCTCAGTATGGAATGGCTAACTAGATTCTGATAATAGATTGATTGCTATCAGAGACATGTATCTTTTACATTGCCAAAGGGAGAGAAGTATGTGATGACCATTGAGTGGGAACTGGGAGTATGTAGAGTTGGTCCAAACATGATTCATATTGGGATGATCATGATGTAGATTGTTGGATTGGATATTTTAGTAGGATCAATGGGAATCCCCTCGTCTTTTCCTCTAGTTGTGGATCTCTGTTAGGAGATCTTCACAAACAACTTCATAGGAATTTCCCTGACAGAAGACTTGAGTTTGAGATAGAACTCATGCTAGGTGTACAACCCATTTTGATACACCTTATCGTATGAAATCGACCGAGTTGAAGGAGATCAAGGTGAAACTCGAGGAATTAGAGTAGAAGGGATTTATCAATCCTTGTATTACTTTGTGGGGTGCACCTATTTTGTTTTCCAAGAAGGTGGAAAGTAGTCTTCAACTCTGCATGGATTACTGGAAGCTGAATTTGGTGATAGTGAAGAATATATGTCTTTTTTATATGATCAATTATCTATTCAACCAGTTATGGGGATATTTATGGGTATCTATGATTTATCTTTGATCAGGATACTAATAGTTGTGGGTTAGAGGGGAGGACATCTCGAAGATGGTGTTTCAGAGAAGGTATGGTCTATATGAGTACATGGTACTACTTTTTTGACTGATGGATACATCAATAGTGTTCATAGTTCTCATGAAAAGGATATCCCACCTAAACCTAGACTCGTTATTCATGGTGTTCGTTGACAACATCCTCATATACTCATCGACCCCATAATAACATTCCAAACATCTCTAGATAGTCTTCAGTACACTTCAATGATATCATCTTTATTCCAAGCTATTGAAGTGTAACTTTTGGATTCAAGAGGTGAATTTCTTGGGGAAAGTGGTGTCTGAGATAGGTATATCCATGTACTATTTTTTTAAGGAAGTGATGTACTAGAAAAACCCTCTAAATGTGTTTGAGATTAGGTGATTTTGGGGTTTAGTGGGATCCTATCGTTATTTTATCAAGTACTTCTCCCATTTATCAGCATCCATGACTACATTTACAAAGAATGGAGTGATGTTATAGTGGTTAGAATAGGGTGAAGTGGAATTTCATGAGCTAAAGAGGCAATTTACTACAACTCTAGTGTTGATAGTTCCCATGCCATGGATTAGTTATGCCAGATACCGCGATGCATCAGACATTGGTTTAGGAGTAGTACTAATGCAGAGGGAGTGGGTAGTAGCTTATGAGTCACATCAGATGTGACCCCATGAGTGGAGCTATCCTACCCATGACTTAGAGTTGGTAGTTGTGAGCTCGTTTATTCATTTATTATATGACATGCAAGACATTAATATTGTTTTATTTTTCTTATTTACTTTTATTTGTTATATTTTATTTATATTTTTGGTGCAAGGATATGTTATTGAGGGTATAGTCTCCCCATTGATGGTGTTTGAACCCTTTCCACTGGTCAAAAACCTATTTCATTCAGGGATGCATGCACGAGGACTTGTGGATCTTTAGCTCAGACTTGATGGTTTGATCTTGGGTGTTAAACAAATGCTCAAATCAAGCAGTGTGTTAAAAATATCAAGATTGTTTGAATTTCTCAAAGTATTTGATTAAGCTCAAGATCCTAGAAAAAAAAAAGAAAAAAGAAAACGTTTAAAAATAAAAATGAAACATAAAAATATCTAAGGATAGATTTTGTAATACCCTAAGATTTTAAAAGAAGAACATTATGTTCTATAGTGTATGCGACACACAACACCGAGATTAAACGAACCATGATTATTTATGACCTTAATAACCTAGCCATTAAATTGGTGGGTATGAAGTGGATTAAATAATTTATTAAATGTATATAAAGGTATTACTTAATATAAATTTATTTATAAATTTTTATTAACTAATCATTCAATTTTAAGAAAGGTTATTTTATTCATCAAAAATACGTCTTCTTTAAAAATGATTTTTACTAATTTTTGGGAAAAATAATATAATTATTTTTTACCATCTTTAGAAAATTTATTTGATAAAATTAAATTAATTTTTGAAATTATAATATCAAAATTTACTTCATATTAAATTGTGAGATTTTTTTGGAAAGTATTGATTTGTTAGTGAATAGTAAAAAATACCGCTTTTTGTAAAACTGGAGTTTCCTTTTAATAGATTAAGTAATTTTAAATTCTCATTATTCATTTAATTTGATTTAAAATTAAAATAAATATTATTTAATTTTATTTATTCTGATTAATTACATTTAAATCATCTTTATACTATATTTTAGTATAAGTTTATTCTTAGGCTCAAAAACACATTTCCCTAAAAACAGTTTTAAAGTGCATAATGTTTTTCCATTTTAATTAACCAAAATAACCCCTAACTAGGAATGATTTATTTTTAATTTATATATTACATATCTATATTTATAAATTGAAATTAATATAATGAATATAACTATTCATAGAGTTAATGTAAAATCATATTTTCCTTGAAAAATGTATTTTTTTAAAAACTGCTTTTCATCACACTTGCGGGTTTTATTTTAAATTAATTTATCCAGATTCTTTGAATTAAATTTGATAAAATATATTCTATAATTATAATCATAATAATTTATATTATATAATAATTTTAATTATTTTTCTTCATAATGAATAGTAAAAATAATAAAAAATTAGTTACCATGGTAAACTAATGTTAATGGTAAAAGTGAGTAACTTTAGAGGTAAATAGAATAACATGTTTAAAAATGTTTTTTTTATATTTTTAGAGGTTTTTCTAGGCCTTATATCTCTTAAACTCCTTTATTTTTTAATTTTGGAGGCACTTGTCTTGAGAACGACTTCCCATTATTGAATTATTTTGGGTATTTACAAAAAAAGTCACTCCTCCTAAATTATAAAAGGGAACCCCTCCTATAACTTATTCACACCTATCAATTAATTTGGATAAAAAACCCTAGAAAAATATCTATAAAATTCTTATACACATTCTAGAGCTTATATTCTCCCCAAAATACTAATCTTATGGTCCTTAATAAGATATCCAAAGGAGATTCCTCTAAGTGAAGGTAATTGTCTTCACCAAGCTCCTTAATCTTATTTCTTATTTTTCCATATTCAATTATGCTTTAAAAATTTCAGTATAACAAAAAAATAATCTAATATACAATTATATATTATTATGTTGATTTCATAATATTTATACATCTCCCCTTCCATTAAATGTAAAATGAAACCATCGTTTGTGTGTATGGTGGACTACCGTCTTACGAACCGATGTAGTTTGCTTTTCATCACCCCCTATCACAACTGTCCATGATGATGGATTTAATTTTTATATATTATATTCATGAAATATTAACCATTATTTAAAATTAATATATCATATAATTTCTTACCTTACATTTCATTGAAAAATGATAACTTCGCTTGTGTGTACGGTGGTCTATCACCTCGTGAAGCGATGTGATTTGTTTTTTATTAAAACATCACATGGATAGTATATTTAAGTATATTTAAAGAAACAAATATGATATTCAAGATATAATGATCATTATATAATGATAAAATAACACTTATCTTTTTTCCATTATGATCATTGAAAAATAGAAATGTTACACATGCATATGTACGACCTACCATCTCCATGATTGTAACACATTTCAGTTTTCATTACCATAACCCATTGTTATTTTTAAAAAGTATAATTTATGTATAAAAATTATAATTATTTCATTATTATTATTTTTAGATGATAAAATAATAACCTCTTTGACCTTAGTCAACTTTCAATGATGATTTTGGACATATGAGCTGAACATCATCAAAATGTCCTACATGAACCTTAATGATTAAGTAATTGAATATAATAAGATAATGAATAAAATAAAATGAATAATAAAATTTAAAAAGTTTCTTAAGCAAGTAAATAATTTACACAAGTTTATTATTTATGATTATGATGAATGTACATGACAAATTAGGCTCAAGGTAAGGGATCTCTCTAAACCACCCTTTTATTCGGGTTATGAAAAACTTCTCTCTAACTCAATTTATCTCTCTATTTAAAGTTATGAAATGATTCTAAATTATATATATATTTCATTCACATATATACCTATCTTATTATACCTTACTTTGATGGGGTAATACATGACTTATTTTTATTTATCAAATTCTTTATTTATGATTTTTTTGATTATACAACCCATTTTCTTTACATGAGAAATTATTATTTTATGCCTTATGGTTGAATTAATTTATGTGTAACACATAGATCCTGAACATGTTATGATGTGAACACCCAGATAGTACTTCAATGCATTGGGTAATGTTTTAGTCTCATGAGATTTCATGTATGGGATTATGGACTAAACCTAATCTATTATGGGTCTTTGTCTACCAGGTGATATTATCTAGGAAATTAGCCTTGAATAATTTTTATGTCATGTTTTTCATTGCTGATACATTTCCTATATTACTATGATCTTATGATACCATGCTTCTTATGTTATGCTTCCATTTGATTACTCAAGAGCATTCTCTTTTATGATATCATGTAATACCTTTGACTCACATGTTATGTTCCCTTGTCATGTTTATTCACATACTGGGATTTTTATCTCACCCCTTTCATAAATGTTCTTCCTAGGTTATCCCATGTAGTTTTAGGAGATTGAAAGAATTTAGTATCTCATTATGGATGTAATGGCCCGGACCTCTTCGGTCCATTACTTTGTGAAAATTTAGTGCCTAAAGTGTTTGGGGAGGTCACAATGACTCATTTCAAGAGTTTATCAAAAATCTAGTTTTTCCAATGGTGAGTCAGGACCAGTAGGTCTCAATGGTAGGTCGCAACAGTTACTCACACCGGTAGTTCTCTAGTAGTGATTATTGATGGTAGCTCGCGATGGTGAGTCAGGACCGGTGACTTGTCCATCGGTAGCTCAGAATAGTGAGTTGTCCATCGGTATCTCGAGATGGTGAGTCGTCCATTGGTAGCTCTAAACGGAGAGTCAACCACTGGTAGCTCTAAATGTTGATTCATCCACTGGTATCTCGCAACGGTGAGTTAGGATTGGTGAGTTAGAATGGTGACTCGCACTAGTAGCTCCCACCAGTGACTCACATCGGTGAATCACACCGGTGACTCACACTGGTGACTCACACCGGTGACTCACACCAGTGACTCACCTAACGGTGATTCATTTCCAACAGTTTGTCAAAATTCCATATTTCTCTAGTTTTTCTAGTTTATCCCATTTAAAATTTTATTTGATGTAAAATAAGTTTAATACCATATTTAATGGTTTTTGAAGCTGTTTCAAATCGTATCTATCTTCTAATAACCTGAAGCTTCCCTTGTTTTCCAAACCGTGTGATCTTGGTCAAGATACAACTTTAATGGATTTTAAAAACCATTTCTCCCATTGATATAGGATCTTTCCTTTCTAAATCCAAGATCCTTTCTTCCTTGTGTGTTTCCATTTCTCTTGACAAAGTTCCCAGAACCTTTTTTCCCCGAGGAGCTGTATGTTGTGCTGTAGCCTTTGGATCACGTTTTCCCTAAAGGTTCTTCCTATTGTCTTCACACCCCCTATTTTGGCGTAATAATAAATTGATGATTGTCTATTATTTTAGGTAGGGATTCATTCATCTGTCTTTTATTTGTGTATCATGCAAGGTGGGTGTAATGATGTCTCCTTTGCGAGGATAGTAGAATACCAAATTAATAAAGATGAATGAATCGATTTAAGATCAATATGTAGGTCCAGGGAAAAGTGACGTATGATCTTCTTGTTAAATTTTTTTGATTATTTTTTGTGATTTATATAGGCTAAACACCCTTCTGAAAATCATGGCCACTGGAGGTATTGTTTTCACACCGAGTAATGATTTTGCGATGCATGATTTTTGGTTTTCTGTCAAACAATTGTTATGAAATCCGTTAACCACATACACCTGGATAATAAATGGATACCCCAGGATCAAACCATTTCTATGATAACTTTGAAATTTAACAAGTGGAATTAAAGAACATATGACTTGTTAAATCTGAATATGTTTTATCTGGGTTGTGTGGTGGTACGGTTGTGAGCACTGTTATGTGTGTGTGGATGGTTCAGAAGGTGTAATGGAATCTCGGGTTGAGAGATTGACTGATTGTGGGTGTGATGGGTGTGGTGTGGTTATGAAGCAGGGTTTCCAAGAATGGTTGTGATGTGATGTGTTTTTGGTTGTGGTTGCAAATTGGGGGTTTGTTCTGATGAGAGGATGGATTGGGTGGCATGACTTTGAAGAGTGATGATGGAGGTGGTTAGAATGGTTAATTCGCCCGAAGTTTCTCCATGAGTAGCATGCCCAAAGCTTTAATTCGTGTCTCAGGATCGGTTTTGTTATGACATGAATGGGTGTTAAATGGAGAGGAAATGTGAAGTAGATTAATTTTCCATGGTTCTTCTTCCTTTTTGAGAATTTTGATGTGTGTCTTGTTATGTGCTGTTCTTAGTAGCTGCCTAGATAGTAATGGAATAAATGAATTGTTTAATAAAGAATGGGAATTGGATGAATGAATTGGTTGGGGGTATGGTTGAGTTGTGGATTATTGAGTGGTTGTGCATTTAGAGGTAACAGCAAGGGAGGATTTGTGAGTTGGTTGTTGGTGGAAAACCCATAGGTTGGGATTGAGTGTTTGGTATCATATATATGCATTACTTGTATTTTACTTGTGATTTCTATATGAACCCACCCTAGTTAATCACTATGTTCTTGAAAACCCCCATCGTCATAGGGGAGGTTTTTTTACCAAACATCCCAGTGGGAGGATGGATGATTGGCCACCTGCTCCTCCCTGCTCCCTCTTCCAGGCAGTGATAACCCAAGATTCTTCGGGAAGGTTGTGGTTTGTGAGGCCCAGGTGTGTGCGGGCGAGTTGTGCTTCCCAAGTGTCTTCAGGATGAGATGTGTTGTGTTTTCTTAGGTGTCTTCAAGATAAGGTGTGGTTTGTGGCCCAGGTGTTTGTGGGAAGGATGTGATGTGGTATGTGGCCTAGGTGTTTGCGGGTGGGATGTGATGTGGTATGTGGCCCAGGTATCTGCAGGTGGGATTTGATGAGTTTTTTCCCCCAAGTGATGGGACTAGCTTTTAGGCCCAGGTGTGTGTGGGTGGGTTGTGGTGTGGTATGTTCGGAAGAGGTCGGAGCGCCATGCCATTTTATATTTGGGTGAGAGAGTGGCTAATTAGTGGGGAAGTGATGCGGGGTACCCTACTATCGATGTGCCTTATACTATATTACTTAACTTACATTATTTGGCGAGTGTGACTTGGTGAGGTTGGGGTGGCTAGTATACCTTGTTAGGTGATGTTGAGTTATGATGTTTCCTCATAGGGGCATTAGTATGCTTCCTCTACTTGCACATGAGAGACTTTGACTTTTCCTACTGAGTATACTTGTATGCTCACCCTATGTATATAAAACTATTTTTATGTTTCTAGGAGGATTATGTGGATCATGCTAGACTTTACTAGCTCGAACTTTGGGATAGTTTCTTTTTCGCCACATAGCTATTCTTTTGGTACTTAACTTGGAGTTTTATTGCATTTGTAATAGTTTTATTTTTAAACATGCATGTGGGATGAACTTTAGATCTCTTTTATATATGTCTTGGAGTTGTTTTGAGGTTGATACATCTTATCTCTTGATATTGTTTTCTTATAAATGGTAATGACTCCTATATTGTGAGATCTTTGTACCCTTGGTGCTAGTCACCACCCCGGGGCCTACTGGAGGTGGGACTCAGGGGTTCATTATCTTCCTTTCTTCATTTCCAGCTTAGGAGGGGAATATTTGGAGGTAGGGGGTCGTGAAAATGTAGAATAAAATAAAGATGTTTTATTTTAGTCTCACTTTGATATATTATGAACATAGTCTTCCAAATACACTAGACCTCATGATCATTGAGATGTACTATTTGGATATTTATGTTTAAAAATAATTTTAAATATTTTTAAAAGGATTGGGTTTCTATAGTTGGTATCAGATCAAAGATTTAGTTAACCTTTGGAAATTAGTCACAAGACCCCCTCCCCATAAGGTTTACCCCTCCTGGGCCAAAAATGGGAGAAGAGAGATAGTGACACCTGAGTCCCGCCTCCAGTAGGCCATGAGTTGATGACTGACACTGAGGGTATAATGAACACACAGATGAGAGACATTACCCTCTAAGAGAACACATGTGAAAGATATAGATAATATAAACACCAAACAACTCCTACTCAAACTTCAAAATAAAATAAATCCTAAGTACACATATATAATCAAATGCAAGAACTACTACAACTGAAAAGAAACTGTAAGTACCAAAAGAAAGTAAAGATGAAAACAACCACGAAGCCCAAATGCTCCTACAAGTAACCAACCTGATCTTCAACTTACTCCAACTGACCTAAAAAATAGTTTATATATACATAGAGTGAGTATAACAATATACTCAATATAATCCTCCATAAATCCTCTCATGTAAAAGGTAAATAAAACATGCTAAAGAACAATGAAGAATAAGTGAAACTTACTCATCACCTAAATAGGTATACTAAGTTCCCAGTTTCACTATGACTACTCTCACCAAGTATCTCATACAGGAGCATATAATATAATAAAAAATATCAAGGGCACCCTACCATCGCTCCCTCACTGGCTTGCCTCTCTCTCCCAACATCGCACGTCCTGAGCATCTCTCTCCAAAAAGGCTATCCCCAAGACACCTGGGTGAAGCACCACAACATGCACCTCGTACAACACACCACCACGTCCACACAACCAAAAGTAACCAGGTAGTTTCTGGGAGCCACCATATCCCGCATAATGTGTATCATATATCAGGTATTATACCTCAATCCATCATAACCCATAAAATGAGTAAGGATCTGCAAGTCATCACAACCTATACACGTTATACCTCTAGCATTATTTAAGAATGTATATCTAGAATACATGTGTGTGAAATAATCACAATCCATTACATATATCTACACACATATATGGGGAAAACTAACCACCGTGCATACCAGTATAGGTAACTAGCAAGAGAAGAGAGCGGGTCCAATGGGGGTAGTCAGTCATCCATCCCCCCACCAGGATGTTGGGGAAAACCCCCCTAGGGCTCAGAATCCTCGGGGTGCTAGTTTCCCTAACCGATATGGTGGAGTAGCATATAGAAACACAAAAAGTACATGATATAATATAGATCACAACCACACTATGGGCATAACCTAGTCTTAGAATCAACTGAATCTAACGTCTCTTTGTCTCCCGACTGCATTTTCTAAGTCCAAATATCCTATAAGCACACAACCATTTAAAGAGATACAATAAGTTATTTTATTCCTTTTCATAAATTTTACTTTAAGTTAATTAATTCATTAACCATTAATTAACTATTAACATTTTCCACATTACATTTCATTAGCATCTCAAAAAAGATCCATGCCCTTAGGATATAAGAAATTCGAATCCATGACTTCTCAGAATTATAACCTCAGCATTCCATCCCAACAATATCAAACCCCATGGGTTAAAAATTTATTCATTTATTAACATTATTACTTTCAATATTACCAGGTATTCTAGGAAAACATCCTAAGATAACAAACAATGTATACAAACAAGTAAATCTATTTTCCTCAAGCAGTGGGGAAAGGAAAGTAGATAAAAAACCAACCTGACCATCATCCAAACAACATATTCAAATAAGCATCCAACTTTCATATCAATGGGTAAGCCCATATTTAACACGTTCCATCATCTCTGGTGTCCTCCTTAACACCCACATGCATATACCGATGCATCTCTCCACTCAAGGAATCAACTGCTTCCACAACAACCAGGACTCCCTACCCCACATACCACAACAACCCTCCAGGCTCAACCATCCTAGGCTCACATCACATCCGAGACTCCTTACCCCACATACCACAACATCATTCTAGGATCATCCATCCTAGGATTTCATGAAATCACAAGCAGTGGGAAATAAATATAGAAATCATGCTCTTAGCCCTAAAACAAGGCATTCAGCCTTCATATACAACGTGCTCTCATGGATCTAAATCATAAGACACTTGACCTTTAAAAGTAATGGGAAACTCAGGTCCTTAAAAGTAATTATATTTTATCACACAACCGATTATTATTCCCTATTGAATTAATCGATTCATTATCACTGGTTCCAACTATAGGAAACCTAAGCAACAAGCTATCATAACTATCACAAATTAATTAAACAATTAATTTAACATGTGTACTTGCATCAATTTGATAATAATCAAATTACAACAACAACAAACATATTCATTAAACATGCCTCTTTAATATTTTAGCCAATTAAATAATAATTGATTTTGTATTTATGTTCTTTTCCAATTCCACATGCTGACCAAAGAATAAAAATCACAATATAGATATCACACAATCTAGAAAATTAAGAGGCAAATCATTATCATGGTACAAACAACAACATCGTCAAGCGATCAATACCAATTCTTTAATTCGGTTCAAGTAATTATTAGGTTAAATTCCATTACAATTCAAGGGGATAAATCATACTAACTATATGATTACCCGTAATTAAATAGATAAGAAATGAATCTCCTACCTCAAAAAGGTGTCCATGTTCTTCACATGAGAACATGCCAACGCTTTGGATCCTGATCACCTCTCCCATAAGAACTGCATCCAATTGAGGATGTCGCGCCACAACCGTGCTAACAAAAAACTAACAAAGATCTATTAGAAACATAGAGATCAAGTGCCACCACATTTTAAATAGGAATGGGAGGAAATAGATTGAATAAACAACAATAACATAGGTGAAACATACCTTGGATTAAATATGGATCGAATAAGGGAAGCTCAAGATCGATCCTTGACAATGGAATCCCTAAAACATTGAGGAGGGGGTCACCAAGTTTCTTGGAATGAGAGGAGGTGCTGTAGCTGTAGGGTTTGACAAACCCAAGTGACTGAAAATATTATGAAACATACAACATTAGGAATTTACACAAAGTGTAATCCCCTTTCATGTCATGAAATTCTCAGGGTTCAGTTTTGCCGAAAAATGTGTTGCCTTCTTATTTATTTAACCCCAAAAACTTACACATCGTGAAACTTACTTACACGACATGTAATTATTACATAACATGTAATTATTCTTATTTCTAGCAATTCGTTTCCAAACTCCTCCAGACTTCCTCTGAGCCTCCTATGAGGACCCCAGTCTTCAGAAACATGCAAAGGTTTAATCTACACGGATTCAGATCCTTACATTAGATACATCTCAAAATATTCTCATCCTCAAGAATCCAAAACCAACCTATAAAGGAAACAGAAAGGGGTCATCCGAACAACCACCCTGTGAGATACCTATCAAGGATCTCATTACCATAGGAGCTCAACCGCCACACCAAAGCACAAGGGGATCGACATGGTGAGTAGATGAACTACTCGTTGAGTCTTTACCACATATAGTAGGAGATTAGTCTCATCTAACTGTAGGAAGTTAAACAAGAAAAGCATGTGGCATACCCCCCACATCTTTGCCTCAGAATCGCATGTCATCTCAGCACCTGGTCTTAGAATTTCCTAGAATTTTTCTAAAAATGAAACTAGGAAAAATCCGAGTCATTACATTCTCCCCACCTTAAGGTTTTACATTCCTGAAAGCCAAACCAAGGTATTCCCAAATAGATGAGGGTACAAGCACGAACTGGATCCTCCCGCTACCATGTGCTCTCTTAGAGATTTCTGTGTTTCCATCAAACGCACACTAGAGGAATCAATCACCCATGGAGGGTCCTCTCATGTTGATCCTCGATCTCCACCAGAAACTTTACAAAAGTCATCCTGTCATCAATGTCCAGCTCGCCCCAGTCAATGAAGTGTAATGGGAAGTGTATGTATATAATCAGTTGGGATAAATTGAAGACGTTGTGCACTTGTTCTAACTACATAGGTAGAGCCAAAAGGTATGCCGCCTATCCCACTCTACGCATTATCAGAAAAGGTCTGATGAAACTCAGAGATAACTTGTTGCCCCATCCAAATATCTGTATCCCACATCGAGGAGAGTCCTAAAGGAACACATGGTCTCTCTCCTTGAACTCCAAGGGTCTCTATAGCCAATTATAATAGGACTTCTGACAGCTCTGTGTAGTCTTCATCTGCTCCTAGATGACCTGCACCTTCTCTATAGTAGCCTGAACCAACTCTGGGCCCATGAGCACTGACTCTCTGGGGTCAGTCTAGCAAAGTGGTGACTTTTAGGGTCGCCTGTAGAAGGCATCTAATGGTACCATACTAATGGTGGAATGGTATCTATTTTTGTACAAAAAATCCACCAGAGGTAGGTGATCCTCCCAACTGCGGCCAAAATTGAGGATGCAAGCACATAACATATCCTCTAGGACCAAAATGGTTTGCTCCGTCTGACCGTTTTTCTTTGGGTGGAAATATATGCTCAAGCACACCTGATTCCCCAACTCCTCCTATAATACCACCAACAATTGGGACATAAAGTGTTCATCTTGATTCGAGACTATTGTTGATGGGAATTTGTGGAGTTGAACTATCTTCTGCACATAGAGGCATCCCAAGCTTTCTACAGGACTCTATTCCTAAAAAGATAATAAGCAACCGACATGGTGAATTGGTCAAAGATCACCCATATGGTACCGTTTCCCCTGGATGTATGTGATAAACCCATCACTAAGTTCATTTATATCCTTTCTCACTCCCTTCTTAGCACCCCAAGGAAGAAAAGTGCAACCCCCTTCCAAGCACACGGGATCGACATAATGTGTTGAAAAACCACAAAACTAATTAAACAAGCACTCAACTTTTATATCAATAGGTAATCCCAACTTCAACCTATTAAATCACCCTTAATGCCTGACTTGACACCCACATGCATATCCCGATTCATCTCATCACTCTAGGCATCCACTGCTACTACTGTGTGTCCTATAAAAGGAACGATGTGCTCCCCACCTTTAGAATATCCATCAGGGGTATTCCCTATGGACAACCAATCACTTAAATACTTATAGTCAGTATCATCGAGCTGTGCCTCCTTGAATTACTTTATGAGTGGAGGGATAAAAACCACCTATTGGAGGTAAACTTCATCATCTCTATCCATGAAGGATCACTGTAACGAGGCCAACTGCTCCGTTTCCTTATTCAAAAACTAAGAAATGGATCTCCCACTGAGAGAATCTGATACCATATTTCACTTACAAGTAGTATAGACTATTTTGAATTCATAGTCCCGAAGGAACTCTATCCATCGTCTCTGTATCAAGTTCAAATCCTTCTAAGAGAAGATATACTTGAGACTCTTGTGGTCAAACTAGACAATAAACCATTATCCCATAAGGTAGTGTCTCTACATCTTCAATGCGAAGGATACCACTTCCAACTCAAGGATGTGGGTTTCATAGTTATGCTCATGTGGTCTCAAATACCAAGAACTATCTCGATCCCTTTAGCTGATTGAAGAAATCATCGATCCTTGGTAGAAGATACTTATTCTTCATGGTCACCTAATTCAAGTGCCGGAAGTCCATACATAATGTCAATATCCCATCTTCCTTCTTGGCAAACAATACTGGGGATGCCCATGGTGAAACACTGGGTCTCACTAATCCCTTACTTTGCAAGCCCTCCAACTATACCCTCAATTCATGAATCTCTTCAGGAGCCATCTGATATGTTGGTGTAGATATCAGTGTCATCTCGGGGTATAGGTCAATGCAGAAGTTTACCTCCCTAGGAGGAGGTAGCCCTGGAACATCTTCCGAAAAGATGTCCTTGTACTCATCCACCACTATAGGAAACTAAGGACTCTTCTCATCCACTACACTAAGGTTCATTCTATACAATTGAAGAGTGATTGGTTGAACCCTCCTATGCATGAGTCTATCATGTGCTGTCTGGGTTTCCTTTTTCTCCAACCAAGGAAAACCCAATTCCATTGCTGCAGACATACCGCACCCTTTTTCCTAAAATAGTCAACCTGGTCATGAACTGTCGATAACCAAACCATACCAAGAATGATTTCTTAAGGCCTCGACACTGCCACCAAGAGGTACCAACTGAAACTCTTGCCTTAAGGGTCATATCATACTATCAACATAAGTGTGATTATCGACTCTCCTCCCATATTTATCTCCAGACGTAAGGGTCAAATCAACGATTTAACCGGAAACTCTAGGTCTCAAACAAGATTTTTGAAAAGGAAGAATTATTAGAACCTATATATATTAATACAGAATATTATAATAGACATATACCATACCTTGAATCATTCCTAGAGCCCTTGGGTCATATGCCTTGACCACATGTAGCTTCCCCTTCCCATGTACTCTAGCTCCCTGAGCCTAGTGTGGACCACATGGGAGTAGAGGTGGTAACATGTTGAAATGTATACCGCATTTTACTACTCTCTTATATCCTATGCCACGTCTACCTCCCTACAGATTCATCTTTTTCTATCACAATATTTTCCCTGGTGGCCCATCCACCGTTTGACTATTAACACGACGGGATGGACAATCTCTAGAGAGATGTCCCCTGTGGTCTTCTGAAAAGTATTAACTCTTTCTATTCTGAATGGAATCACCCTATGATCCCTGAAATATAGATCCTCTATCTTGGTACCACCTCTCAGAACGTCTCACATGTCTAAGTCCTTGAGACTGACAGTAGATTCCTTCTCCCTAGGTCTCTACTCCTACTTTCCCACTGCTGACATCTACTGAATGTATCTTCCCAGCCAAAGCAATTTAAACCACAAATGTTCTCTCTATAATTCTAGCATAAGTAGGAATGCACAAAAGAATAACACTGGCTCAGATGTCCCTAAACACACCTTGATCAAAGGTTCGAGTCCTAAAGAACTGGTCATATTCTATTCATCGAGTACCTGGAAAGGTCGGTATGACTCAATGAATAATTAGATACCGACATTTCATCCTGTCAAATCTATAGAATCCCTTGTACACACATATCCATTAGATTTTATAGAGAGATCCCCTTCTATGAGAAAGGTTCTCAAGCTCTATCCATAGAAGAGTCACCTCATTGTAAGATTGGGTAATCTAAACCCCGCCATCGCCCTGCTAAGACACGTAGAAGGATCACCTCCATAACTACCATCTGATCTAATGGTGTCTTGAATGGATGGAAAATTTGATTTTCACTTCAAGACAATCCTTAGCCGCCTGTGAGTTGGGTTCACCTCAAAACCTGAGGGGTCTCTGTCACTGAAACTCGTGAAGTGTGTTCAACCTGCACATCTCATCCATAGGTACTATGAGTACCATGTGCTACTCCATAGGTGGTGGTATAGCTGATACACCACCTGTAGGTGTTATCTCTGGTATGAACCCCTATACCCATCACGTCACCCTATGGATCATCCTCGCGATCACGCGGTGAAATCCTAGCTGGCTATCTACATGAAAACATCTTGAAATAAAACAAGATGTACCACGATCAAAAGAGTATACTTGGTGAGATGACTCAAGAAGGACATGGAAAGCTCAACCCATTACTATATGATGCATGTAACATCATTTTTTCCTCTAACTAGTTTTTTCATTTACCGAGTTGAAAAACATAATTCAGGGTCCTGGTGTATGGATACGTCGGCCACCGCACCAAAACTGGATTCCCTGGCTTGAAAGTCAAAATCGAAACACTTAACACTATTTAACCAAACCAAACTCATAGACTCTAGGTTGTTAAGGAAGAACCATCCTCCTCTGATACCAATCTGTCATGAACCATCCCCCGGGGCCCATGCTGTGACTACCCCAAGCCCGCCTCCCATAGGACAGGGGCTGGAGACTAACGCCAAGTAAGCATATACCAAAAAGATGGGATGCGTTTTCCTAAGTACCTATACAAACACACACAACTCCAAGCCACTGATGTTGGAAGGTGAAAACACTAAGTAAACTAACACAAGGTACGACTGTAAAAACCGAAGGTAAATGGGGCCATAATACAAGACCATCTTAAATAGAAAAGTAAAAGTACAAGTCTCTGTAACTTCTTGGCCTAAAACCCTAACTGAAGGGTAGGTATAGAAATGAATTTTTTAATCCAAAGAAGCACATCTCGTCTATCAGGTCACTCTAAGCACCACCTGGCCTCGGTCCACCAAGGACTCCATCAAAGTGTCGATCATCTGTACAAGACACGACACGTGCGGGCGAAGCCCGTACAAGGGTGAGTAAAACAATACTCAGTAGGGACCCCAAACTAAAAAGGTATACCACAAATAAATACAAAAAGAAGACTACCAAATAGGTGCATGAAGTGTAGCCTCTGAAAAGTACAGTCTAGAGAGTCACTAGAGTCAACTCATACAGGTATAAATCTAAATTATGAAAATCAAGACTATCAGTTATAAACACTGAACACCTTGTACTGTTGAGGCACTTATCACCGATGAGTCACTTAGGCCCACTGTGTCACCTAGACCCTCTCATAACTTAGGTATGTTGGGTCACCTAGAACTGTCATCACTTAGGCCTGTTGGGTCACCTAGACCCGCTCGTCACAGTCTTATCGTCACAGTCAACCATAAGATTCCCGCTCGTAGTGTGCTTGATTCCGGAATAATCTACTCCGCAATCCATATGTTATATCTCAACTTTCAAAAAAACCCATTTAGAGTATATAAAAAGTATTGCCTCGTTGTGAGGGTACCAATGCCGCAAACAGCTTGTCAATCTGACGTACGGTTTGGAAGTTATGAGGATTTTTATGAAAAGGGACCGGTGGGGTTTGGGTCTGGTCAGACCAACTGGGCCAACCCAACCTGACCCATCTCGGGGTCCGCCAGCCCGCCCCACCGGGTCCAACCCGTCCACCAGGTCCGTCCTGACCCGCCGGGTCTGATCCAAACCACTAGGTCTGACCCAACACACCTTTCTAGCCTGACCCGCTGAAGCGAGCTGATTTGTTCTACCCGGGATGCGGCGGGTGCCGCGTCTCTGAACCACCCCGCGGGTCGCTGTGGGGTCATGCCGCCACGTGATGCAGATCACTTTTTCATGCACCAAATCTCTCCTCTTCCACCTGCGATGGTTTTTGCAGGCCACACCACCACCGAACCTCGAGCCGGAGGCCCTCGAGTTGGCGGCCCTCCTGGCCGTGACCTTCTGTCGCCGGCACGACCTACCTGGCTGCAGCCCTCCACCACCGCTGGCTCCCAAGACAGTGGTTGATCACCTATCGCTTCCCTCTCCCGCAGCCTCCTTCCGCGAGTTGATCTACTGCTGTGGTCCCACCTAGACTACGATTTGTTGTCGCCACCAGCCGTCAACCCTGCTGCTTAGATTGTCATGCCACAAAGAATGGGAGAACACAAAACACCAAAAATGGGTGGATTCAGGCCTTGCTTATGTTAGCCCTGATCCATTTCTGTTAGAATTTAAATTCAGGGGGGATGGGATAATAACATCTCTAAGCATGGATCACATAGAAACATGGATAACCCTGATTCAAAACCCTGAAATCAAAACCATCCTGCATACGCAATCGATCCGTGGGTCAACTTGTTCATGGGTTGATCTGTGATCATTGATCAAATAAAAGAATGGGGAAGGAAGGAATTCACTTAGAATCAAACCCCTACCTCGAGGACTAGTTTGATTTTTGGTGAAGAACAAAGTTTCACCGCCGTCGTTCGTCGATCCCCGATCCTCGGTCTTTGATCCATGATTCATGATCCTCAATCCATCAACGTTCGTCGCCACTGGTCATTCGCTGCCGAGAGCCTTCTCCAACGCCTTTTATTTTCCAGATCTTCCAGGGAATTTCTCCAGGATTTTCAATCTGATCCAGTATCTCTGTCAAGCTGTTCAATGAATAAACGCATTTCAGCATCGCTGTTTCACTATGTTGTAGCATCGACACACTGTTTCATTTATTAAAGAAAACAAATACTTTTTCGTGGAATCAAAATGTCTCTACATCACTGCGAAATGTAAAAAAAATAAAATAAACTTTTTCTGAAGTTTATTTTACTATCTTTTAAAATGTCTATAAATTAACTTTTACCCTCTACTGGAATCGGTCGAGGTTAGGCCCTACTTAAGGAAATCACACCATCATGAGGTCAAAGGTATTCTCGGATTTCCAATCCGAGTTACCATTTATGATTTATAGGATTTGAAAATAAAATAATCTTTATTTAATTATTTTATTTACAATCACGTCACAAAAACTACTTTCCACAGTTGACCCGTGCCGACCAATGTTAGGCCCTGCTTAAGGAAAACACCCCATTATGAACTCAATGGAAGTCTTATATTTTCAATCCGAGTCACCGTTCATGAGTTATAAGGATTGAAAAATAAAATAATTTTATTTAATAATTTTATTTATGGTTATTCTATTTTTGAGTTTTCTCATTGGAGGCCCGTGCCAACTAAAGTTAAGTCGCGCCTAGGGTAAACCCACCATTCTAAACATAAAGGTACCCTCAAATTTCTGATCCGGGCATCCATTTAAGATCTATTCTATTTTTTTCATGAAAACTAATCATGAGTTCTATTTCAAACTTAACATTTTTCAACAGACCATTCCGGGCACACTGGGCCTCAGAATCGCATGCTGTCTCAGCGCCTGGTCTTGGAATTTTACCAGAAATTTTCTAAAAATAAAACTAGGAAAAATCCAAGTCATTACATAGAATCCCTAGGGTGTCAGTTGATCTGATAGACAGGGTGGAGTAGTGTATAGAAACACAAAAAGTACATGATATACTATAACTCACAACCACACTATGGGAATAACCTAGTATCATACTCAATTGTAGCTAACTTCTCTCGGACTCCTGACTACATCTACTAAGACTAGATATCTTATAATCACACTACCATTTAAAGAGCAACATTAAGTTATTTTATTCCTTTTTCATCAATTTCACTTTACATTAATAATTTAATTAACCATTTACATTTTCCACATTAAAATCTATTAGCATCTCAATAAAGATCCATTCCCTCTAGGTATAAGCAATTTGAATCCACGACTTCTTAGAATTATAACCACAACATTGCATCCTAACAATATCAAACCCCATGGGTTAAACAATTATTTATTTATTAACATGATTACTTTCAATATTACTAGGTACTTTAGGAAAACATTATAATATAACAAACAAGGTATAAAAACAAGCACATCCATTTACCTCAAGTAGTGGGGAAAGGAAAGCAGATAAACAAAAAACCTATCCATCAGCTAAACAACAGATTTAAACAAGCATCTAGCTTTCATATCAGTGGGTAAGTCCATATTTAACCAGTTCCTTCATCTCTAGTGTCCTTCTTGACACCCACATGCATATACCTATGTATATCTCCACTTTAGGCATCAACTACTGCCACAACAACTGGGACTCCCTACCCCACATATCACAACAACCCTCTGGGCTTAGTCATCCTAGACTCACATCGCATCACAAGTAGTTGAAAAAAATATAGCAATTGGGTTCTTGGCCCTAAAATAAGGCATTCATCCTTCACACACAATGAGCTCTCACAGATCCAAAACACAAGACACTCAACCTTTACAAGAAACATGAAACTTAGGTCCTTCAAAGGCATTATCTTTTATCACACAATAGATTCTTATTCCAATTTTTAATTAACCGATTCATTATCACAGGTTCCAACTATGGGAAACCTAAGAAAAAATATATCACAAATATCAAAAATTAATTAAACAATTAATTTAACATGCCTTTAATTATTTTATCAACAAGCATCATCATGATTCAGGTTCATTAACCAATTCAATTAAACATGCATACTTGCATCAATTTTATAATCATCCAATTTCAACAACAAAAACCCGATTCATCAAACATGACTCATTAATATTTTATCCAATTAATTAATAATTAACTTTGGATTTATGTTCTTTACCAATTCCACATTCTAACCCAAGTATAGCAAGAAAAACATAGATATCACATGATCTAACAAATCAAGAGGAAACCCGTTATCATAGTACACACGATAACATTGCCGAGTGATCAATACCAATTCTTTAATCTGGTTCAAATAATTATTAGGTTAAATTACATTATGATTCAAGGGGATAAATCATGCTAAATCTATGATTTCACATAATTAAATAAATATGCAAAAAATTTCCTACCGCAAAAAGGTGTCAATGTTCTTCACACAAGAACGAACCAATGCTGCGGATCCTAATCACCTCTCCCGCAATAACTTCATCCACCTAAGGACGCCATGCCACAAATGTGCCAACAAAAAACCAACAGAGCTTCATTATAAATATAGATATCAAGATCCACCACATGGAAAAGAGGAATGAGAGGAAACATATTGAATAAACTACAAGAATGGAGGTAGAACATACCTTGGATCAAAGATATATCGAAGGAGGGAAGTTAGGGATCAATCCTTAATGAAGTAATCCAAAAAACATCAAAGAGGGGATTTCCGGGTCGCTTGGAATGAGAGAGAGGCATTGAATCTATAGGGTTTGACAAAACAGAGTGGATAAAAATGTTATAAAACATACAACATTGGGGATTTACATGACGCGTAATCATTTTTCACATTGTGTGATTATTAGGGTTCAGTTCCACCAGAAAACACATCCCCTTCTTATTTATTTAACCTCGAAAACTTACATGTCGTGAACCTGACTTAAACAATGTGTAATTATTACCTGACATGTAATTATTCCTATCTCCATCAATTCACAGCCAAACTCCTCTAGAATTCCTTCAAGCCTCCTCTGAGAACCTCGGTCTTTGGAAACATGCAAAGGGTCAATCCATGTGGATCCGAGCCTTTACAATTAGGATGAGAAAAATGTACTAATAACACTAGGGATAACACTATGGATAATTATAAGTATAGAAAAAAACATAGAATATTGGTGAAGGATAGATAAATTGGTTTCCAAGTAATTACATCCTTATTTGGATACTACATGTAGATTTGGATCTGGAATAGTTGTACCTAGTAGTAATAACTCCAAAAAGTGTGCATCGGTCTTGACTTGATCATATCTTGGTGCATGACAATAGGCCTTGATGTACACCTATTTTGACACTCTTGGGGGATATGTTTTGTAAATTTTCAAACTCTTTAAAAATCATTATGAATGAATTAAAGAAATTGTGAGGTTATAAAACCTAATAGGAAACATTACCAGGGATAAAATAAATTGAAACCTAGAGGCTCATAAGTAAGGATATACTTATCATTTATAAGTTTTCCCTTCTAGGTTTATATGTTTCCATTTTGTATGTTAATGTATTCTAATCATGTTTTTTAGTTAATGATAGAAAATAGGAGGAACTATTCCAACAACCAATGTGATAGGAAATGTGCTAGTTTTCCTAATGAGATGCTTAACCCGATGAGAGAAGAAGTAAGTCATCTTGTGATTATACCAAACCATTTATTAAGAAATAAAATTAATAAATGAAACATAAATGAGTTTAAAAACACATAAAAGAAGAGAAGAATGGAATATCATAAGAGTTTAAATGATAAATATTACAAATAAAATAAGATTTATCTTTCTACATGTCAATAATGTAGGAATAATCATATAGAAGAATATCTCAAATGGAGAGAAAAATGTTTTTTAGATGGACATAAAGGGTATAAAAGCAATTAATTTATGAGGAATTTGATGTATTATATATGGGGAACTTAGTAATTATCCAATCCAATGCCATAAACTAAGGGTTATCCCATAGACCAATGATGGAACTATGTTATACTAACCATTGAGGTGAATTTATTTATGTAGGGGGATCCTAGAATTATATTGTAGAAGTATTTTTAACAATGGTATTTTGGATATAAGAATGATAAAACATCTAAGTATTGTGTTAATTTTTAGAATCATATATGATTTTAATATTTATTTATGTCGATTCAGGTTATTTATAAAAATGAGTATCTTATAGTGCATATACATTTTGGTAGCTGAATTTAAGAGTGATTTATTTTATTTAGAAATAAATGTTTAATTTATCTTAGATGAATATGTGATAAAATCATTAAAATATTTTGGTTTTAACCTTAGTTATGAATATTTTAAATAATTTTAAGGTTAGTTATTAATCAAATGATCTAAGTTGGACTTTGGGTGTTATTAATGAGAGCTTAGAAATTAATTTTGTATTTCACTGTATGATGGTTTTTTCATTTTGAGAATTATATTATCTTTTACTAACCATTTTGGCTTTATTAAATACTAGAGGAGTATCTTGTTATTCCTTTTTGGATTATTTGGTCTGTTAGAAGTTTATTTTAGCGCTTTAGGAATGAAAAATTCATCCTGATTTCTCACAATTTAGAGAAAATATGACATTATGGTGGAAATTGATTAAAGGATGAAATTTTACTTGTTAGGTAAGTATAATTACTTATGTTCTTAGTATAAATAGTAATAGAATTCTCAACCCTAGTAAAAGTATCATGAAATTAAAATTTTATCCTATGACCTTCATTTTCAATGAATCTATGGTCTTTTTCAAACCTCATGAGTTTATGATTTTGTTGTTGTTGAATTTCTTATGATTGTTCACTTTCTTAGGACCAATCATCTATATCACTTCATAATTATTTACACTTTTCTTCCATATCAATATTTTCAATTCTCTCTACCATTTTACTAGGTATATAATATTATAGATGAACTTTATACTTCCCTTTTTATTTTATTAATAGGAGGTTTTATTTACCCTTTTTTCGATGTGGGTTTTCGAAAAAGGAATTTTTAAATGTAAAACACTTGGTTACTGAGAATAAGATCAAATTACAAGGATGATACTTTTTTAAGTTGGGTAGAATGAAACACCTTTATATTTTAAAAGAATAACATAATGTTCGATAGTGTATGTGATACACAACATCGAGTCTAAATGAACAATGATTATTTATGACCGCTATAACCTAACCATTAAATTGGTGAGTATGAAGAGGATTCAATAATTTATAAAATTAATATAAATATCCCACTCAATATAATTTTATTTATAAATTATTATTAACTAATCACTCAATTTTAAGCAAAGTCATTTTATTCATCAAAAATACATTTTCTGCAAGAATGTTTTTAGTGATTTTTGTGAAAAAATAATATAATTAATTTTTGAAACTTTTATAAAATGTATTTTATAAAATTAAATTATTTTTTAAAATTGTTATATTAAATTTTTTCATAGGGATTTATTTTTGTATTTTTCATAAAATATTGATTTTTCAGTGAATAATGAAAAATAACTATTTTTGTAAATTTTTTATTTATTTTTAATAAATAAATAATTTAAAAATAAAATAATTCTTTTAATTTTATTTAAAACTGACATAATTATTATTTAATTTCATTTAATATAATTAATTACATTTAAATAATATTTATATTGGATTTTAGTATAATTTTAAGGCTTAAAAATGCATATTTCTAATTTTTTTTTTAAAAGTGCATAATGGTAATCTATTTTAAAAAATAAAAATTACACATAATGTGGAATTATTTAAATTAAATTTATAGATTATATATCTATATTTATAAATTTAAATTAATATAATGAATATTACTAGTCATATAGTTAATGTAAAATCACTTTTCCTTGAAAAATGTATTTTTCAGAAAACTGCTTATCATCGAGCTTACGAGTTTGATTTAAATTAAATTATAATAATTATGTGAACTGAATTTGATAAAATGGATTAATTTTTTTGAATAATCATAATTTATATTATATAATAATTTCAACATATTTTTTTTTCATAATGAAGAGTAAAAGCATTAAAAAAATAGTTACCATGGTAAAAAAAATAAAAAGGTAAAAGTGAGAAACATTAGAGGTAAAGAGGATAGCATGTTTAATTTTTTTTTTCTATTTAGTGTTATATATTTTTATTGTAATTATATATCATCCAATCCTTTATTTGTAAATTTTTGAGGCACTTGTCTTGATAGTGACTTCCCATTATTGAATAGTTTTAGATATTTACAAAAAAGACCACTCCTCAATTATAAAAGGGAACCCCCTCCCCTAACTTCTTCACACCTCTCAATCCATTTGAATTGAAAAAAACCTACTAAAATCACTCCCCAAAATACTTAGACATAGTATAGAGCATTTGGTATTTCCAAATGACCATCCTTATGGTTCTTAATAATAGATCCAAAGGAAGTTCCTCCAAGTGAAGTTATCATCTTCACTGAGCTTTTTTTTACTTCTTCTTTTTCCACATTCAATTATGTATTAAAAATTATAATATAATAAAACCATTATATAATAAATACCGGGTTGTTATTATATTTATTTAATAATATTTATCCATCTCCCCTTCCATCAAATGGAAAACAAAACCATTGTTCATGTATTTGGCGAACTTCCGCCTCATGAACTGATATAATTTGTTGTACACAATCACCTATCAATTATATTAATGGTTATTAATTTAATATTTATATATGATATTAATGAAATATTAATAAATATGGAAAATTAATATATTATATAATTTATTACCATATCATCAATTGAAGAATGGTAATGTCGTTTGTGTGTATGGTGATCTACTGCCTCACGAAGCGATGCGATTTGTTTTTTATTACTGCATCACATTGATGGTACATAAAAGTGAATTTAAAGAAATAATATGATATTTATGATATAATTATTATTATGGAAATATAAAATAACACTTACCATCTTTCCATTATTATCTTTGAAAAATGGAAATGTTACACATGCATACGTACGACCTACCGTCTCCATGATTGTAACTTAGTTCATTTGTAAAACCCATAATTCATGATTATTTTTTAAAATTATAATATATGTATAAAAATGATAATTATTTCATGATTATTATTATTAATATTTTAATGGACCAGAACCTCATGATCCATAACTTTGACAAATTCTAGGATCCAAAGGGGTCGCACCTTATTGGCGCGATCGACCGATCGGTGCGACCGATCGGTGGTATCCAACCTTGTTGGGTTTTCCTTCTACAGTTTTTCCCGTAACGCCTCTTTTAGGACCTTTTAACCTTTTAAGGAATTTCGAGGGAGTTTTTAACCCATAATTAATATATAAAAATCCCAAGAAATCTCCCTACAAAATAACAATTAATTCAGTTGTGTGTAACCACCCAACCGCGTGGTAGAACCATGATTCGACTTCCAAGGCGTTCAAATTTCTTATCCTGTAACTTTGGTATCTCCTCTATTTATCATGCTGGATTTTTTTCTTCTCCTTCCTCTTGGATAGTCTCCTTATCTTCCTTGTACGTTTGAAGTCCTTTCTTTCCTGAGGCAAGTGGTGCACCTGTACCGGAGCCCTGCAAGTCGCGCATCCCCTATTCCTAACACGGAGTTGGAACTTCGATCTTTGATCAACCAAGTAGGGGTTTTACCTTCATCTCTCCTTTATGTGTATCATGCGGGGTGGGTATGATTTTTCCCCTGTGGAAATTGATGAAATCAAACTTAACAAATATAATGAACAAACCTTTAAAGAACGAAAGGGGGGTGTGATCGATGTTCTGCTGTACTCTTTATGTTGTTATGTGTTGTGAATTGTACGGGCCTATGCTCACTAAAAATCATGGCCATTGGTGGTCTTTCTCTGTTCACTATTGAATATCGGTGCTCCTGGATGTTTAAATAACCGTAACGTGGAATTGGTTAATTATATATACTCGGTTAAATAAATTTAAAGCACCAGGATCAACTCTTTTCTATGATAACCCCAGTTAAAGAACAGTGGAATTGAAACCATGGAGTGTGTTAAATCTTATCTAAAAATACCTGCATGGGCCTGCCTTGTGTTGCTGGTAGTGGTTTGGTTGTTTCTTTCACGGGCTGATTGCTGGGGTGATACGGGTGGGGATGGGATCCCCTATTGTTGTACTTTTGCTGGTTTTGAATTTGAGGTTGTGTGGTTACTCTGCTTATATCACGAATTGGGGTGGAATCCTCTGTTGTTGAGAAACTGTTGGCTCCTAGATTTTGGGAACATGGGGCTGTATCTCGGAGTTTTCTTTGGTTCCAGTACTTTGAGGGATCTCACTTATCCCTTTGTTGTTGTGACTTTGCAAGAGAACCGGGTGTGAATGCTTAAATTGTTGTTTGGATGTTTCTTTCCTTTTTGGCTTGTGTTTATGACTGTTAGTTGCCCGGTAGTGAAGAATTCACCCTAATGGGATCACTTGAACATGAAAATAAGAATGGTTGAGTGGGGAATTAGTTTGGGAATGAGTTGTGACTCGGCCGTGAGTGCCGTGAATTCTCTTGTGAATGAATAGTAACAAGGGTGTTTGTGCTTAGGTTTTGGAACCCCTAGGTTGGGATGAGTGTTTGTTACCTATACATATATCTGTAGATTTTATGTTTCTTATTCTCTCCCCACCCAAGTTGAGCACTTAGTGCCGAACACCCCATTTCATGGAGAGGGTGTTTTCCCCAACACTCCTATGAGTGGCTGGTTATTAGCTTCTTTTCTGCTCCCTTTGCCGGATAGCCCAAGAATCTTAGGGTAGGCTTTGATGGACTAAGTTCCATTATTAGCCCAAGAATATTTGGGAGGGGTAGTTGTGGTGGTTGGCCTAGGTGTTTACGGGTAGGTTGTTTCCCAAGTATCTTCGGGATGAGCCCCATGTGTCTTTGGGTGTGACGGTAGCTTTCTGGCTCTGGTGTCTTCGGGCGTGGCAGTGGTTATTCTGGCCTAGGTGTTTATGGGCATGGTTACATGAGGTTGTTGTGGCCCAGGTGTCTGCGGGCGGGATAACAGTTGGGGCCCAGGTGTTTGCGGGCGAGATGTGTGGTTGTGGCCCAAGTGTGTGCGGGCGGGGTATGACAATGGGACTATGGTGAGAATGGAGGGATTGGTTCGATGTGTAGGATGTCTTCAATAACCAGTGGGAAAGTGGCGCGAGGTACCCAAACATCGATGTGCTATTACTATACTTTACTTGACTTGCGTTATTTGGGGAGTGTGCCTTGGTGAGACTTGGGTGGATAGTTTACCTTGTTAGGTGTTTGGTTATCTCTTTTTCCACGGGGCATTAGAATGTCTCTTCACTTGTGCACGATAGTCTTTGGTTTTCCCTACTGAGTGTACTTGTATGCTCACTCTATGTATATAAAATTGTTTTCAGGTTTCCAGGAGGATTTTAGGGATCATGCGGGACCGTACTAGAGCGGACCTTGGGGCAGTTGCTGTTGTCATTTTCTTTTTTCTTGGTACTTTACCTTTTGAGTTTTGTGGCTTGTATCTTTTACTTTTGAACATGCATATGGGAATGGTTTACTTTTGGATTTACCTTTACTTTCAGCTTCGGTATTGTTGGGGTTGATGTCTTATCTCCCGATCCTATTAAAGAAAAAGGGTAATTCCTTCCATCTTGTGAGTGATTCTATACCCTTGGCGCTGGTCGCCACTCTGGGACCTATTGAAGGAAGGTTTTGGAGGTTATTATCTCTCCTTCAACTTGAAGAAGGAAGGGTCTGGCAATCTGCTGTCCCTTCCCTCATCTTAGTGAAGGTGGGTCGTGACAGAATGGTATCAGAGGAACAGGTTGAGAGATAGGATGGAGTCTGGAGTTAGGTACAGTGAGGGTTGAATGGGATGGTAGGGAAATAGTGTTGGGTGACCTTGGTGCGTGAATTAGGCCCGGGAAGACTGGCTAGGACATGGAATTTTAGGCCCCCCGTGATCCGATGCAAGGACTCTGGACCTACCGAACGACCAAGTGAGTCCACGCTGATTTTAGGGTAGAGACCCTAGGAAAGGTACATGCATCATAATGACTTGTGTTTTCGTGTTCATGGGTGTCTTGGGGATTCAAAATAAATGGAGAAGTCAAAGAAAAATTAAGAGCCATATTCTGCACTACTCGGGCTTAGGCATTCCTTATTTACCTTGTAGCTATGGAACCTGGGAGACGACCACGAGTTGTGCTGGCGATCGAGGCCCAGGAGGTTGACGTGGCCGATCGGCAGAGGGATAAACAAGAGGAGGAGGAAGACCAGTGGAAAAAGTCTCTTCGAGCCTTCCAGCGACAGACCCTCGAAAAGTATGAGGGCAACACCATTGACATGAAGACGGATAGTTGGATAGAGGAGCTGGTGATAGATTTCAGCTTGATCCGGGCTCCGATGGAGTACTGGGTTCCTCTGGCCGTGAGCCAAATGCGGGGAGTAGCGCGTTAGTGGTGGATGCTCTACCTGGGGGAGAGGAGAGAGGCTGAGGTGGCATGGGCTGATTTCGAGAAAGAGTTCCAGGCGGAATTCCTCTCTTCTACGATGAAAACTGAGAAGAGTCAGGAGCTACTCTCCCTCCAGCAGGGGAGTATGTCATTAAGGGAGCTGTGGATCAAGTTCAAGGATCTCCTATGATTTTCTCCGGACCTCTTTCCAGATGAGGAGTCTCAGGCGAGACGTTTAGAGGAGGCGCTCTGACCTTCCCTCCAGTACGCTGTTACCCCCTTCACCTTGCCGACATACTTGGAGGTCCAGAAGAAGGAAGAGGTGGTGGAGAGGATGCACACACTGGGAGGTGTGTCACAAGAGGGGATCCAGCTAGGATCATCGAAGGGGAAGGCCGTCAACACCAGGCATCCAACATCAGGGCCCTCTAGGTTTCGACCATTAGGGAGCAGGCCCCAGCAGTTCCAGTTCCAATCTCCCGACCCTCTCCCTTTCTCTTAGGGCTCAGGTCAGAGATGCTACATCTGTGGGAGCCATGTGCACCTCTGGAACCAGTGCCTGGATAGAGTGCAGTACGATGGTGGTGGGCAGGTTCAGTACCCACCTCAGCAGCAGCAGTATCCAGCGAGGCCTTTCCGGCAGCAGCAGTAGGGTCAGTGAGCTCCCACTCCTCCGAGGGCAGATGTTGCAGGGGGAGGCCAACCTCAGGGAGCTCCTCAGGGACCTCTACCAGGACGTGGTTGGGGAGGTGCCCAACAACCGAGGGGCATATGTGCCAGGCGCGGGCAGTTGCATGCCGCAGAGGCATCAGTTTCAGCAGGACCGGAGGTCATTCGAGGTACGATCAGTTTTTTCAGTACCCTTGCTTACGTCTTGTTCGATACAGGAGCTTCACACTCCTTTTTTACACCCAGTCTAACCCGTGCCTTGGGTCTAGATGCCTAGAGACTTCCAGTTCCCCTGGTGGTGAGCACACCATTCGGAGGTCAGAACAACTTGATATATGTTTGTCGAGGATGCAGACTGACGATAGGGCCGCATCAGTCAGTCAGGGACCTCCTTCTATTGCAGATACAGCCATACGATGTCATCCTAGGCATTGACTGGCTGTTCTCTATATGTTCCGTCATCGACTGATTCTGTGGAAGGGTCGTGTTTTCATATTTTGGCGGCCGACATGTTACTTTCACCGGCGAGAAGGGTGGCCATAAGGGCAGTAGGTGAGAGGGAACCCTCCTCTCCTTGTTAGTTGATCTATTAGTGGAGTCAGTGAATGTAGAGATGATGGAGGTACCAAGGATTGTCAGTGAGTTTATGGACGTCTTCCCTGAGGAGGTGACGACTATACCCCCTCGACGTGATGTCGAGTTTGGGATAGACTTGAAGCCTGGTGCTCGTCCGATTTCGATGGATCCCTACCAGATAGCACCTTCGGAGCTATGAGAGTTGCAGATTCAGATTGACGATCTGATGAAGAAGGGTTTTGTTTGACTAAGTGCGTCACCGTGGGGTGCTCCTGTGTTGTTTGCGAAGAAGGAAGATGGTAGTCTAAGGATGTGCATAGACTATAGGAGACTGAATCAGGTAACGATCAAGAATCCCTACCCTCTTCCAAGGATAGAAGATCTCTTTGAACAGTTGAAAGGGGAAGGATGGTTCTCAAAGATCGACCTGTGGTCTAGATATCACCAGTTGAGGGTGAAGGAGGGCGACATCCTAAAGACAGCCTTCAGGTGCAGATATGGGCACTTCGAGTTTTTGGTCATGCCGTTCGGCATTACGAATGCTCCAGCTGTGTTCATGGGGCTTATGAACTCCGTCTTCCAGGAGTATCTGGATCAGTTCATGGTCGTGTTCATTGACGATGTCCTGATCTACTCAAGATCAGAGGAGGATCACGCTGAGCACCTGAGGATGGTTTTGGAGGTCCTCTGACAGCACCAGCTCTATGGAAAGTTGTCCAAGTGAAAGTTATGGATGTGAGAAGTGCACTTCCTTGGACACGTGGTGTCTGAGCGGGGGATAACAGTGGACCCATCAAAGGTCAAGGCAGTTGTTTCTTGGGAATAACCCAAGAACGTGGCAGAGGTCTGTAGCTTCCTTGGGCTGGCAGGTTACCACCGGAGGTTCGTACCCAACTTTTCCTGAGTTACAACAGCTTTGATAGCCTTGACGAAGAAGGATAGGGCTTTCATATGGGATGAGCAGTGTGAGACAGCCTTCAGCTATCTGAAAGAGAAGTTAGTGAGTGCCCCAGTACTGAGATTTCCAGAAGAAGGGGCGGCGTATGAGGTGTACTATGATGCTTCAGGACAAGGAATCAGGTGTGTGCTGATGCAACGATAAGGAGTTATCTCTTATGGGTCTAGACAACTACTCCCCCATGAGTTTAATTATGCCACCCACGATCTGGAGCTCGCAGCGGTCGTTTTTTCACTAAAGCTGTGGCGGCATTACCTCATCGGAGATCACTTTCTAGTCTTCACAGACCACAAAAGCTTGAAGTATATCTTCTCCCAACGAGACCTGAACCTACGATAGTGAAGGTGGATGGAGTTCCTCCAGGATTACGATTTCTATATTTCCTACACCTCAGGGAAAGGAAACATGGTGGCTGATGCCTTGAGCAGAAGGTCATAGAGGGATGCGGTCCGAGAGTCAGCAGACGCTTGGAGGGCGATGGAGGAGTTGGTTTCCCTACACCTGGATGTGAGGATGGATAGTGGAAGGGGTTTCCTATATCAGATGAAAGTACAGTCTTCTCTGTTACATCAGGTGGAGGAGTCTCAGTGGGGAGACCCAGAGAGTGAAGTGATGCATGACCGGGTTTTCCAAGGCGATGCTCCAGAAGGGTGGACAGAGGATGGTCAGAACCAGATGCTTTTCTCGGGAATAATGTTCGTTATAGAGGCGATGCACGAGAGGGTCCTTAGAGAGTTCCACATCTCACCCCTGGTGGTGCATCCAGGAGTTTCCAAGATGTACCAAGGTCTGAGGGGACAGTTTTGGTGGCCTGGGGTAAAGCAAGCAGTGGTAGAGTTGTGGTCAAGTGCCTAGTGTGTTATCAGGTGAAGGCTGAGCACCGTGTTCCAGGTGGTTTGTTGCAACCCTTAGATATCCTCGAGTGGAAGTGGGATGACATATCAATGGATTTCATCACGAGGATACCCAAGGTTCAAGGAGGATATGATGCCATCTCTTTAGTAGTAGACCGGTTGACGAAGTCAACTCTCTTTCTAGAGATCAGGGAGTCGAGTGTAGTGGACGCTCTAGCACGGAGGTATGTGAAAGAGGTGGTGTAGTTGCATAGAGTTACGAGGTCCATAGTCTCGGATAAAGATGAATGATTTACCTCACGAGTCTGGAGGGGTTTGCAACATGCTTTTGGCACCTAGATACGCCTTAGCATTGCTTTCCACCCCCAAATAGATGGGCAGACAGAGCACACCATCCATACCTTGGAGGATATGCTGCGAGCATGCATCCTGGACTTCAGAGGATCATGGGTGATACACTTTCCTCTGGTAGAGTTCTCCTACAACAGTAGATACCACTCTACCATTGGCATGGCTCCGTTCAAAGCTTTGTACGGGAGGCCGTGTCGCTCACCCGTGTGCTGGACAGAAGTCGGGGAGGCGGGTGTTCTTGGCCTGAAAGTGGTATAGAGCACAACAGAGAAGGTGAAGCTTATACGAGAGAGGACGAAGGTATCTCAGGACCGAAATAAGTCATATGCGGATGATAGAATAAGGCCCTTGGAGTTCGAGGTTGGGGACCACACGTTCTTGAAGATCTCCCCTCGGTGTGGGCAGCGGAGGTATGGAAGGGGAAGTAAGCTCTCTCCCAGGTTCGTCGGACCCTTCGAGGTGTTGCACCGGGTCAGTGATGTGGCTTATCAGATGGCGTTGCCACCACATCTAAAAAGGGTGCATGATGTTTTCCATGTGTCCCAGTTTCGTCAGTATCTGCACGACGATTCGTACGTCCTCGACTGGGGAGATCTAGATATCAAAGATGATTCAACCTTCGTGGAACGACCAGTGATGATCGAGGGTCGTGAGGAGAAGGTGCTTCGTAGAAAAACCATCCCATTGGTTCGCGTGTTATGGAGGAATGGTGGGCTTGAGGAGAGTACCTGGGAGAGGGAAGCGCAGATGCGTGCCTAGTACCCAAAGTTGTTTTTAGTTTTATCCTATTTTGTTAGTACTTGTTTGCTATGTAATGCTTTACCTTGTTGATTATGGGATGTGCAGTTTCCTTTTTCTATGAATGTGTGTGAAGTGTCCTAAAGGATGGGGAGGGGAGGACCTGATTCCTAGTTAGGAAGCATTAAAGTGGATGCGCCTAAACCCATGTGGGCGAGTCAGTGCCGCCCAAAGCAGATAGTATCTTAACACGGAGGAAGGGAAACCCATCTCTCACATAGCCGGACGGTTTAGTATTTTTTTGCATGGTTTCACAGGGAAATGAGCGGTAGGACGTCTGTGATTATTCAGGAGATAAGGTGTTCCTGTGTCATAGAGGTTCACTCCTGAGAGGTACCTTCTGGGGTGGTTGTTTGGACCCCCCTCTTTCCTTCAGGTCTGGTTCTAGATTCTTGAGGGCGAGAATAGTTTGAGAGGTATCTGATGTAATGGACCAGACCCTCATGATCCATCCCTTTTCCAAATTCTAGGATCCTAAGGGGTCACACCTTATCGGCGTGACCGATCGGTGCGACCGATCAGCACAACCGACTGATCAGTGTTATCCATCCTTGTCAGGTTTTCCTTCTACAGTTTTTCCTGTAACGCCTCTTTTAGGACCTTTTGACCTTTTAAGGCGTTTTGAGGGTGTTTTTAACCCATAATTAATATCTAAAAATCCCAAGAAACCTCTCTACTAAATAAAAATTAATTCAGTCGTGTGTAACCACCCAACCGCATGGTAGAACCACGATCCGACTTCCAAGGCGTTCAAATTTCTTATCCCGTAACTTTGGGATCTCATCTATTTATCACACTGGATTTTTTTTTCTTATCCTTCCTCTTGGATAGTCTCCTTCTCTTCCTTGTGTGTTTGAAGTCCTTTCTTTCTCGAGGAAAGTGGTGCACCTGTACCAGAGCCCTGCAAGTCGCGTATCCCCTGTTCCTAACGCAGAGTTGGAACTTCAATCTTTGATCAACCAAGTAGGGGTTTTACCTTCGTCTCTCCTTTCTGTGTATCATGCGGGGTGGGTATGCTTTTTCCCCCTATGGAAATTGATGAAACCAAACTTAACGAAGATAATGAATGGACCTTTAAAGAACTAAAGGGGGGTGTGATCGATGTTCTGCTGTACTCTTTATGTTATTATGTGTTGTGAATTGTAAGTGCCTATGCTCACTGAAAATCATGGCCATTGGTGGTCTTTCTCTATGAACTATTGAACCTCAGTGCTCCTGGATGTTTAAATAACTGTAATGTATAATTGGTTAATTAAGTATACTCAGTTAAATAAATTGAAAGCACCATGATCAACCCTTTTCTGTGATAAACCCGGTTAAAGCATAGTGGAATTGAAAACATGGAGTGTGTTAAATATTTTAAATATGAAAATACTTGCATGGTCCTGCCTTGTGTTGGTGGTAGTGGTTTGGTTGTTTCTTTCATGGGACAATTGCTGGGGTGATACTGGTGGGGATGGGATACCCTGTTGTTGTACTTTTGCTGGTTGTGAATTTGAGGCGGTGTGGTTACTCTGCTTATATCACAAATTGGGGTGGAATCCTCTGTTGTTGAGAAACCTTTGGCTCTTGGATTTTGGGAACATGGGGCTGTATCTTGGGGTTTTCTTTGGTTCCAGTACTTCGAGGGATCTCACTTATCCCTTTTTTGTTGTGACTTTACAAGAGAACCGAATGTGAATGCTCTAATTGTTGTTTGGCTGTTTCTTTCCTTTTTGGCTTGTGGTTATGCATGTTAGTTGCCTGGTAGTGAAGAATTCACCCTAATGGGATCACTTGAACATGAAAAGAAGAATGGTTGAGTGGGGAATTAGTTTGGGAATGAGTTGTGACTCGGCCGCGAGTGCCGTGACTTATTTTGTGAATAAATAGTAACAAGGGTGTTTGTGATTAGGTTTTAGAACCCCTAGGTTGGGATGAGTGTTTGTTACCTATACATATATCTGTAGATTTTATGTTTCTTATTCGTGCCCCACCCAAGTTGAGCAATTAGTTCCGAACACCCCATTTCATGGGGAGGGTGTTTTTCCCAACACTCTTATGAGTGGCTGGTTATTAGCTCCTTTTTTGATCCCTTTCCCGGATAGCCCAAGAATCTTTGGGCAGGCTGTGATGGACTGAGGTCCATTATTATCCCAAGAATCTTCAGGCAGGGTAGTTGTGGTGGTTGGGCCAGGTGTTTACGGGTAGGTTGTTTCCCAAGTATCTTCGGGATGAGGCCCAGGTGTCTTCGGGCGTGACAGTATCTTTCTAGCCCAGGTGTCTTCGGGCGTGGCAGTGGTTGTTCTAGCCTAGGTGTTTGCGGGCATGGTTACGTGAGGTTGTTTTGGCCCAAGTTTCTGTGGGTGGGATAGCGGTTGTGGCCCAGGTGTTTGCGGGCGGGTTGTGTGGTTGTGGCCCAGGTGTGTGCGGGCGGGGTATGGCAGTGGGACTGCGGCGAGAATGGCGGGATTGGTTCGATGCGTAGGGTGTCTTCAATAACCAGTGGGAAAGTGGCGCGGGGTACCCAAACATAATCATATTAGAGGGAATTTTAATCTTATCATTTCCCTTTGAATATCTAAAATTTGATTCAATGAGACACCCCATACCTACACTATTATATATAGAGATAAAAACACATCCTTTACTTACTATATTTGATACCAACTGAAGTTAACCAAACATAACCATCCACAATTACACTATTAATAAAAAATACCAATTAATTAACATACCCATTTCTTTTTGGGTTTAGAGTTTTAAATAAATTGTAAATATCTTTAACTAACAAAAGGAATTTCCCCCCACTAAACCAAGGGTTCCTTATTTTATAATAAGTCTCCAATACCTCCCAAAAAATTCTCCACACATGACACAATTATAGATATATCATATGTAATATAATTATTCATAACTTGTGGAAATAGAATCATAAAAAAGGGTGAGCTAAATCTCTTAAAAAACAATACATAAAAAATAAAAATTAAGTATCATACATGAGAATAAGATAAGTATATTGGTATGAAAATATAATCAAGGTATATGAACACATCAAAAGGAAATGATACCCTAATAAAACATGGATCATAATTCATGGATCCCAATATAAGGCTTTTGGAAAAAAATATGTAGATATCATTGGGTCATGAAATTATAAGAATGTATAAATAATAAAAGAAAGACATCATAAGCATAAGTTAATTCTCATTGAAAATATGACATAACATAGTGGAAAGAGTTCCATAGTGGATTGGGTTTACTCCCTAGTCTCAAACATATAATATCATGGAATATAAAATATTAACCAATTAATTATAGGGATATATAATTTTAGGCACGATATGTGATGGGTGCTTTCTCTCCCGGATCTCCCCTATCCCTATCTACATCACCTAGAGTTTCCTCCTAAAACCTTATGATGTGAGCTTGGTGGCATGCCTAAGTGATTCTCTTCCCTCACCTTATTCTCTTCCCCTATTTTCGCCTCTTTATTCTTCTTCCTTACCTATTTGGAGGCCGGTTGTTGGTGTCTGTGTTGGATCCCTTGGTCGCTCCCCTGCTCTAACCTCTGGTTCCCTTGTGGCTTTCCAGGTCAGATCTGAAGCAGTATTTCTTATAGGTTTTGGGATTTTGTGGTTTGGTGGCTATTGGTTCTAAAGGTGCTCCGACATCAGAATTTCTTTAATTCTGGGGTTTTCCCTCATCATCATGACATCATTCGGGTTCCTCATCCTCTCCATTCACTATTCTGGCCTCATGTCTATCCACGCCTCTCTAAGGCAGATCAAGATCGAGGTGACACTGAGGTTTTGGGATATGGGTTTGGAGGCTGTCAGAGTTCTAGGTGCATGTCCTTCATTGGTGGTGAGTATGAGTTTCTCTTCCACAAGGCATTCAGTGATGGTTTGTGGGTTTCTTTCTACTTTCATTGGTGTGGTGGGGATTTGCTGGTCGGTCCCTTAGGTTCTGGTGTGGCGATCTCATCATCTATTTGGTTCCTTCTTTGGCTATTTTTTTTGGATCATCTCTATTGCAATTTGGTGTCTAGATTTGACTCTCTGTGGAGGCTTTAGTGTGACGAAGATGCGGTGTCAAGGAAAGTGATCTTCATTAGTGTCTATGGTTTGTTTTAGGTTTGTTTCATTTTTTTGTGAATGTATTCATATTGTATGGTGGGGATCTTGTATGGAGACATCGATGGTGTGGTTCTGCTTCTCAAAAAACCTTCTCTGGAATTTCTCTAGTGGTATTAGGGTGCCGACGATGATAAGTGGTAATCAAGAAGGCTGTGAAATGAATTTCTTTGACATGATGATCAATATATACTTGGGTTTAATTTTGGATTTTGTGGTTTGAATTATAATTTCTGAATCCCTCATAAATTATGATTTAAAAAATTTCTTGGTTTTTGTGTTGAAGTTTGAATTTTAGTTTGGGATGGGTTTTCTTTGTTTGAATTTTGTGTGTGATTTGTTTGTATGGTTCCCACTAACCCAAAAAGTGGTTTATTTTAAAAATGAAAAAAGGTATTTAGAGGATATATAATTTTAGGATCACCCTTTACATCATAATATATACATGAATAAGTGTTCCATATGAGAAAATATTCATAATTTCATCAAATAATAATTAACATAATAAAGAAATGTATTTCATGAATATTTTTATAAAACATAATCATAAGCCATCCATAGAAAGATAATGAAGGTTATTATTAGAATATTTCCACAATGAAACATAAGAATTATTAGAGGATGTTGACATAAATGATTTTTTACAAGATTATGGGTTATTTAACACTTTTGAGTTGTATCATATAATAAGAGATCAATAATATGATATTTTAATACTGCAAGTTCAATATCCCCAAATAAAAACATCAGAAGAGAATTTATAGGGTAATATATAAAACATAACTCCAATGAAGATAGATATTTTATAGTTTTAGAGGAAAATGGAAGCTAAAATATTAAAAGAGTTTTCATAAATCTTTTTTGTCAAAAACTGAACCCGATAAACCATCTAAATGGTACTCAAAAGAGTTATGACATGGCCTGAAGGGAGTTATGTATCCCTATAGGATGCATGGTAGTTAATGGGAATCAAAACAACCAAGAGAGAAATATTTCACCATAATAATAACTTATCAAGACAAAGAAATTGATATAAAACAATAAATAGTTGGTATTTTAACCTCTCATCAAGAGAAAAGTACCACAAAAAGATAGATAAAAGTATAAAAAATATTATATAAACAGAATTCATTAGATAAAACCATCAATACATCACCACTAGATCCCCATGTAATAAGTGTATCACACATTCCACTAGTCACCACCAACTCTCGAGGTCCCGCTAATCAAGTAGAACCACCACCTCTGAGTGTTACTTTCTATAACAACCCCAACTCTAGTATCCTAGAGCCAATGGCTATTTTATTACAATGGGACAAATATATAGGATCCAATAGTTAAATAGACTTAGTAAAACCTTATACGTAACAAAGTTTTACATTACATTCAAAAAACAAGAATACATCATCTGAAAACATGAAAACATTATTATTCTTCTTTCTCCCCTTTTATCTTACACAGTACTCTTCTTGGTTTCTTAGGAAAACGTAAAACAATATAAAGGGGTGATCTCAGATGCTAAAAAAGGTGTAGAGTATAATGGAAACAATTATAAATAATACATTATATAATGAATAAATAAACTAATTTATGTCACATCAAATGAAACTAAAAACATAGATAAATCCATAGACAAAAAAATAATAAATAAATGATTGGATAACAATAACTGATAATATAGTGATGGGAATGCATAAAACAATAAATATTAAACAAAACTTAAAGGACTTACACCAAGAAAAATTACATAAAGGGTAATAATTCTCCCATTACCATATCTTAATTGTCTCATGAGACCCACTAGTTCACTAAGGGGGTATATAATTCTGGGCCTATCCCATTACATAATAGTCCAATGCATTCCATCACATATCAAAATATTACACAACTTAATGTTCAAGTAAGGAAAAATATAGATACTCATCATAATTTCTCAATGAGGCATATCATACAAGATTTCTCCATATAGAAGAAAGAATTATATGGTACAAAATTATTTTCCCCAATCCATGAATCAATAATGATATATGAATTTTATAAGGTAGGATACCAATATAATGATAGATAAATACTTTATAATGGTTTTTAAGTATCATGTATATAATCTAGGCATATCCCCTAGGAGTTTCAAACTAGGTATGCATCAAGGCCCATTTTCACGCATCAAGTGATGATCAAGTCAAATTCTAATGCACCCTTTTTAGGGTTATTTATTCTAGGTACAAATGTTCCAGATCTACACCCACTTGTATTATCTATATAGATATTTATTTTCTTGGAAAACCACACACACATTACTTCACCCAAATTTTAGGATGGTTTTATAGTTATGTGATAGTTCGATCATTATAACATCTTAGAAAAAGGATATAATGAGAGGGAGTAAGTAATCTCTCATTTAGAATAATTCAAATGGATGGTAATAATATGGAATTAAAATTATTTCCGTATATGAAAAAGAATCATCAAATACAATATAATAAATTAATTTCAATTGAAAATTAAATGAGATTATTTGGGAAACCCTTACCTCTTGAAATTTTTAGCTTATAGAAGCGCCTTTAGACCAACAAAACTCTTTAAGATTGGAAAGAAAATAATGGAAGAGACTCATTATGAGGTATATGATGAGAGAAATTAAAATTGGTTTTCTGAGAATGGGAATATGGGGTGGGTATTTATACTTGAATAGGAGTTGTATTAGAGGTTTTAATAATGATTATTTTTCCATTAAGGCCGACCAATTTTGGGTGGAATTAATTCCAACATTTTTGGTTGAAAATTAATGTTGTAAAGGATTTTATGGTCATAATATAAATCAATCACCTATTTAATTTTATGTTATTTGTTAAATATATTTTTATCAATAATAATGATTAATAAAATTGATAATTTCATGGAAATTATAGTTTTTTTCTTTTCAATCACACTTTAGTATTTTTATTATAAAATTTTAATTTGGATGTATTTTTATTTATGTGTATATTATACACTAATATATCAACATTTTTAATTTAGATAATGAAATCTAGATCTAAATTTTTAGGGATGATAAGTATTCATAAAGTCAACGCTGATGTGGATCCGACTAGAGGAGTCCCACCACAATAAACTGGTCATGGAATTTTTTACATACTTTTATTGTATGCAAATTTTAAAATATATTAGATAAAATTATTTTTATCATTTCATCCAAATTTATGAGTATATTATTTGTACTTTATCTTGGTCAAAAGAGTATATGAATTCAATGCATCTAGATTCAATGAATCTACCACACTTGAAATACTTCCATCAAAGATTCGACCATAAATAATATAATAAATTGTGTAAGAGGATGTAATTTTGATGTGGATGCACAATAAATAAGGGAGAATGTTCACATAAGACAACAATATAATATTATACTATTAAGGTATCAAAAAATTCATGGACATTCGAATTATTGAATCTGGATAGTCTGTCTAGACAATATTATTTTCTATAAATATTCTTGCATAAAAATTTCAATAAATGGCCCAAAAGATGAAATTTTAAAGGAGGAAATAAAAGGAATGTATGAAAAACTTTCTTGAAGAAAAATTATCCAGATGAATCCATTTTTTTTTCAAAAACATATAACCTTTCATATGATAAAATTCATGAAAATGATTTATTAAGGGTTAAGAATTAATTTTATTTATGCAATAATCATAGTTTACTAATAAATTACTTAGTATATAATAAAATAAAAACCAAATAAAATATAAAATTTTAAAACAAATAATATAGTTTTAAGTGTATAATTTATATTATTTATTGAATTAAAAAAATAAAATATATTCTAAATACCTGAGTTGTTATATTCTCCCTTTTATGAAATTTCATCCTCGAAATTTAGTTTTATACCACATGGTGAAAGAAATATGGTAATTATGTATCATTACTTCTTGGGGTTCTAATTTTTCATTTTATAACTTTTGATTTATCTATAACACTTTAATAAGGAGGGTTTTCTTGTTCCTCAATAATTTCTCTCTAGTGGAAAGAATATAGAAAAAATATTTAATATAATAAAAATTTGGTTCGACCTCTATCCCATATGTGGCGAATACTTGAGTTAGCTCTAGCATGTATTTAATTAGAATTGAGATGTGAAATAATCCATGAACCTTAGAGAGGTTGGATTATAGGTCTAAATGATAAGCTAAAATACAATTATCTCTAGGATCTGAAATGGCCTGATGTACCTTAGACCTAAATTTAACTTCTTCCCAAACCTTATAACCCCTTTTCATGGTGATATGTTTAATAAGATGTGACCACTTACTTAGAATTACAATTAGTTCCATTGGTTATCTACATATCTAATCTATTTTCTATGAGTTTATTTGATATTATTATGGATTGCTTCAACCTTATCAGTTGTCTCCTAAAAAATTTATAGACCAACTAGCTTCATCTCTCCAACCACATCCCAGCATGTTGGAGTAAAATATCTTTTCCCATACAAGACCTCATATGGAACAATATATATTCTTGAAAGGAATATATTATTATATGAAAATTACATCAATGATAAGTATTGGTCCCACATTCCTAGGAAGTCAAGTGAACATGAACTTAGCATATCCTCTAAGGTTTGGATATCCCTTTATGACTACCCATCAATTTGAGGAAGATACACGATGATCAAATGTATTTTAGCGTTCAAATCCTTTTTAATACTCTTCCAAAATTTGGCTATAAAGAAATCCATGATAAAAACCAATTGATAATGGTGTATCATAAAGTACCACAAATTCATTGATATAAATACAAGAAAGATGTTCTAGGGATAGATCCTCCCTTATTGTAGAAAAATGTGTAGATTTGGTAAGGCGATAAAAAAACACAAATTATATCATTTTTATTTGATGTTTTAGGAATCCTAGTGATAAATTCCATTCTGATATTGTCCCACTTACACATAGGTTTAGGAATAGGTTTCATGGAACCCTTTAGATGTTTCCTATCAACACTAACTTTTTGTCATACCAAGAATCTAGACACATAATCAACAATTTCCCACTTCATGTTATCCCTCCAAAAGCGATCTTTTAGATCCTTATACATCTTGGTATAACCAGGGTGTATATAGAAGTTTTAGATATTATCATCATCTAGTAAATATCTCTTTATCTCAAGTACTGATGGTACATATAATGTTCTTCCAAATTTTATCACACCATCTTTATAGGTAAACCCTGATAATTTCACATCTTCCACGACTTTGATTTTATTCTCAATACTCTTATCATATTATTGAGACTTATTTATCTTCTCTAATAAAGACAGCTGGGAAATTACTTATAAAAGGATTTATGTTTACCCTTACTTAATAATTTCCACATCCAACTCTACCAACTAATTGAATATAGGATTGTTTTCTAACCTAATCATGGATAAAATCCCATGACCCTTTCTACTCAAAACATATTCCACCTTGTTTGACTTCCCAAAGAGGTATAATATTGCACAATATTAGTCTTTAAGTTATTCTACCCATCTACTCTACCTCATGTTAATCTATTTCTTTGTGAATATATACTTCTAATTTTTTATCGGTATATATGTCACATATTTCACCATAGAGATAGTGTCTCCATATCTTAAAATAAAAGATCACAGATCACAGATCAAGATCATGATCATGATTTGGATATTTTTATTAAGTTTTCAATTATTGTGATGCATAAGACTCTTCATTCTAGACGGGGAAACACCCTATCCCTTTATTTTACACATCAATTCATATAAAAAATATTTCTTTTCCTAATGGTAAAGTAAATACGACTGAATTTATTAACTTTTTTCTATAATTCCCAAAATATTTCCTCACATTCCTTAGACCATGAGAATTTAACCACATTACTTGTCAATTTGGTTAATGGATTAGATAATTAGGAAAAAATTTCAACAAAATACTGATAGTGACTAGCTAAGTTAAGGAAAATACATATCTCAATTATCCATTAGTATTGGAAATTTACTTACAACATTTATCTTAATGGGGTTGACTGATATTCCATATTTTGAGACAATATAACCAAGAAAAGAGACATGTGGAAGCCAGAATTTACACTTACTAAATTTCCCATAAATTTCCTTCCCCCTTATGGTCTCAAGGATAATTTGTAAATGATATTCATGCTCATAATAGAAATTTGAGTATATCAATATTTCATCCTTGAATAACACAAATAATTTATCAAGATGATACTTGAATATTCTGTTCATTAGATTCATAAGCATAGATAGACAATTAGTTAATCTGAAAGGCATGAACATGAACTTATAATTTACATACCTTATGTGAAAATCCATATTTGGCATATCATCCTTCTTGACTCTCAATTAATGAGAACCAGAACATAGATCAATATTTGGGAATTATTGGTCCCCTTTAAGTTGATCAAATAACTTATAAATGTGAGGTAAATGATACTTGTTCTTAAGAGATATGGAATTGATTATCCTATAGTAAACACATAATATCATGGACCTATCCTTATTATTCACAAAAAATATATGTTATCCCCAAGGTGAAACAATAGGGTGTACAAACCCCTTTTCACTTAATTATTGCAGTTGTTGCTTAAGCTCCACTAAATCCACCAGAGTCATCCTATAGGGAGGCTTAGATATGGGTTTTGTATCAGGGATAAGATCAATAGTGAATTAAACTTTACGATTTGGAGTGTATCTTGGTAGATACTCTTGGAATACATAAAGATATTCCTAGAAAAATTGATGCATCCTCTATTCTTAGGACATCATTTTCATTCACTAAATCATCACTGAGGATTTCATTAAAATTTCCCATAGGAGGAGGTTCCAAATAAAACTCAAGAAAAAAAGAATATCCACTAAATTTAATGGATTCTATACCATCCTCAGAGTTTTTAATAAATTTTTTCATTATACTTTAAAATCCAATCCATCCCAAGGATTATATCAAAGTCTACCATATGTATGATAATTAAATCTTCAAATAGTGTAAGTTCATGCATTAAAATGGGTATTTATTGACATATAATTTTTGTAATGATATTTCCACTAGGTTTTATGATTAATAACTTTATTCTTAAGTTTATAGAGAAATATCTAATGTTATTCTCAAACATGGAAGATATAAATGAGTGAAATGATCCAGAATAAAATAGAGCATTAGTTAATTTTGAAGTTACGACCAATGTACCTACCAACACTTAGTTAGGAACTTCAAATTTTTCAGTAGTAATTGCATAATCATGACCCTGTTCCCTGAGCCTCTTTTGTGGTATATTCCCTTGATAACTAGGGAATTGATTTAAATAATGTATCATCTTCTTAAAATTAAATAACTGTATATTGATGGCTTCCCTCTAACCTAGTAATTCATGAGCTTAGTGGTCATTATCTCCACATTTTTAGTAAACTCCCATTCCATTCAAGAAATTACTAGGGTGTTTCTCCCCATAGTTATTTCATGTTGTAAATTCCATCATTCCTTTATTTTATTTGTTAAAATTTCTACCAGCATAGTGCTCATCCAACCTCTTCTTATCCTTTTTCCCTTAAAAAATTGGATACTTGGAGAATTACTTTTTGGTCTTGATTTCACTAGTCCCAATCTCCTCATATGAGTAAAATATTTAGGAGACTTGTTCTTATCAAAGGTTTGGTTTTAACCCATGAAAGAATGAATAAATATTTATCTCTATGTTTTGAACATAATCAAAAACATTCCACACTAAACTTATAATGTTAGGTTCATACTCATCCACAACTTCCTCATCCTTCTTCCTTAAGTTTAGGAATTTTCTTTAAATTTATGCTCATTTCTTGTGAGGGAAGTAATTTTCACAGAATATATCTTTAAAATTATTCCTTTCCATGTCGATTATTTCTTCTACATTTTTGGTGTTTGAAATCAGTGACCTCCACTAGTTAACATCTCCCATTAGATGGTATAACTCCATGAAAACCTTCTCCTTATCATAATATCATAAGGTAATGAATACTTTATCATGGGTCTTGAACCATTGTTCTGATACTAATGGACTTGTGGTCCATTACATGAAGAGGTCCAATATTGATGAATCATTCTATAGAGAAATAGGTCATTCTATGTGATAAAGGTTATTAGTCATAACCTGGGTTAACTGACTTAATATATTCATAATTTTCTCTGATCCAATACCTATCTCATTGAATTTATCTAGAGGGAAATACCTATATTGATTTCAAGTGTTTACATGATTTTTCTTTATATTAGGATCCATTTCTAAACAGTGGTATATACTCAATTAGTGCATAAACAACACTATGATTTTCATTTCTAGAAATATTTCTATAATATCCTAATAGTTTCCTCCATGGTTCATGTTTTTTAACTATGTTCTTCTAAATCTACTTCCTTCGGTCTCTATTAAATTGACCTTTGATACCAACTATAACAACCACAAATCTAGTACCCTATATCCAGTGGCTATTTTATTAAAATGGTAAAAATACAGAGGATCCAAAAATTTAATATCCTTAGGAAAACTAGATACATAATAGAGTTTTACATTATATTGAAAAAAATAAGAAAACATATATTGAAAACATAAAAAAATTATTCTCCTCATTGAGACCCTTTTATCTTACATAGTACTCTTCTTGGTTTCCTTTAGAAAATTAAGACAATATAAAGGGGTGAGATCAGATTCTCAGTAAGGTGTAGTATAGAAAAAAAATATAAATAATACATTATGGCATGAATTAATAAACTGAGTTATGTCATATCAAATTAAACTGAAAGAATAAATAAATCCATGACCAACATAATAATAAATAAATTACTAGATAATAATAAATTATTATATAGTGATGGGAATTCATAATTCCATACATCTTAAACATAACATAAAGGCCTTGTGCTAAGACATCTTACATAGAGGGTAAGGACACTCCCATTATCCTATATTAATTATCTCATGAGGTCTACTAGTGCACTAAGGGTCTATATAATTTCGGGAACCACCCATAACATAGTAGTCTAATACATTCCATAAAATATCATAAGTTTACATTTATTAATGTTCAATAGAAGAACAAAATATATACTTAGTAAAATTTTTTAATGAGGCATATCATACAAGATTTTCCCATATAGAAGAAAGAATTATATGGTATGAAATTATATCCCCTAATACAAGAATCAATAATGATATATAAATTTTACATGATATGAAACCAATGAAATGATATATAAATCCTTTATAATGGTTTGAATGTAGAATTTAAATAATCCAAGCATATCCCCAGGAGCGTCAAACCAGATATGAAGTGTGGCCTGTTATCACGCACTATGTGAGGATCAAGTCAAAGAACAATGTTCCCTTTTCAAGGTTATTACACCTAGGTAAAACTTTTCCAGATCTACACCCACTTTTAATATCCATATAGATGTTTATTTTCTTATAAAATCACACACACATTACTTTACCAAAATTTTATGATGGTTTTATGGTTATGAGATAATTCAAGCATTATAATGGCTTAGATAAAGGATATAATGAGAGGGAGTAAGTAATATCTCATTTGGAATAATTTAAATGGATAGTAATAACATGGAATTAAAATTATATCATTATATTAAAAGGAAGCTTAAAATTCAATATAAAAAAAGGAATTTCAATTGAAAAATAAAGGTGATGATTGGGGAAACCCTTACCTCTCTTGAGCATCTTATCTTTGAGATGAATCATCAGACAAAAAAATCTCTTTAAGATTGAAGATATAGAAATGGAAGAGACTCTTTGGGAGGTATATGATTATATAACTTCAAATTGGGTGTGGGATAATGGAAATAGGATATGGGTATTTATACTTGAGAGGGGTGGTGTAAAAGATTTAAATAATGAGTATTTTTACATTAAGGCCAACCAATTTTGGGTGGCATTACTTTTAATGTTTTTGGTTAAAAATAAATGTTTTAAAGGATATTTAGGGTTTTATGATACATAAAACGCCCATTTAATTTTATGTTATTTATTATATATTTTTCATTAAGAATAATTATTAATAAAATTAAAAATTTCATAAGAATTTTACTTATTTTTCACTTTGAATTGCACTTTGGTACTGTTCTAAAATTTTAATTTCACCATATTTTTGTGTGTGTAGAATATAATATAAAATATCAACATTTTTATTTATATAATGAAATATGACACACATTTTTAGGGGTGATAAGTGTCCATGAATCCATCACTAATGTGGATACAACTAGATGGTTCCCAGCATAGTAATCCAGTCATAACATTTTTTCCCATTATTGGATTGGCCTAAAATTTTAAAATATGTTTTATCACTTTATTTGGATCATTTAATACAATTGGAGGAACATATGGTTAACATTTTATCATGATAAAAAGAAAGTGAAAATTCAATGCATCAAGATTCAATGAATCTACCATGATGAAAATATTTTCATCAATTATTCAACCATAACTCATAAAAAATATAATGTAAGTGGATGAAAATTTTAATGTGGATGTGAATGTCATAATAAAGAAATTATATTGAATACAAAAATACAATATTCTACCATTAAGGTATCCAGAAACATTAAAATATATTTTTTAAGTGTAAAATTTACACTCATTCTTGAATGAAAAACATTAAAATATATTTTAAAGACCTATGTTGTTACACTTTCACTTTTCCTAGACCTAAAATAGAAAAATATAAAATCTTATAAAGGAAAATGTATGGTGTGATAAAAAAATCCTAGTAGGATCTCTCCAAGAATTACATAAGTAATCCATGAAAATAAAACCACATATACTTAATTTTAAATAAAATAAGGCAAGCAAATATTTTCATAGTTCTTATGAAAACTTGTTTTTCAAAAAATTAAATTGCTAGAGTAAAATAGGTACAATAGTACATTATCATTAAAACAAGAATGATAATAATTCCCATAAAAATATACATGGGTTAAATATTTTATAATATCGACCTTTTTAAATCCTTTCAATTATCCATTATCAATCATATCACCATGGTTAAGAGACCTACATATAAGTTTTTACCCGGATTCTCACACATCATGGTGAAGTATGAATCTCAATGTTCAAAAATTAATATCCCCCAAGTATAAGGGTAATATGAGAAAATGAAAAATAATATACCCCCTCAAGTAGTTTTAGTATCATCTTCTTCATCAAATAATTTCAAGGTAGAGATAATACAATCCCAGTGTGTGTTATTTCCACCTAACTAACCAGGATTCCATGTAATTCAAGGAAAAAAAATCATATAATGGGATATCATTCATTTCAACCACTATAAAATAATTTCAAATAATCAATAATTTCATTGAACCCAAGTTCTTATTTCAAAAACATGTCATCACATCTCAAAAACCAACACCAAATGATTTTTCATCAAAACTCATATAATTTAAAAAAACCCATTTCATTTAAATTTCATAAATCATTTAATTCCATAATTTTATAAAGTATTTCATAAAATTATCCTTTTAAATCAAATTCATTTTTTTGGAAATCAATACTTTGTTTAAAAATACATACCCAAAGGTTTCAACACACAATCACCATGCCATTTATAAATCATCATCAATACCAAAAAATCAAGCATTAGAAATCCATTAGAAATTAATTGTAAAATAAAAAATAATTAAAAGATTTAATTGATAGTAATTTTTTACAAAACCACCTACCTCAAATAAATATAAACAACCACTCAATCTAGTATCCACCAATGGAGATTTGAAGGATTATACAGAGTCAGGAATAGATCCTAGATTCACAATTACCAAATAAAAATCTAAATATAACAACAAATAAATATATAACAACCCTCAATGGATAAATAATATAAGGGATAATGGAATTCATCAATATATCTAGGATACACTTACCAATATATACACAACACAACAAATGAAACCTAAATCCATGAAGAAAAAAGGTTGTAAGGGTTAAAATCAGATTAAAAGGGTCTCCAAAATGGTAAGGGTTGAATTAGGTTCATAAGATAATAGATTATAAATTAAATGGGGATTAAAATAAAAATAATTATAATGTTTCCCTTCCCTTCCTCATATCCATCAACATCACCAAATAGCTAATAGCCTCCACCAACTAACTCGTAGTGCTTAGAATAATTCCCAATATTCTAGAAGTCCCATTAGATAGATAGTGGGATTCTTGTAGGAACCAACTTCTAAAATCCTTCCACCAGCTATCCAGTGACACTCATCAGCTCGTTGGTGGATCTATTTTATCTATTTTTGCTCAGAATCAACTCCACACCCATTTTAAATGCCAAAAATTCCTCCCTACGTCTAAAGAAATAATCAAAACACTCCACCACACCCCTCTAAAAGTTAAAAAAGTGAAAAACAACTAAAAACCAATAGGTATAAATAAGAAATGATGGATACAAATAGAGATCAATAATAAAACAAAGGGAACCAAGAAAAAAATTGATTCATACCTGTATACTGGTAATGGGATGTTACATTTTATAACATGGTTGTAACCAAAAAATTATAAGTCACTTAAAAAATTATTTAAATGATTAAAATAGGACATTGAAAACCTAGATTTTAAAATAATTTTAATATTTAAACCACAAAAAATGAACTTAAAGATGTAAAATTTGGATGGGAAGATAAAAATATACATAAATGTAATGAAATACCGTTATTTATTATTATAAAACATAAAAAAAAATTAAAACAAAAAATTCATAAAATATTGGGAATAGAAATTACTTTTGAAAACCATGGAAAATTTTCTAGGAGTATTTATAAAAAATAACATATATAATGGCATGAAAATGATTTCATGCAAAAAAACATTAAACAAAGTTATTATCTTTACACATTTTTTAAAAAATCCAAAAATGAACCATGAAAAAAAGGTAAAAATATTCCTTTTAAAATTATATAGATAAATTGAAAGTTAATATAAAATGATCTTAAGAAACTATAGAATTATAAATAAGAATATTATTTCAACAATAAAAGGATTATTGATAGAAAGGAAAAAGAACATTTAAAAATGATGAGAGCTATTCTTAATAATGATATATTTTTATGAAGAAGGAAATACACAAAAGAAGAATATTTTGTTGTGAAAATGGAAATTAACCAAAGGAAAAGATAAACAAACATATGAAATAATGAAATTAAAAAATATAAGAAAAATATATGTGTACAGTGAAGGGAGAAAGTTTTCAACCTAATTAATAAGAAATTGAGTCAATGAAACCCTTATAATGCCATATTTTATAGTGTAAGAATCAATCAAAGATAAGATTATGATAAATAAATGAAAATCAATATAAAAAAAATAGGAAATATATTATAATACAATCATAAGGTTGAATGTACCCAACATAGAAGAATGAATATCATAAAGAGAGATTTTAACTCAACTAAAGGGAAATTGAGTTCACAAAAAAACCCTTATCGACATTAGTAATATATGAATCAAAATTACATGGGAAATGATCATGAAATGGACATTTAAATCATATTAATCAAAATTTATTTAGGATAAAATATATAAATGGGGAAATAATTATTGGTGGTATCGTGTAATGTAATGGAAGCTTGTGGGTTGGGGATTCGAAAATTTTCATCACAGGAGAAACAAAACTTTATTGTCTTTGATGATCTAAGATCTGGTAGAGGGATGAAGATATTAGGTGAATTTATTAAGAATAAGAATAAATAAATGATTGCGTCATTTGAATAGGTGGCATGTTTGACTAAAACTCATATCCAATTGTCATTGTTCAATGGATCCAAGTTTGAACCTCTCTAAATTATACAAACATGATTTAAGAGTCCATGTGATCACCTATAATCAAATTCTGAGTGCTATCATAGAGTTCCAATGAATCCTTTAGCTCCACTATGATCACCATGATCCTGATCCATTGATTCGCGATGATGATTGGAGATTGAATGCTTTAAAGAGAATGTTCTATCTCATGGATATAGAAAAAGTATAGATAATCTCTCAATCTTGAATGGATGAATAATACATGGAAAATATCTTCTCCTATGCTTATATAGTGGGATACCTAAAAAGGGTTCCCCATCCCTGTATATCCAACACCCACTAAATAAGCTATAAATGAATTTTTATGAAAAACTACATATTTCACAATCACAATTTATATTTTATCACCTATTTTTAATATATAATAAATATATTACATGATAAAACGGATTCATTAACTCAACTCATAATTCCTAAAAATATTAAACAAACCTTGAATATTAAATAATATTATTCGAATAATATTTTTCAATGTATTTACTTAATACCTTATGAATAATTTTAAAATTTTAATCCAACCCAATTATTCTATACTTGAATAATAATGAATTTATTTATTCATTGGTGATCATTAATATTTGGACATCTCTTGGACCCTGTAGTGGGTCCCACTACGTTCTATACTTATATTCTTCATAATGCGATAGAATTTTGTATACGATATTATGTGTGATGATATAGGTCCTTATATCAATGGTAGTGAATACCATTTATAGACTAGGATTTAAGTCAAGAAACCAATAAAGGCCCCTAAATAGATAATAAAAATTCATAGCAATTACAATCTTCCTTCAAACACACATTGTGTAATATAATCTCTTTGTATCATGATATATCATAAATTAGGATTCACACTTCATGTCATCATCTATTATGAATTTATTATTTATTGATCTCACTAGACGGACTTACCTTCTTCAACAATGGTCATGGATTTAATGAAGGTACTACCATCCTGATTAACTGGGCTTGAGATATCACTTCCTCAACTCAGAATCCAAAAAATCTATCTTGATCATTCAACCAATTATTTACCATCAAATTTGAACCCAACACATCTTACTCACCATGACTTAAATGTCATGGTTTTTCCTTGAATAAAAGTACATGATCAAATGGTACACAGTGATAAAAATATTAATTTAGGATTCTAATAAACATGTTTATAGATAGGAAAAACTAATGACACTTAAAAACATGTGGTTATATTATTGAGGGGGTCTATCCTCATGATCTCATATACTTGAGATCAACAAGTGTGAACTTCATGAGAAGAAGTATCAATGTTCATGATCTCCATTACCTAATGGACACACATCATCTGTGTTCTGTTATTATGTTGTATCTGGACCATAGGACATATATTTAATATTACTATTATGATATCTCTAGGTTCTCATAATAACTGAGGAACTACTATAATCTTTTGATATGACATGAAATCTAAGGAAATTACCCTAAATATAGTGGACATAGAAGTATCAAAACTATTATGGTAAGATAAACACATGAATATATCAAAATTTATACATGTAATGGTAGTCAAAGTACATACATAAGTTGAGTCTAGGGAACCCACTTTCAACACTGCCACTTATGTTAAAGAAAACTTATAACAAGTCTAAAACCTCTAGATCTCACATGAGAATCATGCTTCTATTGAGATATGGATTTAGTTAGGGTGTCTTCCACATTATCCTCTATGACTAATATAATAAATATGACTTTCCCTCTTTGAGTAAACTTCCTTAAGAGATAAAAATTTCAAAGCATATACTTTTTCCTCTAGTATGACTTGGGCTCCTTGGAAAGCACTACTGATATAGTATTATCATAATAAACTAGAACATGGTCTACACTTATTGGAATAACACCAATGTATAAGACAAAGTTGTATATCTAGACCACATCCTTAGCTACTTCATAATCTTTAATATATTCAGATTCTTTTATAGAGTTATCGACCATAGGTTTATTTAATATTTTACAACTCACAACACTACTATTTAGGGAATATCAATATCCTTAATATTATTTTCATATCATCATGATCTATCTAGAAACTAGCATCAGTGTTTCCCCTCACTAATAGTTCATCATATACACATTACACCATGAGAATATAATTTATACATATAAAGTAATTTAGGATAGTCTTTACATCTTTCTAATGCATCTCTCCTGAATTAGTTTGATTTCTTCCCACCATGATTAAATAAAATTTAACATCAAACTTAGTAAATAGAAAGGCATACATGATATATCCCACTACTGAGGAATAAGGAATTCCACTCATTCTTTCAATACCCTTCTGTGTTTTTTGGAAAATTTTCTTAGATATATTGATACCATGTGACATTGTAAGCAAACCTATCTTGGATTGTTCCATTTTGTACCTTTTGATTACCTTGTTAATATATGTATTTTGACTTATCCCAAGATTACTCTAAGATTTATGTCAATATATCTTGATCACTAGTATTTAGGATACTTCACCTAAGTATTTCATATAGAAGCATTCATTTAGTAGATTATTAACTGACTATAATACTTATACTTCATTTCCCATAATTAATATTTCATCAAAATATAATACAAGGAAAATAATGGAATTCCAAATAACGTTCTTAAAGAAACATGGATTACTTTCATTATTAATGAAGCCAAACTCTCTTATACATTCATCAAAATGAACATTCCATGATAATTATGACCAATTCAATCCATAAATTGACCTATACATATTTCATACATTATCAAAAATCTTTGACTTAATGAACCCTTTGGGCTTAGTCATATAAAAACCTTATATCAACTTCCCATTTAGAAAAGCGGTTTTGACATCCATTTTCCAAATATCATAATCATGGAAGTATTCTATTGAATGCAATATTATAATGGAATAAAAAATTTCTACTGGTGAAAAGGTTTCTTCATAGTCTATGACTTGAAATTTTATAAAACCCTTCACAACCAGTTCTTCTTTATTTGTATTTACTTTACCATCGATGTCAATATTTTTCTTGAATGCCCATTTTTACCCAAGTGGTTTTACATCATTTGGAGGTTCTTCTAAAATAAAATAGTTATTTTGGTATATAAACTCCATCTCATAATGTATAACTTCTTTCCATTTAATATAATCACTACCTTATACAATAACTTTATGGGCTAGAAGTACATCATTCTCTAAGAGTAATGTTTCATCTGACTCAGTGATAATAAAATCATAACACTATGGTTCTCTAACCTCTTGAGTAGACCTATAAAGTAATTGTGTCTCAAGAATATCATTACCTCACACTTTAATTTATATAGATTATTCCCACACCAACTCTTGTTTATATGAAGAATAAAATTGATCAAATTAAATCTTGGTCCCACTAATTCTATTGGAAATATATCCCCTTTATAGATTTGTGGCTTGTCTTTCCACAATAACTTTTCTATCTTAAGGGTTATATAGGTGATATCCTTTATTTTCTTTAGGGTAACCTATAAATATGCACTTTGTGCTTTGGGATGTTAATTTTTTTACTTGGTATTGTCTTGATAAAATACTTACATCCCCATATATGTATGTGTTATAGGTTGGGTTTATTTCCATGACGTAACTCTTATCAAATCCCATATTTTTCTTTAGTTTATACTCAATTAAGTGTATATGTCACTAACTATAACACATATTCCGAAAAGGATAATGGAATAGTTTCTTAACTCATCATTGTTTTGACCGTGTCAACAAAGGTCCTATTAATCCTTTCACTAACACCATTCCACTGAGGTGTATAAGGAGGATTTAGTTATAATACTATCCCAAACTCTTATAAATGATTAATGAAAGATTGGTCAAGATAATATCTACCTCATTTTGAGTTAACTTCCTTAATATTCTTACCAATGTGGTTTTCTACTTCATGCTAGTATTCCTTGAATATATTAAAAGAATCTAAATTATACCTCATTAAGTAGATATATCCATACCTACTATATCTATTGGTAAAAGTAATAAAGTATGAACATCCACCCATTTCCTCTACTCAAAATTGTATATCTACATTTTTATGAATTAATCCCTATAATTCAGTGGTTCTTATTCCTTTACTTGAAAGGGTGGTTTGGAAATTTTTCATTTTAAACAAGAATAACATACATCTAGAGGTTTTAACTTAGCCGAGTCTCAAAAACCATCCTCATGTAATTTTTGGAAACACTTCTCATTTACATTATCAAGCCTGAAGTGAAATAGTTAGGTGTTATATGAGTCATTTCCACTAGTTTGGTCATTGATTTTTATTATAGGGTTTTCTTGTTCATGTATATATAACCCATTTTAAAGATGCACCATAATATAACACATGTTATCCTTATAGAAGAGACAACATTTATTTACAAACATGAAATAAAATACCATAGTGTCCTTACTCGAAACTAAGAATATGTTTTTGGTAAATGAAGAAACATAATAAAAATTATTTAATTCATGAACCAAACCACTAGGCAAAGTTAAATGATAATCTCCCACTATCAAGGCTATTATACTCACACTATTTACATCTTGGAGATCAACTTCTCTCTTTTAATTATTCTGAAATATATATAGTTTATGTATATGAATACAAATGTGTGCGACATTTGATTTATAAAATACCCAACTTGTAGATAAATATAGATTACATTCAAGGAAAAAAACACCTAAAGTAAAATAATCACGTTGCTTCTTTTTCCCAGCTCTATAATTCTTTTTTCGGTGTCATTTATTTCCACATGAAAAGTAGACAACCTCCTAATCATTGATCTCCCTATGTATATTTGGATTTTTTGAAGGAAAATTCATAAGTTTATTTGGATTGGACTTAGCCTTAGAACCATTATTCTTACCCTTTACCCTTTTTTTCACCGTAAGGATTGAATAAATGGTATTATTCATATCCTTATCATCTTGGAGAACTAAATCCAAAAGATCAGGGAGTTACTTTTTCTTTTTATTCATATTATAATTAAAAATAAAATTAGAAAATATTAACGGTAAATATGAAATAATGAGATCAATTTATAGTTATTGGTTCAGTTTGAACCCAAGGGATTCATGTATCTCAATGTTTCTAATAATTATAAGTACATGATGTATTTCTTGATTCCATTCTTCTAGTATTCACCTATAAATTTCATTTGATATCTCATACATTTCTTTCCTTGTTCTCTCCTAATATAACTATTGTAGATGAGTTAGCATATTATAGTAATCTTCATCCTCATCCATTTTTTTCTTCAGTTTACTGGACATAGATGATAACATGATACATTGTACATATAATTCACCATCTATATGATTTTTCCATTTATCCTCATCGTACTTTCTTTCACTTTGAGGAGGATCAACATGAAGTGAGGAATCTAGCATATAAAGCTTCCTCTCTCAACGTAGTACTATGCACAAGTGTCTATACTGATTTTGAAAGTTATGGCCAGTCACAATATTTTCTTTATGCAGAATAGATCAAAGTGATAATGCATTGATGGTGTTGATTTCTATTTTTATCTAAAACAAATAATTTGGAAGTTAGTAATTTATCTTGATTACCTTTTAGACATTATTGATTAATTAATTAAATCATTAAATGTCTCCCACTATTTTATCAAACCTTAGTAGACCTCACTACTAGATTCAAAATACTATATTACTTGATTTTTTTCTAGTGGAAAGGATCCTTGGAACGTCTCCTCATACCCCAAGATTTGTCTATGACATTACTTGGAGAGTTTTATGGTAGGAACTAAACTGGTGAACCACATTGACTTGCAATTCCTTAACTATTGGGTGAAGTCCCAGCTTCTCATAATAATAATCTTGATTCCCTAAATAATTTTCCTCTAAGTTGATAGAAAGATATTATTGGATACTTATTTTCTAAAAACTTTAGTTAAGTCAACCCATTAATTACATAATAACTCCCTAGTAGTATGTCACAACCCGCCTTCTCCAATATAAGGGGAGGAACAACAAACTGCCAGACCCTTCCTTATTCAAGTTTAAGGAGAGATAATGAATCTTGAGTCTCTCCATTAATAGGCCCCAAAGTGGCAAATATCACTAAGGGAATATAATCTCATGTAATATGGAAGGCATTACCCTTTTTATAGAACAAGATCAGGAGATAAGATGGTAAATCCCAAACAACTCCAAAGACTAAATTTAAAAGTAAATCCAAAAATCCATCCCCACATGTATGTTCAAAATAAACTGATACAACTTATAAGAAAAATATGAAGGAAAGTACCAAAAGAAAGAAAATAAGCAACACAAATTTTCCTAACACCCGAGCTTGTAAGGTTTGATATGGTCCTCAAAGTCCTCCTGGAAACTTGAAAGCAGTTTTATATACGTAGGGTGAGTATACAGGTATACTCAGTATGGAAACCAAAATCTATCATTCACAAGTGGGGAGATATTCTAATTCCCTGTGAGAAATAGAGGTAACCAAAAAACCCAGCAAAGAAAATTATCCACCCATCCTCACCAAGGCACACTCCCCAAATAACACAAGTCAGGTAAGATAATAGTAATAGCACATCGATATTTGGGTACCCCACACCACTTTCCCACTGGTTATTTAGAACATCCTACACATCATAACTCCCCCCAAAATCCAAATATAGTCCCACTGACACCCCTAAAAACAGCCATATGGTCCATCCCAACCGTACATTTATCCCGCCCGCAAACACCTGGGCCACCACAACCACATATCCTGCCTGAAGACACCTGGTCCATCACAACCACACTTCCTACTCGTAGACAACTAGGCCACCATAACCACACTTCCTTTCCACAGACACCTAGGCCTCATCCCAAATACATTTGGAAAACAAACTATCCCACACACACCTGGGCCAACCCACTACAACACACCCTGCCTGAAGAGTCTTGGTCCATAATGATCCTCAGGCCATCACAACATGCTCGAAAAGTCTTGGGATACCTAGTAGAGGGAGAATAAAGGATATAATAACCATCCACTCATAATAATGTTGGAAAAAAACCCTCCCCCAATAAATGGGGGTGTTTGGCACGAAGTGCTCAACATGGTTGGGGTGCGTATAAGAAAAAAATAACTAAAATTTTATACATATAGGTAGTCAAGAAATCATCCCAACCTAAGGGTACCAAAACCAATAACCATCCTTCACACAAAAACTCTTGATTCCACCCCTACATGTACAAGTACACAACAACCACAACCAGAGGACAACCCATTCCTAGAAAATAGTTCCACATTATAACTGTTCTTGTTATCATGTTCATTTTATTCCATTTAAAATATTCCTTCACTACTAGGAAACTAACATGCATAACGACAATCCAAAAAAAAATGTAATAAAACATCCAAGAAGGTGTTGAAACATTCAATTTTGGTTCTCTTGCAAATAAAAACATCAAAATAGTATCCTGTGAGATCTCTCGAAGTACTGGAACCAAAATAAGCCCCAACTTACCGGGTCCAGAACATTTACCACCGGCTCCACACAACCTCAGATTCACAAAGCAATAACCTCTCAACCAAAGATTCCATTCCCCTTTATTACACCCCACAAAAATAAAAAAGAAACAACAACAACCATACATATCATCAGAAAAAAGAAAGGGAGTTTTTAGATTTATCCAACACCATTCATTAAGTTCATTCTTTCCATTTGGTTAATTGGGGTGATCAAACAAGGGTTATTATTCCTCGATCATCCATTTAATCAACCAAGTTTATGTGATTAACCAGTTTCCAAGTTATATTCATTCAATAGCAAGATTATCCAAAAAATAAAGCTCCAATAGTGTGCAATAAAGGACCACCAATGACCATGATTTTCATTAGACATGAGCCCATACAATTCACAACATAAAAAAGAAGTTAAAATACAACAACATCATCATCTTGCCCACCCATCAATTATTTAAAAGTCCATTTATTATCTTCATTAAAATTGGTTTAATTTATGTACAAATTAAGGGAACATCATCATACCCACCCCACATTACTCACAGTAAAGAGAGGTGAAGGAAGAACCCCTACCCGGATGATCAAGGATCAAAGTTTTCTCATTGTTCCAAGAATAGGGGATTACACGACTTGCAGGAAGAACTCCAAGGATGAGTGGAAAGGGCTCCATCACGGGCACATGATTCATCTCAGTAGGAAGTCTTGAGGCTCACTTAGAGAAACTAAAATCAATAAGGAAGAGAGGACCTCGACTTAAGAAGAGGCCATATCCTAAAATTAGGGAGACCATTTCAAAGTACTTAAAAGTTGGATCGTGGTTTGAACACACCACTTGGTAGTTTCACACATTGGAAATTAATTGATATTTAATAATTCCCCTTAGAAATGGTGGAGATAGAAAAAATAATGGATATGAGTTGATAGATCAACTTTAAATGGGAAAAAATGCGCAACAGGGGCGAAACTGAGAAAACTTGGAAAACTGAGCAAGGCATAAATGGGTGTGACACTGATAAAAAGGCCACATGTTTTGGTAATTAAAGGGTCTCCCAACTATTAGGTGATTTAAAATATATTTTATAGGCCTTAAATCAATTTTAAATGGGTATTAAAACACTTTTATGTTAAAAGATACATTAATGGAGAGAAACTGAAAAGTATTGGGAGAGGCTGGGAATGACTCACCGATGGGTGAGTCACCAACAACTTGGCACCGTCCGGTGTGTCACCGATGGATGATCAGTGCCACTGATTCCTGATTGATGTTTCTGATGTCTGATCAGTTCCACCAATGCCCATCGGTGCCCCTGATGGCTGATCGGTGCCACCGATGCCGATCTGTGCCACCGTTCAACCTGAAATTTGGAAAACTTCTCAATGAGTCACTGATGGTTCCTAGTATACCTAAAACATCAGGATTTGGAAAATTAATGGACCAGGAGGGTCTAGACCATTACATTAGATACCTATTAAACTATTCTTTCCCTCGATAATTCAAGAGTAAACCTGAAGGAAAGAGAGGGGTCTGAACAACCACCTTGTAAGATACCTCTTAGGGAAAAACCACCCTAAAGTTGTTCAAAATCTAGAATAAAACCTCTAAATATAGGAACATATCTCTTACATCTATCTCCTGAACCATTTTAGAAACACTACCACTCCTCTCCCTCAAGTAACCACACAAACACAAAAAGGTCACACCATCTAGACACATGGATTAGGGAGATCCTTCCTCCTTGTCATGATACTATCCACTTTGATTGGCACTGAATTATCCTCATGGGTTTAATCACATAAAAATTAATGCATCTTGATTAGGGGTTATGTCAGAACTATTCACAAAAAATAGAGAACATGGAAACAACTTGTCATACAGTAAGAAGGGTCAAAGGTTTCCTTATAAGAAAGGTATAAGGAAAACACAAGATCAAAACTCAGAATAGATCTGAGGACTGGGCACACATCTATTCCTCTCATTCCTAGATACTCTCCTTGAGGACACCATTCCTCCATAAAACATGAACCAAGGGAATGGTCTATTCATGAAGCACCTTCTCCTTAGGATCTTTGATTCTCATTGACCACTCCACAAACGTCACATCATCCTCAATATCTAACTCTCCCCAGTCAAGGATGTGTGAGTCATCGTGTAGATACTAATGAAGATGAGAGACATGAAAGAAATTTTGGATCCTCTCCAACTACGGTGGTAATTCCAGCTAATACGCCACTCCTCTAACTCGTCCCAACAGCTCAAAAGGTCTGATGAACCTGGTAGAAAGCTTACTCCCCCTGCCAAACCTCTGCTTTCCACACTGAGGGGAGACCTTTATAAAAACATGGTCTCTAACCTCAAACTCCAAGGGTCTCCTCCTATGATCGACATATGAATTCTGCTGGTCCTAAATTTCCTTCATCCTTTCACGCACAAGCTGAACCTTCTTCGTTGTGCTTTGCACTACCTATGGGCCAAGAACACCTACCTCCCCAACCTATGTCCAGCACACAGGTGAACGACATGGTCTTCCATAAAAGTCTTCTAAAGGTTCCATGCTAATGGTGGAGTGATATATATAATTTTAGGCAAACTACACTAGGGGAAAGTGTCATACCCATGATCCTCTGAAGTCCAGAACACACGCTCGCAGTATATCCTCCAATGTCTGGATGGTCCCCTCTATTTTCCCATCCTTCTGAGGGTGGAAATAAGTGCTAAGGAATAGATGGGTGCTAAAATTACACTGTAATCCCTTACATAATTATGAAGTAAAGCGTGTATCCCGATCTGAAATGATGGTTATAGGAACTATGTGCAGCTGCACAACTTCACCCACGTACTTCTATGTTAAGTCATCCACTGTGCTCGACCCCTTAACTGCTAATAAGGGACCAATTTCCTCAATCGGTCCACCAATACCCAGATGGAATAACAACCTCCCTCATCTCTGGGTATTCCTATGAAATAATCCATCGAGACGTTATCCCACTTCCACTCGGAAACATCTAAGTACTGAAACAGACTGCTGGGAACACGGTGTTCAACCTTCACCTGCTGAAACATGAGGCACTTTGCCACAAACTCTGTGACTTTGCACTTCACTTCAGGAAACCAAAACTGAACTCTCAATCCCTAGTACATCTTGGAGACTCCAAGATGTACTGCTAGAGGTGAGTTATAGAACTCACTAATAACTCCCTCATGCATCGCCACTGGGACAAACAGCTTCCCACAGAACAACATCCGATTCTTACTATCCTACGACCATCCTTCTAGAGCATCACCCTAGATAACACAATCATGCATTAATTTATCCTCTGAGTCTCCCCACTGAGAATCCTCCACCTTCCATACCAAGGAAGACTGCATTGTCATATGAAACATACAACCTCTACCACCCTCCACTCTCATGCCCAAATGTAAAGAAACTAACTCCTACATTGCCTTCCAAGCATCTACTGAATCCCGAACCACATCCTTCTGTTACTTCCTGATCAAGGCATTAGAAACCACATTACCCTTTCCTAAGGTTTAGGAGAGATCAAATTTGTAGTCCTAAAGAAACTCCATCCACCTTTACTATCACAAGTTTAGGTCTTGCTGGGAGAAGATGTACCTCAAGATTTTGTGATCTGTGAAGACTAAGAAGAATTCCACGATGAGGTAATACCGCCAAAACTTTAGTGTGAACACCACCACTATAAGCTCTAGGTCGTGGGTGGCATGGTTATGTTCATGGGGGCATAAATTCTTAGACACATAAGAGATCACTCCTAATGCTACATCAATACACACTCCAAGCCTAGACCAGAAGCATCACAAAACACTTCAAATGTTACCCATTCCTCTGGAAACCTCAACACTGGGGAACTGACTAGATTCCCTTTCAGATAACTGAAATCTACCTGGAACTGCTCACTCCATACAAATGCCTGGTCTTTTCTGGTAAAGGTTTTCAAATAAAATGCAACTCAAGAGAAGTCAGGTACGAACCTACAGTAGTAACTTGCCAGTCCCCGGAAACCACAAACCTCTGCCATGTTCTTGGGTGCTACCTAAGAAACAATTTCTTTGACCTTTGAAGGTTACAATACTATTCCCTATTGGGAAACTACATGTTCAAGTAATTTAACCTCTCGTGTGTAGAACTTTCACTTGAACAACTTCTCGTAGAGTGGGTGGTGTCGGAGAACCTCCAAAACTGTCTTTAGATGCTCGAAGTGTTCCTCCTACAATATTGAGTAGATCAGGATGTCATCAATCAAAATTACCACAAATTAGTCCAGATAATCCTGGAAAATAGTGTTCATGAGCCCCATGAACATAGATGGTGCATTCGTAATTCCGAACATCATGCCCACAAAATCAAAGTGCCCATACCTGCATCTGAAAGAAGTCTTCGGGATGTCACCCTCCTTCACCCTCAACTGGCGATATCCAGACCACAGGTCGATCTTAGAGAACCAATTTTCTCCCTTTAACTGGTCAAAAAGTTCGTTGATCCTTGGGAGGGGGTAACAGTTCTTGACCATCACCTGATTCAGTCTTCGGTAGTCTATTCATAGCTTGAGACCACCATCTTCCTTCTTTTTGAAAAAGATTGGAGTACCCCATGGCGACGCGCTTGGTTGGATAAAACCCTTCTTCATCAGGTCATCAACCTGAATCCACAACTCCTACAATTCATAAGGATCCATCCGATAGGGAACCATCGAAATCAAATGGGCACCGGGTTGTAAGTCTATCCTGAACTCAACATCACAACGAGGGGTTAGAATCACAACCTCTTTGGGGAAGATGTCTAGGAACTCACTAAAAATTCACAGACCTTCCACCATCTCTGAGTCTACTGATTCCACTAAAATATCAGTTAACAAGAAATTAAGGGGATATACACACCGGATACCCTCCTGAAAACCCTGATCGCCAACTAAAGCTACACATTGGCTGCCCATGTTTAAGAACACAACCCTTATCTAGAAGCAGTCGATAATAGCATGCATGGAAAACAACCAGTCAATTCCTAGGATGAAATCATACAGCTGAATTTATAGTAGAAGAAGACCCCCACTATCCTGATGTGGCCCCAACATTAGTTTTAATCCCCGAAAAACATCAAAAAGGCTGCCCTGACCTCCAATTGGCATACTCAACACCAGGGGTATGGAAAGTCTCTCTATGTCTAGAACCAAGGCATGGGCTAGACTGGGTGAAACAAAGGAGTGATAAGCTTTTGAATCAAACATGGAACATGCAAGAGTGCTAAACAGACTGATCATACCTCAAACGACCTCTGGTCCTACTAGAACTACTACCTCTGCAGCATCCAACCGCCCACACCCAACTCCTAAGCCTGGGTAGTGTTGAAAATTCCTTTTTTAATTTTGTTTGAACTTTTTATTTATTTTAAATTCCCAAAGTACCCAAGACACACAATAACACAAGTCATCATGATGCATGTACCTTTCCTAGGGTCCCTACCCTGTAATCGGTGTAGCCTCACCTGGTTATTTAGTAGGTCTAGAGTCCTTGCATCAGATCATGGGGGCCCCTAAAATCTCGTTCCCTATCTAGTCTTCCCTGGCCCATCTCACGTACCAAGATTTTCTATCACTCTTGCCATACCATCCCATTCAATCTACACTCAGCCTAACCCCGAACTCCATCCTATCTCTCAACCTGCCTTTGATACCATTCTGTCAGGACCCGCCTTCTCCAAGATGAGGTAAGAAAAAAAAATTATAGAACCTTCCTTATTCAAGTTGAAGGAGAGATAATGACCCCCGTTTCCCACCTTCAATAGGCCCCAGAGTGGATACTAGAACTAAGGGTATAAAATCTCACATAATATGGAAGTCATTACCCTTTTCATAGAAAAATATTGGGAGATAAGATGGTAAATCTCAAACAAATCCAAAGACTAAATTTAAAAGCAAATCCAAAAATCCATCCCCACATGCATGTTAAAAATAAAGTGATACAAAGTACAAGAAACTATGAAGGAAAGTACCAAAAGAAAGAAAAGCAGCAATGAAAACTGTTCCGACGCCCGAGATAGTAAGGTCTGACACAGTCCTCAAAGTCCTCCTGGAAACTTGAAAGCAGTTTTATATATATAGGGTGAGTATATAGGTATACTTAGTAGGGAAACCAAAATCTATCGTGCACAAGTGGGGATAAATTCTAATTTCTCATGAGAAATAGAGGCAGCCAAAACACCTAGTAAGGAAAACTATACACCTAGCCTCACCAAGGCACACTCTCCAAATAACTCAAGTCAGGTAAGATAATAGTAATAGAACATCAATATTTGGGTACCCCACACCGCTTTCCCACTAGTTATTTAGAACATCCTACGCATCAGACCCCCCCCCCACAAATACCTCTGTAGTCCCACTGCCACCCCCAACAACAACCATATGAACCATCCCAACCACATGTTTATCCCACCCGTAAACACCTAGGCCACCACAACCACACATTCTTCCCGTAGACACTTGGGCCAGCACAACCGCACTTTCTACCCATAGACACCTGGGCCACCACAACCGCACTTTCTACCCACAGACACCTGGGCCACCACAACCACACTTCCTACCCACAGACACCTGGGCCTCATCCTACAGACACTTGGGAAACAAACCTACTTTCACACACCTTGGACAACCAATCATAACACACCCTGCCCAAAGAGTCTTGGGCCATAATGAACCTCAGTTCGTTACAGCCTGCCCGAAGAGTATTGGGATACCTGGGAGAGGGAGCACAAATGATCTAATAATCAGTCACTCATAGGAATGTTGAAAATAATACCCTACCCCATGGAATGGGGGTGTTCGACATGTAGTTCTCAACATGGGTGGGGTGAGTATAAGAAACAAAAGAACTAAAATTTTATAAATATAGGTAATCAAGAACTCATCCCAACCTAAGGATCCTGAAACCAACAACTAGCCCACATGAAACCACTCTTGCTACTACCCCTACATGCACAAGTATACAAAAACCACAACCAGAGCACAACCCATTCCTGGAAAACAGTTCCCCACTGTACCCATTCTCATTATCATGTTCAAGTGATTCCATTTAACATATTCCTTCACTATTGGGAAACTAACAGGCACAACCACAATCCAAAAAACAATTGAAAGAAAACAGCCAAGCAGGCGTTTCAGCATTCACTTTTGATTCTCTTGTAAATAACAACATCAAAATGGGATCCTGTGAGATCCCTCAAAGTACTGGAACCAAAACAAGCCCCAAATTATGGATTAAAGAACATTTACCATCAGAAACATATGGTCTCAGATTCACAAACCAACAACCTCTCAAACAGAGATTCCATTCCCCTCTATGTCACCCCACAAACATAAAAAAAAAACAACCATGCATATCCTCAGAACAAAGAAAGGGGGTTTTTAGATTTAGATAACACCATTCATTAAGTTCCTTCTTTCCATTTGGTTAACCGGGGTGATTACACAAGGGTTATTATCCATTAGGAATCCATTTAATGAACCAATTTTACACGATTAATCAGTTTCCATGTTACAGTCATTCAATCACAATATTATCTAGAAAACATAGCTCCATTAGTGCACAAGAAAGGACCACCAATGACCATGATTTTCAGTGGACATGAGCCCATAAAATTCACAACATAAAAATGAATGTAAAATACAACAACATCATCATATTTCCCACCCATTCATTATTTAAAAGTCCCTTTATTATCTTCATTAAAGTTTTTTTCATCTACGTCTCGAGAGAACACCATTATACCCAACCCGCATGATGCACTATAAAGAGAGACAAAGGAAGAACCCCTACCTAGATGATCAAGGATCAAAGTTTTCTCATTGCTCCAAGAACAGGGGATTACGCGACTTACAGGAGGAACTCGAAGGATGAGCGAAAAGGGATCCAACACGGGAGCACGATTCATCTCAGGAAGAATTCTCAAGGAATACTTAGAGAAACAAAAAGGAAGAAAGAAGAGAGGACCTTGGATTAAGAAGAGGCCAGATCCTAAAATCAGGGAGACTATTTAGAAGTACTTAAAAGTTGGATCATGGTTTGACCACACCACTTAGTGGTTTCACATGTTGAAATTATTTATGATTTAACAATTCCCCTCAAAAATGGTGGAGATAGACTAGAATATGACTATGAGTTGATAGATCAACTTTAAACGGAGAAAAAAACGTATCATTTGTGAAAATGGGAAAACTCATAAAATTGGGAAAGGTGAAAAAGGGCGTGACACCGATAAAAATGACACACGGTTTGGTAATTCAAGGGTCTCCCGACTCTTAGGGTATTTAAAATATCTTTTACTGGACTTAAATCAATTTGAAAGGGGTATTAAAACACTTTTACGTTAAAAGAGACTTTACTAGAGAGAAATTGAAAATTATTGAGAGAGGATGGGAATGACTCACCAATGGGTGAGTCACCGACACCCTGAAACTGATGCTAATCAGTACTACCGATGGCCAATCGGTGCTGCCGATGGCCGATCGATCAGTGTCACCGGTGGATGATCGGTGCCGCCGATGGCCGATCGGTGTAGTCGATGGCCGATCGGTGCCGACGATGGCTGATCGGTGCCACTGATGACCGATCGATTAGTACCGCCGATGACTGATCACTACCGTCGTTGGCGGATCAGTGTCACCATTAGTTCAACCTGAAATTTGGAAAACTCCCCAATGAGTCACCGATGGTCTCCAAGATACCTCAAACATTAGGATTTGGAAAAGTAATGGACCAGGAGGGTCCGAGCCATTACATAGTAGGAGGCACCCTCAACTAGGGCTAAAGAGCACCCCATACACCTGGTTGTGTTCAAATTTAAATGATGGAATACATTCATGAATTAATATTACTTTGAGGATTTTTAATATTTTCTCGATGAATGTAATAATTTTATATTAAATACATCCATTCTATGTTTTCATGATTGAAATTAAAAATTAATTAATAAAAAAAATTCAATGCTTTTTAATGTATTGTTTATGTTTATTATTTTATCGTTTCCTACAAGCACGAGCATGAATAAAATAATAAACAATGAATAAAAGATATAAACTACCTGACTAATCTTGAGAATCTAAAACTAGTTGATCCATTTAAACTCAATGGATCAACCATGAACTAAGGGTATAATACCCGATTATGGTCTTGAATTGTATCACATATCACACCCCGCTCCGGTGTTTTCACATCTTGTCTGGGATACTGTATTGTATTTTCATGGTCCAAAAATTACAACATCATCACCAAATAATACATTAATATTCACATGAAGAAGATAGGGTCTTTGGAAACATAATATACATACAATTAAGGATGGATAATCATTCCCTTATATATTTTTAATTAAGAATGATGATGTGCAGACTGTGGAAAAATAAAATATTATTATAGACATCACACACAGTTGTAATAATTAAATTAATAAAAATAAACTCAGACATGCAAGGGGTAATTCAATGCTCATGACTAGTCTATGAGTGAATTAAAAGTACAATAAAAATAAAAATACATTAAATTTATGTTTGAGGGTAATTAATAAACTAAATGAATTATTTTAAATTCAAATAATTGTATTCATTTAGTAACAGAATTAATTTAATTTTCATTCCAAAATTAAATCAGTCAATTAATTTAATTTTATACCAAAAATATATATTTTTTCAAATAATAACATTATTTTAAAATTTAATCCAAAAAATAATAAATTAATTTTTTATTATATTAAAAATGTTTCTGGATACAGAACCTCGTCTAAGCCCATTTCAGGTCAGTTAAAACCCGCCCAAGGCTATTTCAGGCCGGACATACCCATACAGTGCTATTCCTGGTTAGGCAGACCTGTTCTGACTTGTTTTGGGTCAAATTAACCCAGTTTAGTCATAGGTCGTCCAATCTAGGTAGGGAAAATTATTAAATTAATCTCATTGGTAATGGGAGGATGTACATGTGTAGAAGGCGATAACCGGAGGTGGGGTTTGTGGTGAAACCAAGGGAGCGACTACTAGAGGGGGGTTATATATGCATACGACAATGGATGGTCAGGTGGAGAAGGAGGCATTGATAGTGCCGATGGTAGAGAAGACCACAATTGGGTTGGTTCATGGTGGTCCAAGGTAGCAGTGATCAATGGGGTTAGCGAGGCAACTACAACATCTGAGGGAGCTGGTGATTGATGCGGGAGCAGCAACATGACCAGGAGGCGGCAACGGCGTGACCAAAAAATGATGATCACTAAAGGAGGAAGTGGCTCCACAATGAGGAGGAATCACCATTGAGTGGAACGGTTGATCCAGCGGTCAGCTGAAGGAAGTTTACAAGGAAATATTTATGAAAACCTTTATTTAATATGTCATGATGCCTACCCCATTTTTCATAAGGCTATAGTTTTTTTAAAATTTTAGTTGACCCGACATATGATTCTAGCTTCCTCAAAAATAAAAAGTGATTTTTAAGGATTTTGATAAACAAATTAATTTTTATTTATTAATTTTTTGAAAAATTACATTGGTGTGTGGAATGGAATCCCCACCAGAAATACTATTTTGACCATAAATTTCAGCAGAAACATGGCTGAAAAAATTCATAGCTAGAAACCACCCAAGAAAAATCACAATGTGTGTATATATATATATATATATACTTTTTTCTTCAATTTTTACTCCTATTTTGATCCATATTAAAAATTTTAGATGGTCATAACTTTGGTGTTCAAAATTGGATCATTGCGCGGTCTCTTCCATTGATACCGAAATGAAGCCTCCCAATTAAATTTAAGGAAAATTAATTTTTTCCAGGCTCATAAAAATCACGCAATCCATATGATACCAATTAATAGTATTAGGGAACATAGTGGAAGATAATGGGTTGGGTATTTAAAAATTTTCATCAAAAGAGTGACGAAAATTTATCATCTCTTGTGATCTGAGCTCTAATGGAGCTTTTAGAATTTCACATGAATTTATTAAGAACAAGAATTAATAAATGATTCCCTCGTTTGAGTTAGTAGCATGTTCAACTACAGCTCATCACTGGTGATCGTTGCTCAAAGAATCTGAGGATGAACTCACCACTACAAAACAGACCTTTAATAGCACTAACCATTATCAACATTAGAAAAAATCATTGATAAAGGTTCCCTTTATCAGTGCTAAAACAAGCACTGATAAAGGGTACCATTTATCAGTGTTTTTTAGTGATGATAAAAGGCACCCTTTTTCAACACTGATAAAGGGTATCTTTTATCAATGTTTTTTTAACACCCATAAAGGGATCCTTTATCAGGGTTTTTAGTGCTGATAAGACTTCATAAAAAAAATAAAAAATAAAAACAAATTTATTAAAAAAATATCAAATTTTTTATTAATTAAATAATTATTGATAAAAATGAATAAATTGATTATACTATTTATAAATTATAAATACTAATAAATAATATATATTAAATATATAGTTGTATGTAAAATAAAAATTAAAAAAATAAAAATTTAATAAATAAAAATTAAAAATAAGTAAATTGAGAAATATATTAAACAATTTTTTAATTAAATAATTATTGATAATATTATTAAATAATATTAAATATATATATATATGAATTTACATAAATATGATTTATATAATAAAAAATATTTATGCTTTAAATTAAATAGTAATATATTCAATTAGTGAATAATGGGTTATAATTAAAAATTAATATGAATTAAAAATACCGACTAATTGCATCGAGCAATGGATATAATTAAATTTCGTTTGATTTTTCAATTTAACATAGATTAAACATGTGTTATATTGATTTCATATATATATATGTAATTAATGCATTTTTTTATATAAAACACACACAAATATTTACATAATTAATAAAATATTATATAGAAACACATACATCTAATATTTATGTAATTTATTCAAATTTAAATATTCATTTTATAATTTCATTATAACATTATACATTTAATATATCATGTCTTTAATCACAATAAATATTATTTATTTATATTATAATTAAGTATTAATTCATTTTTAATATGTTTTTATTATTTTTTTGGAATTTAATTAATTTATATTTAATTAATAAAATTTATCCATTTTTCAATATTGTTAGTGTACTCATTTTTTAATATTCAGTTTCACTCATTATATTTATATATATACACTTAAGATTAAATAATCATTAATAATGATAAAAATATATCTGTTAAAAAATATTTGTAAATAAAAATATTTATAAATGTATATTTACTATATTTATACATTTATATATATATATATATAATTATAAATAAATAAATATTATTTTAAAAAAAGTATTTATATAATTATATCATTATATATATTTAATTAATTATAAAATTTGAGTAAGTTTATTTAAATAATGAATATATTTACTATATATATATATTTAATATATATATATATATATAATTATATATATATATAATGATATAAATATTATTTTTTTAAAAGTATTTATATAATTATAAATAAAAAATTGTATATTTAAATAAAGAATATATTTACTATATTTATATTTATATATATTTATTAAATATATATATAATTATTTAAATATATTCAAAAATTTCTTTAATTATAATTATAATTATAAATCCTTTATCAATGCTTAAGTAACATGCATTGATAAAAGGCATGTTTATTAGCTCTAAAAAAGCGCTGATAAAGATGGATTTTATGAGCACTATATAATTTAACATTGACAAAAGAGATCTTTATCAGCACTTCTTTGGAAGTGCTGATAAAAGTGTCCCGATCTATTTAAATAACCCTAACCAGTCGCGAACTCATCACGGTATCTGAAGCTTTCTGCGGATTCCACCCTCTGTTGGCACTCCTTCTTGGTGAATCGATGCTAGAATCAAAGCTTGATTCAAGGCTCAAATCAATGCTCGAACAGTTTCAAGGCTCAAATCCAAGGCTCGAATGATTTAAGGGTCAAACGAATCCAATCCTCGAAAATTTTCCATATTTTTGATATCTCAAATTTCTCTTTGATGGCTCAAAGCTTCAATCCAAGATATATTATTTCCTTCTCATCATCCTCACTCGTTGATTTCTTGTTTGGCGAGATCTATTTTCATTTTTTCATCATTCTTTCTTTGCTGCTGATATATACCTATGGTCATCAATGTTTATTGGGGATGTTTGGTTGAAAGGAGATAAGACTATCATTCCTTACACTCCCCCACCCTCACCGCTTTCCAATTCTGTGCGACCACCCCTATGCCACTGACTCCTACTTCATGAGATCGCCAAACCCTTAATTTTTTTATAATTTTAAAATAGAAGAAATATCATCTACATCATTCCCTCATTCTGCACATGACTACCTTTCCCCTCAAGTACTTTCTCCTTCCGACAAAGGCGATGAACACCACCCTTTTACACACAAACAACACTAAATAAGAAATTCTCTTCCTGTTAGACTCGACCATAGAGTCTATGGAATGAAATTCAAGTGCATGCTCACCTCACCAGACACATATCAATATAATGATATATATATATATATATATATATAAAATGATAAATTTATAATGTAATTATATTTACATACACACACAGATCCACACACATGTTTATAGATACATTTATATTTATGTATGTCAATATATATATATATATGTGTGTGTGTGTGTGTGTGTATATATATATATGTTTGTATATATATGTGTTTATATATATATGTTTATATATATATATGTTTATATATATATATATGTTTATATATATATATATATATATGTTTTTATATTTATATTTATAATTTTTCATTAAAAGGATTTAATACATTATATACATAAATATGTTAAATATTTATATATTTATATGTATAAATTTGAAAAAATACAAATATATAAAAAATATAGATATATATTTATATTATATATTATATATTTATATTATATATATAAATATATATATATAGGCACACACACATGCATATTTTAAAAATACAAACACATATATATATAATATAGATATATATTATACAAATACATTATGCAAATATATTTAATATACAAATAAAAATATATATTATACTATACAAATATATTATACCAATATATTATGAAAATATTCTATATAAATATATTATATAATTATATTATAAAAATATATATCATACAAATATGTTATATAAATATATTACACAAATTTATGTGTATACAATTAAAAAATACAAAATTATTATATATTTATATATATTATATTTATATTTAAATAAATATATTTTAAATATTATATATCAATTAAAAAAATATTTTATACAAATATATATATATTATACAAACAAAAATATATATTATATTAAAAAATTATATAAAATAAAAATATATATTATACAAAAAAAGATATATATTACACAAATATATATATATATATATTATACAATACAAAAATAGATATTATAAAAATATATATTACAAAAGTATATTATAAAAATATATTTTACAAATATATTAAAAAAATATCTTTTACAAATATATTAAAAAAATATATTATACAAATATATTATACAAATATATTATACAAATATATTATACATATATATTATACAAATATATTTTAATAGAGTTCATTCAATGGTTAAAATTCATCATCTAATTTTACTTATTAAGATTTATCTCACTTCGAAACCATTTTCATAAGAGTGGGTCATCTCCCATTTAACTTAAAACCTCTAAATATTCTATAATTACTATTATTTAAGTTGGAATAATTATTAGAATTTTTTTTAGGTATTCATCATTTTAGTTTTACTTATATTGGTTACACCCCTAGGAATCTTTGATTACCATCCATGTATATGAAATAACTCTTTATTTATTAAAATGTTTTATCAATACATTTTTATATCTTCTAGTTGATCGGATGATAGTTTATTATTCTTGTTTATCATATTTGGGTTTCTTATTACTCCTTAATTGCCTATATTATGTTTTCATTTGTTTAGGGTATTTAAGAAAGACTTGATGACTCATTTTAATAGAGGTATGAATACTCTTAGTTATAGGATTTAATGTTTTAAAAGTGGGATTTCTACTATAAATATAGAATTCATAGAGGCCCCAAATATTCATATATCATAACATGTCACCGCCAAGACCCCTTGAATCACATAAAATAATTTTTATAACCCCAAATCCGACCTTCAATAGGCAATGAGTTAATAAATAGTTCTAATGGTGTAATTCTCACAAATGAGAGACATTACCCCTTTAGAGAACACAATGTAGTACAACTGTCATCCTCACCAGTTTCATCTCCAAAACAGTTATTTCATTTTGTTTCTTGAGACTCATACCCCATATCTTTTATGTTACTTGTACTTCTTAGAGAATTAGTCATCCCATGGATGACTACTTCTTAGAGTATTTCAATAAACATAGGTGAAGGTCCATAATATATGGATGATGCGTGTCAAAAAAAATACAATGATTAATGTTCGGGAAATGAGATGATGAGGATTAAAATTGTCTATAACTTTCAACTTATAATGAATTCAAAGGATAACACCTACCATAGTGGAGTAATTATTTTTTTAAATTCAATTACCCATTTTCTTCAAAGAATATTGAAATTATTTGAAAAATTCAAATGTTGGGATTCCCTTATTAGAATTATCTATAAATTTCACTTTTTATAATTAATATCTTATGTGTATTGATTTATTTATTGTAAAAAATTAATATTTTATGAACCCAATAGGATGAATATGAATAAAAAATGGATACATGATAATAATTTGACAAAAGATAATGAATATGGAGTTAAAGAGTTCATTAAGTTCACAATAAAGAATGCATATGACCCTTTTCAAATCCTTTTTCCATGTTTACATTGTTTTTATTCATGAAAAATTAGTCTGGAAGAGTTGGAAGAACATTTGAATAGTCACGAAATAGACCATATCCATAAATTTTGGACTAAACATGGGGAAAAAATAAACGTACACATAGATAGGGATGATACTATGGTTTATGGAACATTTGATATAAATACTAGTGTAAATAATGATGAATATTTAATGGAATAAATGACAATGGAAACTGAAGATGAACTTTGTGATTGTCCAAAGTTTTTCAGAAGTTAAATAGATGTGCTAAGAAACCATTGCTACCAGTTGTACTAAATATACAACATTTTTAGTTTTATTAAAGTAATATAATTTTAAATATGGAAGTTGATGGAGTAACACCAACTTTACAGAACTACTTGGTCTCTAGAATGATATGATACCAGAAGAAAATGAACTACCATGTCGAAAATATGATGCTAAAAAAATTCTATGTTCAATGGTAATGATATCTAAAAAATACATGCTTGTCCAAATGATTTCATATTGTTTCAAAAAGACCATGAATCACTCATAAAATTCCCTAAGTTTGGAATAGATTGATACAATAAAAATTAATCAAGTACTTCGAAATTTATATGGTACTTTATAATCAATACATAGTTTAGAAGACTACATGGATACTTGGAAACTGCTATAAAATTGACATGGCATGCATATAAAATAATTAAATATGGGAAACTACATCATCCAATAGATTCTCCTCAGTGAAATAAAATTTATTATGAGTATCTTGAATTTGTAAATGAGCTAAGAAACATTCATCTTGTATTATCTACAGATGGAATAAATACTTCTGGTGTATAGAGTAGTACTCATAGTACATGTCCCATCATGTTTGTAAATTATAACTTCCCACCATGGTTATGAATGAAATGAAATTACATTATGTTGTATCTGCTTATTTCTGGACCAAAGAAACCTTGGAATGATATTTATGTCTATTTGGATCCATTAATATAAGATATTAAATTTACATGGGATACAAGTGTTAAAATGTATGATTATCATAGAAGGGAATAATTCTCATCGAGGGCCATGTTGTATGGAATGATAAATAAATTCCCCACTTATGGAAATTTAGTAGCCTATAATATTAAAGGAATTTTTGGGTGTACCATTTGTGAAAAATTCTCAAAATTAGTTCGATTGAAACATTACTCGAATGCTGTATTTTTAGGACAGATTTTTTTTTACCTTGATGACATAAATACAAATCCTAGATGACATCATTTGATGGGAATATCGAACAAGGTACAACACCATATCTAATAACAAATTTTCAAATATTGGATAAAGTAAAAGATACTGACACTATTTTTGGTAAACCATTTTTGAAAAACTATATGAAATCAGGTTGGAATAAGAGATCAATTTTATTTGAATTAACATATTGGAATTCTTTTTATGTTAGACATTTTCTTGATGTCATTCATATAAAAAAAATGTATTTGATAGTGTTATTATCATGTTACTAAATGTTACTATAAAAAAATATAAAATAAAGGCTAGGTTGGACATGATTAACATGGGGATAATAGAAGAGTTGGCACTGGTGAAGGGTAAAGGGAGGAATTTTCTTCCTCTAGAAGCTTATGCTCTATCCAGATAAACAAATTGCAATTTTTTCTTTTCCTTAATAGTGTAAAAGTTCCATAGGGGTATTCATCAAATATCAAGAATGTCATGTCAATTACTAATTTGAATTAACAAGGACTAAAATCACATGAATGTCATATTTTTATGCAATATTTAATGCATGTTAATTTCCATTAAATTCTACCTCAAAATGCATGACATATATTAAACGGACTCCGTTTCTTTTTAAAATCCATCTACAGTAAATTTATAGACTAAATTAAGTTTCCAATCATGAATAACGAGGTTGTAGTCATATTATGTGAATTGGATATGTTCTTCCCACTATAATTATTTGATATAATGGTCCACCTGACAGTTCACTCGGTTAGAGAGGTTCCACTACATGGTCCTATCCATTATAGATAGATGTACCCCGTTGAACGATATATGAAATTTTTTAAAGGGTATGTCAAGAATAAAATTTGGAAAGAAGGTTGTATTATATAATGATATATTGTTGAAGAATATATTGAATTCTATTCCAATTACCTATCAGATATTGAATGCATCAATCTCCCGAAGTATCTTTATAGCAGACGCCTTATTAGATAAGGGATTTCTGGAAGATATCTTGTTACAATTACCTTAGTAGAGTGAGATAAAGTGCTTATTTATATTTTACATAATTTTAAAGATATCGATCCATACATTGAATCCCACAAAGAAATTATTAGAGATTTGAATCCATCAAGGGATAAAGGATGAATATCAAATACACAAAATCAATAGTTTATAGGATGATTTCAAGATCAAATTTATAAGGAGTTATCTGCAAATTAGAATCTAATTTCCGAAAAACTTCAATGGCTATCCAGGGGACCGAATGAAAATGTTATATCTTACATTGGTTTTGTAATAAATGGTTATACGTTATAGAAAAGAGAACACTATGACTATATTACAAAGAAAAATAGTGGTGTTAATATTGTGAAGGAAGCGATGCACACATATTTTTCCAAAGATATATATCCAATTTATGAAAATATGTCATATTTTTTCATTATTGAATAGATATATGAGTTTTATTATACAAAATTTAATGCATCATTTTTTCAATGCAAATGGGTTAAAAATATGAGTGGAGTGAAAGTTGATGAAATGGGATTGGTGAAGGTTAATTTTAGTGTGGAAGGAGAAAAATATGATTCATTCATAATGGAATCACGATATGTGTAAATATTTTATGTCTCTAATCCAAAAAACAAGAATTGGTTGATTATCCTGCTGGAGACAAAAACAAATGTTGGGTTAGATAAAAATTTAATATAGGATAACCCTTTCATTGGTAGATCATAATAATTTCATATCAGTACTAATATAGACAATTTATTATACATTATAGGGGACCAAAAATAGGGTATTTGGATTCTCTATAGAGGAACCAAATCCCTAAAACCTTTAAAAAAATAAAGAGAGTTCAATGAGATGGTATTTATTTTAATATACTATATTTTTCATCATAATATTCTTTGTTTTATAATAAATTAACATTATCTAAATTAAATGTTTGACTACTAATTCATATAATATATTCTGTACATGATGATGTTTACAATCCCTTGAAAGAAAAAACTATAATGAAGGAAACCATTTGGGAAGATGTAAAAGTAATTTTACGATATAATTTCTCCATTTTACCAAAAAATTATATAACGAAACATTGATTTAATTTTAATTATTACTTGAAGATTTTATTTATTTTATAAGATTTATATCCATATTTCATGCCTTTTTTCACCAAAAAAATCGCTAACTTCTTCTACCTCAAAAACTTTTCACCCTTACAGTGTCACATTTATCACTATCCTTCAAGTTCCCTCCACTACCTTTATAGGAAGAGCAACAATGCTGACTCTACTCAATCAAAGAGTTAGTCTTGATGTTTTAATAATAAAATCATTTATATATAATTAATTTACAGTTTTATATTTATGTAATTTATTTATTTTAGTATTAATCACATAAGAATTGTTTTCTTATACAGGTGGATTATTTTGTTCGAGTTAGGGTGGTCTATCCACCTTTCATTACTTTATGTACCAAAAATTCCACAGAATTCTTCTCCCTAAAAACCTTTTCACCCTTATATTGTTGGAATTTATCAATTTTCTTAAAGTTCCCTCCATTTCTCAATCATAGAGGTAATCTTTATGTTTTCACAGTAAATTAATTATCCAAAAAATTAATGTATTGTTTCATATTTTTGTTTTAATTATTTTCTTATATAGGTGGATTATTTTGTTTGATTTGGGGTGGTTTGTTTGAAGATTATCATGCTCATGATATATTGGACTTTGAGACTGCAACTGAGATAATGACAACAAGGAAATGCATCAAGAATGCATAAAACCATCATGAAAAGGTGAATACATACTACTTATTTAATTAATTTTGTCATCATTTTATATATTATTTGTAAGTTAATTTCCTTATAATTTTTATCTAATACTTATTTTTTTCATAGATCTTTTGGGAAGTCATATTTTCCCTTCTACTAATGTTAGCACGCTTTCCATTACCTTTCTTTGTCAAACTTCCAACACTACATATTGAATAGATGTTCTTAGTCAAAAAACCTTTCTTTTTGTTAAAATACAGAAGATTATATGAATCTAATGTTCTCATTGTGGTGAATTATAGTGATATAATGTGCATATGAGATTGTTATACTCTTCTATCGTTCAACAAAAGAATTTTTTTTTGCTAAGAACATCGAGTCAATATGTAGTGTTATAATTTCAATAAATAAAGGTAATGGAAATCATTGTAACATTGTAAGTTTCGATTATATTAAGACTTTGGGACTTGTAAGAGTCATCTATACCTAAATCTGACACATGGTGTGACCAGTATTATTAGGTGCTTCTTTTTATTTAAAATTGACATTAATTTTAGTAAATAAGACAATTGAAATACTCAAAACCAAGAAAAAAATATTATGATTATTTTGATAATTTAATACAACGATCCATAATTCATTTTTGATGTGTATAAATTAGACTCACCTCATATAATACATGATGTTCATGGTATAAATCAATGTTTCCATCATCATTTTAAAATTTACATTTTTGTTCAAAAATTTTCACTCACTAAAATCCAAGAAAATATAATTGTATTTCCTTGATAATTTAGGAAAAAAATTTATAAGTTATTTATGATGTGTATGAATTGACCTCACATTAAACTGAGACATGATGTGACTGGAATGAGTCAAAGCGTGTTTCTAGTTTAAAATTTTATTTTAGTAAAAAAGAAATGTGACATACTCAAAATCAAGAAAACACATTTTGATTGTTTTGATACTTTTGGAAAATTATTCATAAGCAATTTGAGATGTGTTGGAATCATTTTTACCTCAATTTGACACAAATTGTGATCTTTATGACTCCAAATGCATCTTTTTATTTAAAATCAACATTAATTTTTGTAAAAAGGACAACTGACCTACTAAAAAAAACAATAAAACATATTTGTATTGTTTTGATACTTTAGTAAAGTTATAAATAAGTCATTTTTGATGTTTATAAACCATACTTACCTCAATATAATACATGATGTTCCCCTTTATGACTCAATTTATCTATTATCAATTTAAAATCAACATTTTATTTTAAAAAGTGTCACTCACTTAAAACTAAGAAAACACGCTTGGATTTTCTTGATAATTTAAGAAAATGATTCATAAGTAATTTGTGATGTGTAGAAATTTTTTTCACATAAAACTGATACATGATGTTATCGATATGAGTCAAAGTGCATGTTTCTAGTTTAAAATGAAATTTTAGTAAAAAAGACAAGTAACGTACTCAAAATAAATAAAAAAATTCTTATTGTTTTGATAATTTTATAAAACAATCAATAAGTAATTTGAGACATGCTATAATCACCCCCACCTCAATATGATGCACAGTGTGACCGATATTACTCCAAGTGCATATTTTTATTTAAAATTAATATTAATTTTAGTAGAAAGGATAACTGACCTACTAAAAACTAAGAAACACATTCATATTATTTTGATACTTTAATAAAATTATCCATAAATTATTTTTGATGTTTAGGATTCAATTTCACCTTAATCCGATACACAATGTACCAAATATGACTCAATGTGTTTGTTATCAGTTTAAAATTGACATTTTAGTTAAAAAAGTGTCACTCACTGGAAAATAAGAAAACATACTTGGATTTTATTGATAATTTAGGAAAATGATTAACAAATAATTTTTGACCTATAGGAATTGGACTCACATCCGATTAAGACATGATGTGATTGGTATGTGTCAAAGTGTGTGTTTCCAATTTAAAATGACATTTTAGTAAAAAAGAAAAGTGATGTACTCAAAATACATAAAACACATTAATATTGTTTTGATAATTTTTGGAAAATGATTCATAAGTAATTTGAGATGTTTTGGAATCAGACAAACCTCAATCCGACACACAGTGTGACCGGTATGACTCCAAATGTGTATTTTTATTTAAATTTGACATCAATTTTAGTAAAGAGGATAACTAACCTACTCAAAACTGAGAAATCACATTCATATTGTTTTTTATATTTTATGAAAATGATCCATAATTAAATTTTTATGTGTATAAATCATCTGAAACTCAATCTACTACATGATGTGCCCAATATGAATCAATATGTCTGTTATTTGTTTAAAATTGACATTTAGTTCAAAAAGTTTCACTCACTAAAAACCAAGAAAAAAACTCATATTGTCATGATAATTTAGTATAAATATTCATAAGTCATTTGTGATGAGTAGTAATTAGTCTCACATAAAACTAATAAATTATGTGATTAGTATGAGTTAAAGTGCATGTTTCCAGTTTAAAATGATATTTTAGTAAAAATGATAGGTGACATACTCAAAACTGAGAAAACACATTTGGATTATTTTTATATTAAAAAAATGATCCATAAGTCATTTTAGATGTGTTGTAATCAGACACACCTCAATCCAACACATGGTGTGCTCAGTACGACTCTATGTGCATCTTTTTCTTTAAAATTGACATTAATTTTAGTAAAAAGGACAACTGACCTACTCAAAACTGATAAAATGCATTCATATTGTTCTTATACTTTAGGAAAATGATCCATAATTCATCTGTGATGTGTAGTTTTTATACATACCTTAATCCGATACACGATGTGCCCGATATGAATCAATATGTCTGTTATCAGTTTCAAATCAACATTTTAGTTCAAAAAGTTCCACTCACTGAAAACTAAGAAAACATGCTTGTATTGTCTTTATAATTTATGAAACCTATTCATAAGTCATTTATGATGTGTATTAATTGGTCTCACATCACACTGAGACATGATGTGATCGATATGAGTCAAAGTGTGTGTTTCTAGTTTAAAATGTCATTTTAGTAAAAAAGATAAGAGACGTACTAAAAATTGAGAAAATTCATTTGGATTGTTTTAAAACATTAGGAAAATTATCAATATGTCATTTCAGACATTTTGGAATCAGTTGAACCTCAATCTAATACACGATGTGACTTGTATGACTCTAAGTGTGACTTTTATTTAAAATTGACATTAATTTTAGTAAAAAGTACAAATGACCTACCAAAAAGTGACAAAACACATTTTAATTGTTTTTATAATTTATTAAAATGATCTATAAGTCATTTTTGACATATAGGAATCAACCTCAGCTCAATAAGATACACAATGTACCCAGTATGACTCAATGTGTCTGTTATCAGTTTAAAATCAATATTTTAGTTCAAAAAGCGTCACTCACTAAAAACTGAGCAAACACACTCAAATTTTATTGATAATTTAGGATAATGAATTATAATTCATTTGTGACATGTATTAATTTTTCTCACATCAAACCAAGACATTATGTGATCAGTATGAGTCAAAGTTTGTGTTTCTAGTTTAAAATGACATTTATTAAAGAAAGACAAGTGACGTACTAAAAATCAAGAAAACACATTCATATTATTTTAATAATTTATAAAAATAGTCCATAAGTCATTTGAGATGTTTTGGAATCATCCGGACCTCAATCCGATACATTGTGTGACCGGTATAACTCAATGTGCATCTTTTTATTTAAAATTGACATCAATTTTAGTAAAATTAACACTTTCTGTTAATTTTTTTTATATTATTACTAACATAATAATTGTTTTATTATATAGGTGAGTAATTTTTCTTGAGAAGGAGTGTTTTGTTTATAAATAACATGAGTTGGGTTCAGGGTCAAATGAAAAAGGAACATTGATGTTTTTGAAAGTATGTAATAATTTTTACTTAGGTAATTTTATAAACCAATGTTTTAAATGTCTATAAATAAGTGTATTTTTCTTGTATTTGTGTTGTAAATTTCATTTTATTTATATTTTTATTGTTACTTTAATTTTTTGATATTTGGCGTGTTTTTGGTGCGGCGATGTGTTGTTATAGTACATTGCACTGATGCTGCAGTGTGCTGTTATAACACACTATAGTATGGAACTTTATCAATGATTTTATAAGCACTGATAAAGGTCCCCTTTATCGGTACTAAATAAAATCACTGATAAATGTGGTCATTTTATCATCTCTTCTAAAATCACTAATAAAATCTAGGTCTTTTAATCTCTCTCTGGTAGTCAGCGCTTCTCAAGCACTGATAAAGGCCATTTTAGCACTATTAAAGGATTATTTTGTAGTAGTGACCCCTATATATATTTGATAAATGATTAAATATTCTGTATGAACATCAATTATCAAATTTTTAGTGAAAATGTAGAGTTATGAATAATCCTTCAGTGCCACGACAATCACCATGATTCTACTCCTTCAATCCACAACGGCGATTAGAGATTGAATGCTTAGATGGGACCTTTCTCTCTCTTGGATACCAAAGGAGAGAAAAGATATCAATTTTGAATGGATTAATAGTACATGGAAAATATATTCTCTTATACTTATATAGTGGGAGTTAAAATACCTATAAAGGGTTCCCTGACCCCCATATATCCATCACCCACTAAATAAGCTATAAATGACTCTTTATAATCAACTAACTGTGTCATAATCATCATTTATATTTTATCACATATTTTTAATTTATAATAAATATATTATGTGATAAAACCGAGTCATTAACTTGAATCATAATTCTCACAAATATTAAACAAACCTTGAATATTAAATAATATTTGTTCATATAATTTTTTCAATGTATTCACTTAATACCTTATGAATAATTTTAATAAATAAATTCAATGAAATTAATCTATATTTAAATAATAATGAATTTATTTTTTCATCAGTGATTGTTAACACAGAGACATATCTCATACCCCATGGTGGGTCCCACCATATCCTATACTCATATTCTTTATGATAGGGTTGGCTCATAAATACACTATTATGTGTGAACCTCTAAGCCCTTATCTCGATAGCAGTGATTACTATTCATAGGCTAGGAGTAGATTCTAGCAACCCATCAAGCCCCCTAAAGGAATAAGGAAAAGTCATAGTAACAAAAAACTTCATACGAACACACAATGTAATATAATCTCTTTGTATCATGATATCTCATAAAGGAGGATGCACACATCATGCCATCATCCTTTCCTTATTATGTTTTGATCTAACTAGACAGAATTAAATTCTTCTACCATGGATATGGATTTAATGACTGTACTACCATCTTGATCAACTAGGATTGATATATAAATTTCTCAACTTAGAAGTGATAAACTCTATCTTGTTCATTCAACCAATTCCATACCACTAAATACACACCCAACACAATCTACCTCACCATGACTTTAATGTATTAGTTTTTTCCATGCATAAAAGTATGAGATCCAATGATACACATTGATAAAAATCTCAATTCAGGAGAATAATATACATGTTCATATATAGGAACAACCAATGACACATGAAACTTTCGGTGTTCCTATTATTGGGTATGTCCTCATGATCTTATCTACCCAAGATCACAAAGTGTGAACTTCATGAGAAGAAGTCACAATGATTATGAGCCCACAAAAATTGATGGTCACCCATCATCTGTGTCCTATCAGTATAATGTATCTATACTATAGGGAATAACATTAATATTACTGTCATGGTATATATAGGTTCTCATTATAGTTTGGGAACTACTATAAAATTTTTATACAATATGTAATCTAAGGACATTTCCATAGATATAGTGGACACAAAAGTATCAAAACTATTATAGTAAGATAAACACATGTATATATCAAATTTTTTACATGTAATGGTAATAAAAGTATATATATATAAGTTGGTTCTAGGGATCCCACTTTCAACAAGTACACAATGTAAAAGAATAATTTGTGCATAATTTGAATTAAGACTCAGGGAATAGAAATTGATATAAAGAACCCCTGCCTTGGATTCCTGCTTGGTTGAACATGATATAAAATCATGTATAATAAAATAGTACTCATTAATAATATATTTAAAAACCTAATTAATTTTTATTACATTTTATATTAATATTTTATATCAATTTATTATAGAGAATTTTCTTATTTTCAGTTAATATTGATCATCAGTTGTCAGTGAGTTTAACCACCTCTTAATAGTTTTGGTATAAAAATTTAAAACAATATTCCATGTTCATTATTTTATAATATAAATAATAGTAAATTTATTATAATATAATTTATTTAATGATTTATAATATTATATGTTTTTTCCATAGGAGTTTCAGGTACTGTTCTCCAAGATGAAATCCAAAATGCGTATGTTTTAGCAATTTTTAATAAAAAAAGGTGGTATATTAATATTGATTAAATATTAATATCAAAATTCCATAAAAAAAATCATTTAATTAGTAATATAATATCACACCAGTAATAAATATTCCATAACCATCCATGCTAAAAATTTATGGCACGTTCATGTAGGTGGTTAAATCGACCCAAACAAGAACATGCTATAATCGATGAATGCTTATACTTATGAAGTGATTTTATTATAATATAACTTTAATAAAAGTATAATTATCATATATAGATGTAATTAATTTGATAAACCATAATTTTTAATAATTATAAGAATAAGATAAATTAAAAAATACTGATAAGAAGTTATTACTTACAAAGAAGAAATTGTATCTCCTCTTGGAACTCTTCTTAGTTTTTACAGAATTAGGGAAATATCTTGAGATGGTTATTTAAAGGAATTTTAAATTTTTTATTTATATTTTAAGGGGTGGTGGAGGTATCTTTTTATAAGTTAGTGGGGTGGAATTTATGTAATTATGAATTTATTAATATAAAAATAAATTTCATATTTAAGAAATGTGGTTGAAAAATTTATAATTATTGAAGATAATACATGTTTTTTTCTAGAAATATCTTATCCACTAATTTTATAAAATATATAATTGTGATATTTTGTCTCCTTATCCCATAATTTAACTATTTTAACACATTTTAGCCTTCATCGTACTGACCTAATTTTCCCAAGGTAACTTATTTTTAAGAGAAAATTTAAAATAAAAAATTTCACCTAGTTTGAACATTATGGTTAAAAATATTAAAACCTATTTATTAGATTAAATTTATAAAAGTTTAAAAAATTAATTTCAATATAATCATGCATAACTCAATAAAAAACAACTTAAAAAAATGTATTTATAACCATAAAAATGTATTTGTAATTATTTTGGAAAAATATTGTGAATAATATTGATTAACATGAAATTTATTTGTTTATGATTAGAATAAGTAGATTTATGTTTCTTTAAAACTAATCCAAAATATATTGAAACCATTTGAATACTTAATTAAAATAAAAGGATAAAAACTAGTTTTTACTAGAATAAAATATCACTTACATTCCAAAATTTCAAACATAAGTTACTAAATTAAAAATGATATTTTTAAATTATTTATTGTACTACTTAAATATATATTTGTTCAATAAAAATGTATTATAAAATTTTAATTCATTATTATATCAGTATTATATCATAAAAGTAACATTATTTATAAAAACTATACTTTTTATTATTCAAAAAAAAATATTTTTAGAAACATTCCTAAAAAATCAGCTTTATTGAATTTTAAAAATTTTAATCCAAATATTATGTTTATTTTCTCAAAATAAAATTATATAATTCTGGAATTTAACTCTTAAATTTAAATTTATAATATAATGAAAAGTATTTTTTAAAAATGAAATTTTAAAGTTTAAGTGTTCTTAATATTATTTTATATCAATTACTAATTAAATGGGTGTTAATATTTTTTTTCAAATTAGAATTTTTTATTGGAATAATAATTTAAAATTTACCAATTTAATTTAAGATAAAAGTAAACAACACTTAAAAAAAATCTTTAAAATAATATCCATTTTAAACATTAAATAATTTTAATCACATCCCATTAATAATTAATTATTTATCTTCTAACCATTTAATTTAATCAATTAATTGGAATTGGAACACATAATTTCATTATTTAAATACAAAAATAATAATATGCAAATAATTGATATATATATATATTTTATAAGAAATAATTTTATTATTTTTTTATTTACTTTAGGTTTTACTCTTATTGTAATTTTCTTAATGATGTTTCTCATTGTATATCATAATATATTAATGTTTATATTGCATTATAATAAAATATGTCATCATTCATTATAGGTTGGTGTTATGTTTTATAAAATATATTCAATATAATATTTATTCAAATTAAAAATACATACTAAAATTATGAGGTGTTACATTCCACACCTCTTGAATAAATTACATCCTCATAATTTTAATTTCCCTCACCAATTAAAATTTATAATTTCATTATTAATATATTAAATTAAAATGATATAATTTAAAATGATAAATTAACCACACTATCTTTATTAATTTTTAAAAAACTCATTTTACCCTCTTCACATGCAAATTTTTGGATTTTAATTTTTCACAACCATTTGTGTGAAATAAACTTCCTTAGTTGGTTATAAGACATAGGAGTTTCTAGAGACATACCATTTCATGATTCACTTTTAGAATCTGATAGTCAACCAAATATTAAAATTTAAATGGTCATGATAATAATTTATAAACATATTAATATTAAAAATCAATCCTAAGTGTCTTATCCTTTTACACCTTTATTTCAACCCAAGATACATTCAGTTCATCTATTGGTTCAAACTATAACTCTTTTAGTTCAAAATAAACATAATAAATTCTTATCCTCTTAATTTCAATAACATAATCCTTAAACAACAATAATATCATACCAATCAATATATAATTTAATCATATATGCTCCCAAAAAGATATTACTTTGTCACTAAATTAATTTTAAGCCCCAAAGGTTATTTATACCACTCAAATTAAATTCCCAAAATCAATTAATCCATTGTACTAATTAACCATAATTACTTAAAAATTAAATCACATACTGACCCAAAGGGTTATTGACTAAATAATACAATATTACTAAAAACCAACAAAAATTTCCCAAATTATTATTAAATCACTTTAAAATACACTCACATATGACATCAAAAGTGTATCTATGCCTTTGAACTTATGACCACCCTTAAAATTATTAACCCCTGATGGTGTTCATAACTCTTAAATTATACTCATATGATAATATCCTAACATCTAAAGTTATCAAAACCCTACTTTGATACTAATAAAGACACCCCAAACCTACACACCAAGATCTTGTGCTAAAAAAATAACCTCTATATACTTAATTTAATACCAACATAAGTTACCCAAAATTAACCACCCATAATTACACTATAAATAAAAAATATTGAGTCATTTAATTCCCATGTCATTTTAGGTTTATAAATTAAGAGAATTTTGAAAAATAATTAACTAAAAAAACCCATATCTTTTATATAAAATGGCCATTTTCCCACTGAACCAAGGATTAAATATTTAACAATAAGTCTTCAATATCTCCCACAAAATTATCCTCACATGAAACCCATCTATAAATATGATATATAATACTTTTCTTCATAACCTATATAAATGGAAACATAAGAAATAGTGAGATTAAAAAATTAATAAAAGAATACATAAGAGATGACAATTGAGTATCATAAGTGATCATAAGATGAGAATATGGGTATGAAAACATAACCAAGGTACACGAACACAAAATAAGAAAACCATACCCCAATAAAACATGGATCATAAGTCATGAATTATAACATAATTATTTTAGTATAAATAAATATTTATCATAGGATCATATCATCATAATAATGTGAAAACTATATAAAACACTACATCATAAGCACAAGTCAAGGATCACTAGAAAGGCAACACAACATAGTGAATAAAGTCCCATAATGGTCTAGGTTTACCCCCTAGTCCATTACATATAATATCATGAGATTCAAAACATTACCCAATGAATTATAGTTATATATAATTCTCAACCCACCTATCACATCATAAAATGTACATGAATATTCATTCCAAAAAATAAAAAATTCATAATTTCATCAAATTATAATTAACCTGAAAAAGAAATGGGTTTCATAAATATTTCAAAAAAATCATTATAAGATATCAAGTGAAATAATATATAAGGTATTATTAGATCACATACCCAGTGAAGCATAAGAATTATTATAGGATATTAAATAATATGAAAAATGATTTTATACAAATATGGGTTACTTATCACTATCGAATGGTATCATATAAGAAGAGATTAATAATTGGATCATTTGATACTAAAATTTCTATATACCAAAATAAAAACATCATATGATAATTTTTAGGTTAATTAATGAAACATAACTATTAAGGAGATATATATTTTAGATTTTGAGAGGAAAATGCAAGTGAAATTATAAAAATAATTTTCATAAATCTTTTGTAACCTAGTTGTAAAAAAAATTCTAAAACACTTAAAAAATTCATTTAAAAGATGAAAAAAATACCTTGAAAACCTTAATTTTAAAATAATACCAAATATTGAAACTATGAAAATAAATGAAGGTAAATATAGGGTAGAAAATAAAAATATACACAAGTTTAATAAAATCCCTTTATTTATTCTGTTAAAACATTAAAATTTATTTTTAAAATGAGAAATCCACAAAAAGGGGAATATAAATTACTTTTTAAAACCATGTAAACTTATAAAGTAATATTTATAATAAATAATGAACATAATTATGGTAAAATGAATTCATGCATAAAACATTAAAAATTAGATTATTTTTACACTTTTGTAAGGAAAATTAAAAAATTACCTATGTGAAAAAAATTAAAAATATTACTTATAAACATTTATAGAGAAATTAAAAGTTAATATAAAATGACCTTAAGAAACTTTGGAAGTACAGATAATACAATTCATGAAATAATAAAAAAATATGGAAATTGAGGAAAAAGATCCATTAAAAATAATGATAATTATTCTTAACAATATAATTTTGTATAAAAAAATTATTCCCTAAAATAAGAATATTTTGATGTGAAAATATAAATTCCAGATATAGAAAGATAAAAAACCATATGAAATAAATAAAGGGATGAATATATAAAAATTCGAAGTGTATATTTTAAGGAATAAAGTTCCTAACCCAATGAAAAACAAATTGATTTGACCGAACCCTTATAATTCAGACTTAGTTACATTTAATGTAAGCTATTGTAGCAATATTATTACCTTCAGAATCTTGTAACTTGTTTTTATTATATTTAATGACTTAGCCATTTTGTCCAAGGGACCTATTCAAAAAAAAGTTGTAAGAATTAATCAAAAAGGGGATTATGAGAAAGAAATAAAAATTAACAAAAAAATTATTAAATATAGTATAATAAAATCATAAGGAATAATTTAACCAATTTAGAAGAATTAATATCATGAAGAGTGATTATAACTCAACTAAAGGGAAATTGAGATCACAGAAATCCCTTACTATCATCAGTAACATATGAATCAAAAGCACATGGAAAATGATCATGAAATAGAAATTTAAATCACATTAATAAAAAATTATTTAGGAAAAAATATGTCAATTGTGTAGTAATTACACCACTTTAAAGAAGAATAGGTGCATAATTTGAATTAAGTCTTAAGGAGTGGAAATTGTGACAAAGAACCCTTACCTTAGATTCCTTCTTGGTCTGATGCACTCTAAAATACAATATAATAAACTAAGAATCATTAATCATCTATTTCAGAATATAATTATTGTGTATTAAATTATATATTAATATTTTATATCCTTTTATTAGATATATTTTACTTATTTTCAATTAATATTGATCATAAGTTTCTATTGATTTTAATTATCCCTAGTCCATTTGGGTATAACAGTTTTGGTGAATATTATATGTTAATTATTTTATCATATACATAATATTATATTTAATTTAATTGAATTTACATAATGATTTTTTATGTTCTAGGTTCATTCCATGGGATTTTCAGGTATGGTTCTCTAAGATGAAATTCGTAATGTTCTTGCTTCAACAAATTTTAACGAAGAAAAGGTTCTATATTAACATTGAGTAAAATTTACTTATAGAAATAACAAAACATTGTATACTTATTAATATCATATATTACAAGTTATAATTTTTCCATTAACATCCAATATAAAAATTTATATCATCGTTCATATAGGTGGTTAAATTAACCCAAACAAGAACATGTTATAATCATGGGATGATTATGACTATGAAGTGATTTATTATAATATCATTATTATAGAAGTATTGATCATATATATATGTAATTAATTTATAAAAAATATATTTTATGAATTATAATAATAAGATAAATGAAAAATAATTGTAAGAATCTATTACTTATAAAGAATAAATCATATTTCATTTTGGAAAACATTTGGTTTTGAAACAATTAGGGCATTCTCTTGAGACCAAAAGGCATAAAAAATGGGAGACACTTGTTAGGGAATTAAATATTGAATATTATTGAGAGCAATATTAATTTTTATGTGTATTTGAAAAGGTTGCGGTGGGCCCCTTTTATAAGCGAGAGGGGTGGAATTTTTTTAATTATTAATTTCTTAATATAAAAGGAATGTCAAATTCAAGTCAGGTGGATTCAAAATTGATAATTATTGAAGATAAATTTGGATGTGGTCAATAAATACCTTATAAAACCATTTAAAAATAATTTTTTCTGATATTTTGTGATCATATATCCTAATTTCATAATTTTAACACATTTTAGCCTTTATCGTGGTGACTAACTTTCACCTAGGTTACTTATTTTATAACCAAAAAAGAAATAGAACTTTTGATATAATTTAAAAAATCATATTAAAAATATTAAAACCATTTTATTATATTAAATTTATAAAATTGATAAAAATTTATATTAATATAAGTTTATATATCGCAATAAAAGCAGTTTTTTTTAAAACATATTTTTTATCATAAAAACGAATTTATAATTATTTAGGAAAAATATTGTGAATATTATCAATTTCCATGAAATTTATTAGTTTATAATTTAAAAAATTAGTGTTTTGTGAATTTAAAACTAAGACAAAACCAATCAAAACCATATGAATACTTAATTAAAAAAAATGGCCAAAAATGGTTTTTTTATTTGAATAAAATATCATTTAGGTTCCAAAATGTAAAACATATGTTTCTAAATTTAACATAATATTTTTAAATGATTTAATTTACTCCTTATATACACATTTGTTTTAGATAAATGACTTATAAAATTTTAATTCATGCTTATGTCCTGATTATATAATAAAAGTTATGGTATTTGTAAAATCTATTTTTTTATTATTCAATAAAAAATCAACATTTTCATAAAAATATAAAAAATTATACATAATATACTTTTCAAATTTTGAATCCAAAAATAAAATATTTTTAATTAAATTCTAATTCTATTTTTTTTGAAATTTTAATTTTAAATAAAAATGTAAAATATAAACAAAAATATGTTTTAAAAAAAATTATTTTTAAACTTTAAGTATTTATAATATTATTTTATATAAATTAACAATTAAAATGGTGTTGATATATTTTTTTCACAATGAATTTTTTTTGTGATAATAATTTAAAAATTATCAATTTAATTTAAGATAAAAATTCACAACGCTTTAAAAATAGTTTGTTAAAAATATCCATTTTTAATATTAAATGATTTTAATCACACCCCACTAACAATTATTTTTTAATATTTTAACAATTAAATTTAATCAATTAATTGTTATTTTAACACATTAGAATTTTATTTAATAATAATAATAATAATATAAAAGGAATTAATTTTTTTATAATAAATTATTTTATTAACTTTTTATTTACTTGAGGTTTTTCACATACTATAATTTTCTTATCTATGTTTCACATTGTATTATAATAATATATTAATCTTTATATTTAATTTTAATAAAATATATCATGGTTTTTTGTAGTTCAGTGTTACGTGTGATGCATTCTATTCAATATTATATTTATTTGAAGGAAAAATACATACTCAAATCTAAAAGTGTTACATTCAAGCTCTGCGATCTTCTCATCTTTCTCATTTAGTTGGTAAACTATCATCTCTAACATTATTCCATATTCTTTATTAAATTTTACCCTCTCTTCAAGTTATATGTTGACAGGGATAATGATTACTTTCAACTCTTTCTTTGTGGACATTTGTTTTCCTATATCTTGTGAAGGTTTCTCAAGTAGATCACTTTTCTCATTTATTTTTCACCCATATTCATAATATCTACATTCAATTTCACCACAAATTCCCTAAATATTTTATTCTTCATCGATATATTTTCTATGAAAGAATATTCCACTCTATACATAATCTCCAGTTGATCCACCTTTTATAGTAGGGATTAGATTTTACCTTGGTCACTGATGAAACAAACTCTAGATCGGAAACTTGATGTAGTTGAAATGTCATCATTGGAATCTATTCTTTTATCGATCTATAGGGGTGATTAAAATTTTTTAGATTTAAAATAATCTTTTAAAACACTATTATAAATAGATTATATAATAATTTTAGAATCGATTACCTTATCTAGAGATTCCATCTTTTTAAGAGTATTATTTTTCTAATCCATATTCTCCTTTATTGTAGAAATATAAAATTATTCATCAAAATAATCCATACCCAACCCTTCAAATATTTCATATTCTACACTAATATAAGAAAATCGTTTTTCTTCTTTCAAGACAGATTTTTACCTTACAAATATTCCAAAATCATCTACATATCCTTTAAAGTCTTGTAATGAGCTATCTTATTAGATACAACTTATTCCAAGTCATCATTTAAGGCCCTATTATCACAATCATAAATATATAAATTTATTTGATCCATCTCATAAATAACTCCATTTTTAATTATTAAGAAAAATCTAATTAATAAGATATCATGGGGGTTTCTAATACGTACCTATGAGTTTGTCATGAAATCCCTATAAAATTATAAAAATGATTTCTATTAAATAAAGAAGGATCCATTGTATAATTAATTCCTTGCATAACCTTAAAATCATCACAAACTGGGTATATTATGTTGAACCCAAAATAATACCTATCATATCTGAGACCAATTGTTTCTACCCAAGAAACCTTAAGGAGGGGGAGGGGGATTAGGTTTTTTCCACTTTAAAATTATACTCTATCCGTGTATATTATTTTAGGATATTATTCCCATGTTTACTTGAAAAATGATCAATCTATCGATTAATTTATTTCTCAAAAAACTTCATCAAATCTCAAGTATGAATTTAGACATATAAATTATTCACAAGACATAGAGATTTTATTTGTTCACCATAAAGGGATAACCCAAGGAGTATACGCTGCTAATGTGTCAACGTACCTAGAGGTAATAATACACACTATAATTATTATAATATTTTTTGAAAGATGCTTTATTGATTCTAGAATCACTCCATCTTAGTACCTTCTTCTCACTGCTTCATGAAAGTCTTGATCAATTTATAAATGGGAGGTTCTATCCATGATCAATGTAGTAAGAATGATTCTATGCATCTTAAATTTTGGATATATGCTTTATTGACTCCATTAATTGTTTCTCTATTATTCACCCAAGATTTATGAGAGTATTAACCTTTTGTGAGAAGTTACAATTTACCTTATAAATAAAAATAATATCAACAATCTTCCTCTAGATTAAGATAATTCCCTACTTGAAGTATTTTATATCACTCCTTATTTTACTTCTAGATATGGAAGTGTATCCCTTTTACTATATATCCCTTCTTCCTTTTAGAACCATATATGATCAATTGTAATCCACTATAGATCCCTTCACTTATTATTATTCTATACCTAAATATATTAGTGTGTTCAAAACTTCTTATTATGCATAAAAAATAGATATTTAATATTCCATATGTTTTTTAATTATTCTTTTCCCAAGAAACCATATCTTTAATCATGTTCTTCTATTTTCTATTCATTTAGAAAAAAAAATATTAGATAAAAACAATTTCTTCATCTTCCTATTCTATTTATTATCTTACTATAAATTCTTTGAATAATCACGTGAGAATATGTCCATATTTGAATATGGAAATTCCATAAAAATCCCCAAAAGATATCCTTCTTTAACTCGATTCAAAGCTGACCATCCAATTCCAAGACATCCTACTAAAAAATAGGATATTTGAATATGTAATTATTCTTTGATTTATAACACCATATCCCCTCTATAATTCTTATTAAATCCTAGTAAAATATTTAATCATTTATTCTTCACAAAAAACATATGATTATCTTTCTTTTTAGCTTCCATAAAATCCATGGGAATATTAATTTTTTCAACATCTTCATGGCATAATGATATAGATCGATCACAATATAAAGCTTTCCCAAAACAATTTATCATAAACCACACTATAAAATTCTTATATAAGGTGTGGAAAATCATTCTTTCTCAATATTCATCACCGAACTCATCCGAAAAGAATCACGACTAATCAAAATTAGCATCTTGATATTTAATACATTGAGGAATTACTTCAACATCATCTGGTTTAATTTCCAAATCCTACCTTTTTGAAAATAAACTTCTTAAAGAACTATCATTTTTAAAGGAATAAACCTTATGTTTTCTTCAAAAAAAAAAACTTATAAATCTCAAAATGGTTTCTAAAAATAATTATGCATATAATGGTTACTTCATTCTTTTTATATTTTTTGGACTAACCTATTATATTAAAAATTGAACAAGAGTATTGCATATCACCCAAATTATTTATTCTATTACCAATTTTTTAATATCTAGAGAAAATATATTACACATATTCTCAAGTATATTACACATATAGGGGAAAAAATTTCTCTTTCTATATTTTAAAACTACTAACATATATTATATATTTAGGGAAGATTAGTAATTTTTCAATTACACCTCTACCAAATATCTTACATAACTCACAAATATTTTATATATAAAGGTGAAATTAGGAATTTTCTAATTTCTTTGCTTCCCAAAATATATTATGAAAATTCTAAATATGTTATGTATTCCCGTGAAACTCTAATAATTTTCAAATTTTATATGAAAAATAAATAATGTTTTATTTATCACATAAGATATCACCCTTTGATAATTTTCAACGAGATTTTCAAAAAATATCATACGTATGAATAATATCATATGTATCCCACATCTCTATAGGATTTATAAGAAACCAAAAAGAAAATATCTTAAGCATGAGTTTGAGTATTCATGGAATTATCCAAAATCCCAAAATCCCGATCAAACATGTATTCTATATAACTATTCCAAAAAACTCCTCCCACCTTCAAGATATATATTACTCATGACTTATTAAGATTACTTGAAGATTCCTTTACTAGTGGAAACATGTCCTATACCAACAGATCATAGTAACCATTGGCATTCCTATTTATATGAAGTCTATACCAACAATTTGATATAACCGTTGGTATAAATATGTCTATATGGAATATATACCAATATTTTATAAAAAATATTGGTATAGATAATGATATACCAATGGTTATATATAACCGTTGGTATATCCATCACAAATAAATGATATACCTATGGTTTAAAAAAAATATTAGTATAAATAAGCTATACCAATGGTTTTTTATAACTGTTGGTAAAAAATTATGCCCAAATGTAGCAATGTGGCCTCCCCCTCCTCACATCTGACTCCCATATAGATTGAACCTTATGAGAACCTTACATTTTATTCTCAGTTGTAGTGATTTATACTTGGTTTCTGTTTTTATTTGGTTTTTATTAAACATCATTTTGGTGAGTTCCAAATAATTCATATCTTTTTCTAATAATTATTTTCATTTTTAGGTATAAAACACTAACCTAGATTTTTTATGGAAGTATTCTTCCAGATTTATTAAAAAATTCTTACCCCTAGTACTCATGGATTGTAGTGATTAATTTTTTATTCTATATTTCTATTTCGGTTATCCTTACTATTATTATATTTTTCTTCGAGACATGTAACTTTTTTTTATAATTTTAATGATGATGAGTTTTTTATGTTGCAAGTGGTTTTTCATAGTTAATGTATAAATTACATGGGGGTTAATGGATTTGTATATCTTTATAAGGTTCTCTCTCTATGTGAGGTGGTATAATTTTTTTGGGAGAGGTCTAATTTTTGGGTAAAATATACTCTATGTTTGTGAGTTATATTGTTGCACCATGACAATGAGTTAGCAATGTGTGTGTGGAGTAGTTGAGGTATCAATGTGGTGTGAGGTGTTTGAAAAATATATAATTATCTATTTAGATATATTTTTTTATTCCCCTGGTTATTGAATTTATATAATTATAGATTATTTATTTGAAATTATTTGAAATTATCTTGAATTGGCCATTTATTTTTGGAGTTATACATAGACTTGTTCATGAGATAATGAATTGTAATATTTTATATAAAATCATTAGAATATTACCATCGATGTAAAACCTAAAAGTGTCAGTACTTGATGAAATGAGTCATAGAGAACTATATATAGTTGAATTACATATCAAGATTATATTATATTAATAACAGAAGAAATATAAGAACACTTTAGAAATTTTTTCAAATGAGACACTATTAAAATAAATTTAAAATAAGGTTAAAGTGAATAAAAAACCACATGGAGTTCTATATTTCATTATGGAATATAATAATTTAGTGATTCTATGAGGTATGGATCCTTTAAATTTTATTTTAATTATTTTTTTAAAGTAATATGAATTCTTAGTGGGGATATAGAGGATACGAGGGTATCTGGGGATTTTTCAAAGCTAGGAACCCCAGAAAGTGGAAGAAAAAACTGGGTTTCATAGTTAGTAGAAAATGTGCCGCCCATTCCGCATGGTTTCTACTAACTGTATAAGGTGTTCAATGAGTAGAGGAGGGCTGTATGGTTCACCCTAACTGTATAACCCATGCCACACACCCGTGCTAAAACTTTATAGTTTTTAGAAGAGGAAAACACATGGTTTGTGTATGGTTTCCAAAACTATGCACATGAACTGTGAGAGTCCCCTCTTAAGGTAGTGTATGGTGCAAATTTGGTGCATGGTTTGGAAAAATGTGTAACTAAACCACATGAATCATATAAATTGGATAAAATGACTATTTTCCCTTAAGGTATTATAATATTTAAACCACTTTCCCATTTATTCATTTTATAGGATAACACCTCCTCTATTATCACATCAAGATCCTCAAGACTCTTCTTCTAGGATTTTATCTTTTTTCTATCATACAGACTCACATTCTACTTATAATCATCTTTTTTGATTCCTCTTGGTAATTGTGTCACTCCTTAGGCCCATTTTTTCATTTGTCTTTTTATCAGAAATTCTAGTTTAGTGCAAAATCTTATACAATTTTTTAGAGTGTTCATCTATTTTACCATTTTCTTCTTATCTGGATCAAACCAAAAGAAAATACTAGATAAATTCTCCTTTATAGGAATAAGGTAGGTGGTCTTGTATTTATCCCTTAAGTTTTTATTCTTTATACTATGTGTTGTGATGCCTCACACATGATTTTCCATGAATTTCCCTAAAAATACACATAAACCTTGTTTAAATTAATATCCTTAATAGAGGTAACCTTGAAACCCATTTAATCCCATTATAATAGTCCCTCTTAAATTATTTCCACCCATTTAGGTGTGCCGATGAAATTTCCATCGTTATTATAAATTTATCAATGGAGGTTGTAAATTTGGAGGGGGAGGCATATGTGATGATTTTGGATTCATCTCCCCCTTCCCTCTCCCCTCGTCCTTCCTATCCTTTCTTACCCCTTATCATCGCACTCTTCTATTACTCCCACTGCCCCTTCTTTATCCCTTTATTCTAGAGTTTTTGTAGTGCCTTTTGGTGGTGAAGCCGCTCCTCACTTAGCTTTGTTGTGCTTTATCTTCCCTTAATCATGATCTCCTTACCTGGATTTCATAGTTTTTTCACTAGAGGGATAATATATGCCTTTCACCACCCCACTTTTTGCCTTACCCTCTACATCAGAAATCCATTTTGGGTCTACTTGTGGGTGCTTCAGATAGTTTGGTTCGACGACAGTGGTGGCATTCAGTGTTCTTCTCCTCCTCATCCCTTGTTTTTCAACCCATCAAACTTGACCCCGCCTTGGTCGGGCTCGATGAGGGTTTTAGGATAACTTGGGATAGTGTTGGATGGGGGATGGTAGTGGTCTTAGTGATCTTTCTACATCAAGATTTGTTTCTTTATCATCTTTGTGGTTTCTTTTCTTCTCCAGATACTTTGGTGGTTCTTTCTATCTATAACTTCCAATTTTTATTTGGTTCCTTTTCAATTTTCATGGTACTGTTTAGATGTTTTTTTCTATGGTTTATTGTTCTATTTTACTATGGTATGTCGTTCGATTGTGGTTTCCGATGGTGATGATACTAATGCTTCATTTGTGCTGAAAAAATGATGATGATGTAAGGTCTTGTGGAATATACCAATTCTGTTGATGATGGATCTATTTTTCTTTAGTTTTTTTGCAAGATGAAAAGATGATGGTGATTTGGAAAGTGTCTTATATGATAGTGGTTTTTCTATGGAGGGATGATATCGTTTGTACTTTGTGGGTGTCATTTTCTACTTGGTGTGATTTTTGAAGATGTGATTTCATTTTGGGGTACACCGTTGGTAGCTCTAGTTTGTTTTAAAATGGTGAAAAGTTGATTGTATCATTTGGTGGTGGTTCTAAAGGAAGGGAAGTTCTAGAATAGTAGTATCTTGCTATTTATTTGTTGGTATCTTATGGTGTTATTTTTGTGTCGATGATGGACTCTGATGAACTGGTGTAGTGATTGGTCATCGGTGACGATGGTGGTGATAGGATAGTGATGAAGACATTAGTGAATGACGAGGGTAGGTGATATGACTTCGACTGATGAGGGTGTCTCAGAGATCAAGGTATCCTCTAATTATATGTTCCTATGTGTTTTATGAAATTGGTATTTTGAATTCAATTACTTTATTATTGTATCCTACGTTTTTTTGGTTACCACTCAACCAAAAAGCGGCCATTTGGAAAATAAAAAAAATAGAATTTTCAGTCCGTTAGTTTAAATGGGAAAACCATCTTATACATGGTTTTGGAATGAATCCTAATTTTTATGACTATAATGATTTGAATAGGAGTGAGTGATACAACCACATCACTTGATCAAATAGGAAAATGGTTACACCCTTTTTAAAGTGAAATACAATTGAACTATGGACTATCTATTGGATCTTACTAAAGACTTAGACTAATTATCATGGACATGATAAATGGAAATGATAACCTTTATTATTTATGATAGAAGGAAATAAAGACACTATGTTTATGAGATACAGACATGTTTTCCCTTACACCTACAACACATGGGCATGTAATCCCTTATACCTTATGGCACACAGGCATGGAATCCGTTATACCTTTGATATATGAGAATGATGACCCTACCTTATGATATACAAGCATGATAATCCTACCATTATGTGATATGGGCATATAGACCCTATTGTTATGATTCAGGAATGGAAACCCTATTGGTATGAATTGAGAATGCACACCCTATTATTATGTTTTTGGAATGGAAACCCTAATGTTATGATTCAGGTATGGAAACCCAACCATGTTGAGATATGGGTATGGAATCCCTTACATTGTAATGTATAGGTAGGGTGACCCTTATGAATTATATTGAATGGTAATGATGAACCTTATGGATTATGATACATAAGCATGATGTCCCTACTGATATGATACATAATCATGATGCCCCTACCATTATTAGATTAGGAATGGTGACCCTTGATAGATGAAATACTCATGCTACTACCCATGGATGCCTGAGTTATGCCTCGGGTCTATGGTAGTAGCAGTATCCATATATATAGCTATAAATGTCACTATATATATAGATCATATATATATGTAGACATATGTTTAATTTTTTAGAGACTATTAGGATTAGGGTGAAGTATGCGGTGTTAGCCTGGTTTCCATTTGGAATTAGAGCCGACCCTTTACAGATTTTATTATTTCTTATCATTATATCTGCCCACTGCCATATTATATGCACTGACTAGATATTTATATACACTGTTGGTGGTGGATTACTTAGTTTATCTCACACCCTATCCATGACACTGATGGTAACTAGGAATATTATGTGGATTCTGGTCGAGATAAGGGCAGGCACCTAGTTTTCTATGCTTGATTTGATTATAGATTGTGAGAAGGGAAGCATATGATAGATCTATGGATCATGTTGCTATTGGAGATAGAATTTTTGGGTTTTTTCTTTTGATACATGTATTGTATTAAATTCTTTATTCCATGTATAACTATTTCCATTTTATATATACATGACATTACATCATTTTTTATATGATACAAGATGTTATATTTGATGTATTTTTTATTATATCATTCTGATGTTTACCTTCCACAGTTAGTTGATATTATGCTTCCACTATTTATCTTTTTATTTCGCCAATGTGATACTCTGATCATGAGATTATAGTCTCCCCACTATACCACCTTGGACCCTCACTTCTAGTCGGTAGCCTTTGGTGAATGGGGAGGTACACTTGAGGCCATGTGACCCACCATTATGGGGCATCATTCTATGGATTTTGTGTCGGGATGTCACAAAGTGGTATTAGAAGCTTTATTTTATTGTCTTAATATTTTGGGATGGTTGAAAGGATAATAGTATGAGTTAATTTTTGGTAATGAGTTTTTAATGGGAGTAACTAACCCACATATAGGTAAAATCCAAATTACCTAGGATGAGATATTATGTTCTGGTTTATACTTGTTTCTATTGATTTGATACCACCATTAGGTGACACACATGATGTGTGATGGTTATTGTTATGATTGAGGATTATCCTTATATTGATATGGAAAGGAATCATTGATCATGAATCATTTTAGGCACCTTATAGGATTTATATGTCATGCATTATTTCATTTCATGTTTACTTACTACATGCATTGCCTATAACATGTTTTCGTGCCTTTATTTATATTTCCATGAATTATGCTAGCATTTCATGTAGGGAATTCCTAAGAGAGTGGTTGTGATTAAATGGATTCCACACAAAAATTTATGAGGTGTATGTGCCCTTATGAATTGGAAGTGGTGATCCATATAGTTTAACCCTTTATAGATAATTTCTATACAAATGAAAATGAAATTAAATGAAATTTAATTCTAAAATGAAATTGTCACCATTAAATAGGGATTCCAATTTCAATTTAAAGGGTGTTTTCCTCTATAAAATGTAATTGAAATTATGTATACCGAGACCCTTACAACAACAAATAGAGCATTACCCAGTCCTAACCCTAGTAATGGGAAGTAGGTATCATCTCTTGTGTTCTATATAATTGTTATCATCACCATGACCTAGCTCTAGGAGTAGGTAGAATGGTGTGGTTCTTATATAAGAAGTCTTGTACCTATATTATTCACGTATCTATGATATTTTCCATTATTGATCCTATTTGAGGCATGGTTTTGGAATTTTTAGATTTATTCCACCATGTTTTCCTCTAGTTGTGCGCAAGGAGGGTGGTGACAACCATGCTCTGAAGGTGGTGGGCCATGAGCCACTAGTGGTACCTCCAGTATCGCCACTTGTGGCACCTTTGGTTATCCATGATGTGACTGATGATGTCTGGTTTTAAGGGGAGTTTATGTGGATTCTTCAGACTTTCTTGGGAGCTCTATGACCTTCCCCTTCTATGAGAGAGTTTATGTGGGATATAACGTCCCAGACCAACTAACCACCTACCCAGTATCCAAACCGGTGGGTCGCATAGCCTCAATCACACCTCTCCATATGCCAAGGGCTACCTATTAGCAGTGAGGGTCTCAAGAGGTGATAGTGGGGAGACTATACCCTCATATTAGAGTAGCACAATGGTATAGTATATAAGAATCAATATGTGAAGTAGTAATAAATGAAATACAAAGCAATATAATAATAATATAAACTAAATATAAAAGATTCCCAATGACAATGTACAATAATGCATGATTTTCTAAATGAGAATACATAACTAAAATAATAGATATACAATAAGAAAAAATATATAATATATTAAATGAATAAAAAAATAATTAAAATCCTTAAGGGAAATATCCATGAGATCCTGACATCCAACTCAGTACCTTACTCTTAAATCCTATGTACAAGCATGAAAATGTAAGAAATAATCCATGGTCCTGCGAACATGAGATCTACTCGGGTACCCCAGTGTAATAGAGGCCCAATAAGGGTATGAGATATAAATCCTAGTAGGTTACCACCCATGGTATCTACAACTGAATCTATCCCATGAATATAAATTAAATCATTTTCAGGTATAAATAATAATAAACAGAGCTGAATAAATAAACCATAACCCACTCAGGTTCCCAAAGGACACCTGGCGGCTCTACCTACTTCAACTCATGGCCTAAAGGAGAAGTCTATCCAATAATTATATATATAGTAATAATATATATATATATATATTATAGTTATATATTTCATCCACCTATATGAACCAAGTACGTGTAGATGTAAGTGGCCATATACCTTGAATACTAGGTGCTGGATGGACCGAGGCATAACTTAGTCATCTATAACGAGTCTGAATGAGCCTATAATCTCAAGAAAAATTGCACATTCCCTACATATAATAGTGATTGGGAGACATCATACTCATCACTCGAGATGGTGAATGTTCCTTCTTTTCAACACTTGAATTCATGAGTGTGCTATAATTTCAACACTCAACAAGGGACATGGCACATCATTCCCACCATCCAAATAATATCATTGGTGCGAGATTTCATACTCAACACCCAATTTAAGGGAGCGTGATATTGTCATACTCAACAAAACCCTTACCATCGTTCCATATCCTATATTGAGACATAATCATATTCATAATAATATCCATGAATCATTACCTCTCAAGATTTACATTTATCAATCCCTACTATAACCAAGGTCATTACATATCAATCAAGTATGTACTAAGGATGTAAATATTGGTGTTTCCTTGCCAACATTTACATTTTATTTCAATTAAATAATTTATTTCATTCAAGGTATTTCATTCATACAATTTAAAACATTTAAGGAAGAAATTGCATCATGAAAAACCATTACATTTAATATATTCCATTAAATCTATTAAAACATAACATCTCCTTTAATATATTGAGATAATCACATAAGAGGTGCTTTGGTTTAATAAAAAAATATATTGAAGGGAAAATTAATTTAAGAATAAAAAATAGGCCATGTACTAGAATGTCACTTATCAAGAACTAACATGAAGGAATAAAAAACTCAAAAAAAATAAACTAAGCATGGTTTAAATAACTAATAATTAATTTTTAGCTTAGAAGAAAACAAACCTCAATTGAGGGGTTTTATTATAAAACATGTCATTTTTAAGAAAATAATTCATTTATTCATATTTAAGCATCACATTTCAATTTAGCACAATTAAGCATCAAATACAAGAGTCATAACTCAATTCACTCTTAAGAAATTTTTTAGAAAAGCTACCAAACATGGAAAAACAAAAACATAGTTTCAACTTGGAACTTAGGAGGTTCCATAAACAATTGGGAAATTCCCTACAAGGGAAAATTTTACTATTAATCCAATCTTATTGCTTAGAAGGCATTACTATATTTAGATCATTTAATTATTAATAGGAAATATAAGTTGGAACACCCAAGGGGGTGTCCATGTTTGAGGTCGACATCCTTGATTTACTAAACAAGGTTCAATGAGAGTAATACAAGGTGTTTAATACAATTTAGATTGAAGAAAACATTTTTGAGGAAACAGGTGACAAATGCCAACATGCGACGCAACAACTCTATTCATAAAATGATAAAAACTTGAGGAAAAATCCATAGACCACCTACCTTATACTTAGGATTCTTGACTCATAAAATATCAAGGTTTAATTTGGTCTGGTTTGGAATACATCTAAGAAACAAAAATCCACCTTGAAAGTAGGGAAAATGAGATTTCACCATAATAACTCAGTTGAGAGGAGATTAAATAAAGAAATATTCAAAAGGAATTGAGAGCATATCGATGAAGATCCATAGAGACTGATGAAATTTGATTCATACCTTAGATGAAGAAGATTTAGAAAATCCTAGGTTAGGCTTGGGAGAAGCCCATGATGCCAAAGGAGGATGAGACACCCACTAGAGGAAGAAGAAAGAAAAATAAAATGGGATTTAACTTCATTAAGTTCATTTTGGACATTTCACCATCAAAATTAGGGTCTCATGGTTTGGCCACACGGTTGACCAAACCATACGCGAACCGTGTATCTCCCACTGCTTAGGAAACCCACCTCGCATGATTATACCATATAATTTAACCTAATCATGCACCAATCATGTGATGAATAGTGAAATCATACTACCTAAGTGGCACTAACCATGAAGACTGGGAACATGGTTTGGGAAATCATGTGCATCCCATGTGGGGCACTTCTTCTCACATGCTTTAGCCACATAGTTTGCTTTAGTGGGATGTACGGTTTCAAGAAAACCATGTGCCCTGTCCATTTCTTCCTATTTTTGAATTTTTAGAGTCCAACGCTCCCAAAAATCAATGGAACACCCAAGGAACCTCTCAGGACTTTACCCAAGTATAAAAACAACAATTTTAAGTGTTACAAATCTTGGAATTAAGTTCCAAAGCTCAGTTTTAAGAATAACCCGTACAATAAATTCAAAAATTTAAATTCCCTTGGAATTATACCTTGGATCAAAGCATGGGTCATTACATGGGATTTTTAGCATCACCATCCAACTACTTTTGTAGGGTATGGTGGCCCCTAGGATATAGAGTTATGTCTTGGTATGGTCATATCTATTTTCAATCATATTGATACACTTGAGAGGAGGGTAAATATTTCTACTTATATGGTTCTTGGATCTATTAAGTATTGGTGGGATATACTAAACTAGGTAGGTCAGTATCAATAAGTGATTTGGATGGATTTCTAATATAGATTATATTAATATTTTTCCTTGAGACCCTGAGGGTAGATCTTTTTAGTGAATTCATGAACCTACAGTAGGGTTATATGTCCATTGTAGACTATTTAACTCATTTTATAGAGCTTCAATGATTTGCGCCTATCTATACTGCTGATGAGATGGAGAAAGAGTGACAATTTGAAGATGGACTTAAGAGTCCTATTTGATCTTAGGTGAACATTTTCCAATTGAAGATCATGTTTGATATGGTAAACCAGGCTCTCATCACTAAGATAAACCTAAGAGAAGTAGAAAATGTGGGCTAGGGCAGTTTATAATTGAGATAGGGAAGTGGATTGACTAGTGGTCAGAAGAAATGCTTTGAGACTGAAAGAGAGAGAAATTGCCTCCAGGTGATACCCACTGGCAATTATGTGTCCTGTCATCAGTGTGGGAAGCTAGGGTATAAGAATCCCTAGTGACCTAGAGACCCTTTTGAGTGACGAGGATATAAAATATTGGAGAATCTTTAGTATTTTTACAAAACCTTCCCATCTATTCCAAGTGGGAGAGGATCCATATCATCTCTTCCTTTAGGACCATGACTAGTGGCACCTCACTAGGTAGGTATCTAGAGTACTACCAGTCATTCAGGAAGAGGAAAAGGAGGTAATGGATAATATATCCAAGCTTCATATATACAGTACCAATAGAGAGGACCCACTTGGGGTAGTCAGGTTGTAGCAAAGTTCTGTGGATTAATCCATATTTATTTAGTGTATCGTATACCAGAGGAGCAGGGTGCTAAGACATCTACTGCTCTAGGTACTATTCTAGTTTTCTCAACTATTGTTTCTTCCTTATTTGATATGGGTGCCTCACATTACTTTATCTATTTGGCTATTGTGGAAAGCCTTGGGATTTATATTGAGTATTTATGTGGAATGATGAAAAGTGACACTCTATTGGGAATAAATTTATAAAGTATAAAACTATGTAGGGAATTCCACCTTAAGGTAGGAAATCATCGTTTCTTATGGGACCTCTTCATCCTCAAGATAACATGATTTGATTTCATTCTCTGAATGGATAGGTTGGTCCTATTTCATTATTATATAGACTTATATCACTGTAGGGTATCATGTACATGACCAGAGGGTGGTAGTTACCTTCACAAGGGTGAATGTGATGTCCAAGAAGGAAGAGATGGAACAGAGCATCTTGGGATCAGTGGTGTGACCACCCAGATTTATAGCCTTTATATGGATGATCAAGAGTTACATTCATCTAATTTACCTCTTATAGTAGATTGTTTCAGGGATTCCTTCCCTGAAATATTCTCTATAATACCTTATGAGATAAGTAGAATTTACTATCTATCTAGTTCCTAGATCTATAATGGTATCTATTACTCCTTACAGGATGGTTACTACTGAGTTGCAATAGATAATGTGGTAGCTAGAGGACTTAAAAGATAATAGTTCTATACTACCCCATACTTCTCCCGGGGTTTCACAAGTCCTTTTCACAAAGAATGTAGATGCAACCTTTAGTATTTGTGTGTATTACTTAAATTTTAATTAATTTATTGTGAATAAATGGTATCATTTTCCTTAAATAGATGATCTCTTCGAATAACTCAGAGGAGTGAGGGTTTTCTCAAATATTGATTTATGATCGAGTTATCCCCATGTGCATGTTAGACCATCATACATACCATATATAAATTTCCATAGTTATTACATTTTATATGAGTATCTAGTTATTCCGTTTGGTCACACAAACATGCCTACCATTTTCATGGATTTTTTTAATCAAGTTTTCCACCTGTTTTTGGATACATTCATGGTGTTTTTTATGGATGACATCTTGGTGTATTTTAATACTCTAAGTGATCATTCCAAACATATTGAGATCATTTTGAATACACTAAGATATCACCACATGTATGATAAGATCAATAAATTACACTTTTTGATCAACAAGGTTCACTTCTTGGGTCATATAATCTATGAGGTAGGAGTATCATTTGACCTTGAGAAGGTGAGTACTATAGTTTCCTAGGATCATCCCTAGAACATGTTTGATATATAGAGTTTCTTAGGGTTGTCTAGATATCACATGAATTTTATACAGGGATTATTGCACCTTCAAAATCTTCTTACTTTTCTTACTAAGAAGTGTGTGAAGTTCTTGTGGTCTGAAGCGTGTGAGAATAACTTTAAGGAAGTAAAAGGAAAACATACTTTTACACCAATTATGATTCTCCTAGAGCCTGGAAGAGGCTATAGAGTGTTCTGTGATGCATCAAGCATTGGGATGGGTGCAGTGATGATATAGGAGGATTGAATCATTGCATACAAGTCTCTCTAATTGAGACCTTATGAGAATAATTACTTGACATATTTTAGGTTATAGGTATAGAAAAAGTGTGCGATGAGAAGTTCCCAACATTGCTTTTATCATGATCAATGATCAATCCAAGATCTATGTGATGTTTAATCTCTATGATCAATGAAATTGAATCAAATATAAGCAATATTAATAACACTAGAACTGAAGGAGAGGTGATCAACACATATTGTTTATAATTAATTTAATTAGATTAAGAATTATCTCTAAGGAATTATTTATTAATTAATGAATCTAGAGACAAATCTATGATGAACTATCATTATGTTGTAGAAACCAAGTGTATATTTCCTCTAGCGATGATCCAAAAATGTTTCAGGAATCTCTAAATGTTATAAAAGGAGTCTCTGGGTGATATCATGGAAGATCCTTACACTTGTTTCATCTGCCTTGATCACCTCGAGAATCATTTCCAAAGAATTCTCCTTGATCAGATGGAGGAGGATTTCTCACCTTTCTTGGGATCATTATTAGATAAGAGAGATATCTAGGCTTAAGAGGATCCTACAAGATTCATTGTGCACAATAGAATTAGTCTCATGAGAAAATAAAATAATTGAGTATTTGTATTGTTAGGATTAAAATAAAATAATTTTACAAGTGCCCTTATTATTTATTTAATCCTAGAAAAAATCAATGTCAAATAATAATAGTAATATTATTATTTATCGATACGTGTTGAACTTGTAAATTATAATTAAATATTATTTAATTAAATAATATTCAATATTATTATTTCTCACTGGACCATTAAACTTATTCCACCATTCCTACAAAATATTTATTATTCCTTAAATAATTTCTAATTATTTATTAAATAAACATCACTATATTATTCTCCAATAAATAAATAAATATTATGTTCAATAAATAGAAAATAAATATTTATTAAATATTCTGCTCACAATATATTCTCTTGAATAACTAATGAAGGAATAAATGTGATCAAGAATACATGAATAATTATTAAACCATGTATGAGGATAATATTTATTAAACTTATTAAATAATAGATAATAATATATTATTTAACTGATATTCTAGACACACTTAGTGTGTGAACCTCTAAGCCTCTTTCTCAGTGGCATCAGGCGAAGCATCCCAAAGTCGAAGGTTAAAATATTGCAACACGCCAAGGTACCCATATAGAATGAAGTCAAGTCCACAATGATATATGAACTCATATGAATGCTTAATGTTTAATATAATCCCTTTATCACAATATCTCTAATTGAGTAGGTTGCATGCCAATTCCATCAACCTATGTGCTCGATATCTCTTTCTTTGAATTTTTGGAAATATACATTTCCTATAAAACACCATGGACATGGATTTATTTAATCTATATCATTTCCATAAACAAGTATGAGATATTAAATTCTGATAAATAATGAAAGGGATAAATCCTTTCTCACATTATTTATTAATTCAATATTATTCATGATGCACCCAATATATCCTACCTCATCGTGAACATCTGTTGTCATGGTTTTCTTCAATACATCTAAGTTAATGACTCATAATATTAATTAATAATAATCTTAAAGTCTAAGGACCAATAAACACATTCATATATAGTAATATCTAATTAAAAATAGAAATGAACTACTTGAAATTAAGGTTATAGCCATGGTTTGAAACCATGACTATAATCCCAAAAACTGTGGCTATAATTTATAGACATGGTTCCATGGACCGTGGCTGGTATTGGCGTGGCTATAGGGAAAGGCCTATAGCCACGGTTTCAAACCATGGCTAAAGACCTATATCCACTATTTTAAACTGTGGCTAAAAGCCTATCGTCATAGTTCAAACTGTGGCTATAGCCCTAGATCCATGATTTTAATCCATGGAAGAAACTTAATCCACATAGGGACTATAGACATGGTTTGAAACTATGGCTATTGGCCTTCCAATTTCATAAAAAACTCCCTCACATCCCCCCACACCCTGCATCCCCTCCCTCCCCCCTAGACAGACCCCCCAACACACCCCCTCCCCCTTGCACACCCCCACTCCCACCTGGACCGAACCCCTTTCACCCCTTTCACCCCTGGAAACCCCTCCCCCTTAGACACCCCTAGACACCCCCTTAGACACCTCCTCAACACCCCTAGACACCACCTGGACACCCCCTGGACACCCCCCTTAGACACCCCTAGACACCCCTCCCCCCTAGAGACCCCCTTGGACACCCCCGACTGGACACCCCCAACTGGACACCCCCGAACACCCCCTATACACCCCTAGACACCCCCTATACCCCCACTAGACACCTCATGGACACACCCCTTGGACACCCCCCTTGGAAACCCCACTTGGACACCCCTCCCCCTAGAAAACCCCTATACATCCCCCTAGACACCCCCTGGACACCCCCTGGCCACCCCCTGGACACCCTCTAGACCCCCTGGACCCCCCTGGACACCCCTCCCCCTGGACATCCCCCTGGACACCCCCATTGGACCCCCTAGACACCCCCTGGACACCCCCTGGACACCCCCTGGACCCCCTGAACACCCCCCTTGGACACCCCCTGGACACCCCTCTCCCATAGACACCCCCTTGGACACCCCACCAAACACCCCCCACTAGACACCCCATAGACACCCCCTTGGACACCCCCTGAACACCCCCTAGACACCCCTCCCCTATAGACACCCCCTGGACACCCCACCAAACATCCCCACTGGACACCCCCTCGACACCCCCTGGAAACCCCCCATGGACACCCCCACTGGACCCCCCTAGACACCCCCACTAGACCCCCCTGAACACCCCCCAGACACCCCCTGGAAATCCCCCTAGACACCCCTTGGACACCCCCATGCATGCATATACGTGAAAACATGCATATTAAGAAACAACAAGAAGAAAAGGGAAAAGGAAAACTATAAACTAAGAGAATGTATAAAATATTTTTTCTAAAAAAATATAAAGGTACATGATTCAAAAGTTCATACCTGGGGATCAACTATCCAACCATGATATAGATAAATGTCCATAAGATCGAATATTTCACACTCAAGAGTAAACTAAAAATAATTAATTCTCAAAGCATGGTGTATGCCAAGTCAATTTGATTAAAAAAACAAAAAATGGTTACTAATGTCTTGAAAAAATGGTATAAAATAACCATTACCTCCTGAATTTTATATTAACGTCAATCCCGATTTCAAGTCATGGAATAAAATAAATTTCATCGACTATGTTTTGTTGTTGGTTCTATGTATAGAATGCATCCCTGTCCTTCATACCAATACAATTCATTAAAATAAACAAATGTTCAAAAATGAAAATCCATCAAGAATCCAAAAAATAGGGAAATTACTTTGATGTTACTGTTTGAATCGATTAAGCATTCTACAACCAGGGAGATCAATTTTTCCTATGACACCTCCACCACGTCAGAGTTCAAATTCATGTTGTTTCTCAGTAGTAGAACATTGCCTATCACAAATCACAAGAAATTAATTAAAATGCAGAAACATTAACATTTTCACCATACACAAGACCAGGTTAACTCGATAGTAATATATTAATTTGCATATTCTTTGAGATTAATATAATACATTTGATCAGAGTCCAATTCAAGAATAAAATCATGGTTAATCAGGTGGAAAACTACCACATCTGATGGAAGGAAAACAAAATAATGTCAAAAATAAAGTAATCACACAATTAAGAAGATATTGAAAATTAGAAGAGAAATCAAGATCCTTAGAAATGGATAAAGTGGGAGAGGAGGGGTTTACATATGGAAAAGAGACACCCCATGGACCCCCCTGAACCTCCCCTGGATATCCCCTAGACACCCCTCCCTCCCTAGACAACCCCTAGACACCCCCCTGGACACCCCCTAAACACCCCTCCCCCCTAGACACACCCCCTGAACACCCCCACCCCTATGGACACCCCTCTGGACACCCCCATGCATGCATATAAATGCAAACATGCATATTAAGAAAAGGCAAGAAGAAAAAGGAATAAGGAAAATTGTGAACTGAGAGAATGTATAAAATATTTTTTCTAAAAAAATATAAAGGTACAAGATTCAAAAGTGCAAACATGGGTAGAGCCCCTCCCCCTTCACCCCCTTCCCCCTCCCTGCCCTTTGTACACTGCCCCCAACCCCCTTCACCCCCCAGACACCCCTGGACGCCCCCCCTCCTAGACATCCCCCTCCCCCTGCACCCCCACACCCCCTACCCCCTCCCTGCCCCCTACACCCCACACCCCCTGCAAACTTCCCCCAACCCCCTTCACCCCTCCCCTTACACCCCCACACCCCTTTCCCCCTCCCTGCCCCATGCATTGCCCCAACCCCCTTCACCCCTCCCCCTGCACCCCCACACCCCTTCCCCCTCCCTGCCCCCTACACACTACCCCCAACCCCCTTTACACCCTGGACACCCCCTCCTGGAAAACACTCTCCCCCTACACCCCTTCCCCCTCCCTGCCCCTTCCCCTGCATCCCCACACCCCCTGCACACTACCCCTAGCCCCCTTCACCCCCTCCTGGATAGCCCCCTCCCCCTGCACCCCCTGCCCCTGCACACTGCACACTACCCCCAGCCCCCTTAACCCCAACTTCCCCCCTCCCCCTGCACCCCCAGACCCCTCCCTACCCCCTACACACTACCCCCCAAAACCCCTTGCACACCCCGACCCAACCTTCACCCCCACTGCCCCCACCTGCACCCCCTCCCCCAGCACACTTCCCCCCATCCCCCTTAAACCCAACTGCCCCTCCCCCAGCCCCCCTCCCCTCCCCCTACACACTGCCCCTTCCCCCCTTCCCCCCACCCGCACCCTCACTCACTGCCACAAAACTGGGTTTCCGTAGTGCCACCCTTTAACAGCGCTAAAAAAGTGCCGATAAAGGGGGGGCTTTATCAGCACTAAAAAAAGCACGGATAAAGGGGCACTTTTAACAGCACTAAAAAAAGCACTGTTAAAAGTGACCGTTTATCAGTGATTTTTTTAGCACTGATAAAGGCCCCCCCCTTTATCAGTGCTTTTTTTTAGCGCTGTTAAAGGGGACCCCTTTATCAGCTCTTTTTTTAGTAGCACTGATAAAGGGGGGATTTATCATTACTTTTTCCTAGCGCTGATAAATTTTATATTTCAAAAAAAAAATCATGAAAAATAATATATTGTTATATAAGTATATTTATATTGATATAAATATAATATATATTTTTTAAATATGTTTTAGAAAAGTATAAATAGACTACTACATTTAATATATAAGAAATTTAGTGAAAAGGGCTTTAAAGTTTTTTAAAAAATATTATTAATTAATAATTTAATAATTATCATCGATTAATAATCATTTAATAACAATTTGTAGACACAAAAAATCAAAAAAATTAATAAAATATCTAAAATACGTTGAAAATGTAACTCAAACTTCAAACAGACATAACTTTTGATCCTGGTGTCCATTTGAGCTCTACAGCATATCAAATCAAAGCCTGTGATGAGCTCTACATGCTGGTGACCATAGTAAAGCATTTTTCACCTTTTTTAAGGAAAAAAGGCCCATAATTACTCTAAAACTGAGTTTTTAGTTGGCATACCCCGATTTGTTAACATTCAAACATGTATAACTTCTGATCCGGATGTCCGTTAGCCCTGTACCACATATCATATCGAATATTTTTTCATTTTATTCAATTTTACTGGTTGTAGAGTTGAAACGAGCTTATGGATTATAAGTTATTGTCATTTTAACATTCTATGGCTTTTCAAATACACATATATATGTATTTATTCGTAAATATATACATATATGTGTGTGTGTGTGTGTTGTATATATGTATGTATGTATGTATGTATTTATTTATTTATAAACACACATAAAAAACTTTTATAAATGTATTTAAAACTAATCTTATAAATATATATTAATATACAAATAAATATACAGATAAAATATTACAACTACAAATATATATATAAATAGATATAAATATATATTAATATACGAATGAATATATATATATACTAATATATGAATAAACATATATGTATTAATATTACTAAATATATTTATATTAATATGAATCTATATTAATATACGAATAAATATAACTATATATATTTATAAATAAATATAAATATATATTAATAAACAAATATATATATATATATATATATATATTACTATATGAATAAATATATATTTATTAATATAACTAAATATATTTATATTAATATTAATCTATATTAATATAAAAATAAATATAACTATATATATATATATATATATATAAATAAATAGATGTATCATTAAATAGATAAAAAAATGAAATGGATTAGTGGTAAAGGTGCAGGCGCCCAAGGGGGAGGTTGCAGGTTCGAATTCGGGTGGAAGCAAGGAGGGGCGCACGAGCAAGTGCAGAATGTGCAGGCAAGGGAAACGCGCGGGAGTGGGAGGGGGCTGCCTAGCGCTAATGGGGGGGGGGGGGGGGTCAAGCGCTGTTAAAATCTCCCCCCTAAATATAAATTATTATTTATTTATTATTTATTTTTTTTGAGTTTTATCAGCACTTTTTTTTAGCACTGATAAAAGGGGTCTTTTATCAGTGCTTTTTTTAGTGCTGATAAAAGGGGTCTTTATCAGCGTTTTTCTGAGTGCTGATAAAAGGGACCCCCCTTTATCTTCGCCTCGATTAACAAACCTTTTTTAGCACTGTTAATGCACTTTTCTAGCAGTGACAAAAGCCATGTTTTTAGTAGTGATTTCCCCCACCTACACCCCCACTACCCCCACTTGCACCCCCTCTATATAGTAATAATTATATTAAAAATACTATATAAATTACATCAATGAATAGAAAGGTAATACAAAAGTATAAGAGGAAAAATAATTTCCCTAACATAAAGGAAACACAGGCCTGAACCTAATAAAAAAAATAAAGGAAATAGAAGGGTAGAGATTGGCTCAGGTTACCAGGATCTAACCACAAAATATGTTCGAAACCACCATGAATTTCTAAGCTCCACTAATACCGGGTCCACTAAATTCAAATCCAATCATTATACCATCTTTAAAAGACATGAATGTATAGGAAATTACCATGTAGTTATGCGTATATACATACCCCATACGATACCCAAAGAACAAAGAGGGAAGGAGCAAAATAAAATGGTTGGATCAACCCACAGGGTAAGATGATAATGAAACCTAATTCTAACAGATATCCAACACATCAAATCCAATGCCTAAATCATAATGACAATATATCATGAATACCATCACTAATACTTACCAAACCCTCTCATAAAAAATCCCACATATCTATTAATGTCTTACACACATCATCCTAAGACACATATAATGTAATTACCCTAAGAAAAACATTTTTCCCTCTCTTCTTCCCTTAAAATTCTCTATACCCAACCCAAAGCTGAAGGATATCGTCCTAGGGGAGGAAAAATGATTGAAAAGTAATGAATACTCTCAAGTGACTAATAAAAACTTCTAATCTCACATAAATATGATAATTATACCTCATATAAACTAACATTTTTAAAAGTAAATGAAGTTACTATCATTCTAAGAATTAACGAACCCTCAAATTCATCTCAAGAGAACGAGCCTTAGAAAAACATTTCCATGTTATTGAATCTATAGTTCGTGTATTTATTTTAATTTAAATTATATTACCATTATTAAATCAATTCCTGTTACAAATATTATTCAACATAATATCATCAATTCAACATTGCATCATATATTCAATAAATAATAACTGAAGAAAGTATAATGAAGAATCCAGTGAAAATGTCATCTTTCCATAAAATTTATCATCATTCTGAATTTTAGTTCTTCAATTATTTTTAAACAATACTTCCCATTTCCCATAGGATAACACATAGTATTGGTAGTATATATATTCTTCATTTCATTATAATATATTGGTATAAGGATATCATGATTTTAAAGAAAAATTTAAAGTAATAAAGAATTATAATAATAAAGTCATGATAAAACTAACAATGTGGAATTAAAAAGAATCATAAACATACAAAATACACTACCCTCAAACCAAACTCACAACACCAAACCCAATATAATAGAGTTATACATGGAATATAAAAAATCATAAAAATAAGCCCTTCCCCCATACCAAAACAAAAATATTAGGCCCTAGAGAATAATATGGTAATATAAATGAATAAATTAAATAGAAACCCCTCTCCTCACAATAAACCATATCCAATGAGATTGAGAGAACAACGTGATCTTACCATTTTATAAGAAATTTTAGAAGTTCAGTGAAGTGGTAGATTACCAAAGGTTAAAGTGGAACAAGAATACATGGATTATAAGGTTTTATGGGAGGATTCCAATCTAAGAAATAATGGTTATCTGAGACATTTTACTCTTTTAAAATCTCATTCAATTCCTTTTTAATTTCTATTTAACCAACCATGATGATTTTCGTCAAATCACAATGAAAAATCCAACTTTGACTCTGAGTTATCGATTATGAGTTTGTATAATAACATATGTGAAATATTTAATCATGGAGGTTTCTATAACATTTATAGAAATGATATTAATGTGGTATTTAGAGAAGAGAAAATATGAAAAATGAAAGATAATGTTCTAAGAATTCACGTGGGAAGAATTTTGAGAAGTAGAACTGATACACTACAGTATCAAAGAAGAATTACTATGAACAACCATGTGAGATTTATATGATAGTAAGAGGACTAAGATCATCATATTGAGTCAATGTGTAGGATTTTATACTCATATATGATTATTCTACTAAAGGAGTGCTTTGTTCTAGTTTATATAATGATTGATGTAACATTGAATAAATATGAAAATATAAAGGTGAGTTTGACCAAAACCTTTGATGCATTATTCAATAATCTTAATGATTTTTATGAAGACATGAAATTTATTAGGGAATATATTATTGACAGCAAGATCCTGAAATTAATCATGAGGAGACTTTAACGATGGTTTAATCCAATGTGTCTATACTTGAAGACAAGGATCCAAAGGATGAATTTCCTTATATCCTTCAAAGCACACATGTCACATATAAAATAGGAAATGATGATAATGATACCATAATATATAAAAAATCATAGGAAGTTTTATTCAAGGAAATGGATACATTCTTTATTAAAGTTGTTCCAAAATAAGATGAGGTAAAAGATGTTATATAATTTTTTCCAAAAACCCAAAGAAGGGAAGATGAAAATTCAAAGGAAAGATTCCCATTGATTGTTTATTCATGAGATAAATAATATTATAATGGTTAGGGAAAACCAAAAAATTGGATCCCAAGATATAATACATAAAATTATCAATGGAAAAAATGGTTAATATTTACTTCTCTATTGTTATGTAATTTGATTGAGAAAAATCAAGAGTCCTAAAAGCAAAAGTAATGGCATGTGATTTACTTTTTATTCTCTACCCATGAATATCACCTAAATAAAATTTTAAAGCATTAAAAATCAATATAAAATGAAAGTACAAATTTGGTGTTTAATTTATTGGTTGGGAAAATAAATTCTATTTAAGTTCATTATAGTCTTCCTCACAATTCTCATAAAAGAAAAAATGGTCATATTTCTATAAAATATTTCTCAAATGAAAATCAATTCAACTAAAATCCTTTATAAAACTCTTATATAATTCTCTATGGCAATAAAAATACCAAATATCTTTCATAGAAATAGGAAAATATAGTGAAGAGATAATTAAAACCTTAGAATTATCCAAATTAATTTCATTCCATGACACTTTATGTCCAAGATCAAGTCTAGTTTCAACTATATAATGGAATTTTTTATAGTTTAAAACAAGGCTATTCTCAATTTACACTCAAAGAATAACACCTAAAATTTTTAGAAAACATTTAAAATATAGACCATACATTATAAAAACATCCATAAACACCTCTATAAATTCCTTAAAAGACACAAAAATGCTAAAAATGTATCTTTTTAAGGTAGTAGGGGAATTCCATAGTCCAAAGGTAACTCTACTATAAGTAATGGTACCAAAATTACATGTAAAATTAGTTTTATCAGAGTAATATAGCATGATGTGGATTTGAAAGTGTCCTAAAAATCCATCCAAGAAGTAATAATAAGATAGACCAACTAACCTATTTAGTATTTTATCAAGAAAAGTAAAAGTAAAATGGTCTTTCCTTATCACTAGGTTCATCCACTTATAATCAATGCATACTGTACACTTATTAGAACACCTAGAACACTCTAATTCTCCAAATTAATTATTGAAAACTATGAATACTCCATTTTTATGAACAATATGAACTGTACTTACACACCGACTATTATAAATGTGGTAAATTATACCCATATCCCACAAGGTAGTCACCTTTTTTTTTAAAAAAACTTCAATAAGGATAAAATTAAATCTTCTGAAGAATTTTCTAATGAGCTTTGAATTATCTTATAAAAGAATCTTGTTCTTACACACTAATGGGATAATTCTAGGTAAATCATTTAAATACTTGTCTATGCCCATATGATTCTTCATATGGACATCTAAAATTTGGTTCAATTATTCTCTAGAGAGCTCACTCGAAACTATGATAGGAAATTTTTGTTCCTATCCCAAGATTTCATACTTAAAAATTTTCAGGTAAAGCCTTAAGTTCAACTATGGGTGGGTTTTCCTACATAGAAAAAATAGTTTTTATGAATTCTTTTACTTTTATTTAGTCCTATATATCAATCAACATCATAGAAGGAGTACAATATTCTAAAATAGTAGTGAAATTGTTCTCTAGTAGATAATATGTGTCATCATTAAAAGAAATTTCATATTCAAGTTCAAGACAAGAGGTGACACTTCAAAAAATTTAGAAAAAAATTGAAGTTCAATACAGAGGAATCACATGAACCATTTTTAGATAAATAAATACTATCTACATAATTATCATGTGTATCATATTTTAATTCAGTTACAATAATTATAGGATCAATTTCACATAGTAACTTATACTTTTCATCATCATTACATGTTCTAAGAATCTAAGAAAATTCCAATTCCATCCAGAATAATTTTTAGAAAAAAATTATCCTTATCATATTCATAAATATTAAAAAAACATGAATATTTTCAAAAAATATTTTCAATTTCAGATTCATCATAACTTGTTTAAAAAAATTTAGTGACAAAAAAACTTTATAAATATGATTATTTTCAAATTAATTCAGTGGTTGATTATTTTGAATAAAATAAGGAAAAAACTCTATAAACCAACCAATCATGATAACTTATTGTGCAAAATGATCTTTTATAGGGTGTTTTATTAATTCAAAAATATTAAAATTAACCATATTACTCCCGAACTCTAATAAAAAATTTATTTATGCACATTTTTTATAGATTTATCATATTTTTAAAAAATATGTGATATTAATGGTGTATGTGTGATAAAGCTTACAACCCACATTTCTAAAAAATAAAAAACAATATGGAGAAAAAGATCTTTAAACCTTACCAAAATACATTCAATGACACCAAATGGGTTAGCAAAACTTCTATTGTCCAATTAGACTATTATTATAGACTTCTTGACATCTATATCCTATATAGAATAAAATATAGAATAATGAATAACATTTACAGAGAATCTTAAATCCAACAATTCATTATTGAATTGATTGTTTCCAATAACACAAGGTATAGAAAATGTACATTGATCCTTTTATTTAACAAGAATAAAATTTTTGAACATAGAAGAAAAATTCCTACCCAAATTGAATTTCTAACCTCCCTTTAAATTTCTTTTGTGATTGTAAATTACTTTAAGAAATTTAACATATATAGGGATTTATTTCATAGAATCTGACAAAGGGATGTCCAACTAGAACTTACTAAAAGTATGGAAGTGGATTTCGACACATGTTTATGTCATCTACAACATTTTCCTTCCCATTATAAGAGTCTTTTAAATTTATAAATTTCCTATAATTTATTTAAATTTTAATTTCTTCCCTTCTATTTTTTCTCTCATTCTATAGGCTTGTGAAAAATAAGTTCAATAACATATTCAGAAGGTTCAAAAACAAGTTCATCTAGTGTTTTCCATTTTTTAAAGGTATAATAGTCCTTTTAATGTTTTTATTCATTAAGTGTACCTTGTGTTTTTTAAATTTTAGTTCCAAATATCATAATTATGGAATTTATATTCTCTATTCCTATTTGGCTCACTTCAGATTGTGATGATAAGATACCATCTATTTGATCTTTCCAGCCACTAATCGCTATTACCATTTGAACCGTCCTTTTAACCATATTCTATAATGGTACTTGTTTTTATGGAGAAATTTTTTATTTATTCTTAATCATATATTCATGGTGTGAATCATTTTTTTTCTTACTTTTATGATTTTTATTATCTTGATTCTGAACATTTGAAAAATATCCACCAGGCTAGTTTCCTAATTTATTTGACCTTAACTAGGCTATTATTTAATGTTTTGGGGTTGTAAATTATTATTATGTTATTCAAGTTAACTAAACCTATTTTTCTATTGGTAATTTCATAATTGGATGAAATTATTGTTGGATTTGAAAGGCCTATATTGGCAGTTCTGGTTGGGAAATTGACTATTCATATTGTTTTGGAAAATATTTCCAAAGAAGATGACATTTCATGAATCAAATGATTCTTTCAATTAAGGACATTAATCATTTAAAGGATCAAAATATGAGAAAAATGTGGATTGGTTCTATTTTCCAGTGATGAATAAATCACGATCGTTTGTTCGAAAAAGGCCAAATTTAGTGGAATAGATCTTTGGAAGATAAGAGTGAGATTGAAATCATGATCATTTAGCATATAGTGATCTATTGTGACAACAAGAGTGCGATTAAAATCATAAATAAACCCATAAAATATTGTAGAGGGTGGAGTTTATTAGAAGCATCAGGGAGGAGGGTGCCGCAGTGATAGAGGTCGTCAGGGAGGAGGGCGTCATAGTGAGAGAGGTCTTCGGGGAGGAGGGTGCTGCTGTGAGACAGGTCCTCGGGAGGAGGGAATCACTGTGAGAGAGGTCATTGAGGAGGAGGGAAACATTAATTGGAAGCATTGGGGAGGAGGGTTCCACAGTGACATAGGTTTTTTGGGAGGAGGGTGCTGTTGTGAGAGAAGCCATAGGGGAGGAGGAGAGGTCGTCAGGGAGGAGGGATGCACGCTGATAGGGTTGCGGATTGGGGGAGGAGGAGGAGCTCGATATAGATTGAAAAAAATGACAGCCATGAGATGAAGAAGCTATAGCCATGGAGGTTTAATTAAACTGTGGAAATAAAGAATCTATAGCCACGGACCTATAAAACTGTGGATATAGGTATGTGGATATAACCTTTATTTCTAGTAGTGATGTGTATTTACTACTAGCAAGTCTTGTTCTCATAATATTCATACTGGATATTACTAAGGGTGTACACTATGCGAAGGTTCCTCAAAGTCCTACAAGTCTCCACCCTTGATAGACTATATCATTTTTATCCCTCAAATGATATCATCCAGATATAGAACATATATTCAAGAATAGTGTCATAGCACTTCTGGGTTCTCATCATAGCAGGGAAATGCTATAACCTTTTAGTGTGATAGCTACTCTTAGGAAATTATCGCATACTATGTTACACATAAGAACAATCATGATTTTATAAAAAGTTTATTAATATTCAAAACCATGAATAATAGTTTATCATAAAGTACAAAGGAGTTGGTTCTAGGGAACCAACTCCAATAGACTCCTACATTCACTAGAGCCAACTACTAACAACCTTCAGTTCTCTAGCTCTCACATGATACTCATGGTTCTGATGAGATAAGCCTTTAGCCAAGGGGTTTTCAACATTCTCTTAATTGGAGAATCTAATTACAACTACTTCACTCCTCTAATAGAAATACCTCAATAGGTGATAATTCTAGAGTATATGCTTTGTCCATTGGTGTGACCTTGGATATTTTGCAACATCCACCACTGCAGTGTTATCACAATACAATGTGATAAGGTCTTTACTTATAGGAGACACATAAAGATCCTAGAAAAAGATATGAATACAAATGTATTCCTTGGATGCATCAGAAGCCGCTATATACTCATACTCTGCTGTAGAATCAGAGAGAACTGGCTTCTTTGAACTCTTCCAGCTTACAGCTCATCCGTTGAGATAAAAAACATATTCTGATTGTAGATTCAGATTATTTTGATCTATCTAATAACTATCATCATTATAACCCTTGATGAAAAACTCCTCATCTCCTCCATAAAATAGAAACATATCCTTAGTTCTTCTTAGATAATTAAGGATAGCCTTAATATTAGTCCAATGTTGTTATCCTAGATCTTCTTGATATCTTCCTACCATGCTCAGTTCATAGACAACATCAAGTATAGTATATAACAGGGAATACATTATTGATACTATCACTAAAGCATATGGGATCTTACTCATTCTATCTATCTCTTGTTATTTCTGGGAACAAATTTTCTTATAAAGATGTAAAACATGTGAAACTGGAACCAATCCTCTATTTTATTGTTCTATACCAAATATCTTTAGTATATGGTCAATATATGTACTTTGATTTAGTCCAAGAAGCCTTTTTGATCTATCACAAATGATCTTGATCCCTAGAATGTAGGCTACTTCACCTAAGTCTTTTATGGAGAAGCACTTGTTTAACCAGTCCTTAACAAATTGTAAGACTGTTATGTAATTTCCAATAAGTAATATGTCATAAAAATATACTACTAGGATAAAGACCACATTCCCATTAAATCTTTTGTAAACACATGGCTGGAATTCATTCTTAATGAAACCAAATTCTTTTATAGCTTTATAGAATCAAATTTTCCATGACCTTGATGCTTTCTTTAATCCATAAATAGAGATATGAAACTTTAAAATATTTTTGGAATCACCTGGAGTCACAAACCCTTTTGGTTGTGTCATATAGACATATTTCTGATGGTTTCCATTAAGGAATTCATTTTTGAAATCCATATGCCAAATCTCATAGTTGTGGTATTATTATATAGTAAGTATGATTATGATGGATTTAAACATGGAAAATGGAGAAAAGGTTTCATCATAGTCAATTCCTTAATGTTGTTTAAAAACTTTAGCCACTATCCTTACTTTATAGGTAATTACACTACCTTCCATGTCCAGTTTCCTCTTGAATACCCATTGTATCCAATATGATTTACATCAACTGAAACATTGACCAAAACCAAAGCTTCATTATGATACATGGAATCCATCTCAAAATTCATATATTATAGCCATATTGTAGCTTCTGACCTCTCTACTAACTCCTTGTAGGATAGAGGATCGTCATTTTCAACCAATAATGAGTCACCATCCTTAGTGACCAGAAAACCATATCTCTCTAGTTCTCTTATCTCTCCTTTTATCCTATGTAATAATTGTGTTTCAGGAACTAATTATTCCAGGGGACCTATAGAATCTGTTCATATACCAACTCCTATGTATCTTCAGCATCAACTTCATCGAAATCAATATTTCTCCCACTATTATTTTTGAAGATGTGCTCCCTCTTAGGAAAGATGGTTTGTCTGAAGAAATTCACTTTTTTGTCTGAGGGGTTGTATAGTTAGTATCACTTTTCTTCCTTGGGATATCTATAAAGATACACTTCATGCCTTGGGGTGCTAGTTTGTTTCTTGATATGGCCTTAACAAATGCCTCGCAACCCCATACATGTGTATGCAACAAAATAGGTTTCTTTACACTCCATAAATCAAAGGGAATTCTTTTTTAATCTTTAGTTGGTAATTGGTTTAATGTGTATGCCATAGTTTATAATGTATATCCCCAAAAGGATAATGCAAGATCTTTATGACTCATCATCGACCATACTATTTCTAACAAGGTACGATTCCTCCTTTCACTAACACTATTCCACTGTGGTGTATAAGGTGGATTGAGTTGAGATAGAATCCCAAAATCCTGTAGAAAGTCAGTGAACTATTGGTTAAGATATTTACCATCTCGATTTGATCGAAGCTTCTTTATCTTTTTACCAAGATGACTCTATACTTAATTCTTGAATTCCTTGAATTTTTAAAAGTAATCAGACTTATACCTCATCAAGAAAATATAGCCATATATACTCAAGTCACCATTAAAAGTTATGAAGTAAGAATATCCACCTCTATCTTTTACAAGAAATGGTGTACACACACCAGTGTGTACCAATCCAAGAAGCTCTGTGACCCTTTCACCATATTCACCAAATGGTGGTTTGGTCATTTTCCCTTGCAAAAAATCATGGTATCTATAAAGTGGTTTTATATTAGAAGATTAAAAATAACCATCTTGTAAAAAAATTCTCATTTACATGACCAAGACGGTGATGCCACAACTGGGTGTTATATGTGTTATGTGAACATGATTCCTTATTGTCATGAACCAAACCAGGTCGACCCTGAACTGGTCACTCGAGCTGGTCCGCAACATGGATTAAAGGTCTTTCCCGATCCCCACGAGCTGAAAACTAGTTTCGGGAATCAAAAAAAGCAGTTGGGAATGATTTATCCCATAAAAAATAAAAGGTAGATAAACACAAATAAACCGGAAAAAATAGGTAAGAAATAATAGTGGAAAATAAAATAAAGATAACCAACTAGACATACCTCCAAGTTACCCCATGGGTCACCATTGAACATAGAACCACACTCTCTCCAAGAGTAATCCAATACTAGAACCTGAAACTGAAAAGTAAAGTATGTGTGAGAACCGATATGCTTAGTAGAAAATCCAAGGGATAACAATTCCCAATGCACTTTCCTCTTAAAATAAACCCAATCATGCTAGTTAGAAAATAAGACATATTAAAATAATATTTTTCATTCTTTTCAAAATCAAGTAACAAGTTTACATTTTTATGAAAAACATTTCTCTTCCACTACATTTTCAAAATAGAATCAAAGTATTCATTAACATTAAAAAATGAAAGGAAACCAACTAAGATTAAGATGTGGTTTTTACAAATGAGACAATAAGTGAGAAATAACTAAAATGAAAACTCACATCAAAAGAAACATTTCCCAAATGAGCACCAAGGGAAATCCCTACAGGTAACTAGCACACATGGGACCCTAGAGACCTCATACCTCAGTGAAATGTGGAATAGTAACCACACCAAACATTTTTCTTGTGCACAAGCCTCTAGTAGGAAAGGCACCCATAACCTAGTGGTCTCTAATACATCAACAATATTTAGTTAGTGTTGTCATCATCAATCTTTCTAGAATAAACCGGGTCATACCGCTTCCATATCATCTAGCGTAATAGCCCCAGTCCACCCACCTAGATACTCGGGGGTACCAATGTGATCTATTTAAATGGTGGTGAGTTTTATCAATAATTAAAGACACACACACATCAAATTATTTATCTAAAAACTTTCCATTTTTAACCACCGACCTCCCCGTTAAGCACGTCCCCTTTTTTTCAAAAGCACACATCATTTTTCTAAAGTAAGAGGGAAATCCTTAAGAGGGGTATTCATTTTTCATAAATCATTTTTAAAGTTACAAAAAAGATTAATCACTTACAAGGAACACTTTTCATTTTTAAAACTTAATCACCCAACATTTTTCAGTTTCCAAAACCGTTTGAAAGATTAACTAACAATCAAGGTACTAAATGTTTAAAGAATGCTTAAAAACACACTTAAAATAAAGAAATCCTTTTAAGAAAATAAAACAAACCTTTTTCCTTGAATTCACACCAAAATACATTTTGTAAATCACTTTGGAAATTCCTTGAAAGAAACAACATGTCATTACACTTTTATAAAAAACCGGTTGAAAGGCCACATGTTTTTGGAAATACCCATTTAACGTTTAAAACATCTAATAAAAAACTTTTCAAGAACCAAAAATCTTTATTCATAAACACATACACACAAACAAACATATATATATATTGCATATGGATTTAATATAAAGTCAGAAGACACACCTTTAAAATATTACCAATTAGTAATGGAAATTCTAATTAAAGGTCAGGGCATAGGGAACCTACCTCTGGGTGGAACTAAACCGAACATTCAGCCCTTGGCACTTTCTAACTAAAATCTAATGATCCCCACTAAGAATATGAATGCTCACATACATATAAGGACACCTAGCCATTATGCACACATCTTCGTGGCCATGAACATATGCAAGGGGTCCTTACATATATGTTTATATGCATATACCATTCACCACTCGCCTACGTATGCATTTTCATATATATACCTAGGCACAACTAGCCTCATACACATATATTCATTACCATGTATGATTATACATGTAACAAGGGAAACTACATATATACATATACTTACCTTTTCATATACAGGTGAGTTTCCCTTGACTCAACGACTCGAAATCACTAAGCAGGGACCACACTATGCACATATGATTTAATAAATCAATAAAATAATTTATGAAACACTTCAAAATTAGCACCATAAAAATTTTCCCCAAAAAAACTCTTTAAACCCAAAAAAACACTAAAACATTTGAAAATACATTTCACACCACTTATATAACTCATAAAACTCATTTGACAATATTAAAATAAAATAAAATAATCAATTTAACCATTTCCAAATGCCTTTTACAATCATCACATAAACTGGAACCAATTATAAAACATGGATTTCAATGTTTAAACCATTTAAAATTTACATTTAAAAATAGATGACAACCCAAACATGCCAAAATTATGTATTTCCCTTTAAAAACCTACACCAAACCCATTTTCACCATAAGTACCCTTGAAAATGTGATTTTCACCACTTGAAAAATTAAATAAACCATTTTTACAATTTATAAAGCACCTAAAAGAGGCATAAAAAGGTATTACACGAAGAGTACACCCAAATTCACATTAAGAAACCAATTCAAAACCAAATTCATATCAAATTCTTTCAAAAACTAGTTTCTCACCACTTTCACAATGAAATAAGTCATTTTCATAATTTATAAAACATTACCAAGGTTCACACCAGACTTAACACATGGACCATAACTAAATTACACAAAAAATGTCACTTTAAAATTAAAAACATGTTTAATTTTTATCAAATACCATCTTCGCACCACACACAATAGTAAAAGAACATTTCAAATTAAATAAGAAAAATAAACTGAACAAAAACAATTGTTTGCATGTGAAACCATCCAATTTTATGTGAGACAAATTATTTTTAAAACCAAACGCGTAATGAAACCTTAATAAAACCAATTCCACACCATGAAAATAACCCAATTGAACCCAAAATCAAACAATGTAACCAAAACTATCAAGAATTAACCCTAAATCTAATATCCTACCCAATCGAAACATAAAATCCCAAATAAAAATGAATCAATCGCTAGGGAAAGAGGGAGAGGGTCTTATCGGGGGGAAGAAGAGGGTGCAACCAGAGGAAGGTCGTCACCAGAGAGAGAGCCGCTTGTTGGAGAGAAAGGATGGAATGATAGAGGGAGCACTGGCCAGAAGGGAGGAGGTCGTGCTAGACTCATGCGAGCAGGGAAAGGGCGTTGTCAGAGGGATGCCGAACGGAGGGAGGTAGTGTAGCCAAAGGGAGGGCTTGCTAGAGAAGGGAATGAAGGGGAGGGAGGATGGCAGAATCATGAGGCAAGGGGGGATGGGTGACACATCACGAGGTATGGGTTAGGGAAGGTGGGGGGAGATTTAAAAAAGTATAGAAGAAATAAAAAGAAAAAAAACAATCCTCTTAATAATAGTAATAATAATAAAAATAATTATAATAATAATAAAATGTTAGTAATAATAAAAAAAATAATAATAATAATAATACCAATAATTTAATTATAATATTTCTAATAATAATCATCACATTAATAACATTCATTTCTTAAATAATAATAATACTAATAACAATTTTAAAAAATACTATTAATAATAATTTTAAAAAAATAACACTACACCAATATAATAATAATATTATTATTAACAACAAAAATATTATTATTATTATGGTTTAAAAATTTATAAAATTTATTTATTTTAAGAATTGGGAAGCCGCATGGTCATCTGGGTCGACCGTACGGTTACCGCTAACCGTTCAATGCCTGTGCAGCGGTCCGAAACCCACCAAAGTCAACAAACTTCAAAAAGAATTAAACCAAGACCCAAACCCAAACTTCAACCAAAGATTAAAAATTAAAAAATAATTATAAATAAGGGAGACCCATGGTCGGGGTGTGACAATTGTCCCCACCACAGACACTTTCTGCCCCCATAAAGTCACAAAGTCAAAGGATAAGAAAAAATTGAGTCCATGCCCGAACACAACTAGAAAAAATAAGTAATTCCAGGGTGACTATTTATTTCCCCAAGTCACACCCGACCAATCTTGATGAAACAACAACCCAAAACAAGGGGAGAACACAAGTTGGTTCTCCCCACCACAAGAATTCCACTAACACATAAACATTATAATTCGAATACACCACCTCAGGGAGGGGAAAATGTTGGAAATCCCAACCAATTCAAACCAACTTGTATAGAACCAGTGAAACAAAACCATTTTCAAAACTAAAAACTTTCCACGCCAGCCAAAAATCCCCAAATCCAGAAGTAAACCCTGAAAAGAAACTCAAACCAAATGATGAACTAGTACATTAACCATCAATTCCATAAAACTTAAATATATCCAAATGAGCACAACTTAAACACTTAAGGAAAATGAGCGATTTAAAAGGGACAATTTTAAATAGGTACAACTAGTTAGATTATAATGTAACTAGTCCATCACACTCTTACAATGAAATTATGAACTTATGTTGACGGTAACACTGTAACAACATAAAAACAAGAACTAAAAGGATTTAAATGTTCCAGTCCCAACACAGAAATCACAACCCAGACTGAGGCTTCACACCCCAAAAAACTCCTGACTTTGCGCAAGCTTCACCCCAAGACCTGTGGCTGGGGCTCTCATGGATGAAGCATCTCATAACTCATAGTTAGGCACTGAAATCCTCTAGTCACAACATCTTCTTAGTTGATTCTTTCTATAAAACTTCTCTAGATGACTCAGGAAACCGTAACAATGGAACATCTTCAGTGGTATGTGACATGATAGCTTCGAGTTACCGAACTGGTCACACTAGTAGCACACATGAGGATGATCTGATGAACCATAAGACAAAATTGATGAATGTGATTTTTCAAAAATAGGTCCCTCTAGAACACCCTGCTTTCCAGATAAAGAACCTTCACGAGTAGCTGGATACGCTGGATTTCCAACCATTTGCGCTTCAGAGACTAACTCAACAAAGAATGCCTCATCCACTAGCTTCTCAAAATGATGTTCCTTTGAAGGGAGGAATTTCTCCTTGATCCCTGGATGAAGACCCCCGATGAAGAGATAAGTCTTCATAAAATTCTATGATGCTACCTTCAGAAAAAAACCATGTGTTCCTTGTAATGGTCAATATATGCCTTCACCGTCCGTTGTCCATGTTGAATATGCATGATCCCTTCCATTTTCTTCATCTTCACCTCTTCAAGTATGAACCATCGAACAAAGAAAAATTTAAATACATCCCACATCATCCCAACTTTCATTCATGGTGGGGTGAACAACTTCTATTTTTCCAAAGTTGGACCTTCAAACAGACCCAAAACGGCACACAATCTGATAGATTCAGGAGTTCCCAATACCCGGAAGATGACTTCAACCTCTTCAAGACACTCCACTACTTCTAACAAAACTTGATCACCGTGAAGGACATACAATGTTCAAGAAGGACCAAAAACTGGGCATGGCCTTTCAGAAACCTTAGGGACCTTTTTAGGTGGAATTTTATGAACATATAAAACAAAAATCCAAAACCAATATCAAATCGAAGCAATATACATAAAGGTACCTTCATCTAGAAACAACCAAATAAACATATCCAATAACATCACTTTCAAAAGACACCCTTTTTATTTAAATTTTTAAAAACTACCATCTTACAAGGCCAATTTCCAAAATCATCTCCCTTATTAAAAACACTTTATAAAGAAAATTTCAATACTTTAATGTCAAATACACACCCAAGAAATCCTATAAACTGTTGCACATGTGTTCATCCACTTCCATCCATGCGTGTCAACACACACATTCCATACACATACCCCCACATGTGAAAACGTTCATAAGGAACATCATGGGATGAACCAAGAGATTTAAAAGAGAGCATCTTCATTTAAAATTATTCTAATTTTAAAATAAACCACGTTAATTATAAACATACTCTTAAACTGCTAAAACCAGAACGAAGCACAACATACACCAAACTAACCTGAATGAGGAACTAGTGCCCATGTATAACCTAGAGATATGGTAGTGGGCCACATCCCAAGTAATACATAACACCAAGATAACCTTGAACTAGGAACCTAGGCTCTACATGGGTTACTACTCCATTTGGGGTGACAGTGTGACACCAATTCACCCGTATTTTCATCCCCCAATCCAAAAAAAATACAAAAGAATCAAAACCCAAACTAACCCTGGTAACTCATGTAACGACCCAAAGTTTCATTAATGGAAATCCCTCTTGATCTAATTAAATTTCTCTTTATGTTTATATAAAATGTCAACTTCATTGGTTTTATGTTAAGAATTTTGACCGTTGCTAATATAGCCGTTGAACAGTGATCACATGATTAGTATAAATATAGGTCCTTAACAAATCCAAATTTACTCAGACAAAAGAAGCGGTGGCCTCATCCAGTAGAATTGCCCCATACGAAGCCCATTTGTCTGAGCTCAGAAAAGAGGTGGCATCCTTGGGCTTTGCTCTTGACCAAGACCAAGATGAGCTTCATTATGTCAATCTCAAACGGGACCGTCTATGGGAGAAGTGGAAGTTGATTGAAATTACCACACGAATGATGTTATCTGAGCCCCCCTCCCCCCAAGAGTCCGTCACCATCACACACCTTACCCTTAGGTCTTATGCGGATGTTTTAAGGGGTTATGTAATGAATCAATATTACTATGTTCATGTATATTATTTTTGTATATAATAATAAATATACCTTCTTGTTATTATCGATACATTATAAATAGTTTTTAAAGTACAAATAGTGTTTTTAGTTATTATTTAATTAAGAATTATATTTTATTAAATTAATGGATTTTTAAATTAAATAATATTTTAATAAAATATTATTATTATTAATAAATTAATTTTTATTAAATTTAAATGATCTTATAATTTTATGAATGCAATTATAATTTTTATTAAGGTTTGAAATCCATTTCTGTTAAAACCCGTGAATTTTCGATAAATGTCAGTTTTTATTTTAAAAGTGAAAATTAACATATTTAGAAAATTATTTAGATAAAATAAATGTTATTTATGGAATCAGGACGTCGAAATTATCCAATGGTGAATTTTTCATAATTTTCTGAGACAGTCAAATTTTTGGGTAAAAATTAAATACCGTTTAAATATATAATGTGTTTTATGACATCATAATGACACAATAGTGATGTAATAAAATACTATAACCTTTATGTTCAGAAAATATATGTTTTACCATTAAAATAATGTGATTTTGGGTTTGTTTGACTTACTTTTGAAAGCATTAATGGACCCCTCAAGACTTATTAAACACCTTGTCTTTTTAAATTAATTTCCATGGGAGTGTGACTCACCTCCACATAAGAAACCCTATTATTTTAAGAATTTCGGACTTTGGATTATAAAATATTTTTTTCCTCTTCCCTTTTCCAAAAACCATGGGAAAAAACCATGGTATGGTTTGTGGTTTGGATTAATTTAATGTAAGGGGTCCCAAACCTAAATAATAAAGAATTCCCTCACCTTTCCTATATAAACCCACCCAAGATCCCACTTCCACCTCACTCAAAGCCTTTATAGTTCATCAAACCTCTGCCCTAATCTATCTAGAATCCTCCCAAGGTGCCCCAAGCTCCTAAGAAGCCTCTCACAAGCCTCTCTCTAGCCTTTGTAAGCGCACTTCCAAGTAAGGGTTTTTTCTTCCTTTCTCTTTTTTGTCCAATTTTCTTTAAGTTGTTTTGCCCTTTTAATTTCAATTATGATTGTTGGGGTATGGTTTCGCACCTCCCCCATACTTCCCTCTTATTTTTTGAATGATGGGATACCCCTTTCTCTCTCATTAAATGCCTCCCATGTACACCCGTTACTATGCTGAAATTCCGAAAGGAACTTCTCTCTCCTCATTTACATTCAAGCAATACTTTTGTATCATGAATATAAATTCCATTACAATTGTTGGGACATGTATATATATTTCCTCATTACTGTCCATTACATGTAAATATTATGAGGTACCCTTTTCTCTCTCATCAACCTTTTTTATGAATTCTTATGTCACGCCGTTACGCTGCCGAAATTGCACCGATTTTCTAAGCCAATGCCATTGTGTAGTGAATACCATGCCCATTTCTCCATCAAGGGTATTCAACTTTATGCACATTTACTTATTGATTATAAGGTTTCATGTATGAATTCCACATTCTTTTATCGTGGAATAAATGATTATGTTTTATGAATCCATGTTTTATGATCCATGTGGTACACTTATGCATGAAATGAAATGTTCAAGAAGGGTGCGCCCTTATAGTGCTCCAATGCATTGGGTAAAGTATAGTATCATGATACATAATGTGCAATGAGTGTTGAATCATTATAATTCAAGTACAACGAGGGTTTACTCGTGATTCATGTTCAATGAGGATTTACTCATGCTCCATGTGCAATGGGCCTTGGCTCATGCTAATTTCATATTAAGTGTTGTTGCCACATTTCCATGTTATGATTATCATGCTTTATCATGCCTTTATGTTCATGTTTCTCTTGTTCTCTATTGATATGACTAATGAATAACATGTATTGTACTCTTCATGTTATTCCATGTGTATTCCCTTACTGGGCTTTATAGCTCACCCTTTTCTTATGCATGTCCTTAGGTTATCCCTTGCAATTCTAAGTACGAGGGAATGTAGTGGTCATGTAAAGGAAGTTTTCAATAAAGATGTTGTATTTCATGTTTAAAGTTTTTATGTAATGATCCTAAGCCCCAAAGACACTAAACCTCTTGATCTTTTTTGTTGTATCAAGTGAAGTTTTATGTAATAAATCATGTTTAAGTTGTAATAAAAAGCAGGTTTGTCATAGTTGGTATCAGAGGATAGGTTTAGTTATTTTTGGGATTAGGATTAGAAAACCCTAGTAAAGCCTTAGAGACAAGACTAAGTATAATATAAATGTCCCTAAGTTTTGGTGAGTATTGAGTAAGTGGTTTATCAAAAAAATACATCCTTGTCTGGATACGAATAGGTAGAGGTAGCTCTGGCACAGATGTATCTTAGGGGTAAAACCTGAAAACACCGATTTGAGATAGAATCAAACGGGAACTGGTACACAACAATAGTCCTTGCTGCACTCTTTGTTACGACACTCACGGGGGTATGTTTTGATAAATTCACAAGCTTAGTATGAACCCTTATTAAGGGAATTAAAAAAATTCCCCTAAGAATGTATGTTTGAAAGTAGATCATGAAAAGCCTAGATTTAAGCCTATAGACTCATGAGTTAAGGAAATAAAAGTTTATTTATAAGTCATCAAATTTTGTCTTTGGATTACCCTTTATGTGTTACCCCTAACTTTCTTTTTATTCCATCCAATGTCCGGTAATAGGAGGACTCGGGCTAACAACCGATCTGAAGATCAGTGTGATGACTGTACTAATGAGATGCCCAATCCAATGGGAGCGGGAATCGCAAACTTTGTCACGCTTCTCTCTTAGCTAACTCAAGTTTTGAATAGAAAAACGGGTCAAGAGGAATGTTCAACCCCCCTTAAGAAAAAACAAGTCGCTATCGAGAGCTTCATGAGACAAAGGCCTCCTACTTTTAGTGGATCATCCGATCCCACGATCGTTGAACAATGGATCAACTCCATTGAAAAGATATTCTCCATCATTTAATGTTATGAACAAGAGAAGGTTATCCTGGAGTCTTATCATATGGAGGGTGAAGCTAATAAATGGTGGACATTGATCAAAAATACAAAGCCTGAGGAGGAGATCGAGGCGTTGTAATGAAAGTATTTTCGGAAGATATTTTTCGGTAAATATTTTCCGCACACCCTCTGGATTAAGATGGAAAGGGACTTCCTTTACCTCAAGAAAAAAGGTGAAGAATCTGTTGGAGCGTACAAGGAAAACTTCACAAGGCTTGCACGATACGCTTCCGGCTTTTTCGTTACCCCAGAATGCAAAGTTGAATACTTCTTTGGTGGGTTGAAGCCTAGCCTATAGAAAGCATTAGCAATCTGTGACTTCGATAGCTATGAGGAAATTGTCCGATGTGCCCTCAAGGTCAAAATGGAGATCTGAGAATCACAGGGGTATCATGGGGACAAGAAGCGTAAGGTAGACTTCAATGCTTGAGGTCCGATGGATAAATCCAACGGTGCTAAGAAGATCCAGCACCCCACTTGCCAAAAGTGCGGAAAGAAGCACCTTAGAAATTGCCTTAAGGGGATGAGGAAATGATTTAGGTGTGGAAGAGAAGGGCACCTAGCTGTTAACTATCAGCAAGAAAGACCCACGACTGCGATAGAGGAGAAGAACACTCCGTTAAAACCTCAACACATTGTTCAATGCTACAAATACAAAGAACTAGGTCATTTTGCAAATTAGTGCCCTAATCCAAGGGCTTTCAGAGGCAACCAACATCCTCCAAGGCAGCAAGGAAGAGCTTTTTCCATCACTTCTGCCAAAGTGAACCCCGAAAATGAAGTGGTGAGAGGTACACTAGTTATTCATTCAAGAATAGAAAATGTACTTTTTTGATTCAGGTTCTGCGCATTCTTTTATATCTCGAAAGTTTAGTAGAACAATCCCAACACCACCACAAATCATGGAAGTGAAGATGTCGGTGAGTACGACAAATGGGGCAATCATTGCATCCCATGAATATAAGTCCTCCCCTGTTATAATCTGTGGATTCAATTTCCCAGTGAACCTCATCATACTCCCTCTGGTGGAATTTGATGTAATTCTTGGCATGGATTGGATTTCCTTATATAGAGCCAACATAAATTGTCAGGAGAGGGAAATCACACTCTATATGGAGAATCGACCCCCAATTATTTACAAGTGTAAGGAGGAAGATGAATCTCCTTTAGCTCCATCATCTCAAGAATGGATATTATTGCCCTATGAGCATGCATATCTGGCTCAGATGATTGAGTCCAAGGAAGAAACCATCCTTGAAGAAATGCCTATTGTGAGGGAATTCGCTGAAGTGTTTCCCGAGGAACTGCCTGTTCTTCCTCCTAGAAGAGATGTTGAATTCTCAATTGAACTTATACCCGGGGCTTTACCAATATCCAAGACTCCATATAGAATGGATGTTGTAGAGCTTGAAGAGCTGAAAAAAACAACTACATGATAATCTGGATAAAGGGTTTATACGCCCAAGTGCTTCACCATGGGGTGCACCAGTCCTCTTCATCAAGAAGAAGTATGGTTCAATGTGGCTTTGCATCGATTATCTTAAACTTAAAAAAATCACGATAAAGAACAAGTATCATCTCCCACGAATTAATGACTTGTTCGATCAGCTACGTGGAGCACAATACTTCTCCAAGGTAGATTTGCGGTCGGGATATTATCAAGTAAGGGTGAAGAAGGAAGATGTCCCAAAGACTGCTTTTCGTACAAGATACAGGCACTATGAATTCATAGTAATTCCTTTCGGACTCACCAATGCTCCAGAAATCTTCATGGACTTGATGAATAGAGTCTTTAGAGATTACCTAGACAAAGTTGTGGTAGTCTTTATAGATGATATTCTAATATACTCCAAAACCAAGGAGGATCATGAGGAGCATTTAATAACTGTACTAGATACTTTGTGCAAGGAGAATCTCTATGAAAAGTATAGTAAGTGTGAGTTCTGGTTAAAGGAAGTCTCATTCTTAGGCCATATCATCACAAGAAATGGGTTATCTATGGATCCCTCCAAAACAGATGCAATTGAGGGATGGACGAGTCCAACATCGGTAACGGATATTCGTAGCTTCTTGGGGTTAGCTGGATATTATCGACAATTTGTGAGAAATTTCTCACGATTGTACAACCCTCTTACCAAGCTAACTCGAAAGGGAGTAAAGTTTTCTTGGAGTGATGAATGCGAAGAAAGCTTCAAGGAGTTGAAAAGGAGGCTTATCACTGTTCCTATGCTCACTTTACCCACAAGTGGGGAAATTTTTGTGGTATTCAGTGATGCTTAGAAGAAGGGATTATGCATTGTACTGATGCAGAATGATAAAGTGATATCCTATGCCTCAAGGCAATGGAAAATCCACAAGAGAAACTATCCAGTGCATGATCTGGAGTTGGCGGCAGTGATCTTTGCCTTGAAAATTTGGCGGCATTATCTCTATAGAGAGAAATGTGAGATATATACTGACCAAAAGAGTCTTAAATATATATTCACATAGAAATAGCTTAATATGCACCAGAGAAGATGGATAGAGCTCATAAAAAATTATGACTGTTCAATCCATTACCACCCTAGGAAAGCGAACAAGGTGGAAGATGCCCTAAGTAGAAAGGATCCAACTATTCTATCAATGATGATAATTGAGAAGGATCCAATATTCTTAGACTTGATGAAGATGGACATGGGAATCATAGAGAAGGGAACATCATCAATCCTTTCACAAATGATTACTCAACTGTCTCTTTTGGAAAGGTTAAAGGATGCTCAAAAGTATGATGTGGGAATTCAAGAAAAGTGGAAGCTATCGAAAAAGGGAAATACTCAGAGTTTAATGTTAATGAAGAAGGAATTGTGCGGTTTGGGAAAAGAATATGTGTTCCATCAAGACAGGAGCTGAAGAAGGAACTTTTGGATGATACACAAAGTTCAAATTTCTCTATTCACCCAGGGAGCACAAAGATGTATCAAGATCTCCGAGAAAACTTTTGGTGGTGTAATATGAAGAAGGAGATCGCTGAATATACATCAAAGTGCCTGGTATTTCAGCAATTGAAGGCAGAGAGGCAGAAGTCTAAGGGGATGATGAAACCATTGCCCATACCAGAATGGAAATGGGAGAACATCACCATGGACTTTGTCACCAGACTTCCAATGACATCCAAAGGCAACAATGAAATCTGGGTTGTTGTGGATCGTCTTACAAAGACTGCACAATTCATTGCTATTCTGGAAGATTTCTAATTGGATCAACTGGAACAGATATATATCAGGGAAGTGGTAAGGTTGCATGGAGTACCACTATCTATTGTGTTTGACCGAGATCCGAGATTCACCTTTAAGTTTTGGAAGAGTCTTCAACATGCTCTGAATATGGAACTAAACTTCAGTACGATCTATCATCGTCAAACTGTTGTCCAATCTGAGCGGACTATCCAAACACTTGATTACATGTTGAGAGCATGCTCAATGGACTTTAAAGAAGGATGGAATCAACATATTCCTCTGGTTGAGTTCTCTTATTATAACAGTTTCCACTCGAACATCCAAATGGCACCATATGAAGCCCTGTATGGGAAAAGGTGCAGAGCACTGACATGTTGGGATGAGGTCGGTGAACGTAAGCTGCTTGGACTAGAAATGGTTGAGGAAATGGTGGAGAAAGTGAAAACCATTCAGCAGCATATCAAGGAAGCCCAGTGTCGACAGAAGAGTTATGCAGATAACCGTCGACAAGACCTTGAGTTTAAAGTTGGAGACATGGTGTTTCTATGCATATCTCCGTGGAAGAAGGGCATGAGGTTTGGAAAGAAAGGGAAGTTAAGTCCAAGGTATATCGTCCCCTTTGAGATTCTTGATCATGTCGGGGCTGTGGCCTATCAACTAGCACTTCCAGCTACCATGGCCAAAGTACATGATGTCTTTCATGTATCCATCTTAAGGAAGTACATACCGGAACCTGCACATGTACTCTCTTTTGAGGTGGTATAATTGGAAGATGATCTTTCTTATGAGGAGAAACCAATAAAGATATTAGATCATAGAGAAAAATTTATACGAAATAAGACAATGCCCCTCATCAAGGTGTTGTGGAGAAACCAAAAGTTTGAAGAAGCGACAAGGGAATCAGATGAAATGATGAAGCTGAGTTACCCAAATCTGTTTTAGTTTGGGAAAAGGAAAATTTCGAGGGCGAAATTTCTTAAGGGTGGAATATTGTAACAACCCAAAGTTTCATTAATGGAAATACCTCTTGATCTAATTAAATGCCTCTTTATGTTTATATAAAATGTCAACTTCATTGGTTTTATGTTAAGAATTTTGACCGTTTCTAATATAGCCGTTGAACAGTGATCACATGATTAGTATAAATATAGTTCCTTAAAAAATCCAAATTTACTCAGACAAAAGAAGAGATGTCCTCATCCAGCAGAATTTCTCCATACGAAGCCCATTTTTCGGAGCTCGGAAAAGAGGTGGCATCCTTGGGCTTCGATCTTGACCAAGCCCAAGTTGAGCTTCATCATGTCAAGCTCGAATGGGACCATCTATGGGAGAAGTGGAATTTGATAGAAATTACCACTCGAACGATGTTATCCGAGACACCCCAAGAGTCCATCACCATCGCACACCATACCCTTAGGTCTTATGCGGCTGTTTTAAGGGGTTATGTAATGAATCACTAGTACTATGTTCATGTATATTATTTTTGTATATAATAATAAATATACCTTCTTGTCATTATCGATACATTGTAAATAGTTTTTAAAGTACAAATAGTGTTTTTAGTTATTATTTAATTAAGAATTATATTTTATTAAATTAAGGGATTTTTGAATTAAATAATATTTTAATAAAATATTATTATTATTATTAAATTAATTTTTATTAAATATAAATGATCTTATGATTTTATGAATGCAATTATAATTTTTATTAAGGTTTGAAAGCCATTTCTGTCAAAACCCGTGACTTTTCGATAAATGTCGGTTTTTATTTTAAAAGTTAAAATTAACATATTTAGAAAATTATTTAGATAAAATAAATGTTATTTCTGGAATCAGGATGTCAAAATTATCCAACGGTGAATTTTTCATAATTTTCTGAGACAGTCAAATTTTTGGGTAAAAATTAAATACCGTTTAAATATATAATGTGTTTATGACATCATAATGACCCAATAATGATGTAATAAAATAATATAACCTTTATTTTCGGACAATATATGTTTAACCATTAAAATAATGTGATTTTGGGTTTGTTTGACTTACTTTTCAAAGCATTAATGGACCCCTCAAGACTTATTAAACACCTGGTCTTTTTAAATTAATTTCCATGGGAGTGTGACTCACCTCCACATAAGAAACCCTATTATTTTAAGAAGTTAGGACTTTGGCCTTATAAAATATTTTTTTCCTCTTCCCTTTTCCAAAAACCATGGGCAAAAACCATGGGATGGTTTTTGGTTTGGATTAATTTAATGTAAGGGGTCCCATACATAAATAATAAAGAATTCCCTCACCTTTCCTATATAAACCCACCCAAGCTCCCACTTCCTCCTCACTCAAAGCCTTTGGATTTCATAAAACCTTTTCCATACTCTCTCTATAATCCTCACAAGGTGCCCTAAGCTCTCAATAAGCCTCTCACAAGCCTCTCTCTAGCCTTTGTAAGCGCACTTCCAAGTACGGGGTTTTTCTTCCTTTCTCTTTTTTGTCCAATTTTCTTTAAGTTGTTTTTCCATTTTAATTTTAATTATGAATGTTGGGGTATGGTTTTTAACCTACACCATACTTCCCTCTTATTTTTTGAATTATGGGAGACCCCTCTATCTCTCATTAAATGCCTCCCATGTACACCCTTTACTATGTCGAAATTCCGAAAGGAACTTCTCTCTCCTCATTTACATTCAAGAAATACTTTTGTATCATGAATCTAAATTCCATTAAAATTGTTGGGAAATGTATCTATATGAACTAATTACTTTCCATTACATGTAAATATTATGAGGAACCCCTTTCTCTCTCATTAACCTTTTTTATGAATTATTATGTCACGCCGTTACACTACCGAAATTGCACCGATTTTCTAAGCCAATGCCATTGTGTAGTGAATACCATGCCCATTTCTCCATCAAGGGTATTCACCTTTATGCACATTTACTTATTGATTATAAAGTTTCATGTATTAATTCCACATTCTTTTATCATGGAATAAATGATTATGTTTTATGAATCCATGTTTTATAATCCATGTGGCACATTTATGCATGAAATGAAATGTTTAAGAAGGGTGCGCCCTTATAGCGCTCCAATGCATTGGGTAAAGTATAGTATCATGATAAATCATGTGCAATGAGTGTTGACTCATGCTAATTCAAGTAAAATGAGGGTTTACTCGTGCTTCATGTGCAATGAGGATTTACTCATGCTCCATGTGCAATGGGCCTTGGCTCATGCTAATTCCATGTTAAGTGTTGTTGCCACATTTCCATGTTATGATTATCATGCTTTATCATGACTTTATGTTTATGTTTCTCTTGTGATCTATTGATATTCCTAATAAATAACATGTATTGTACTCCTCATGTTATTCCATGTGTATTCCCTTATTGGGCTTTATAGATCACCCTTTTCTTATGCATATCCTCAGGTTATCCCTTATAATGCTAAGTACGAGGGAATGTAGTGGTCATGTAAAGGAAGTTTTCAATAAAGATGTTGTATTTCATGTTTCAAGTTTTTATGTAATGATCCTAAGCCCCAAAGACACTAAACCTCTTGATATTCTTTGTTGTATCAAGTGAAGTTTTATGTAATAAATCATGTTTAAGTTGTAATAAAAAGCAGGGTTGTCATAACTCAAGTCTCATCCCGAGTGGTGGTGATCAGGCACTGACCCGTAACCTATCTCCTGATCACTAAAATCATAATCTCCATCTACCAGACACCCCAAATAGAAATAACCTTCTTCTGATAACATTTTGTCACAAACCAACCTAAGTCGACCCTGAACCGGTCACCCGATCTGGTCTGTGGTATGGCCTAAAGGGCGTTCCCAATCCCCACAGAATGGAAACTAGTGTCAGGAATCAAAACAAGCAGTTGGGAATGATTTTTCCCAGAAAATAAAAGACAAAGAAACAGAAATAAACTAGAAAAAATATGTAAACACTAACAATGAAAATGAAATAAAGATAACCATCTATACATACCTCCAAGTGACCCCATGAGTCACCACCGAACATAGAACCATGCTCCCTCCAAGAGAAATCCAATACTAGAACCTGAAACTAAAAAGTAAAGTAGGCATGAGCACCGATATGATTAGTAGGAAATCCAAGGGATAACAACACCCTATTCCATTACCTTTAAAAAAACCAATCATGCTATTTTGAAAATAAGACATATTAAAATAATATTTTTCATTTTTTTCAAAATCAAGTAACAAGTTTACATTTTTATGAAAAAAATTCTCTTCTAATACATTTTCATAATAGAATTATAGTATGAATTAACAATAAAAAATGAAAGGAAACAAACTAAGATTAATATGTGGTTTTTTAAATGAGACAAAAAGTAAGAAACAACTAAAATGAAGACTCATATCAAAATGAAAAATGTCACAAATGAGCACCATGGTAAATCCCTACATGTAAATAGCACATGTGAGACCCTATAGACCTTGTACTTTAGTGAAACATGGAATAGTAACCACACTGAACACTGTTCCCATGCATGATACACTAGTAGGGAACACACCCATAACCTAGTGGTCGCCAATCCATCATCAATATTTAGTTAGTGTTGTCATTGTCAATCTTGATAGAAGAAACTAGAACATACCACTTCCATATCATCTACCGTACTAGTCCTAGTACACCCACCTAGATACCCAGGGTTACCAATGTGCTCTATTTAAATGGTGGTGAGTTTTATCAACATGTAAATATACACACATGTTAAATTCTTTATCTGAAAACTTTCCAGTTATAACCACCGACCTCCCCCCTTAAGCGCATATTTTTTTTTCAAAAACACACATCATTTTTATAAAGTAAGAGGGAAATCCTTAAGAGGGGTCTTAAATTTTCATAAATAAATCTTAAATTTCCAAAAGGGCTTAATAAATTACCAAGAACACTTTTATTTTTAGAAATATAATCCCCAAACATTTTTATGTTTCCAAAACTGTTTGAATTCTTAACTAACAACCAAGGTACAAAATGTTTAAAGAAAGCTTAAAACATCACTTAAAATGAAGAAATCCTTTTTAAGAAAATCAAACCAAAATTTTACCTTAAATTCACACCAAAACCCATTTTTTAAATCACTTTGGATATTCCTTGAAAAAAAATGTCTTTATAATTTTATAAAAAATCGACCGAAAGACCACACGTTTTTGGAAATACCCATTTTGCGTGTAAAACGTCCAAGAAACCACTTTTCAAGAACCAAAACCCTTTATTCATAAACACACACATATATATATATATTGCACATGGATTTCATATAAAGGAAAAACAAACACATTTAAAATAATACCTAGTAGTAATAGAAATTCTAATTAAAGGTCAGGGCATAGGGAACCTACCTCAGGGTGGAACCAAACCGAAAATTCAACCCTTTGCACTTTCTAACTAAAATATACTCCTCCCCCACTAAGAGTATGCACGTTCATATACATGTAATGACTTTGATCCCCTATGCACACATCCATATGGCCATGAACATGTGTAAGAGGATCCTTACATATATTCTTATATGCATATACTAGTCTCCACTCTCCTACACATGCATTTTCATATATATACACAGGCATAACTATCCCCATACACGTATATTAACTTACATGGATGAATATACATGAAATGGGGGAACCTACATATTTACATATACTTACCTATGCATACACAAGTGAGTCAAACTTAACTAAACGACTTGAAACCAACAATTAGAGACCACACCCTGCACATATAATTTAATAAATAAATAAAACAATTTATAAAACACTTCAAAATTATAACCACATAAATTTAAACAAAAAACACTCGATAATACTAAAAACACACTAAAACATTTGAAAATACATTTCACACCACTTAAATAACTCATAAAACTCATTTGACAATATTAAAAGAAAAGTACATAATCAACTTAACTATTTCCAAATTCCTTTTCAAATCGTCACATAAACCGGAACCAATTCGAAAACATGCATTTAAAAATTTAAACCATTTACAATTTACATTTAGAAATACACAACAACCCAAAGATTCCAAATTATGAATTTCCCTATAAAAACCTACACCCAAACCCATTTTCACCATAAGTTCCCTTGAAAATGTGATTCACACCACTTGAAAAATTAAATAAACCATTTGTACATTTTATAAAGCACATAAAAGTGGTATAGAAAGGTTTTACATAAAAAGTACACACAAATTCACATTAATAAACCAATTCCAACCCAATAACATATCAAATTATTTCAAAAAATATTTTCTCACCACTTACATAATGAAATAAGTCATTTTCATAATTTATAAAACATTACCAAGGTGCACACCAGGCTTAACACACAGACCATACCCAAATTCCATAAAAAATGACACTTTAAAATTAAAAACATGTTTAATTTTTATCAAATACCACCTTTTCACCATGTGAAATAGTAAACAAACATGTCAAATTAATTAAGGAAAATAAACTCAACAAAAAAAATTGTTTTCATTTGAAACCACCCAATTTCATGTGAGGAAAATTATTTTTAAAACCAAACGCATAATGAACCCTAGATAAAACCAATTCCACACCATGAAAATAACCCAATTGAACCCCAAACAAAATAATGGAACCAAAATGATCAATAATTAACCCTAAAGCTAACATCCTACCTTCTAGAAGCCTAAAACCCCAAATAAAAATGAAACAAACCCTAGGGAAGGAGGGAGAGGGGATTACTGGGGGGAAGAAGAGGGTGCGTCCGGAGGAAGGTCGCCACTGGAGGGAGAGCCACTCACCAGAGGTAAAGGGTGGAACGATGGTGGGAGCACCGGTCGTAAGTGAGGAGGTTATTCTGGGCTCACACGAGTAGGGAAAGGGCACCGTTGGAGGGATGCCGACAGGAGGGAGGTAGTGCAACTGAAGGGAGGGATCACCGGAGAAGGGAACACAGGGGAGGGAGGGTGGTGGCATCATGATTCAAGGGGGGAGTAGGGGATAAACATTACAAGGTGTGGGTTAGGGAGGGGGTGGGTGACAGGTTGGAGTAAAAAAAGATAGAATAAATAAAAAGGAAAAAACCCTCTTAATAATAGTAATAATAATAAAGAAATATAATAATAATAAAAATATTATTAATAATAACAACAACAACATAATAATAATAATAATAATAATAATATAATAATAATATTTCTAATAATAATCATCACATTAATAACATTCATTTCTTCAATAATAATAATCCTAATAATAATTTAAAAAATACTATTAATATATTTTTTAAAATAATAATAATATTCCAAAAATTTAATAATAATATTATTATTATCAAAACCATAATTATTATTATTATTAAGTTTTAAAAATTTATAAAATTTATTTATTTTATGAATTGGGAAGCCGCTGGTTGTCTGATCCGACCATATGGTTACCGTTAACCGTGCAGTGCCTGTGCACCAGTCCGAAACCCACCAAAGTTAACAAACTTCAAAAAACATTTAAACCAACACCCAAAACTGAAATTCAACCAAATATTAAACATTGAAAAATAATTATATATAAGGGATACTCGTGGTTGGGGTGTGAAAATTATGAATTTCAAACACTTTGTTTTCATAATTTATTACGTAAAGACTGTTATTTAAATGCACTATATCATAACATATGTTACCTTATAAAAATAAAAAACTTTTATGCCCAAATTTAAAAATAAACCTATCTGCATCTAAACATGATACATAAATTATGTTCATGGTTACTATAGGTACATAATAACAATATCTTAAAACCAAAATCATTCCTTTTGTTAATAAAAGGTGGTAGTCACCAATGTCTAGGGAATCCATCCTTGCTCCATTGGTAGCTCACAAATCCACACATCCTCTGGAAATATTTTGAAATATACCTTGTTCTTACATTTGGATATATATGTGAGCACTAAAATATGTATCTAATACCTAATATTTAGAAATGAAAAGATTTCACTTGATAATGAACACACCTTTAGACTCCTCTTGCTTTTGGGTGCAGTTCCTTTTCCAGTGGCCTGGCTTGCCACATGAAAAACACACTACCTCCTTTTCCTTTCCCTACCTCTGTATCTTCTTCTTCTTTGTAGGATAGTTCCCGGGAGCTTTATAATGTTTATAAGTATTGGTACTCTTTTCCTTTTTCTTCCTTTTCTTATTCACCATAAGGACTATGAGTTTATTATGCCCCATGTCTTTATCCACTTATCAAATTAAAGTAAAAAGTTCCAAAAGACTCTTCTCATTATTGCTCATATTGTAATTGATAATAAAACTAAAGATGGTATTAGGTAATGATGAAAGTATGATATCTATACATAAATCATCTAGGAATTTAATCCATAAGATGTCCAGGTATTCAATGTACCTGATAAGCTTGGATACATGTGGCCCAACTGGCGCAGAAACTCAAATATTATTTTTGAACAAAGCATTAGAGATCTCTTACCTCTCTTATCTCACCTTCTCTTGACATAGATCTTGAAGGAGAGACATCATTCTATAGGCATACATATCCTAATTTTTCTTCAAAATATCATTGGACATGGATTATAGCATGAAGCACTAAATATCTGTAGCATCATTAAATTATTTCTCATAGAGATATAGTTCTTAATAACTTTCCTCATTTCTAGGAGAAACTGGTAAAGGTTCTTCCATCACTTAAAATTTCCTTTCATGGAGAAGGATGACACGTAGGATCCTTTTACACTCTTGGAAATTTGTTCCCGTGAGACAGTTTTCCTTCTCAAGTATGGATCACAATGATATTTTTAATTTCATTTTATTTTCATTTATACAAAATAATATAAGCATAATTTTAGTACTTTATCTAATAAATTTTAGACTAATAAATAAATACTATATTTATTAGTCTCACACTATTTTATTGAAACCCAATATCCTTCACCATTGTCTTCTGAATATCCTATTTCTTGGACATTCAAGTGGAAAGGATCTATATTCCCCTTCCCATTACCCCAACTTTGGTAAGCCAAAAAACTTGAATTTTTTAGGTAGTCATTCCAAATTCCAACTGCATTAACTCACAGTTCCTTGATATTCCGAGTGGACCCTCCAATCCTAAAATCATTAATTTATATTTCCTCAACTTTTAACCCTCTATTATACCAAGTACAACTTTGGAAGTCAACCCTTGATGTGAACCAATTTAATTCAACCCAAAACCTAATGTTAGAATTCCCTGATAATTGATAGCACCCCAACTTTGGTTGGTCAAGAACTTTGAAATATGGTTCGATTCTAACTGAATTAATGGAAGTACATACATAATTAATATTTTATTGAGGGATTTTTAATTTATGTGTAAATTTATAATTATTATCTTTATTATAGGATTGTTAATATTAAGTGGGATTACTTAAGTTATTTACTATATCTTAGATAATATTTATGCATAATCCAGTTAATTTTAGTTCCATCGTGCATGCTTGTTAATTCATTAATTATGTGATCACAATAAGATATACATAATTTAATAACCATGAAACTAAAAGAAATAAAATAAAGGGTATGTTCATGATATTATACTAATGGTTAGTTTATCTAGTAGTTAATAAACTAACTATTGACCTAGGGGAGAAACACCTTGAACCAAATGTGGTTCATGTTTACAGCTTTCCACCTATCCACCTTTGTATCTCCTTGGATTGGTTTGGCCTTGAATTCTAACTTGAACCACCTCCACTAGCTTAGTATCTCCATCCATAACATATTCCTTTTACTCACATGTAGGTGAGGGGGAAAAGGGGTTTACATAAAATAAACCTTGGGCACGCAAACCCTACATAATAATGAGGAGAGAAGGCACAAGCCAAAAATTTAATTTAATAATAAATTAAATGAAACCAATCACATACAAAAGGTATAGTCCATCTCATGATCATCTACATGTATGAAACATATTACACATTTAAAAAAACTAGCATTCAATTATTTAATCATTCTTATTGAAGATATATCATGCTCAAATTGATTAATTATTATCTTAAATTAATAAATCCTTTTATCTTAATTATTATCTGAATTTCCTTGATATTCTCATCCATTATAATTTTAAACAAATTAAATAAATTAATTTAGAATTAACTATGTACATAACTTGTACCTTGGAGGTAACACAGTGAATACCCATCCGATTATACCCAATATGTATTATACTCGTATACTATTTTACTCTTATGACATGGCACACACGAATTATCATATACTTTCACAACATGTACTTCACAGATGATTACATGAATTACATGATTTTTCAACCACATTTTATGCTTCAATGTACATAGAGTAACAACTTGTAATACAACTCATAAATTATATCCATATCTAAAAATTATGTAGGAATTAATTAAACATTTAAACATTTATGTATATAAAAACCTATCACATGGTATATCCTATATTTATGAACACATGAAAGTACATGTCTCAAGGTTTACATAGTAAAATAAATAAATTTTAAATCTTCATAATTTGGAAAAAGTACTTGGTATGTAGATCCAATCTACATGGTGTGTACACCCTTCACTGTCTATCTGATGTACATTCCTAGGGACTCAGCATGAAAAACATACCTCAAAATTTTGGAGTACAAGACATGTCCAATGAGACACACAATGTGTTGACTCTGTGTTACATGATCACCGGTAAGGTAGGCCATGTATGGAATACATAGCTCGTATTTGACCCAAAGGGACTACATGCCGTGTATGTGGGCTATAGGCATGTACTCTGGCTGACTGTGCACCAGTCTATCTCGATCAACATGTAGTGTAAGAATTAACTACATAACGTGTCATCAATGCACATGGTTTGAGTAATTTCTGAATTAACTACCAATACATTGACCACAAGTACACGACGTTTAATTCTGATTACACGATGTGTACTCCTATGTTATTCAGCAGAATCCTTGGAACCTCTGAATGTGTTCCTAAATTTTATTTTTATTAAAAAATTAAATGTCTCGATTAGATCTATGATAAATGAAGGATAAATAAACATATATTTCAATTCATATTAAAAGAATGATTAAAATTTAATTAAAAAAATAAATTAAAAATTCATAAATCACCAACAATCATAAATAATTATAAATAATTATGTGCCCCCTATGATACCACTTATAGGTTCTAGGCATAGAAGAAGCGTGTGATGGGAAGTGCCTAACATTCCTTTTGTCATGATAGATGACCAATACTAGATCTATATGATTTTTAATCACCGTGATTAATGGAATTGAATAAAATATAGAAAAAATTAATAACTATGGAACCAAGAGATAAGAGATCAAAAAATATTGTTTATAATTATTTTAATCAGAGATAATAGATCAACACATATTGTTTATAATTAATTTTATTAGATTAAGAATCTCTTCTAAGGAATTATTTCATCATTGATGAATATAGATACAGATATGCAGTTCACCCTTATTACATTATAGAAACCAAGTGTATATTTCCTCTAGCGGTGATCCACATGTGTTTTAGGAATCTCCAGACATTGCCAAAGGAGTCTTCAGGTGATAGCATGAAAGCTCCCCACGCTTGCGTCGTCCACCATGATTGCCTCAAGAATCGTTCCAAAGCATTATCCTTGATCTAGTGGAGGAGGATTACTCGTCATTCTTGGGAGCATTCTTAAAGAAGGAATTTCTCTAGGATTGAGATGATCCTCCATGATTCATTGTGCACAGCCAAATTAGTCTCATGAGAAAATAACATAATTGGGTATTTTTATTGCTAGGGTTAAAATAAAATAATTACACAAGTTTCCTTATTATTTATTTAATCCTAGAAAAACCCTATGTCAAATAATAATAGTAATATTATTATTTCTTAACATATTTCAAACTTGTGAATTATAATTAAATACTATTTAATTAAATAATATTCAATATTATCATTTATCACCATAAAATTAATCTTGGTCTGCCATTCCTCCAAAATATTTATCAGTCCTTGAATAATGTCTATTTATTTATTAAATAAATATCACTAAATTATTCACCAATAAATAAATAAATATTATATTCAATAAATATAAAATAAACATTTTTAAGTATTCCACTCACAGTATATTCTCTCGAATAACTAGTGATAGAATAAATGTGATCAGACATACATGAATAAATATTAAACCACATATGGGAATAATATTTATTCAACTTCTTAAATAATAATAAAATTTTTTATTTAACCAAGATTCTGAACACACTTAGTGTGTAACCCTTTAGACCTCTTTCTCAGAGTCATTAGGAGAAATAGCCCAAAGTCCAAGGTTAGAATATAGAAACATTCCAAGGAACTCATAGAGAAAGAATTTAATACTACAACGACATGTTACCTCATAAAAACAATTATTGTGTAATATAATCTCTTTATCACAACATCTCTAATTGAGCAGGTTGCATTCCAGTGCCATTAATATGTGATCGATATCTCTTTCTTTGACTTTTTGAAAATAAAACATGACTATAAAACACCATGGAAATGTATTTATTTAGGCTATATAATTTCCATAAAAAGGACTGAGATATTAAATTCTGTTAAATAATGGAAGGGATAAATCATTTCTTTCATTATTTATTAATGAAATATTACTCATGATGCACCCAACGTATCCTAACTCACTGTGAACATATGACATCATGGTTTTCATCAATACATCTAAGTGACTGGATCATAATATTCATTAATAATAATCTTAAAGTATAAGGAAAAATACACATGTCCTCAGATAAGAACATACAATGACACATAGAAATGTGGATTTCTTACTAGAGGGTCTCATTCTTAAAATATTCATACTAGATATTACCAAGGGTGTACACTCTGAGAAGGTTCCTCAATTTCCTATGAATATACACCCCTGATTTCTTGTATCATTTGTATCCCTCAAATGATATCATCCAGCTATAGAACCTATACTCAAGAATAGTGTCATAACACTTCTGAGTTCTCATCCTAGAAGGGAACTGCTATGACCTTTTAGTGCAACAACTACTCTTAGAAAATTGTCACATACTATCTTATAGAGAAGAAAAATCATTATGTGATAAGGAGTTTATTAATATTCAAGACCATGAATACTAGTTTACCATAAAGTACAATAAAGCTGGTTCTAGGGAAGCTAATTTAACACATATGACCTTGATATTATAGTATATATTCATGATTTATGTTGTTGGAGACATTATTTGATGGGAGAGAACTTTGTGGTGTTTATGGACGAGAATATCCTCAAATATATCTTTATACAGAATGAATTGAATCTCAAACAATTAATATGATTCGAATTCCTTCTATATTTTGATGTTGATCTTTCCTATACACATGTAAAGGGAAATGTGGTAGCTAATGTGTTGAGCCAAAAAACTCAAGAACAAGTCGTTCAAGAAGATAGTGATGAATGGAAATTGATGGCCCTTATTTCTAATATGAATCTAGATTTTCATGAGAGTCACAAGTGGAATTTTATTGTATCCTTACCAGTTAGATCTTTAATCCTTGATAGGGTGAATATAAGGCAGTTCTCAGAACCTGAAGGTTTGGTCATACAAGAGTGTATTTCTATTGAGTAATAGCCTCCAAATTGATTTTTTGATGGAGAATAAATCCTAAATATACATGTAAATACCTAGATTCTAATAGATATGAGAGAGAAGATGATGTGAGAATCATATAATTCTCATTGGTTAGAGCACCAAGGTATCTCTAAGATGTATCATGATATGCATCACTAGTATAGGTGTCTTGGGATGAAACTTTAGATAGTAAGTTTTATCACTAGGTGTTTCACCTATTAATAGGTGAATGTGGAACACCAGAGGCCCATTGTATTTCTATAACAATTTCCTATCCCATAATGGAAATGGAAAGATGTTTTTATGGATTTTGAGGTTGTCTTATCTAGGTCTCCTTGAGGTAGCAACACCATTTAGGTATTAATGGATTAATTGAAAAAGGTATCCCAATTCTTTCATATTTAGGTTAATTTTTAAGTTGATGAGATGGGAAGACCATATGAACATGAGATTATAAGCCTACATGGGGACCCTTATACCATCATTTTTTATAGTAATGCTCATTTTACATTGAGGTCCTAGAAAGGGTTACAAGCATATTTTGGTATGTAGGTAATTTTGAGCATAACTTTTCACCCTAAGATCAATTTTTAGTTGGAATAGAATATAAATGTGTCCGAGGACACTCTATGAGCATTAATCCTTGATTTTGGTGGTTCTTGATAGAATAATATCCCTCTAGTTAAGTTTTCCTATAAAAATAGATTCTGTGAAACAATTCAGATGGAACCGTATTGGGCCTTATATGGTAGGCCATTCCATTCCCCTCTATGTTGGCTAGAGGTAGAGAAGGTATTCTTAATAGGTCCACATATCATGCAGGACACTTAAGAGTAGGTGTAGTTGATCATAAATAGTATGTTTTCCACTTAGTATATACAACAATATTACACTGACCACCATCAATGAACTCTATATTTTGAGGTCGGGGATCACATTTTCTTACAGGTATTACCCTAACTTGGGAATAAATGGATATGGAGGCAAGGGAAGCTGTCACCTCTCTTTTTCAAGAATTTTTAGATAATGGATAAAGTTAGACCAATAGACTTTATGTTTTTATTACCTTAGAGGTATCACTTTATGCAATAAATCTTCCATGTTTCACAGATTCACCATTATCATGCCAACCCATCACATACTTTTGATACTGTGGATGTTTAATTAGATTCTAATTATTATTTCAAAGAGTATCCCATATGTATCATTGATTAGAGAAGGAAGGATATGAGAGGGTGGTATATCCCTATAGTATGGGTTCTATGATAGTACAACCATGTATAAGATGAGACTTGGGAATGTGAGGTTGATGTTTGTGTGTAGTGTCTAGAGTTATTCTTAGACAGTGTTTTACCACCCTTGGAAGGGAAACTCAGGGATGGGTTCCTTTAAGGGGAAGACTATAAGAATTTTTTTTTCTATGAGGTGAAAATCCTTTAACTTTTGGTTAAATTATTATTTCTTGTCCTAATATGAAGTTCTAGTGAGGTTATGGATGAATTGAGGGTGTATGGAGCTTGTTCAAATCTTGAAACCTCAATTGGTGGAAGAAAAAACTAGGATGCATAGTTATTAGAAACCATGCCACCTAGTCCACACTATTTTTACTAACTATATGGGGTGTTCAGTGAGTATAGGTGGGTCACATTGGTTTTCCCTAATAGTGAAACCTAGGACGCATCTCCATGATATAACTCTGTAGTTATACAGTTTGGCCAACCATGTTTCCAAACTATAAACCCTCTATAAATTGGGTAAAATGACCATTTTTACCTTAAGGGAGTATAATTTTTTCACCCCTTTATTATTTATTATTTCCATCGAGTAAAACCTCCTCTATTCTACCACTGAGCTCCTCAATCCTCTTCTTCTAGGCTTTGATCCCGTTCTATTTTCCAAATACAGAGCTCAAAAAATACAGAGGTCAGTAGTAGAATAAAGCTCAATCCCCAATCCTCTTATTTAAAGACCAAATACAGATATCAAAAATGAATAATTGGATTGAACTAGGTAAAACTAACTATAAAAATGACATTACACATCATGTAAATTACATTCACAATGTGAATATAAAAAATATAGGACATGAAAAGAAGACATGAAAAGTTTTTCCCCACACATTACACATCATGAATCCAAAATACATGATGTGAAATATTGAATAATATGTATCATAAAAAATACTCATGGATCCATATGTTACACATCGTGCAATATTTACACAATGTGAAACTCTTAGAAAAGACATGTAAATAGTGTATTTGATGGACTTTAAAGGCGATCACCCTTTCTGATGACCAATATGACCCATTATGACCCAAGAAAATTTAACGACCCATTAATGAAATCTCAAAGTCTCTTTCATGCCTATAAATAAGAGGCTAGGGGGGTTTTATATAGGATCTATTGGTTAAATAAGCCTTAGAATATGGAATATTATAGATTTATTTCCCTAATTTATTTTTCTTTTCTTTATTTCTTATTATGTATCCACTCTATTGAATCAACTTTACTTCTCCATCCATGGATGGGTCATTTCTATAAGTTATTGAGAAAGGGGGAGGATAAAACCTATGCCCCCTGTTTGATTTTGTGTGATTCAATTATATAAAATCCCTTATTCTTTATATTTATGGTTTTAATTATTAATTTTAGATTTAAATTCAAAATGAGGTTGCATTAGGTTTTGATTCTATTAATTTTAATTTCCTTGATCAATGACCCATTTATCCCTATACTTAATTCTTTTCTGTATATAGTGGAATATATTAGGTTTGGGTGGGAAGTTCATGATGGTCATCATTATGCGTGTAAAATTGTAAGTTAGGAATGTTAGTTTATTAGGGAATAAGAATTTATGGTTAGGGGCTCCCTAAATTAATACAGAGAACTCGTTTCAACACCATGCACATAAGAAAGAGTTTAGATAAACTAGAGGTTTCAGATAGAAACACTCTCATCCTAATCATCTAGACAAAGGGGGAGATGACTTAGTAGATGAATCTCTCTCCTACAAGCTATAAGAAAAGAAAGGGGAATTTTTTTGAAACTATGACAACATGGAACTAAGTCTAGACAAACCTTCTCCAATCACTGTCTTAATCCATTATTTTAAAATAAATTAAATCAAACTTCTTTCTTCTCTCAATCTCTCAAAATTATTTAAAACAACCTTTTCATAAAATAAATATAAAGTAACAAAAATATTTTTTTTCACACCTTATTCAAAGAAAACCTAAGGGTTAGACCCTATAATTTACTTAGGTAATAAAAAAATGTTTTCCATTCCCCACAATAGGTGTGTGTCATCAATTCTCCCATCAACCATTTCATAAGTGTCATTTTAGTTTCCATGTTAGAGTCATTTCTAACTAACAAAAATAAAATAATCTATATTTTTATTTTGTAAGAGTAAAATGAGATTTTGTATGGGTTATTTCTATTTTTTATGGTCACTAAACTATGTTAAAAGTAACTTATGTCACATAAAATTATGTACATTTTTCAAATTTGGGTATTGGATAGATTTTTGAAGTTATAATTCCCATTACACATGGATCAGTAACTCTTACAATTGTGACCCAAAGTAAGGTGATATAATGCCAAAAAAGCTAAATACATTGGGTAAAATACTAAGGATTTATAGAGAAGCCACTAATGATTAAATGAAGGGGTATTTTGTCCAGATTCTGATTATGTGAGAAAAATATAATGCATTTTAGGGAAGTGCATTTTTTATAAGGTTTATATTGATTCATTATAAAGGATATGATAAATAGTGATTGGAACTATGTGAAGACCATGGATCTGATCCTAGATAGGCTGGTTATAAAAAAGTTTACCAGGGGAACCCTCTAATTCATGGGAAAAAACTTTGATGTGAGACACATTATAATTAGTAATTCATTGGTAGATGTATTAGGAGTTTAGGGCTGATATATTTTGAAGGAGCTAGATCATAGAGACAAGATTTATCTCAATAGAAATGAATCCTATAATCCATATTATTATCTCTTTGTTTCTATTTTTTGGTGATGGAATTTTTGTAAACGTGTGTGTAATTAAACGCAGTTGTTGGATATAAAATTTTTAGGGGAATAATATTTATTTTAATCATTTAATTTTAATACATTATTGAGTTTAATTCTTGATTGGATTTTCATTATATTATAGTTATATATTTAAATAAAACCAATTCATAAATGATCAAAGATAGTTGACCTTGAATCTTTTCCAATATATTTCAATAATCATTTTTAATGAAAACCCTTTTTAAAAAATCCAATAAAGAATAGTGATATTCTAGGATTGGATGACAACCCAATTTTTTCCTTGAATATCACTATTTAATTTTTCTATTGTCTTGGATCTAAATATAAAAATATATAATTAATTTTTTATAAATTACACTTCTCGGTATATTTTTTATTGTATTTAGTAGTTTTTGGTATAGTCTAGTCTATTATTTTCCAGGATAGTAGGAATATATTTTAAAAAAATTTCAACAAATGAATTTCCTCTAGTTTATCTCTTTATTTTTTTCCATAGTGATTTATTTCTTTTCCCTTGATTTGAACTATTCTTTTGATCATTTTTTACATAGATTATGTTTCTTGATTATTTCAACCTTTTTTACAATTAGTTTTTCTTCACACCACATATCACCATGGTTTCTTACAATATTAAAGTTGTTTTCTAGGTTTGATTTTGTTGTTTTTATGTTTTCAGTCACACATAGGCCTTCCCTTAGGTTTGAACCTTCTTACTACTATACCGGTTTTATGTTGGTCAATAAGTAAGTATTTTTATACGTAATGACCTCTATTAATTTTTTAGAATATACTAATAAAATAATTTTTTTGTAATGGAAAATTTTTATTTATAAAATATGTTTTGTTTTCCATAAATTTTAAGAAAAATGTATTATTTTTTAATGATATATATCAATATGGTTATGATTTTCGGTCTATATCAAGGAGGAATAAAATATATATATGTCTTACTATTAATAAATTGTGTAATATTTTTGAATTAAATAAACTACTAATGTTATCATATAGATTGTATTATAATTAAATAAATATAATCAGAACACATGTATTAGTAAATAATTAACCAAAAATTATAAATTTTTGGAAATAATGATTAGGTAAACCTAGTTTAATAATGATATACAAATGATTAAAAATCCTCAAGATCATTTAATAAAATCCTAGAAAATCCTTCAACTAAGAAAAATTCCATACGAGGTTTTTTCTCTTTCAAATATAGTTATAAGATAATACAAAAATAAATTTAAGGTTTTAATTTATATTTTCATTGAAAAAATTCAAGTGGATATGTGTGTTCTAATTCATCCACTATATTGAACATTTTTATGTTTTATAGTATTGATAGATACCTCTAGTAAATGTTTAAACATATTTTTACTATCAATGCACAAAGTAAAGATTTCTCAATTTCTTACTCAAGTAGTTAAATTGAGAGAATAATTATTTTATTATAGTATCATGATATTAAGGATAGATAATGTTGGTGAATTGATATCTCAATATTTCAATTATTTTTTTTTAGAAATTGGAATTATAGTATATAAATTAATCACCTATATGCATACTCAAAATGGTTTAGTCTAATCAATGATAAAAAACTCCACCTCATTTCTAAACCATTAGTAATGAAAAAAATTATTTATCAATATCTATATGGGTTTAATAATATTACATGCTTACTCTTAATTAAAATCATATCAATTTAATATTATAATACCTCCCCACTCTAGATGGTATTTTTTCAAGATCATGATGCCTCTCATTTAATAATTTTTTTTGTGGTGTATCTACCAATTTCTTCCCCCAAAATATACAAAATTGGAATCTCAAAGGAAAATGAGAATATATATGGGATATCAATCTCTAACCATCATTAGATGTATTGAACCAAAAACTAGTTTTGTGTTTATAACATATTTTATTATCAACCACTTCAATGAATAAGTATTATTATTATTAAAGGGATAAAAAAGAGTAGATTTATTAGAATATGAAATGTAATCTCCCAGATTTTTTTCCATGTATTATTTTAATATTATATGAGAATTAATTCAAGACCAGGCTCTGAGAAGGCGTGAAGTTCCGAGGCCTAGTGAGCCCGGAACAAATGTTTGAATTTAATTTAATAATTAAATTACGCGCGCATGCGGTTTTCCTAAAAAAGTGTAATAACTCCCAAAAAGGTTCTCGGATCAGAAATCCAAGGGCACCGTTGCGTTCAGAATAGCGATTTTACCTAAGGCGAGGCCTAACATCAGTCGGCGTAGGTCGGTGGTGAAATCTGGTTTTTGGATGCAACAGTAATAAAATATTTAATTAAAATATTTTATTTAAACCTTGTTACGTCAAATATCTCTTATCTTTTAAATAGATATTACACAGGGGATCAGGGTTACAATCCCCATAACCTTGATTTTCCCCTGGAGGCTCTGGGAAAGCTCTGGAGGAAACCCCCAACACGGCGGCGACATTCTTGATGGATTTCGTCAGCGACAACGACGCAGCGAATAGATCTTCTCCAACGAACGCCGGGATCCAGGTAGGATGTCGTTGTGACTTTATTATTCCCCATTTTTGATTTCTATGACGAACATGGACTAATCCACGAACAAATTAGCCCGCGGATCGATCGTTCTTGCAGGATGGGCTTTTGCAGGGATTTTGGGGATTTGATTCTTGTTATTGTTTGGTTTCATTCAAACTTCTAATGGTGATAGACCAAGATCGACACGAACATCGATCGATGTTCATCCCTCTAGATTTGTGTGTGTCTCTTCCCCAATTTTATTGTGTTCTTCATGAGTGTTCTTCGTGTTCTTCACGGGATGAGGAACAACGGATCGTTTCACACCCATTGTGCGATGCAATGGTCCCAAATTGAAGATCTGGCATCGGTACTACCCTACAGCGGTGCGGCTGCGGTGGCGACGGATGAATTGAAGCGGATTGGAATAAATTTTTCTTCAAACGATTTCCACATGGGTGACCGGAATCGGATTTTGGAGCCAATTTAAGGTCCAAAACCCATGGTTTCAGCATCATGATGAAGAGGCGATCCAGCATCTTGAGTTTCGCAGCAAACAGATGGATGAATCAAATTTCGGAGGATCAACCGAGGCGCGCGGAGGAAGATAGAGTTTCTGGAAAAATCCCGGCTACATGCCGTGTAGTATGGGATATACGGCGTGTGTTCATTAAAGAACGACTTGGCGTGTACTCTGGGAGTACATGGGCACAGGAAGGGTACACAGCCAAGGACACGCTGTTTATACCCCTCCTCGGCCAGACCCGGCCAGATACACGGGATACCCCGTGTACTGGTACACGGGAAGGCGACACAGACACGGGCATAGACCGTGTACGGGAACATGGGCAGCGTACACGGAGCGAGCCTAGGTGATCAAACACAGTGTGTGATTTCTTCTACACACCATGTAGTTGTTTTTCTATCTGACAAGCCGAAGGACACGGGCCGTTTACACGGGCAGTACCCAGTGTCAAGGAACATGATGTGTACTTTACTACACGCTGTGTAGTTTGGTTTTTCATGTCTTGAACGAAGGACATGGGCCATTTACACGGGCTGAACTCGGGGTCAGGGAACACGGCATGTAACCATACTACACGACGTGTAACCTTTTCTTCATGGCTTGGGCCACTTGTCTTCCATGACTTGGACTATCCTTCTTAGGGTCTGTACCCTTGGCCTTTTTCCTGAAGGTTTCCGGTATCATTTCATAACATACAGAAGTATGATCCCTTCACCAGGACTTCCTGAATAGAGTTTTTGGAATCCCCTCTATGAGAATTAGATCCGGATCCTCTATTCATTCCTGATACCCTAGGTAGAGTTCTTGGTATTGACGTGACCAACCTTACCCGGGTGCCGATCCTCTTCCTAGCAGATTTACTTAGACTGAGTTGTTGGAATCACCCCATGACTTGGCTGTGATCTTCATCTGAGCATCCTGTTCCCAAGGTACTTGTGGAGTGTGTTCTCCTGGAACGAGTACTTTGTGTCTCTCTCTCCAGACCTAGGTGTGTGTTCTCCCGATGGTATGCTTGGTGGAATCTTCGAGCTGGATCCTAGTGGCGGTATCGCAAAGGTCATTTGTGTATGAGTATATCTATATATTCTTGTTATATGTTCCATAGACATATACTGTGTAGAGGTGAATGTACCTATCTTTGTGGTATTTTCCTTGTTTGTATTTCCTTGGTGGTTTCGGGGTGTCCTAATGGGTATTGTTATACTCACCCCTGCACGGGCTTTGACCGTACATGTCATGTCTTGTGCAGACGAGCGAGCCTTTGATAGGATTCTAGGTGGACCAGGACCGGACAGTGCTCAGTGAGATCAGACAGGCCGAGGTGTGTTCCTTCGATGACAGGTTGTAGTCCCAGTACCTTTCTCTATAGGTTGGACTTTGTTGCAGACTTTCTTTTGGTGGGCTTGTACTTTTGGCCCAGGGCTTTACTTTACTGTACTTTACTTCCCTATCGTACTTTGTGGTTGGGTTTTAGTGTATGCATGCATATTTTCCATCTTTAGTAGTTTTTAATTTTCAGCTTTGTGGGCTTAGATATGTGTGTGCGTGTGTACAGGTTTATATAAAATGCCTCCCATGTGAGTAGCATGCCTACTCGGTGCTAGTCACCAGCCCCTGGACTATTGGAGGCGGGTTTGCGGAGTTGCGGCTCGAGCCCCACCGGGATGGGTCGTGACAGAGTGGTATCAGAGGTGGTCGGTTCTACCTTAGGACCGAGAGTCTGTGAGTTGGTTTGGGGAAACAGTGTTAAGTGTTTCGAGTTCGACTCTTAGACCAGGGACCCCGGTGTTGGTGTGGAGGCCGATGTATCCATACACCAGGACTCTGATAACCTGCTTTTCGACTCAGAACATGAAAACACTAGTTGCATGGGGGGAAATAATGGTACATGCATCATATAAGAATGAGTTGTGGTTTCCATGTCCTTCTTTAGTCATCTCTCCAGATATACTCACTTACTGTGATACATCTTGTTTCTTAAACTGGATGCCTCTATGACGCGCACCCGCTAGGATCCAGCAGCTCGATCATGAGGTTGACCTCCTCAGTGATGAAGCTTCGATACAAGGACCAGATCCCCCAGTTCTACCACCAGGTGGCGTGCCAGTTATCCCGCCACCTATGGGGCAGTGTTTGGCGCCTGCTATACCAATGGAGGAGGAGCGCAGGATGAGCGCACTCCACGAGTTTTAGAGACAGAGACCCCTCAGGTTTCGAGGTGAGCCTGACCCTCAGGCAGCAGAGGACTAGCTTGAGGTGGTGGCCAGAGTCTTCCGTTTGTTCAGGACACCAGCAGACCAGATGGTGATCCTGGCAGCGATCCTTCTGCAGGGCTCGACAGGGTGATGGTGGAGTTTGGTCATCCAGACTCACGACGAGGCGACTCTTGCATGGTTGGAGTTTTAATATCTCTTCAGAGATGAGTTTTCACTAGTTACCGTGAGAGAAGTACGCATACAAAAGATTCTTCAGCTCCAGCAAGGAACCATGTCGGTGGCCGACTATTCATCGAGGTTTACCAACCTCTCATGGTACTCAATGGATATGGTCAGAGATCAGTACTTCAGAGCTCAGACTTTTGAGCGGGGATTGCGTAGAGATATCCTAGCTAGCATCATCCCTATGAGAATTCCTACTTATGCTGGGGTGATCGAGCGGGATTTGGTGGTCGAGAGCTTCCTGGTAGAGTAGGGACAACCGGAAATTGTCAGTAGTGGGCGAGCTGGAGCTGAGACATCAGCGGCAGGGAGCAGACATCAGGGACCCAGGCGTGGGAGATGTTTCCAGAGGAGATCCCAGGACAGGGGATTGGCCGTACAGGGTTCATAGGGCGCATCCATCCAGCCTCAAGAGTGGCGATGTTACTGATGTGATGACAGGGGACATCTCACTCTAGATTGTATGACCCGCTGTACTACTGACACGGGAGCAGTGGATGGACCACCGAGGAAGAGGCAACGTGTGGAGCAGGCAGATCCGCGAGGCGGCGGACGTGGAAGAGGAGCTGAGAGAGCAACTAGAGGTGGTCGGCATTTCAACCCTTTACCACCACCACCCCCAGGAGGTCCGCCCCAGGCTTAGGGAGCTGGTGGACAGAGGCAGGGGCAGCTGTAGGCGGTAGAGGCTTATGACCCAGGTACTCTCAGAATGATTAGAGGTACTATCTGTGTCTTTTCTACTTTGGATGCCGTATTGATAGACATAGGTTCTAGTCATTTCTTTCTGGCTACTTATCTTGTTCGAGACCTTGAGATTCCAGTTGAGCCATTGACTTGACCCTTACGCTTAGAAACACTGACTGGAGAAGATTCAGAGATCACACACCTTTGCAGGTAGTGTGACCTGACCCTTGGAGGCAAGAGTTTCGGCTGGAACCTCTTGGTGGTAGCGTCGAGGACTTATGATGTCATTATTGGTATGGATTGGCTATCCACAGTTCATGCCCAGATTGATTGTTTTAGGCGAAGGGTGCGGTGTGTCCGCAGTGATGGTATGAGGTTCTCTTTTTTCGGTGAAAGAGAGACTGAGGAAGCGCAGGATGGACTCATGCATAGGAGGGCATAACCAATTTCACATCAGTTGGCTAGCCCAATCCTTGGTGTGGTAGATGTTACGAGTTTCCAGTTTCCAGCAGTGGTGGCTGAGTATAAGGATGTCTTTCTGGAGGATGTCCCTGGGCTACCTCCCCGTCGAGAGATAGATTTCTGCATTGAGTTGAAACCTGGGACGACCCCGATATCAGTATCAGCTTATTTGATGGCTCCTGCAGAGCTTCGTGAGCTGAGGATGCAGTTGGACAACTTGCAGAAGAAGGGCTTTGTGAGACCCAGAGTTTCACCCTGGGCAGCTCCAGTGCTGTTTTCCAAGAAGGCGGACGGGAGCTTGAGGCTGTGTGTGGATTACCGACACTTAAATTAGGTGACTGTGAAGAACCGGTATCCAATACCGAAGATCGATGACCTCTTCAACCAGTTCAGAGGGGAACGATGGTTCTCGAAGGTTGATCTATGATCAGGCTATCACTAGTTGCGAGTACGGGAGGAGGATATACCGAAGATGACTTTCAGATGTCGTTACAGTGTTCATGGGACTCATGAACTGGATCTTTCAGCCCTATCTAGATCAGTTTGTAGTGGTCTTCATCGATGATATCCTTATGTACTCTGCGTCTGAAGAGGAGCATGCGAGACACCTAAGGATGGTTCTGGACACACTCCGAGAGCACCAGTTGTATGGGAAACTCTTTAAGTGTCAGTTCTGGTTATAGGAGGTCCACTTTCTGGGGCACATTATATCAGCAGATGGTGTAGCAGTGGACCCAACAAAGGTAGAGGTAGTGCTAGCATGAGAGCCACCCCAGAGCGTGACGGAGGTGCGGAGTTTCCTTGGGTTGGAAGGCTACTATAGGATATTCATCCATGATTTCTCTAGGATTGCAGTACCCATGAAAGCTTTGACCCGAAAGGGACAACCCTTCATGTGGACTGAGAGATGCCAGCAGGATTTCCAGCAGTTGAGACAGAGTCTGACGAGTGCCCCGATCTTGAGATTACCGGAGGAGGGTGTTGAGTACGTAGTGTTCTGTGATGCATCAGGAACCGGGATTGGTTGTGTCCTGATGCAGAGGCAAGCAGTGATTGCCTATGGCTCGCGTCAGTTGAGGCCACATGAGCAGAACTACGTGACCCATTATCTTGAGTTGGCAGCGGTAGTCTTCGCATTGAAGATGTGGTGGAACTACCTGATGGGTGAATGGTTTACCGTCTACTCTGATCACAAGAGTCTCAGATATATCTTTTCTCAGAAAGATCTAAATTTGAGACAGAGTCGATGGCTTGAATTCCTCCAGGATTACGACTTTGAGATCGTTTATACTCCTGGGAAGGGGAACGTGGTGGAAGATTCTCTCAGTAGGAAATCTTGTTCGTAGTTGCTGGATGAGGTGACAAGGCAGTTGGACTCTTTGCAATTTTCCTTCTTGGATGGAGATGAGGGAGCTTACCCTCAGTCGATGGTTTTTACCCCTCCACTCTTACAACGAGTCAGGGAAGCACAATGCGGGGATGCTAGCTATGAGACTCTACGTGCTCAAATATCCACAGGTGATGCTTCTGATAGATATTCAAAAGGTAGGGAGCACGTTGTCCTTTTTAGAGGGCGCACGGTATTACCAGTGACGTTACGGGAGGAGGTTCTGAGGGAGCTTCATACATCCCCTTTGGAAGTACATCTAGGCATGGAAAAGATGTATCAGGACCTCCGACGTCAGTTCTGGTGGCCAGGAATGAAGAAGAGTGTGGCAGAGTTTGTTTCTCGGTGCCTTACTTGTCAGCAAGTAAAGGCTGATCCCCAGGTTCCAGCAGGTTTGGCTCAGCCCCTTGAGGTGCCAGAGTGGAAGTGGGATGGAATATTAATGGACTTCGTGACAGGTTTACCACGTACGTACAGGGGAAACGATGCCATATGGGTGATCATTGATTGACTCACCAAGTCAGCCCACTTCCTAGCCATACGGGAGCAGAGTTTAGTAGAGAGATTGGGACGCCTCTACGTGCAGGAGATAGTTCAACTTCATGGAGTACCATCCACGATTGTCTTGGATCGTGATGCTCGTTTCACATCCCAGTTGTGGAAAGGATTGCAGGAAGCTTTTGGGACCCAGTTACGCTTGAGCACAGCGTTTCATCCCCATATTGTTGGTCAGATAGAGCGGACCATCCAGGTTCTAGAGGATATGCTATGAGCTTGCATACTTGACTTTGGTCGTAGCTAGGAGGATCACCTACCACTGGTGCAATTTTCTTATAACAACAATTATCATTCCACTATTGGTATGGCACCATTCGAGGCTCTATACGGGCAACCTTGTAGGTCACCAGTTTGCTAGACTGACCCAGGAGAGTCAGCACTCATGGGCCCAGAGATGGTGAGAGCTACTACAGAGAAGGTGAAGGTCATCTAGGAGCGGATGAAGACTGCATAGATTCGGAAAAAGTCTTATGCCGACCGGAGACGGAGGCACTTGGAGTTCGAGGAAGGAGACCATGTGTTATTTCGGGTCTCACCTCGATGGGGATTGCAGAGATTTGGACGAGGCGGAAATCTATCTATGAGGTTCGTTGTCCCTTTTCATATTCTGATTAGATTTGGAGAGGTGGCATATCGCTTGGCTCTAACTCCTCAGATGGATCGGGTACACAACGTCTTCCATGTGTCGCAGTTATGGAGGTATGTGCATGATCCATCGCATTTCATCGACTGGGGCGAGCTGGACATTGACGATGGAGCGACCTTTGCTGAGTACCCATTGGAGATCGAGGATCGGTAGGAGAAGATCCTTCATGGATGAGCTATTCCCTTGGTGCGTGTCCAGTGGAAGCACGAGAATCTCCATGAGAGCACGTGGGAGCGGGAGGCTCAGTTTCGAGTGCAGTACCCACATCTTTTTGAGTAGCCCTTGTTTTGGCTTTTCGGGGACGTAAAATCCCTAAGGTGGGTGTGATGTAATGTCCCTAATTTTTTTCCATGTATTATTTTAATATTATATGGGAATTAATTCGAGACCAGGCTCTAAGAAGGCATGCAGTTCTGAGGCCTAGTGAGCCCGGAACAAATGTTTGAATTTAATTTAATAATTAAATTATGAACACATGTAGTTTTCCTGAAAAAGTGGAATAACTCCCGAACGGGTGCTCAGATCATAAATCCGAGGGCACCGTTGCGTTCAAAACAATGATTTTACCTAAGGCGAGGCCTAACATTGGACGGCGCAGGTCGGTGGTGAAATATGGTTTTTGGACGAAATAGTAATAAAATATTTAATTAAAATATTATATTTAAACCATGTTATGTCAAATATCTCTTATCTTTTAAATAGAGATTACGCAGGGGATCAGGGTTACAATCCCCATAACCCTGATTTTTCCCTGGAGGCTCTGGGAAAGCTCTGGAGGAAACCCCCAATGCGGCGGTGACATTCTTGATAGATTTTGTCAGTGATGATGACGCAGCGACCGAATCTTCTCCAACGAACTTCGGGATCCAAGTAGGATGTCGTTGTGATTTTATTCTTCCCCATTTTTGATTTCTACGACGAACGTGGACTAATCCACAAACAGATTAGCCCGCGGATCGATCGTTCTTGCGGGATGAGATTTTTCAGGGATTTGGGGGATTTGATTCTTGTTATTGTTTGGTTTCGTTCAACCTTATAATGGTGACATACAAAGATCGACACAAACATTGATCGAGGTTCATCCCACTCAATTTGTGTGTGTCTCTTCCCCAATTTTATCGCGTTCTTTGTGAGTGTTCTTCGCATACTTCGCGGGACGAGGAACAACGGATCGTTTCACACCCGTTGTGTGATGCAACGATCCCAAATTGAATATGTGGCATTGGTACGACCCTACGGAGGTGCGACTGCGGTGGCGACAGACGGATCGAAGTGGATTGGAAGAAATCGTTCTTTGAACGATTTTCGCACAGGTGACCAGAATCGGATTTTGGAGCCGATTGAAGGCCCAAAACCCATGGTTTTGGTATCACGATGATTAGGCGATCCAGCATCTTGAGTTTTGTGGCAAACAGATGGATGAATCAAAGTCCGGAGGATCAGACGAGGCGCACGGAGGAAGACATCGTTTCTGGATAAATCCCGACTACACGCCGTGTAGTATGGGCTACACGGCGTGTGTTCGTCAGCGAACGACCTGGCGTGTACTCCAGGAGTACACGAGCACGGGAAGGGTACACGACCAAGGACACGCCGTGTATACCCCTCCCCAGCCATACCCAGCCAGATACACGGGATACCTCGTGTACTGGTACATGGGCAGGCTGTAACGCCCCGACCCTAGTTACCCAGAGTCGGTGCATTATTACATAACATTGGCATGATCACAAGAAAGATCAAATCTCGAAAGACCGATTGGTTTAGTAGCCTTGGAAACAATAGATATATTCATAAGTTTTACATTACATCATAAAATGAAAAACTACTACAACAACATAATGTCTCCATAATCCACACTCATATCCCCACATAATATCCCTGTAGGTCATTCATAATTTACTTCTTCACTTCCTGGGAAAAATAAAACATAGAAAAGGGGTGAGCTCAAATGCCCAGTAAGGATAACAATATAGCGGAAACTTTCATAAATAAGAATAAACATTTAAGGCAATGTATAACTAAAACAAAAGCCTTTCAAACATGAACTTTCAACATGGTACGACATAAATAAAATGAAATAATGCCATTTACTTATTCACATGGATATTTTACTAATCGAATAATCACATGCAAAAATCAATAACCACTTTCATAATGTTGGAATGAATAATGCCAGACTATCATAACCACATAGTCAAGGCCTCGTGC